>CM051621.1:51915702-53165702 GCA_028020825.1 Podargus strigoides | reverse complement strand
ACTTTTCTTCCTATTAGAAAAATTGCTTACCACTTACACCTCATCAGTACTGTCAATACTCCAGGTATTACATTTCTTCTAAACTTGATTTCTTTGCAATGTTGAGAGCCCTTCCTAGTGTTGAATCAGGAAGTTTTTTCCCCCTGTTTTCATTTCTTTGAATAGGAACAGGAAATTGTTTCATTTCAAACTGTCTTGCACATGTTTAGATGAAGTAAAGATATGTTTCTCAAAGGAACTAGGTGAAAGGAATTGAGTAACTCAGATGAACATTTATCACACAAATATTGATCATGGGTGTGATCTCTAAGTAGCTTTTCTTACTCCTCTCGTCTTTCCATTGCTTCCTATAAAATGTATACTACAATTAATTTCTAACGGCTACATGCAATCATCCCTGGGATATGAAACCATCTGCAAGGTACTGCTACAAAACTAGATAGCATAGTGAAAAGGGGAAGAGAAATCAAGATCTCTGCATTTGATTTCCACTAATGCCAGAGGCCATTTGTGCTCTGCCTGTACAGAGCACTTCATGATACCATTTATCAGATATATGTAACTATTGCCTCTTTGTTCCTTTGTTCCTTTCCTATATCCTGTATATATAAATTTTACAATTTCCTCAGGAAATCAATGTCAAAATCAAGACTAAATTATTTCTATTTTGTTCTCCTCCTTTAATATACCACAATGTTGTTAATATAAGTTCTGATGGAGACTTCAATAATTCATCACTATTCATCTCCATTAGAAAATGAAAGAGAGCTCAGTGAGAGAAGGTTGTCTTACTGGAGTCAAATTTATATATTGTCTCAAGAGAATATGTCTGGCTATCTTAGACATATGGATGCAAACAGTTCTTAAAATGCTGCATGCATTTCAATAATACAGTTAACCTAGGTATTAGTCACGAAGCAAAAAACCACTGTAATATAAATGAATAGTAATGAAATCACTTAGCAGCTCTCCTTTGCACACACATTTTATCTGTTTCTGAAGATTGAGGCTGCTGTTGCAGAACTGTTCTATTTATCTGCTCATGTTTATTCATGTACAAATGACTGTGGAATTATTGTTTAAATTAAGAAAGCTCTTTTTTAATGCTTTTTCCTACTGTGCTGGCAGTGTCTGGCATCTGCACCTGAAGTCTGGAAAACAAAGTTTATGGGTGAATTGAACGAAGTTTAACATGGTCCATTCAAAATCGTGCTCTTTTCTCTTGCCAAGTGATTGGAGTAGTCTCCGTTGATGTCTAACGATGCCTATGTTCCTTCCAAACATTTCAGATAGATGGAATTATAATATCATTACAGTATACTGGTCTCCAGTAGGTATCCCTTAGCTTAGAATTGGCTCCACTGCAGAGTGATTTGCGGTAGCAAATATCCTGTCTGCTTGATTTTCTGAAATAATTTTTTAGAAGCAGTTCTTTATATAGATGGAAGGACTTGAGAACTGAAGTTTGGCAGATGTTCTTACTGATTCCATTCTGCACTTATGCTAAAATATTACTTTCCTAGAAAAGTCACAGGAGATTTGAGTGAAATTTTGAATGCTGTAGATGTTGTCAGCTTGAGATGGTGAGAAATTTACAAGACTCCCTGCAGGATCTGAGCTAAGTTTAGATGTAATTACAAAGACGTATTTAACTGATTGTGTCTAACATCAGAAAGTACAACTAGAATTTTTATAATGCTGAAATTCATGAAAGCCACTTTATTTTTTGGTACATGTCTAAAACAACTTAATTCATCTGCAGTATCTCTAAATCAACTGGATATTTAAAAAAAAAAAAGTCATCTCTTCCTAGTTGCATATACTGTTATCTGAACCATTATTCTAGTAATCCATGAAATAAGCACAATTGTGGTATAATCTACACTGATAAGTAACTTTTATGATAACAGCTTATAGGATACTGTCCTGTATTCTACATCTAATGACAGGCATTAACTCAAAATGTAAACAGCATTTTTGTATCCTAAAGGACAAAATGAAAATATAAGGGAATATTGCTCTTGAAACATTTATCCAATTCAAACAGAACTAATATATGTCTAGTTCCAAAACAGAAATAAACTTGTAGTAAGGAATTTAATTACTAAGGATGAATTTCAGAAGAAGTTCATAAATTGTTTTTGTGCAATGCCTGCTAATGATCTCGAGAAATACACAATTGAAAATACATGTGCAAACACAAATGTGCTTAATGTGCATTAGAGAACCCCCTAGAGAGGGGTTCAGCTTCTTATATTTTAAGAGAAAAAATGTTTATGCAAACATTGTAACACACATTGACATGAAAGTACCTTACCAGTCATGCATAAACACTCTGGTCAGTCCTTTCCAGCTGCTTGCAAAGTGTATGAGACAAACTATATAGAATGCTATATTAAGACATTTTGTGTCTAAACCCTCATCCATTCTGCGTTTCACCCATACATCAGCAAATAGGTAATGTGGAGAAGGTAATAAGGGAATTCAGCAGGAAAGGGAAAAATTGGACACATTCGATATTGGCCTGTTTCATTTCCTCTGATGTTTTCCTTAATGTCTGTTTGGAAATGGGAGCAGTGGGCACATTACTGAATGACTGATAGAACTCTGTGTGGTGGGAGTAGAAGAACTAATACAATCAGAGCCTTGAGCAACATTTATCTGGTTCTTAACACTTTTACAGAGTGATGTCTTGGATGCTGTCAATGACTCAGGTACTAAACTTTATAGTAATGCTTTTCTTGTTTTTTCTCTGTGGGCCATCAGGCATAAGTCATGCTGTGTCAGGTATCAATTACAATAGCCATTTTTCAATCAAAAATAAAGCAATCATGGGCTTAGCTGGTAGTAGAAGTGTCTCCCAGGAATGCTTGCTTAATGCATGTCACGTAGCAGATTACCACAGAAGAGGGAAGTACCTTACTCATATAAGAACCATCTTAGATCTGCACGGGCAAAAAACGAATTCCCAGTTCCAGAATAGGATGTAAACAGATATTCTCGCTGCTCATTTAGTAGCTATGGCCAGCAAAGACAGCCTTGCTTGATTTCAGATATCTGCAAGGTGGATTTCTACAGCTAAGTTGTCTAAGCTCCTTGTGTAGCCAAGTGAGAGGAGTTAGCAGTTCCAGAGTGCTGTGCTTACATGGAGCTGAATCATCTCCAAGACGTTCCTGTCACTCAAGTCTGATTCCAGAGAGTTTCAAAAAGCATCTTTGGAAGTAGCTAGCGTCCAGTGGGGACTCTCATTCACTTAGTAAACTGATCTGAAACACACAATACTGTTTCTAGCCCTCTTAAAGAAGGGAATCTTTTCTACCTCATTACTCAAGTTTGTAGTATTGACCTAGACTTGCAAGAATTCAATCATGTATATAATGTTGATTTAGATAATACCATGGGTTTTTTTCATTGTGGAATGCTTATCAATAGGTGGAGAGATGAACAGTGGCAAATCTATTGGCAATTAAGCACTGCAGGCAATATAGGAAGGTCTAGAATGTGGGAATGATTCTTTGTTGGAAAAGCATAAAACTACCATTTATTTGACTAATAACTCAAGTGATTTATTTACCATGTACTTGATTTAATTATTGAAATATTCAAAATCATACTTCATTCAGAGATAAGCAGACCATTTCTCTCCATAGTTTTTTAAAACTCAGTATAATTCCAATTAGTTTAGTGTTGACAGTTACTGAGAGGACCAAAACTCCGGGTGATGTTTTTGTTCAAATTAGTTGATTGTGCTATTAATTATTCTTATTGCTTGCTTTGTCATCTTCATCTGTTATTTGTGTAAACATTCAGAAATACTTGTGGACTTGGCATTCAGTAACTCTACCTTCTTTTTATCCTCTGACACCAGAGCACCCACCTCATTCACCAGTGGGCCTACATTGCCTCTAGTGTTAGTTTTATCCGCAGTGTATTTGAAGAAGCCCTTTCTGTTGTCCTTGGCCTTTCTTGCGAGGTTTAATTCCAAGGAGGCCTTGGCTTTCCTAGTTGCCTCCCTGCATCCTCTGACAACAGACTTATATTCCTCCCAAGTGACCAGCCCCTCCTTCCATGATCTGTACATTCTCTTCTTCCACTTGAGTTTGCCCAGCAGTTCCCAGTTTAACCATGCAGGTCTCCCAGCACCCTTTCTTGACTTCCTACCTGTTGGGATGCACTGATCTGGAGCTTGGAAAAGACATTCTGACAGACGGCTGTTTTGCTTTGCTTTGCTTTAAAATATTCAGAGCTGGTGGAAATGATTTTTCTTGCTTTAGTTGTTACGTCTTCTTATGTGACTTTTGTAATCATAGTTGTGAATTAGAAAGGGCAGAGAGAAAAATATTGAAATTTAACATGTTGTTTCATGTTTCCTCAAGTCTGTATTCTTGTTAATCTGGAAACAGAAATACTGGACTTAATCAAAATACTTAAGTAAAGACAGAACTGATTTGTCCTGAGTAGTTTTTGCCACTCTTGTCTCTGCTATGCCTTTGATTTGGTATGGATATATTTTCAACTATAAAAGTTACTGTTCTCTTTAAAATGTAATGCAATTTGTCAGTGTCTTAGAGCTGAGAAATTGCAGTGTGTTTGTGTGCGTCTAAGAAACTTTCAGCAATTCTTCAGAATATAAAAATTAATATTTGTCATTAGGGCATAGATTAGGATTTTTTTAAGCCTCTTGTCTAATCCCCTGTGCAATTCAGGGCAAACTTTAAAACACAAGGGAATTGCTCAGGGCCTCGCCTGAGTTTTCAATATACCCATGGGTGGAGATTCTACAGCTCCTCTGAGCCCCTAATCCAGAGCCGGACCATCATCAATATGAATTTTGTTTTTCTATTCATGCAGACAGTATTACTCTTGCTCAGACTTTTGACTGTTTTTTCCTTGTCCATTTCTTGGGAAGATATATAGCATGCCGATCTTAATCGATACTGCCGTCCCAGAATATAAATATACTCGCCAAATTCTCTATTTCATTCATGTGGTAAAACAGCCTTGAAAAACACCTCTTACAAAACAGCTGGTGAAATAATACCTAATGACGCCACTATTTTTTATTTCACAGAATCACAGAATCATCTAGGTTGGAAAAGACCTTGAAGATCATCGAGTCCAACCATCAACCTAACACTGACAATCCTCAACTACACCATATCCCTGAGCACTATGTCAACCCAACTCTTAAACACCTCCAGGGATGGGGACTCCACCACTGCACTGGGCAGCCTGTTCCAATGTCTAACAAACCGTTCTGTGAAGAAATACTTCCTAATATCCAATCTAAACCTCCCCTGGTGCAACTTGAGGCCATTAGCCCTTGCCCTATTGCTTGTTACTTAGTCAAAGAGACTCATCGCCACCTTGCCACCTCCTTTCAGGTAGTTGTAGAGGGCAATGAGGTCTCCCCTCAGCCTTCTCTTCTCCAGACTAAACAACCCCAGTTCCCTCAGCCGCTCCTCATAAGACTTGTGCTCCAGACCCTTCACCAGCTTCTTTGCCCTTCTCTGGACATGCAAATTTGTGGGGTGCTGCATTTGCGGTGCTTATTTAATTGAAATAGATTCAAACTGGGTTAACATTACTAGTCAACTTTTCTAATCATTACATTCTATACGTTCCCCACTGTATTTTCTTCCTTTAATGTCTAAAGTAAATCTTCTTTTAGAATAGGTACTCTGTTAGATTTGTGATATATAATGATTAGGGTCTTGTAAACTAGTTTTTCCCACCTTCACATGCTTGTATTTACGGATTATATTAAAGTGTCCATTGTAAACACAAGAGGACAAACACAGAAAATCTTTTTTTGTGAAAGCAGATCCTAACTACACAGCTGTTCTGAAAAGAAATGAGGTTACATTCAGCTGAAAGAAGAAAATGCTCAGGATTTTCCTGTTTACTTTTTCGGTGCAAATTCTCGAAGGTTCAGCCCTCGCCTATGTTCTTTAGAGAAGTTAATTTGCAAGTAGCAAGAGATGAGACTCCTATGCAGCTTGCAACAGCACTATCCATCCAATTAAAAAAATCACGCCCTAAATGTCTCAGACAGACAAGTCCGAACCGAGATCCTGGTCTCATGACTATTCAGAAACAGCTGTAATCATTTAAGTTCTCATCACATTTGAGCCACACAAGTGGATTTTACCATAGGGTGGTTGGCTTAGCTTAAATTGCTTTCACTTTTTCTCCTTGAGCTGAAAATGACTTATTCAACAAGTATATTACTGAGAGCAAGATGTACTGTTCCTAAGAAAGAAAAGGCCTTTGCTATGCTCGCAATGAATAGCACAAGTAGCTTCACAGCTCCTCCTTGAGAGATAACTTTTTTTACTTAAACTGCATGACGATGAAAATACAAAAATGTAAAAATACATTAGAATATCACTTAACATCTTTAACCTCCTAAAATACTGACAAAACCAGTGAAACCTATATGCAGTTATCACAGGTGTGAACTTGGGGAAGGTATCTTTCACAACAGTAAAAAATCTCCCTCAATTGCTCCCCCAAGCACAAGAAAGAAGAAAGCTAGCTCTGGGTAACAAGTAAATTGCTGGGGAACATTAGCCTGTTCTAATAAAGTTGCAGAATATAAATGGGAATATCAACTAGGATAAAACAGTTTGTCATCTCATAACAAATATTAAATATGAAATATTGCCAATTGGGAATAATAACCATCATCAGTTCTTAAAATGTTTTGATTATAAGAAAATAAGGTTGTATAGTTCTTAGTTAGTCTTTGACATCCCCTAAAAACAGCCTAATTTTAACCACTCCCTCAGGGGTGAAAATCAAAATATAAAAAGGTTTTCACTTGATTGCGTGGGATTAAGTCACTATGGTTTATGTAACTGTGAAGGAAAATGGACCACTGGCTCATGACAGTTTTGAAAAACTGTCCTCTTTTCTGAATGAAGTCCCAATTACAGATTTATTGCATTCTTTGGTAGCTGCTTAGGCTTCCTTTATGTCTTGGCTCTCCATTATGGATGACAATATGTTCACTCATTTTTTCTACATGTTTTACAACAGTACCTGTAAGTCCCAGGCACAGGACACAGTACAAGGGGTCACGTGTTTGACTGGGAAACCAAACTGGATTCTACTCCCACTAAACATTGTGAATGTTTGTGGCCAACTTACAGAGTGCAGAGAGCTTCAGCGAGAATGTACCTGTCTAAATAAATGGGGCAAGAAAGCCAGAATAACTTTAATAATTAGCACAGAGATCTCCCTGTGAGCTGCTTCCATGGTGACTCTATAAAAACAAATCACTGGGGGTGTGACAGGATGGAGGGGATGATGTAGAAGTGACAGTATAATCCGGGGGGAACACAAACAATACTAGAGCGGGATACCAGTAAGGTAGCAGAAAGACCTGTCTTGCTTTTGAAAATGACCCCAAACTAGGAGACTTGCTGTGATCCAGTGGTAGTGTGGAGGAGGGAAGAGAAGCTTAGGACAAAATAGGACCTATTTTGCTGGGAGTTTCTCTTTAACCAGGGGTCTCTTTCACCAAGTGTGATACAGGAGCCCAGGAAATCTAGAGATTTGTGTACCCATCTAGGTGGGAGTGTGGTGGGGAAGAGTGGAGGCTCAGAGAGAAACAGCATGCAAAGGAGAATACCTTTGAGATAATCAGTTTCAGACCAAGTCCCCTGGGTTTATTATTTATGCAAGTTTCCCACTTTCTTGCAATGGGATCCCCAGAAATGACAGAGTTGTCCTCTCCTGTTCAGTTGCCTTCCTGCTGGTGGGTCAGGCACTACTTGCATGGAAGCAAGCAGAGGTTTTGCAGCTGGGCTAGAAGCAAGTCTTTAGACTACATTAATTAAACCACTAGAAATTCACTTGCTTGTATTTTAATAATGAGTTTAATAAATGAAGCTATTTCAGTTGGAGAGGTAATTCAGGTGGAGAACAGTCTGATGGCAGTCTGGGCTGTCTGGGTGGGGCTTATTGGGTGCACCTGGAGGGACAGCTGCTGACGTCATGTGGGCTAGCCCTGAGCTGGGTAGGGGATCGAGACACTTGGTATTGGGCATTGCTTGGTGCTTCAGAGGTGCCTTCTCTTAAGAGGGGTGTATGGTTCCAGTAACTTGCCTTGGCATGCTAGCAGGGTAGAAAGGAGGTTACTAAAGAGCCTGAAGAAGCAGAAATGCTGTCAAAGATGAAGCCTTTAATGCTTTATGCAGGAAGCACATGGAGAAGAGAGCCATGTTCCTACTTAGTGCTGAAGGTTATGAGTCAATGATGACTTTCTCATTGGCATGATTTCTTCTGACCACTGTGGAAGACCAGGGCAGTTTTCAGCAGTTTTCTTTCTATTCTATGTATTCTTTCTATTTCTATGGTAAGTGTGGCTTTTGAAGGGGCATAAGGTCCTACTACTACCACATCAGGTATTTAGGGGGTACATCTCGCTAAAGCTGATGTAGCCATTTTCTTGATGTTCCTGCTAACAAGAGCTTTCCAAGTAGTTAAAAAAAAATAAATAGGGTTGTTAAAGCATGTTAATCAGAAGTGAAAGTATAGCTTCGGGGGGAAGTAATCAGAGAATTTTTCTTCAAAGTTAGCACACTTCTGACACTTGAACAAACTCTGCGCATCCTGTAATTCGTATCTGCTTAATTTGTACCACATATGTTGCTGGGATATACTGGTGATGTTTTCCATGTGCAAACTAAACTAACTTTACCCTCTGCATAACTAACAACATTTAAAATCCTCTTCTTAATTAAGAGAGGAAAGAAGCTCATTAAAAACAACAAAATCTTGCAATAAACTTTCTCCTAGGCTTTTGCATTTACAACACATGTAAATGTAATCCCATGAGAAAATAAAAATGGGGAAAGCTGTCTAAGCACAGGAAGCTGACTGTTACAGTATTGCATTCAACAGCCAATGCTTCTTCTATTTTCCTTTTTCTGGCTAAACCACTTCAATTTGTTGCCAATCAACTATCGGTGATAATTAGGTAGTTTTAAGAAAGTTATTTGTTGAAAGGTCTTTCTAGCTCAGCATGTGGATTGCCATCAGGCCTAGAAATGCAGAAGTTAAAGCGGTTGCAGCTGATTTATGCTACTGCTGCTCTCTTTAACAATGCTCATGCTGTGATGGTGTCCCAGCAGGCTACTGACTTACAAATTATTTCTTTTTATGTTAGCTAAGGAATCCTGATTGCAGAGAGGTGTGGTGTGTAACTATGCCAAGTTGTACACATGGCAAGACTTTTAAGTTTTCCTACTGTTGCTATAGAGTTTCACATACTACTGTGAATACCATGTAGCCACCTGTCTTACCAGAAGTCATTGTTGATTTTCCCAGTGTGTGTGATTTGGCTCTGAAGCAGTCACTGTAAGATTAGAAAATGGCAGGTTTTAGTTTTGATTTTTTTCTGCATAACTTTAAATTCAAAGGTAATGCCAACAAATATTTGTCAGTTTACTATTCAGTTCATTATATACGAATTACTACTGTAACTGTGCGTTTATGTGGTGCTAAAGTTCACAGGTTTATTTTATTTTTGGTCTTGCTCTTTTTATTTACCCAATGTTTGTATAGTAAATAGCAGAATATTCTTACATGTAGCTTGTCAATGCCAAGTTGCCTTTGTATATCTAGATGAAATTCGTAGTCATAGGAAGTCATAGTCACATTCTAGTTCACATTAAGTCACAGGAAACCATGTATGGGAGGTCTTGGAGCTATATTGTAGGCTTCTTCAGGCCCAAAGCATACTCAGTCATGCCAGGGGTACTGCGGAAATAATGTTTTTGAAACTTCTCTACAAATTCATTTTACTTCTGTTGGCCTGTGGAGTCTTCCTAAAGGTGTTTGGTTTTAGTGCTCCATTTTGGTCAGTGTTTCTGCTGGTAACTTAATGAGAATGAACTTCAGGAAACTTTTTAACGAAGTACTCATTGTCTGAGCAGGGCCAAGGGAAAGTTGGGAAGGTACAGCCTGCATAAGGTCTCTTTGCCTCACCACAGGAGCAAGGAGGGATGCAGGGAGGAGAATCAGGCACACCTGAAATTTCTGTTGCTGGCATATTTGGCTCATTAGTACCAAATGATCTGCCCTCTAGCAGCAGCAAGTTCTAGGCCTCTTGACAGAGGATACCAGTTGTTACAGCACATTGCATCTTCAGGTTTTATTCACTCTGTTACACCTGGTGTTGAGTGTTCAACCCAATTCCTTGTGTTGAACTCTTAGTGCATTCTCAACACACTTAAGCTACAAATGTAAATGAGAGGTGTGAAGCTTTATTCCAGTCAAACTGTTAGCTGCTGCCTGCCTCTCTGGAGCTATCTGCACTATAAATGAACACTGGTGAGTCCTGTGCTTGGCTGAGTTGTACATTATTGAGTCACTGTGGATGCTGGATTGTTTCTGATCAGCTTGCCTGATACTTAAAATGCAGAATAAAGCCTCTCTACAAGTTAAATCTTGTTTTTCTTTCTACCTGTTCTAACTGCCTAGTTGTAGAGGTATGATTATATTAACTGGGATTAGTGCATGTAGCTCACTGCTGGCTCTTGATTGAGATCAGACCAGATGGCAATTAATTATACTGAGAGAAAGATAGGCTGGGGAGCATCTGCTTTCAGCCCTGCCTTTGGGGTCAACTGCAACAGTGCTATTTTGTGATTTCTAGTGTGATAAGTAAGCATGTCAAATGTAAGATGCTGCTGCTGGTAATGGTTCCCCCTCTGAGAGCTTGTCTTTGGAGCACTTCACAAACACTAATTAAAGAATCGCTGGAATAGGTTTTGCCTACCAATGCATATGTTATTGTCTCTGCTTTGGTGGATGAGAAAATCAGTGCAGAAAGGATGTCTTCCTGCAGAGGAAATCAGTGTAGAACTAAGATGATTGATCAAGTCTCAGCTCCCAGAGCTATGCTCAGATGTCTCATCCTACAGGGAGGATCCAGTGAAAATGCAGATATGAATAACAAGACACTAGAGCAAGGCTTTTTAAAAACAGATAAATAAAAATGCACATCTATTGACAGAGACAGCTTTTCTGAGTGGGAATGCTTGCTTAGTTTCCCAACTTTATTCTCATTTCAGTCTCTGTCACTAGTAGAAAAACAAGCAAACCAAGGCAAGTTCTTCTTTTCAGTCTAGTCTTTTTGCTTGATAACTACTTTTAAAGTCTAGACTCAAACACATGTTTCAAAGGATTCATGACTTTACAAAATGCAAGTCTGAAACGTCTCTCTATGTCAAAAACTCTCTTTGAATCTTATAATGGGCTTGTTTTTGAAAGTGGTGATTTTTATTTCTTTTCAAATGGCATAATGGCAATTTTTAACTGCCCTTGTAATCATCATTGCTTGTCATTTTCTTCTGGTGTAAGTAATGACTATGTGGCTAAACTGTGTCAAGATGCCAAGTATTTCTTTCTCTACTTCTGTTTCAACTTGTCATTATTGTAATGAGTGTCATACATTGTGTCATCCATTGTGTAGTCATCTCTCATGCAGTCCAGTTCCTTTGGCATTAACTTAATGAATAATATGGAGGAGAAATATTTCAAAATTACGTGGCCAATTTAACGATCTGTGTATGTGGAAAAATCAAATTTTGCTGCTTTTCAGCCTTCGTGTTCAAGTGTAATTCCCAGTTGTGCTGAAATTCTCCGTAGAAGACCTTGCACTTGCTTCAGGAGGAGATATACCTAGAAAAGAAGTAACTTGTCTTTTGTTGTGCACTCTACCCATAGATTATGCTCTAATTAATGGGCATGCGATTTGCATCGGCTATAACAATCTCTTACTATAGGAACACTTGAATATATTTTTTTTTCTTTATTGGGGATCTGTTTGCTTAAGTATCTCATACCTAATAACTCAATACTGCCAATGTCATGGCTGTACAGGTAACCTTATCAAGGTATCTCCATGGTGTCTGAACTAATAGAGTTCTCTGTGCAAATTGCAGGTGCACACAGTACATTCTATATGCCAAATGATACTATACAGTCATCTCCAGAAATTATTTGAACAATCCTAAATTCTTGCTTAAACCTGTGTGCAGAGCCTGTAGAAAAGGTGAAGAAATCTGTAGGTTTAGGAAGAGGGATGTGAAATCTAGAGTGAATGAGGAAAGGCCAAGAGAAGCCTTTATTGGGAAGGAGAAAAGGAGGATAAAAATGCAAACAAGAAAGATATGTGGATATAAGGAAAAAGCATGTGGGAGCATGGCGGAAGGAACTAGATGCTTAGAAAAGGAGGGAGACTGTATTATTTACCTAGCTTTTGTCTCTGGGTTTTTAAGAGATGTTTTTTGTTGGTTTTCATATAGCTAAACTACTAGGAGGCTGTGAGGAAATACTGATATACCTCTGTGTGTCTCTGTAGGGGTGTGTGTGTGTATTATATATATATATATATGTTTATGTATACTAAAAACTTCTAAAAATAAAGGATGATGAAGTGTACAAAGTCAAATTCTCAGAAGTTAGGACATGTTAATGATCCTCGACCTTAACCAATCCTGCTTGTATATGAGTTGTTGTAGTCTTTAATTATGATTGCATATGACTGGTTATTAAAAAATAACTAGTCAGCATCAGGATTAGTGAATTTTATTTAATCAAGCAGCATTTAACTCTTTTTACTGTAACTTATTTGTAAAGGCTGGAACTTCCTCATCTGACCTGGCAATCTAATGGTAAAATAGCTCTATTTTCAAGGTGTTTAGAAATAGTTTTAGATGCCAGCATATGTCTTCAGAGAGAGCACAGTTCACTACTCATTCTGACACTTGACTGCATTTCTTATTAAAATGTCATTGCAGGAAATTACCTAGTTTTTTCACCAGAAGAATATAAAAAACCACCTGTGAGGTGCCTGAAATGCTTTTCATAAATAGAAAAAAAAATATGTAATTCTTTCTTTTGAAGCAATTATCAACTACGTCTCTCACAAACAGCTATAATCGGCCTTTCTGGCATAGCTGTGCGTAAGGCTGCCTTCTCAGAAAAGTAATATCCCAGTGACAGTAGAAGCTTTTATTGCAGAAGGAAGCCAAATGTTCAGGTGACCTGACAGGGAAGGGAGGGAAACCATTTTCATTGTTGTAGCCTGTGAAGTCATCTTGCAGTCCTATTTATCCCTCACAAAGAAGTTTCTTCCTTCCCTGCTCTGAACTGTAAAAAAGAACAGTGATTCTTGATGCCTTTCCCTCCTGCAGCCCTGGGTTTGCCAAAACCTGCATGTTCAACAGGGTTTAGTCATTGCTGTGGGTGGCACTATCACAGAGAAGTTATTGTTGAGTTATAATATCTTTGAGCTTTAGCTGTCATTAAAATGCCTCTTGTTTAGCAAATGCAATAAAGTTTTTGGCCTGTGTCGGCAATCCTCACAGCTACTCAGAAGGAAGTAATGTTGAGGTGTCAAGGGACTAAATGACTGTAATTCTTAATGGCAGTTTCCATACAGATAGAAAACAGGAGTTCATGCTATACCAGAACTTCGACTTGTAGGCTGAAATCATATGTATCCATAGCATAGAAAAATAACTTGCATTGTGTGCAGCTTATTCACAACAAATAAACAATAGGCCCAGTAGATCTGGTTATGGTGACTTTTTTTATTTGGTGATGTTCCATTTCTGATGAAATTGTGGACTTTGGTCTTCTGAAAATGCAACTCTAGAAGCTAATGGCTTTCCATAGGTACCATAAAAGTTCTAGCTAACAGGAACAGTATTTATTGCTGTTGCAATTGAACTTTGGGCTGCCAAAGTGACTCTTGTTAGTTCAGTTTGAATCCACCCTATTTCGAGCTGTTTTGTGGTTTTAAAAACCATGGATCACTTGAGAAAAATTTAGGGAGGTTATTTATTTATTTAAATAATAGAAGGAAAACAGAAACAGTGTTAAGGCTGGGCTGGTTGAATGGGAAGGACTATATAACTGTGCACTGGAAATTCCTTTAGATTTGTTAATATGAAGTGTCATACACTGATTTCGTTCATCTGTAGTTCTTGTACATAGCAGTACAAGACCAGGTATTAGAAGTCTGCAAGTAGGTTCTTGTCTTAGATTAACGATCAATGATATTGGAAGTGTTATCCTTTGCTTTATAACACTCATATAACGTGAAAAGGAGCTTGAGAGAGAGGAATGGAAAAAAGTCAGGTTCTTTCTAAGACAGGCCCCTTGGTTTCTGATGAGTGCATGGCGGCTGTGTGGGAAGGAGGCTAGAGGCTTCTGTTGGCTTTCAGGCAGACAGAGGTATATCTCAACACAGGTTTAACACACCTGGAGATTTTGGGAGGTGGCTGATTAAACTCCACTGTGCGTCTTTTTCCCCTGCTTGCATTGATAGTGATGCACCACTGTCACTGCAGCATTGTTTTTTCTATTCATACCATGGAAAGGGTTGAGGTATTAGGAATCCAGACAGGCTTTCTTCCTTAAGAAGTATCCAATTCTACCTTTTCATCTTCCTGGAAAAAAGATGGAGAATGAGGTTAGACTAAAGGTTAGGAAAGAATAGATACATTTCCTTTCAAATGACAATAATAGTATTTAACTGCAGTATAGCATAATTTGTGAAGTGGGCAAAGACAGCTGGCTGTCTTAGGACTGGCTGTGGCAGCTGCCAAGGAAAAGAGGAAAATTAAATAGTATCTTAATATGAACTTTCATTTGCTTACCTCTGTTACAGTGCACAGCCTGGGCATATCTGGTGGGAAAGAGATTGTTCCTCTTGTTTCCCTTCTACCTTTAAGAGCACATCTGGCAACATAAAGGGTTTGAAGAGTTTAGAGATTGACAGTGTTTTTTCTCTCCATACAGGTGTAGTAAAAAGATGCTGAATATTGAAGTCTCCCAAGCGGAGGAGGTTGCTAGTACTGCACAACATCTCAGAGGTGTGGATGCACTTGCCTGGGCTATTCTTTCATCCTGCTGAAGTAGTTCAATCTCTTCCCTTCTGGCTGCTCTTTACTTCTGTGAGTACACTGGTTTGTTTTTTAAAATATCTTTTAGTCAGACTTGCAATATGCTGTCTGCCACTACCAGAGGCAGGGCATAGCTCTTGATCACTCTTCAGCCTCCTCTGCTGAAGATGAGTTGTGGCATGAATGCACTCTTTGCCAAGTGCAGATCAACAGTGGGATCAGGTCCACCCAGCATGGGTTCACGAAGGGCAAGTCCTGTTTAACCAACCTGATCTCCTTCTATGCTCAGGTGACCCGCCTAGTGGATGAGGGAAAAGTGGTGGATGTTGTCTACCTGGACTTCAGTAAGGCATTTGACACTGTTTCCCACAGCATTCTGCTGCAGAAGCTGGCGGCTCATGGTCTAAAACAGGTGGACTCTTCACTGGGTTAAAAACTGGCTGGATGGCCGAGCACAGAGAGTTGTGGTGAATGGAGTTAAATCCAGATGGAGACCCGTCACAAGCGGTGACTCAGGGCTTGGTCTTGGGGCCAGTCTTGTTTAATGTCTTTATTGATGACCTGGATGAGGGGATCGAATGCACCCTCAGTAAATTTGCAGATGACACGAAGTTGAGTGGGAGTGTCGATCTGCCTGAGGGTAAGGAGGCTCTGCAGCGGGATTTGGACAGGCTGGAGCGATGGGCTGAGGTCAACTGTATGAGGTTTAACAAGGGTAAGTGCCGGGTCATGCACTTCGACCACAACAACCCCATACAACACTACAGGCTTGGGGAAGAGTGGCTGGAAAGCTGCCTGGTGGAAAAGGACCTGGGGGTGTTGGTTGACAGCCGGCTGAACACGAGCCAGCAGTGTGCCCAGGTGGCCAAGAAGGCCAATGGCATCCTGGCCTGTATCAGAAACGGTGTGACCAGCAGGAGTAGGGAGGTGATCGTGCCCCTGTACTTGGCACTCGTGAGACCACACCTTGAGTACTGTGTCCAGTTCTGGGCACCACAGTATAAGAAGGACACTGAGGTGCTGGAGCGAGTCCAGAGAAGGGCAACGAGGCTGGTGAGAGGTCTGGAAAACAGGCCTTATGGAGACCGGCTGAGCGAACTGGGTTTGTTTAGTCTGGAGGAGACTGAGAGGAGACCTCATTGCTCTCTACAGCTATCTAAAAGGAGGTTGTAGTGAGGCTGGTGTTGGTCTCTTCTCCCAAATTACTAATGATAGAACGAGAGGAAATGGCCACAAGTTACGTCAGGGGAAGTTTAGATTGGATATTAGGAAGAAGTTCTTTACTGAGAGGGTGGTTAGGCACTGGAACAGGCTGCCCAGGGAGGCGGTGGAGTCGCTGTCCCTGGAGGTGTTCAAAAAATAAGTGGATGGAGCACCTGAGGCCATGGTCTAGTGGTTAGGGAGATGATGGGATAAAGGTTGGACTTGATGATCCTGGAGGTCCTTTCCAACCATAGTGATTCTATGATTCTCATGGCCCCTGTCTGCTGCTGTACTGTTGCTCACTATGAATGAGGCACTCAGGGAAAAGAAATTTGTATTCTGGATGGGAATTTATTATAAAGGGGGACTTGGCCTTTAAAACGAAGCTCCTTTGGTCCATTACATGAGGTGGAGAGGAAACACCTTTTGGGGGTGCCAGGGATTTTTCCCGAAGGGATTTGTCCCTTGCAACAGCCCAGGGACTGGGCAGCAGCATGCTGCTGGCCAGGGACTGCTGCAGAGCAGTTTCCCCAGGGACGGGGGCATCCACCTTCTCAGCCATGCTGACACTAGGAGGGCTGCTCCTTTTCTCTGTGGGCTTTGCTATGCTGCTGCTGACAGTGGGATTGCGCAGCTGCTGATGTCTCAAGCAAGAAGCAAGGCTTTGCTTACACTGCTGGGGATAACAGCAGCTTCACATTCTGGTAGGCTTGGACCCAAATAGCTTAACATCTATTCTGCCACCAGCATCCCTGTCTCTCTGGTCTAAGTGCTGGGGAGACCTCGGATATGTGAACAGCGCCACCTTGGGAAGCACTCCTTTAGATGTGAATAAAGCCTTGCTGAGCAGTTAGAGCCTGCAGAAGATTGGCTCTGGCAGGATTGTGCTCATGTGCCCAGTCTGTCCTCTGACTCTGAGAAAATCTTTCAACCTTCTGGCACTTCACCATTCACATCCTTCTAGTATAATGTGTTTCACATCTTAAGATGCTGAAATACCTGTGTGTCAATGTGCCTTTAAAATACCACTGTGAAGGATAACACTAGCTGAATTGGAGAACTTGAGCTGGACATCTCAGTGCTTTGCAGAACGACCATGAACCACTCCACAAGCCCCCCTGGGCTGAGATTTAACCATTCAGAAGGGCACTGGCAGCTCGATGTAAACAGCCACTTAGAAATTAGCAACAAGAGGTGGTTTCCTGCTGAGGTCCTTTTAAATGTCAAGCCAAACTGCCAGGAACACCCCAAAGAAATATAGTGCTGAAGGTTAAGGGCATTGAGTAGCAGATTCGAAGCAAATATTAAATTTTTTTACTAAAGAATTGGGCTACACACTGTACTTAAGTTTTAAATTTTAAATCCACCATTTTACTTGGATTTAAACTAACCATCTGGCTACAATTCTTTTTTTTTCCCTCCCAACTATGGCAGCACTAAAATCCCAAGGTAATTTTATATAAGAAGATAAATGATTCAGTGTAACTAGGAAAGCTACTGGAAATGAACCTTTCTTTCATGCGACACCTGTGCCTCGCTGTTGGTAACTCTGATAATGTGTCATCTGATTAATAAAGTCATGGTCTGAAAGAGATGCCTTTTAAAAAAATTGATATTAAGAGCAGTAAGTGCTATCTCTTGTATTGGTATGAAAGTCCTCCCTAATGCTGTTATGCTCCTTGCTACTCCCTACAGAAACTCAGAGCAATTCATGAGATTAAACATTTTGGGGAGATAAAGCTGAGCAGTTATTACAGCCCAGTGGGTCTTGCTGTCTGGAGTTCAGATGCCTTAGAGCAGAGCCTGGGTTCTTTTGGAGTTAGACGTCACAGTGCTCCTAGGGCCCTCCATGTACTTCTGGGTGGGGTGGGTGTCCTTGGCAGGAATCGGGGTGTCAGTAGTAAGGAAAGGAGATAAAAAAGGGCATCTCAGCTGCTTCTGCAGCAGACAGGCAGAAGGTGCAGCCCTCTCAACCTCGACCAGCAAAGCCAGGTTCTGCCTGGTTTTGGAAAGCGAGCAGGTTGGTAGGAGCTCACAGGTATTTCAAGTCTGGCTGTTCCAGGTCTCAGTTTAACTCCTAATTCAGAATTTCTTCCCCTCTGTTCATCCTCCCAAGTCACCACCTCCTACAAGCACTGCTGGCAGTGGAGCTGGTATTCTATGGCCAAACACACTGCTGTCTTTGGCCCCATTAACTGTCTCCTCAACTAGCAGACAGATCTAGAGTAGTATCAGCTAGACAGATTGGAGTCTAGCTAACAGCAGAGCCAGTGGCTTTCAGCCTTCTCTCTAGCCTAGGTCAGCCTTCTTAGCCCCTTCCTTTAATAGGGGTTTTTGCATCCTGGGGCAGCGAGACTGAGGGGACCACAGCAGCCATAAAGCTCCACATGAGCGTCTTCCCTCACATTCCTCTGCTGAGACCTCTTTCACAGTGAGCACAATTGTCATCGCTTCATTAAGACACTAGAGAAGAAATGAGGGGAATGAATAGAAAACATAATGTTGTTGACAAACTGCCCTTAGCCCAGCTTTTAATGAAATTCAATAGGAAAAATGCAATAATAGTTTGCAGGCAGAGTATCAGGGGTACTAGGTTGTTTTTAATTTTATTTATTTTTTAAAAAAATAGAACAGGAGGCCCAAAGAGGTACAAGTGTGAGCATATCAGTTTAAACTCTTGCTTACTGCCCATTGAGGGCCTAGAAGGAAATTTTAGTGTGTGTGGGAGCAGGGAACTTGTACATGACATATCAAACTGCACACCATGATCTCGCCTTGAACTCTGTTTAGTGTTGGTCAGCTCATCTGCGGAGAATGAAATGACAGCACTGAAATAGTATGAAGTACAATATATCGAGGTGGCTTTTTACTGAGTCACCTCATGCCAGCTTGCTCTTAAGCAATCCTAAATTATAAATGTGCTTCACCTTTGCAGGGTAATTTTAATTGTTAAAAAGGAGGCATTTGTGGTTTTGGGAAAGGTTAGGAAGGGGGCAAGGTGATAGCAGGGAAGCAACCTACAGCAGCTACAAGTTAGGTGTAGTGAATTACAATAAACTCTGCAAAAATTGCTCTCTTGAAATGCAAATAAGACCAGTGATCAGAGAACTACAGAGGTGATTTTAATGATCTCTCCAGTTGCTTCTTAAGCAGGCTGATCTACAAAACAATATTTCTCCCTTATACTGTACGTACTAGGATTCCTTCTTACTAGGGCCAAGTAGTGTTTTCCTTCTACTGTCTGCTTTTCCTGCAGATCTTTTCTGATGTAAAATCACTCATCTAGTTTGAACCAGAGACAAAACATTCAAATAGAAGTGATGAGCAGTCTATATTTGAGCAAAAATTTGCAGAAATTTGCAGCAATTTCCTAGGAAATATGCTCACTGGGGATGGCTTTTGAGCCAAAGGAAAGGAAAATCTGTAGCTCCTGTGTAGTAAAGATCAGCAGCAGACAAACATTAGTATTAACTTCATGAGAAGGCATTCACCAGACACTCAGTGCTGCTTGCTCTGTGTATTACCAGGGCTCTTGGAAGCTGCTGTAACTCTCAACTCCTTGCAAGACCCAACATTCAAGGGTAAAGCACTGCACCTTACTTGAGATGGGTGACTGAAGAGAAATTGTCCCAAAGCTCACTTTTTAAAAGTCAAAATGTCTAAAGCCTAATGACTAAAAGTCACTTTAACCTTTCTTGGTTTTATGTGTCCCCCTCCTTCCTCCTTCATTACAACTTAATGTGCCCTTGTGCTTGGCAAGGCGAGGGAAACTGGTAACAAGACCCATGCTGGCTGCCACTAGTGTCGCAGGAAAACCTGAAGCTGCACAAGCACAGTGCAAGTGTGTCACTGAGCCAAACAACTCATAGCCTGCAGAAGCAGAAATGGGCCCAGGTTCCTGTCAGGACCGCTCAGTTCAAATACTGCTGTTGCCTTCCCTTCTCTCAGGACAGGTGGGGCTTGGCAGCCAAGCCTGGGGACTTTCTGCAGTCCTGTTACTGGGGAAGAAACCCCTCTGTTGCTGCTTGAATGCTGTTGGCAGAAGGGTTTTTCTAGAAGTTGAGACTCTTCCAATTTTTGTCTCCATGCCTGCATTGTCATAGGAGGATGCCTGCCTTTTATCTGCCTATCCATGCTTTTTTACAGATAGGTCTCCTAAATCTGGGGTCCATAGAGATTCTCATGTTGGCACCAGTGATCAATGGGGACATCCTTACATAGTCTGAAAGACTGCTAGGTTAAAGACCACCTTTGTTTTTTTTTTTTGTGATGTATAAAGCTAACAGATACTCCTATGCAATACTGTAAAGCAGCTAGTGACATAACAGAAGATGTTAGAGATGTTCTGAAAATCATAACATTATTATCACCTTCACACTCAGTCTAGCAGCCATCTCCCTATAACACCATTGGATACAAGGAATGGAGTGATGCTGTCATTAAAACTCATGAGAAAACAAACTCTTTTTTTAAAAGATGTGTGTGTGTTTCTGAGCTTCCTTACAAACTAGAACCACAATGCTGAGATGTAATATCCTACTGCTGAAGTGATATCTATGATAAATTTTTAATAGTGTGATCCTATGTTTTGTGGAAATCTATCATAGAAATATATAACCTGGTAAATAAATTTTAAAAGAAAAAAGAAAAGGTATGTCAAGACACAGACTTAACACGTACTAAGGATTTACCTCAAAGAATGCTAACACTAGGAGTTGGAGTTCTGTAATGTACAACTCCTGACATCAGGATGGTCAGTAGGTTTTGTCTAGGGGCTTTAATTTCCCCACTTCGATAGCTCCTGTTTTGGATGGCACTTAGTAGAGATGGCTATTAATGCACTTTGGAACTTTCCTTTGGGCACTGAACTGACAGTACTGCATGTTGCAAACACTTCTTGTTTTTGCCTTGCATACTCTTCTCTTGTTTTCATTGTGAATAATGAAAGGGTATCATGGTATATGATATTGTTGTAATAATTAAGGCACAATGCTTTTATTGAAGAGAGAGAGGCACTGTTTCAGGAACAAGATTATAGGTTTTCTACATTCAAGTAGGCATGTAGACAAATAGACCCAGTGTATATCCATCCAAATAGCAATAATACAGGCAGGCCACACTTAGAACACATGAGAATTTTTTTTTTTTTTAATGAGGGAGGAAAAAAAAAAAGCCATAATTGGGTTTTTGGAGTCCATTAGGCTGTGGAAGTGGCAAAGCCAGATACAGTGAATCTAGACATGAGCCATGTGTCTTTTGGGGATGTGGTATTATATCTAAGACTCATGTAAACACAGCAAGTCTTGTGACAGCATGATATGTTTAAATATTTGACTCTTTGCTGACAGCTTAAAACAAAGCTTCTCTGAAGGCAACAGCCATAACTAAACCGAGTACTGCCCATGTACAAGGGCATTTGTCTTTTGGGAACCAGCCAGAGCTTGGAAACTTCTTCCAGAAAGCTGCCAGGAACAGCATCAGTTAGAGTAGTGCATGGTTTCATGAGCCAAGCGTTCTTGAAATGTACTTTATTTCTAAGCGTGTGTTGTTCATTTAAAATGCAGTTGTACTGACAGATTTCAGGATGCTATTGCAAGCATCTAAGCTGCCATTCAGAGGTTAAGTGCCTCCAGCCAGTTTTCCTTAGGACCACCTGTAACTTCTGACAGTAGGGGGGTTTTTAACAAACCAGAAAGAAGGAATGATCTTCATTCCTTCTAGGCTGTTGTGAAAAGGGTTCAAGTCCTTCTAGCAAATTGGCTGCAATGAGATTCTCTGGAAAGAGTACTCAGTTGCAGAGTTGTATTAGCTAATCTGGGCTGGAAGAGACCAAAATACTGCACTGTCCTACGCTTCGATTGAATTTTAGCCTAAACAGCAGTTATAAATGTATGAAAATAAGTTCTGAACTGCATATGATGTGTATATAGAATTTATATTTATATTTACATAAAATTCTGTATTTATAAATTCATTTTAAATGAAGCATTATTTTGGGGGTGGTGGAGGAGCTGGCAATGCACAGCACCTTAATCTCTTGGCAATACCATCTATCAGACACTTGGTAATATCATACTGAGCCAACTACTGTCTTTGTCTTGTTTAAACACAAAAAATACTAAAAATTCAATAAAACTGAAGAGGTGGAATATCTAGGGGTTTATCTGAAAAGGATGTAATCCTAGTACAATGGTTGCAGAAAAGTCTCAGATTGATTAAAGAAGTTCTTAGTTTGTGAAATTCATGATACTTAAGAGGGAAAAACTTAACTGTGAGAACCATTGAAAAGACTGAAGCAACTATTTTGACAATGAGAAGTACAGCACTTAGTCTGGCATCTCCTCTTTTGACCTCTTCCTGTTAATCATTGTCCTTTCCATTTAAATAGTCGCTTTTCAAGCTGGCTGAAACCAGCTGTGACACATGTAAAATCCTGTTTCAGAAAAATCATAGCTGTGCCACAAGCAGGCCCAACACTGTATTTACAACTGGCCCAACAGCATCTATTTATAAGTGACCTAATGAAAACTCTAGTTTGGCATATCTCTCATCTTCAAGACTATTTAATATCCAGTTCAGAACTTCAATCTCAGTCCCTTTGCCACAGTTTGGCTACTTGACTGTTTTCTTTTTGCTCATTTTATCTCACATTTAAGAAAATATTGTGTCTGATCGCAAAATATTCTAGAAGCTGCCCGTATGGTGGAGAGTCATCAAAACCTCAATGAGTAGTTGCTTAACAGTAGATCAAATCTGGATGCTCCTTTCCTCACTCATTGTACAGCATATGGTTTAAAACACACATTAGTAAGCATTACGGTGTGATGCTTACAGTGTGATTTTTGCCCAAAGATGTCACCAAGATCTGGGTCATCTTGTCCTGTGTGCTGCATAAACACAGATAAAAGACTTGGAGGTTATCCTCTGACAAAACCCATCAACTAACATTTCCAACAGAGGAGAGGATAAGGAAACAGTGATGGCATCTTGTTTTTCATAAAACATATTCTTGTGCCACTGCATTTTAAGTTTGTGCTATGGGCAGTCTGTAGCAGAGCACCATGTGCTCTTCCCTTTCCCTTCATCCCAGCACCACCCCATCGCTGCACAGGGCCGGACTGATCCCTCTGCACCAGGTCAGCCTGAGTTCTGAGTCCAAGTGAATAGCAAGACTGCCTCTCTCCTAAGCTTTTCCATTTTTTCTTTAAGAGTAGAGACATTTTATAGTAGACAGTAGGTACAGTACATTCTACTGATTCCAAGTACAGAGCATTGCTTCATGTGAAGCAACTCAAATGTTGCTGACTTCAGAAACCTAAAATAGCAGGGTTCTGATGACTGAATATTAATCCCCCAAGCACAGCACATGCTGCATATTGCTCACAGAATTAAAGGGCAACTCATCAGCTTTAACATTTCCTCTTTGAAATCAGGGAGAAAAGGCTACCTGATGAATAGCAGTTGTTGCTATGACATTAGATATTAATACCAATGCATATTTGCATAAGATTCTTAGCACTAATTTTCCATATGGACCAATAATCACAAATCACCTCAGTAAACTTTTCTGCCAATGTTGATTTCAGTTTAGGATGCTCAACTTTAGCATCCTGACCATAAATCCTCAGTAGGATAGTATGGCTTCATTAAAGAATTCTTGCAGTTTGCTGGAACAAAGAAATGAGGTGGCTGTTTTTAGACAACAAAATGTTGATGATGGCAGGGTGAACATTTTGGCCACTGGGAGAGAAGGAATAAAGCAAGAGTGAAAGACAAGGAGACAAGATATGTTGGTTTAGATCTGAGAGAGAGGGAGAAACCAAGGATAATGACAAAGTTGTTGAGATAGGAGTAGCTGGAAAATATCATCACCAGAAAGGGTGATGATCAAAAATAACAGAAACATACACTCTGTCCCTTTTTATGCCTACTTAATTGGAACTACCATAAAGTCTATGCCCAATGCATGGAGAAGACTTGGAGAAATCTATAGTGGTCCAATGGGCTGGTGGGGACTAATGAATAATACATAGCATCCAAAATCCTCAAATTACATAGCAGATTGCTTCCTTGGGAGACAAACAAGTTTATATAAATACAAAAGGACTGGAAACAACCCCCCTCCAAATGATCCACTTGATTCTGCAAGATGTCAGCTGCACTATTTCATTCCCTCTCTTCTCTTAATCCTCCTTCTTCCTTCTGAATGCCTTCCTAAGCAGCAGCACTTCTGAGCTAAGGGTTTTGTTAGTTCTCTGTCTTCCTCCAACCTGTGCTGCTGTGTGTAATGATGCCACACATTTATGGGGACTTATGAAATGGTTATCTGAAACCTCAAAATCATCATTAAGTCTGGCTTAGAACTGGTTATTTTCAGTGGATTTTTAGTTCTGTGAGGAGCCGGGCACCAATTAAGAGGAGACAGAAACTTGATGAAAGAAAAGGAAACTGAAGTAAATATTTTGGATGCCAGATGCAGGAGGGTATTCTTAAGACCTTGAATTCCCAATAGCTTGAATTTGCAGAATTTCCATTCCAGGAACTTTATTATGGAAGCAAAGGTCTTAGTCTTTTCATTTTAGAGGCTGTGAGGAAAGGCTGCACAGTCTCACTGTGTTCCCGTGCCTGTCCCCCGAGAATCACAGCTATGTGCCCTTTACAGTACTTCCAAGCTGCCAGGAATGTAACTTTTGATAACTCCAATTTCTACTTATATGAAGGCTATATTCAACTTTATAAAGACTTTCTATATAATTCTGTCAAAAGATTATATTTTTTTTTTTTTCCAAAACCCCTACACTTCATGGGTTTTGTATTTATCCTTGAATGTTTTTCTTTATGCACATAAGCATGCCTTTCTAACCACAATGTAATAAAGAAAAGGAAATTATTATGTTATATTTACTGTGGCTTAAAAAAAAAGTGTGGTTTTAAAATATAGGATGATATAATTTAAACACAACTATAATTTTTCTGCTTTATGGTATACAGTGTTCTATAAAGAGTGTTACCAGTTACTGCTGAAACACGTATGTACATACACACACTCACCTGCAGACATGAAGAGGCTAAAAATGCCAGAAAAGGCCTAAGCCTCTGTTGGAAATGATGTATAGATCTGTCCCTATGGCTAAAAGGAGACCTGTGTGACTGCTGGAGTGGAAGAACAACTACTGTAGATGAAACATTATACTAAGACAACAACAAATGCACATTAATTGGCAACACTTACATTAATTGGCAGCACTTAAAGTCAGAAGTCGTCTTCTAATGTTAGAGCAGCTCAGTGTTGAAGCAGACATCCAAGGGGAATGACAGCAACAATTTGCACTAGGTTTAGGACCGAGCCAGAACTGGATTTCTTGGTGTGATTGACTGCAGTAGCAAATAGTTGGCCACCCTCTAGCAGCTTCCCAAGACCCTTTGGCTATTTACATGCATGATATCTTCAAAAGTATTTTTGCTATCTCTATGTTGTTGTAAGCCACAACATCCAAAGTGCTCCTGCTTGCTGCCCATGGCTACCTGGCAAGCAGTTCTTACAGTCCCTATGGCAGCCAATAGCTGACCGCCCACCTGAAACTATGAGTTCAAGGATCAGTGAAGAAAGGGGTTACCTGCCTTGAAGATCAACATACACACCTGAGATCCAAAAGAACCAACTTCAAATGCACAAGCTAGAGTTTTGACAGGAAAAAAGATGGAAAGGAAGAACTGGGGAGATGGAAGCATGAGTTAGGGGAGACATAAGAGCAGGAGAGGCAGCAGTGGATCATCTGCAGGTATAAACAAAATCACACAAGTCCAAAAGTCAGCATATAGTCAGCTGTCTTCCTTGCTAACATGGCTCATAAGATCTACACATCCTAGAGCTTGCCAGGTAAGCACATGCAATCATGGGTGCAGAAATGCTTAGGAAGTTACAGGTGCATAAACTCAAAAAAATGCTGTGGAAGACCTGGAATGTTGTTTGTGGGGTACTTACCAATATGCTTTTAAATTTTTTTTTTTATGTTATGTACCCAGTGCCTATGAATACATGTCAGAGCACTTTTTTAAAAAAATATATATGTCAGTAAGTGGAAGACACTTTACTAACTGGGAAAATAAAGTCTGAATGATGCTGTGTATTTTGTGATGAGTGGATTGGGCCTTTCTTTTGGTAGGTCACAATGCTGAGATGACTTTCGCATCAGTAGATACTAGACCAGATTGGACTAGGTCTCTAATACTATTTCACTTGGTGAAAACTATATGTAATTTTAAAAGCCAAAAGAGTAATTGTACTCAAATTATTGTCAATGCAATGATATGTGTGTGTGTCTAAGTGTAACTGTTCTTAAAGACAGGACGCTGCTGGAAATGGGATGCTTTGGTTTGGTGAATGTTCTGTAATGATGCTACTGAGCAGATTTATTGTCTTACTTAAACCCTTCAAGCAGGCTTGCTGATTTATAGGTTAGATGATAGAGGACAGACAGTACTTAGAACGCACAGTGTGCATCAGTCATTGGCAATCGGAGAAAATTTCGTAGTGCTTTTTTGTCGTCTCAATTACAGGGTTTTTAAGAAATGTCCTCTCCTTCCACAAGAGAACATGGGACTTGGAGAGGAAAACACCCCATTGCAAGGGCCTAGGGAGGTTGGAGGGGGGATATATAGCAGGACTAAAAGCTCCAATTGCAGCATTACTGTCTAACCAACTGAACAGTTTTGTTTTGCGAGAATACAGACCTTTATCTTTTTAGCCAGCACATGGAAGTTGGAAAATGCATCTACCTGTTGTTCATCTTTTGTACAAGTGGATTGTCTGTAATTACCCTTTGAGCAGTGTTTTGTCACCTTCCTTACGCTGTTTTGCCTGAGCCTTTGCAAAGTGCAGTGGCAGTGAAGGGGACAGTGCTGGGTATGTTGTATATGACAACAGGTCATGCAGAGTGTTTTGTGAGCCCAACCCAATGTTTCTTTATGTGTTTTGGGATACTGAATTGCTAGTCTGGCTGTCTACCACCATTGTAAATTTCCTGTTTCTTTTTTGTCATGACTTGAGGAAAGGAGTTTTCAAAGTTGTGTTAGCTACTGTATCTTAGAGGCGCTTTTCCTATAGCATCACTAGCACTAAAACACAAGAAAGGCAAGCTGCTTAGGCAAAAATTTTATTTTGCTTTGTTTAAAGAACTTGATCTTTATTTCTAGATGTTCCTTAAAGGTTTTTGAATGGTATGCTGTAAGGAGTCAGCAGTCTTTTTACCAAGAATCTCTTGAATTGTGAATCTGAGAAAAATTAGTTTTATCTGTAAGGTCCTTGGTGTAAGGTTATTCTTCAGCCTTCTAGTTCTGTCTCCAATGAGATGTGGACTTCACCATTACCCCAGTGTTGTCAAATACTACTTTGCCAGTGCTATCAGCAGCAAAATTGAGTCGTCGTCATTGCTGAACAGAAATTGCCACAATAAAGACCATTGTAAATCTCTATTTTCTGCATATTTTCATATATAATGTTACAGCCAAGGTATTTTTTCCACCAGAAAACCCCTTTCTGTGCTAATAATGAAACTTAATTAATAAAAGGCTAATTTATGAATTAGCACTTCTATGTATAAGTGAGTTTTCCTCCTAAGTTATTTCATTGTAACTTATGGAGTACTTATTTGTGGTTTTGAAGTTTGGAGGAAGACACAAATAATTATTGATGGTAGCCCTGGTCTAATTTATTATGAACCAAGTATCAGGTAGAAATTCTATGCTGTGTTTGTTTTTCATGAAGTGTGATTAATCAGTACCAATTCATGAAAGCCCACAGTCTGTTAATTCCAAAAGAAAATAAATATAAATAGAGAGCATCTGTCAATAAGCTTCTTAGCAGGAGTTGATGCTGTGTTTGAACCTTCAAGTTACTAGAGAGAAGATGTGCTCAAGTAATTTTAGGCTTTTGAACTTGGAACAAATTATTGCTAGCACTAACTCTTGATTATTAAAGCATTTTTTCACACTTTGGAACACTAGTTTATGTTCCAAGCTTCAGTCAGCTCGTGCAAAATTAGATTGGTCTGATAATAGTTGATGTTGCAGAAATCAGTTGAATTAGCCATGATTAGAGATTATATGTTTGGGACTCTTGCAGCTCATTTTGTTCATTCACAGAGCTGTTACTGATACTAAAATTTAGACAAGATATATTTTGTGTTTCCTATCTTCCTTCTGTTGTTTGTGGGTTACAACTTCTTGGCTTCACAGAGTTAAGTTCATAGAATCAAAGCTGTGACAGGTATCATTCAGTAACCTCTGACAACTGGCCACAAAAACATTTGGTTCTTCTAGGTCCTGGTTAACACGCATCCCTCCACCCTCCCCAACACTCTTCTTCCTTGTGTCACAGGGAGTCTCATATAGTGATGAAAAGAATCTGAGATGGCAATTGGCACTTCATTATTTCTAAAAATAAATATATTGGTAGAGTATCTATCTGTGTTGATGGAACAATCAGGACAACGAATATTAAACAGAAAATTATGGATGCAAGAAAGATTTATAGGTTTATAATTCAAAACAAATCAGTAGATTATATCCTAGTATTGCTTAATCAGTATTCAGAATTTAAGCACTAAATAATTCTATTGCCCAGTTTGATGTTTTGCAACTAACTGCTAATCAGGAAGATTTGAGCAGGAAAATTAGTATAAAAGACTGGCAGGTTTTTAAAATTCCCCTCAAAAAAAATCATCTAGAAACACTTTTATTCATAAGCCATTTAAGTTGTTCATTTCGGATACAAGTCTGTGCCAAGTATTTGGATCCATAGCATACATATGCTAGCATTATTAAGCTCTAGGGAGTTCTTCATGGTAATTTAGCAATTCATTATCCTGCTGTAGATTCCTCTCAGGCAGTTAACCAACTCTTTGTGCGTGCAATCTTAATCTGTTGCAATGCAAAATAAAATGGGTTCACTCCATTGACCACTGATTGTGATTGAAGATGATTTGCAAAAGCCATGTGGGGAAAATCTGGTGTTAGGATCTAGGATGCTTGACATCTGGAGTCTTATGTGGAGTGGACCACAAACAGCAGCAAAATAGCTTCTCTTTGGAGTGATGGTGGATATACTTACCTGTCTAATTTAGCCCTGCAACAGATTAGGAGTGCAAGTAAAGCCACTTACCATGCCTCACCCATGGATACAACAACCTTCCAGCTGAGATGACCATAAGGTTTTAACTTCTTCGATGCTTGTATTTGTGTTTGTTCGTACTCCTTTAACCATATACCTTCATGAAGTACTATATAGAAATAGAAATACCTGCTCAGGTATGAGCTTGCTTTGATACTAAAAGCAACACCACCATGTTAATTTGGTGCTCTCCTCAGCTGGATAAATTAGCCGTGTTACCTGGCCCCTGGTGAGTGAGCTCATTTAGACGTGAGATATAGACATGGAATTAGTTTGGAATTGCTGTTCAGAAATTCCTGAGTAACTCATGTCATGTATACACACTTATATTTCATCATTTTTGCTCGACTCCAGTTTGATTTAATTCAGCCTGCTTCTTAATTGTACCAGAAGATACTCTTATTCTGCAACACAGTTTTCTACACATGGATTACTTTAGGAATAGCTGTTGTATTTTATATTGTTATTCTAATTCAGCTTTTAAATGTAGATCATCCTTGCCATTCAAAAACTCAGAAGTATGTCAGGTTTTCAATGGCAAAAACTTTAAATCAAAGAATTATAAAATGATCAATTATTCTGGCTTCTACATTGAGAATATGAGTAGAAACAGTTATGTGAGACTGTTATCTCTAATGGATGACTAATGAAAATGTGCATTAAGAATTAAACTGTCCAGGGTTCAGCATTTGCGTAAGCTAAAAAAACACAGAAGAAACAGCTGAATCCTGGTCTGTGGTAGGTATTTGTTAGAGTCATCGTAAAGTATGGAACAAAAACCTGCCAACTGCAACCAACAGTGATGGGCAAATTATTAATTAACATGTTTAATATCAACCCCCTGGAAAATCTACAACCATATTATTTCTGATAAGGTTTGTCACAAAAAAAATGTTAATACCTCCTCTGCATGAACAGAAGCTGTGAAATTAAGCCCTGCCTCTGTTAAAGCACCAGGTACCTCAATTAGCACCAGGTATGAGTGTGGGCTATGACATACAAAGACATTGTATCTGGTGCAAGGATTTTGATCCAAAAGTCATTGAAGACTGGGAGAGTATATAAATATCATTATCTGTTGGCCCTCTTCTGGCATGCAGCCACGGATGTCTGATATTGGCCATCGCTGGAGATGGCACACTAGACTAAATGTACCTTTGGTTTGTCATGATATACAATTCTTTTACTCATGGGTGAGCTGGAGTAAGGAGGATTGCCTCAGAAGTATATTTCAGCAGGGAAATTAAGGACAACTATGCAGGGGCAAAACAAGAAGCCCAGCAGTGACACAAGTGCTAGCACGGAGCACTGTAACTTTGGACAGGATTTGCAAAGTGGATTTTGCTGGATGCCTGGTTTTCTCAAATGAAATTGGAAACTTTATCTGAAGTACCAGATACATGATTCAATTAAAGGATAGTAGCTTGAAACAGAGTTTGCATTTTGTGTGCTCATTCCCCAGGCTGCACTTCAAGTGCTGTGATGCCCACAGAGGGTAGAAATCTGGTGCAAGATGCCAGCTCTGCTTCTGACAGCAAGCAGAAGGCACAGCAGGAAGCACATTATTGTATACAGCCTTGTACACAGAGGTGAGGCAGTAAAGGATTTCCTTTGTACAAACTAAGTCAGAGTTTACCAAAGTGAGTGAGGAAATAAGATCTTGGGTTAAGAACTGCACTGGAACTGTCTTCAGTTTCTAACTGCTTCTCCTCACCTGGGTACCAATGAACAGGTCAATTAGATGGTTTCCTACCTGGGGGTAGGTGTTTGTTTTCAAATCCAGCCTGAATCTCTCTTGCTTTGAGGTTTGCTTTTGAAAACACAAGGATGCACTTACTAATGTAAAGTCATCAAGAGTGACTTTCCCTTGTTTTGTGCTTCAGAAAACAGCACAATAGGGCTCCATCTCAGCTGCTGTTTCTGGATGCCTAATTATTGCAAAATAATATTGTGGGCAATGAAGCATCTGAATGAACCATCTGAAGCAGAAACAAATCTCTCCTTTGCCAAGCAGAAAGACATTTAGCAGATGGCTCTTTTTGCTGTTCGCCTAAGACATGACCCAGCACATGCTCTAGGGTAATGTGTTTACAGTGTACATAAGACCTCTTTAAACAGAAGTGGGGTGGTCCAAATGGCACACAAGCAATTAGACTTGCAGGGCTGTCAGACCACTACATCCAGCCCAGTTGCCAGGAAACTGTTCTTATTTTTTCCTCTCATTTTTGATGTCCATGTCTGCTTCCAGCTCACTGCCAGTTTCCATTTTCTGCTGCACCCTGTGGTTTCATTTGGCAAAAACTCTGACTCAGCTGTGGTTGCCCTGAACACATAGTGCTGATGTTTTTGCTACTGAGCATGGTATAGTTCAGGGATGGAAGTATACATTAGCACCATTTTTTGTGTCATAGACTGATGATGGCTAATGGCCCCTGGAGTCAGTTCCTGATACTATCAAGTTAAAGTAAACCAAGCAACTATGTACTTACTCCTGCACTGTGTCCTACCAACCTTTCTGGTTTGTTACATATATGAGGCAAATTAGGCCAATATCTTTTCATAACGATATGTGGAGAAAATGCACAGAAAAAAGACTCAGCAAGAAAGCAGTCTTTACCCTCAGTTCGCAGGCAGAAAAACCAAAGCACCCTGATCGCTGGACATTGCAGTTCAGTGATTAAGCTGCAAGTACAGCAGCAAAAGAAAGCAGAGAGAGATTATCACAAAATTTTTGCTCAGAACTTTCCATGCATGTTGCTAAGTCACCTTCGCAATGGCAAAGCTGTAATAGCTGAAAATACTTCCTATATATTTTGTTGCTTTTATGAAGAACTGTGCTTCTCTGACAAAACACACTCCTGGTCAAATGCAAAACTCAATATTGAGTAAGGAAGCTCACTTCAGTGCCACCTCTCATGCTTTTTCTTTGAATGACTCTCAGTAAAATATGTACCAATCCACTTTTGGATTAAAGCTTGGCTGGAGCATCTGTCAGCTCCCCTGCACAGACAGTAGACTTTCAGGTCCACTCTTACAGCTGTGCCCCAGCAGCTCACTACCATTAGGTTGGGAGAAACAGCCAGAGAGCACTGCCTTCTGCTGTGCCTTCATGCACCAGTGCCGAAACAGTACGAGAGGGACTTGAGGGGAGAACTCACATAAAAAGAGCAGATCAGCTTTACACAAGCTGGGGAACCTGCCAATGGTGGGAGACTGGCATGGAGGCTTTTTGAGGCACTTTGGGAAACAGCTTCTGAAAGCTTTTTTGTCATTGAGCTGCTTGTGGGCTAAGTGGTCTTGCTGTAGAAAGAATGGACTTCATTGATAATACATATCCTTAAATGTTAGCACTTAGAAGGATTTTCTTTATAAAAAGGAAAAGTTTTAGGTAATTTTGGCATTGACAGTTGTATACCAGTGATCTTTGGCCTCCTTCATAAATACAAACAATCTGGAACAAGCTGCTGAATGCACAAATTACACCTAAGCCTATAACTAAAGGAGGCCAAATATAATGCAAATTGTGCTCTTGCAATTAGCAAAAGAAGCTTAAATTGAACAGAAACAAGCAAGAAGGAAAACAAGTAGGTTTTTTTGTGGGAGAACCAAATCAGGAGCCTGCTGGTAGAAATTAGCATGCACTGCTTCTTTTCTGACTGGCTAGGAAAAGCCTTTCAGCTGAAAATGGTTTAAGAATAGCCCTCAGTTCACCACAGGTTATCTGCTTAGCCCTGTGGAGTGGACGGCCATAGCATTTGGGGCTCAGAGGGTTAAAAGAGACAAATGATGAGATGCTTTTCATAAAAGCCAATGTGGCCAAGAGCTGAAGCATTTATGCAGTGCCCTTGTTTTCTGGGTCAGCCAAAGAAGCCAGCATGCCTCAGAGATTGCCTTGGCAATCCATCATCTCTGTGAGGAATTGAAAAAGGAAATGCGGTGCAAGGCAGCATAGTCATGTTAGATCCATCACTGTGAAAGTCCAAATGGCTGTAAGATCCTGAGCAATGAAATGGCTAGTATATACCTCTCTCCTAGTAGCCCATAAATATTTTTCTTCTCTCCTGTAACATTCCTGGAGACCCACCCTGCAGATAGACGTGTATAGGCTGGAAGAGTGGGCTCACAAGAACCTTATGGAGTTCAACAAGGACAAGTCTAAGGTCTTGCACCTAGGAAAACATAATCCAGGACTGCAGCACAGTCTGGGATCTAGCTGGCTGGGAAACAGCTCTGCCTGCCATGTAAGGAAAGGCTGAGAGAACTGGATTTGTTCAGCCTTCAGAAGAGAAAGGTTAGGGGAAACTTTATCACCATGAATCAGCATTTAAAAGGTGGCTACAAAGAAGATGGAGAATCCCTTTTTACAAGGGGTCACATGGAAAAGATGAGGGGTAATGGGTACAAGTTCATCCTGAGAGATTCCAACTGGACATGAAGAAAATTTTTCACAATGAGGACCATCAGCTATTGGAATAATCTCCCCAGGGAAGTGGTGGATTCCCCAACATTGAACACTTTTAAGATTCAGCTAGACAGGGTGCTGGGCCATCTTGTCTGAACCGTGCTTTTCCCAAGAAACGTTGGACCACATGATCCTTGAGGTCGCCTCCAAAATGGTATTCTATGATTTTTGAGATAACTAGTCATTGCATTGCATTGAAGGTCTCTTGAGAAACACTAACTGGTTTCCAGTAATGTTGGCTCAAGCCCCCAGAAGTTAAAACTATTTTGAGTTCAGACGAATCTTTGCAGTTTAGGCTAATCTGAAGGTAATGATCTTGGGCCGGATATCCCACAGCTCAACATCATTCAACTACCAAAGATTTACTGATTTAAGTGAACCAGTGCTACTGATAGGACAGAAGATGAATTTAATTGTTCTTATTTATATTACATTAGCATCTAGAAACACAAAAAAGTGCTAGTCATGTTGTACTTGATGTCATTTTTAAGTATAGTAAGAGGCTATCTCTATCCCAGACTATATACTCATCAGAACCAGAGTCAACAAAGTGCAGAAGTGGAAATGAAAGTTGAATGAAGTAGCTATCCAAAGTCATGGAGCAGAGCACTGGCAAAGCTGATGTCTCCTGATTTCCAGCCTTCTGCTGTGCCTGCAGATTCAATATAAGTTGCTGACACTTCTGAAAGGGGCAGTAAAGCAGCAGTAATCAATAGCCAACCGGAGTTTGATAACAAACCACAACATCTGTCCGTCCTGCAGTTAACCAGTTGCATATTGATCCCCTTGAAGACAAACTGGGGTGCGGGGAAGTGAGCAGCCTATAAAGCAAGCTAGCCCCTGACTTTCTGAGGCGTGCTACAGGAGTGTGCAGTTCAGAGCTCATCACAGCAGCTGTGGTAGCCAAATATTTTGGGTGATTGCTGTTGCTGTGTGTGCAGATGGCTTGGCTGGGATGGGACAGAGGGCTGGGACCAGCAGATAAGCAGCACCAGAGATAAATTCACAATGAGCAGTTGTAGCTGTACTATGATTTATTTTTTTTTTTGTCCCACAGTATTTATTATTCTGTTCAGCTGTGTTGCAGGGGCTTGGCTCTGAAGGTGTGTAACAGTGAGCTAATATTAAGTCTGCTACAGAGAGAAATCTGCATTGTAAAAGAGCTGAAGCTATTTTTATATGGTTGAGGGGTATGTTGGTGGAAAAAAAAAAAAAAAAGATGGGGTAAAATCTATTTCATTTGAGGCTGAATTCAAACAGATTTATTGTGTCAGATTGATACAAACTAATAAAGGCTAGCAGACAGTTCTGGCAGGAGTGGCAATAACATTTCTGGCCTAAGTGCCAAGTGAAAACAGATTTCTCTCAGTAGCTCCACTGGAAGAAATAATCCATTTCTAATTAAAAAGAGCTGGAATCAAAGTGTGGGATGTTATGGCAAATATCCACACCTGAGGTGTCATTAGACTTAAAGCCTAACTGAGTAATACTAAAGAAACTTTATAGCTCTAAACGCTATGAGTTACAGAACTAGAGAATAAAATGTACCTTTGGAGAAGTGTATGTGTAGAATATACACATCCATACCAAACTATAATTAAGGCTACACATTCAGCTTTGCCATTAACTTTTCCTAACTACAGTGCTGAAGTGTTCAAACTTGACAATGAATTAAAGAGGTAGGAGAAGAGACAGTTTAGCATCTCTATCTTCTAAACACAGCCTCATAAACAGAAACCAAGCTTGTAAATTAGGCAGGCCCAAATTATCAAAATCAATGGTCCCTTCATATCATCTTTGGTAACTGAGGATCCCAGGACGTAATCTTGGACTGCAGTCATTTTGTTAACTTCTTTGGGAATCGGGGAAGCTAAAGCCCTTAATCTGTATTAAGGAAGTGTTAGTGTTTCTGGCCTGACAGACTCCTATTTATATAATTTAACTCTTGTTCAATCACTGTTTTCACGACTGAATACCTCTTCAGCCAGCAGAGACTTCTTATGAGGTAATCCAGACTTTCGGGATCCAATATGACTATCAGATAAATCAGACTCTCAAGCAATGTCATAGTGTATTCCAGTTTAGTAGACCGCTTAGTATTTGATTCTGAAGTATTTCACAGTATTTGGAACATATTTCAGAGCGTGATGTCTCTTGCTGCTGCTCTTAGCACAGTACTCTGAGATTGTGGTTCAGAGGTTCAGACAGTTCAGCGCTCCCTGAGGCAAACTGGTACAGCTCCATTTACTTTGGCAGATTTTGGTCTTTAGTCAAACAGATAAAATTTTAGAGGCTCATCCTGACACTTGCCTTTGAGTAGGACATTAGTATGTATGTGTTCCCTAAGTCCTCACAGGGCAGAAATGGGTAACACAGGAAAGGTGCTTCTGCAGAAAAATAATATTCAGAGATGGTAAGAGGGTCAAGAACTAACCTTAAGGAGCTATTCAGCATGAAAAAGGCTGACATTATAAGGGCTAGAGTAAGAAAATTCTGTTTATTGGAACAAGAGTGTGACACTGAGAGCTTTCCAAACCTTTCCATGTGTCTCAGAGGGTTATATGGACAAATTAAGCAGAGACTTGGGGTTTCCCATTTCCTTCCTATCAGTCTCCTGCAACTGAAGTCAGTGCAGAGCTGAGTGTTGCTGTGAGGGATGAGCAATTGCATATCTCTGAAATGGTTGAAGACGTGGCTGTTCTGGCCATCTGTCCGCCAAATGTGAGTGTCCCCATAAGGGAAGCAGGACAGAGCTGTGGCCCCAGACATCACCTCTGTTGTCCCAACACACTTTGCTTTAGCTATTTAGCTGAAAGTATGCTTCAGCTAAAAATACCAGGTTGCAAACCACAGCAACTAAGGTGTGGGTAGGCACAGTTCTGCTTTCACTGCCCCTGCAGTAAGGCTAGGCTGAACCAGGCCAGGCCAGAAGGCTGGGAGAGCATTGTGGGCACCTTACGAGAGCACATACATTAGCTGCAGTGCATGCAGTTCTGAGCCTCAGCTACATCTTGATGCTACACTTAGTGGGAGCATCTACATGCCAAAACAACAGCAGAACAGCAAACAACCTTGCATGAAGGCTGTCACGTACTGCTTGCAATACTCACAGCTGTCTCAGCAGCATGGTACTACATGTCATACATTAAAATATCTTCAACCAGCCAGCATAAAACTAGTGTTGGGCACTTCAGCCCAACCTTGAATCATTTCTCATTGCAGACTACAGTGAGAACCTGGCTGGCACCTTAAGTCCTCCCCTTGCCTTGTCTCCCATGTCCCTCTTCACCAAAGGAAGGTGGCTACTTCTAGCAGTAGTTGTCATGTGGTGATAGCAGACTAAACGGCTGGCTGGGAGACAGAAAGACAACAATCACCCACTGTAGGAATATCCTGAATTATCAAGTCCTGTCCCTGTTCTTTACAGGCAACCCTGACACATCATCCCTTTCACAATCCAGCTAAACAACACCTTGAGACAATTTAGTTTTTTACCCTGTCTACTTCTCTTGGGAAACTGATCCATAACTCCACAGTTCCTGTGATTAGAAATCATCTAATTCTCAGGTTAAATGTATTCCTGATCACTTTATATCTACATGCTTCTTTCTGATACTCTTAAGCCCATCAGATGAATTTATTTTTTTTTCCCCCCAGGGAAAATTCAAACTGCACAAGGTGTAGTAAAAGAGGCTAAGCCTGGACCTCTTCTGTTCTACTTGGCATAATTGTGACGTGACTGAACAAATAGTACAGATGCACAAGTAAAATGTGAGTGGTAAAGCTGACTTGCAAAGAATTCTTGTTAATTGAGCCTGACACTTTCTTAGTTGCTTTACAGTGTGTAGCAAGTAGCTTAAAAAAGGGAGTTGTTGGCCCTGGAATGTCCCATTGGTCATGAAAATGTCACTGCTGGTTATCTCCAGTTTTTCCCTGGAAGACCATGTGGAGTATATGCATTGTGATCTCTTAACCTTGAAATACTTAATGAATTTTTATTCTCTTTCTCCAGTCAATTATTTCTTGGAATTAACTAGATGCCTATACGTTTTGATAACCTACCTAGGAATCATTTTCTTTCTTCCTCCTTATCCATGCTGGGTGGTTCAGCATGGCCTTTGCTATTTCAGCATTTAACAGGTTTCCCATGGTTTTCAAACTCTTAAGAACTGAATTTATAATACAAAAACAAATCAAGGCAAATGGAGAAAAACACTCCAAAAAAATAAAAAGCAGCATTCTTTTCAAAGAGTGAAGACAACCAGGCACACAAGTCACCTTATTTCATTTTCAGATTGCATCCCATTTCTACAATGCATTAGTTATTTTAGCCTGCTTATAAACATATCACAGATCTCATCTATCATAACAATGGGTTCACTGCTCCATACCTTGCATTTAACTCTCTGCAGGTTTTTACTTCCTTCACAGTCAACAGAGCAGGAACAAATTAGATATTTTCCATCTTTAGGAGCTTCAGTAGAAGAAAGGTAGTTCTATTTGAATTAATCTCAGAAGACATTAAGATAGGAAGGGTGAGTTGGCTAAATACATGTCTTATTTGCTTGCTTTGCTGATGGTAACAAAAGCTATTAAAGCTGAGCTCTGGTTCTGTTCTCCCTCACCTGGCTACAGAGGCATAAAATCAGTGGAAGCAGCTATGGCACAAATAAATGGAGCCAGCATGGTCTAGGGACAGGGTAAGGTGCAGGGATGGCCCTTACTGAAACTACTCCATTGGGATTCAACCATTGAGTCTATGGAATGGAGCCAGATATGCTCCTGTAGGTCAGCAGAGGCAAAGTTCCTGGGTCAGAGTGAGGCCCACCATACCGCAGGGATTCAGCATGCACTTGCTCAGACAGTTCAAGCTAAATTACTTGACTGCAATTCCTCTAGTGTAAGGACTATACAGCCCAGTACAACAGGGCATTTGCACAGGACATCTAACCCTATACCAGCACTCGCTGTAAGAATTATTGTCCTTCTGTGTACTGCTGAGCTGTAATGAAATAACTGCCCGAGGAATATGTGGGGACTTGACTCTCCTCTCTCCCAAGCTGGTGAAGTGCACCCAGTTATATGAGTGGAGTAAGAGAGATATAAGTACAGGGAGAGTGACATCCTGTAAATTTAATCTTCGAGTATGCTCGTCAAACGTGCTGCAGGGATCTACTGAGATGTATTTAATAAGATCCAGGAAAAATGTTGCTTAATGTTATGACTAAAGCCAAGGAAACGGTGGAGGAGCACATAATTGCATATCAGGCAACTCAATTTTATTCCCCCACACTCCTTGCAAGTGTAGTGCTGTGTTTTATGATTTGGTTTTTGCCTTTTAAAGCAGCTGAAGTCTCCTACCTTTGTTTTCTGCTAACTAAAAGTGGCAAAAACATTCTAAACTGGTAATTTGTTTCCTTGCAAGCCTGAGTAACGGACAGAAACAGTTGGTGATTTACTGCCAGCTGCAGTCTTCTTTTGCTTTTTATCTGCTTGCTTGCCTGCGTCAAAGTAACAAGCAAAGTAAAATCCTGTTTCGGTACAGCTCATGATCTGTGGGTACAAGAACACATCGTGAACAGAGCTGTTGATATATGCAAAAAATGTTACTCAAAAATTGCAACTTCTGTGGCCATGTTTTTTCCCCTTAATTATTTCTGGGATCTACTGACAGATGGCAGAAACCTTGATTCAGATCCCTGCTCTGCCTTCATGGTCCCTGATTAAAAAATAAACCTACTGCTGGCAGGGGAACACTGGCACTGGTTATCTCTATCAGACAGGGCCTCCTCCTCACCGCTGTGGGCAAGAGAAGGCAGCAGTATTGGTGCATGTGCTTCCCTGAGCCCACTCACACAGCACAGCAGCAGTAGGAGAAAATACAGAGGGCTTAGGAAACAGCTATGCAGTCTGCATTTCAAGTGATGTGGCTGTGGCTCCGAGGCAGCCGCTGCCTGGCAGCTGTTGGCAGCGTGCATGGTGGCTCTAGCCAGGCTGCACAGGGGCTGTGCAGAGCCCACAGCCTGATGCCTGTGAATAACAGTGATGAGAGTTATTACAGTCAGCAATGAAATTGTTTTGTTTTCTCTTGGATTTTGGTCATTTATTCATTCTTACCTCTTCTGGCTTCTCAGCACTTGGTAGAAGAGTATGGCACTGTCATTAGCTGAGGGTCCTGAGCAGGGACCAGTGGGGAGCACTGACCAGCAGGCTCGGTGCTAAGGAGGAGGATCTCCAGTTCCTGCCATGCCAAGGGCTCACGCTGAAAGAACAGGAGGGCATGTTCGGGGTCATGCAGCCCTCCCCAGCGCAGGGAACTCATTTTGGTTTTTGCTCTGCATCCTGAGCTTGGCTGCTGCAGTCAACTGGAAATGCCAAACCAAGATTTGCTGTAAGGGGTACAGCTTACCCAGCTGTACCCTTGCTAGATCAGCTCTGAGACTCAGTGCAAAACTTCGGGCCAAACATTTGCAGAAGATAGTTTGCTTTGGTTATTACCATTATTTCTCTAATATGTCCAGCTTCGAGCAAGTTTTTAGTGCACATCAAACATTTGGAAAGTCAAGCCAAAATCCCAGTGTTGTATTTCCATCATAGAAAGTAAGTTCTCTGATATGTTTTAACCTTCAGTCTTGTGGTACCTCCTAGGTGTTTTCCACTCCAGTCATTTGACTGCATAAGTAGGAAAAAACAATCACAGTTTAATTTAATATTGCTAACATAATTCAGCTGGTGACTGAGACAGACACTTTTTTTTTTTAAAGATCCTAAATACTACAATGAGAGCTGAACATTTATGAAAATATACTTCTGCTGTTGTTAAATGTAGTAATGAGTTTTTCTTCTCATATGAGAGGTAGGTACAAATCTCTGAAATGCAAAACATCAGCATCCATTTCAAAGCTGAGTGTACTACTCTCAGAATCAGTCCACTTCATGACAGCTTCTGACTGAGTGTCCTGCGTTCCACTGAGCATTGTAACACAAGTCACTTAAGATTTCAGTCTTGGGACTGAAAGATAATGGTCTTCTCATACAGACTCCCTACACAACATCCAGAAATTTATTAGTAGTGATAAGTGCCACTGTATTTCCACAACTTATATTTCATTTATTTTTGCTATGTTTTTTTTATTCTAATGAAAACATTTGCACAGTTAAATAATGAGAGGAAAAGAAAGGCCTCTGCCTGCTGGATTTTTCTTTTTACAAAAGAGGCATAGTAAGTTGGCGTAGGTCACTGTGGTGGTTTTTGTTTGGTGATATGCATGAATTTTGTAACTGTGCATAAATTCGTCAAGTCCATTCAAAAAAATACTGACTTTATTCTCCACAGAGAAGCTGTTGGACAATGGAGAACCAGAAAGAGCTTTGCTGAGGGTGCAGAAAGACTTGCTGGTTACTGGGTGACTGCAGTACAATCCCATTACTCTGTCAAATATCGTCATGATCCTGTCATTGCTCCAGTGAAGCCGCTGTTGAAGGGGAGGCAAACGCCAAGGAAACTCACCTGATCTTGTCCTATAGGTTTTTGATCCCTTGTGGCGTTTTACAGAGGTATGTTGTAAAGCTCCGAGGTCCCACTCCTCCTGTAACTGTGCTTCAAAACATATCAGAAATGTGAAAGCCATCACAATTGACCTCTCTGCTTTCCCTTGCCAAAACCATCAGACAGCAGCTCTTCTGTGTCTTGCATTTTATTATGCAGCGTAAGCTCAAAGGCTGAGAAAACTTTGCCCATTGAGAGCGATGGCAAAACTTATTTACACTGAGCTGCTCCTGCAAGATGGGAGAACTTGTTTGATTTGTGCCAAAGTCTTTGCCAGGTGAAATCCTAATAATAGTTATTAATAGTTACCTCTGGCTCACGCTGCTAATGTCAGCTATACTGACTTTATCTCCACCTGACAGTTGTTTTAATGAATGAATCACAGATGTCACTGTGAATCTTTGTTATGAGAAAATGAGAAGAAATTGGTGTGAATGCTTTCCAGGCTAGTTATGGGTAAGGGGAGTAAATGATTTTTAGCATCTTCACCATCTAGAGATACTTGTATCACTTGCAGCAGACAAAGGGAACGGAAAACAGTGTTACTCTTGTGTTACAACTGCATTTCTTACATTTACCAGTGTTGGGCATGTGGTGGCCTGTTGTGCAGAATTCACTCAAACCCCTCTGGTTCAGCGTTACAGTCACTGGTGGCAGCCACAGGACCTTAGGAAAGAGAAAACAGTTGTATCTTTTTAGTAGCTCTTGCCTTTAATAATTAACAACGGGTTAAAAAACCCCAAACAACAAAGCTTAAACACATCCCTCAGGCTAATCTGTGCTTATAAATTGAGGGTTACAGACAAGACTTTGGAAAAGTGCCTTCCATGTGGTATTTGACAAAATGCATGAGTTCAGTTGGCAGAAGTACTATTTAAAGTACAGTAATTGACTATAATGAGAATAATACCAGCATTTATACTAGTGAAGATCAGTCAAATACTCTTTGCTTGGCTTTAGCAGATGTATGTTATGGTGATCTTTCCCTGAGGCATGGGACACTATTCAATCATTGCTGTCCCACATGAGATGACTTGCTTTTACAGCTTCTGTAAATCCATCCTGTTTTCAGCCGTAAATAAACAAGCTGAGACTACTTTGCCTGAAACACAAACACTCCGAAAACTTCTGGACTTATACATACATGGTTGTCTTTTATGAGAAGTTTCCCCTCTGGAGCCTGAAAAGCCACGACATGAAAGGCTGTGGCAGCCATCGCTTTGGTTGCCATAGGTTATATCCCTCGTCTGGTTTCACTGACTTCAGTCCCCCTGAGCCCCTGCCAAAAGCATTGACTGAAACTGCCACTACAAAGCTTTGCCACATCTGAGGCAGCGAATGAAAAGGTTATGCTGGGGAAAAAGGGTGATGATGGAGGTGGGGAGGAAGGGGGAGGTGGAGAGAGCTTCCTCACCAGCTGCTGCCTCCTCCCCAGCCAGACTGCTGGCCCTGACCCACCCTGACCTCCCCAGCTGAACATGCATTTCTGGGAACATTTTACATGGATCTGCACTAGCTGATGTGCACTGGCCTTTGAAGGAATTGAAAGAGCAGGTTTCAGGCTCCTGATGATATGGTTTTACTTCAGCGATAAGGAAAAGAGTATGAGTAGGAAGAAATGGAGGGGAACTGTAATAAATTAAGATGGTATTTCACAGCAGCCTGCTATCGACCAAAGATTCTGGCCCTGTTTGTGACAACATTTATGTTTTTAGACTCATGATTTTTGAGGAAGTCACTACAGTAGCTGAACTCATTGATCTTTGTATTACTAAGGAATTGCAAAACAGTAAGCAGTCAGTATTATTGGACTAATGTATGTTGACAGCTATTAGCCCACGGAGTTATTGTGCATGCAGATCTGAAGAGTCCAATGTATTGGCTCCAGAAGCACAATCCCTGTGCATTAGTCTCTCTAAGCAGTAATGACATGATCAAACATTATAGATTGTCTATTACACAGCCTATCTGGCCCACAAATTATACTCTGGCAGTGCTTGATATCAGTCACAATAGTTCAGCAGCAAATAGCATAAATCAGCCACATACATTAAACCATTCCCACACTGCTTACAAGCAGGATATGGGAAACTCTGTGGGTTGCTTTGTTATTGCATCCTTTGTAAAAAGCTCAGAGCAAGTATTATTTTCTCAGAGTTCCTTTCAAAACAATGCTACTGGCCACTCAACCTCTGTGCTTTTAATGAGGTGCAACAGCACTCGCGCGTCTTTTGTGGCAGCACCATTTGCACCCACAGACCCTGGTGGCAGTACAAGAAGCCAAACCTGCCTTCCAGGGTCACCCTTTGTACCATGTTTCTGCAGTGCATAAGGCCATGGGCACTCGTAGTGAGCAGCAGCCTCCCACCAGCTTTCTGCCCTGGGAAGCACCGGCCCGACAGCTTGAATTCAGGTGTGGTTGTTGACTGTCTGAATATCTTGCCAGGAGTCCTGAGATGATATGCAGGTACTTAGTATTCAAAATCCTATACAGGTTGTGAATTGCTAACAGGCAAGCAAATGAGGTCTTGGCCTTCCGAGAACTGGATGTGTGTCCCAGGAATGGTTTAATTGCTACATTTTTCCATCGAATTTTCTACTTCTTAACATAATAGTTCACATAGGCTTGAGCCCTGGCACCTCTCTTGGCAGAACAGAGCTAGTACGCTCACCTTGCACTTCCAGAACAGCAAACACAGCAGGGCAGCTGTTAGATTCATGGCTTGATCTTTTCTCATCAGTGAGGAAAGCATAAGCTTTTGACTTTAAGATACATATTTCTGCATTCTCTAGTCCATAAAAAGAAAGATAAAAAATGTAAGGGAGTACAGATGGAGTAAAGGGTCAATAGCAGGTATAGTCAGATTTTGATAAATCATAGAATCATAGAATAGTTTGAGTTGGAAAGGACCTTTAAAGGTCATCTAGTCCAACTCCCCTGCAATGAGCAGGGACACTTTCAACTAGATCAGGTCGTTCAAAGCCCTGTCCAACCTGACCTTAAATGTTTCCAGGGATGGGGCTTCTACCACCTCTCTAAGCAACCTATTCCAGTGTTTCACCACCCACATTGTAAAACATTTCTTCCTTATATCTAGTCCCAAGGTACCCTCTTTTAGTTTAAAACCATTACTCCTTGTCCTATTGCTACAAGGCCTGCTAAAAAGTTTGTCCCCATCCTTCTTATAAGCCCCCTTTAAGTACTGAAAGGGTGTGACAAGGTCTCCTCTGAGCCTTCTCCAGGCTGAACAACCCCAACTCAGCCTGACATCATAGGAGATGTATTTATATTGTCTCAGGAGCCTTTTCTGGTTTCTACCTAGGACTAGGCATGCTTTGGCTGTGCAAAACACTTGCCAACATCGAATTTCTGAGCTGTTTGTGGAAGGATATGTGGCTAGGTAGTTTGAAGGAAGGAAGGTGGCTTTCCCAGATTTGTAAGGTTTTGGCACTTATGGTATTAGGGGCTCTTTAGTCTAAGTGAACGGGAATGTTACAGTAGCAGCTAAGCCAGAATCACACTCACCATTTTTTATAGTTTCACCCTACTCCAAACATTTCTATTTCCGAGTGCCAGGTGGCATGCAGGGGGACAGGAGGTGTTTGAGGTATTTGGTGATGCAGCATGGCAGATAGGCCATGTAGCAGGGAGGCAGCAGTCAGGGAGGACCACGAGGCTGCTGCATGTATGGCCCTCACACAGCAAGTGCAGCACCGTCTCCAGGAAGGTTCTTAGCAGTTGCACCCTGCCTTGCAGGTTTTAGCAGAAGAAAAATGGTGAGAGATGGAGGAGAGCAATGAGGCAGAGGCCAAGTACAGATTTTCACATGGGATATGTGAGACTCAACAGACTAGCTTTGTTTCCAGCCACCAGAGCAGTGCTTGTCACAGCCACCACAGCAGTGTGGCAGGATCAATGAGACTGAGACGAGGCAGAACTGCTGCTTATCTGACCAGCCACCACCACAGACAACTGATGCCACCTGAACCAAGGTGGACACACGTCCCACTTCTCCTGCATCCCTTCAGTGACCCAGACTACCATGAAGAGGTACTGCCCATAGAGGAGTGTGTGAATCTAGCCTCTTGTTTCAAATCCAATTATAAAACTGTACTATAAATCTCCAACAAGCTATGTTATTGTTAGCAAAAGGGTTTTCATGTGCGTCTAACATCATTTACCAGCATGTAGCTGCTAAGTGGGCATCCAGCCTGTTGTGTCCCCTGTGGGCCCCAGCAGGAGTATCTAAAATAATGGGTGGGCAGCAGCATGGTTTTCAGCTGCAGGAGTGCACAGCCCCACAGGGAGAGGCTCAGCAGGCTCACGCTACTGCCTGCAGGCACGGTTCTCTGAGGACATGATTACATCAGTGTAATCAGGGAGAATGGATAACAATCCTACTTTGGCAGCAGAGGTAACAAGTAAGAGCAGCTCCCAGCTGTCTCCCCCGGTGGGGATAGAAGACAAGTAAAAACCATCAGATAAAAGCAGAAGAAATTCCCTTCTGTGCCAGTTTTGTTGCACCAGCCCAAAGAGGACTCCTGACCACAGAGCTGGGTCTGATCACACCTGTGACTTTCTTCTTAGCAAGAAACTTTTGCTTAGCTCTTCTCAATGCCAGATTCGCTAATGTCTCTCTTTTCCATTTCTCTAACTTATTTCTTTGCATAATAGGTTCCTATCCCAAGAGTCTACTTCTTCAGGGCTCAGCCCAAATCCCTCCTTTCCCTCTTGGTCTCTCCAAGAACAGAAGTCCATCTACAGTCTCTCCCTGTTTTGAATGGCTTTTTCCAGGTCAGGAAGCATTCCTGAGTCCTTAGCCCACAGCAAAGTTTTTAAATACTATGTCTAAAATACTGTCTAAATAATGTCTAGTCTAAATGAGGACAACAGAGCTAAAGCCCTGCTTCAGATTAATAAAGCATGTTTAAATACCTCACAGAATGAGAACCTTATTTTCTACAAACTTGTTTTTCTTTTGTCCCTGTTCTGTAGTCACTGAGTAGTTACTGTCTGAGAGACTTCCTTAGCATTGCAATAAACGTTGTATTTTTCGGCTCTTGAAGTAGCATATTGGGCATTTCCTCTTTATTTTCTCTCTGTCCGAGTTGGTGTTAGCTTTTCTGGTAACTGACGGCGAAGAAACTGATTTTTAAGCCAAGGTTGCCCTCTAGTGAACAATGAAATACATACAAGCACCTCAACTTTTTAGAAAAGAGAGAGGCTGATAGCCTTTATTTTCATTGAGTGGAGGTACAGCATTGACGTTTTGGGGAGGAATTCAGCTGAGGATAGGGGACTTTCCCAAACCTCTGTGTGGAGGCCCAAGTATTGTGAGCTTAAAGTTTTATATGAGCACTGAGACAAAGCATAGAGCCAAAGTTTAAAATGCTGTCCTTGTCGGGGCAGCAGGGACATGCTGTGGACATTACTTCAGCTACATGGCTGGAACTTCCTCCCGTTAGGAGGGAAATGGTACGAGTCCTCCAGTATAACCTAGTCTTCCCTGTGTGTGTCCACATACGACTGGCCACCAGGCAAGAGAGAGTTGTGCATTCCCTTGGGCATCGCTTCCAAGTGCTGTTCTTGGGCGCCACGTTCACCCCTCTAGCCACACGGTGCAGAGGGCTGTTTCCTAACAGGATGCCTCTGTGATGCTTGTGGCCTCATGAGAGAGAAAGGTTTGCTGTCCTTGGAAAAAGGAATCTTTCTTGCATCCTATTTCTTTTCAAACCACCAGGAAGTCACTGTTGATGAAGAGTTGGTGCAAACAAACTGTTGGTACAAAGTCAGTGCAAACCCCCTTGTTCTTGTTTTGCAGAATGCCCAACCCTTAACTGCTGGGTGATGGTTTCACTGCCCTCTGCATGGTTTCACTCACATCTATGAATCCATTGGTCTTTTAGGATCTTGCACAGCAGATGGGACTGGAAATACGGCCAAATCCTGCTCTTTGTGGAAAGGGTGGGAAGTTCATATTTTAAAGCCACTTGCCTGAGTGCAAGAAAATACAGGAGGCTACTATTGTCATGCTATTTCAGGCAGCTGTGAACTTAGACTGGGATGTTACAATTCAGTGCAGAGCTCTTTCCATAAATATTGAATGCTGGAAGATAAAGACAAAGGAGAAAAGCCAAGGCCAGTAGGAAGGAAGCAAGCAATAAACCCAGTAATTGTCTATATACACATGCAGAGTGTATGGGAAATGAGCTCGAAGTGACATTACAGGAAGGAAATTATGACTTGGCTGGTAATCCAGAAATGTAATGACATAAATCAGAGAGCTGAAATGTTAATATTGATGGATGCAATCTGTGCAGAAGGGACAAAGAGAAAAAATGAGAAAAGGCTGCCTTATACATCAAAATCTTGCGTGCAAGCTGCACAGCATAGGTGGATAATGAATTGGTAATGGTGATTTTTTATGAGTCGAGATGAGAAAGAGACAATATAAAAAGAAACATACAGGTAGCTCCCGATATAGGTCACTGACTTGGAATCAAGAGGCTGATAAACCGTGTCTGAAAAAATATCAGAGCTGACGGTGTTGCAGAAAGATGAGAATGATGGAGTCATTGTCACTATACTGACACCTGTTATCCATACAAAGAAGAATACTGATGATCAGTGCACTATGGAAAAGATTCCCACTTTTGAAAAGTCACTGAGAAGTAAATTCTTTCTGAATCCAACATTGCCCACTAAGGAAAACGTTCTTGGAAGTAGTAATTGATGAAAAACTAATGCTTGTTGTATTGGTCCTAAGCTAGAGACACCAATAGTCTTCACATCTGTCAAGGTGAGACATAGTTATAGTGAGCTGTAAGATGTAGTTAATAGTATGCTGTGAGATGATTCTTTCTTGAGAATACCCACAGAATAGTCTACAGCTAGGTTCCTTTCTTCTTTAAACTCGGTGGTTCTTAAAATCAGTGGTAAGAGTATTAACGCTAGATTTAGTAGATGCATGCTGAATCCTAAGGCTTGCAGAGAAATATCCCTCCTGTAAGACTGCAGGTTATTCCAAGTTTAGAAAAGGACAGCTTTTAGCATTCCTTTTGAAGGTATTCCACTTCTCACAGTCTGGGTATAAATGCAGAGCAAGAGCGATGCTATAGTGAAAAGTTGCAGTGTTTGACTGAAGAGGAAAGGCTTGGTTTCTAGTCCTTGCACTGCTGAGCATCTAATACAAAAATAATCAGGAGAGAAGAGCTAGAACCCCATGTTGCCTTCTCCCAGTTAAGTATTCAATCTATTAGGCTTTTACTGGCATCAATGACTCTATGTAATTATTCTGAAGCCTGAATGCCTTTTGAAGAAGAGCAGCCCTTGTCTTCTTTCATCCCAATATGCTTTGCACGTTGGCATTGTTGCATATTCCTTGTGTTGTTTGAGATCCCCTCAAGCGCGCTGCATTCATGTCTCCCAAATGTCGGTCAAATGTTCTGTAGGCTGGGAAACTGGTAATGAAGGCATCACCACTAGATGTGCGCTGTGTGGCATCCAGTGGGTCTTTGAGAATGCCTGCTCGCTCAAGACCCCACACAATGCGCGCACAGACAAACACACTCATCCCAGCAGGATCTTACTGACTAAAATCTGAGACCACATTCAGGCGCTTCCAAAGTTATGCATGAAGGGGGCTCTGAATTTATCTGGATTTAGCTAACACTGGCTTTTAAATAGTAAGAAAAGATTTCTGGCATAAGTATTTTTATACTGCAAAGAGTAAGAAATTAGTTGTTAATTTGGCAAATAGTGTATTTATATTGCCTTATTCTGATTATGATTATTGTGATAGTTTTTATTTCTCTATTAGTGGAGAGGTAAAGTAAGAAAATCAGTTGTGAAATAGGACATGGGAACTGTAGAGAAGAGAATACAGTGGTAATTGGGCTGTTTGAATAATGAAGAGAATTATTAATTGAATACATTACTTGATTAACTGTAGAAATTATTTCCAACTCCTGAATACTCTTTAATCACTTGGCTATATTTTATAGAAGAATAAGGGAGTGTGCTCAAGAAAAACAGAGAAAAGAATACTAAAAAAGAAGGGAAACAATAAAAGAAGCATAAAGGCCAAGTTCTCATTCTGCTTTCTTAGTATTGCTCTGGTGAAGTAAAGCAGCCATAAATCAGGCTTAACTGATTAAGACAGCTTTATAGATGCTTTGCATCAGCTGAACAGCACAAAATACCTAAAATCATACCTGGAAAAGAATGATGTCTGAAGATCAGGGATTAACACTAAAATTTATAAATACCCAAATGGGTGTTCTGAAGGAAATTGCAAAAATACCAACACAGAAATAGTCTGGGATAATCAAAGGAAAAAAGAAAATAAAACAAAAAAGAGATGAAATTTGAAGAGAAGGAAAAAGACAGTAGGACCCAATAACTACACCTGCCTGTCAATAGCACAAGCTATTCAGCTGACACTTTGTGAAATCGCCAACTTAAATCTACAGGTAGCAAAACGATGAAGAATGCTTTCATTTGAATAGTTACAGTCTCAAACTAATCACCTTCAGCTACATTCCTGCCTCATTTATGTATGTTATCAAAACTATTTGCTTCATGAAACTACTTTTGGAAAAGAAATAGAAAAGCAATTCTTTAATTGCAACCGGAGGTATTTCAGGGCACCAGATTCTGTATGTGAAGGTCAAGATACTGATTGGTACCACAGGTGGTGGTGTGCTTGCTGGAGAAAAGAACTGAGGTGGTATCAGGAAACCTATCTGACCTCTAGCAGCCAAACCATCTTGGTCAATTTGGGCTTATTTGTCATTAATCCATAGGTGAATGTGTCTGGTATAAATCTGAGTAACATATTTCAGCAGCTAGAGAAAAAGCACAAATCTACTTATGGATTTCTGAGCAGTGATAAATTGGCTTCACTCATTTAATGAATAATTTCTGGTTAATTCCTTCTTTTGAACCATCTAGTATAATAAAGAAAACTGCTCTATTTCAGATTTGTATCAGAAATTCAGATATGAGTTTCCTTTCTTTATTTTTCTGGCATCATCGTGTTCTTCCTTTTATCCAGTTAAAGGGGAGACTGTGCTATTTTTGTGCTAGAACAGATCCCAAAATGCCTGACCTAGTACACAGAGCTCCACTGCGGTAAGCACCATGAAAATGCATACTGAAGAATAATGCTAGTCACAACAATTTTACAGTTTAAATAGTGAAGACAGACAAGCAGTGAAAAATGGCATCACCAAGAGCTGAGATGAAGAGGCCAGAACTATGAAGCGAGACGGATAGCTAGAAATGAAACACAAGCCCCCTGATTCCTAAGCCGGTGTGTCTCCGCTAGATCACACCACTACTTTCATGAGATTACTTGGGAGCTTTATACTGAATCCTAATGACCCAAAGTATAAAGCCCTTCTTATTTAATGTTTCCTCAGCTTAAAATAAGATTTATATGTTCCTGCACAAGCAAGAAATACCTGCTCTAGGAAACAGTGTTTTAGCCAGGGTGAATGCAATACTATTTCTAATTTGTATGTGTCACAGAGCAAGATTGTTACTATATCTTTTAGTGATTCTTATAACCTGTATATAGTATTTTCCTATCATACCGATAAACAAAAAGTAACCTGCCCTACTAAGGTTCAGCTCCAATCACTTCACCATAGTAACACTACGTACTTTTATTCCAAGACAAAACATGATGCAGTTTATATCTACTTTCTGCAGAATGTTTCAAAAGACAAGACAAAAGTAATGATTATAAAAGCCATCTTTTTATTTGGATGTGCAGGAACACAGGAAAATACCAGGGTGAATTTGCAGTGGAGCAAAGGATAAAGCATTAGCCCCACATCAACCCCATCACAGGTTGTGACTGAAAGGCGGCTGTTCACTTTTAGTGTTTACAATACTAAGCATAAATTACTGATGCAGAGACTATACCTGGAAATTACATTCACCTGCACCGTGGACTAATAACTTTCAGAAAGCTAAATTGAAGTCAGACACTCTTTGAGCTTCAAACATAAAAAAATCACGTGGCTTAAAGGATGTGCTTGCTCTCTTCGGAGTTGTACAAGAAATGACTGATAATCATCTTGGATAATAAATAATGATTAGGAACAAAGGGAAAATAAAAAGATCTGCAGCATTGTGCTGTGCAATATGTAGGCCAGGTGATTACATCCCAGCTGTCATACTTGCAAGACTGTGAATGAAAACAAGAAGAATAAATCGCAGTAAATTACAGGCTCAGGCTTCTTTCTAGCTTAGGTTCGTTCCTTTATTTGTTTGCTTGTTTGACAATGGAATTACGTAAAGACCATCTGTCAAACTGAATATATTGGGGGGGTCTCACCCTGCAAGTTGCTAAAAGTCTTTTTTAATATAGAGTCTGTGAAAGTACTGAGTCCTTGAGCAAGAAACGCCTAGGAAGAGATTAAACCACGCAATGCCTTATTACTGGGAGCTGAAGTAGAGGGCAAAATGTCTCGGTTTCTTCCAATGCACTCCATTTCAAAACCTAAATATAATAGGCTTAGTACTGAAGTCAAATTTAAACAGAAGAGCAATGTTTTCTCTGATTTACACCCTGTAAGCTACATTTGTAAGGAGGTTTTAATGTAGGTTCGTAGAAAAATCCAATAATGGGTTCTTCTTATAATCACAAAGGCCTAATCCTGTGCTCATTAAAGTAATTGATAAAACTCTCACTGACATCAGTAATGTGGGATTGAGCCCTAATACAGCACATTGGCTTTTAGACATATGGCACATGCGCAAGTTAACAAATGAAAGGCACAGAGGAACATACAGAAGTTACTCAGAAGAACATCTTTTCAAAGGCTGAACACTGTGTCCTTATCTCACAGACACACACAGGCAGTGAAATGGCTGATCCAATCCAAGACTCCTCCTGTTCCAGGATAATGGCGATGCCCTTAGTCAGTCATGGGAGATGTAGTGAGGGAAAGGGAAAGCTTATAGATGTGCTTTAGCCCAACAAGGAGAAAACACAACTTTTCTAAAATGGTGAAAATAAAATGAGAATGAAGAATAATTTTACCAACCACACCACAGAGACGTTCTTGCAGAATCACACGAATTAATTACAGTATCAAATAAGCAATCTCCGAGTTCATTTCTTGAAAAGGCAATTCTGTGTGCACACAAAGACAAAGCTGAATAAGGTGTTAGTAATTTAGGACGAGCTGACATGCTGAGCATAGCAACTGTACCTTACACAAGGTAATACTTTTGCTCCCAGAATACTTCTCCTAGGCTAGTAACTGCAGACCAAATGCTTTTCTAGAATAAGCAGATGAAACAGCCTGGAATTTCACTGAACTATAGCAAACTAAAGTAGTTATAGATCTATTAGCACCAATGAGTTGTGGTTTACACTTCAGGAACTCCTCTTAAACTCTCTGACTTCTCTCTTCATCCTCTGCCTTCTTGTCTGAGACTCTTCCATCCAGTGTGGGTTTTTTATCTTTAATGATAACACATTTTCGTTCCTCTACTTGCTCTCAGTCCCCAAAAGCACCAGTTGTGTCTCTGCACTCTTTATTTTCTCCAGCTGAACTCAAACTAACTTCTGTAGTAGACCAAATCCTGGGCTTAGGTAAAGTAACAGAGTGTAAATTGATTTACACTGATATTTTTGTTTAGATTTAAATGGTGACCACTAAAGCAGTCAACCTGTAAAACTCTGACTTCCTTTTTTAATATTAATCATGTTAGTTATAGTAATGCCTAAAAAGCAACCAAAATGAAGTTGCAGTGTCGTGACACTATACAGAGATAGTCTTTGTTCTGAACCTCCAGTAATCTGAATGATCTTTGGCACTTTTCCTCCCACGTCTTGTATTCCCAATGATTTATAAAAAACAGTGTAATAACTGTCTTGTATTCCTTCATACTTTGTGAATAGGAAGCTTGCCTCATCAACAGTCATGAAATGCCTCCTTTCTCTCACTTTCAATCATTCATAAACCCCATAAAATCCCACAATCAAATGCTCTTGCAGGATTACACCCACACAAAACCAGACCAGGAATTTAGGCTCCTACTGACCCAGAATTGAACCGTGCAAGTGGGTTCATATCTGGGGATTTGAATCCAAACTCCTTCCCATATAAATTCAAAGAGGATCAGATCTGAGATTCTGGTTTTGCACCATTTCTAATCCTAATAATTTTAACTTAATCCAAACCTCAGCTATGGAACTGTACAATTTTAATCAGGCCACTACTGACAAATTTGAAAGTGAAAATAGGAAGCTGAGAGTGACATCTGCAGCTACTGTCATTCATTAGTAACACATTTTGTATCAAGTAGGCATTGAAAGAACCTAATTTTTCTCTCAGTCTGCTTCTGCACTGTTGTGACCACTAATTTCAGTGGAGTTATCCCTGCCTCACCCTCCAACAAGTGGAAAAAAGTTCTGTCTTCAAAACGGGAACCAACATGGTCTTATGTAGGCAGCATTAATTTGCATTTGCTTTCTGTTCTTTGACAAAAAGGTAGTTTTCATTTCTTCCCAAGTTTTATCTTTAGGTAATTAATTGCCTAAGTCATCCCCAATGAGGACTGGGTTTTTGGTTGCTGAGTACATTTTCTGGTTTATATTTACTTTCATGAGGTGTCCTAGTTTTGTAGAACATGTTTTACCAGGAAAAGAATTGGGATTGCCATCAGACTTTTTAGACATTGCCTTGATTCAGTTTGAACCCGAGCACGTTTTCAAGTTCACTAAATAAAGCTTCTGTCACCAGCAAACAGGTCAAAAGTGACTCTGCAGCCAGCCATGGCACATGGGCAGTTATAAAGGCCACATCAATTCTCAAGGCCATCGGACACAGTTAAGTGGATTTACAGCTGGGATGCCTTGGTCTGCCTGCTGCAAGAGGGCAGACTACAAACCTTCACAGCTCATGGGCAGAGACGCAGAAAGGGTCCAGCCATTGGCTATGTCAGCATCTACAGATATATTTTAAAACAGCAATTTAAATCCAGGTGCAAACCAGTAACTTTTTGGTTCAACCTGAGTTTTCAGCCTAGTTCTGCTACACGCAGGGAGAATCATAGAATCATGGAATCACAGAATGGCTTGAGTTGGAAGGGACCTTAAAGCTCATCCAGTTCCAACCCCCCTGCCATGGGCAGGGACACTTCCCACTACACCAGGTTGCTCAAAGCCCTGTCTAACCTGGCCTTAAACACTGCCAGGGAGGGGACAGCCACAGCTTCCCTGGGCAACCTGTGCCAGTGTCTTACTACCCTCACAGCCAAGAATTTCTTACTAACACCTAATCTAAATCTACCCTCTTTCAGTTTAAAACTGTTACCCCTCATCCTATCGCTACATGCCCTTATCAAAAGTCCCTCTCCAGCTTTCTTGTAGGCCCCTTTAGGTACTGGAAGGTGCTATAAGATCCCCCACAGCCGTATTCTCCAGGCTGAACAGCCCCAACTCTTTCAGCCTGTCTTTGTAGAAGTGCTCCATCCCTCTGATCATCTTCATGGCCCTCCTCTGGACTTGATCCAACAGGTCCACGTCTTTCTTACGTTGGGGGCCCCCAGTAGAAAGCAGTTGTCTGCCTTTATAAACAGATATAACCTCCAGGCTTGCTTGATAACGTGTCCTGGTTCCCCAGGCACAGCCCCATGGGCCAGCCATGCAGGCAGGCCATGAGTAGCCCTGAGTCAGCTGGTGGATCCAATGAAGGCAGCTGACTCACAGGTGTATCCCATACCACTTCATCATGCTCATTATAAAAGGAGGGAGCTCAGTGAGAGTGGAGTTTTTCCTGGGGGTTCTTTCTTGGTTTCCTGCTTCTGCTGATCCTAAGGATGAGGTGAGTAGAACCTTGTACGCTTTATGTTGGTGATTGTATTAGTTTTGTTATTTCGTTAAATCTGTTTCAGATTCAATCTAAGGGGCTTCTCCCTGATTCCCCTTCTCAGCTGGGGAGGGGTCATTGGGTGGTAGAATAACTGCTAGTTTAGTCCCAGGTACAGGCTAAATGTAGACACAACATAATTGGGAATTTTTTCCCAGATCTAGCAGAAAACTCACACTGTCTTGCTAAGACACAAACTTGTTTCCTTGACAGGAATTCAGGTTTTATACGTTCAGGACACTTGTTACCAGTGTGAAGGTAGCACCGCCACCACCCCTGCCCCACACGCAGGGCAGAGTGCCACTACAGGGACGGTGCCTCCCAGCAATGCCAAGCTCCCCTCGGGGCGGGCCAAGGACCGGCTGTGGCGCAGCTGGAAGGGGCCGCGCGGTGTGCTGCTTGCACAGCCCTTCGGTTTGTCCCAGCACACCTCTCCTGAGCGGGCCTCTTCCCGTGGTACGGCCCCAGACACAGAGGGCCTGAGGCGGCGGGGGGCTTCTCCTGGAGCAGCGGCACGAAGGGCCGCTGGAGGGCGCGCTGACGCCGCTGCCAGGCCACCCGGTCGCTCCCGCCCCTGGCGCCGTTCATGTCGTTACGGGTTGGCTGCCGGCGCTCATCCCTCGGGCGGGGCGCTGGCCCTTCCGCGCCGGGCAGGTCCGCCGGCGGCGAACGCACGCTCTGTGCAGGGGCCGGCGGGAGCGAGGTCGCCTACCGTGGGAGGGGAAGGCGTTGTGAGAGCAGGCGGCGGGTGCGTCCCGCGGGGCACCTCACCCCCGCTCCTGCCGGCTGCGCCGCGGGGAGCGCTCGCCCCCTGCCTCCCGCCCGGCTGCCGCAGTGCCCCTGCAGCCGGCGGGCTCGCCCCCCCGCGGGAGCCATCTTCTCCGCCCGCCCAGGTGCGGCAGCCCCGGGGCCTGCGGGGAGGTGTGCCTCGGGGCAGGCGGTCGTCCCTTCGGGCTGAGGGGGGCTTTGCCTGCTCGTTAGTCAGCTCGTGAATTTCGGAGTTTAGCGGTAGTGCTCTGGTTACGTTTCCTCATCCTCCAGTCCTGGTGTATCTGCTGGCCCTGCTGGCAGCCCTGCGAGCAAGCATTGCCTGCCGGCTGCACAGAGAACGAAGGCACCAAAAAACTGAGGCGGCCTTTTAGGAAAGGATGAGTTTAACGACCCAAATATCCTCTAGAGATACATGATGGGGTTTTTCAGACAGGCTCAGGTGCTGTTGAAAACACTGCTGTGTGTGGTGTAGCTGTTTAGCCTGTACGAGCCCGTGACACGCTGGCCCTGAGGAGCAGTTATGCAGAAGATCCAGTTGTTCTACACAGCAGTAACACATGTTGTCCGTCTGTCCTGTAGAAGGCCTCTGCTCACAGGAGGGCTTCATTACCACCAGCAGTCGCTTGGGTTTTCTCTGGGTGGTTATTCTTAACAATATGTCTGAGTGTGGCCAGGTGGACACCTTCACTGTGGTTTGTGTTGTGGGTTAGGTCACCAGTGACAAGCCCAAGCTGTTTCCACAAAGCGTACCGAAAAGCTCTCAGGTAGTTAAGGTCAGGTATTTTCCAACAGCATGTGTTTGTCTGGGATGCGATGCCTGTTCCTCTGCAGCTTGGAATAATCATTTAAATCTTTCTTACCTCCTCCCACATGAGTGGAGGTGGTGATTAGCCACAGGAAAGTGGTGATTGGGTGATGGTTTGCATACAATTTCAGAAAAATACGAACACGGAAGAGTTAGAGGCAGAAAAAGCAGGTATTCTGCCTAATACCCTCAGCTACCATTAAGAAACATGAAAATCTAATTGTACTGAATGGAAATGTACATCTTCATTGCTGATTATGACACGGAAGAAAATTACTGTATGATTGGCATCATAATGGCCAATGTTGAAATGTGATGACACGCCAATATGATGTACATCTCCATTAGGAATGATAAATCAAAGGTTATTCATTTGTGCTTGATTTATGCCTGGGAAATGCTACCAAGGGAAATCTTGATTTAAATCTCTCGTCATAAAAAAAAGCCACGAGTGCCCTCTTCTGGCAACAATCGAGAACTGTAGGCCCTCCAGTACTTTGCCCTGTTCATTTTTATTTCTGCTCGTAATTTGAATTTTTGTTTTTTCATTATCCCTTTAACCTCCACCATGGTCTGTGATATTTTCAGTAATATAATTTGTTGTTCTTTCTTGTATTTTATCCTCTGTTTCGGAGGTAGACTGGATAACATTTAATCCAGTGAAATCTCCCTTCTCCACCAGGGGCCTTAATCTTGCTGGTAATCTTATTCCAGGAATACAGCAGAAAACTGCACAAGATTTGTGCAGTTTATTACTGAGCATGGAGGAAAGGATTTGAATTTTCTGAGTTAGATAAGAGATACAGTCTCATGGGTATACTGAACACGATCTAGACCACATGAGAGAAGAATTAGTGGGACTGCACTTAAATTCCTTGCTGAATTGTTGGCATATTTTAGGCAGCTAGTCTATAGCTGCCTATGTTAAATAGCTACAGAGAGAAGAGCAGAACAGTAGATGAGAGGGAGGAAAGGCCTCGACTTCTTGCTTGCTACTATTCTCTGTGCACCGAAGTCCTCTACCCACCTTGTTTTCCTTGTGGGCCACATACCATGCTAGCTGTCAATCATGACTGTATTTGAGCATCAGCTCTTACCTCAGTTACATACAGGTAAAGCCTCAATCTTTCATCTGTTTATAACACTCCACCCCCCCAATTATTAAGTCTTCCAGCTTTTAAGATGCATTCCTTCCCTCTCTTCCATGCAGCTAAAATTCTTGCCTAAGTTCTCATTATTTAACAGCTCAGTTGCTGCAGCGTCCTTTTCTCTGGCCTTGGCACATGCAGGCTTGCCTTTGCCCTAATCATATTGCATGCGGTGCTACTGCTTCAAAGATCATTTTCCTAGCCTGTCTCTTTGAACATGTCACTCCTCTCTTGGCATTCCTGCACTACCTCCCCCCTCCTCTATCTCGCATCAACATAAGCTCCCTATCTTCATTTTCAAGTCCCCCTGGGACCCTACCTATCATCTCTCATTGTCAAGAGGCAGGAACAGGGAACGGAGCAGCTCCAGTAACTGCCCTGCCTGAGCAGACTTCCAGCTCTGCCATTCTTGGTCCTTATGCACCTTTTTAGAGCAGGATATGGGTGAACAAGATTGGTCAGGAGCAAAAAAGGGGGTCAGTGTTAAAGACAGTCAGGAATGCAGACAGCTGCGACATTTAAACACTGTTAAAACCTTAAAATGGACCAGCTCCTTTTGTTCAGAGTTGCCATTCATCTCAAAGCAAGCCCTTTCTCATTTTCTCCTCTGTGGTGTCTCTCATGCTTGGAGGGTACTCTGCATAAACACCTTCATATTTATGTTGGTAGCTGTCTAGAATCTCCTGAAAGTGCTCCTTTGCCATGACGTCTACAAAAGCTTTGACAACCTTTAGACTGCTAGTGAGGTAATACTGCTGTCGGCCAGACTAAGCTTTCTCATTTCCTTTATTCTCCCTCTGTCTGTGTCTGTGGTCTCTTGTCCTCTGTTTAGTTTATCATTTTGGGGCAGGGCCATCATTTTGTTCGATGTTTACGCAGTGCTTCAGACAATACCTGTTGGGGTTCCTGCGTGGTCTAATAATACAGGCAATAAATAAAAACAGTAACAGCCTGCAGCAGGTGCTCTCTTCTTGCATAGACCTCATTGATTTCAGGCTGTGGGCTGAGCAAATTGCATGAATGTGGCTTGGGTCTTGTGGGTAACTGAGCAGAGGGCAGAAACAGAAGACCAGTGTTGTGTGTTACATTCTAAATGTTTGCCAAAATGCCTTTAATCAAATCCTCCCCCCCCCCCCCCCCCCAGTTTTTTTTTTTTCCTTTTTTTCTCTTTTGTCAAGCAGTGTAGAGCAGATCCAGGGGCAACCTTTTAGCTTCATTTTGTTTTCTTCTAGAAAAGGGCAGGGTGAGAAAGAAGGCAAAAGTTTACGGGCTTTTGTTTCTTTCTGAAAAATACAACAGAAGGGCTATAAACAGCAGGAGGAAGAAAAAAACCCAGACATTTGAAGATCCCTAGACCTTACCTTTTGCCCTTTGTAGATGGTAGAAAACTACTTTAAAAGCTTAATCCTCAGGTTTTTTTCGTAGCCAGTACTAAACTGAGTCTTTGCCTTAGTTTCCTAATCCGTAAATTGAGCATTTCTTTGCTTTTAACTGACACAGGGGCTGTAACCCTTTTTTGGCAAGTCCTTTGAAGATTGACAGGGATATGTCATGAATTTTTGTTATTCTGTGATAACTTCAGTTTTATTAGCAAAATGGGGTTAAATCTTATTTGATTCTACTACCTGCCCTGATCAATCTCCAGAAATGCCTGCTGCTTGCTACAGAGAAAAGGGGATACAGCAGTATCGAAAAACACTCAAAAAGGATTCTCTGTGGCTCTGAGTTGCAGAGTTATCCATAGAGAGCTTTCTTTAGGCTGATATAACTCATAAAGTGAGCAACCTTTGGGATCAGATTGGAATCCAAATTATGCACAAGTGAGTTAAAGTACCTTAGCATTACAGCACAGAACCTCAGCCCGTGTGGTTTACACTACCAGCCAAGTACAGACAGAAAGGAATTACTGGGAGTAATAAAGCAGAGTTCAGCATTACAAATTCTGTATCAAAGTATTGGATAAGTAGGACAAGTATCAAATGGGATATAAAGCAACTGTATGAAAACTGCAGAAAGTTGAAGTTTTCATCTGAGCTGTGCTTAGGGTGATAGTAGAGCCCTGCATTTTATTTGGTGCCTTTTAACCTGAAAGCTCCCAGAACACTTCCAGAATAGTGATTAAGAAAATAAAGACTTTCTATTGTGTTACAGAGTATGGCCACTGCTGATATTAAAATAAATATGTGATTATCACCTCTGTAAATGCTTGATACAGTATCACTTGTTGAATTTAGTTTCCTGATGGGATTCTTAATAAAAGACAAAAAGAACTTCAAAAGAAGACCATGGGAAACGACAGTCAATGAGCATAAGAGAAGCTGGGGTGAGTAATGGGACAGATAGCATGATGCAGTAGGCAGCTGTAACACAAAATACTGGATTGGAAGTCAGGCTCGTCCTCAGTGCGAGCGCTTTGCTCATTGATACTGATCCCCTGCAGAGCCAGCAGTCCAAGGAAGATTTCATCCTGAGAGAGAGTACCCAAATTACTAATGACCTTAAAGCAATGTAACCTCTACTACTCTGAACTAAGGTTTAGGAGGATCATCAGCTTTGTGTTGATTGCCAAGATATGGCCAAAAGTTACATGCCTGAAAGAACACAAATGCATGAGAAAATAGCAAATACAGCAAAAAGTGTGTGATAACTTAAGCATAATGTTTAGATATAGCCTTGGTTTAAGTATGAGAAACAGTCAGCTTCCCCAAAGTCACTCTTTTAAATTCTTTTTCCTGTCATATGCCTGCCTTTCCTCAGCTTTAAGCTGGCCCCGGTGTCTGTAACCTGGCTCCTTTTCTGTCCTGATTACTGTTACTAATGGGCAGACTTAGGCAGGACTTGACAATTAACCAGTGGTATGGTGTTTTTGTTGATGTCACGAGGACCATCCTGTGTGACTTTAAATTCAGGAAATAAGGAATGATATTTGTTATGCCCTGAATGTTTATTTGAGGGTTTGTTTGGGGTTTGTTTGGTTTTTGCACCATTTAGTACACCAGTTCTAGAAATAGAAGAAAACACAATAGGTGAAAAGCAAGGCAGTTAATGAGACTGAACAGGCATAAGAACATAGTAGTTAGATGGTGTGCTATGGGCCAAAGGGAAGACATTTATTTATTGTCTCAATCAAATGGCAACATAAGCTTTTTCTTTTTCCTGTTATGTTATTAGTCTTACAACATGGAAAACATTTTTCTTTCCCTGTGGAACTCCTCCAAGTCAATCACCTCTGTGAGGAAACCCAACCTTTAATACTTTGTAATAAATAAAACATCAGGAATATAGATATACAACAAAACATTATGACAAATATTACCAAAAAGCATGCACAGATCTGTTCAGTAATGTCTCTTTGGAAAATTTCTCTTCTGATGTATCTAAGCACTTAAGAATTTAATATCTGAGCACCTCACAATCACTAATGGATTTCAGTCTCCCTTCGCTCCAAAGGCAGAGAAGTATATTGTCCTTTTGTGGATTTAGAAGACAATAGTCAGTGACTTGCCCAGGGTTATATGTAAGCTTTTGGTGGAAGTGGGGCTTCTGTGTCCTGGTCCAGTACTTTAAGCCACCTTTTTACCCATTAACAGATCTGCATCGTAACATTTAGGAAAGGGCTGTGTGATGCATTATAGATCTTTTTTTAATATCCTAGGTTCTTCCAGTCCTGACTACTCATCAGGAAGAGCTTGCTCTGAGCTTAGCATTTAAAAGAAGCTACTCTCCCATGTGGTATACATTTTCCCTGACCTTAGGAGTTGTACATAGCCCTGCAACAATTTGTATATTTGCAGCCCACCCCCGAAAGGAAATTGTCCTGGCAAGGTTTGGGACCGAGGTTTGCAGTGTGTTTAAAAGCACTTTGCTGTATATGGCTTGGTTGAGAAAATCTACACAAGCAAAGTGATAAAAAAACAATCAAATGAAAAAACCTCCCTCTGGCCAAGATCTAAAAGAGTGGATGGTGTTCAGTCGATTCTACACCCATGTTTAAGTTCTCTAACCCCTACCTAAGGGAGCACTTAAGCACTTTAGCCTTAAATGCATGAGCAATCACGTTGCCTCAGGGCAGGGGGGTTGGGAAGAATATTCATTTGCTTTGCTGGGTCAGGACCCTGACCCGGAGTCCATGGATATTTGATTCTTTTGAAAACCAGGCCATTTCTTTAGCACTTTGCATGGATTTGGGAGTCTAATTTTAGGCAGTTGTATTTTTAAAATCCAGGCCTAAATACACTCCCCAGAGGAAGTGTAGCATCCCAGATATTTGGGTCAGAATGCTCCCACTAGGGATAACTTCTTTAAACCACTGGCCAGCAAAGAAAGAAACCAACCCAACCACCCACCCTAGCAGCACCCTCCCCCCGCAAGCCTTTTCTACCCCCAAGGTTAGTTTGGGAGCCTGGGTACATTTTGAATGGCTGTTGATACAAAGTCATGCTCTTTTCCTTTTCATGTCACTTATTTAAAGAGGAATCTTGAAGCAGTTGTTTACTGCAGCAATGCTTAGGAAGAAAAAGAATAGCGAGTGTATTTTCAAATGCCCTTAGCAGCTTTCTTTTTATTTTGCTCTCCAAGCCCCTGTTATTCAAGTTCTTTTCTCCTCAGAGCACTAACAGCTAAATTGTTCTATGCACACAGCTCCCATTAGCAAAAGGAGTCATGCACATCATTCCCATGAACCACTTTAACAGCATAGTCCTATATGACAAGATGTGCCTCAAAGAGAGAGGATGCTAGATAAATATTAACCACTGTGTTCTCATTTTAACTTGCATTTAAAATAGCATTTAGGTTTTTAAAACGTACACTTTTATTATTTGATTTCAGTCATCTTTGTCTTACCAGTTTAAGAATTTAGATATGCCCAAGCGTAACAAACCTGCATTAGAAACATGGGGTTTGCTGTTTCATGTTGGGGAAAAAAAGGGGGGGTCTGACGTTTGAATTTACTGTCATACCTCAATAATCCAGAACCCCCAATTTTTCACCAATGAGATCATGTCCTTTGCTTTACATTAATTACACTGAAATTTCTGTAAATTATTCCAACTCTCAGTATTCACAACTCATTTAATACCTCTTGCTCCATGCAGACAATCTGAGGTCTGACTGTGCTTAGATTCATATATGGACAGACAGCATGATTTCTTTATATAGAAATTCCCTTGAAATCCTCCTGCCTCCTCAAAAGGCTAAGTTTAATATAAATTAAAATATGCCTCTAACTCTTATTTAGGAATTGGTTGCATCAAAATCAAGCTGAAAAATATAATTAGAAATTTATATATTCTCGTTACATAGATTCAAACGTACTACATAGTATAAAAGAGAAATATTTTTGTTGGGTAGTATGGGAGGTGAGAAAAATATGTTTTTCCATAATGTCAGACAATTAGTTTCTGATTTATTTCTCTAAGCACATCACTTGCTAAACCTTACAATTTCATCTTAGTGTAGCTGCGGATGGCTTTACAGAAAACTCATAAAAATTTAAAACCTTTTTCTAAGTCTAGTAGACTTTTTCTTCTCTGTTGTCAATGACAGTGAATTCTCGTGTCTAGATGTGGATTTTGTATTTGAAAAAAAAAAAAATCCCAAAACCTTCTTTTGGATGAGTTTTGCTTTTTTATTAAATTAGTGGACCTCTCATTCTTCATGATTAACAGCAGTGATTGACAGTCACATGGATATTTTTCTGTAACCATCGATACCAGTAACTAGAAAAACAAGCGAATACTCCTAATTTCATAACAACAGGTAAAAATTATTTATCTTAAATACACCAATCCACACTCAAAATGGCCATGCAACCACACTCAAGTACATGGATATAACTTTAAAATGTAGCGACCTTAAAGGTGGAGTGCACCCCTGATAACTGAAATTCTCTGAGCTGTAGTTACCATTTACTCACAGTTTCGGACAACACAAAAACATAAAAGCTGCCGCTTCCAGAATTGTTGCATATTACCACCATTCATCAAAACATTCTCTTTGTGTTCAATGTCTTTTCTTCCCCACTTTATATTATTTTCATATTCTTTTATCGCCAACTTGGAGTCCTCAAGAATCTACACAATAACAAACCAGTGAGTTTATGCGGCAAAGGACTGCAGTATGGACAAGAGGAAGATTTCAAGTACTGTGCTTCCAGGAGGCTTATTCAAACCATAACAAAATAATTAAAAATTGCTTGACCATACCTTTTTAATTGGCTCCCTGATAGAAGGGTTAATAGGAATTCTGATACCTGTGTAAAAAAAGACAGATAAAGAAAACAGTGTAGTGTAAAATAATTCAGATTGTCTCTGTGTAAATGAGGCAATAAATGCCTGAAACACGAAGCTCAGTCTGACTTCACAGCAGGGCCTGGTGCTTAATTGAAAGTCCTAACTAGACCCATTTATCAAAGAAATCACTCGGAGGGAAATTTAATTATCACAATTAATCTGTATTTTTTTTAGAAAGTCTCAGCAAAGCACATTGTAAAATTCTTCCCAAAGAAATTTTCAATGTTATCACCAAAAAAGTCAAGCACCAAATTTCTCCACCCTCAGAGGAAAAATAAAAAAGGCAGGTATGGGGCATGCTGTGCCCGGAGCTCCTTGTAATGCCACTTAGGCACAGCTGAGAGTCACAGCAGGAGCTCCATGGAAATGTTTCTTCCTAACTTGCAAAATTGCTCCCTTTGCAAGCTGGAGAGAACACCTGGTTTATTGAGAGAGCTGCCCCACAGTGTGCCTGTGGATGCTGGGTAGTTACCACGGTTTTGCTTGACTCTGCAGGACATCTGGCACCCCTCAGCTGCCCCCTGTGAGCCTCTGCTCATAGTTTTGGTCATGCACAGGAAAGCACAGAGGTGTAACCTGGCCTCTACTCAGTAACTAGCATGTGATGCGTTGGTAAAGAAACCAGTGTCACACTTTGTTTTAAGCACTTGTGTAAAAAGGAGATGTCTTTGGTAGAGTTGCCTGTGCTTGCATCAGTGTTGAGTTTGCTTCCATGACCAAAGGGCCGTTCTGAAAGCAGGGCATTTCCCCTGAGTAATTGGCAATATTTGACTCGGAACTGGCTTTGCCTTAGCAGTTGTACAGCTTGGGAAGGAAGGTAGCTCCATGCTGTGTTTCTACACAGCTTCTCACATTTGGTGTTTCCCAAGAGGTTTTAATTTGTTTACTTTTTGAAGACCAGGTAAAATTTAACAGTCTAGTTAAATTTTCTTTCTTATTTTGGAAAACAGAAACCACTTTTTATGTGGAGCTCTGCTTCTATTTCCCTGCCTCCAATGTAAGCCTAGGGTGTGGCAGAAGGCTACTTGTGCAGCACTTATGGAGCAGATAACAAGTAGATACATCTATGTACGTTGAATGGCACTTGACATGCCTATGTAAAGATGAAAAGAAAGCCCAGAGAAAGTAGGCACATCTCTGCCATGATAAAAATCCCCTTCAGTCACTCAGCAAGCTGATAGACAATAGTTTTTTAGGGCTTCTGGACATGAGCATGCAGCAAGTGATATGCTCCTTTGCTTTGAGTGCACGGAGCTCCAGCATTTGCATTGGAGGCAGGACGCAAGGAACCACCATACTTGCACTAGCTTCAATGAAGGGCAACAGCAGGCACTTAAAAGGACATGGGAAATGGAGCCAGAGATTTTCTTTCACTTTCTGTGGCTTTCACAGCCCCACACCTACTCATGTTTCCCCAGGCTTAAAGGGAGTCCATAAGACACATTAAGGTAGCATAGTTTTCTCTTACATTCTTTAGAGTAAGAGAACATTACAAATTATGACCCATGTTAACATTTTTGTGCATGCCCTTTTTCCCTCTTCTTCAATGGGAAAAGTTGTAGCTTGGTCTCCTGATGTCACTGAAGTTGTTTACTGCCTTTTTTTTTTCCTGTGCTTCCTACATTATTCAGGTTATACTAATCACCAGCGGGGAAAGAAACAACTCCAGAACAGATTGAATTACCCTTTAATTGGGCATCCTGTGAAATAAACATTGTGACTTGGATAAGATTAAAATGTGAGTCACAAGTCTGGTGAGTTTTCAAGCGTTAGGGAATGTGATGAGGGAATCGGGCAAGAACAGCAAGGAGCAATGCTCAGCAGAACAGCAACTGCTGGACATGCTTACTTGTTTTCACTAGGATCAGACTGAAGGCCTAGTGGACAGAATTGGGCAAAAGAACTGACAGTTCTTTATTTAAGAAAGATTATATTTTCAAACAAATTTCCATTTATATTCATTTGTCTGTGCTGAACCCATCTGTGAATGTCCTCTGGCAATATACCACTGTCCAGCTCAGCTGAATTCTTAGGTGTTAAAGATGAGTACTTAGAAGTGCTTCTGAAGAAGGACCTCACCAGCAGATTTGGCATCTTCCATGCACTCTCCATTTATGTTTGATACTTTGCAATACTTCTGGTGAGTAGACTTGCTGGAAGAAACAAGTTGCAGCACAGAAATGAAAACTATATTGTAGAATAATCATTAAAATATGAATCCCAAATGTGTAATCGCCACCATTCACATAAGCCTCACTTGATTTACCTGCACAGACCTGATGTACTTCAGGACAGAGGTCTTCATTCAGCCACTTAACAAACATCATGTCAAGGTCCTACTTCATGAGCTTACCTAAGTTCAGCTGTCCCTGGACTGCTTTCTCCTTCACCTTCCTTCTGAGGCAGAGGAGAGGCTGGCTGCGGTGGAAGATATTGTGATGAAGACAGCTGTCTGGCAGAAATTGGCCGGGCACCAGATCAATTCATTTATTCTGCATTGCACCTGAATAGCGACTGATGGAAGCCGTTGCTGGCTTCTGTCTCCCAGCGGTGGCTGCACACCAGCCACCTGGGCATGAAAGGCTGCTCAGCCTATGGCAATTCCCCCAGCCCTCTGGTCCTGAGGATATTTATTGTGGCTTGGAAATTGCAAAGGTTGTTGGTTTGCCGTTTACCACCAGGTGGCCTAACTATTCCACCGTTCATGAGGAACCAAGACTCCATTAGAGAACAGCAGCTGGAACTTTTTAAGCTTTACATATTTTTCTACACAAGCCTCCACCTCCCCTCCTTCCTCCTCATTCAGTTGATTAAAAGAGATCAGGGCTGCTCTGATTTCTCAATTCAATCCTCTTCTCTAAGCAGTTGAGAAAGCTTGTGCTTCCAGTGGTCCGGCCTTAGCCTTAGGCTGAGCTCAACCGTCTCTGTTTAGCCCTTAGTCCAAATGAAGTTTTGCCATAATAATGCAGGTAACTTAGACTTTTCCTTGTGCTTCAGTAACTGGAGATTGACTCCTTTGTCTGTTGCCCCTGATATGTCTCTGGTAGCTGGTTTTGTGACCACCCAGGAGTTCTGTGCCAGCTACATAAGCTGGAATTAGAGCTGCCTTGTGTCCCTGGCGCATCGCAGAGCGGATTCAGTGGGCCAGAGCATCTGACTCAGCAAATGGGGTCTGATTTTTTAAAACCACAGACTGCTTGGGACTTCAGCAGTCTTCCCCACAGTAGTTTTGGGGTAGTCACTTGGGAGCTGGCTGAGCTAGCAGCTCCTTGGGTTTCAAGAGAAGCTGGCATTATGGCTCACTCCATTAATGCCTTTCTGTTGTGGACTGACTTCCCATCTTGCAGTGAAAAGAGCTAGACTTACTGATCTAAATGTGAGAAGAAGGTACTCTCAGATGTTCATCAGGTTTTGCTTGATGAGAAAGTTGGGGAAAGCTCCAGACAATGTCGCAGCAGTATGAGCTAAGAGTAACATTGGCATCAATAGTATTACATTGAAATGCACGTATTGGAAGGCCAGCAAATGACTTCTTAGGAGCAGGAAGCATGATTTCAGCACAAGATGGATTATTTCATGTGCTGCAACACTGATGGGTTAGTTTTATATTTTCTACCATTTTCATAATGCCTGGAAGCTTTTGGAAGGTACTTTCAAAACAAATCTGAATAACTTAAGTGATTAACTAAGATTATTTGTTTAAAACATCCATGATTCATTTGTTTACCTGTCTTGTAATTATGCATTTCAGTTTTGATGTGAGCGGGGACAAGGTACAATGATGGCAGGCAGGAACATCATGTCAGAACCCAGCAACAGAAGCCTTTTCCCAAGATCAGTTTGGATCAGCTCTGAAACAGGTGTCTGACAATCCCAAACCGAAGGTATGCAGTTTCTGAATGCCCCCTATCATAACACAGTTGCAGCACAAGAGATAACTCCATCAGGCAGGTTTTCCTAAAGGATGAGTGATTGAACTTGTAAAAATACTAGTAGTTTGAAGAAAATTTCAGGAGTCTTCAAATTACTTTGGTAAATGGATTAGTTATAAATAATAAATACCTGGAAATCGGTAGAGACTTTCAGTTGCATCACAAAAATGTCATGAAGTAATACTGGTTATTTCAGCTACTTTAACCTAGCCCTGGGCAGAGAAGAGTCCAATTCTGATCACTTGCAGGATAAGCAATCAAATTCAGGGTAACGAGGCTTTAGCCAAGCTGTTACTCTGGATTTACACTGCTGCAGATAGAATCAGATGCTATCTCCTAGTGTATGCATCCTCTGAGAATAGAATTAATTTTGAATTCTCGTATCATCTGCTTGCTTGTGCACTTATTTGCTAACTGTCTGAGTGAGCTATTCTGGGTCAGTATGATTTAGGCATCCTTTATTACACAGTTTCCAATTCAGTACGTTTTTTAATCAAGACTAAATTGAAGTCAGGTTCCAGGTACATATAAATATAATATATATTTAGTGAGTACCTTGCAAATCCCCAAGTCTAATTTTGAATATAACTATAATAGAACAAAAAATAGGCAGGTTCCTTTATTTTATAGAGGAGCATTAAAATATTGCCACTTCTTAAAGGCAAGTTAAGACCTATTTTCATATTTTTAAAATCACATTAGCTAAAAGCTTGTTAAGGAATAAATAGTCCAGAGGATAATTTAGATTTAGCTGGCTTAAGCATTAATGAATCAAAATCAGATGCCAGATCATTAATTAATTCTATAAATTATAATGTTGCCATTACTGGCAAATACTATGAGAACTAATACCAAGGAGCAAATTAAACTGCATAGTTTTCCTTCTTAATACATATCTTTTGCCAAAAATAAAATGCAGTGGTTATTTTTGGTTGATTACGTACAGCACCTATATTTTAAAAACTTTTGGATGAATCTTAATTTTTAAAAAATGTTTCAGTTTCTTTAACATGCTATTTATAGAATATGCCTATCATAGACTATAAGGATATTTCCATCAGTGCTGTAACCCACAGAAAATACAATGTAGCGAAAGTGACAGAAAAGTCAATTCAACACTTCTGAAGCCTTGCAAAAATTCACACCCCTTCAAATCAGCCTCTTTGGCAAAAGACAGAATAATAGACAGGTCTTGCAATGTGGCCTGAAGTGGCAACCATCTCAGGCTCTGTCAGACCAATGTGGAAAATGAATTAGAGGGGAAGCAAGAGAGGCAAAAGAGAAGGTCAGCTGGATGTTTCTAGCCACCACTTCTCATCCCACAAGAAGAAGGAAACGCCAATCTGTTTAGAAGGTGGCAAGCTTTAAAAACTCTTTTACAGAGTGGAGAAACAGTTTGAGGAATGGGCTGTGACAGGATATCACTGAGGCCAGAACCTTATGAGGAGTAAAAGACTCAACAGTGATAAGGTGATATAACGTGAGATGATATAATATCAGCCCAGTCAGAATAAAACTTTAGGGCCAAAATGACAGAGTTTTTGCACCTGTCTCTGAAAACTCACAGTATTTGAACTCTTTGTCTGATGTGGTATATCTTTTCCCCTTCCCATCATGTGACTGATGCCAAAATTATCTAGGATCTAGAACACACAGGTTCTTCTAGATCATATCCAAAATGCTTTAATTAAGCCTAGAGACCAATCAGAGACCAATGCACTGCAGCACTACTATAATAGTTTGCTCACTTAAGCATCACTAAGTAAGTGGCTAGGTGCAATCTCCTCTAGCTGAGATTAAGTTATCCTGAAGGAACCAGGAAAGACTGTCAAGTCTGATGCCTGTAAAAGAAAGCTGTGGAAGAATGTCCCATTTTTCCCTCCATATTGATTGCTATTTTCATTCCATTTCCTCCTCCTTTTTAACTGGGGGGTGGGGGGGGAAGTCTGGATGGATCTATTTTTTTTTTTTGTCTAGGAATAACACTAAGACATTCTGAAATAAAAATAGTCTTGCGGTTTCCCCAGACCAAACACAGATCAGTTTCCAGTAGGAATCAGAGACTCATGAATCTTGTTACTATGAGCTACATTTCAGCTGAAGTACAATAAGGTGCCACTTTATTTCAGCCCTCAGTATCTGTCCACTATCAATGGCAGACAAATCTTCTTTGCCAAAACAAACGTATAATGTTGATAAGAGAGTGCTAGCACCATGCCAACAGTCTTTTTTTGATGGCTTCATATATATGCTGAATAGATGAATTCTTGGTAATTTGTCACCCATTGGGATCTCTCTGAACTACGTAAAGGTGCTGACCTTTGCCATACAATAAAAATGAAACTGGCAATAGGCAACACTGTAGATAATAATGCATTTTAATATATCTACATTAGCTACCCCTATACTGAATTCATGGCCCTTTTCCATGTCTGGAGATGACAGATAATACCAAAGCTGTTTTATTACAACTTTTGGCTTTCTGCCAAAATTAGAGCATGGAAAAATAGACCAGTGATTACAATCTGCCTCTGAAGTCGCTGTCTTGAACACAAGTCCAGAAGCAGCTGACAGCAGCCAACACTGAGTGCCTAGGAAGCATGAGAACAGGACAAGCATGTAGGGATGCTCCCTCCAAGGACTTTTCCAGACTGCAACTATTTGTAGCTCACCAGCTTCTTGAGATACATAATAGTCCTTGAATATTTCTTGTCTGAATTTGTCTGGTCATTCTTTTTCTTAACACTGTATTGAGTAAGAAATACAGCCAGTATGGGTCACTCTTCTAGTTTTAGTCTCTGTTCAGGCTATCTGGCTAGACTGGTGGAAAGATGATGGGTTTTTTGTAATGACTCAGAGGTGGAAAGGACTCTCTTTACACGGTTGGATGGCCAAGTTCGTGGTGAAATAGCTGCTGTAATTCTGCTGGGATTTCATATTATCATTAATGATTTGCTAGGGCACTTGAAGCCTGCAGTGCTATGCCTTAAAAGGATTTAAAATCTAAATGCATTTAAAAAACCCTCTACATTCACTCTGTGTGGCTTATGTTCCTATTTGATAGTGACATTTTCCTTTTCAAAAGGAGTCCAATGGTAGATCACAGTTATGGCATTTTGGGGAGAAGGAAAGAAACCAATCTCTCATCCATGCGAGTCAGATGTCTGGTGACAAATAACTAACAGTAACTGGCAAATGACACCAAAATAGATGCTTTTTTTTTTTGGTCCATTTGTTACTGTCTTACTAGCTTTCAGCCTATTTATTAAGATCACTTGTACAGAATTGATTTTTGTATATGGTTTTATTGGATAAGCCACACCCATTGATGCTTATGCATTACGGTCCTATCACACAGTGCTGTATAATTAACAGCTACCCAAAGGTTGGGTGCCCTGGAAAAATCATTAGATGGGGCACGATTTTTGTAAAAAAAGATATTTATGCCTATATAATGTCTCAAGTGGACTCACTTATTTCCATGTATGTGTGCCTTTTTAATCTTGGATTCTGTCACCTTGGACACTCTTATCACTGAATGAAAGCAATTGTATGCCAATTGAATTAAGTTGCTATAATCAAGGTAACTGTAGTGAGGCAAAAGGAAAAACTTTCTATGCAGCGTTGCTGCCACCTAGCCCTGAGGCTGTATCTTCCATCTTGACGGAGAGGCTGTGGTCCACAATGCTGGTGAATTTGCCACAGCTCTAGAACTTTAGATGCTCCTGTTTTTATACCCAAATGTCCCTAATCTGGTTCTCACTGTGTCATGTTTAACTTGCACGTTCATTGGCACGCACCTTCGATGAGCTAGTGTGCACTCTTCCTGCTCTACCGTCATTTACACTGAGGAATGTCACAGAAGAGGAAAGAGAAAGGCAGCAAAATATACTCAGAGTGTTTTAGATTAACAGTTTATGGAATATTATAAATCATTGTAGAAGCAGCATAGAGTTTTTTGCTTGTTTGTTTATTCATGAAGTCATCCTAGAATGTGTGACATGATGGGGGAAATTCTGCCCTTAGGAAAGTTAATGGGAAACAATTCAGCAGTTTCAACAGGGGCAAGATTTTTCTGACTGTGTATCATCTTGCTCCCATCCTTCCTTCTCTGCCTCCTCTCCGGCACACATACAGTAGACAAAGAACAGTGCCTCTGTATTTTCAGCTGTCATTTCAAAGGAATAAGACTGACTTAATTCCCTCTCACCAGGTCATTTAATTGCTTGGCAGTCATAAAGGATAGTAATTTTTATTGTTCAATTTAATTAGAATAATTTGAGTTTTCTCGTAGCACGATCTATCTCTTGGATAAGGGTTACAAGCTTATTTCAATGGGAAATCATGGCTTGAATCACATCTGGAAAAACCCTAGCACCTCAAGTCACTGAAATAAAACTTTGTGTAGTCAAATACAAAACCTGTTCTGATTTCTATAAGAACTGAGAGCAATATTAAGTGTTTTTTAGCTATGTTGTGTTTTGCAAAAGAGGTTAAGCTCATAGCTAGAGAGTGTAAAGAGGGCCTGGGAAAATTGAAAAAAAGATTATGTTAATTGATTGTGGCTAAAGATGAAACCTGTCTTTAAGATCTACCATTTCTTTAGGTTGCTGCAGAACCTTATAGCTTCAAGAGACACTGTAAACACTCTATAGCAAAAACTTATGTAAGTTCTGCCATTTTAAAAATCATTTCCAGGGCAGCAGGGGGTGAGAGGGAATATCCGACCTGCTTACAGAAACAGAGCAGAGTGAGAGCATGCCCATACTGGTGCAGAAGGATGCCAACCTCAGCAGCAGTCTGCTTTTTGCCTTGAGTGCACAGAAGCCTCCTGAAGTTCAACACCTAGCCGTTTGGAAGAGGAAGGAATTTTGGGGCCCCTGTCTGGCAAGAAATCTGCTGGTCATCTGACTCTTCCTGTGGGTACATGCGTGATGACTAATGGGTCTAAAAGAGACAAAGAGGTAGAGCAGAAAGCCACTGAAAGGGAATGCTTTTTTTACTTCAATAAGTTTACAAAATCAGTAACTGCTGGCAGGGGCTCAGAAACTGCATGCCCAGTCAGGAGATGCAGTCATTCTGCACTTTTTTTCAAAAGCTCTTCTGCAGCAACCAAAATGTATTTATTTTTCCAGGTGGAGCTGATGGGATGAAGTCTACCTATCTTTCCCTTGTTGAAGGCCAGCATTTTGCCCAATGAATACACTTAAGCTGTATCAGCATAACACTTTTTAATTTTATTTTTTAAAAACAACCTATTAAACCAGCAAAACTAACCTGATCCAACTCCAGCATAGGGCACACTTATTCTGGTATAAGACATCGTCTGGAGGTTAGAGTGTATTGTTTGGAAAGAGGTTTAAATTGTACAGATAAGAGACACTGGAACTGGGGCATTAGCTTCTCTCCAGGTGTTACATCTGTGTTCCACACTGTAACTACAGCCCTGTTTCCCAAGATACAAGACTGAAGAAGCCTGGGACAACCAGGATGTGGAGTCTTCCTCTTTCCTTTTTCTTCCATTTTTTTCCTTTCCTGTTTCCTTTCAGTAACCCTTGCAGATGTGCTGCCTCTGAAGCTAGGAGGCAACTTACTCTCTAGGCATTGCTGATGCAATAGCTGGAGCTGACAAAATACACTGACACTGGCTCCATCACTCTGTTCCTTTCCCCTCAAAATTGTTACTTTCCAAATTGCAGTCTGAGCTTGCCCATCCTATTACTTGGTAAAGCCCTCGGGAAGTCACTGCATTTGAAAATGCTCTGTTAGACTTGGTTTACTCCAACCCTGTGTATAAGTTGCTAGTATATGTCTAGATTTTCAGTGAGTTCATGCAACTCAAAATAGATCCGCTAGAGTTAGTGGAGCTGCTCCAATTCAACCCAACTGTAGGTCTGATCCATCTTTTCTCATTTGATTCTTTAACCAGTCCCTTATTCTTGTTCCAACTTCTTTTCTCATCTACATTTACTCGTCTAGTATTTTGAATTTTTATGCAGTCTGGTTTCATTTACTGTTAAAAATGCTTCTCCGGTACCAGGCACATCATTTTCTAAGCCTCCATGATGCCAAGAGAGTTAGTAAAACATCAGTTCTTCACTTCAGTTCCCAACCCATATGTTTTCAAGTAGCACTAGGGAAACATTTTTTAAACGAGAGACTCCAGAGATGTCTTCTAATATCATCAGCAATGATAATCAAAAGCTGCTTCGGCAGAAGCCTGCGGGATTATCAGTCTCTCTAAAGGAAATTCGGCAGCTTTTCTTGCAGTTACATTTATTTTCCACCCTTCCACCTCAAGCTATCATTCACCTCAAGGTGATGACACCCTGGACAACTCTATTTCCATATGCACTTCCTATTTAAGCATGAGGACGGACCCTTAATCCAGAGTCAGAACCCCGCCTGGCTTTCTAAGGGAAATGTAACTCAAATGCTAATAATAGTTCATCATAGTTCATAGAAGATGCAAGGTATGCCTCATTTACAGTTCTAAAACAGTTTGGTTTGTTGGGTTTTTTTTCAAATATAGACATAATTTCAGCTAGTCATGACATCAATGTTAGGATTTAGACTCCTCTGCAAAGGAACTCATTGCTAATTTCAAGGTGTTTTGGCTAATTCTGGTTATTACCCAGAGGTAATACAGCCTGTTCCCGTCCTGTGACTGGCAGTGTGCTGGATGTTTATGAGTATCCACGTAACAGTCATCGTTTCTGCAAATCTTCCTGCTAGTGACCTGTTTGACAAGGAGAATAATATAGAGCACAAAGGGGCAGGGATGACCCTGTTAAAAAGTTCAACCAAATACTCTCCAGATTTTCTTTGTCATCAGCAACCTCATTATTTTGTACTCCTTGCCATTTCTCACTATTTATTTTCCTATCCCTCCAAATTTTTCTCATTGAAATGTTCTAGTTCCCTTTATTCTTCCTCTTCTTCAGTTCCTCAGACAACATCTTCAGGACTTACAGCCCCCTTGTCTTTCCCTGTGGGGTGGAAGCAGTTTGGCATCACTTAGGCCATCGGGGCATATCTGGCTGCAGAGCCCAGCAGAGCCCCTTTGACTCCTGGAAGAGGATGATGGGTCCTTTCCCACAAATCTGGAGATGGTCGTCACCTGCCTTGGCTTGTGCCAAACTCTTCTCAGGGAAACCTCTGAGTGTAATTTATTGGCAATGGAGAAAATTAAACTTCATTTATTTCTGTAGGATCAAGAATATAGGCCCCTGCTTGGTGATGAGAGGAGCAATATAATGAAAAGCAACAGCAACCACCCCCTTGAACTTTCGGAAAGGGGCTTTGTGGTTGTCTTCAGCACCCCCCAAAGAGCTGGGGTGAAGCAGGGAAGTGGGCTGGGACAGGGGGCTGCTCAGGGCCGTGATGAGGGGAGAGCTGTGTGTGGCGCAGAAGTGGCTGTGGCAGGGAGAGGAGATCTGACCGCGGCCCGGACTGTGACAGGAGAAATTGAAATGTAAATTCTGCACCCTGGCAATAAATTTCACAGCAGCCTGATTTTCCTAGGAATGATGCCTTGGGCAGAGCCTGTGTGGCCCAGAAAGAAGCAGGTTTTAAATTTTCTAGAATTCCCTAATCCGCTTTATCAGCCGCTTCTCCCTCAACTGCTGCTGCTTCCTGAGAGATTTAAAGCCACAGTGGCTTCTTCAAGGCCTCTACCTGATTATTATGTTTATTCTCATCCAGTCAAGACAGAGAAATATTAGCATGTGATTTATAGCGTGGGACCAATCACAGATACCAGCACTCAATATTTGAAATTCAAGCAGTATCTACTTGCAGCAAACTGACCAGGATCAATCTAGAGATAAAAAGGAAGGCCCTACCTTTTTAGAAAGCAGTAGAGATTCATCGTTGAGGTCTGTCATTCTTAGCCTGTTAAGCAAGATGATGTGCATTGCTCCTAGGAACCAATCCATGCAATGGCACTCACACCGTATTAATACATTCCCCTGTGCTGGGTTTAATTCCTTTCTTTTGTTTAGTTGTTTGGGTTTTTTTTCTTGCAACCATCTGCTTTTCCTCTCATGTTTCAAGTCTTTGTATATATCTGTCAAGCAGGCAGTGGATTCAGGACAGGTTTTCATGCCAAGGCATTCCTTTACCTAATGAAAACAAGTGAATAAAACATAAGAGAAGTACCTTTAAATTAAAAATAGAGACAAAAAACCCTGAAGAAAACCAATATCTGAAGGAAAATAATTTTTTTTTCCCTAGAAAAATACCTATTGAATGGATGAATCTCTATTTATTTCTTCTAATTTAAGTATGCACTTATAATTATGCCCTAATTAAATAAGGAAAAAGGGCCATGTGTGGCAGAAGAGAAATATATGCATATGCGAAGAGTCAAGAAAATCCGGATAAACTTCTGATGGCATGACATATTCACGCAGAGTAGTCACTTTTCAAAACTAAAATTTTCTCCCAAAGGTCCCCAGTTTGTATTATTAATGACATTTTTCCTAGCCTGCATTACCATTTCCATCTGAGGGGAAAAAAGACAAAAACTTTTCTTAAGTTTGAAAGGATAAAGCGGTCTCAGAGCACAAACATCAAATGCTTTTGCACAAGCTTTGGAATGGATTTCAGCTGCAGGGTTCTGTAAATAGATAGAGTGAGCGGTGCTCCTGGCCTGAAACTTTGTGCCAGGAGTGTCAGAAATGCGGGACAGCCAAGTGGCAGACCTGGGGGGGAAAAAAAAAGGCATGGCAAAGGCATGGAAATGGCACTTTATGATATGCCGCAACAGCAACCCTACCCAATGGGGCCCCTTGCAGCCTGCGGGACACCGCTCCCATTTCACAGTAGCTTTAGTGAAGGGAGCACATTTGGACCTTGATTCAAGTCATAGGTAACACTGGCTGCTAGGAGCTAATTTAAGCCTATACCGAAGAGTTGTGAGGAGCTGGGCCATTAAAGTAGTTTCAATCTGTTCTTCCAGGTTTCTGCTGGCTGCATGGAGCCTTGGATGCCATATCCTAAACGTCTGCCACCAACTAGCTGTCCCTCTTCTCTAACACGAATATCCTGTAATTGGAGTGTCAAGCTTCTTGCTGCCACCACCACTGAGGAGGAGGATATGGAGGAGGAACCAGAAGAAATCCGTCTTTGTCGTAATGAACGCATGCAGTTCAGACCAGATTGGGCTGTTAAGAAGTTTTATTCCTCCTTTTCATTTCCTTTGTGGAGGCTCAAGCAGCACCAGAACACAGAGATCTCCTTTTAGGGCTTCAAACCCATCAAAGATCTGCTGGGTCCACTGTGCAGGGAGACAGACAGGGAAGCTTTTTTGATGCATCTTTGTAATCTTTACGCTGCTGGCGCTTTTGCATGTCTTGTCATCTGCTGGTGTGGGGGCACCTGGCAGAGGCTCCCCATGGGAGGGGGGGGCCAGGGAGCCAGGCCAGGCTGCTGTGCCATTTGGTGAGGCAGGGTACCCACTAATTCACTCGGAGGGAGTGACAAATAGCTGGGTTTACTGCAGTCTCTGATGCCTAGTTGTACAAGGCAACACAATCTTAGATGCAGTGCCCCTGCAATGAGGCACAGAAAGCACAAGCAGGCGTTTGCTGTGATGCTGTTTAACTCATTTACAGAGCTGTTTTTAGGGGTCTGGGCACTGACTGCCACTGGCTGTGCTACATATGGCCTCTGGCATTTCCCTGCTGTTTCATGTCTATAAATGAGATCTGTGGTACCCAAAGGCCCTGGGCTTTTTTGCCCCCAACCTGCTGCTAGCAACAGTTAGGGTCCCTAAAGGAACAATAAGAGGGCCCTTAGTGCAGAAAATGCCCTAATCGCAGCTATCTACGTTAGCTGTCTGAAGAGCAGTCTGTTGGCTGGGTTGGGCAGTATCCATCCCACTGCCACTACCCCAATATCACTCTGGTGATGCACACAGCTATGCTGCCCTGAGCTGATACTGCCCTGGCATGTCTTGGTGTCATTGTGCATGCCCACCTTTCCTGTTTGTTTTGTTTGCTTGCTGTCCTGATGGGTGAAAATCAGAGCTTTCTTTGTCACCTTACTCCATTCACCTTCCCCTACAAAGGTACCTGTAGCTACAGTTGTCTGTGCCCTTGCAAGCCAGCCTTACCACTCTTCCCATGGCAAATATCATCTATTCACTGACTAGCAACAGGAGATTTTAATATTGTTTTGTTGCCTTCCTTAGAAAGATCTGAAAATGAATAAATTACACACATGATCCACTGCTAAAGCTATCGATCGGATGTGTAAAGAAAGGACACTCAGAGATGTGGAGAAATCTGCATCTGTTTTCTAGGATCACACTTTCTTAAATGCAAGACTTACAATTCTTATCTGGAAACCCATTTCGGTATCTAGTGTTGCTGGAGTAAAAATTAACACTTGGAATGACCATCAAGTTAATGTTGACTTCTTTCCCGCACTTGTTTTGATCAGGCCTCTAAAAGTAGGTTAATATTCTCTCATCACTGGTTATGTGGAATTTCCTACACCTATTTAAATAATCTGACTTTTACAAACAAAGAGCAAACTCGAGAATAGACTGTAGTTACCTTGGAGAGATATTCCAGACCTAGCTGAAAAAATACAGGAGTCATTTGTAGTCAGAAATACAAGTTAAGATCAGAACATTTGATTTTTTTTTAAATACATAGCCAAATAAGATTTCCCACAGGCTTGAACAAATCATCACTAAATCCACATTTCAATAGAGAATAGGCAAACTGGACTGGATAACTCTTATGCAGTCTGGAGTACTTTACATCTCCTATTCATCTATTCACTTTTTTACAATGTTGCCCAGAAAGTGTAAGAATTCATGCATTGGAGTCCAAAAATAGCTTAGGAAAGAGTACTAGATTTAAAAGTACATTACTGGAAAGCAAGATTTTAAAAATATATTCTGTAAAAATTATTCTCTGTAGATGCTCCAGAACATATTAAGCTAGTGGTGTCTAGGTTAAAAATAAACCATTGAAAGACAGCTTTTATTTGCAACTTGGAGCAGGTCTAGCTGTCTTTTTTTGCAGTTGGCTAGTGCCAGTATGCATAAATTATTTTCTGTATTACTTAATTGCTGAAGGTTTATACATAATCATGTTGCAGTCCAAGCTTCTATCCCATGGTAAGGAATTCCTTAAGTAAAGGCCTAAGTGAAGATGTCTTTCTGGTTTCTGCAGGAATCTGATTCGAAATAGATGTCACAGGCATTCCCAACCACAGCAAACCTCAGAAAATAGCCATCGATAGCCCTATCCTTGTACAGCTGACCCTATCTGAACTGTGATTACCTCTCCAAAATTCACCCAGATTGTATTGGCAACCAGCATGAAGTATGAGTCCAGTCTGCCCGAAAGACTAATAACTTAGCCATGAAGATTGGCTTCACGTGCTGTTATTCGAGTCTGTCTTGCAGGTAAGGATGAGCAGTAAATTCCACAGGGAATCAGAAAATGAATACAGCCCTGAAATGCATGGCAAATTGCCTTTGCATTTAGTTGCCTACCAACATGCTAGTTATAACATGGTAAAAGCACTGAACGCTTTTGTTCTGTGTTGACTTGACTTCAGGGAATAATGATGCTACATAGGTGATGAAAGGCACCCGAATCCTTTCCTGAAATGACAGAGGACTGGAGAGCACTGTGCTACCTCCTCATCTTTACCTTGAGCTTTGCTGTTATGTCTCCACTCATCCTACCTCATGAGCGTCCAAACTCTGCCAGTGCCACTGAAGGAGTGGGTCATATTGAGCCAACACTGGATAACACTGTCCACACATGTGACTAAATCTCTGTGCCAGTGGGCAAGGGTTGTACCAATATCCTTCTTAAGAGATGGTAAAAGCCGTAGTAATGAAGTCAGGGCATGTGCATGGTCATAATGAGCATTTATTTCCATATCTATTTGCAAGGTTATGTTACTGAAGTCTAACCACAGCTTAGTCCTCCCTCACATGCTCTTTCTTTCTTGCTATCTTCCCACCTGCCTGCTTTTGGTTATTCAGCCTCCTACAGACGACCACAGAGGAAACCCAGGGTGCTTGCAGGATCTGCTGAGTGAATGGAGAACCCCAAGCAAACACACTGTTTATTCAGAAATATTTCAGGCTGTTTTCAGGAGCCAAGAGAATACTGATTTCTGATCGTGCTTACCTCTTAAAGGGGAGCACACAATTCTCAGCGGTAACTTTCCATTTCAATGGCTACTGAAAGAAATCTGTTTTGGGAATTGCCTTTCCTTATTTGTGTAAAAATCCTTTTGTGCCATTAAGACTCCTTCAAAGAGAAACAAGATCTAGGGTCTTGTCGAGGTACAGTTTTCACTACCCAGTAGAGTTAGTCTCATTAAAATGGACCTCGTCTTCCTGCTGCGCCTGCACATACTGTCAGTTTATCACAGACCATCTGACATCTCTAAAATGGAAAGCATGACGTAAAGCAGGAAAAAGAGCTCAAGACTGAAAAAAACTGAAACAAGAATTACAAAGACTTTGGAGAAATGGCTTGCAGGAAAAGATGGCTGTATACAAACGTGTCAAGTCTTCAGGGCACCTCTGTGACAGCCACAAGGGAATAATAAGCATTTTGGGCTGTGCACCACTCTCTGCCCTCACCCCCTTGCCCCTCACATGGGCTGGGGTGTGACAGCTCCTGGCAAAGAGCTGTTGCTGCCTTCTCTCCCGAAGCTGGAGGGCAAAACCACAACAGGAGATGCTGCAGCACTCAAGTGGGCCCAGCGAGGGAAGTCCTTGGTTGATGGGTAAGGATGGCCACATGCTGCAGGGAGCTGCTGGCCTCCGAGGTGGCCTCACTGAGGACCATTCCCTCCCTTCCCAAGGACAGAAATTCCCCCAGAGGGAGTTTGCTGTGGGAGACATAAATTCTCCTGTTGGTTTCCTCATGACGGCAGTAAATTCTTTTATTGCTCCTTAAGCTGAATTTTCCACGGTCAGTTTTCCTAGGATACTATTTTTGCATGCATTTCATCGTCGCCTGGACAAGACCAAGACAAATTTGAAGCCAGACCATTGCAATAACTCAGCTGCACACAACAAGCCTGGTTCAGTAGCAATGGGGAAAACAAACATTATGGGGATTGATGGGAAGAGAGATTTAAATGGTGGAGTATCTTAGACTGGCTGGGGGGTCAGTGGGTTTTCAACACAAACTGGCAGAGACTGGAAGGCAGGCAGAGTAATGAAGGTAACAGCAGGAAAAGAAACTGTGGGACAAAGCAGTACCTTTGTATAGGTATATGTATATATGAACATATGTTCAATATTTATATTAAAACCTCCTCTTATCCAATATGTAAAATTCACAAGTGTTTAACTTGTACCCAAGACTTTACCTCCGACAGTCCCTCTGCTCCCCCAGACCTGTTTGTTCCAAGCAGTCCAACTGCAAAAACAAACGGAGAAGAAAACCAAGCCCAAATCAGCAACAGCAGTACAGAAACAGAAAGGCTTTCTTATAAAACACCATTCAAGGGCCCTCTAATTGAATGCACGGGAGTGTTGTGGATACTTCCCCCAGGGGATTTGCTTCATCCACTCCCCCGCAGCAGCCTTTGACATCCGCTGGGAAAGCAGTTTTCCTCAGCGTTTCTGCTTGTGCTCTTCCCATCAGCAGCGCCGCCTTCACCGACAAAGCATCTAAACAGGGAGGTAAGGTGGATCTAAAGAAAGAAAACCAGCCATGGTTGGAGGATGAATGCTGAACTAATAAAATCCACAGGCAAAACCCCGTGGGGAGGTTGCTGTGATTTTGCTGCATTCCCACACCGTACAGGTGACATCGGTTAACAAGTTAAAATGGCTAATGTGTCATTAAAGGAAAATGGGATCAAAATGAAGGATGCTGGATGCGGGAGGTGAGCCCTTTAAATTCCCAGCTGTAAATGTCGGGTTTGTGAATGAGTTGCTGCCGTCAGGTACTTTGGAGGAAAAGCCTAGCTAATAATTGGAGAAAATGGCACGACAGAAAACTCTCCAAGCACTTGGCCTGGAGGCTGTGTGTCCATTAGAGCAAATCAGAAAGTCAGAACAGACATTGTGTAATTTCTCTGTACTTGCATTAACCATGTCCCCAACACTCACAGTGTGGTTCCCTTTAATATAATAAAGCGCTTTATTCTACCCCATCACAGCTATGTGTCCTCATCAGATGGAGTATCACAGTGGCTAGAATTCTCTTTTCCATTAAGGAGATCGTGCATCTTGCTGAGACATTAGTCTGTAGCTCCAGCAATGTTTTGATTATTTTTAAGAGGGCAGAACTGGCTGATAAACATCCCCCTCCCATCCACAGAGGAACTTTTAATTTAGTGAAAAAACAAAAAAATATTTTCGTTTCTACTATTTGGCAACCTCCTTGGCAAAATATTCTGTCTGAATTGTTAATCCAGTTGTTTCACTGCATGGCCAATCATTCCTTTCTAGGCAACAGAACTGTTCTTCTTGTGATGTTTTATTGCATTAACTCTTTGGAGCTAAAATCAACAGAGCTGGCAAAGTACGGGGCTCTGCTTTTTTGACCTGGAGCCTAAAGGTTGGGCAAAGGAAAGTCTGAGTCAGACTCTTCCCAGAGGTGCAGCGGGATAGAAAAGGCAACAGATGCAAGTTGACATGCAGGAAATTTGTATTAGATACTAGCAGCCGGGTAAGAGCATCCCTTCTCTGTGTTTGGGAGCCTGGGAGGGCTGTGGGCTTTTTAAGCACCTGTACACATGTGCATTGCCACACACCCTATGGAACATCATATGTGATGTCTTTCTGGGGTGGTGCTGAGGGCACTCTGGCTGAAAAGCTCTGAGGTTGGTGTCACAGAGCCAAATTGTGCTCTCAGGTCTGCTGCAGCCATCCTGAGGTTTGACAGGATTGGAATGGCTGAGACCACAATTACCAATAGAAATTTCTGCAATTCATTTAACTGTTAGAAAGTTCTGATAGCCTTTTAAACCTTGAAGTAATTTTAACTCCTTGCTGACATATTTAAATATTGGGCTTTTAAAAAATGTATCTGTAAAAGCATTAAAGCAATATACAGATGTCTGTTAATTAAATAATATTATACGAAAGATAAGCAAGAGATTCCCTGATGCCACCTTAAGCCCTGTTGAAACTTAAATGCCAGGTTGTTATTGTGGCATGTTTACTCTCACTTCTAGCTGAATTTTACTGTTTGGCTTCCTAAATCTCAGCAGCTTATCTCCCTTGAAGACTGTGCTGCTCTGAAATGATGATTGTTGCTGTGGGGGAAGGGGTTGCACTCTGTGCAACATGATTTGTAGGACCCTCTATAAATCATTTACCAGCATGCCTTCACTGCAAGCCACAGGCTTGCAATTTGTGGACCTTTAGGAAATGTAAGCAATAACAACACGCAAAGGGAAAAAAAAAAAATGAATGAAGAGATGGACATCTCTAAAACCCTTTCCTGGAAAACCAAAAGCCTTTATTTAAGCCATAAGGGCAAGCACTGAAAGCATTTTAATGGGTGAGTGCCTTACTGCACCGCCACGATGTGTTACACAAATTGCTGCTTTGTGGCTGCAGAGGCAGATGGGGAGGGGGGCTTGGCCGGCCTGTGAGAGCGGTGCAGCTGCGACCCTCATGTCTCCCTCTTGAAGCCCTTAATAAATCACCCTGCCATGCTCATAAAGTGGAGTTGAACAGCAAAGCAAAGGCCTGAGCATGCAAACCAATTGGAAAAACATAGGATTTTAAAAGGGGAGGGCAGTACTTTCCCTTTCTGTCACAGAGCAACACCCATGTGTAGATGCAGACAACACCAGACCAACCACTGGGGACCTCACGTGGAGGCATTACATTTTTGTTACTGGTGGAGAAGCTTCTTGGCATCATTCTTATGCCAAATGAAAGTGCTGATAGATTTTAAGTGATAATTAATGTCAGTCTGTGTTATTATAAATAGAAACCCTGTCTCAAAAAGTATTTCTCTTTTTGATGGTGGATTTGGTGATACAGCGATCCTCCTTCCATTGTCAGGTGCTCCATGTAGTGCCACACTGCACAGTGATTAAAAAATAAGCACTCCGCAATACCAGTAAAGAATGGATGAAGAATTGTGGTATTTTTGAGTGGGATTCAAATGGAGATATTTCCACTGCAGGTCAGAAGTGACCAAGACATTGAAAACATTTTCCACCCAAGAGTCTTCATGAAATCTAAAAGATAAGACAGGTAGCAACAAGTCTGTCACAAGGATAGGGCCAAGAGCACTAAATATGCTGATGGAGGCAAGGAGTTCATTTTTTCATATTTCATTGCCTGAGGGAGACATGTCTGGGGGATTCATTTTATGATCTTCCATGGACTACAGTCCCTTCCCATGGAAAATCTACCGTGGAGCTGGGACAGGAGGCGCTAGATCAGCTTCCTATGTTAGGCACTAGCCATCTCTCTAAAAATCCCTCTGAGAAACACTAAATCATGTGGATGTTGGTGCAACATTTGGTAAAATAGGCTCTCTCAAACAAACTGCATCTAAGTACAGGCAGGTGTAAAGGCTGGGGATGTGGAGTGGAAGCCACTCCTGGAATGGGCAGCAGGGTAATCCCACAATAACGGCTAAGGGTTTAAGGTTATAGTGGACAAGCAATGAACACAGGTTGCCAGGACAAAGCCAAATTAAAAAGAGGTAAAATAGTCCCTATATACCAATTGAGGAATGTGAACAGATTCAGGTACTGACTTTTTAGGTTGTATATAGTCTAGATGAGGCCAGTTCCTGACAGTATGCTCAGCTCCAGAGTTCTTCTTTTTTAATAAGGGTGTAACAAAATTGGCAACTGCACAGGAAAAAACGCCACAGCAAGTACCACTAAAATGGTTTAAGAGATGAAGAAAGTGCTTTAGAGTGAGAAACAAAGAGAACACAATCTGTTTAGCTTAACAAAAAGAAGAGTGAGAGGGGGCTTGATTACAATGTAGTGTTACCTTCATGAAACAGTGGGAACCGTGAAGTTCTTTAACACAGGAGATAAAAGATCCAGTAGCTGGAAGCTTGAGACAGACAAATCTGAGATGGTAGGAATGCATTTTTAAGAAGAAGGGTTAAAAGCTCTGAACAAGGTATTTATGGAATTAATGAATCCTCCACCTCTTGGTGTCTTCTGTTCAGGATATACAGCTTCACCAAGCAGAAGTTGTGTTTTTGTCAAACACGCCATTGCCATCTCCCTCATTTTCATGAAAGTCATTCTTTAGCATTTCTAATGGTTGAGACTCTATGTGGCAGTAAAGAAATGGGAAAAACAGAAGGCCTAGAAATTATTCCCCAGAATATTTTAAAGTACCCATTATAGTTATAGCAGATTTTAAATAATTGAAGAAAGTAGTTTGCACAAAACTTCTGATAAACATTCTTTAAAAGGACGTCCTGGCTCATGAGCTTCTGTTCCTTGCAGAAATGTTGGCAGAAACACACCAGTATTTAACAGGTTTTTCCCAGTGCTGCAGCTATTGATGGCAAAGACTGAGAGATTGGAAATGCCCTAAGAAGGCTGTCAAGAGCCAGCAGGCACCAGGCAGTGACAGCAGACTTGCAAACCAAGAGCAACCTAGCTACAAGCATGGGTGATAGCTACACTAATCACCACCCGTACAGGACCTTTGCCCAGGTAAGACTCAAGGGAACATTTGGTGAAGGGTCTGGAGCACAAATCTTGTAAGGAGCTGCTGAGGGAACTGGGGGTGTTTAGTCTAGAGAAGAGGAGGCTGAGGGGAGATCTCATTGCTCTCTACAACTACCTGAAAGGAGGGGGTAGTGAGTCGGGGGTTCGTCCCTTCTCCCAGGTAACCAGTGATAGGACGAGGGGTAATGGCCTCAAGTTGTGCCAGGGAGGTTTAGATTGGATATTAGGAAAAATTTCTTCACGGAAAGGGTTATCAAACATCCGCACAGGCTGTCCAGGGCAGTGGTGGAGTCCCCATCCCTGGAGGTATTTAAGAGACATGTAAATGAGGTGCTAAGGGACATGTTGTAGTGGTGAATTGGCAGTGTTAGGTTAATGGTTGGACTTGATGATCTTAGAGGTCTCTTCTAACCAAGGCTATTCTGTGATTCTATGATTCTATTTTCTTCTTCATTTATGCCAGCATGAATGCTACAAATTTTGTTTTCCCTTGTCTAGTATGTCCAAGACACAGAAACTGATCCTGCCCATGGGGTACATGATTCTCTTTTCAAGAAATATCTAGAGAATTATCAAAGGAATCAATAGCTGGGATTAAATGGGAGCTGTGGATGCTGGCTCATAGTAACTTGCTTCCATGAGTGCCTGCTACTGATTTCAAAGTGCCTAAACTAAAGACACTAGAGACTGAAAATGTTGCCAAATTTTCCCTAGCTGTGCTTGGTCTCCATGTCCAAGAGGAGTCAAGAAAGCAATAAAAACTAATACTGGTCAGGAATTGCAACATGTCCCTAGTGACAATGCACAGGGAGCAAGCAAAGCTGAGCAGGAAGCAGTTTCCCCAAACCACCATAACAATGTCCACCTGCAAGATCATGTTTTGCACCATTTTCAGAGCAAAGGTACAGTGGGAGTCACAGAGCGGTGGGTCGGAAAAACAGGGGAGAGACAAATTCTAATGTAAACAACTACGAACAGACAGAGAAAAGTCTTGTGGCAGCAAGCTTGGGGACACCCTGCTTCGGGTTCTGCAACAGGGGATGAACATTTGGGACTGAGGCATTTGAACTTCCTTCAACCAGCCTAAGTTTGCTGGCATGATTAAGGATTGACTGTGCCCATGTGAATTTAAATTGATTTCTTTCTCACTGCAGCATGAATCCCTCCCTCCCTGCAAGAGGAGGCACAGCAGCTGAAGTCACCTTTACAAGTCGTGCTGACATGAGAGAAAGAGGCTTATGAGATAATGAGCAAATATTTTTTAATTAGGTGGTGAACTAAGGATTTTCCCTGTTTTCTGATCCAGAGCCTGTCTGGCAGAAGAGAAAGAAGAGGGAGGAGGCAGGATGGGGATGGGCTAGAAGAGCACTGCAGCCAACAGGATTTCCACCAAACGGCTTTGTTCCTGCTATGAGCCCTGATGTCCCACAGCTGGGTCTCCTTGCTCTGGTATGCACAACTTCTGTGTTCCCCTGTCTGCTGCAATGAGTGTTCACATACAAATCCCATAGGCACAACTTTGGAGGCCTCCTAGTTTCCAAAGGAGAAGTAAGCCAGGTGAGCCATGAATTTATTCTGTGGGTGTCAGGGGCTCTTTTCTGACTGGTTTTCTTTTCCTGTTAGCCTCTTTCAACCTTCTAATATCATCAATGCTTTAGTAAAGTGCCTTGAATCTGCAAGCAACATCATTTGCTCAACTATCAGCATTCCCCATCAATAATGAAACTCAAAACGTAGCTTAATAGACAACAAGGCTACAGCAGTTGGCAGTGCCGCACAAATCTGGCACTCTTGCTGCTGAGTTTATTAGACATTTTATAGTCCTGGGAACTAAAGATAATGGATCCGGTTCCCATATGCTGCATCAACAAGAGCTGGGACTCCGTCATGCCATTGATCTATGAGGCAGCAGTGAATACAACCTAGACACAAATACTAAAATGAATCAATCCTAAACTGTTAAAGAGACACCACGAAGCACTTTCCAGTTTTCAGTTCTTGCTTTCTAATCTCCATTCCATGAAATACTCTCCCAAGGGCTCTTAAATATAACAGTTTGCTGCAGACTTTGGGATCAGGTTGAGAGGAATTGCCCCTGTGGATCAGAGAACAGAGCAGAAATTTAGAGCCCATTACCCTTAGCAGGCACTTGTGAGCTCCACCCATTCCCTATGCAGCAAAAGCCTTTTTGGTTACTTTCATTTTTTTAAAAGTGCTGTGTGATTCTGTTCATACAGGTTTCCAAAGCAATGTTCATTGTAGGGTTCATAAAGTTATTCTATTTAGACGACTGGAAAACAAACTTTGATTTGTTTCCAAGTACAGAAAACTGTAACTATCTGCAGCCCAGAGAGTAGCTTATACCTATTAAAAAAAAAAAAAAATAATTAAAAATAGGCTTTATTCTGAACCAGCCCGATAGCAAGTACTACTCAAATGCTAACATTCGCTACTTCAGAAACTATGATACCTTCTGGTTTTAGCATATGAAGGCACTATGTTTGCTGAAGTCTCAAGTCAATTTCTATTGAATCGGCATCAATGTGCTCTATTTTAGCCATTTAAAATACATCATACTCGATACCAACAAATTGTTTTACAGTAAGCATGCAAGGAGAAGAAAGAGCTTTGAAACAGCAGCCTCTAGACTAGCACATACAAACATAAAACAAAGACAAAAGAAAAATGCCATGATATAAAATCAGTTTTCAAAGCAAGGAGAGACTGCCTAGCTATGTACAAAAAATGAAAGTTTCGCCAAGACATTATCAGATGAAATAGTTTGGAGAGTTCCTACTCAAATGCAGATATGAAAAGCAAAGACAATCAGCTCGTTCCTCCTGGTTACAGATGCCAAGTGGATCTGATGATGGCCTCAGGTGCTTTTGTGGAGCCATATGCCCAAAAGCTCTGCAAAAGCACATCAAGTGGTGTTTGGTATTTAACCTCGCTGTGCCCTTACGGCAAGAAATAATCCTACTTGGGTACAAGGGCTCGGCAAAATAGTGAGGGCTTTTCAGTAATTAATATCAAGTAAATAACTCACAGAACTGGATAGAGAGCTAAAAAAGATATTAATGCATTCATTAGTGTAATTCACTGATGAAAACTCCTCACTGGTAAATTACTTTCTTCTATCTGGATGGATGGGTGAATAATGAGTTTCTTAGATTTGTGGAGCATCTCTCATCTGGGAGAAGACCCGATTGCTTTGTACCTTGAATCATTCTGGTCATTTGGAGGATGAAATACACAGCTGTTTAACAACACACCCAAGTTTACAACCTGAGGTAGAAATAATGTAATTATTTTGAGAGGAGTTAGACTGCTAATGTTAGCATGTGGATTTATGAGATGAGGTACTCAGTGACTCTGTGAAATCCAGACTTACCTTGAAGGAGCACAGCAAAAAAACTTTGACCTGCATAGACTTGCTGGGTGCAGGGACGGACTCAAGCTTTGTGTGATTCATTACGTAGCAGACATTTTATCAGCACTAATCAAAAAAAATGCATTTCAGTTTTCAATACTAAAGAAAGCTTATTGGGAAAGCAGCCCGTTAGGATGCTTTTTGGTATGTATACTTAGCTGTTTGAACTGTTGACTCAAAAGAATACAAATAAAGACTAATTTAGGTGCAAGGGGAATAATACAAAGACTGGTTTTGGTAAAATTCTGTTGCCCCCAAAAGAAATCATCTGAAGACTCCCGTATAAGATGATGATTTGATGAAAGTGTTCAAGAGAAGTTAGCAGACTTCTGATTGAAGTCTCTAGCGGGGTCGAGACTGTGATTGACATATGCAATACTTTACGTAGAGAGCTCAAAGGGTCTCTGTCAAGGTTAGAAAGAGCTCAGAATGATTTTTTTGCCCTTTTACTAGGCTCTCTCCATGGCTTATTTGAAATCCATTATTTTTAATATTTTTTAAAAGAGCTTTCTTTTTGAACAATAATTTTAGACACAGCAATTATCTAAACACCTGAAGTCCAAAACACTGCTCCCATCACACAAAGATGTAGACGCAGTCATAAACATATGCCCTAACTATGCTAGCCACTTTACACCAGAAAAACCTTGTGTGCTGAAGGGAGAGGTGAGCATCACACCACACAGAGTGATGTCTAAGGTGAAGGGCATCAGGTGAGCTGAGTTTTAGCCCTAACTCTGCTACTCATACGTGACCATCGACCAGCTGACCTGGTGATTTGACACTGGTTACTGCCACACGCTGGGACTGGAGGGATTTGGGTTTGTATGTGAATGATGCCCATGGCAGACGGGCAACATGCAGAGACAGGAATTGGCTGCAGCCCAGAAAGGGAAAACTGGAGAAAAATCATGACACACTGGGAACTGCAGTAACACTTGTGTTCAAATACTGCTTAAATTAAAAGCTTCATGAAGCCCAGGCAAGAGAGCTAGTTTGGATCCTACAAAACAAATATTTTTCAAAGATTTGAGAGATTTGCATGGAATTGTTTTCCTGCAGGGTTTTCCTTTGCCCCTGTCCTTGCCCCACAAGGAGAGGACAGAGGAAGTCAGTGGGCCACCTGTCCATGCAGTTGCAGCTCTTGCAGCCCCATTGCGTGGCCCTCCTGCCTTCATCCTGGTTCAGTTCCTCAGTCTTTCTTTGTTAAGTGAGTGATTTAATCTTAACAATTCACTAGCTCAGGGACTCCTAACCAGCGAAACGAGCTCCCAATCCCTCCCTGCTGGTACCTGCTGCCTTGAAGGCAAAGCAATAAAATACAGCCTCGCTGGCTTGGTGCACCCCTTTTATCCAGGCAGGTTTAACCTCTCTTCTCTGCTCAGTGGGTCTTCCCAGCTGCTGAAACCTCTTCCCAGCCCCAATGCCCAGCTGAGCAGGCAGCTCAGTGCACGGGACCAAGCTGGATGGCTGCTCTTTCACCTGCTCCTGCCAGAAAAGTGTGCTGCACCACAGGAACCTCGTGCTAGCATTCAGCCCCTGCCTGCACACAGAGATCTGCTGACCCCTGCGCTGCCCTGAAGGGCAAAGGGTGAAATAAGCTTCTGTTAACAAGAGACAACACACCACAGAGGGGAGGGCTGGCGGAGCCTGGGCAGCTGGCGGGGACAGATCCTGGACATGGAGGCAATGGAGCTGCTAAGACTGCACCTCAATAGCACAGGTTAGTCCATAGTCCTACCATAATCCCCATGCTGAGCTGTGCAAGCCATGAATTAAACCCAGGAAATAGTTAAGCATCATCTACTTTAACAACCATTAGCAGGAAAATAAATAAGACATCCCAACAGACAAAGATAGAGTAATTTCACGTTTATGCTTCCAAGGGGAAAGGGAATTTGAAACAAACAAAACATCTTTTTTTTTTTTTCCTGCAGAAAGAGAAATTCAACTGCCTGTCAAAGCAGGACCGTAGCAACACCGAGGGCTCTGTGCAAAATTCTTCTGTTTGCTTCTGCATTTGATTAGCTGCCTGCGTTATGTGTTTTAATTTCCTGCCATTGAAGCACATTGCTGTCATGGTGATAGATGCTATAGAAATGAGTAAAATAAATAAAAGTTCAGAACACTTTTGACCAAGTCTGTGCTAATTAACGCGTAAGACAAACAGACAAATGTTTTCTGGGATTTGTGTCAACTGTATCCAGATTCCTCCCATGCTCCTCAGGTATCAGAGAAACCCTTTCTAGAAATGGAAATAAAGAAAGGCAGCAGATGGTGCTGGGAATACTCCGAGTAAGATATCTCCATTCAGAGCCAGATATTAGTAGCAAGCCACCCAGTTAACAGGCACCATGAAGCTGTGAATATTTAATGTGATGGTAGTAGAAGAGCAAGGAAGGTGATATTGCAGAATGACTGGTGAAGGGCTAGCCAGAAACCATTCAGAGCTGGTGTGGGTGAGCCGCTCCACCTGTGATGGGAAAAGCTGATCTAGCAGGAATAGATGGAAGTGGGAGGGGAAGGAGAAGGGGGCTATCTGTCACACTGGACAGGCCAGAAACATGGGAGGAAAGAGATTAATCTTGTTAACATAGTTTATAACACCAAAACAAATGGTGTGGTACCATTCGTCTCTGCTTATGGACTTTTTTTAAAGAAATCAAAATAGGAATAATCATAATTAGCACAGGATTCAACCAAAAACATCCTAAGAGTCTGAGGCATAAAACAAAGACAGCCTGTACTTTCAAAGTGAGGAAAGGACTTCTCTGATTGACAGCAGAAAAGAAACACATAAAAATAACTCCTTTCCAAAACCAAAGAGGAGTTGTTATTTCTTGCAGAGCTTCTACCACAAGCCATCATCATCCCCTCCTGACTGCCTTTCCTGTAGAGATTCAGAGATACAACACATATCCTCAAGCCATGTAATATCGCTGCTATTGCACTGTCAATGCACTTCTGATCAAATTTTCTTTGATCAGAAAATTAATCTTAGCTGGAAATAGGAAACTAAAGGGATATTTACTGGACATAGTCAATATTAAATTATCAGATTTTTAGTAATTTTTTCCAAGGTACCATCAGTTCTCAGACAAATACAACCCCAGTTGAGGCTATAAGTGTCAATTCTAATCTCAGTAATAACATCTCCTGTCATATTGCACCATCACCTGCATATACTTTGCAATGCAAATTGCCCCCAATACAGCCTTCCTTTAAGCTCACGCCATTAAATGGATGTCTATAGCCTGAAACCGCATGGCGTGCATTTTTGACTGTGCACAATCTAACCTGTAGACTTTGACCTTAATGGCATAATTGTCCACTTCAGTAACTGAACCTCTGCTGTTAAAAATCCTTACTGAGAAATTATATCTTTACAGAACACGGAAATTTTATCAGTGCTGCTTTTGTTGCAATGTGAAAGGAGTTACTGAACAGTCGGTGTCGGCTGCATTTTTTATTCAGATGGCTGTAGTATGTACCTATAGGGAGGTGTGCAGCAGAAATGAGGCTAACAGCAAGCAGACTGCTCTAAGAGGACCAGCACAAATACATAGCTATGCAGTAAGTAAAGACGCACAAAGTAAGATCCTGGGATTCAAGGGAACCTGTAATACCCAGTCGGTCAAGGATGGACCAACAATCGAAGGTGAAAAGCGACAGCTGGAGACTATGGAAAGCTGTAGGGAACAGGGGGAAGGTGAAGAACAAGGTGTGGAGGCCGACACAGCCTCACATCATTTCATACAGAGACAGCCCTGCATGCAGCAAATTCAGTCTGAAAGCCGGCCATGCTAAAAAGCACCTACAAGAACAAATTGGGCAGCTGTGGGGAAAAACATGTTTCGCTGTGGATGCATCGCTATGAAAATAGCCCAACCTGCTGACTGGACAGCCTGTGAGTATCTAACTAATGCAGCAGGCTGAGTGCCAAAGGTGTCAATTTGCCGGTGTCAATTTGCCATAGCACAATACATGTGCACAGTGACTGGCAAGGAAGGCGTACGTGACTGGGAGAGGTTAAGTCCATCACTGCTTCCGTAGCAAAGTTCAGGAGGAGACAATTAACGCTACCTAGGAGGTTACTGCATAAGCAATTTGGATTGCTTATCCATGTGCCTCTTCCAGCAGACTAAAGGGTTTGAGGTGGGGGCACGGGGGGTGCCCAGTGGTGGGTAACAGCGACCCCGGGGGTGCCACGGCAAAGTGGCGAAGAAGCACCTTGCTTGAGGTGGGACATGAGGTCCATGCCGCCCCACACTGCCTGGCTGAGACTGAGGGGCACACGGCCAGGCGAGGAGCAGCCCGTCAGGCAGCAGGAAGCACCTTCAGAGCCAGCTGGCTGCTGCTGGTGGTGTTCAGTGCAAGTTTTGAGCTTCAGCATCCAAATTCTGCCTCAGGCCCATGTTCAGAGTACCCGTTCTGTGCCAGGGTGAGCCCCATGTCCGTGGCCCCTGCAATGGGGCTGGGGCAACATGGGCTCTGCTTTCTCTCATCATGTGCTAATGGTGCATGGTTGCATGTGCAGGCTCCAATGAGACAAAAGCACCCCCTTACAACTAGTGGGTACCACTGCTTTTGCTGAGCTGCAAAGGAAGAGGGCTGCCACAGTGCTGTCCCGCAAAAGCCACTCTGCAAACTCAACTTCTGAGTGTCCTGATATGCATTTCCCCTGGGTTTTAGGTTCAGATGCAGATGGTTTTGGGGAGTTTTCTTCAAGGCCACATATATCATCAGTCCTGTAAATGATTGCAGTGGCACCAGCTCCTGTCCTTGACTGTGCTTCTTTGTCAAGCACAGCAGCGATAGCAATCACTCCAGTGTTTTGGAAACCTGCAGATCACTATTGCCAATCTTCATATAAACAAGAGCTAATTAATCTTCACCACATCTCTGTGAAGAAGGTAGGTATTATCATTTATTATCTTTTCTGTTTTACAAACACAAACTGAGATGGCAAAACAAAAAACGAGTTGCTGAGGGCCAGGCAAGATAAACACGTTGTGGGCAGCAAATATAGTTCTGCTCAGTGGAAGGCAGCAGACTGCAAGATTCCCAGGCTTTACCTTAATGCAGATAATGAAGAATAGACATCCTAACAAACAGGTAGCTGTTCTATGAAATGGAGGTTTTTCAGCTGTAAGAATAAACAGAACAGCAGCCAGAATATTTTACTAATTTTATGATGAAAGAAATACAAAGATGAAGGGCCCGAATTTGGAAACAGAGCAGCAGCTGCACACATTTGGTTCTGGTTTTTAAAAAGAGTACAGTTCCCATTTAGGCTTCAAAGTGGCTGCTCTGTCAAAAGGCTCACTGACATATTGAACCTCTTGACATTTTGATTTTTAATTTACCCTGAAATATTGCAAAGGGATCAGTTAAGTGCTGAACTTCATTTTTCTTTTAGTCTGCTGCAGTCAGATGGCGTAGAGCTGTATCTTTAAAATCTTGCCCCATTTTGCGTGTAGTAGGGACGTGGAAAATTGGCTTGCTATGAGTGCAAAGGCAAGAAAGGATGTAGAAAGCTTGCTGAAAAAGAACTGAAAATTGCCCGCTTTGCTGTAGCCTTGTCTCAGTAAGATGCTCCTTGTCTGCAGAAATGGTAGTTGCTTCCTACCTTTTTTTTCCCACATGTTAGTAATTACACTGGCCATTTTAAGAAAGTAGTTATGAGTGTGGATTATTTTCATGTCTGGTCAAATGATGAATAATGATTTAGTAATCCTGTGCCACGTTCTCGCAAAGCACTTTAAACTGACTTGAGTACACGAGCCTGATCTTTTCAAAAATCTTAACTGAGCAAGAAGTAGCTGAAATTATCCTGAAAAAAAAGCACTCAGGTGGCATGTCATTTCTTAGCTGTACAAGGTGAGAAGGGGAAAGGCAAGGCAGTGGTAAAAGCAAGGGAAGAATTTCCTGGGAACGAGCTCAAGATGCATCCAAAGGGAAATCCCTTAGGGCCTCCAAGCAGGTAAATAACTAGCATTAAACTGTCCTGCAGCGCTTCGGCTCACTTGCCTTTTTTTTTTTTTCCTTTCTTTCTTTCTTATGGAGAATCCTCACATAGGGCAGTGCCCTGAATTTATTAATTCTTTATTTGATTTAATAAATGCCTTCTCCATATTTTTTCTCCTCTGAATTAAACAATGTAGTTAAAGACTAGTCTGAGAAAATCTCCTCTCTTCTGGGTGGGCAGAGGACCTAAGCAACCTGATTAAAGACATTATCGTCCTGTATCTATCCTGGCCACATAGAAATGGCCCAAGTAAAGAAATCACTCCGGTGCCTAAAATTAGGAACATTGGAAGCAGAACACCGACAGTAATGTGTACATTTCCCCGTGCTGCAATGTTTCATTGCAGCCCGATCTGAGGAGGATAAGTGCAGCCTTTGCCATCACAGCTGCCTGGGCATACAAAGAGCAATTCGTCTTTACTTGTCTAGGAGGGGAGTTTGAGCACTGAGAAATTTGCTTCATGGTGAGCAAGCCAGAGGCAAAGCAAGGCACCATGGGTGGTACTTGCAGTCACCTGGTCTTTTATTTTTGGACATTGGAGGGGAGGAGCACTGCGTGGTTACATATTTCTGTGGCAGAGAAGATGGTGCCACAGTGGGAAACGCCACTCTCCAAGGAAGGAAGGGACTGGAAAATGCCCGAGGACGTCGGTTGTTGAGATAAATACTTGGGAAGACCATAAGGTTGGAGGAAAATATGATTGAAAGGGTAGATGGTTTTGCTATAGACCTTAAATGGCCTGGGCATCTCTCCAGCTGCTTCTACATAAATTTGTCAGAGACCAGCACCCCAGAAGCAGTGACTGACCAAATGCTGGGCAATTTAGCTTAGGAAGATCAGAAAGGACAAATTTGCACCTACCAGCAAGGTGGGGTGGGTGTAGCATGCTCCTATGGATGGACGTCTGGGGGCAGGGAGCCAGGTCAGATGACCTGGAGGCATTTCATTGCTTCTGGAAGAAGTCCATAAGCACAGTAATTATAAAGGAGTTTGCCCTATTTAAAGGTAAATGAAAGGCAGGGGCAGGTGGTTCATAGTCAGACTGCCACTAGGGAGTGTGTGACGAAGATGTTCGCCCAGGACAGATCCATCTTTAACGCAGAGAGGCCATCAACACCTGTCCTGAGAATTAGGTTCAGGGAGACCTTCTCGCAGAGGAAAACCCACTAGCTGCCAAGGCAAGGGGCTGCCCTGGAGCTCTGAGCTGGTAGATACCTCCTCACCATTTAGCTACAGGATGGGAGCATCAAAAGGCACAGCTGAAGAAGCAGAGGAGTTTTCCTGGTTTCCTTTCCATTCATTTGGTGTCAGGCTTACAAGCAGACCGTCGTATTGAAGTTTAGGACAGATTTGTATTGATTTGAAGTCAGAACATTGCCCAACTAAGTGAACCTGCAATAAACTAATTTTATGCCAAGTTAAGCCTGTACAAAAAAATCTTGTAGTACTTAAAATGAATTGGCACTTAAACAAAGTAAACTTAATTTGATAAAACTTCAGCAAGAAGATGAGGCTACTTGTTTTGTGGCCCTGCAAGAGCATTTGAGAGAGTTATTCATATAATTCTTATTGCACAGAAAGAAAGCCCGGATTTGAATCTACACGGCAACATCAAACAGAAAGGTTTTTATGAACAGATTTTTTTAAAAAAAAATCCTGATTACAATTTAAAGGCCTAATTCTAATTCTTTGACTAAAATAATTTTCTATTGTAATATCATTCACTATTCAAAAAGAGTAAGGTAGCAGATAATGTCTAAAGCCAAGACAAAACTACAAGATGGCATGTAAAATAGCTGTAATTAAACAATCAAATGTTGCAATTAAACATGAATGATTCTTTATTAGGCTGAATGAGGATGCCAAACAACACTCCACAGGTGGCGAGTTTATTCCCCCATGCTCATTGGTATTTTCATTAGAAGCTCTTGGCATAGTCAGACATGCAAATCTGCCCATGCCTTTAAGACCAAGCCCCTGTTTAGGTACTATTCAAACCAAGGAGGATATGCAAATACCAAGAAGGACAGGATTAAAGTATAACGTGGTGTTTGGGAGATCAATTGAAGAAATGTCCTGAGATACAACAAAGTCAATGTTCTGCACAGCGAATAATGAAATGCACCACTGTAGCATGGCAATAGAAAATGCTGGGAAGAGTGTTGTTTTGCTATAGGATATAGAGGTCACTGCTGAAGCCCTAAGAGCAGCACAAGCCAGCAGCAGTGCTCTGTGACAGATGCAACACCCAGCCAGCCAAGATGGGCTTTGCTGGGTGCCACAGGACGCAGCACTTTGTGAAGCGTGTGAACTCTCCTTGCAGATGTTGCCATTTCAAAGCCAACTTCTCTGCCAGCAGCTGGAGGCGGCAAGTTTTTCGCAGCCATCGTGCCTTGCAGCCCTGCTGCCCCAGAGGCACACCAGGGAGACATTACAGCAGCTGCCAGGTTTGCCTGGGCTGACATCCAACATGGCCAGCGTCCCCCTGGCAGGAGCAGGGCCACCAGCTCCTCCTAGAGCTATCCACTGCCCTGAGCCTTTTTGGGGCAGGGGCTCCCCAGGGCTTTTCCCAGGTGACATTTTCCACATCGCTCTGAAGCCGAGATCTCCCATGAGGCAGGGACTGGCCTCTGCCTGCAAAGCAGTATCTGCCTTTGCAGGAACTCATGAAAATGACTCCTAGCTGAACAGCCAGCCAGTTAAAACCTACATCCACCTGCGCTTGGGAGAAGCCTGGATTTGCATGCTGCCAGCCAGACAAGGTGCCCCAGCAATAAAATGGTTAATAGCAGAGCTATTGGAAAACCAGGCAAGATAATTATGCTAAATAAGCCGCTCTCCTTCAGCAACAGAGGCAATGGCACACTGCATTTGGTGTGGGGCACATTTTTTAAAAAGATTAATTGGGAAGAGCTCACAGAAAAGACACAAAGGAGATAAAGGATTTGGAAAATATGACCTGTGAGAGAAAGGTGTATTCAGACTGCAGAAGAGAGGGCTGAAGGGACATATAACCATCTACAAGCACATTAAGGGACATTATAAAGGGGATTGGGACCAATTCTCATTAGTCAGTGAAGACAGAATGGGAAGTAATGGGTTTTAACTCTAGTAGGCAAAAAATTAGGTTAAATATTAGGGAAAACTCCCCAAGATCAAACAGGTAGGGAAGCAATGTGCCAAGGGAACCCAGACAGTGGCCACCACCACAGAGATGCCAGGAGGGACCATCCACCAGGCCCTCAAAGGCAGTGGGGAAACCATCCAAGCAACCCTCTAGGAGCCAGGCTGGAGATCGTGGTCAACCCACTGAAGATCTCCTCTCACCTGAAATGTTTGTGAGTAGGAGAGAAGACACCCCAGAAAGAGCAGACTATGTGTGAGGGCTAGAAACTATTCAGGTAAGAGCACCTCAGCAGTGGGGCAGACCTTTTGCTGCAGCAGGAGCAGTAGTGATTGGGATTGTCAGGTCACTCTGTCCTTGGCTCCCAATTGGATTTTCTCACCAGGGATGGAGAGAGACAGCCCTGTAGCTGGTCCTCCTTGTGCCTGGCTGCGACACGAACTTGAGGACTGCTGCCAGATTCAGGCAGTTCCTAGTCTTTCAGTCCTATTCTTAGATGGCACAGGAAATATGGCTGCTATAAATCCCAAATTACTCTCCGAAGGTGTGCATGGACATTTCTAACAAGGTTAACCTTCGCCAGCTATCGGCAACAGGGAAGCAGCCTTGGAGCTGCAAAACAGCTGGATCAGAAGAAAGCTGACCCCTTTGGAGCCAACACACAACACGGCATGTTTCATCGTGACCATATGCAACTGAGCAATGCAATGGTGTTTGGTAAATATTCCCTTTTTATTGAAGTTACCACAAGATATAATTTGCTTTGTATGGGCAAATAAACCCCATCCTTTACCTTTTCTGTACTACTACAGTATTAGGACAGCAACTTAGCAGAGGAAGGAGCATGTGGCTTGTGCACAGGACATGTGTGGAGCTCCTCTCTCCTTCAGCCAGAGCTGGGAGTCAGGTCACCTGTGGTGATCTTTTCTTTTCAGGGCCACATGTGTGTAAGGTCCTCTGTGAACAGCTGTAGCTGAATTAACACTAGCAGATATGTGTGCTAGTGAGTTTTTTGTTTCATTTTCCAGAGAAAAGATGGAGTGACTTTACTTTCCCTGACTCAGAGACTGATTTTGAGTTCACCTTTTAAAACCCTTTGGCCTTAGCTGGAATCTAGGCTTTAAAAAGCAATAAAAACCACAAGAAAAGCACGTTGCACTATTTCTGTCAGTGTCCACAGGCAGTACTCCCAAATTTTCTGCAATGCATTAGGCTCAGGCTTGAGTTGAATCTTGCTGAAATCAATCTGTGCCTTCTCCTTTCACTTGTCTGGGCTTGGGATGAGGGTGCATTTTCCCGTGGCTGCAAGTGTAGCCTGGCTGGCAGGTGTAGCAACGGGGCTGGGGTCTGCATGCAAACGGGCAGCCCCAGAGCTGAGGCCATCCAGCCTGTTAAAAGCAGGCAGTGTATTTCTGGTTAACACACTTGGGAGATAGAGAGAAAGGAGTTTGGCTTCTGGCTTGGCACCACCAGTAGCGAGACAGAGAGCAACTGCCAGATGAGGATCTAAATTCAGTATTGTTGCTACCCCCAAGCAATCAAGCATCATGACTCAACCCTAAATCAATGGAATGGTTTAAAACCCAGGAAATACAATAATAGTAAAATGTGAGTTCTTTCTTTGACCTTTTTCTTCCTGAACTTCCATGAGTAACTGATGTCATGATTTGAAGGGTTTACATTTCCTTTCAAAGAAACTAATGTTTATTTACTCAGGAAAGATGTGATTTAACAAACTCACTCGCCTCCCAGAGAGGGAGTTTTAATGAAGGCTAGAGATATGGGCCTATGGATAAACTGCAAGAGTCGATCAGACTGCAGCTACACAGAAGGCAAGTTTGTTCTGCTTCCGATATGACAATATTTACCTGTCAGGGTAAGAGATGCGGAAGTCAGACTTTCCTTTGCCTTTCTGCCCATTTCTTCTGTATTTACATTTCTTCTATATTTATAAAGCTTGATTTTTGTGATATTCTGTCCAGCATCTAAATCAGTGAGCTCTCTCACACCAATGATGATATTTCTGCAGAAGATGGATTAATCTTTTTTTTTTATTCCATTGATCTGGGACTTGAAACGACTTGCGGGGGGGGGGAGGCAGATAGGAAACAAGAGGGGATTTAAGCCTTTTGCTTCACCTTTAAAAAACCCCATGCAGCATTGCTGTCCCTGGAGTAGGCCCACGTTATTACTAGAGCCACAGCCACATCATCAGAGCTACAGCGCTCAGAGTTGTAGATCATCAGCCTGCTGTCACAGCCGTGATGTATGATGGAAAAAGCCATCCATCTGCAAACGCCGAGCACAAAGGGCTGTGGCTGCAAGGATGCAGCGTGGCACGTGCAACGTACACAGCAGCGACCATTTTCCAAACAAAAAGGACATAAATGTGGTAAATTGAGACTCGCTGGAAGGAGAGGGAGAGACATTCAAAGCCTCTCACTCCCAGATCTCCAAAATTGCAAAATGCAAGTATGTTCTTGGATCCAGAGATGACACCTATGAATCCAGCTACTGCTTCTTCCACACACACTTCTTTCCCTTAAAGCTTACATTTGATTTTCTCTTCCAGTGTAAAACCTCAATCGTATTTACAGCTGCTTTAGGATCTTTGCAGACAAAGACATTTAAGGCTGTGAAATCTTGGGAGAAGGTAAAATGACATGGTGGATCAATCAGCTGATGCTTCTTCCCTGCACAGCAGGGGACTCCAGCAAACCTCTTGTATTTTGTGCAAAGATTCAGCTCTGACTGAATTTTTCCTTTGGCGCTATAACAGCAGAAAGATATTAAAAAAAAAAAAGGGGAAAAAAAAAAAAAGAGAAAGGAAGTGAGAGAGACAGAGCAAGCATAAGCATTTATGTGTGGCTCCAGGTTTCTCAACTGAAATGAACTATTGGTTTTCCAAGAGAGAAGCCATTTGTTGTGCATTACTCTGCTGCGCAATACTCCAAATGTGGGTGCAGAGAAGGTTTACAGCTAAATAAAATAAAATAAAATAAAATAAAATAAAATAAAATAAAATAAAATAAAATAAAATAAATATAATTTTTAAAGAATAGCATGCATTGATCACAGGGCCACTCATGCAGATGCATCCTGGGATGTTGATCACCCAAAATGGTTCTCCTGAGTTTTTAACACCTCTCAGTGGGTGACAAGCAAAGCTGATACTGTACAAAAGCATACACTTAGGAATGAGTTTTAGTTTTTCCTTCTCCATGCAAGAACTTCCTCATCTGCAAATCAGAAGCTGCAAAGAAGTGGGTCTCACCGTTCAGGTAATGGGGAGCACGCAGTTCAGTTACTCGACCTTTTGAACAGTGGCAGGGGGAACATTCATTTAATTTTGAACAGCTACAATGCAATTTTCAAAACATCTACCTCCATGTAACATAATACACTTGAAATACCACAGTCTTGCTCATTAATAGTAAATTATGGCACATACATCCAGCTGTTCTTGAGAACATAAGTCTAGAGGCCTTTGACAAACATATCATCTGTTTGTGGGGAACATGGTAGGGCACTGTGATTCTAAAAAGCATTTCTTTCCTCACATTTCACATACTTTTCAATATCGTACTTTTGTTTAGGAAAAAATATTAATTTCTAATACTTTGCCACTAACATTAATTTTTTTTTTCTAATCTTTTCATGCCAAGGATCTGCCAAGAAAACATTTTAGGTTAGAACTAATACTCTTTCATTTTTTCATTCATACTTTTCTCTCAATAAATATTTGATCCGATCACAGATTTTTGTTGCTAATAGTTTATTTAAGGAACCTGACACTTTTTGCTTGCCAGATCATCACTTGTGATATTTATGAACTTCTTCATAACTGAAAAATGTATTTTGCAAAGCCAACACACCTCTAAATCCACATACGCAGTCCTTGAACTTTCCTAAGCAGATGACAAGATTTGCTGAACACAAAGGTGATTTGGCTGTTCCCCAAAACCGCAATGCATTTTTAGAGCTCAGCTGCACAGAGGTGAGTCAACTCTGTCTTTATGAAGAACAGTGGAAGGAAAGGAGTTGCAGGACACCCAAAGGGGCATCTTGGGAGGGTAGCCTGGCCAGATGAAGCCTGGAGATCCTGGCTATGAAGTACCACATCACTTTTGGCAAAGCCCTTCCAGCCCCTTACACCAATAAATCCAATTCCCTTTGGAGTGCCTGGCATAGGAAAAGCATAGGAGGGTATGAAAGAAAACTGGTGGCTGAGGAGATACCAGATCTAAAATCATTCTTCAGATCTCTACTACTGAATGTATCATTACTGTCCAAAAGAAAGAAAACATCAGCAGTAAAGCAGGCAGCACACTTTGCAGGGGAGGGATCCCAAGACAGCTGAGACCATGCGACTGTGTGTGGCCACAGCTCAAGAGGGCTTTTCAGCTTTTTCTGCTTGAAATTCTGCCCCATTTTGTTGTGGGTTTTTGGTTTTTTTTTCCTTAAGCTGCTTTATTCAGTGCCAACTACTGAAAAGAAAACTGTGGGAGAAAAGCTCTCAAGACAAGAATTATTTTTAGCTTAAATAGCTCGGCAGCAGTTTACAAAGCTGACAAAGGCCCAGGTTGCACTCTCCAGGACACTCAAACCACCACAGGCAGAGTTTTCTCATTTAATTCAGGAAGTAAGTTTTGGCTTGCACACTTCCCTGTTTATCCATATCCAAGTGTGGGATGTCTCAAGTGATGCCTGAGGGCATCCCCTCAGGTTCCCTTTCTGACAGGCAACAGGAAGGACGAAAAGTGCCTGCCAGATTGCAATGGACGGCTGACATGCCGCCATCCCAACCCCTGCGGCAAAACCTCCCAAGAACCCTCAGCCTTGCCTCCTTGGCCCCACACAAGGTGCTCCTGCTCCCCTGGGACAGTTGGACTCAGGCATCAGTTAGCGGGTGTTGCCCTCATTTGTAGTGCCTTGGGAAGGGCTAATAATTAGGAAGAAATTTCCAGAACAGCTTGCCACCCTTGACAACAGCATCAGAAGAGCACATAACTGGCTCATATGCTTATCAGCAAAGGAAAAAAAAGCAACAGAAGCCTCCCTCAAAAGAGGAAAACTATCTCACAAGCAAGAGTTGTAGAGTGTCATGAGGTAAAGGGGTGTCACATCTCTTCATTTTATTGCCCTGCAATGTTCTTCTAAAGCAAAAAACAACCTAAAGCAATTTGCTATTCAAGCATTAGAATGGAAAGATAAAGCAGAAATAAAGATTTTTAAAATATAGTAATTTTAATGAAAATTTTTAGACCCCCCCCTTCCTTTAAGCCTTCCCACTGTGCCCTGGTTTCACAGGAGTAGAAACACAGCCCAGCCATGGCAGGCAGGCTATGAGTAGCCATAAGTCAGCTGGGAGTTTCAGTCAGGGCAGCTGCCCCAAGCTGACTCACAGGTGTATCCCATACCACTGACATCAAGCTTGTTATAAGAGGAGAGAGTTCAATAGGAGAGAAGGTTCCTCTTCCTGGGGTTTCTTCCTGTTGTCCTTTTGCTCTTTCTGCTGATCTTAAGGATGAGGCTGAGTATAAGCTTGTACCCTTTATGTTGGTGTTTGTATTAGTTTTGTTACTTCTTTAAATCTGCTTAAACTTCAAACCACAGGGTTTCTCCCGAGGTATCATCAGGTGGTAGAACAACTGCAACAGTTTAGCCCTGGGTACAGGCTAAATGTAGGTACACTGCTAGCCTTAAATAGACCCATAGATAATTAAATATCACAGGTAAGTCTTGCTAAGTTACCTTGTAGGTGAACTTCCCATTTGCACCACATCTTCAGTAACATGATTTGTGTTGCTTAAATGGTACCTACCTCTACTGTACTTGAGTTGTGTGATTCTAAGGCGTGAGAAACTATAATTAAAGAGTCTTTTTGGAGCAAGCATAGCACTATAATGTGACATTCAGAATACATCAGTGTTCTGATTATTTTCACTGGAGCAATTCAGCCCTGTCATTTATCCCCAGTGAAGCTCACCTGCCTCAAACACATGGTGTCTCACCTAGTTCATGTGGTTTTCCCCATTTCTGTAAACCTGTCATTTTAATCATGTACTTTATGCATTTAATTCTTAAGTTAAGGACTTGCTTTTGTTTGCATACTGACGATTTTACTAGCCTATTTCCTAATGCAAGCAGTCCTAAATTAGGGCTGCTAATCAACACGAATGTGAGACACGAACATTGAGACAGCATCATCCAGTCACACAGCAAGGTATGTCTGCAATGGAAGAGATTTCTACTTTTTTGTTAAACAGGGTGCCAGCCGAAACTGAGACTGCTCTTTGATTCAGTGATAATGAGTGAACATTGCACCAAGGAAACTTACATTTTGCCAGTGGTATGAAAAAACCACAAAACTATTCTACTAAGTTTAAATTTAGGCCACCTAAATACACACTGATTTCCTGAGGTTTGAGTGCTGTGAAGCTCCTATTGATGTGAATTAATATCTTGGCAATTTAGTAAAAGATGACATCCAACATGAAAGGTAAATGTAGGGCAGCTGACTACCTGTAAACATTCCTTGTGGAGGACTATCTTCTCTGAAGCACACTAACCCATCTTCCTCTTCCCTTTCCTCTGCTGCAAGTGAAATCAAATCTTCATCAGTTTCTGCTGTATCTGCTTCATTTGGAAACTTTCTGAAAATATACTAGAAAACCTACTTAAAGCTCCACATTGAGGCAGAAGCACACTTCTCTGTGCTGACACCTACCATATCAAACTATTATCGAGGCTTCCCGCTGGCTGATGCTGCTGAAGAAAGCTGAACTTTGACTTCAGGGGAGGCAACAAAAGGTAATTTGGTCTGTGCATCACATCTCGGTCAGGAAGGAGGCTGGAGGTCTTATCTAACCCAGACCTACGAGGTCACTTACAAGGGCTGTGGTGGTTCGGGCAGGGGCTATGAGGCACCAGCAACCCCATGAGGCTGGAAGTCACTTGGAGGCGATGGTCTCCTTCCTTACCGTGAAGAAGCATAAACAGTGACTGCCATGTTGCCATCAGTGTGTTGCACTGCTCAGGTGATCACGGGGCACTGTCCGCTGTTAGGGGTATAGAAAGATGTGTGCATGTGTGTGCAGCACCATTGCGTATATATGGGTCCTGACACACCAGGTTGACAAGGAAATAACAAGATTTAGTTTTCTTTATAGGCCAGTTTGATTGCATGGGCAGTACTGGTATTTCTGACTTTTTCTGATAGTACTTCTGGTCTAAACCAGACCATTTGATGTTTCTACCAACGCCTGAGGACCATTCCTCAGGCATTTCGATGTTTGCGTGTCCTGTCCTGACAACAAACATCATAGTTTTATTTCTGTTTGTGTGGTGGTTTGACCTTGGCTAAATGCCAGGTACCCACCAAGCCGCTCTATCACTTTTCCCTCCCCTTCCCTCAGCAGGGCAATAAAGGGGGAAAGAAAATAAGACAGATAAAACAACCCTTGTGGGTAAAACAAAAGCAGTTTTAATGTAAGCAAAGCAAAGCAAGGTTCGCGAGCGGAAGCTAAAAAGGAAAACAGATTTATTCTCTACTTCCCATCAGCAGGCGATGTGGGGCCTTCTCAGGAAGCAGGGCTGAGATACGCATAGCGGTTGCCTTGGAGGACCAAGGGTGACCCCACCCCCCTTCCTCCTTTTTCCCAGCTTTATACTTGAGCAGACGCCATACAGTATGGAATATCCCTTTGGTCAGTTTGGGTCAGCTGTCCTGGTTGTGTCCCCTCCCAAGATCCTGCCCACCCCATCCCACTGGGGGAAATGTTGGAAAGGTGCTGTGTAAGCACTACTCAGCAGTAGCCACAACACCAGTGTGTTATCAACACTCTTCTAGCTCCCAACATAAAACACAGCACCATGAGGGCTGCTATAGGGGAAAATCAATTCTGGCTCTGCCAGACCCAGTACAGTTTGTGTAGTCCCAACCCTGATTTCTATATTTTCTACAAAATTAAAAGTACAGGCCATTTCTGGATGGAAGAGTTAGTAGCCTGAAGATGGCAAACCAAATATCCTACAACAACCATAGCTTTTGATATCCTGTAATCAAGGTAAAATACTATTTCCTGGCAGCAGAGGCCTTACGTAATTCCCAGGTGCTTTCAGACTGCTGCTATCAGAGCCATTCTTCAGCATCTTTCATACTGAAAGTAAGTCTTCTCCACGTGGGTGGCCTTTAACAAACTAATGGAGACTTGCCCAGCATCTTGTTAACTATGTTGCTGTTATCCAAGCCATTACAGACCACCCAGTCCACTTGAAGCTGTCTTTCCCCTACCTGGAGGATGGGGAGGAAGTGGCTACTATTTGTATTGTAGTGATTAACAGGGAAGAACCTGAGCCACCAGGGCCAATAGCTTCCCAGCCTTGAATTAAGAGGGCTATCCACATTCTTCCTCCATTAAGGAGGCACTAAAGCAATTTTTGGTACATTTTTCCTTCTGTTTTTGATGAGAAAAAGCAGTGTTCTCATTCTCCCATCAGGATCTATTATTATAGCAGATGGTACATTTTCAGACAGTAAAAGCAAGCATACCAGTTAACATTTGCAGGCCAAGTATGCAATTTCAGAAACAACAAATTATTTTTAAAATTATGGGCCAAAAATTAAGCCCCCTTGTCATTCCTGACCCTCTGCTGACACTGGAAATGCAAAGCTACTCCTAATTCATACAGAGTTTTCCTTTGGTGGCTCTCAGGAGCATGCCATCTTAATAGTAAAACATGGATTCTTCATTCAAAGAGTGTCTCCAAATCCTATGTGAGTACCAGCCTAATTCTTTCCCTTTCCTCCCACCCACAGCTGTTCACATCACTTGTTCTCCCCCTTCCCTTGTGTTAATTTATTATACAGGGGCAGCAGCAAGCAGCAGATGAAAATCACGGAAGCAAGGCTCGTTAGGATTCTATGTCCTTTGAGTGGTATGTAAAAAAAATGCTGTGTGAAATGTCATGAAAGTAGATTTTTGAAGTTTTGACAGATGTGAGAAAAGGAGAAATGTTTGCCATTTGTCTTAATGACACTTCAGTATGTTTGGAGAGCCAAGGGAAAAAAAAAAAACCATGGAGCAACAATTCTGGAGGGGTGTGATTCATTTCCGAAAGTGACACTGAGACTGAGAGCAGGCCCACAGGATAGCAGTGGGCCTGAACCTTTGTATGGGCTGCAAAAATGGAACAGCAAGTGGGGTAAAGTCAGGGAAAATCATAACTCTTCATGACTTGGGCTGCATCTTTGGGTAAGAGCTGACTAGCATATCCCTCCCTACAATACTTCAGCCCTTAGGACTCCTCGACTGTAGCCGGCAGTACAAACAGAAATATGTAAATATTATAGAAGCATAAGAGAAAATGTTTGTATAATTACTAACTCAGCTGAGTTAATTATTGTCCATGTTATAGAACAAACTGTTCTGTAGGTAAAATCCAGTCCTACAGCAGTCAGACACTAAGTTGCCAACAACCTGCGTTTGTCTAATGGGGTTTTAAGTTTTATTCATTGGCTTTATAGGAGAAGAAAGGATGAGTCATGGACATGCCAATTTCTTTTGACTCCTGAGCTTGGGAGCTGACTCGCCCTGGTTCATGATGATATGGCTTCAGTGGCTGCATCTTTTGTCCCCTTCAGGCTCTAAATGCTCATTTCTCCCCACTGTGGGGAAGAACGTTGCTGGCAAGAGTAGTTCTTCATACTTTTGGCCAAAACCAACTTGAGCCCAGCAACTGTGTTTCCCCAAAACAGGCTGTCACCTCTAGGAAATATGACTCAGGTCCCCCTCAATAAATGATCATGCTCTTTACACCTTCAAGGCGAACATGCCCGATAAACAGGAAAACCCACTGTGTTCAACATGGTATAAGTCATCACAGGCTAGGTGAGCTACAATGCCAGGAGCCATCATGCATGTAACTGCTTCTGTGAAATACCTTTCCTTACAGACTTGTGGGAAAATGAACCCAGAATAAGTGTTTGATTAATAACTGGTATCTATTATCAGTTGAGTGCCAACAGTGGTATTGCAAGGTTCAGTGGGCACCTGGGGCAAAAATCCCTCCCTCCAATCTTTCAAAATAATCTGAATGTGAACAAATAGTTGTGTCATGGTATTACAGTAAGGAACACACAATATCGCCTCAATGGCAAGAAGTCCAAGTACTTTCAAATATGACAAGCTTACCTGTTCTTGTACCCTTTCCAAGGAACAGTGCAGCACCCTGGAAGAGCAGTAAAGGAGGGGGTCCAGATGATGGAGGGCTCTTTTTTTTTTTTCCCACATGTAAAGTTTTATGCAATCTCAGTTTCATGATTCTGTATTTAACTAAACATTTCTGGTGATAAACAATGCAATATCACAGTAGCACATTTATTTGAGTTAGAAATGTGTGATACCTCATCATGAGGAACTACTTGAAGTTCAAAAACTTCTCTGGTTGAACTATTTGTGGCAGAGAATCAATTTGTTGAATTTAGTCCTTTTGGCTGCTTGTGAATTGTCCTGAAACAGATCACAGTTTCCAGGAATATGTCTACAGCTCAAAATTATCTGACAAGCGATGCAAACATATTCCAGACTGAATTGCTGGTAAGCTGTTCACTGTGATTACTGCTTAGAGTATTTGATATTAAAAATTGAGCTTCTTTTTTTTTCCTTGGGCCCACAGCTCACCTGATTAGTCAGTTCCCTGACTGGATAAGTACAGCTTTTTCAAGTATAGATATTTCCAACGAGAGTTAATTGCTAGGACTTTCTCCTCCATCCTTTGTTTACCTCTATCTGCTCAACTTTCTAGACTATTGTCTCCAGAGGCAGAATTTCACAGCCTTTCACAACAAAATGCTGTCTTCAGTCAGGGCCATCGGGCCAGCCTGGAGTATTGGCTAGCAATATGACTCTGGGGAAAAAAAAAAAAAAGCAAACCAAACAAAACAACTACCTCACAGAATCGCAGTATGGTGGGGGTTGGAAGGGACCTTTGGAGATCACGTAGTCCAACCCTCCTGCCAGAGCAGGTTCACCGAGAGCAGGTCACACAGGATAATATCCAGGTAGGTTTTGAATGTCTCCAGAGATGGAGACTCCACAACCTCTCTGGGCAGCCTGTTCCAGTGCTCTGCCACCCTCACAGGAAAGAAGTTTTTCCTCATGGAACTTTCTTTGTTCCAGTTTGTGTCCATTGGCCCTTGTCCTGTCACTGAACACCACTGAAAAGAGTCTGGCCCCATCCTCTTCATACTTGCCCTTTAGATATTTATAAGCATTGATGAGATCCCCTCTGAGTCTTCTCTTCTCCAGGCTAAACAGAACCAGGTGTCTCAGCCTTTCCTCTTAAGAGAGATGCTCCAGTCCCCTCATCATCTTCGCAGCCCTCTGTAGTAGTTCCCTGTCTCTCTTGAACTGGGGAGCCCAGAACTTTGTGCTTTTGTTGTGCTACAAAGTCAACACCACGTAGAGCTGATGTGAAGTTTACATAGTTAATGCTACATCTTTTGAGATCTGCAGATGGAAGATCAACATTTTCATGTCTTTTGTTAATGGTTGGAGATCTGGAGCAAAGTAAGGCAGAAAATGTTTACTGTCATGTTTGCTGCATGATTAGAAATGGACGGCCAGCCAGCCAGCAGTATGACTCTCGCCACAATAGAAATGAGCTCCCAGTATTTTGCTGCTCAGCTGCCTCTGCAGCTGAAAAAGTTCCAAAACCCACTGGTGAATCAGGGAAAATTTGGGATATAGCCCGCCACCAGCCTCTAGTTACTGCCATACTCCGTGCGACTGCCCTAGCACAAATTAGCCAGCTGAGATGCCGGATCTGGTAGCACAGGAGTGACTGCAATATCAAAATCTCTTGCTATAGGAAGCTGGGAAAAACAGAGATGAAAATGGGCACGGGTACTTCCCCAGCCTCCCCCAGCTGCTCCTGCCATCAGAGGGAGCTCATCCACGCCATAGCCCGTGCATCTGCCCAACTATTTTACACTGCAGCTACTGAGCATTAGAATAACGGCTGATGGGAATGAGCTGAAATAATGCTCTCCAACAATATCTTGATCATCTGTGGACTCAGGAAAAATTTCCACACTGGCTTACATGAGTTGCATTTTTATTTGCAGCTCTGTAAGCTTTGGATTATATTGAAAGGAAGGAGACTGCATATAAAGCAAGCTCTGCAAAGCACTGCAAACAGGACAGGCTCTCATTTCTGGAGAGATATGGCTAAAATGCAAGCGCCACAGAAACAATCTGGGAATCCATCACGCATGCGTAAACTTCTCTTCCAATAAATGTTACTAATTTCTTCACAGATCCCCCACTGATGTTTTCAACTGAGGTAAATAAAAGAGAGACAAGTATCTAGATTTTTTTCCCATCTCAACACTTAAATCTATTTTATTAATTTATCATATGCAGGATTAACTATTATTATGCAAGTACTTGCATGGCAGATAAGGAAATCCAGGCCCCTGTGAGAAGCAAGCCCTTTCCATTTCAAGAAGTCATCTATCTGCTAATCCATTTTACAGCGTGCAATCTTTACCAGTTGCTTTTGCCTTTCACAGTTTCCCCTGTTTTACAGAGAAGGAAGTGTTACGGGGAAGCATGTTCATTCCCAGCCCACAGCGTTACCTGGGCCTACAGCAGCCCTCTGCAGCAGAAAATGAGGGTTTTTCATAGCATTGTAGCAAGAAAAGTCTACATTCTCAAAACCAGCAGAAATAGGAAGGCTTTTCTCCCATGTAGTGTGAGCGTTACAAAATTCCGTCCTTCTGTGGGTGCAGTGATGTGAAAAATAGAAAACCTGTACTGCCTGACCCCATGGGTCTGCTTTACATCTGGAGAACTGAACACAAATAAGACACGCCTGGAAATGAAAGAGTGTGCGTTTGGATGGAAAAAAAACCAACAATTTTTGTACATTTGTTATTGCTCCTTTTTTTTTTTTTTTTCCCCCTAATTCTTCAGGGTAACAAAGAATGACCATGCTAAGGGCCAGCAACTCCCTGCACCTGCATCCCCTCACGGAGGATGAGAGCACAAGCGTGCTGCTGGCACCAGCTGGGTACCCAGCGCCCTGCAAAGGGTTTCAGACCTGCTGCAGGTGATGGGAAAGGGATTTGCCAGTGAGCACTAGATACCATTTTGGGAAAACCCAGCAGACTCTGCTGACTTTATGTCCATCTCTGAAGAGCCAAGGTGAGACCTGGATTGTGTGGGCAGATTGGTACCATCCTCCTTTGGAGCAACCTGCTTCCCACAGAGCTCTGCTAAGTCTTCTCTCACCAAGTTGCTGATGGAAGAAACAGTAACTGCTCCAGTGCTTGGTGTATGCCACAGTTTAATCAGACTCTGTCTCCAAATATCAGTGGCATAAATAGACTTGTAGACTACGAAGCATTTCAAGAGGTCATCCGGCCTGTTTTCTTGATTTGAGGCTGGATTAGTTACAGTATATCATTCCAGGCAAAGCTAGATCTAATCTGCTCTTCAAGATCCTCGACAATGGAGATTTGACAGCATCCGCAGGCTGCTGCCTCACCATCATTACTGTTACAAAGTCTCTCCTTGACGCCTACCTCTTCCTCGCAGCAATTAAAGACCACTGCTCCTCTCCTAGCCACCAGAGATGGAGGAGATTATTCCTGACTCCCTTGCAATGGCCTTTCATCTCCGCAAAGACTGGCTTCGCACCTTCTCTCAGTCCTCACCTCTCTGGGCTAAACACAAACTCAGTGCTTTCTTGGTGACACGTTTCCCTCTTGTCTCACTCCATACAGGTATATGCAAGCAAACAAGATCAGTACAGTTACAGAAATTGGGGAGAAGGCTCGTGCCTAAGCAAAACTGCCCAAGAGAAACTCTAATGTGCTATCTGGCATTTACACAGAAAGTTGTGCAACTATTTACCAAGCACTCAGTAAACATGGTTTTTAACCATGGCAACCTCTGTATCATGCAGCCTACATTTGTAGACAGCTGTTTCACATAAACAGGCAACAGACCTGAAATAGCATCACACTACTACCTTAATTATTAGCCCATTGATCTTTTATCATGTGTAAATAGGAACCTTAGAGTGCACTTTTGGAGGAAAGAAACATGAATGTTATTCAGCCCAGGTAAAAAAGGGCTTCGTACACATGTCAGGCTAGGAAAGGTATTGCAAAAATTGCTTTCTTGATGGAAAAGAGTATCCCAGTTATCTAGAAAAAAAATCCAAATATATATATTAACCCAAATACATAGAAAAAACAAACCATGACTGGTACGACAGAGAATGCCAGATGCCACCTGCTGTTACAACTTGCTTTTGCTATTATATGTGTGGCACATAGGTACCAACATATATGATAATTATAACACGCAAATGCTGCCTTAAAATCCAGGGCCTCCTTTTGGGGAGATGACCACTGAATCTGCACATGGTTTTGACCCACAACTGATAACATCTGCAAACTGGTGACTCGGTTAGGTGAGTGTCAAACACAGTGCATTCAGTAGTAGGACAGGTATTAGCAGATGCCAAATGGGGATGGTAACTCCAAAATCCACATTGAAGCCTATTTATGAATACAAGTCTAAATATCTGTGTACTGGGTCTGGCTGAGCCAGAATTGATTTTCCCCTATAGCAGCCCTCATGGTGCTGTGTTTTGTGTTGGGAACTAGAAGGGTGTTGATAACACACTGGTGCTGTGGCTACTGCTGAGTAGTGCTTACACAGCACCAAGGCTCTTTCCAACATTTCCCCCCAGTGGGATGGGGTGGGCAGGATCTTGGGAGGGGACACAACCAGGACAGCTGACCCGAACTGACCAAAGGGACATTCCATACCATATGACGTCTGCTCAAGTATAAAGCTGGGAAAACGGAGGAAGGGGGGTGGGGTCACCCTTGGTCCTCCAAGGCAACCGCTACGCGTATCACAGCCCTGCTTCCTGAGAAGGCCCCACATCGCCTGCTGATGGGAAGTAGAGAATAAATCTGTTTTCTTTTTTAGCTTCCGCGCGCAAACCTTGCTTTGCTTTGCTTACATTAAAACTGCTTTTGTTTTACCCACAAGGGTTGTTTTTTCTGTCTTATTTTCTTTCCCCCCTTATTGCCCTGCTGAGGGAAGGGGGGGGAAAGTGATAGAGCGGCTTGGTGGGTACCTGGCATTTAGCCAAGGTCAAACCACCACAATCTGTAACCCACTGTCTATGCAAGCATCTCATGCATGCCTGTCTGGTTCAAAGTCATGGCATTTGTTACAGCTGCCTGTCTTTAAACTTAACCTCCAGAAACTCACCTTTTCATAGCTGGACACATTAGTGGTGCTGGTGACAAAGACGACTCTAGCTATGGCAATATCATCCTCTCTGCCCGCAAGAGCCTGCTGCAAATTTTCAGCACCCGCTCCTTCAGTCTTAAGGTTCACCTATCTCTGGGTCAGCAGTGTGTCTCAAAGGATGGCTTCTGAGCTTGTGCTAGCCTCTTGTGAAACACTCAAGCCAGCGCTGCAGTATTGTCTGTGCTGTGGCTCATGGTTAGCCTATACGGTACTTACTGGTGGTGGGGTGACTCGGGTGGTTCACTAGTCATAAAGCCCTACCTTGGTGTCTTTATGTAGTAACTTAACAGGAGGAGCACAAAAAATATGGGATGGGAGGTTATTTTTCCAAAATACGATTTGATCAAAGATGATTTGGTGAGCAAGAAGAGAGGAGCAAGCAGGTATGGCAGGATTTGTGTTCCTCGCTGGCCGTGGAGAGCCTCGGCTGCCAAAGGCAGGCTGTGCTCAGACCAAAAGGCAGTTGCCGAAACTGACAGGAAGACAGTTTTCACAAATGATATCAAAGACTATATTTTTGTTGAGATTAAGACAGTTAAAATTCTTGGGTTTTTAAAACTAAAAAGCTTTATTTATTTCATAATTAAGAAAAACTTCAGTAGAAATATACATGTAGTCAATAGGCATGCTTTACTAATTCAGATTAAACATCAGCTACTCAATACACTCTTGCAATATGTCAAATGACCTTCATGTAAAACTAAGTAGATTCTGCCCTAAAAAATGACAGGAGCATGGGGTTTCACTTTGCAATCAGTTAGTACAGAAAAGCGTGGCTTTCTCCACAGCTCAGCCTGAATGTCATGAGAAGCCACAAAAGCAAAATGGATGCAAATGGTCCTTTCAGTTCACCATCACAGCTGGGGACATTTCTCAGCACACATCCCCCCAAGCCCAACGAGAAGAGGGATGGACATAATGTGTCCCACAGCAGAGCAACATCTAGCCAGGCCGGAGCTGACGCTCAGCGGTAGCAGGCGCAAAGCCAGTGTGTTCACCTCGATTAGCATGGCGTGAGGGACCTGACCTCCATCCTGAAAGAAAGGTGATGCCGCAGTCTAGGATTACAGTCCTGGGACAAGAGGGAGGGCTGCATCATTCCTCTGGGCTCCCTCACTACACTTCTAACCCCCCCCGGCTCCTTTAACTACCAGTGGAAATTGTGATGGCCTCACAAAGAGGTGGTATCCACCTTGGACTCAGTGCCAAAGCATCCTAAACAAGCTGGTCCTCATAGCAATAAGCACCACTTGAAGAACTAGCTACCAAATTCTTCATTATAAAATGTGTATTTGGCTGCTTCCTCTGTATTTTTGGGGTGGTTTTCTTTTTCTTACACATTCATGCCTGCATGCAGTCCACCCTCAGTGTCTCCTATTGCAGTAGCTTCTTTGAATCTACTCCTGCAAAACACAGGGCAAAGGCAGCTCATGGCCAGTTGCTATCTGAGGTACCTTTCGCTTTACCTCAATATGTACTCCATACTTAACACTGTTCATACAAGCAACTCTCCTCTTGATTATGTTGACAAGGAAAGGAAGAAAAAGAGCAAGAGAAGTAAAACAATACATTTCTGAATAGATTATGCAGAAAATGATGAAATAACCCCCCAAAAATCTATTTTTCTATGTGCAAAAAGGCCTGGTGTGTGGAAGCTGAGCGCTGAACTGTAAGACGACCTGAGCAGAGTGCCCCAAAGGAAGGGGGCGTCTGCAGGGCAGACACAGGCAGTGCACGGGCAGGGCGAGGGAGCAAGGCAGGCATGCAGAGCTGCGCCTGTATATCACACCACCGGTGGAAGGATTCAGTTTTTTATGGTTGGTAGATCACAATTTACCCTATTTAGACCTAGTCAGAGAAAAACACAGGCAAATATCACACATAAAAGAGGTTCAAGTCAGCCTTTGCCTACCGCAGGCAGGTATGCACTAACATAAATGCAGAAGGAAATCTGTCTCCCTCTGGACAAATGCAGATGATGGATGAAATATCATGAGTTGCAATGCATTTAACCCTTTCTACCCCCACCCCCCAAAAGCCATTACAAGATCTTTTACTTTTCCTAGACCCCTCCACTGACACATGCATGCAGATGGTATTAGGCCTTTTATAAACAGACAACTGGAGAGGAGCAGCTCCAGATCAAGGTGCCTGCACAGTTACAGCCTACCTGGAGCAGAGTCCCTGGGGCCCTATAGCCTCATAGCCCATCTGGGAGGCATTTTCTCCACAGCAGCATACGTGAAATGCAGATGATATGTCTGAATTACATCATGGCCAGCCACGATGGTTTGGTCTCTTACAGTCCCAGTGACAGGCGAGTGACCTGTGCCTTCACACGATTACCCTTTTTACCACTAATTTTGAGGGCTTCACTATAATTTTACCACCTGCTTAAATGTTCCCTGCTCCATCTTTCCTTTCCCTTTTCACTTCTTAAAAAGTTACTGTAAAAAGCCAGCACAGTAATTCCCTTTGAACAGTGAGACCACGTGGACTCATGCCCGAGAGTTTGAACAGCAGCTGTTGCAGAAAATAACCTATTCATTAGGCTTCCAAGGAGAGACGATCAAATTACTCAATACAAATAATTTATCTGACAATTTTCTCTTTGCAGATCATCTACACGCAGGCCACTTCTCACTGGCACAAAACTAATTTTTCTTTTTTTTTTGCACAAAAATGTGTTAAAAGTTTGGCTGGTACTCTTGACGGTTGCTAGGGAGCATTCATTATTTGTGGGTCAGTATTTGTGCTGAGAGATTGGCACATGCTATTGTTTCCACACTCGGCTGAGATGACCTACGCTGCAAAACAGGCCTGAATAAAATTGCTGAGGCTTTGTCTTTCCTCTGTAGGTAGCACACTGAGAGGTGGACATAGAGAAGCTGGCCAAGGGAATGCTGAGAAATTGCAAGCCTGTTTCTCCCCACCAGTTTGGGACAAGTTGGGGAGAACGCTGGACGTTCTAAATGCATCCCAAATTTAAACCTGCCTGGGTTCTTTCCTTGGGCTGAGACAGAAAAACATATATCTAAAAGCTGGTATCTGTTGGCTGTTTAGCAAGTTTACATTCCATTTTCTCTTGTCATCCTGACACAAATTATTTGCTCTCGTGTCTGGATTGCTATTTGCAAAGGGTGTAGTGACTACCCTCAGCCTTTCTTATTTGATTAACTGTCTAAAAGCCATCGCTTTTTGGCAGTGGGTGGAAAGTTCATTATTGAGTGGCCCAGATCCTCTAAATAACAGAAATTTGCTTTTTCTGCACATGGGAGGGATCCACAGACCTCCTCCATTTCATGCCATGTTACCAAGCACACTGGTGAGGGCCCAAGGGGGTGCTGTGCTGAGCCTCAGGGGCTGTGGGCTCCCCATCCATGCAGGCCAGGGCTCAGCAGGTGGGCCAGCAGCAGCTTGGCATGCTCCCCCACTGCCAAGCACAGGCTTGGCTCCCCAAGGTGGCAGCTCTGTCGTCCTTTGACACTTTGATGCAAAGGGACATGAGTGGCCACAGGACGATGTGTGATAATGCCAATTAATTTGCACCGCAGCATCACCCAGGTGCCTTGGCCACAGACCCGCTCCTTGCCGCTGAGTGTAGGGGGCCAGTGGGTACCTCAGCCCTCACTGTGCCACCCTCCCATGTGGGACCCCTAGTTTAAAGCCATCCCTCAGCTGGCTTTAAAAAGAAAAACTGTCCCTCCATGTGATGCAGCCTGCATAGCAGCCTGAGACACAATGATTGATGACACAGCTGCTTCTGCAGCCCCTGTCCAAGAGCTCTAATTTAATTAATGACTTTCAGCATGTGTGTAACATAACTCCTGCAGCACCTCAGTGGCCTGGGGGAGCATGGGGACAGTGAAGCGACTGCTCCTGGCGTGGCACAGGCGGGGAGATTGGAGGGTGGGAAGACAGATGTGCCTACACAAGGGCCAGATGCGATCAGGCACCTCACAGGTTTGCATTAACCTGTGCATAGGCAGGGGCACGTGGAGCTCTCGTTTGGCAGGCCTCCCTCATCAGGCCAGCAGCAGCCACCTTCCAAGCTGCTGTGCATCTGCTGCCTGTCTGCCATCTCCTCAGGAAAGCTGCAAGGAGGTGGGCGCTACCCCACACGCCCCCTGACATCTTGCTTGGCTTTCTGCCTGCGATGTGTGAGTGGAAATGCCTGGACCCAGGAGCAGGGAGGGGGCTAGCAGGTGGGAAATAGTAATTTGTTTTCCCTTTGATTGTCAGCAAGGGAAGTTAAGAGTTAATGGTGTCTGTTCAGCTCAGATGTAAAAAAGAAAAAAAAACAACAAAGCTATCCTAAGCATTCCTAAAATCTGGAGAACTCAGAAGAATGTGGCGAAAGTATTCCCCATTTGTGATGTACTGCAGGACAGTTTTTCTCTTCTACCACAGTGCCTTTGGTCCTTGTCAGGAGCTGGGGATGTGGAGCCAGGCCATGGAACAAGAAACTAGCTTAGAGAAAAGCTGGGTAACATGACACCCCCTCAAAAAAATCCATCCAGGTTTAGAGACTGAACTTGCACCCAGACCTCCCACACCTAACTCAGTCATGCCTAAAGAGAAAGAGCATTGCTAAAATAACAAATTAAACTAGAAGCAGTTTTGGGGCATAGCTGCCTTGGGAGAAGGAGTTGAGGGAGTAGCCTGCAGGTCCCAGCTTACTGAAATGGAGGGTTTTCCCCTGTCTCCCCACCTATAAATCCCGGCACTGATGAAGGCTCCAGAGTAAGCCCCTGAGCTCGGTAACATCTCCACTCCTCAACAAAATAACAAAGCTCAGCCTTCAGGAGAAAAGCTGCTCTCTGCCACACCAGGAGTTCTCAGCCCAAGCAAGAGCCAACAACAGAGACACTACTATGTTTTTGGTTTGCTATTGAAAAGAAAAAGAACAAGGGCAAAGGAAAAAACTCATAGAACTTCGTTCAACTCCTAAAATGGTTCCTAGTTGAATGGGTTTGGGATAAAGGGTAAGCATTTTATTTTCTTCAGCATGCCTTGCAGCATTTGTCCATCATTTTCTTTGAGATGAGCCAGTCTCGTTCAACTCCAGTATTTACTAGTAAAAATATTCCTGTCTTGTTTTCCTGGAGTATTTCACCCTGACATTGTAGTCAGGCATTTCTGAAGAGTATTTGCTTCTGCTCACCAACCTCTTCAAGTTTGGGCCAGGTGTTAAAAATAGAAAGCTTTTCCTTTTTCTTTTTTTCCTTCCTTCGCTGTTTCCTTTTCATTACCAAGGTACAGCTAGAGCAAGGGAGAGGGAGAGAGACAGAGATTCTCCTTTGTTTTGGACTTTCAGCTGGACCAAAGACTTGTGCTTCAGAAGAGATATGCTGCTCTCCCAAAGGCCATCCTTCACTTCTGTTATGCCTCCTTGCCTCGCCTCCCTACATGAGAAACACCCCCCCAACAATACCATCTCCCTGAAGCTCTAAGAAAACAGGTAATGATGCATGGATGTGCAATGAAATTTCAGAAATGTGCACTGACTTTTTAGAGATATGCCAACTGTCAAATAAAAAAATAAAATAAAAAATCAGACCTAGTCAATATTTAAACCATGAAGACCTCAATAGCACCAACTCTGAACTGCAGCCTCTGTTACAGCACAGCAACTTGCCCAACATTTTTTGTTTAAGATTTACCCCAAAATTTACCAAATGTGATCTGGTGCTTGACTCAAAAGAAGGTTTGCTTATAATTATTAGTCTGTTGGCAGCCTGCTGCTGATCCACTGCCAGCAGCCCTTGAATGTCCCATGTAAAAGGTTTTTATAGGTTTTCCTGTTTGAAAAGCCTTATAAAAAAATAACTTTGCTTGTATAATAACCTGGCCATATATACTGAGATATCCATTAGGAATGACTCTGTATTTCATGCTTACATGAAAGCAAAGTGATAGCAATACCTTCTGAACTAGGTACCGGAGCCAAGATGTAGATGTAAATACACAGAGAGGTCAATAGAAATACGTGTAAACTCTCTGTGTTGAGTCATATTCTTTTTCATTTTCCTATGGATATATGTATTTATGGCTGTACCATATGCTGCATACCCAAAGATTTACTGTCAAGTGGATGTGCAAGTTGAGATGGCTGCATACATCTCTAGTGGGCGTATATATACATAGATATGTTAGCACATGAATGAAAATATATACATTCTGGTTTTGTTTAAGAGCCCTTTTTTAACATGTCCTACAAGTAACTGTAGAAAACAAATATGTATGTGAGTATGTGTGTATAAACCCGCAAATGTGTTTGTGTATTGCCGTTTGCACACACAGATGTCAGAGCAAGGCAGCAGACAATACACAATTACACATTATATATGTTACGGCATGCATGTGTGTGCACGCACCTGGGTACAAACGCTGAGCCTTGCATGGCAGCACTTCTCAGTGTGCCACAGGCAGGCAGGCAGCAAGTGGGCAGGGAGACAGGCAAATCAAGGCCAGCAGAGAGGCTGTTGGGATAGACGCTGGTGGGTGGTGAGGCCAAGCACAATGGCTGCATGGGCTTGCTCAGCTCCTCCTTTACCCTACTGGGCTGTGATTGAAAACAAATAGGACGTGGTTGGCTGCAAAAAGGCTTGAACCACAGGGGGTGTGGCTGGCCAAACACTGGCATGCCAGGCAGTGTCTGGTCATCAGCCTAAAACCAGGCCAGGAGGCTGCAGTCCCACATGTGACCATCCTTCCTATCATCTATTTTATGGCTTATTTTAACCACATAATCAAATTGCACTCCTCTGCTTTTCACTGAAGGTAGCTCAAATCACATTTGGACAAAGCAATTTGGAAATGTATTTTATTGATAAGTGAAAAAATTAATGCTCATCAGTGCCTTAGAGAAACCCTATAGAAATAGCTTAGATAAGCTTGCCACGCATTTTCTGGTTTCTTTCATAAAGCTTTTCAAACTAGAGCTATTTACATTACCCAGGTTTTGGATTTCCACAAGATTATAGGTTAGACCCTCAGCTCTGTGCAGGGGGCTGGCTCCTTTGTGGCTGTAAAGCACTGGTGTGCCCAGCTGTCCACTCATCCCCCCTGCATGGTCATCCTGGCTGTGCAAATACCATCCTCCCAGCATCCCCATGCCACTGCGGGACACATGGCTCTGCCAGACACAGAGCATGATGGTGCCCCATGACCCTGTCATTGAACATAACAGAATTGTCAGGAGACACAGCTGCAGGGCCTGCCTGGTGTGGTCCCCAGCACCTGTGCCAGTGTTGGTGGCACAACCCACTGCTGTCCCTCTGACTTGGAGGGTGGCACCAGGTGTGGCACTGCTCTGTCAGAGGGTCAGGTCAGAGAACTAGGCTCTGATCTCGCTTACCTTCATGTACAATACACAGTATCTCATTAAAACTTGGTATTTTTTCCCCCAGACTCAGTACAAAAGAATTCAGAAGTCCAGGCCTCCTACCTTTCAGATTTGTGTTTTCCCTCCTCCTCCACACTTGATGAAAAATCTCTTCTTTGCAATGTTCAGTTGGCATTTGTGGAAATTACATCACAGGGGATAAAAGCCCAACTTCTTCTTACATGTAACCCACTCACACTGGCAAAGAACTGGGCTGAAGGGCTCCGAGGGAAGGTACACAATAAGAAGGGGAAAGAGAGCCTGTGAATTTCCACCATTAAAAAGTGAGAGAGGGAAGTGTGTTACGTTTTCCCTGAAGCTGCGGGAGAATTGTTTTCATATAAAATATTTGAAAAGTTTGCTACATGGCTTTCAATTGGTCTTTCAGGAAAAAAAAAAAAAAAAAGAGTATTATTTACCTTGTTCTAGAAATATTTTAAGAATTTAAAAGTAATCCCTGTTTTATAGTCATAGTATACTTACTCGCTTTACATATGCTATAAAAGCAAAAATATTTTATGTGTCTTATTCAAATCTATAAAATATCATTATAGAAAATTGTTACTTTTATTACTCAAGCTGAACTTTTATGAATAGCTACTCCATTAGATTTATACACTGAATTTTTAGAGTTAAAAATGACACTGTAAAGCACAGGAATAGCTGGGATATTTATTTTTAAAGACTACATTACAAATAATTTTCCGATAACAATTCTTTTTCTCCACACTTATTACTCATTCCTCCCTGACTTTTTCCTCAAACAAATTGCAAGGTGTAAATCCAGCATTTACAGTGACAGATGTCGGAGGAACTGAATGCTCCTTGCAGAGCCTCCAGAGTTTCTTTCCTTGCTTCTCCCCACGGCTGGCAGACGTTTCCCACCCTGCAGAGGTTATCCCACACTGGGCTTGATGGCACTGTTCTGTCAGCTGCGGGATGCAGCAACGCAAGTTGTGAGCTTCTGTCTAAGATAAGATGCAGAGAGGCAGCTTGGAGTATTTGCAGGTGACTGGAAAATATTTCAATTTGAGTATGTACCCAAAGGTATATTAATTTCCATGTCTATGTGCTCAAGGACATGTACACACATGTAGACCTCCCATACTTCTCTCTGGGGTATCCCAGACAAGGAAATGTATGTACAGCACACAAAGGCGAGTCCAGCACATCCCAAAAACATCAGTAAAATGTCTGCACCTGTGCTGTGAGACCTCTGGGATTTCCATGTCTTCCCCAACAGAAACCACTCTCCATCTGACCTTAGTGCCTGAAGTACTCAACTTCCACACAAATATAATTTCCAGGTCTCAAAGACAAGACATGTCTGACAGAACTGGGTAGCTTGCATCCTGCAAATGTCACCTTCTCACCATGGCATGAAACCGTGATGGTACATCACCATCCAACATGCACCATCACCACCACATCAGCATAATGTGTTGCAACAGCCACAGCTACTTACAGGTTCTGGGACGAACAGGAACAAGGAGCTTCTGGATACCAGGACTGCCACAGGAATTTCAATGATCCCACTAGTCATGAGCAAATGCTGGATTTAAGGTGGCTGGAATATGTCTGTCTTTGAAGACAGGTGGTGAGCTTATACAGCAGATTTCCCTGTGTAAGGGATTCCCATTTCTTCATCCAAAGCCTCCACTGCTGCTGCTGCCAGAGATGATGCTCTCGACTAGATGGACAGCTGGTGGTGCTTCCATGCCCCTTGGTATAGCTGCTCCTTTTACCTCCTCTGTTTCTGCATTCACCCTCTAAGTTTTTGAAGATGCCTAGGAACAGAAACCACAAGGCTAGAAACAGTGTTCCAGACAGCTCTCCAGTATTGTGAGGCTTTACCTGGCAGGTGCTGGTGACCGCCCTTCTGCCCACACTCACCCTGCCCATGCCGAGGGTGCCTGAGCCATACAGCAGGTACACGGGGTCCCAGCATCCAGGACCAGCCCCACAACTTGCCATAATTCACCCTGAAATGCTAACAAGCAGAGAGCAGCAGCACTAAATGCCTAGATGGAAGCAGGAAGGTCTCTGTGTGTGTGTTCAGGCCTCAAAAGAAGAAAACATTTGTATTGTGGTTTTGAGCTAATGATAGAAAACTTTTCCCATTGAGATGAAAATAAAAAATAAAAGGACTGTGGCCTATAACACTCATATCTTACAGCTTCAGGCATCCTATTCCTCTGCCTGTCACTTTTATATATGCATATATAAAAAGTGTGATAGCCTGCCACTTTCTACATATAAAAATTTTATAGCGGGCACCAGTGGCGACCACTATATTTTAGTGCACAAAAACAATTTCCATGAGGACACTGCCTTGATTTTGCCTTCTTATAGTTTCCCAGAACGTTATGTTTAGGGATCAAGATGTTGGTGTTTGTTCTCTATGTGAAGGTTAATGGACATAAGGGAGTGCTTTCTTCAAAGCAAAATTATTTCAGCTGTCTTTTTCCATATATGAATGAAAGAGGCATTTTCCTCCATTATGTATAAGAAGTAATTCATACTCTTACAGGCAGCTACTATGTTTGTTTGTTTGTATTGGGGTTTTCTTTTTATTTTGAAGCAAAAGTAGGTTTGATTCATAGGGATGCAACAAGTTAAACTTGCACACTGAGGATGCGCCAAGGAGTTTTCTTCATCTGTACTTGAGCAAGCATCTGTAAGAGCACTATATCACACTCAAGTAGGAACTAGAGCAATGCTAAAACACTACAAGCTCAGAAAGCGTGCAGCAAAGGGTTTGCAAGGTCTCTCAGTCAAGCATCATTGGGGTCTCCTCTCCTTTCTTTTGTTTCATAGGCAGCAACAGGATTAACAGACATTTTTGATGAAATTTAACGAGAGGATTGAGGGTGTGCCAAAGAAAAGCCACCCACGACTGTTTCAGTAGCACTCCACTGCTGTCTTCTTGCAGCCCTCTGGGCAAGTCTTTCAGCTGACACCTGAACTTCTCTCAAGAGACTGGGAGACACGGTGTACATCCCACATGCTCAGGGTGCACTGCTCAGGCAGAGCCTACACCTGCTAGCTCTGGGCATGCATATGTGTTGTAGTGGGTGTGACCACACCAACCATGCAGCCATACGGGAGCTGTGAATGACTAGCAAGGGCTGAGGAGTTTCGGTTACTCGTGAGAGAGTTTTTCCTCCTAAATGCGTGTTACAGACCATTTAGAATGAAACACCGCTGAAGCATCTACATGTTCCTGAGGCACAAGTGAATGAATAGCACTGCTGAGACAATAAATGCCCCAAAAGTAGGGTAATAATCAAAAAAGGAAAAAAATGCTCTACAAAAGTCAGGACCTCCTTCTGCTCCCCCAGAATTCCAGGTTTCAGCCCATCCGTTTTATCCCCTTTACCCTCCCCATCGACAGTATGGAGCACTGCAGCTGGTACTGTAGAGGACAACTAACTACCCACAAGGTTATTTTCCAGCTGGGGTTTGGACTGACTCCTTCCTTCCCATTCGGAGTTTGCCATTCTCATCACAGCAAAAGTGTGTGGTTTTCAAAGTCTCTTTGTGAGCCGAAGGAGTTCCATATCCTTGAAAAAATCAGATGTATTTCTAGGTAAGAAGTGCACTGGGTATGTCAGTGTGGACGCTGAGCATACTGTATTCTCATAACCTACTTATTACTGCTTATCTATTAATGAATAAGGCCTCAGGAAGTCAGGTTTAAAACAAAACCAAAATTGATAGCTAGGAGAAATGAAAAAGAAAGTGAATTTTCAAAAGCACTTAGCATCGACTTCTAATGAGCACATTGATTTCCAACACCATTTCCAGTGAAATAGCATAAATATATGAAATAGGCCATAAATATAGCAAAGATCTAATACTAAATCATAAGCACCTCATACCCCAGCCTTTAGACCAAGGCTGGAGCATGTGACTAAGTATCTAGAGGACCTTCTTTTTTAGGACTCAGCTTGAGGCATTTTGCATTTTCACAAGCTGCTCATAATTTGGCAGCTAAGGCGGCCAGAAATGCCAGCTCCTAAAAGTTTGTAGACACTTCAGAAAAATCCTGGTGTTCAAACAATGCTGCCTGTGAAGGCTGGCCATCCTTGATGGCGAAAGATAGGAAGCTGGAAGATAAAATTCCTGCTCAAGAGCAACATGCAGAAAACAAAGTCAGTAAGTATCGAAATAATTTTAGAAGGTGTCCTGGTTTCCCAGGAACAGACCCATGGGCCAGCCATGCAGGCAGGCCATGAGTAGCCTTGAGTCAGCTGGGAGTTTCAGTCAGGGCAGCTGCCCCAAGCTGACTCACAGGTGTATCCCATAGCACTGACATCATGCTCATTATAAAAGGAGGGAGTTTAGTGAGGGTAGGGAGTTCCTCTTCATGGGGCTCCTTGCTCTTGACCTTTTGCTCCTGCTGTTGATCCTAAGAATGAGGCTGAGTATAAGCTTGTACCCTTTATGTTGGTGATTGTATTAGTTTTGTTATTTCATTAAATCTGTTTCTATTTCAACCCATGGGGTTTCTCCCTTTTTTCCTTGACTCCCCTTCTCAGCTGGGGAGGGGTCATCAGGCAGTAGAACAACTGCTACAGTTTAGCCCCAGGTACATGCTAAATGTAGACAGAAGGTCAGCGGTGTAGGAAGCAAACATTGAAAGGGAGAAAAAAATCTAAATAAATGTAAATCCATTCAGTCTTGCCTCCTACAAGACATTAAGTATTTTCCATTGTGTTAGCTGCCCTGTGTACCTGGACTCTGAGGAGCATTTCTGCCTGCTCACACGGTGGCCGCTGTGGGATGGCAAACAGCTCTGAGCCAGCATTGCCAGTGGGAGTCAGGGCTTTCTGAAAGGCAGCATTGATGATCTTGGAGGTCTTTTCCAACCAAGGCTGTTCTATGATTCTATGATCTTGTCAACCTTTCACAGTGCCGCCAACCACTGCTTTTTTTTTTTGTCCCCAGCTAAACTGGGGGGGGGGGGGGGGTTTGGCGTTGGTTTTTTTTCTCCCCTCAGTGTCCCTTGGCTGTGAAATGAATTCCTTCAGGATTTGAAAATGCCGAGACATGCTGACCTCTAGTTTGCACTCTCTGGTCAGGCTGTTTTCATAGTGTGTTGCCAAGGTGATGCCAAGAAAGGCGCAGGATGGCCTAGAGCAAGAGGTTCGGGCTAATTTGGGTGGGGTTTGTGTGTGCAATATTGTGTCAATTGGATGTGTTTTCAGGGCATTATCTTAATTGTATATACTTAAGGTATCTATTAAGGCACTCTAAGCCATCAAGGCTGGGCTCTTTGCTAAGGCTATGCCATTGAGTAGAGCGGGTAAAAATAAAGGAGATGGTCGGAGCTCGCTGTTCATAGAGGTTACATGCGGACACTGCACGTGGTGCAGATGCGACCGCTCCAAAACTCACTTACCCCAGTATCTGCATCTCCAGTGCAGAGGGCAATGCCAGCCAATTTCCTCTGGCTTCTGCAAGTTTCTCTTTTTTGCCTGCAGGTGCTGATGGATGGGGCATTTAAAGTCACTAGAAAATGAATAAATATTTGGTGCTTTTTTTAACCTTTTGTTCAGCATTTTCAGGCATCACTTAACAGCTGAAATAGGTAGCTTATCTCTTTTCCTTGCTTTACATCTCTTTACCTGAGTATCAGAAGAAATGTAGATAAAATAGTGGAGTACATGGGGATTTGGGGGGGCAGCACAATAAAAGATGCTGATGGTCAAGCTGGAGGGTATGATCTGCTTTCTGCCTTCAGGATGTTTGAAGTATCTGCTCAACTGGCTGGTTGAGCCAGGTTTCTCTTGGGGGGAAAAAAGTTCCTTTTTTCTGGCTGGGGCTGGACTTACTCTTGCAAAACATCTGCAAACAGCCCTGGTCCATGCACCTACACCCGCAGAAAAAATCCCCCAGGAAAACTGGGAAAAGTACCCTATGAAAACTGGGAAAAGAATAATAGAATAGTCTTGGTTGGAAGAGACCTCTATAAGATCAAGTCCAACCATTAATGGATGTTTTCTGTCCTTTCAGGCAATGCTTGAAAGACAAATCAAGAAACTGTAGCTTCATGAAACGGCTTTCTCCAGCCATCTTCATCTGCAGCAGGAGCTCTGAGGATGGTCCTCCATGGGTGAAGCATGACAGTGCTGCCACATCGTATGCCTTGCTGCAGTGAGGTGCATAGCATCCATACATGCTTCAGAGGCCCACAGGGGAGCTGTGGGAGAAATCTAGGTGGGAAGGAAAGGAGTCAGGTAAGAGGTAAAGATGTGAATTCAGCTGTTGCCCATGAAAAGTGTGGCTGAGAATCTCAATTTTGGTGTTACTTTACAACACTTTGAAATATCACTTCACTTGATGAAAACAAGCAGCCTCTCTGGGCTGGCAGTGGCAGCCTCACACATTGCAAATTTACACAGATGAGAGGACCAGTTCAGCAGGAGCACAGCGGGACTGGCCATGGGGAAAGGTGCCCACTCACCTCCTTGGTGACCAAGGCAGCTGCTGGCAAGTTAATTTTTAGCCATGACATATACTATGTGCTGGGTATACAGTGCCCTTCCCTGCTATATTGCCATCCTCAGCAAGCAAATATGTCCTGGGCCAAATTCATCCCTGGCGAGTGGAGTTGCACTGAGCTGGAGCAGGACCCAGCCATGGAAAGGCTGTTCTAAGATGCTGAAGTGGGATGTTAAAGAGGGAGAGTGGGGCTAGGGGGACCAAAAGCTGGGGGAGAAGGAGGGGGCAATAGAAATATCGAGGTCACGTCAGCAGACGAGAGCAGTGTAAACAGCCGCAGAGGAAAATGAAGGCAGAGCATTTAAAGCCGGTGTGTATTTTCGAGGCAGAGCGAGAGACATCTACTGGTCCATGCATCCCCGCTGCCAGGGCCTCCTCCCACTAATTACCGCAAGGTTTCCTCTCCTTTCAGCTGACAGCCAGGGAGCGTAATTAGAGTCTAATAAAACCCCAAAAAGTCACAAATGCAAAAACGGGCTAAACAATAAACACTGGGGGCCGAGGAGGGGTGGGAGCGTGAGGGCTGGGTAATGCCTGGGCTAAACGGTGTGCGCACTGACACTGTCACGCTCCCGGCAGCCCCGAGCGCGCCGGCAGCCCGCTGCAGACAGACAGCTCGAATTAATCCCAGGAGGCACGCGTGACAGGCGAGCCAGGCAGACAATTAGAGTGAAGGAGGAAATTGGAAATGGCAAAGGTGTGAACATATGTCAAATTACAACTAAATGATAAATTACAATTCTGTCATTGAAATAAGCGGTAATTAAGAAAGATTTCAGCTGGCCCTCTTGGAGGAAAAAGAGGAGAAAGCAGATTTCCCCCCCCCCCCCCCCCCTTTTTTTTTTTTTAATAATATAGTTTAGATGCACTGTGTGTGTTGTTTCCAACCACTGCCTATGTTGGGGCTGGTTCACCCTGTTTCTTTCTGACTGTGTTCGTGTACTTAAAATATAATACCTTTCTTCCCCCTCTCCCCCTCCCCATCCCCCCGCCTAGCAGAGTGACAGTGTCAGAAATGAGCAGGGAGCTGATAGCAACTGATAAAAACCCATACGGAGGGATTAAATTAAAAAAAAAAAAAAAGAAAAGCCCATTCCAACCCCCCCAGTCTGTTTAAGCCGCCGCACTCTAATTATTTTAAACAAGCCCAGCGCAGCACAGCTGACAATTAGGAAACCCTGCTCGCTGGCTCGGGGGATTCATACGATCCCTCCTCATCATCACCAGCTCCACGTCCTTCCCATTCCGGCAGCCGCGATGGATGGAGGCAGGCGGGGCTGCCTGCCCTCCCACCCGCAATTCCAGCCAGCTGGGGATTCACGGTTCTGGGAGACAGCAGCCCAGCCCCAATCGGGTACCCGGGATCTCTCTGGCCCCTGGGCACATCCACACTGAGCTTTTTTTTTTTTTTTTTTTTGGAAACGGGATTTCTCTGGTAGGCGACTGCTATTCCCCAGCTGGCGTTATCTGCGGAGAGCCCGTGTCAGTAGTTGACGGCATTTCTCCCCGCAGAAGGGGAAAGTGCGCCTGGGTAATGATGAATGTTTAGCTTCGTGGTAGCACATTTGTCATGTGAAATTAAAATAATATTGTGTAAACAGCACCTTTCGGCCAAAGAGCTGGAGGTGCTGTGTAAATACAAATGAGGTGGGGGGTTTTAATTATCCACTACATACCGAGGTAGACTTTGTACATCAATATGATATGTTTATATGTAGAACAGTTATTGCAGAAATTTATCTATTGACTATAATTGTTTAAATCCACTAAAGCCGTTTTAGTGTACAAATCAATACTAAATCTCTACAAAGTGATTGGCTCTCTTTGCATTTCATTACATCGATTAGGCTTAATTAATCTGCAAACGTAGTGACATAAAGATTTTTTTAAAAAAGCAGGCTAGGCTAATTACAGGTCAAAGACTTTTTATATGCATCATTATAATTTCTTATATATACATCCATTATACATAAATGGGTAAGAGATGTGCTATAGATACATTTGCACATTTACATTCTGCCTTCAAAATGTAAGTTTTTCCACCAGACCTCTATACTTAAACGAGAGAGGAGAAGAGCTAAAATAATTCAAAGAGTTAAATGCATCAGCGTGCTTCCCTGACAGCAAGGTTGGCACTAGTGACCACCAACTGGGGATAAATCATTTTGCAGCCACTGTGGCCAGCAAGTGAAGTTCAGATCCTGAAGAGCTTAATTAGGAAGCATGTTAAAAGTGAAAGGGTGAGAGTCATGTTAATTATGTGGGGTTCCTCTTGGAGCAAACCCAGGCAGCAACTGTGCTGTAAGGCTAACGCAGCATCATGTTATCCCCTGAATTAATCAACCTGTGTTACTGTTATGACACCATTGCTTATACAAAATCCCCATCCAAATGCAATTGCAAATTGCAGGTGGAAGCTTGGATTTGATTGTACCTGATTACTGTGATGTAACCGTATGTTTTCAGAGCAGCTTCATGCTCTGAATGGTATTTCAAACACCAAATGGGGTCTTGTAAGAGCTCTCCAGTCTTGCCATGAACACCGCAGCCTGAAGGTTATGGCCAGACCCTGAGGACTGTTGGGGTTCTTTTTCCACCCTTATAAAGGTTTGTGGAATTGAAGCCCTGTTCTTGGTTATCACATGTGAGAGAGCTTTTTATAGGAGTCCCCAGTGGCTTTATAAATTTCTCTGCTTTGTCCTCCTGTTGAGAGCTTAAATCTTGTTAAAATCTGTGGGATGCATACATGTGACCTCTACAGTTTCTGTCTCAAAATGAATGCAACAATAATAATAATGATGATGATGTAATACATAAAAGAAGTTTAGCATGAATAATCCATCAGTGATGGTAAATATGATCATGGTGAAACTTCTAGCCATGAAGACTTAGCTGCTGCTCTCTGAAGCCCTTCAGCTCCCCAACTTGGCCGCTCTGTAATAACCACCACCTTTGAGAGACTCTAGATTTCTGGAAATCTCTTTGTCAGGATGAGCTGTTTTCAGGCATTCTTCTCTAAACATGTGTGACCAACTAGCAGTTTTTCCTTTGGGAAGCCCACCAGCAGACTACTGGGAGAGGGCACAGACTGGTTTCCCAGCAGGAGCCCTCTCTGGGATTTGAAGCTGCACAGTTCCCCTTATAGGGGCTTCTTTGTTCATGCATTGTCTTGCTCAGGCAGCAAGAGGAGAGCTTTGAATATGGAGGGTTTTTCTGTAGTGGTTTAGAACTCCATACCAACACCTCTGAAAGTCTTAGAGACTGCACATGTGTTCCATCAAATCTTTTCTAGTGACAAAGACCTCAATGATATCTTTTTCCTACGTACTCTTGGTTCAGGCAGGGAAAACACTATTTTTTTCACTCCTGTGGACTCTTCCCACAGAAACCCTGCCCCTAGTAGTATTACTTACTACTCAAAAATTTTCATAAGTCACAGTTTTCAGCTGTGACATTAGTCTATCAAGATCTGAGGTGCAATCAATAAGGTTTTACAAAGCAGTCCTTATAAATGATGTATTAGAGTAGTTCACAAAGGAGGTCTGAAACACTTTATCCTTTCCATAAGGTTAAGTGTAAAAGAAATTAGAGAATCCAGTGGTATTGGCAGGGAAATGGTTGATTTGCCTGGTGATCGTGTCATGCTCTCTTGCTCTCTTTTTCTCCATCCACTCACCCCAATATGCCTGAAGGGTAAGAAGGTCAGCCTCTACTTACGTTTCAAAAATACCACTTGGAAATTGCCATACAGCTGATGCCATTTCCATGCTTTTCTCTTGGTTTATGCTTTAAAGGCTTCAAAATCCAAAATTCTGCCATGAGATCTCAACCCACTGGAAGTCCCTGGAGGAAGTGCCAGGAAAGGACCTCCACAAACATTTCCACAAGAACTGATTTCTCTCAATGGGTTTCTGCCTTAAGCCAGCCAACATTTGGTATTATGTCGCCAATCCTGAGGCAAAAAATAAAAATCCATCTCTGCCTTTGTCTGCCCACTGTTTGACATGGGAGGAAGACTAGAAGGCAGGTAGCATCCTATACATGTATTGGCCTGCTAGACATATTAAAATACATCATCAGCAGCCATCAGTAACTACTCCAAACACTGAGTCATGGCAAAGAAAGCAGAGCTTATATGCACAATGAGGGGGAAAACAGCATTTAAAGCCAGGAATATATTTGGCACTGATAGTACTCTGAAATCGTTTGGCATGAGAATGCCACCCATTACATGGATGTGTCAAGTATGTTGTTCAGCCCTTTTGCGGCCGTAGGTCTACAATAGGGTGTGATTATCACACATGGAAAATGGATTTGCAGAAAAGATGGCCTGTGACAAATATTAGACAATCATTAACCAATTGCAGCTGTTTCTTGTAGACTGAAAGTGAAAAGGATAAGAGCAACACACTGATAATTCAGGCTAGTTTGAGAATCTCTGATGATATATTCCAAAATTAACTGCATATAAAGTAAAATAGCAAAGGAAACTGCAGCAAGAGGCAGCCCAACTATAGTTTACACAATATGCTTTTCATGGTTTAAAAAATCCATGAAAAATGTTGTAAATGCTTTATCTCACAATCTGGGACACTATTACTAAAGATTTTCTACCCTGACAAGAGCCCAGCATTAGAGCATTCAAGAATTTTGCATTAGATCCCACCTGGTTTTAGCATTTCGGAAAATCAAGTTTAGCTTCGAATTGAGATTAAAAGAACATAAAACTAGTAGTTTTATTGCTGCCACAGACATTAAATCACGTTCTAATAAGAAGCAGCTGACTGGAACAAACAAAGCAGGTTTGGACAACTGCAGTCTCCTTCACTCTGTGTTACTTTTAGAGATTGGAAACAGGCAGGAGCACAGCAAGTCTGCAAATGTCAGACACCACAGATATGTTTGAATTCATAAAAATGGCAGGATAGCCTGGCATATTGTTTTACGGATTCATTTCCTCCCTGTCCTTCCCCCATCCCTCTGCACCTTCAGGAAACCTCCTGTGATAGCGGCTGCTTAACTTTTACCATGCCTCTCCAGGCAACCTGGTCTGGCCCTGACTCAGACAGCTGTCTGCAGCTGCTGCAAATTGATTTATCTCCCCATTGGGGTTGCAGCTGATGACCAAAACACCAGAGTAATTTAGGATTTGTGGTCGTCTGTATAATCTGATTTCCACCCCTCACCCCCCTTATTTTTGTATTTGTATCAAACCCTTGAAAATACAAAAATACCTTGAAGTTTTACAAGCCAAAGTAATGCTTCAGTCTATCTTCTTCCCACTAGTGTTCTTTGAACTTCATTTTATAACCATAATGCTATGGTAGCAAAAACATCTGAAAAGGCTACAGCAATTCGCAGCAAATTAAAAAAGCATGTCCCAGAGTCTACGCAAAAAATTTATAGTCAGCAAATGAGTACGGAGAAGCCAGTACACAAACCATAGCCCTGATTCAGCAAAAATTTGGCAGGTGATCCTGACGTGCCCTGCAAGCCCGGAAAGAAATAGAATGGGGAAAAAAAGCTGAAGGAGGAGATAAGTCGAGAGCTGTGCTGTTTGGGGAGGAAGCAAGAGCATCTTCCATCATCTTTTTGAGAGGGAAAGAGGGTGCTGCAGACCAGCAGCAGACCCATGGTATGTCCATCAATGATGACAGCAGCTGCAATGTTCACCAGTGCCTTCATCCTCACTCTCCCTTCACGCCCCATATTGAGCTCTACAGCCACGGGCCTGGAGGTGTCACATAGGGTCTGAAGACACCCCTAGGCACAACCATGCCATAACCTTAGGCACCAGTTTGGAAAATATTGGTGAAAAATTGCATTGAGACAGAGGTAGGAGAGAGCTTGCTGCACTGGAAGACAAGGGTGGGACCTGAGGGTCAGCTTCAAAAAGCCTGCTCTGCTCCAGCCAGGTCCCCCCACCAGTGGAGCATCAGCACTAGGTGGTGGGCAGAAGTGATAGGAGAGTCCATGGGACCACTGATGTGGCCCCCAGCTCATCACTCCAGCCCCAGGGACACCTTCCCATCTGCCTTCTCCTCCCTGGTTTGGGTCCTTCGGGCTGGGACCACATACAGAATCCAGCACAGCGGGGGTCTTTCCCTGCCTTGAGCCCACAGGTACCACACCAACATAGATGCCAAGGCGTGATGAAAGCATCCAAAGTACTGAGCTCATCCATGACACTGCCACTTCCCAAATGCGCAGGCAAAAGGGACTATCATTATCCACTCTTAACGAAGCCCTTAATGATGATCCTGTTGCTCAGCGACTGGCGCATTACTGAGAGGTGCATATAACAACATGTATCTGGAGCTGCTTATAAATTGGTGACCTATTCTAACTTATACTTGCTGAGGACCTGACCCAAAATATTTATTCCCTTGTGGAAAACAGATACTTCAGGTCTCCTAATGGTCTCCAACATTCCTGGCTGACCCAGTTTAGAGCGTAAGCTACACTCAGCCCTATTTCAGCACTGAACTAGTTCCATCAGAAATGGTTTCCTTTAAAACTGCTGCTGCCGCCGAATGACACACTATGAAATGTTTAAATTTTTGAGAGAGAGAGAGAGAGAGAGAGAGGAACTAATCAGAAAACATATACTGGGTAAACTGAAGCAGGCATTACATAACATCAATAGAGCTCCTAATTAATTCAGATTCATTCAGATTTTACAATGCTCTCCAGAATCAACATTTCTTTTCAGATGGAGGTGAGAAAACTATAAGATAATACAAAAATACATGTAACTGCAGCTTCTGAGAATATTAATGAACAAAAAGGTAGAAGAGGCAGGATTTTTTTGGAAGAGCAGAATAGCGTCTACAGTGATAGATGCAGGGTACAGCAAAATAGGTCAGTAAAGGGAAATATGTGCAATGAATTATATAAAGCTGTATGTATAAAAATGAATGTATTGATGAAAAGTGATTTTAAAATGAAGGCTCAGATACAAATCATTAGTCCTATGGCCAAGACTAATATGTATTCTGCTGTAATAAGCGATGTCATTACAAGTGAATAACAATGCTGTAACGGGCAAGGAGCCTTGATGGGGGAGGGGATTGGTTATCAAGTAGTTAGGAGACCTTTTCTCAATTAGGCGTGTAGTTTTAGTCACCTCAGGTGCTGACAGGGGCTGTTTCCAAAAGGCAACGCAGAGACAATGCTAAGGAACAGGAGGAGGAAATTCTATGTTTGGAGCAGTGATGGGGATGCCTCTGCCGGGACTCCAGCAGCGGCTGACCCGCTGGAGCTGGGTGGGGGATGGTACTATGTTGGGTGAACTTGGGAAGCAAACGAAATTGCCCTACTCCTTGCTGGGTGGACAAAAGGACCGCTGAGCACTTGAGGACAGAGCAAATCCCTGGCTGCATCATCTGCTTTTCGCACATCTAACGCATGCCCGGCAGGCAGGTATCGCACATGAGCCCTCCTGCTTCCCCTCCTTCACACCATCTCCCTCGGCGCCGGAGCCCTCCAGCCCATGCCATCGCCGTACGGGAGTGACAAGGCCTGATATGTGTTGTCTCGCTGAATTGGTGTCTCGGCGGCCATGAGGGAATGGATGTGTAATGCTGTGCTGATACCAGCCGAGCAATATAATGCGGTGCTGTTAGGAGCATTACTCATAGCTGATGAACACATACCTTTTCCAGTGAAACACATACATTCCAGAAAGAAATGCATAGATCATTTGCTGAAGCACATTTATTATAGCAAAATGTGTACCTCAACTAATGAAACGCATAGATCATATAGTAAAATGATTATGCTCATACCTAGCAGGCTCAACCATTTATTTATTTTTAACCAACTTAGTGTGGTTAGGCGGCTGAGTGCAGTCCCTCTCCTCCTAGGGATTAGCAGTCCAAAACCCATTCTTTCCTCGAAAGTGTGTTTATTTTCCCGTGATACAAACACAGGTTCCCATCCCAAGCTCACTGAGAATAAATTAGCAGGGAGCCCTCACTTACAGGAGCTGAGCATCTGACTTGAAGCCAGTTTTGCTATTGAAGATGGATTTTGCCACTGCATATTAGCGGGTGATGCATCTGGCATGCTTGCTAATTAAAAATGATGTCTATGTACTATGAAAGATTTTAGGCACTCTGCCTTAAATGTTGGTTTTGCTGCCCACCTGAGACATCTGCTGCATCCTTATTAGCATCTTCAGCTAGAAATAGGCTGAGTCAGTGCCCCTCCAGGGTCAGCCATAAACCAGCCGTTCCCAGTACATAAATTCAGTTGGCTCCAGCTTGTGCTTGCCTCGAGGAATGAAAAGGGTCAAACACTTTGTTTACGACTAAGGAATCCCCTAGTATACACGTGCCAACCACAGCTCAGTGATGCTGGGAGTGGGTGTAAATCCTGGAGTTACGCTAGAGCACCAACATCATTCACACACTGACCAATGGGAAAAAAAACCAACATGCTGACTTGTCCAGTTACACAGGATCCTGGCAGCAGCTGAAGGACAGCCACCCTCTTTCACATCTGCTTGCTTAATTAACAACAAAGCTAATATTAGCTTTGAAAAAAATAAATGAGGAGTATTTTATTGGACTGGCCTTTCTTCTCCTGAATTAGATCTGTTTGAACAACCAACCTAAGGGAGTGGGTTAAAAAGCAAATTACTTTCAGGAGTGAGCAAGGAAGGGAAAATAGACCAACAAAAGCAAAAAGCAGCAGCAGATCAGGTACGAAATGACTGCACTCGATACCCCTTTTCCTTTTTTTTTCTCCTGAACTCCATTGGCTTCCAATTGTAGAGCTTATTGATTTGAATTTTTTTCATGTTAACTTTTAATTGCCTAGCTGCAGCTGCAAGGCAGCGCCTTGCTGAGCCCATTTCCAGCTACCATCCCGAACGCCCCACCAGCCCCAGCACCCCGCACGCTCCATCAATAGGAAATCAAGCGGCTGCTCACAGAATAACTCTTCCTACTTTTCACACTTAGCAGCGAGGCTTTTTCAGCTTGCTCGCGTGTCACCAACCTTCGGAGCAGCTTCGCCGTCCAACTATCAGCCCTGCTGGAGACTTTTTATCTTCCTTACAAACTTATCTTTCGAACATGCTTTTTAATGTGTAATCGTTGTTTGCTTCAGCAGGGGAGGCTTCCTTGGGGCTTATTGTGCTTAACTGGTCCTATTGTTGTCAGCCTTTCTGATAGAAGATGTTGCAAAAATACATGCAGGTCAGGCTGGATATTTGCGTTTGCATTTCATGGAGATAACGGCATTTTCTTTAAGTCATACAAGTCCCATTTCATTACTCCATGAACCTCTCGGTGAACCTTGGGTTTCACTATATAATTTATAGTCCCTGATACAATCCAATGGTGAAATCTCATGATTTATGTGCTTCATTTATAATTTGATCATTTTGGTATAATACATGTTCTCCTAGATGATTTATGTACTTTCTTCCGTAACGTATGTGTTTCATGCCATGATATACGTATTCATCAGCCATGCGTTATGCTCCTGATGGCACTTTCCCAGGGAGGAAGGTGGGACACCCCAGCCCGAGGCCAAGTTCCGAGGTTAATTGCAATCAATTCACCTTCCATGCAATTACACTTTCATCTGCACGCGCCTGTGAAGTGAGCATGCTTAATGCCGTATCAGCGGGAAAGCAAATGTGCCTCTTTTCCCCTTAGAGCCAATAAAGCCAGCCGTGGCATAGGATTACAGGGGGGCAGCAGGGATGGTTTAGCCCTCCTTTCTAACATTTCCATTGAGAAGGTGCTGAGAATAATTAATTACCTCCCCATTGTGCTGATTAACGCAAGTCTCGTTTCAGCACATCGACAGAAGAGTATCCCAAACACTGACGAGGCAGCAGCAGCCTGCTCTGATTTCAAGAGAGCATTCTCGTGTGGCACAAAGCCCAGGCTGAAGGGAAAACTTCAGGAAAACAAAAACACTCCCCTCCCTAATTCCATCCCCCCTCAAAAAAAATGAGGGCTGGGAGAAGCCCTGAGGACCACCCTGTCTGCTCACCCAGTGGGATCAGCTGTGCCCAAACTCTTCCCTGCAGTGGCCAGCCCATCAGCACCCCCCAGGTCACATGCTTTCTTCCAGTGCTTTGCACCTTTGTCGCCCATCTCCCTCAGTTCCAGCCTCCTGGTCCCTTCCTGCCGTGCAGCCATGGCTCTTGTCCTCTTCCCTGCATTCCTGCACCCATTATGTGAGGAGCCTCAGCCAAAATGAACTCCGCTCTTTCCACCTTCCCGCACAGGCCGTGGTCCCCAGACCACACATCACCCTCAGTGCTTTCAACTGAACTCTCCATAATTAATCCATATTTTTCTTGAACAGCAGTGCTCAAACTGGGGCAGACAATGCCACCTGAGCCCTTGCTAGCACTGCACAACACAGAAAGCCTCGCTCACCCGTGATCTCCTGCTTTGCTTCACCCCATGAGACATTTCTTTTTCCACAGCCGTGCTTTGTGTTCAGCTTGTGACGCCCTTCAACTTCAGCAAATCTTTTTTCCTGTTGATCCGCTATTCTGCTAATGGTTCCTCATCCAGGATGTGAGTCATTTGTTCATGCCTAAAACCAGTCCTTTGTGCTTGTCCTTACTGAACCGCATCACCTTTTCTCCAGCTCTCCCCACTGCCTCCCGCCGGAGTGTTGAACCCCTGTATTCCCACCAGCTCCCCACCTCTTCTCCCTCAATGCCTCTGCCCTCCCTGGCCCATCCCAAAGGGATTCATGAAAACACCATGCATCCTACCACCAGGATGAGGCATACAGGTAACAGCTCACGGCAGGCAGCTTTCTGCCTCTCCCTGTCTGTGTCCCCATGGCATCTTCAGGAGAACGCAGTGTGAGACAGCGTCAGAAGCCTCGCTGAGTGAAGATATATGATATTCATTGCCTCTCCACAAGGCTTATTGCCCTGTCATAGGAGGAAATAAGGTGAGTTTGACATGATTTGTTCTTGACAAATCCCTGTTGGCTGTTACTTATCTCTGTGCTATATTCTAGAGGCTCATAAATAATTTGCTTGATTATTTCTTCCAGCATTTTTCCATGTGCTAAGTAGACTGACTGGTCTATAGCTCCTTGGCCCTTTTGGTTTGTCTTTTGTCAAAGAGGGGACTTTGCTTATCCTCTCCCAGGCTTCGGGAACCTTCTCTAGTTGCCACCAGTTCTCACCAACAGTTAAATGACTGTGAGCTCCCTCAGATCCAGTCTAGTGGAAAATATCTTGCTGTCTTCTTCTTCCATCCTAAATTCGACCTCCTGGTTGCTGAGATGAACACTGTCAACCTAAAAAATGTTCATTGGTGATGACATGGGTAAAGCTGGAGGGAAAAAAAAAAAAAGATACAGAGTGCCTTTGTCTTCAAGACATCACCTATTGCTGGCTTTCCTACCTGATTTAACAGTGGGTCACCCTTTCCTGGTCATCATGAGAAGTAACTAAAATATCCACAAAATGTATTTTTTTCTTTGTCATTTGCAGGTTGTATCTCATTTTATGCCTTGGACCTTCTCATTTTGCCCACGCAGTTCCATGACATTTCTTTTCTACTCAGTGACTACAGCCCTACTTCTCATAGTGTTTCACCTACCAAATCTTTCAGTTTATTGATGTCCATCACTGTTCTTTTTCTTTCTATGAACTACAAACCAAATCATTTTATGCTTTGACACTCCTAACCCAACTTCTACCTTCACATTTTAAACAAAGTACTTCCTGTTGATAAAGTCCACTTGTTTTCCCTGCTTTCTGTCTCAAACACCTCTTTGCAGCATGCCCAAGGCCTCCTTGGACAGGTTGCATCGTACTGCGTTCCCTTTTTGACAGGAACAGGGGTCAACACTTCAGCTGTTGACTTTCACCATTTTCCATTACTTGCTCAAATTTGAGCTGAAACTACACACAAGGTAGAGTTGCAGTTGATACAGACAAGATGATGTGCATATCTGCATCAGAACAAAACCTTTCCTTTTCCTCTCTTAGAACTGCTCAATAAAATGCATGTAAATATGTATATATAAAAATGTATGGATGTCTATAATGTATAAATACATTAAAAATATAAATATATGGGCATAAACCAAGCTGGTATTTTGAAACCAGAAGGACAGGATGCCCATGTGGACGGGATATTCCTCCAGTACCAATGCTGCTCATTTGCAGATATCCCAGTCTGCAAGGTAGCATGCCAAAAGAAATACTAACAAGCCTCAGCCTTTTACCACATGGTGAGACAAAAGGCCAGAACAAGGTCGGTGTGTTAAAAAACAGCTGTACAAACAGTAGGAAGCTGGCGTGTGTGTGGATGCTTTTAAGCATAAGCCAGATGTGAATCGAGCCACGGTGCAGCCTTTCCAAAGCCAGGTGCTGAGGAGCAGGGACCTATACAGCCCTGTCTGCCCCACAGCCTGCTCTCCTCCTCCACGCAGAAGCCTAGGCTGTTGCATTCGTGTTGACCAACACAATGATCTGCATCAAGGAGGAACTTCCCTAGATTATCCCAAGACCTGGAAATTGAAAATCAGTTTGGTATCTGCTCCCTCTTCAAGAGGGAGAAATCCTCAGCAGATACTGCTTCTTAAAAAAAAAAGAAAAATAATCATTGTTTAATTTGGAATGATGCAGACAGTATTCAGGACTGCACTATAAAAATTAAGAATAATAATAAAAAAAGCAACCCAAATCCCACAAAACTCCCACAAGAAACATGCAGCCCCTCAAAGACTGTAATATACTTGTGGGGACCTGTGACTAGACCGGTTTTGTTAGATACTGTTGACTGTCCCTGACAATTAGAAGCATCTTTCAGGGATGTGGTGCTTCAGAGATTATATCTCTATGTCAGAAAAGCTCAGGCCACTTGTATTTGAGATTAATTACAGTACTGGATAGGAAATAAATGTTGCCTCAGTACAAGCCTTGAGGGAATTTTGTCCATCTTAGTAAAAACCAGTCACCCAAGGACTGGTCTGAGGAAGCAGCCATCAAGCTCCCACCATGTCAGAAAAGACAAAGCAGAATTTATTAATTCCTGTCAAACTGTCAGCTGGTGCAGAGCCCAGGCAGGGCCATAGTTACTCCTGTCAGGAGTGATGTCACAGCCACATACACCAGGAACGTACTTGCCATTAGCCAATCAGTTGCTTAGAGAAGAGTGACCTCAGAACCTCGTACCTTAGCCCCCTCCTATCCGCTGTCCAGTGAGTGCTCTGACAGAAGGCACCTCAAAGCCAACGTGTTCTGGTCCTGGGTCTGCTGCTGGCCAAGCAGTTGCTCAGGCAAAAGTGACCTCACAGGCACAAATACTGGCCAGGCCGCCTCCCCATCCCCCCAGACCACTCCACATACACCCAGCCTTCTTACACTGCTTTGACCTCAGCAGTCTCTTGGCCTTGACAGACTTCAGTCCCTGTACAGCAGCTGATAACAGGTCTGAATACAGATTTTCTCATTACTGAGAAGAACCCGTTTCCAGCTAAAGTGCCAGGAGCTTCCTGACCATACCCATTGCCATCAGCATTTACTCTCCTGCGGCACCTCTCCAGGCATGCTTCTAGTTCAAGATTGGCACCAGGGAAGTAATGCAGAGGGCTTGTGCCATCACAGAGGCAGGAAGCTTTCATATGAAACAGCTGCCACCTTCAAGGGTTTGCACAGGTCTCGCTAAGGAGCGACAAAGAGTGCTCCAGGGGAGCACCAGTGTGGGAGGATGAAGCGGGAAGTTTGACAACCACAACATAGGAATGAGCAAAGTCGTTTCCTCCAGACACAGAAGGTAATGAGGCACTTGTGTAGCAGAGGCTGGCCAAGCTCCAGGAATGACCTCACCTCAGTATGCTGGGTCTGTTTGCCACTTAGATGGAGAGCTTAAAAAATGAACAAACCAAAAAAAAAAAATAATCAAAGTCTGAGGTGGATCAGGTCCCAGCTTCTCAGTAGCAATCTTATTTGAGTGGTGAATGGATGGACTGGTGCTGGGCTGGAGTTCTAGCTAAGCCAAAAAGCATGGCTAGGTATCTGTCTGGTTATCCAAACAGATATCTCCTCATACTGTGGCACAGACGTGGCATCTACATAAAGCAACATCACAGGCCATATTGATTTGAAAAGAACTCCAATCTTATGGCATTTTCCTTTGGCTTTTTTCTGAAAGGTTGGTTTATTTGGTTGTCTCCTGGAGGCTTGGCCAGACATTTGGTTTTGATGGCTCAAGAGGCTGTGTGGCTACTGTGCTGTGACAGTGGCACTCTGGGATTTTAACTTATTAAATCTGCAATGGAAATACCAGAACTTTTTTGCATCATAAACTAAGCAGCAGCATCAAAAGTTAGAGAAAGTTTGCCCGTCATGGTGAAGAACTGCTCATTCTGCCAGGAGTACAAAGCAGAAGGCAAGAAACCAAAGCCACTCTGGCATAATTAAGCTTACATACGTCTCTTCCTGCCAAAGGCTTATTTGCCCTCTGGAGAGAGGGTACTGGGACTGCTCAAAACCAGAGACAAATGGCTGAATGCAGCTGGTCAATAAAACTGTAAATTGTCTTGCCAGCCTCCTCCATGACTGTTGGAGCTGCACAAGGAGACCTACAGTTCCTATAATCTACAAGGAGTATCTCTATTTCTTGTGGCAACTCCCATTGACATTCTTCAACTGGCACCAATTTTTATCACTTTCGTCAAACCCAAAGCCAGACACAGCATTCAGGTTACACTTATGCAGTGGTAAAGTCCCCATCCCTGGAGGTATTTAAGAGACGTGTAGATGACATTCTGAGGGACATGGTGTAGTGGTGAATTGGCAGTGTTGGATCAATGGTTGGACTTGATGATCTTAGAGGTCTTTTCCAATGAAGGCTATTCTTAAATATTTTACTAGAGCCACAGCAAAGCAGTTGTTACCACCCCCAAAGCTCTCACAAGAAGGTGGTGGATGCACTGGTGGTAACTGCAAGTGGCCACTGCCAGCAGCCCATGAAGCACTTGGGAGGGAAGATATACCCCGTACCCCCCAACAAGCTTTGGCATTAGCTTTAGCCCTGGTCTGGCGATCACAGAACAAGACCGATGTGACACATTTATTCAGAGCCTTGGGAAAGCAGCCCACAGTTTATAACCTCAGGATACAGAGGACAATCTTCTTGGTCTTGTATGGACCAGACCATTCGTGACATTTTTGTAAAGCTCACCTTTAGGACAGGTAGGTGCACTACCCTTGGGACTCGGAGCACACATTGCCACAGAGTTTGTGACTGGGTGCCCTGGAAAGCATAGATATGATGCGAAGGGATTTTTCAAGAGGGTGTACCTGTGCAAGCTGGGAGATGTGTGCCGCTGCAGTTTCTGATCACTGATGAAAGCCAAGCTCAGCACAGCCACCCACAGAAATGGGTGTTTGTGCTAACAGAGATGGGTGCTAGCCAGAACTCCTTAGGGGGACCATCCAGGCAGATGCCTGGGAAGGGTTACCATGGAACGAGACAAAAGCACGCTGCTGAGGTGCTCATAACCATTGCACTTTTGAAGCGCAAGGAAAGAAGAGCTCTGTTCTCTCTAGTGACACAGCATGACTGGTTTGAACTTTCCTCATAGTTTATGAATCTTTCTCCTGCCTGCAGAAACCCAGGAAGAAGCAGATCTATCTTTGCTCTCAGGAGGCATCCAAAGACAAGACCAACACTAAGTAAGTCTGTAAGGAGCTCACAGTGGCTGTCATGGGATTAGGAGTACCCATAGCTAATAAGCTTGCAACTGGCTGTCCACGGAGAGTGCAGGTTGGCAGTAAATAGGTGATCAACATCACCCATCCTGTGTTGATCTCGTCTGGGACTTTTTAAGTATCAAAAATGGAGCAGAGGATGCACTCTTAGAAATAAATCCTACATTCAAATAGTCAACTGTGAACGTACATATGACTTTACTGCAGCTTGCTATTCAAAGCAGAAATGTCTTCCAAATAGCTTCAAGATGCACATGAAGGACTGAAGTGGATATAAATTCAGTTTTTGGATGGGAAGGACTCAGCTGCTCTGTTCTTCTGCTGATGAGGGCCCCCAGCCAGCTCCAGCCATTCACAAGAGTCATGACCAAATAGTTGGGCACAATGATGCAGGCAGCGCTCCGCATACATGAGGACAGCACACAAACTGGGAAAGTGGTACCTGATCCTGCACCAAACCCGTGTTCAGGTGCTCTGTATGGCACCAAACATCCTGCTCCTTATCCAGGATATTCCGGGGACACCCTGGCTGTATTGCCACAGCCCCCACACCTTGTTGTCATGCAAGTGGGTGGCTGGGACCAGTGGGGAGGTGGGCAGGGCTGCTGTGGGGAGGTTTGAGGGCTGCCTAGGCAGGTTTGAGCAGTCTGGGAGTAGCAGCCGGCTGTTGGGAAGGGTGGAGAACTTCTCCTAAAAAAAAAAGAAAAAAAAGAAAAAAAAAAAGGGAGTCAGTGTGTTTCTCCCACCCGCCCGCTGCCCGTAAGCTTTTGTGTCTGTTTAGCTGCAACCTCCTGGTTTTCTTTGTTGTCGGAGCGCATTTCCCTCTCGTGTCAAAGTGTGTCAACTCTAACCTTTCCCTCTGCAGTGCTGGCACCCCTCCAGCCCCCCAGCACACCCCCAAACCCCCCTGGCCACTGCACCGTGCTGCCTGACGAGCAGGCAAGCCCTCCCCAGCAGCATACGCAGAACGGTAATTAAAACTGTTTAGATTGTTGTTGTTGTTGTTGTTGCTTTCCAAGGCTCAACAGCATAAATGCAACTTCTGCTCAATTAAGCTCTGGGATAAAAATAAAATAAAAGAAGGTCTTACAGCAGCTCTTTATTTCTGCACATTACAGCTGGAGCCTGAGATTTAAAGACACCCCCTCCCACTCCCCATGGAAGAAAACCTTCAAATAAAGATGTCTCCAGCTGAAATGACCATTATTATCCATATATATATATATATATATATACACACACACACACACCCCTATATATAAACCTCAAATTTGTTTGTGCCTCTTCCTGCTAATGCTAAGGGTACATTCGTCCCCATTACAACAGCATTTGCACATTTATTTCCTATAATAAAGAAAAAAAAAAAGAGACATGCATGATGTGTGCAGAGGAGCCTTTCCTCTACCATCCAGAGAAAGAAGAACTAAAAGGATTATAAAAGTTCAGATTAAAATGATATAAAATCTAGCATTTGGCTCCAACACTAGTGCCTTGGTCCTCTGTAGCTAATCTGTATGCACTCTGTGACCTCCTCGCAGCGAACCCTGCTAAATATATTATTCCCACGGGGGCTTTCACTGCTGCTTGGTGTCAGAAATCAATATGTATGAGGCGCGTGGATGGGAATTTCTAATAGATCTGCCTGGCCCTGTGCTGCTTTTCAATATCTGCCTTGGACTATTAGTGCCGGCTCGGTGCCTGTGAAATAACCGAGATAATCTTTTAAGGTGCACTGTTAAGGTGGAACCTAAATGTTGCCGTTTCAATTAAAACAACAAAAAATAATATATAAATATATATTCATAAATCAGCCAGCACTGTACATAACCTTGTGCGTAGCCCGATATAAACAATGATGGGGATTAAAGTATTAGGGCACCTATGCTAATGTCTAGATTTCTGAGGAAGAGCTTAGTTCCTTTCTTATTTTTTTATTAACAGAAAATTGCATAGATTCATGGGGGGAGTGCAGGGGGAGAAGGAATTAAAAGTGGAGGGAGCGAGGGATGACACATTGTCTGTGGAAGCGCCTCCATGCTGGCGGAGCAGTGGAGGTGAAAGAGCGAGATCACTATATTACTGCAGATAACGCACCCATTTTACCTAAGAGACCACGGTGTTCTGCGGTGCTCTCCATTTTAGACTGGTTTGTGCACATGGAAATTATTGCCTGAGTGATCCCTAGTGGTATTATTATTATTAATAACGATAATAATGATGGGAGGAAGTTTGGGTTTTTTTTGTTTTGGTTTTTTTTTTTTGAGTTATTGCACCTTCCTCTTCTGCAGGTGCTGACGGTGGGCAGGAGAGCGCAGGTTGGTGTGTGCCCCCCTGCAGACCTCCACCCGCAGGGCAGCATGTGCCCCCCCACGCAGGCAGGCAGGCAGGCAGCAGAGCGAGGCTCAGGTTTGAGAGCCGGCTGTGAGGAAGGCTGCGTCCTGCTCTTTCATTCTCCTTCTCACTCTTTGTTTTCAGTTGAATGCACAGAGGAAGCTGTCTCAGCTCAGTGCACAGAGGTGCAGCGTATAAAAGCAATAACTTGCTAGAGAATCTCTCGCTCTCTCCCTTTTTTTTTTTTCCCCTTTTTTTTTATTAGGGGAAAGGTAATCACTAATCCATGCATACACTCCTCTGGCTTTGCAGGCAGCCAGGCTGAGTTCAGCTCTGTGCTGGAGATGACAAGTGGAGAGTCACCACCCCAGAGGATCTGTTTTAGCCACATTTAGCTCCCCTGCCCTTGTGAGGTTGTCACCATAGCAGAGGTTGAAGAACTGCCATGCAGCCCTGGTATTTTTCTTTTCCCTGCTCTCCTTCCTGCACACTTCACTTAGCACAGCCCAATCCACCTGACAATGCTCCGAGATGCCCTAGACTGCTTGTCTGGCCTGAGCTGGAGACAGGGGGTGGGGGGGGCAGCAGCCCACGATTAAGGACGTGGGTCTGGGGAGAAGCATAGAGGGAAATCTCTAACTTAGGAGTGCTCACACAGCGTCAGGCCCATCCATCAGGAGAAAAGCAAAAGGCTCCAAAAGGAGGTTTTGCCCATCTGAATCTCACCACAACCCCACTGAAATGAGAAGATGGAGTGGGACCGGTTTGGTTCTGTTTTTCCTAAAAACAGTGTTTCTCCACAGGTGCCGTGACCCTACAGGATGCAGCCCCACTCCCAGAAAGAAAAACTCCTCAGTGTTACCTGAAAAATATGACCATGGCTTTTCAGATACTTGTTTGGGTCTGCTTCAGCTGCCTTCCTTCTGGTTACGTATTAGCGTAGTACGCAGCCATAAAATTTAAAAAAAAAAAAAAAAAAAAAAAAGAAGAAGAAGAAAAAACTCTGGGTGTTTTTTTGGTTTTGTTTGGGTTTTTTCCTTATGATCATCTATAAATAAAGCCACAAATATCTCTGGTCCCTGAAAAATTTCACCTGAATATACTTCTGCCCCACACACTGTATATAAATAGATCAGAGCTGCAGTGCTCAATTCTAGATTTAAAAATCCACCTGCAAAGATTGGGGGTATTTACACCCAGGGAACGACTTACCAGCAGGTCCTCCAGAAAAAGAGGAACATGCAGGCAAGGCAGGGATGTGTACATGTCCCAGCCCTGCTGCCCAAGGTCCCATACCAGCATGGAGGCAATGCCGCTGCCAGCCACAGGAGCTAAATTCCAGGCATGTGGTTTGAATTAGCTATTCCCTGCATCCGGAAAAATGCAAATGTTTATAAAGGGCTCCACCACTGCCGGCAGTTTCATCCCAATGCCGAGAGCCAGATTGCTTGCCACCTCAGCTCCTCACAGTATTTATAATACAAACACTTCTAATCTAACGCATGCAATTCCCAACAGTTTAATAGGGCTGAAGTTCCCTTCCCGCCTCCCCTTTCTCAACCCATCAATTAGGTAGGTATACATGAAAACAAACAACCTATGTGTTTTCTGCCTCTCTAAGGAGGTGTAATGGTGCAAAGTGCTGGTTATAAGCATTTACTGATGGGAAAAGAGGAGCCGAGTGGGTCTGTGTAAACTTCAAGCATGTTTTTTCCACGAATGCTAAAAAAGAGCAGCTTTCAGCAGTGCAGGCAGGGCCAGAGAGGGAGAGGGCAGGGGGAAGGGCTTGCATGGGCACCGCAGCCTCATGGCAACGGGAGAGGTGGGAGTGAGATACAGGACCTAACCCTGACCCCTGCATAGGGCAGGTGCTGGGCTGCAGCCCAGCACAATTCACCCCCCCGGGTGTGGAAGTCCCTCACCTGTGTTTTTCTGATCTGTTTAGACTCCTGTCTTTACCTCTATGTTTATGGCAGCAGAGCAGGTCATGGGAGTCCTTTATGGCCTGCAGGTGATGGTCACTTTTAGTTCGCAGTGCTTTCAAGTCCATGTTGACCACCAGATCTCAACTAGTCAAACTGACCTGTGTCTGTATTTAAATGAAGAGATTTTAAAATCCATTTTTAAAATCCATACTTATACCTATATTTCAGAGAGGATGCACACCTTCAGTTTTCAAAGAGGTGTCCAAAGCAGCAAAAACCCACATGGGGCACCATCAAACCAGAGAGCAACACGTGAAGCGTCCCTCGGTCTTCTGAGTAACTCTTGTGATGTAAAATATCACCAAGGTGTAAAATCAAGTGTGCACGTGTCGAAACGGTGTGTAAGCCACTACTGACAAAACCATCCAAGCTGTTAAGGGGAGCAGCCTGCAGAAGGTAAAGCAGCTGCTCCTCACTCTTGCTACTATCTTGTGCTATATTTGTCCCATTGCACAAGTGTGCCTAGGCAGAGCACTGCACTGTCTGACCTTTTGCCATGACCTCTGCCTTATTGCCTCACAGCCCAAATTTGCTAAGATGGGATTTAACAAGAGGTGTCATGTCCCTTCCATCCTAGAGCCAAATAAATGTCTCTTTCAATCACGGTTGTCACCCGTTGCTCATTGCTGAGCAACACCCCAACCCAGGAAATTACTCCTACCCCAGTTCCTGCCAGCATCTGAAATGTGGTTGGCTTGGAGATGGCTGGTGGATGAAGTAAGTCCAGACTACAGGTCCACCCTGCAACACTCACATGCAATGTAGATACCATTGGCATCAGAATAGAAAAATCACTTTTCTAGTAAGTGTAACCTTTTTGAAGATGGGCATTATATGACCACATTGTTAAGGGAAACACAGTTAAATCGAGAAACCGGCTGGAGGCTGTAAGGGAAGACACGCTGGTGCGGAGCAGTCCATTCATGCTCTCTCTCTGTGCTGCTCCGCACAGGTTCATGGTACAACACCAGGAGGGGTGGCCTCTTCCCTTGTATACATGGGCACAGGCATGCTGCTGCCCACAAGCCTGTCAGCAATGGCAGTGGACAGTGCCCTAAGGACCTGGGAAGGAAGTGGGAGAGGGGTGCTGGTCTGCAATAGCATCCTGTACAAAGACAGCAGTACTTATTTGGATCACTATAGAATCATAGAATGGTTTGGGTTGGAAGGGACCTCAAAGATCATCTAGTTCCAACCCCCCTGCCATGGCAGGGACACGTCCCACTAGACCAGGTTGCTCAAAGCCCCATCCAACCTGGCCTTGAACACTACCAGGGAGGGGACAGCCACAACTGCCATTCCAGTGTCTCACCACCCTCACATTAAAGAATTTCTTCCTAATATCTAGTCTAAATCTACCCTCTTCCAGCTTAAAGCCATTGTTCCTTGTCCTATCACTACCTGCCCTGGTAAAAAGTCCCTCTCCAGCTTTCCTGTAGGCCCCTTCAGGCACTGGAAGGTCCTATAAGGTCTCCCCGGAGCCTTCTCCCGGATGAACAACCCCAACTCGCTCAGCCTGTCTTCCTAACAGAGATGCTCCAGCCCTCGGATCACTGTTGTGGCCCTCCTTTGGACCTGCTCCAACAGCTCGATGTTATTCTTATGTTGGGGGGATATATGGGCAATGAAGACGGAAGTCAAGCCCATGGTGTTTCAGAGACCCAGGGTGCAGAAGAAGCACCAGTGTAAGGGGTAGCCACCATCTGGGACCAGCCCTCCTTTATTGCTGCACAGCTTTGGGCTTTGCTTGCATGCTCTGGGGAAAGAGGCTGCTGCTGCCTGGGGAAGGTTGATGTCTTCTTTTCCACTTCACCCCACAGAGTCCCCACCACGCCACTTGGACACCACTTTAGCTCCCTGTTTTGCCAATTACTAGGCCCAGTACAAAGGACACAGCCAGCAGCAGACCAACAATCCAGTAAGTAGATTCTATTGCGCGTAAAGGAGTCAGTATATAGGGGATCGCTGGGGGTACAAACAAGTCAGATAGATCATGACTAATAGACATCAGCCCCAGCGACCCCAGGAATGACATAGCATAACCCCTAATGGATGGAACAAACAAGGATACAAGGTAACCCATGGAAAAAACAGGAGACAACCAAGTCAATAGGGTGACCGCATACGATAGAGGTAACCCCATGTTGCCTCCCCACAAAGCCCATGTTTGTAAGTGCCAGACCTGACTGGGATCCAGTTGCATGAGGAGCCAGGAGATCCTTCCCCAACAGAAAACTCTGTGAAGTGCGTCCACTCCACAGACAGACTCTCCAACTCTTCCTGCAAGTGGTCCCAGCTTTTATGCCCAAAGCAGGACACCTGGCACTCATTTACCCAATGCAGGGCACCTGGGGCTTGTTTACCCAAGGGCTTTCCCTACAAGGTCGGCCACACCTTGGAGGAAAGCCAAAAGGCAAACTCATCCCCTCCTCTTAAAGGACCATGGGGCCCACCCATACGTCAACCTTAATTCAGGGTTCAGACCCCAGCACTTCACTCCCTGAATTCCTCCTCTGGTGCCCTGCTGAAGTGCTGTGTACAGCTCTGTGGGCCAAGTAAGAGTCAAAGTAAAAACAGGCTTGAAAGTTGGTTGTGACAGGTGTCCATGAGAGCAGGAACGAAGCAAAAATGTCACCAAAACCTGAAACAGAGCCCAGAGCAGCACCGTGCGGTGCAGAGCCTCAGAGCCAGTGCAGGTGATGTGTCACGCCACTGCTCTTCCGTGCCAGTCCCGTGGCTGCAACAGGGTGTCCCTGCAGGGCCTTCCCCGGAGATGTGGCCATACCCCTTACACCCTGCCAGGCTCCTCAGCTGCTGGGAAGGGCCACAGGGACCCAACTTCACCTCTCGGGGGCCAGGGAGGGGCAGGTGCTGGGCTGGGGTGGGTGGCACAAGGGAGGAGAGCCCAGCTAGGGCCACAGGCGGGACCAGGAGTCCAGGTGCACCCACAGTGGCACGGCCATGCACCCAGCACCCCACGCCTGCCTCGTCCATATGCACACAGGCAGTGTCTGTCAGGCTGTTTTCATCTCCTGCCTCCTCTCCTCGCAGCGCTACCACCCTCCTGTGATAAAAGGACAGGGGACAGACTGACAGCACATTTCCCGGCAGGGCAAGCAATGCTTGCCTGCATGCACAGAGCCCCCCTGGCGAAGGACAGCAGGACCGGCGGGGGCCGCTGTGCTGGGGCTGGGCTCCCCCTGCTCCTGGGCCTCTCGGGAGGCGAAGCAATTCATCTTAGCCCTTCTCGGCAAATCACTCCTGCGACCACACAAGGCGAGGCGGCCATTCAGGCTGAACCCTGGCCATGTATTATACAGGCGGTGAATCCCGCAGAGCCCTGGCAGCTCACCCTGGCTCCCGCAGCTTGCCCTGCCTCCCAGAAAGCATCTCCCACGAGCTGCTACTGTGGCAAAGGCAAAGCTCTGTCCAGTGGGAAGAAGGCGGAATTTTACATCCCCCTCCCTCCTCTCCCCCCAAAATGAGGGGCACAGCCTCTGCAATCCCTGCCTTTACTCCCGTGCACTCCCAGCTGCTCCAGCGGCAAACTGGGGGTGCCAGCTGAAATACTCTGGGGGGGAGCTCCCTGCCTTGCTGCAATATTGGTGCACAGGTTTCTGAGGAGAGAGAGGCCAGACCTGATGGGATTGCTCCACTGCAGATGCTCTAGGGCATGGCAGCATGGATGACTTTGACAGCGAAGATGGCCTTTGGGCTGTGCCTGGTGCATGCGGGCTGGCTGGGATGTAGGCACAGAAGCGGCTGCAGGTGTACCTGTAAGTGTGTGCATCAGCACACACCCACACAGGTATCTCTTTCTCTCCCTGCACCTCTGCCTGGAGGTGTCCCCAGCCCTGAGCTGCAGGAGTGGATAAGCCCTGTCTGTACAGCCCAGGACAGCCCTGTACTTCCCAGCTTGACAGCTGCTGCCCTTCCCAAGCAAACTGGGAGCTGACCTAGCCATGTTGGGTGATCCTGTAAGGGAGTCCTCATCAGCAGGCTCCAGGCCAGAGGAGCAGTTTCTCCTCAGTCCTACAGGCTGCACCAGGGATGCTCAGCTCCTGTGGTTACAAGCGAGAGCATATTCACTGAACCCCAGCAGCTCTTTCCCCGCCTCCTTCCCAGCTCAGGGCACAGGTTTTGGACAGCTCAGTTAGGGCATGGCCTTGAGCAGTCTGCCACCTGGTTTCCATGGCCATAGGTAGCTCTGGTACCCAGCTAAGCCATTGACTGTGGGAATATGGCAGCGGTGGCGTTAGGCACAAGCATGTCCCTGGTTGCATTAGATGGGGAATGGCTTTACTCCCTGGGACAGTCCTTTCCAGCCAAAGTGGCAAAAGCACAAGTGATAACAACAGTGTTCAAGAGAAAGGCACTGGGGAAAAGGGAATTCAAGAGATAAACTTCATGTTCTGGACTAAAAAAGCAAACAAGAAGCATTTGCCAGTGCTAGTTTTCCATTCCCATTTCCCGCGGGTGCAGCCTGCTGCTCCACAGATGACTCCTCCCTCGTCTGCAGGGAGAAGCAGGGGAAAGCAAGCAACGTTCTGCATTTAGAGTAAACTACAAAAAATGCCACAGCCACCAAGATTGCTTTTGCACAGCTCTGTACTGCAGGGCACACCACTTCCATGTTTAGGGCCTGTGTTAAGGACCACTGAGGCTTGGCACAGCTCGGTGCACCCACCAAGGCGAGCAGAAACACTTATCCAGCAGAAACCCAGCAGCACTGCAGCCAAACACAGCATCCCGGGGTGCTGAAAGCCACACAAGTTTTGCCTTCTGCATCTGCAGAGGGGCAGGAGCAGACCCCAGTTCTGCAGGTATGGTAATGGCAGAAGGCACTTGGATGCAAAAAAAAAATCATGGGGAAAGAGCAAGAAAAAAAAACCCCTCTCTTTGGTACAACAGACACTGGGAACTTCAATGCCCACTTTGTTTAAGCAGAAGATATTTGAAGGAGCAGTGACAACCCACAGGAGCAAGAACCACTGTGCTGTACATCCGACATCTTGTGCAGATTGCTGCTGCGTCAGTGGGAAGGTGGCACATTGCAAGGAGAACAACAACAACTTTAAAATAATAATTAATGAATTATTACTGACAATTGGAAAAAAAAAATTCCAGTCACTTATACAAATGAAACTTGGCTTCTGGAGTTTCTAGTGGTAATAAATATTTAAACACCTTCCTTGTTTTAACATAAAGGAGAAGAGAAATGCAGCAACTGCGGTGGGAGCAGGGATGTGTCAGAACAGCAGCGTGGAGCGTCGCATCAAAACACGGCGGTGACTCGCGCCCAAGCAGCGGGGAGTGGGGAGCGGGGAGGGAGCCAGGGCATTGCCATCACCCCTGGGAGGCTTCTTTAAACAATCATTGAGTTTCTCTAAGCAATCATCCTGGATATAACCCGCCTCTGCGCATAGCACGCGAGGACGGGAAAGTGAGGAGCTGGGCTGTCGGCTCTTTTCAGGTGAGCCAGAGGCAGAACCCAGAGCAAAAGCCCACGTGGGGCATATGCTGGGTGAGCATCTTGTCCACATGCTCCCTGGGGCATGATTTAGCAACTGTGAAGAGCTGTTTGGCTGGGGTCGCCTGCTTGGCTTGCCAAGCGGCTGTGCTTTCCATCATGCAAGCAGTGCTTTATGCCAAGGGAACGCCTAGCCAAAAAGTGCTAACCCACCTCAGCTGCCTCCAGCCTTGCTGGCAGAGAACCAGCCTGGGTCTCCCCATGCAGCGCTGCAGAATTAGTGCCCTTCTCACTCCTTCCTTTATACCCAGCAAAGCTGGTGGCAACACCTGCAGTTCACACCGCCTAAAGTGCCTATTACATGGTCCCATCTTTAGCAGTTCATAGCTTTATTCAGACCTTTAATTCTGCGGGTTGAAAGCTTCCAGGTGAGGAGTGTGCCCTGAGCTCAGTGTGCTTTCAAAGTGCTAGCAAACCAACTCAGCCATTTCCAAGAAAATAATTGGGGGAAAAAAAACTAGCTAGGGCCTGGCTTATTTTAATCTGTTTTGCAGAACCCTCAGCTCTGGCAGGGGAAAGTGTAAGAGACACTAGTGATGGATCAAGCATGTCTCACTCTCTGCCCCTTAAGAATCCTCCTAGATTTTGTCAGCACCAGGATTTTAGGGCAGAATTAGCCCACGTATTCACTACTACCGCTGCAACTGGCATTGGCTTCCTGCCCCTGCTACACTGGGGATGTGAGAAGTTCGGCATCAACTGCTTCAGGCCAATGTCCCCCATCATTTCCCTACAGAAACTGCTGCCACAGGCAGAAGAGCAGCAGCCCCAGAAGAGCAGCAGCCCCACAGCATGGGTGCCTTCCCATCCTCAACACTTGCTGGGGTGCTGCTCCACACCCCAAGTGCCCTACATACCTTGCAGGTGCTCCAGCCTCCAGGAGCTCAGGGCTCTGCGCAGTCACAGCCCCTCTGCCTTCCTGGGACATGAACCACGCAGCCAGGGACCTGCCCGCAGGAACTGCCACTGCTGCCACTGCCTTCCTCTAGAGAAGAGAGGAGTTAAAGGAAGGAAATACAGGGGAAGGGGGAAAAAAGAAAAAAAAAAAGACTGAGAAAGTGAGTTTTTTCCTCTGCCTGGCTTGAGGTAGCTGCCGTTTCCCTGGCTTCTCTTCTTCTTTCAGCTGCTGCAATTCTAGCTTATACTATTGGAGTAAGATGTGCTGGGTCACAACAGGCTAAAAAATGATCAGCTAATAATCCTGCTTCATCTTTGTGGCAAGATTGCCTCGGGATCATCCCCACCTTATAAAAGTCACTCTTTCCAGAGGAACCTGGAGATGAAAGACAGGAGCCAGACTGGTGTTCCCCCAAAGATCCCTGGCTAGGATGGCTGCACCTCTGGCAGGGTCAGGGCATAACAGCATTGGGTCCCACCTAGTTCAGCTGCACAGTTCAGTGATACTTGATCTCACAGCTTGCATCCAAAAGTTGACAAAGCATTGGCCCTCCTTCTGCTGTATCAAATTCCTGTACGCTCTTGGGCGAGACAAAGAGCATCTATGTGGCCTGGGCCTCCAGTGGTGGCCTGGACGGTCTGAAAAATACAATTTTTATGCATAATGTTCATGACATGCATCAGATTGACATACAGAAAGGATGCTGACTTCAGAAGACTATATGTAGTTGTGTGCAGGGATCAGACCAGCCTATTTCTAGCCTTGCTGCCTTTCCCTGCAGAAATACTATTCCATCCCAATGGTCTCCTTGAAGAGACCATTTAAAGGGTTACTAATTACTGCCAGCTTATTCATCTATTGAGATGCCTTAAACAGCTATGACATGAAAATTCATATTCACTGTATATTACACTATCAGCACTTCCAAGTTGTTTGAGTTCCAGCTAGTCACCTAAGAGAGAAAAAAACCTCCACCACCTGCGGAGTCATGTCTGACCAGATTTTTGCCATGCATCATGGGCCGGGTAGCATTGGACCCCAGAGGCGCAGGACAATGCTGGCCCTGGACCTCTGCCTGCTGAGAGGTAGCCTGCCTGCACGTGCTCTGGCTGTCCCCTGCACCAACACACAGACTGCAAGGAGTATCGCCCTGCTACAGCAAGCAAGCCATACTGGAGGCAAATACTCAGCTTAATTGGTCTCAGCTGGAAGCTGCTCTGTGCACCTCGGTGTGTTTAAGGCAGCAGGTCTATGGGAAAGAAGACACCAGAGTAACCAATTAAAGAAAGGCCCCGATTTCCCTTCCCCCTCTCTCCCAACCCTAAACCCTGAAAGTTTGTTCTATTTTAAACGAGGAGCTTTTCTCACTGTCAATGAAATAAATTTGAGAATAAGGTTTTGCTATTGGTATTCCCAAGTTTACTACTGATAACACCTGTGCAGACAGCTACAGAGACCTGGTTACATCAAGTCATGGTTTGCACCTTTATGCCTCCATTTTTATTTTTTTTCCTAAAAAAGAGAAAAGAAGTGACACAAGGGAACTCTTCATCCAGTTCAAATCCAAGTTTATTAGCCTGTAAAAGTCTGTTTCTACACAGTAATCATAAGAAATGAATGAATGTTTATGGAGCGTAGCATAAAAATATACCAAGTCAGCCATAGGTTGGAGTTTATGATTGCTCACAAAAATTAATCAGCAGATCACATGGCATTGCATAAAAAGGCAAATCAGTCCTAGGAATGCAAACAATCAGGGTAAAAAGGCAAAACAAGTATGAACAGAATATCAGAAAACAATAATTGGTTCACAGTTCCTAATGTGGGTGACAGATTTCTTTGTATCAGGTTATTTGCCCACTAATTCTCCAAAACCAGGTTGAAAGCCAGTTGTTACAATTTTGTATTACACAGTACATTCGCAGTCAACATATCAGCTGGTCAAACTCACTCTCAGACTCTAGGTATGACTATTAAAATGTAGGCACATTAGAGACTAAGTATACTCAACAGTTCAGCTACTTCTCCTAAAGCTCGGTGACGTCGGACGCTCACAGCTAGAAATCAGAAGTTAATGCAAGACATAAGGGTCGAGACATTTTAGTCATGGTCTGGATGTGTAAACCTTCTCTCTACTTAAAAACCCTCCAGTGTGCTACCTGCTTATCAGATCTGGGGAGGTTCATCTCTCTCCTGGGCATAGCAAACCTGATCCAAACTCACACATATATATAGGAAGGGGAGGGGGTGTTGGGCACCTGGCACAAACCTGTTTGTACCAGGGAGGCGGCAGTGGGAATGGCACTCACAGGGTCCTGTTTGCTTTGGTGTTGATCTGCTGTTGGGTTGTGTCCGATTGATCACAAGCTACATTCGATGCAGAGAGCACCCAAGTTAGGAGGTTTGGGCAAGCAACAGGAGGTTCTGACCTTCGCTAACTCCTCTCTCTCTTTCCAAAGGAAAATGTCTAGCCACAAAGAGATTTATTTCTTCTAATGTTTTGTTTTTTTTTCCTGAAGAAGTGCAGAGGGCTAGTGTTATTAACTCTTTAAAGAGAGCAGATTTAAAGGAGTAAGGGAAGAAAGGTGTTTTCTTCTCAGATGTAGGATGCTTATACACATCATAAACCAAGCTGGGGGGAACCACACTGAATAATTAATCCGGGCTCTGGCTGATATCATGACACCTGTAGATCTTTCTACGACAATTCTGCTGAATTTCTTTCCAGGAAAGATCCTTGATTCTACAAGTCAAAGGGGCCTTATACAAGGCCAATGAACCCACAGTTACAGCATCTTCTCTCATGGGGAATTTACATTAGACTAAAAAGTATCTTCAAAATTTATTGGGAAATTAACCCGTTAAGGTTAATTTCTAAACACGGTTTATCAGGGAATGGGCAGTAGCATGACAACCTATTCCTGTTTATTAAATTGAGAATAATGTGACAATCTTTTAATATTGCTTGAAAACTTAGAAGAACAATGGAAGTACTTCCTGAACATCACAGCCTCTTTAGGCAATCTAGATCCCTGTCTTGCAAGGTGAGAGTTTGCTACCTACATTTCCTTCATTCTGCCTATCTTAGGCAAAATTGCCTTGCTGAAGGACCCAGCTACCCAGCCGAGCACGTCCATCCTAAAAACCAAAAGGCAAACAGAAACATTGCTACAGTGGGAGTGGATCCCAACATCTTTGCTGATGCTGAGCTTCACCTTTCTTTTCTCAGATAGTTACAGTGGTCTCCAACTTTATTGCATGTCCTGGCGGTTATTACCGAGAAGACATATTTCTTACCTTTATAGATTTTAGGGCCATCTATCTGTGCTTACTGCACACTGCTGAGTGAATCCTTACAGCAAAGTAAGGCAGAACTTATAACTAAGTCACCTATATAATATCCTCCAATTTCACGAGGTATCTAATAAAGCCCATGGGAATCTGGAGAGGACTAGAGCCTCCCAGAAGGCACGTTGCCCCGTATCACTAGACCGTTCATAATTTCAGACTTGTTCCTTGGAGAAATATAAGAGAGCACTGCAATGGCTAGTGGCAAAACCAAATTGAGTCCAACACAGCCTAGAAGAATTGTGCTTCCACACGGAAAGGTACTTTTCCTTCCTCTTAATAGGCTCAACAATGAGTTTGTCAGTTTTGGCTTTGAAGAATTACCTGCTTGTGGTCTGGGGTTTTTTTTAGATTATTTTTTTTTAACTAAGAAAATAAAATCTATAAAAAGCTAGAGGTAGTTTTAAACTGCAAGGTTCATATCTGGGGCGAGTATTTCTCTGGAGCCGAGAGACTTTTTCATTCAGACTAGTATAAAACAATACTCAAGGGGAAAAAAAGTTGAAAGAGAAAGCATTAAAGAAATAGGAAGTCAGAGACCTCTTCCCACTTCCAAATCAACCATCGCATGAAATGAGCGTATTTCCTCCCTGTGAATTCTATATTTAATCCAGCAAGATCACTGACTATGCCTGAGCAACTTGGCAGCCCTTTTCCTCTTCAAACAGACCTCAAGATTCACTCTTGGCATTGTCTAATGAGCGGTCTCTGTCTCCCAAGAACATATATCCTTATGGATTTTGACAAGAGCAGACAGGATCAGTGGAAAATCCACTTCTATTCCTTTCACTTTTTTTTTTTTTTTGCTTTCTCTAAAAAACAAAAGGCTACACCAAGGCTCCCCCCAAAAAAAATCAGTTGGCATTGAAGGACTCTCACAAACCAAAGGACCTACCTCATGTTTCAAACCCTTCCAAAATCCTGGTTTGGCACCTAAGAGGAGACATTGTGTTTATTAAAGGAGTATTTGCAGAAAAATGACATTCCAAATTTCACCAAAATCAGGTGACATGCTGCCGGAACAGCCACGAACTTTCCATCTATCTTAAATTGCAAGTAGGATGGGGAAATAAAACAGCAAGAGGAAACAGTTTCCTTTGCTATGTATAGCTTAGGAGGCAGGTAAAGAGCAGAACTTTGAACTGAGAAGCAGTAAAACAAAGAGGAAGATATTACTGTCATTCTCTCACAAACCATATTCATAATCCCAAATACTCCAACAGCAAGAGGATAATCTAATCTCAGGACTAGTGTTTGTTGCAAAAGTTACAGCTGGTATTTCACTTTCATATGCTTTTCCCTACTAAGCTAACTGCTAATTTATCACATCACTCTCACTAGTCCACTCTTTTTACACAACAGAGGTCTGCATTAAATTGTTGAAGGCTTTTCTGCAGTCTCGCTTGTTCCTAACTTCACTAACCTTTTCATAGCCTCAAAACCTCAACATAACGTTCCCAGTCTTAAAAAGGCGGTACTTTACTCTGCTATCTTAAAAAATCCAGAGTACAATGTTATTGTCAGGCAGACGATTTATGGGGTTTCCATTGACTGATGACTGAGAAAGAGTTAGTTTTGTAGCCACTGTACCATTACTTCATAAGCATCCATTCCCATAGGCAAGACTGAGGTCAGCATTTGGACCTTCTCACTCATTTGGATGATTCTTTTTTTAAAGAGGTTTTCTTTGTTTAAGATCCCACAAACAAAACCTGTTTATGGAAAAAGAGAGATATTTTGAATACTAAAGTCCTTTATTCAACAACACAGAAATATCACAAAAACAACTTTACTGGGCAAATTGAATGTTTTTATACAGTTTTGTACATGCCCCATAAGTGATTATTTTTTTCATAAATACACTGTTTTTCAAAACTGTTTTTTTTCCATAATTGCACAAGCATACATACACCTTACACAAATATCTATTAGAAAATTTAATAGATAACTGCACAGTTCAGAAATAGGAGAACACTGTGAAAGGAGTACATTTCTGTGGCCCGTGTTTCTGAAAAAAACCCTCCTAGTTCCCTGCAATTGTGAAAATGGAGTACTTTCTAACATAGGAGCTGTCTTTTATTCACTAAGAATACAGTAGAGCTCAGCGTGAAACTGCCAAATTTAATAAAAACAAAATCTGAAACATTTAGCTGTTACATGAGAACCCACTGTTTGATATCACTATGCATCTAACCATGATCAAAGACCCACTACTGCTTTTTGCTGAATGCATTCGACCCTGAATGGTATGTTCATTTAACTACTTTCTTTCTTCATTATTTGATTACAGATATAACCCATTTAAAGACTTTATATTCTTTAACATTAATTGTAGGACTTACATACCAGGGGTTCTGTACAAAAGGGAGTATTTCCCCTCATGGGGAGGGTCTGTTAGTAATTGGCAGAATGGGAACATGCGCCTGCCTTTCAGCCTTACCATTTTTCATAAGTTTATCTGGGGTATGCCAAAAATGCTTCCACTAGGCTTTAGTGCTCACACCTAGAAGACGGCTAAATTATGTCCTGCTTTTTATCTTTTTTACGTTTGGTTTGTTTTTTGGGGGGTCGTGAAAATAAAAGACATAGAAGAATATGAATTCTCACACTAGAAAATGTTTTTGGACCTTGTGAAAAGCACAAATTTGGTAATTAGAACTTGACAATAATCCAATTGACAAATATGTGTCTAAATGGGGGGCGAGGGGGGTGGGGGGTGGTAGGGCTTGGGTGGAGAGAGACAGGCCAGAAAAGGGATTTCGTTCTTCAAACATCACTAATTAAAATGCTCTATGTGCACTACGTCATACAAATACTGTTTCAGCAAAATCTAAAAATCTGATGGTGCAAAGGAACAACATCCGAAATGAAAACCATACGGATAAATCAAAGAAAAATCAACTCATGTTCATTTTCAATAATTAACAGGTTGGTTTGTTTTAACAATTTTGAATTAACATGTAAAACACCACTATTACAATATACAGATCCACCAGTTCTTTAAAACAAAACGACAAAACAAAAAAAAGAAACCACATCAAGACATGCAACATTAGGGTATTAGACAGTAAGTACATTGCTATGAATATCTTCGTACACCTAATGTAGCCTGAACTTAATTTTGTCTCTGCTTCTTGAAGAGCAATCACAATTTTCCAAAAAGCAAGGCAAGCTTACCAGCCAGATGTGCAAATAAGGCTTCAGTTTGTAAATCAACCAACGTTTTGGTAGAAAAGACCTTACAGAGCTGGTATTTGTCTAGTGATCAGTAACAGAGGCCCTAACCAAAAAGTCTCCAACACAAAAAAAAATTCCATACAAGGCTGCCATACAAACAGACGTAAAGCTCACTGAATGGGTATTGGATGAGTATTTAACTGAAGACCTCTTACAAACTGTAAGAGGGGCAGCATGATAGAAGCATTTCAAGTGTGACATTCCATCTCTGAAGCCGTGTACGTGACATCATACAACGCAAAAACATAGACACATGCCTTGACCCTAAGTTGAGGATGCAGGTGTATGCCCAGCCTGCCCACGCTCCTGCACTTACCCCGGGTCACCCATGCTCTTGCCTGGCCCTGCTGACACACATGTGTGACCTCAGGAGGTTTCTCCTCCTCCATCCTTTATCTTCTCTTTCTGGGCCATTCCCAACACCCATCAGCCCTATGAGATCCCTCCCCTGCCAAAGCCAGCTTCTCCCCTGCCTGCACAGGTCTCATACCGTGGCGCTTCCAACCATCCCGTGTGCTTCACCAAGTGAGTGTGACCAGGGGCCAAAGGCTTAAGGACTTAGCAAAAACCAGAGAAAGTGCTGAAACCAGGAGATCTGAACACGCTGTGCATCATTAACCAGTTATTTCCATGCCCAGCACCTTGTCTGTGAAGCTACTGGTAGTCCTATCTGGAATAAAATGATAAATCTATCAAATACATGGCACAACAGCATTTGCTTACTTTGATGAGATGGCTTTTCAACTCATGAGTGGTATGACAAATGCAAGCAATAAAAAGTGATGATCATCTGATAATAAGTATCCCTATCAGTATCCTCCATATTTTTTACAACACGTGAGTTATATCCCTCCATGAGCTGCCTTTTCGAGGAGCCAACATTTCCTCTGCGCAGCTAGAGCAGAAAGAAGAACGGCAGAGCATTCTTCTGGGGGCCTAAGGGATCAGCCGCTCAGCAAAGCTGAGATCAGTGGACCAAGAAATGTGTGGGGAGAAGCAGTCTTTTTTTAAAACATTTTTTTAAAAAAGTTCATTTTTATACCGCAAAAATATCCAGGCTTTCAAATGAACACAAGTGCAAGTGAGACCCAAACCAGTTCAACTGTCAAAACTCACTTAACTGTGAAGAGCACCACTTGGACCAAAAATATGGCATTCCACTTCATAAAATATTTACTCCATTGACTGAAAACGTTATATAAGAATTCATAGGTGAAGGGTAATTAGGCTGAGTCATCATTTTTTTCTAAGGTCTCATACTCACTTCATTTTGCATTCTAGAACAACTTTTATATAGACAACTGGTTTTGCACATCTGCCTATGCTGGGCACTCCAACTCAGAACACAGTGAAAAGCGAGTCAGAACCAGACAGCATTTTTGGAGAGATACCCCTCTGTAAAGCTCCTCTGGAAGCAATGCAAGTGCACAAACTACTACTCTAATATAGTGCTTGAAAGATTAATTTTAAATGTTGTCTTCCCCTCTTACACCACACAATGGAAGGTAATTGCTAGATGCGTCACAATCTTTTTATCTTGGAAAACTTGGCATCAAGTCTCTATGGAAGGATGCATGGTAAAACAGTGCTGCTGTTGCTGCTGCTGCTTAAACAACTAGCAAAATCATAGTTAAAGCTAGAATTTATTGCTCCGGATTTAACTCGCAGAACCACACCGTTGGGTACAAACCGTTAATCTCCATAGATGCTCAGACATGATTGTCTCCTTGTGTCTAAACACACAAAATACAAGCGGCTATCTGTACAGTTTACAGTACTGAAACACATATATTTGAAAATGAAGTATAGATATGTTAACTTTTCAAAGATACATGACTTTATAGCAGGGGTTTACCCAAACTTTTTTTTTTTTTTTTTTTTACAGCCACTTTAAAAATAGACAACAACTTCACTAGTATAACTAAGTTACATCAAAGAAAGAATCAGTGTACTCAATGTGAAGAAGCTGGCCAATTCCCCAGGCTCCCAGATTTTTGTCTTTTGCTTTTGAGGAAACCCCTATACATAAATGAAAATAGTATCTGAGTATATTCTTCAATGGTGGACTAAGCAGTTTCTTAAAACAAGACTTTAGCTTGCCATTCACTTCCGACTGCCTTGAAAATAAGATACACTACTGCTTAAAAGAACCATCGGAATGCTTCAGCGCTGGGAACAGGTGTTCTCTAAAAAAAAAGCAAGAAAACAAGTTAAGCTTTCTTTTGTGGTATTGGCATACTCGAGTTCTTCTAGTTGTTCTTTTCCCTTACATTTTAGGCATACTTTCAGTTATCTAGGAACAACAACATGATGCCTCACATTGCTTGACAATTAATAGAAACATCCTTTCTCCAAATACACACCATTTTAGGATCACACGTGATGCATTGTACTCAGTACGTAACACACCTAACATGCTGCCTTCTCCTTAGTTAAACAAGGTAGTCATGGAAATGTAAACATTGCTAGAAAAAAAATCTTCTGGAAAACAGACAGTGCTTTTAGAATAACCACACAGTTGTACAATAGTTTCTGCCTGTGCCGTGTCATATTGGATGCGCTGTTATAGCTTGGTGGGTTTGCAGGTTAGACATACGCTTTGGCAAGAACACTTCTATTGACAGGGGAATAACGAAGGCATTGATCTGTTGTTCAGAAAGCGTGCTGTGTGTACAGACACCATGGGAGCAGAGGTCAGCATTTTCAAACCTCAGGCTGGTCACCTCGTTCCACGTTTACGTTGCAACGCAGAAAGCACTTAACACCCCAACTTCATTTCAGCGAGGGAAACATCCTACTGGCTTGGGGGGGACTGCCCAGACTGCCCAAGTACTTTCTTTTGCACACATTCCGGACCCTGGCTTATATAATAAGAAGTAAGTCTACTTATTAAGAAATAAGTCTACTTGCAGAGTTGCTACCCTCCCTCTTTCCCCCGCCTGTTGTCCCCCTGAAAAATGATATCCACTTGCATTCAGGTGCCTTCATATGCATTTAAGTACAGACAAATTCCCTTCACAGCTTTAAAGTACACCATACATGAGAGACTGAGGCACTGAGCCAGTGAGAGCTGTGTCATTTCTCTGAGGTACTTCTTGCCCTCAATTTCCTTCAAAGTCAGAAGATGATGAAAGTGCCCTTGAACCCCTGCATCTAGACCCACATGTCTCTCCTCCAGAACTAATGACTGTGCACTGACCAGGGAGGCGAGAGCAAGCCATGAGATGACTTTTATCAGTCAGACCCAGCTCACAAGTACTCGTTTCATTAAGAACTACCCACAAATAGCAGCATCGCGTCCGATTGAATGCCTCTAAAAGCAAAACTCTGGAAAACTGCAAATAAATACTTGTAATGAAAGAGTTCTCACTGATTTTGCTGCTGTCATATATAAATACTATGTCTCTTTCTGAAGGAATTCTTTCATTTTCGTTTCAGGGAGGACCTTTGAACTGTTTTCCTAGTTTTTCCATAAAAATCCAATAAATCATTGACCCTACAGCATATAGCATGCATTGTACTTGAAGACAGAATATTTCTTACTGAATTCCAGGGAACTGCTCGTTAGTACAAGTATTTTTTGTTGAATAATTAGCCCATTTTGTGACAGCCAGGCTCAAGCAGTACACGGCTCCTCTTTTTGTAAAAGCTGTATGAAAGGGGAGCTCTTATTGTTATGTTTATCACTCATGCCCATGGAAATACCAGAGACAAAAATACTTCTGCTGCGTCACCAGAATTCTGACCTGTGGCTAATTCAATAGCTGCTCCCCCTCTGTAAATGTTAGGCTTTAATAAATCATCTGAAAATTAACTTCCAAAGACAATGAGCCGGTTTGTTGAATACAGTCACCCTGACCAGTATGAGTTTTCTTTGTGTCGGTGCTCCAAAATTAGGAATTGTTCATATCCATCCTCACCAGTCCCTGTTCTGCCCCGTTACATGTGCCTAGTGTGAGCACAAGCAGTGACAAAGCAGAGCAGCCCTCCTCCCCAGGTACGCCAAGGAGAGCTAATGCAATCGCTAGACCGTCCACACCGGTCTGTGTGGGCTGTAAGATGGCTGCTGAGAGCGAGGTATACAGATTTATAATTTATAAAGAGGTTGACTGCAGAAGAGGCTGGAGTTTGGAACGACAGGAAACAATCATATGACTAAATTGACCTCAAAAGAACAGCCAAACATGCAAATGTATTACCCTCAACAGATTATCTCCACCTGAAAACCAAACGTAATACTCCACTGTGGGCCCATCTGCCTAAACACAAAACCACAGCTAGACAGAGAGATTTAAAGACATAGTGACTGAGATGGCCTTTATTTATTTTCTGGCAGCATCAGGTTGAGTTACTGTCAGGCGTTGTCATATCAGCTGGAAGTAAAGGTGCAATGTCTGATTAAAAGGTCATTCAGACCTTTAAATACACGGAATAATATTTTTGAAGGGCAAGTCTGTGGTTTAATATGTGTGCTTTTGAGAAACTACAAGATAAGGAATTTTGCATCCACATACCAAATTCTAATTAAAGATATACATTTACAATTAAATATCCATTGCACTGGCCCCCGATTTGGGAATGAATTATTAATCCATGCTTAAATAGAAAAGAAAGCTTTTAAAATAGAATAGGTGGATCGAGTTAAATCTAAACCAATTTATGTGATGAAATCCATAGATGTAACAACTCCAAGAATCAAGGTTACTTCCAGATAAAAAGAGACCCTGCAGCCCATTTAGAGACTCAGCACACCAACATACGAGCTTAAGTGCAATGACCATCTAACGCCTGGCTGTACAAATCTGGGTGTCTCAGCTGGGGAATCAAACTCTCAGTGAGATTACAGCACATTTCTGGATCTCTGTGCTGCCGGTGGGGAATCGTTATCCTGAGTGACAGGAAAGACAGATCCCCCTGGAAGCCAGGGGAGGGGCGTCAAGGAGCAGAACCAGAGTTGATCAGCGTGGTTTTGCTGTAAAAGCCTTCATTGCTCGTGCTGGTGCAAATGCTGACAAACAGCAGGCTCGCTCCCAGGAGGATGCTCAGAAACCCGCAGCCCCAGCTTCTCCAAGCGTATAATGCCATAAAGCATGGCGCTTGAGAGAATTTATCCCTGCACAAACCTGGGACAAAATGACCTCCATGCTTGCAAACTCTCTATTCCATTCCTTTCTTGCCAGCTTACAAAAAAAGTAGCTCAAACATTTGAAATTTTAATTGCTGCCCTGAAAAATCAGCTTCACATAGAGAAGCAAACACATGACAGTTTTGGAGAAGGAGGCAAAAAAGGCAACCAAAACCAACAGAAGAGTGAAAATCCCTTCAATCAAGCAGCAACAGAAAAAACATACCTAGGTACCTGTCCTGGTTGCCCCACACAGAAACATAAAAGCAGACCCTTGCTACCCGTGCATGCATGCATGCACTGCCAATGCATGAAAACAGCACACTGGCAGGTGCTGCGAATTCCTCACCAGAGACTGTTTCAACAGTGGAGCTCTGTATTTTCACAGCAAGAGTATTCATTAAAGAATGATGCCTCCCACAGCCCCCCTGGGGTTACCAACCGACAAGCCCACGGGGCCAGACTGGCAAGGCACAGGGTTCCAGGCAGTGAGCTCTTCTCACCCAAGACCTGCCTGCTTGCCTAGCCCAGCCCCATCCCTTGTCAACCTCATCCCTACAAAACCTGCTGGAGATGCCCCTCTCGTCGGCTCTCTGAGTCTTGCAGCTGCCTGAAAGATTTGGTATGGAGATCAGGAATCAGGAAAGCCATCCGCTTCTGCTTGGGATGCTGATGCTTGGCGTGCAGCTCAAATCCACAGCTGCATAACCAAGACTCACTGTAAGTCATCTGTATTATTATTTTCTGCAAGGCTAGGGAATCGCTTTGGTTGAGGTGAACCACATTCAGAAATAAAATAGAATAATAAAACATATCAGAGCGCTACATGACTATGCCCTAATATCTTACCAGTGTTAAAAGACGTCGCATTATGTAAGAATCCTTTGATGTCTGATCCACGAGGAAAAACCCTGCTCTCACTGAAGCAAACTCACACATTGGCTACAGTAAATTACTGGCCAGATGTGGCACATCTCATTCCCCTTGAGGAGTCCTGGCTGAAAAGATCCAACGCAACAGAAGCCCTTTTGGAATTGCAGCTGAGGTATGTTCAACAAGATCTGAGCTACCTGACAGTCTTTACGAAGACCTACCCAACCACAGAAATAGACAGCGGTGAAGGAACTTTTTCCTTAATGAATCTCAAATTCACACAGCAAGACAAACAAAACTGGTGGATGTTCCCGTATTTCCCAAAGCAGCGGGACAGCTGCCAGCCACATAGGGAAAAATGACCTTAGCAAGGTCTGCACAGAACCCCATATGAGGTTTTCACCCTGGAGGACAATCCCTTCTTGAAATCCTTTCCACAAGAGTAGCAGGTCGGCACTTAGGCCAGTAGATGTATAGCATGAAATCTGGCCCACTAAGCTATATACACATACATGTGTGCATATGTCAATATACACATATATGTACATATATCTATATATATATGACCAGAGACAGAGAAATCCAGTACTACACGATGACCAAAAAGTCCAGTTGTAAAGTCATGGCACTGCACACAACAAGATTTGGATCCATCAGCAGCCCAGCCCCACAAACACAGGTCACAAACCAGTGACTGTACACTTTTCTTACATCCGTGTGAATGAGAGCTAGAGACCTAACCAGTCCCACAAGACTTGCACGACTGCCTGAGAGGAGCAGAGCAACGGAACAGTCGGATTAAATCCCAGTGAGGAAGCAAACTGGTCTTTCCTCCCCGTCACGCCTTGTATTTCCCGCACCACAAGCCAATTTAGGTGTCAGCTTGATCACACTGGAAATGACGTTGAATATACACACAGCATCGCTCGTACATAAACAGCGCCGAATCTTGTGCAAATCTGCGTGCTCCAAAACTCACTTTCCATCCCCACTTTCCCACTGGAAAGACTCCTGCCCTGCTGAGCGCCCGGCTGCAGGGCACAGCTGAGGGATGTGTCTGTTCTGCCACTGGTGAATGGGCTCTGGTAGCATCTCCCCTCCTTACCTGCCCAAATACTCAGCTCCCCTGAGAGGAAAGTATCTATGGCCCACTTTGTTCCACTCATAAATATACATTACCTACAGCAACGACTTTGGGGAAAACCTCAGGACGCTCAGATTCAGCTCACACAGAGTCTCCTGGAATGTTTTCCTTCAGGCAAGGAGGCGTGGGGGCAAGAAACTGGTGTGTGAGCTGCATCTCCAGAAAATGCAGATGGAAGGGAACGGCGAGAGTCCCACCACACCAACACCGATGGGGCCAGCTGTGACCGCAGGGGGACCAGGCTGGCATGGGAGAGTCCTGCATGGGGACAGCCCGTGCCTCTCCTCCTGGTGCCTTCCCACCCATGGGATGGATGCACCAGCTCTGCACGAGGTGTGAAACAGCCCACGAAGCTGCTGCTCCCCACAGCTGCCCAAATCCCTGGCTGCCTACCGATGCTGCGCTCCTGCTCGTCGTGCGTGTTATCAGGCAGTAACAGATGTCCTCTAATAACGAGCTTATTCTTGGATTTGGCAGATAAAAAGGGTCACGTATGCCGGGTCAGAAGCTCGGTGGTGAGCCTGCTTCCACAGCCCACCTTAAAATATCTCTCCCCATACCTGAGCCACGGGCCTGTCTCCCTTCATACCGAGGATGAGATTTAACGTTTATTTTAAAAGTCAGCTTTATTTGCTGCGAGAGGACATGCTTCTGCGTGCTGGCAGTTATTTTTCCACTGGCGCTGCATATCTCTCAGGCTGTATTTGAGACAAACCAGATTTAGAACATACCAGATTAGGAAACTCATTTGGCTGTCTCTGCTGCCAGCTCCACCAAGCAAAAAGTAAACCTCCACCACGGGACACTGCAAATAGAAATTTTAAACAACGTACTCCTAACTCGAGGCTGTGTTTTGAAAACCCATCTCCTCTGGAGCAGTTCCCTCGGAGGTAACCTCAGGAGATTTCAGTGGGACTAGCTGGGGAATAAAGGATTTGTGCCTGTGGCCACGGAGAGCTGCCACCGTAGGGCCAGATCCTGCCTCTCGCACTTGGCGTTGGCAGCAAGCAGTAGCTCCCCAACTAAATCAATAGGATTAGTCTGAGGAGAAATGCGTTTCTCCACAGGAGAAAGAACAAGCAAACATGTCCCTCATTTGCATTCAGTACACGCTGTAGTTTATTTTATATATTAATTTTTTTCACTTTATATACGAGATTAAATTTGGGGAATGGGTAAACAATTTCACTTTTTTGATATGAAAAAATGCATAACACCATTGGGGAAAACAGATGGCAAATACAGATCAGAAATCATAAGGAATCCAGACTAATGCTGTCAAAGAAAAACAGCTCAGTCCCAGGCAACGTTAGCGATGAAGTCCCTCTCCGTGCCAGTGAGCACCCACCACTAAAAGCAGCCAGGCTAGCCTGCAGCAGAGCAGCTTGCACGCTCCGCCATCAGCCTGGAAATCCCCAGTGGGCAGCTGGAGCGCTAAGCATGGCTTGCACCGAGGCTGGCAGGCACGAGCATCGCCCCAGGATGCAGGCAGAGCCCTGGAAAGGAACACATCTCCTCTCCCCCTTCCCACCCGGTCTGATAGTAATTGGCTGTGGTTGCTTTCCAGCACACTCCCTCCCTTGTGTCAGCGCAGCTCTTTTGGCCAGCAAGCTGAGGGACGGAGCCAAGTCTCCACCTCTGCCGCCCTGCTCGCTCCCGAGGGGAGCAGCCGGCTTGGCCGCCGGCTTCCCATGCCTGGCACCCTGTGCACGCGGCTGGCAACACTGGGCAACCCGGGGTCGGGAACTCCTCCTGCCGTCTGCTACCCTGCAGCCACATTCCAGCTGGCCATGCTCCAGCCTCCGACGGGGGTTCCTTACAGCTTTCTGGCAGAGGCAGCAGGGCAGACATCAGAGGCTTGGGTTTTCAGGCTAGGGGTCTCCCGTATCTCCCTGCCAAAGGGATTCACACTTCTTTCCCTATTTCTACATCACTCTCGAGCAGTTCTTGCAGTTCCTTCATTTTCTTGGCTATCCCCATAGCTGAGGACGGAGCTGCTAAGCCCACTAGAGTGCCTACTCAGCTTATGTGACTATTTTGGGGTTTTTATTTATTATTTGCATTCCAGTGGCATCTGAAGGCCTCAGGCAGCATGAGGGATTGTTTCTGTTGGTTCTGCCTGCCTGGCCTCTCAGCCAGTAGGTCTGGCCTGCCTCCTGCTTTTTCAGGGACAGCGAAGGGCTCATACAAGCTCTACCACAGTGTTGCTTCAGAGCCGAGGCTGATGCTAAGCAGGTCAGAAAAGCTGTCACTCAGTGCTCCCATACTGACTGCGGGAATTAGTATCAAATAGCCAAACCTTTTATTAGCATAAAGCCAAAACCTCTGTTGCTGAGAAAAGTTTTATAGAGAAATTCTTGGACACAAGCTTGTTGCCACCATGCAACATAAAACCTAAGACACTACAATGCAAAAGACACTAAAAATGAAATATCCAGACCACTGCTCAGCTTCTGCTTTCACCTAGGACCCTCCCAGTTACTTCTGCTGACTCTCCTCTGTCAGACACTATCAACTAGAAGTGTGCCTGCCTTCTGCAATGGCTGTACCACGTGCATACACCTCCCCCTCTCTCACACACTCACTGCCATTCACCTTCTCCCTAATCAAATCCCTGTGAAGACCATCCATCAGTCCCTATCATTTATCCTTCCCACACACACAAGCTCACAAAACAGAATTATTCTTGTTAACATTCATTCCGTTAATGAGAAATCCCTGCTGGTTCGTCATCCAGCGGTACAAGTCTTCGCACTCACAGACTGACATCTCTATCATCCTCCAAACTGCTGCTCTGGGGTACGGTAATCTCTTATGGACTGGTCTCCAAGCAGAGGGGAGGCACATTTCTCAGTACCAAACCTAAATTTAAATCTCTTTCCCCTAGAGCTGCTGGGGCTTCAGCATTTTTTTCTCCTGCATGGAACCTAAAATCAGCTATGATGCCTCATTGGTTAGCTAACTGCTTCTGTCCTTTGGGATTTGTCAAACGCTGTTGATAAAAGAGTCAGTGAAAAATATATCCATTAAATGCTTGGCCTCTGCTTGCTTGTTTCTTTTTCTGCAAAACTTGCAAAAAATAAAAATTTGGAAAAGAAAAAAAAATTTTTAAAGAAAAAAAGAAGAAAAAATAAATTCCCTCCAATGCAGTACTCAGTCAGTTACCTGGGTTGAGGGAGTATTTTCAGACGATCCCTAAGGCTCCTCACAGGTGCCAGCCTGGCTCTCTCACAGCCAGTGAGTACCATATACTGTCCGATTAGACGCAGGGAGGGGAGGAAGCAGCAACACAAACTCTTATACAGCAAGTCACCACAATTCCTGACTGGAGGGGAAAACATTAAAAGGCTGTAAAGGGCTCTGAACCCCATTCATACCCAGGTATGTCTTCTGAAATTTTCAAGGATGACAATTAAGACCCATCTCAGTGATTATTTTCATGACACTGTCACCTCCACTGGACTTTGACCTCCAATTTATTTTACATCAGCTTCCAAGCAACCAGCCAGCTGTGATCACTGCCTCCCAGAGCTCCAACAAACTGGTGATTTAGAGGGAACGGGCTTTACATCATTACTAAGCTTGTGTCACCCAGTCCTCTCCCACCTACTCCCTGCAGGCTAGCTATTCAAACCCACAACCCTTCCAAATATATTTTCTCCTCTTTTGCGCACTCTAAAACCAATGGCCTTTGTTTGGCTGGTACCACCCACTTTGGAGATCACGTATTTAACAACATACACTCCTTGACTCTCCTTTTCCACTTCTGACCTCTTTAACTGCACCACGATAATCACGCTCTGCCCTCCTTGTACTTTCCACGCAGAGGGCTAGAGCTCTTCAGCTCTCTTCCAAGCCTCTAACTGCCAAGGTCATCGCACCACCTCTGCATCCCCACCCAGCAGTTACATGTGCAGAAGGATGGATATTACTGAACCACAGTTGTTTTGGGGTATTTCTGTCATGAAGACAGAGCTAATTATCTCTTTAATTCTGTGTTAACATAGTGCAGACTGACATGCTGTCAGCAGGCTCCACCTTCCCCAGGACACGTAGTACACACCACTGAAGAAACCTCTAAGCCCAAGCAGTCCTTGTGCAACAAGTCATCATTTCCAGCCTTTCATTTGCAAGCATCCCCTCCCTCTTTCACATCTGTCAGCTCGTCTGTATGTATGCCTTTATCATTTCCTTAGCTCTCGAACAACTTGTTCGGATCATGCAACTCCTCCCATACCACATGTTCACCCTGATACCAGATTCTCTCCATAAATTCTAGTAAATTCAAAAAATTAATTAAAGAACCTGGATTACCCTATCAACAAGGGCATATGGAAAGCCCTGCTCACCCTCATCAAGGTCCCCTTCTGCTGTATGAAGTCTTGGCCTTCCCCTGAAGAAGTGCTGGGAAGACAGTTACTGGTGAGCTTTTCAGCTGCCTCACCTGAATTACTAATGGCAAACCTCCTGCTCATAGCAGCAGATAGATTCCACACTCATCTCACCAGGGGAGATCTCACTGCCATATTCAGCACTACCCTTCCAGTCAGCAGGTCACCTCCAGCACCCAATGGGTCTGCCCCATGGTAACTGAGTCACCCCTACAGAGGAGCTAGCACCTTCTCACCGAGGCTTTGCACATTATAACCAACCCTCAACCACTTTTGCATCCTCCTCTGTTTGAGCACTCTGCAGCTCTTCCTTCCTTCTCCTCTGTCCTCATCTTAAGTGATATCTATCCTGAACTCCTTAGGATTTCCCATCATTTTCCAGTGTTAAATTCCTCCCTCCACCTCCAATCTCAATACTGCTTCTCCACTTCCTAAACCACTGAATAATCTCTCTCATCTCTCTGCAAATAATGGGGATATAATAATGGATACCAGCTAATGGGGATCCTATATTGAAGTACAACAGAGACCATGACCACAGCAGTCTGGAACAGAAAGGAACATTGTTCCAAGACAGGAAAGGTGCAAAGTTTTTAAATGTCCAGTCCTTCAGAGACTCAGATAAAGGAAAATATTGTGTGGAGTGGGAGAAAGAATAAAACCCTATGGTAAGTAAGGGAAAGGCATTTGATGAGTTTGCTGCCCACCAAGAACTCAGCATCCAGCATGACCCAGGCTGCCTTTACTCCTTTTACATTCTGATATCTCACTTGGCACTGGAGTGTCTGATTAAAGAAGGAGGAATGGAGAAACTCTGGAAAACCACAAAAAAAAATTCAACAGGCTTCACGCATTCCTGGCTATGGATTTTTACAGTGTTAATTAAGAGGATGCCTAGGAGTTCCAGGGAGGAGAAAATATTCCCGTAACATCTGAGAGCAGAAGTTAACAAGCCTGCTGGGATCTTTTTAGCCCCTGCAGAGCTAAGGCTTCAACATTATTAAATGGCTGTCTCATCTAAAGTATGGTGCAACATAACTCAACACACAACAGAAAGCGCAGGATGCTGCAATGGGGGATGACTTCAGATTACACCGCAGAGTAATTCAATTTCAGGACAGGTGTTTGCATGTGACTGAATAAGATACGACTGTGGAAAACAATAAAGGCACCCAAAAGAAGAGAAGACAGAGACAGCAGGCTGGGCTCTGAAATAGCAAAAAAGTGTCAAATGAAACCGCATGCTTCAAGATGTTGTGGATCAGTACGATCACTCAAAGTAGATGAGCTATCAAAAAATACAGACACTACAGAAACAGAGAAACACTTTCTTCGGGTGGTGGTACTCCTCAGAATACATGGTATCTGCTGGCAATTTTTACACACGTGGTCAGTGACTCAGGAATTGTCAGCAACCGAGACCAAGACTCAGGCACTTTCATACGGTGACACGAGTTTCCTTCTTACTGCTCCTAACTCACTCGGGTACACCTGAAAAGCTTACCTTAAAGCCTTTCCCTACGCAATCAGCAGCCACTTCCCATTGCAACCAGCAATTGAAAGGATTATGCTGTATTTGATGAGGCTTTAAGGTGTACATCCTAGATTTGCCTGCTTAGAGATATTTCACTGAGCCTAACCCTTGAAATACATTCATGTTAGGAGTCGGAAGACCACTAGTTTTCTTTTACAGATACAAATTTTCAGGATATTTGGAAAGGACCTGGAAAGGACCTAGGACCTCAGTCATAGCTATGCATCAAATATATGACACAGTGTACACAAATTAATATCTACCTTTCGTTTAACTCTCTAGAGCACATTTCTTTTAAAACCAAAAACACAGTATCAAGACGTTGCTCTTCAAAAGAGACTGCTTTCTGACATCCTAATTCATTCTCCAAGTGGGCAAGGTCTTCCCTGACTTCAGTAAAGTTATTAGATGTCCACAGAATTGCATGGAAAGTGGCCCCAAAAACCAATAACATAGATATACACGAACAGACAGACAAAAATTGAGACTGTTACGTACTGTTACCCTGAATTAGCAGTATCTAACATGATATTCATGTATCCACCAGCTTAAACGACTCTCCCTACATGAATAAGGCATTTTGTACAAACACAGAATTGGTAAGATTTTACAGAAGTGTTGTAGCTGGCGTAGGAGTCCAAGCCATGATGGTTCTATGCACCTCTATCTGAGGTAGTCCAAAGTGACTTATACAATTTGGAAAAAATGAAAAAACATACTTTATTATGCTAATTACTGCTCTAGAAAAAAAACAAACCCTGGCTTCATTCATCATCTTTCTCACGACACATGAAACTTGTCCAGCCTAAACAATACACAAAGATTTCATTGTGCCAGCTTAAGAAAAGCAGACCAACCGATCAGTCATGACACTGAAATTCAAGGTCTGGCACAGAATCCTGACGCCCCAACCGTATAACCTATATTAGCACTTGGAAAAATGTGCAAAGAACTATTCAGTGCAATCGAAATGCAGAACCACCACAACCAGTTAACCTCTCTTACCATACAGGCAATTTCACTGGCAAACAATCATAGTTCAACAATTTAGAGCAAGCAATTTCCAATGCAAGTAGAAAGCAGTGTTTGTACGGAAGAGGCTGTTAAGCCTTTAACCAGCCTACAATTTTGCCGAATTCCTTGAAATTCTCTTCAGTTCAGTACTAAATCCCACCACTAAGAGATATCCTCAGGCAGGAAGGGCTTCAGTTTTGCCCCCCTTTAACAAACTACACTATATCAAACAGCAGTTAATATAATGTATATTCTAAACTGCAGGTTAGTGTCGCAGGGTCTGGGCACTTTCTTTGCTTTGTAAGTATCACAGGAAGAAAGGGAAACATCATCTGGAACAGTAAAGCAGATGACACCCAACTCCATTTCAGAGGCCATCACTTGCACTCAGTAATTTGCCAGAACCGTAGGGAGACCAAAAGCTCAACTCTGCTGGGCTCTCAACGTCCTCCTCAGCCCCATGTCTCCCACCAACCACAACGCATTCCCGCCTTGCAAGATGTGATCCTAACGCAGAAGGTTAAACAGCTCCAATGAGATTTCCAAGCACCGGTGAGCAAAGACACCGGCAGCTGCTCTGGTCTCTGCCAGAGGTGGCTGTAGGAGGCCCTGGGTTGTCCCCAAGAAGTCAAAAGAAAAACTCGTCGAAGAATGTACTTTTGTCCCGGATATGTAAAATCTAGATGAAAGTGACAAAAACCATTGAAAAACACTCAACAAAGGTTAAAGCTCACCCTGCCTCTTGCCCACCCTGCTCACTGTCAACACCACCACCGCAGGATGGTGCGCTGCATCAGAAGCCCCAAGCGAGAGTGCCGCAGTCACCCAGCGAGGGCTCTCGTGTGGTGCTGGCAGCCTTCTGGTTAAGCCACTTGGATTGCATTAGCTGCCTGCTCCTTATCAAGCTTTTCCGTTCCCCCTCATGCTACTCAATTCCATCGTGCCGTCGCTTAACTTATGCATGTAATTTAAAGCTAGATAGACGGCAGGGAAATTGCTTCCTCTGAGGCCCCTACTAATTGACCCCTATCCACAGAGCTCAGCAGTCTTCCCTTAACAGTGCTCGCACGCGCTACCACCACACGAAGTGCAAGTTCGCAGGTTGCCAGCGCAGCCTCTTTCCCCCGGGGCAATGCCATATGGTGTTAAGATTTTCAGGATCAGACGCTGTTCCTGCTGAAATCAATCATCACAACCCCATCCCCAGCGAAGGCCGTCTCAAACTCCTGCTGGCTTCAAATGCGACTCAGCGAGGTGCCTCGGATTTGGACGCTGGTATTTACTGTTTCAGGTCGGTATGCAAACGTTTACTTTAATAGCGCACATATCAATTAGCGCAGCTGTTAAGGAATAAAGCAAGCGGCACCAGCTATGATGACAGCACGCCCACACAGCAGACACCCTGCGTTTCGGCCGAACCCTTCAGACCCTGCCACAGTGAGTCAACCCCTCTGCCTGACTTCGCTGCCACGCTAATGAAAACAAGGAGCGGGGCAACGGAGATTAACACGCTGAGTCGGGATGGTTTACTTCAAAGAGAGGGGGATGTAAAGCAACGTCGAGCTCCTAATCTTCATACCCTGCTGCAGACATTATAGATGCCTATACCAATCAGAGGAAAGTTAGTCTCTATGGGTAAATAAAGATTATGTCTCTTTAAACTGCCTGTACATCTCAATGAACACCAAATATACATACACAAGTAGGAAGCGTGCAACATGACGTCGGTCTTATAGATTTATTATTACCGTACATAAAATTTCCTAGTAATAATAACATTCTATGAAAGCTACTAGAGCACTGGGACACTTTGAAGTTGAAAACAGTAGAAGAAAAATAAGAAAAAAATACTTCAAGTGTTTTAAAAAAGGGTGCTGGGAGGGAAGCATTCCATTAAAAATGCAAGGGTCAGCTGGAAAGCATTCACGAGTCTGTCTTCAGCTCTGTGCACTAACCTTGAGAGTTATATCCTGTGCCTTCATTGCACCAGTAGAAGAGATTTAAAAGGAAAAAGAGAGAGAGATGGTTTCCATGGGATCAGCCAGTTTACTACTTATTGTTCTTATTCTCATTTTTTGTTTTGTATAACTTTTTATAAAGACAGTTCTACCCCCTGCCTCAAATCATCTCTTGCAGCCACTCTCGAGCACAATTCACAAACCTTACAAGTGTGTAGTGGGATGTGAGCCCCTCCATCCTTGCCCTGTGTTCCCTTGGGACCATGCCTACAGGGGTGATGGGGATCACCCCGGCAGAGCCATTGCTTTCCCAAAAGCGTAGGTCAAAAGAGCCCCAGCAGCTCGCTCTGCCCTCGCCCACCCACCGCCATTGCTGCCACCACAGTGCCCTCCTGGAGGGCCGTCCACTCTCTGACACCCTTTCAGATGGTGGCCTTACAGCCAGAGCGCTGCTGTGGCACACGTGCTTTAGACAGCCCTGCTGCTGTTCCTCTTTATTACCTAATTAAAAGGGTAATTTTTAAAAAAAAAAAGAAGAAAGAAGGCATGAGAAAAACAACCATATAAGAAAGTTACTCAGTTTGGGCACTCTTCCTCTCCTACTGAATAACCACATTTCCATAAAGAAATTAGCCACAACCCATGACAAACTTTGTGATGGGCCACAACCTGCAGAGAAGAGATTCTTTACTGACACCTCCACAGCTGGGAAGAGAAACCTGTTTCCTTTGAGCCACGGTATAGCAGCAGAGGAGCTTTTGTGTTTGTGTGTCTGACGGAGCACAAATAGGAGGCGGGGGGGCGGGGGAGAGAATGAAGAAAAGAAGTGAAGGCAGGTGGTTCTGAGAATACGCAAGCGGCTAATAAAACCACGGCTTTTACTAGTCACAGTGGTTAAACAATCTTAACAGGCGGCATTCTCATAACACGCCTGAGCAGTTTTTAAGGCTGTCGACCACCTCTGTCAGGTGCAAGGGAAGTTCTGGCAATGCACTCGGAGAGGTGCAGAACCCCGGAGGAAGATCTGATAACGTACAAATTCGTTTCTTCCAGAGATAGCTCACTTTCTGCACCAATCAATAAGCCATCAGAACCTATCGTTTATCACAAACAGTAAATCCCAGCAGCATCCTGGGTTGCAAGCCTGATGAGGGCACCTGGTGCACAAAAGCATCCCCGCTGATGGGTGGTGCGGGGCTGAGGATTCTCCATGTCTCTGGTTCAGAGAAGCCTCCTTTTAGGCTGTACTCAGCATCATAATCCATCATTAACAGACCAAGGCATTAAATACCTGCTTTGCAAACTTGCCACCAAACCCACATAGACGTATTATTGAGGGAAGCAAGAGTGGAAAACCCAATCTAGTTTCTAGCACCTGGGAAGCCCCTTCTGGTTTTTGCAGTAGTGATGCCGGGTCACCCTACATTCCCGAAAAAGCCAGCTGTGAGGATGCAGAGCTACACATCAAATTTTCAGCAAGGACAGTTCACTTTCACAAGGAGGAATTGATTAGTTGATTTGATGAGGTTGGTTAGGAAAGAGTTAACGGTATCAGCCAAATATCAATTAAACCCCCAAACGTTGCTCTCATCCCATGGCAGTATCGATACCAACGCCATTATCTCCATTTACTTAACGCAGGTCAAATGAATGGGCCCTTCGTGTTGCTTTTTCCCTGGAATCCCTCATCTCACCTCTTCTTGTAGAGAACTCCCGCAGGCAGTCAGTTGGGGAATACACTGCTACACACACACACGCACACACACACAGAAGTTGCAATTCCTCACTTAGTTGCTAATTTCTGTGACCACCAATCTTGACGTCACTCAGCACGGGCCACTGCTTGGTACTAAATCCGTCACCCTCAACACCTGCAGACGTATCTAATATGTGCATCTAACCAGCAACGCTATCATTTTAATAACGACACGGGATTAAGTGCGATTACTGGTCTTTATCGATATCAACCAACTGCTGTTTCCCTCCCGGTTGTGCGTTTTGGTTCCCATTGTCTGTTGTCCCCCACAGAGGAACCGCAATGCGTGTGGCATGGGCCCTGCCTGTCCCCCCTCCGCCTGGCACACCTGGAGACCTGTCCTTACAGCTGTGGGAGGTGCAGTGCATCAGGTGCGAGGACACGTCGTAAGAACAACCGTCGGTACAGTTCAGTCAGGAATCAGTTCAGTCATACCTGTGCTATATTTCCCTTGTGTTTGGTACGCCGTGAGTGGGTTATTTCCTAAGAGATACGGCCAAAGCCATTGCTTGGGTGTGTTTCACTGACTACCAGGCTCTGAAGACAGCGGTCCGTCTAGGACTAGTGCTACCCGTCACCCTGGGGATGAACTCGCCATTACTTTCCCCTGACCTTCGCAGGGCAGGAGCCAGGCGTGCAGCTCCAGCCTTCCCTCTCCCACCTCCCCATCCCTGCACACCACCCCGAACCCTCGTGATCGCCATTAAATAAAAAAGAAGAAAAAGAAGAAGAACCCAGAGGCAGCCAGCAGTCCAATAGCAATAGCACGGCAGGTGAACCAGGCGAGCAGCGTCTCGTAAGGCCCCCGGGCGGGCCCGGGGCTGGTGCCGGTGCCCCCCGGCCGCCTTGCGCGTCCGGGCGCGGCGGCCCGCGGCGGGGGGCGCTCGGTCCCTCCTCGGCGCGGCCGGCGGCCGAGGGCGGCGGGGGGGGCGGTGCTTCTTTTCCCTGGGGGGCGGAGGGGCGGCGGGGCACCGCCGCGCGGGAGGGGGGGGTGGTACCGCGGCGACCTCAGAGCCTGAAGGAGGCCTCGGAAAAGGGATGCTGCATCTTGAAGCTAGACAAGAAGCACTGGAGGGGGGGGGGCAGGGGGTTGAGGAGGGACGGCGGGAGGCTGGGGAAAAAGAAATCATCTCCTCTGACCTCTAGCGAAGTGCCCGGTTTTTTCTTAAGCTCTTCACATTTCCTAAATTTGCAGATCTGGTGTCCCGTTTTGCGGTTCCTGCAACTGCTGCAGACTCCACAGTTGATGAGCCGCTTGCAGGGCACGCACACCCCGCACCGTTTCCGCTTCTTCTTGGCGGGGTTGCCCGCCCCGGCCCCGCCACCGCTGCCGCCGGCCCCCCCTCCGCCGCCGCCGCCTCCGCCGCCGCCGCCGCCCCCACCGCCCCCCGCGCCGGCGGCAGCACCCAGGGCGGAGGCGGGCGAGGCCGAGGCGTGGCTCTGCGGGCAGTCCGCCAGGTTGGCGATCTGGAAGGCGCTGTCCGTGACGGCGGCCGAGGCGGCGGCGGGGGAGTGAAGGGCCGTCATGACGATGACCCCGGGGGGCAGGGAGAGGCCGCCCAGCGCCGGGATGGCCGAGAAGGTGCCGACGCGCTCGGGGAGGTTCATGATCTCGGCTTCGGCGGCGCCGCACTTGAGCTTGTTCATGCACTCCCCGGGCAGCGGCCGGCAGTGCTCGGGGGAGAGGGCGGGGAGGAAGCTGCCGTTGGCCATGGGCAGGGCGGGCTGCTCGGCCGGCGGGCACCCGGGCTTGCCCAGCCGCTGCGAGTCGCTCCGGTGGTGCATGCCGCCCCTGCCGGCGTGCAGCGAGGAGGCGGCGGCGGCCGCGGAGGCGGAGGCGGCGGCGGAGGCGGAGGAGGGCTTCCTCGCGCCGCCCGCCGCGCCACCGCCGCCGCCGCCGCTGCCCCAGAGCATGGCGGTGGCGGCGGCGGCCGTGGCGGTGTCGCAGTTCCAGGGGGACATGCCGATGCGGGCGGCGGCGGCGGCGGCGGCGCTGGGGAAGATGGGGGTGGTGATGCGAGCGATCTTGGCCGCCTGGGGGAAGGCGCCGCCGTTGGCTTTGTAGAAGGTGGCGAAGGAGCGGTACCTCTCCATCTCCGAGTTGTAATCCACAAGGCTGTTGAGGGCCCCCTCGGGCAGGTGGCTGTCCTTGGGCAGCCCCGGCGCCTCGGGGTTGGGGCCGCTCTCCACGCACACGTTGGTGTTCATGGTGGCCGGAGGACGTGGGGGTGAGGGACGGGGTGGGGGGCTGCGGGGAGAGGGACGGGACGGGGCGGGGGTCGCTTAATCCTCCTCCTCCTCCGGGCGCATCCCGGCTGTAGGTGCCGGACCGGGCAGCCGCTCCTCCGGCATCCTCACGGCAGCTGAAACACAGAAAGTCATTTCCCAGGGGGGGCGCGCGGGGGGGTCCAGCGGCCACCCCGGGGACGGACACACACACACACACACGGGCAGAGGGCTTGAGGGGCCGGCTCGGGCAGAGCAAGCCCGGTCCCGGGACAAGCCGGTGGGGGGGACACGCACGGCAAGGGGAACGAGAGCTGCCCACCTACCATCTACACCGGGGAAAAGGAGAAAGCAGGGGAAAAAATAAATGGAAGGAATAAAATAAATAAATAAGGGGAGGGGGGGGGGGAGCGGGGGGAGGGAACCGCCAGCTGCCACCGTGTCCTTCTGCGCCCGGCGGTCATTAGCTGCCTGCCGGCACAGCTGGCTCCGCGGGTGCTGGTTGCGGCGGTACCGGCTACCCCCCCGCCGCGGGATGGGGACACACACACACCACACACATTGCCCGGGGGGGAAAACGGGGCCAGGTTAAAAAAAATATAATGATAATAATAAAACAGAATACTTGGGGCAGGCAATTTCACAGCCTTTACTGCCGGCGCCTGCAGCTGCACTACAACCGGAGTATTCCTCCCAGCCCCGGGGGGAGGATTCCCCGCCGCCGCCGAGGGCTGCGCAGGGAGGGCTGGGGGTGGGACACACACCCCCCGACAAGGGGACAGCCCCACGGGGCTGTGGGAGAGAGGGAGAGGCTGTCGCTGTACCTGCCGAGCTAGGCTTCGGCGGGGAGAGATGGCCCTCTGCTTCAGCAAAGTTTAGGGGGGGTGGTAAGGACGCGGTTCTTGTTTTATTACCCATCGCGTTTCCCCCACCACCCCCCCCGCCCCGGGAGGTGAAGGGGGGTATTTTACTTTCTGGCAGTGAGGAAGGTACATTATGGCAGCCTGCGCGAACTAAAGCAAAACATAAGCGTAACTTAAAAAGCCCTCAGTTTCCGAACACTGCCTCTTTGTTTTCCAGATGCTCTACCTGAATAGTTCAGATATTTCCAGCATCTTTTCTGATGTAGGTCTATCCATCAGAAACCTCCACTTCGGAGACACTCGTGGGGGCTACGTCTAGTTTCCACACTCCGGTATGTTTAGTTCAAAATGGTTATCAATTACGGTAATTACGATCATAATTAGATTAATGAACCGTTTGCAGCCCAGCCTACCCGAGTGCAAAAAAAAACTTCGTCTCCTCCCGACGTCGGGCTTTACGTAAACAAATCCAGATGAAGGGAGCGTAAATCTACAGAAGCAACCTCACCCTGGGCTACCCTGGGGACTGCCGGGCGTCTCTGCAACCGTGGGGGGGGAGTGGGGGGGGAGGGGAACAAACAGAAAAAAAGACCCCGAACCCGCCGGAGTCACCTCTGCGTTTCCACGTCAGGGAAAAACCCAGACTCCTGCTGCCTCCCCAGGTCTGGTGGCAGTACAAAGGCTGCCCCGGAAAGCTCTCGGCTAAGCCTCGTCTTGGGAAGGGATGCGAAGGATTTGCATCCAGCACAAAACCCCAAAAAACCACAACCCCAACCCTCTGGTTTCCAGAAAGGCAAACCTAGCCGCACGTCCTCGGTAACAACTACTCGATAAAACTAGTTTTGCCAGCCATGTGGAGGAAAGCCACGCATCTGGTAAGGAATAAAACCTTCAGTCGTTTAAACCAGAAGTCAAATAACATACGCGTTTTCTTCTCCTTACTCCCCCCACTCGGCGTTAAAGTGGCTTCTCTTCACCAGAGCCCCCCCTCCCTGGCCGCCTCTCCTCCGCCCGCAGTCGCCTCTCTCGGGGTTCATTGCCTCCAGGAGCGAGAAAATGATGGTGCCCACCAACCGGGTCATTATTGTTTAATCGATGCATCTCCGGAGCATGAAAAGGGTACCCGAGACGCAGTTATTGATTTCTTCTCCCCTTCCCCCCCGCCCCCCCTTAACTATCGCCCTCGTTTGCACGAATGAAATAAATACATAGAAATTCCTAGCCGGGCTTGGCGATTCTGTCCCCGCTTAAGCCAAATGCGACTGTACATGTTGGATATTGCACGTCTGCTCTGCCAAAGACAGAGAGATCAAAGGTCATCTTTAACATTCAGGGGGAGGGGCGGGTACAGATGAATTAATAAATTAATATAGCGGCGCCTTCTTTTATTGCCCAAATCTACCATTAATCTACTTTGACGACCCCAGAGGACAAGAACAAAACAAATAAAAAAAGAAAAAAAAAAAAAGAAAAAAAAACACCCAGCTCCCGACACAACCATAAAATTTAAAAAATAATTAAAAAAGAAAACCCACCCCCTATAAAAATAAATAAAAAATAAAACACGACGGAAAAGGGGAGAAGGGGGAAAAAGCAAAGCAGTCACTTACCAGGCTCTTTATTTGGGGGCTCGAGCGTGCAGACGCTCCCAGCCTGTCTGCCTTTAATTAGTTGCACATCAGTCCCTAACACAAAGAAGAAGAAGAAGAAGAGGAAAAATATCCAGATGTGCCTTGGCAGCTTCTCAATTACAACTTTGATACTTGTAAACAAACTGCGGGGGGGGGGGGGGGCGATAAATGAAGCCGCCGATCCACTAAACAAATACCTGTAAGTGGCTTTTTTCCCCCCTCTCCCTCTCTCGCTCGTTGCAGAGAAAAGAGGAGGAGGAGGAGGAGGAGGAGGAGGGGGAGAGCAGGGGAGGCGGCGGGGGGCGAGGAAGGAGCGGGCACAGAGGGAGGGAGAGTGTGTGTGAGTGTGTGTGTGTGCGTGTGTGTGCGCGGTGGTCTCTGCCGGCGCGCTGCTCGCCGCCCGTCTCCCGGCGCCGGGAGTGCGTGTTGCGTGTGTGTGTGTGTGTGTGTGTGTGCGTGTGTGTGGCGGTGCGGGGGAGGGGCGGGCGGGAGGCGGCGGCGGGGGCGATCGCCGCCGAGGTGAGGGAGCGCGGGAGGAGGACGCAGGGATGCGGACACACGCCCGCCGCCGAGCGCCTGACGCTGCCGCCGCCGAGAGGCGCGCACGGCCCGCGCCGGGGCGCACCGCACCGCGGGGGGGAGGACACCTCCCGCCCTTGCCCGCCCCCCCTCCCTCCCGCGGCGGGGCGCTGCGGCCGGCGCGGTGGCCGCCCGGTGCGGGGCTGCCGGCGGGGGCGGGGCCGCGCTGCGCTGCAGAGGGAAGGGGGGGGAGGGCGCGCCCCGCCGCACCGTACCGCGCCGCCCTTTCACCCTCCCCGCGGGCGGGCGGGGAACTGCCGGGAAAGTTTGTGCCCCGGCAAGTTTGCGGGGGTCCCTCCGCGCCGGCAGCGGTGTCACCCGCCAGCAGGCTGGGGCAGGAGCCCAGCGCCACGGCCACCCAGCATGTCATCTTTTGAGTGCCTGTCCCTAATGACCACCCCCCCCCCCCCCCCCCCAGCACTATTATTTTGGCAGACGTGTGAAGTGCTGCGGCATAGTTAGGTGAAACGCAGCCCGCTGTATCGTGGACGTTACACAAGTGGGCAGTGCCTGGAAGCACGTTCTGAATGCTTCCTGTATCCCTGCCCTGGAGGTGCGTGGAGGGCACGCTCCCAGTGCTTCTCTCAACAAGCCACTGGCATGCAGACATCGAACACACAGCAGTTCCTTAAAGAATTTCAACAACTTAGTGTTAAAAAAAAATCCCAAGCAAACCCACCTGCCTTCCCCGGAGCTCCTGCAAGCACCTCAAGGGCCCTGTATTCACCGAACAAATGATGCACCACAAGATCTCCATCCCACTCTTCTCGGCATCCCCAAAGCTGGCACTGACAAAGATGTTGCCGCAGCCCGGTGCAGCCAGCACGGGCACTAAGTGGTTAAGAAGTGGATGTCTCTGCCAGGGAAATCATTTTAGCCATTTGTAAATTACCAAAAAAAGAAGGGAAAGTTGTACTGTTTCATTGGCTTTATATGCAAGTAAATGAAGGCTTTATTCCCAGACTGAAGTTTTATTTCCTTCTGTTCCGATCTGAATGCAGGCTCGGGGTGCTCTGCACCAGGGAATTACCTGCGGAAAAGTGCTGTAGGAACTTTTCCCCAGGAGCAGAATGGAGAGGTGGATTTTGGCAGCGGGGTTTGGTGAGGACCAGCAGCCTCATGGTCAATATGCCACCAAGTGAGACCAAGTGGTACACAACAGGGACAGTTAGGGTCCATGGGGCAGCTCGCAGATCTCCGAGAAGTCGCACCACTGGCATCCACATTATGGATCGGTATACGCTGTATTTGGAACCGGTACAGTTTATCAAACTAATCATCTGCCTCTAACCGCACAATATGCATTTTAAAACACCTCCTGAGTAGCTGGCATCATCCCCTATGAGCAGCTCTGCTGCCTTATTCAGTCTTCTCTCTTTCGATACGTTTTAACATGAACTTCTGGGGGACAATACCACTGAGGGGAACCAATGTTTCGGCAATGTCACAAAGTGCCAAAACCCAAGCGCTTTTCCTGATGAGGTTCATTCCCTACCACTTTTCTCCCAAATTAGTTGTCAAAAGCCATACGCAACACTCCAAACCCCAAGGACGTTTTTCAAACACAGCCTCCTCCTGAACTCCAAACTTCCTTTCATCACAACCCGGGTCTCGCTTCAGCAATCCTTTCCAAGTTAATTTATTACTCTTGAAGGAGTTACATTTTTAATAACCTACAAGAGGAAAAGGGGAAAACTCTGATAATCTTTTCCTGTGCATAAGGAAGACCATTTCATGTATTTTTTAATTGTCACATGAATTAAATTGCAGTGCTATATATAACCTTTCAGCTCCAGCCTGGAAAACTTGCACACTTTTCTGGTGTTGGGGAAGATGTGTGGAAATCCAATTTGGATGGATTTTCCCTGAAACCTTTTGTTCGGTAGAGGTTTTCTTGTGTTTCCAGAGACAAATCTGTTTTATCCTGCAGTCTGCCCTCAGCCTGGGAGCCAAGGGGGACTGGAAGACTGGAAAATGTACAGGTGTTTATCGGTGAGGCAGCCAACCTTCCAGCTACAACTTTCTCATGGCAAGTCTTAAGAAAGCAATTCCAGATTGTCCTTTTCATCATAATCCGTGCTGTGATAGCAGGCATGGAAAGTTAAAAATCACAGGCTCTGTTTTTTGTCCAGAAACCATTCCTATTTCACTTCTAGCAGGAATGCAGGGAGAGTGGTATGTTGCAACACTGTGAATACAGGAGCTGCCCTGCCTTTGTAAATATTAAGGTTCTTCTGAAAGAAAGTTGCAAAAAAAAGAAACAAACTGAAATTCGCTTCCTGTTCTGTGTGTATTTGCAAACTGGCCATTGTAAACCTACCCTGATCCATCAGTGTTACAAGCATTGCACCAGAATTAGAAAAAAAGGAGGTGAAGCAAGCCCTTGAGGAATGCAGCAGTTCATTACAGACTGCTAGCTGGGTCTTTTTTTCTAATATCGTTACTGTTTCCTTCTGTGTTCTGTTTTCCTAGGGCTCCTGAAGCCCACAGATCCACCGCTAGGGCCGGACTCTCACCCAGCAACTGCATTTGGGTTTCCCTTCTGCTGGGGCAAGGAGCCCTAAAACGTCCCCGACCGCAGGCACTGCAGCTCTGGCTCTCCCCTGGGTGCCCCCGCACCCGTCCTGGGCAGGCTACCCTCGGGGTGCAGGCCTCTGCTAGAGAAGAACTGAGGATGGGGACTGGAAAAGCAGCTGCCCCTGCTCCGCTCTGCCCCACTCACATTCTTACTGGGAGATGTCCCACCTGGCACTGGAAATGGTAGGGTTTCACTCAGGACCATGTTCCTTTAGCTGCCTCCAGGTATGTCCCTTACTCCTTGACAAAAAATGGAAATGGTGGCTCAGCTGTTTTCCACCCTTGAGAAGAGACACATTTCAGGCACAGCCTTTCTTCTAGCACCAGTCTTGTGGGCACTCCAAACGTACAGTCCTCCCCTTCTGGGACTGGGGGTAAACTGAAGAGGAGATGCATGAGCTTTCTCAAAGTTCCCAAACCAATTTCTTTTTTAGTTCATTGTTTCCTAGAAACACACGGTAACATACGGAAGTATGTGTGAGATCCCACCTGCAGTACTGTGTTCAGCTCTGGGCTCCCCAAAATAAGAAGGACATCGAGCTGTTGGAGTGAGTCCAAAGAGGGCCACGAAGATCATCAGAGGGCTGGAGCACCTCTGCTATGGAGACAGGCTGAGAGAGTTGGGGTTGTTCAGCCTGGAGAAGGCTCTGGGGAGACCTTATAGCACCTTCCAGTACCTGAAGGGGCCTACAAGAAAGCTGAAGAGGGACTTTTTACAAGGGCCTGTAGTGATAGGACAAGGAACAATAGCTTTAAACTGGAAGGCGGTAGATTTAGATCAGACATTAGTAAGAAATTCTTTACTGTGAGGGTGGTGAGACACTGGCACAGGTTGCCCAGAGAAGCTGTGGCTGCCCCCTCCCTGGCAGTGTTCAAGGCCAGGCTGGATGGGGCTTTGAGCAGCCTGGTCTAGTGGGAGGTGTCCCTGCCATTGCAGGGGGATTGGAACTGGATGATCTTTAAGGTCCTTTCCAACTCAAACCATTCTGTTATTTTAAGTGTCTTGTAGACTGTCCACAAGAGTAACAGCACACCTGCAACCCATTGCCTGGAATCCCTCATAGCTCTTTAACATCCTTGGAGCTACAAATTATTCCATGGAGTCTCTGGGACCTGGGCTCCAATCTTACCTGAAAGCTGTCTGTTTGCACTGCCATGATACCGAACCCAGACCCTCTGAGCTGTACTTCATCTTTCAGCAGTGCTGTGCACCCTCCTTTCTTCCTCTGTAGATGCCCACCTCTCTGCTGGCACATACATACCATTTCTCCTTTTCATGGCTGTGGCCAGGCACCTCCTCAACACTCCCTCACACCTGCCCCTGCTACTTTCCACACATGCAGCCCATCCTGGCTCCCAGCCACAGAGGGATGCCTCACTGCTTGTCAGCTACTGTGGAGTTCTTGCATCGGTAAAGGAAAAGACCAGGCATGAACTAGTTTTTGTGCTGCAAGAAAAGACACCCAAGAGCTGCTGTAACACATAACCTGCCAGAAAAAAAAAGGTTAAAACCATCCATTAGAATGCCTTGCTTATCATCCAGTATTAGTGAAAACTGCTCTCCTTGCCTTTGTTTGAAAGGAAATGCAGCCATTACCCCCCTATTACAGACACCTACAAATATTTACTAAAATAATGTAGCAGAGCATTTTTTTAAAAAAAAAAAAAAGTTGTCACAGCTTAAATATTCCCATTACTTTGAATGTGGTTTGATTCTGCTTCAAGTACAGCCACTTCTCTGCTGCTTCCTAGGCAGGAGTCCAGGCTGCTGATCTCCAATTATGCTGAATCCCAGAGGGCTCGATCCACAGCTGATGCAAGTCAGCGTTGCAGCGCTGCATTTGATGGGACACTGTCCACTGAGAAACAGTGGTTCCCGGGAAAAAGAAAACCCACAGCAGTCCTCATATCCTTGATGTTGGGACCAAGAGCTCTGAAACCCAGGTCCATAAAGCTGGCTACTAAAAACACAGGTTTGTTTAGACCACCTCAGTATCTCCAGATGTCTCTCCTCCATGAACGATGGCCCATGCGGCAGTGCCACAGTTCCATTTCTTTCTGGCTCTTAAAAAAAACTTTACTGAGAGAAGGGCAGGGGGGCTGGAGTGGCTTTTACTCTGTGAATGTTGTGTGAATCTAAAAGACGCGTCAGAAACGTAATGCCAGCAGCTTACAGGGGGGTTTAGAATAAGCACTCTCTGGCTAGTACACAGCAAGTGTGGGCTTGTTCACCTAATCAGCTTTGGGGCTCCTTGGTGCTAAGGGGGTTGTATTCTCTTTTTGTCAAACGGCATCACACAAATGCTCCTCTGGGGCAGCTACTCAGAAAGTACATTTGTTCTCTTAGGGCTTGCACACTCCCCCAAAAAAGTAAGAAAGGTTTGTATTACTGCCTGTTTAAGATACCTGATGTTTGGTTGTTTTTTTCCTTTCAGGTCCTACTTTCAGATACTTCTTGATTTGTCAAGTTTCACCTCTTTGGACTAGAAGTTCCCTGTTTGAGAGGTATGTGGTCTCCAAAACTCTTCAGCTGGTTTCCAGACTTTGTTCTGAGCAAACACATTTTCTGTACTAAAATAATAACTATTTAAGAACTACTTTTCTAAGGAGCTCTAACACCTTTGCACTTGGAAGCAAAAGTTTGAAATTTGGTCATCACAAATATACCTAATTCAGCCAAATCATACATGTTTCTGAGCTATAAGGAAAAAATCTTAGTTCACACATAAGAGAATTGTTAGAAGTACAGCAGGGAAAATTCTCTGAAGTGTCTCTTTTTGGCTGATCTTTGAAAAAGATTCCCTCTGTAAATGCATTCCCTGCTCTGGAAACGCTAAGTGATCTGGCAGTAGCAAAAAGTAAGCATCTGCCACCGAGCATTCAAATTTAGTGATCTCTTTTATCAAATTATCAAAACAAGGATGATCCCACTTCCAGACAGACTTACTGATGTTTGAGAAGTACACAGGTACCACAGAGAAAACCTGCAGAAATTTTGGAATGTGGATGTGTGGAGTTGGGGCAACTTTGTGAAGGAAGAAAAGACTGATGCTGAAAAGGCACCACGGACTAAATGAAGAAACAATCCAGTAGGAAGACTAGTCTGCGATCAGGCAATTGAGAGCCTGATCAGGCATATGTATCAAGCTGGTAAAGTAAGGATTCCATGGATAAACTCAACTCAGGCATCTCCTAGCTTTTGAGCACTTCAGCTTGCGACCTTTGCAAAGATTCTGGAGATTTCTAGCCCCTTGGCTTGGCCGCTTTCTGAATTTTGGTACTGGTCTCAGCAGGGACAGATTTTGCTTTACCTCTGTACTTCAGTTTTTGATGAGGGAGTTCCATTTTCACATTTAGTCAATCAGGGAGAGCAAGGATTTCATTAGAAAGCAAAGTTTTTTCAACTTAACACCAGCTTCAGGTGAATGGCAGTCATCTTGGGCCAGATTTTCGTTTCACATCATGTGCACATCACTGTGATCAAGCATCTCTGGTAGCTTATACTAATGAAAAATCACACTCATACCTCTATTAACTGAGCCCTGACTTTGGCCCTGGGATGCCCAGGATAGCCACACCAAGCTGTTCCAGGCTTTGCTGGACTGGAAGAGTGTCTGAAACCAAAGTAGTAAGTAAAGCAAACTTTTTTACTACCTCATAAAACAACGAAAGAAAAAATAGTATCTGCTTCAGGTGATTTCTACAGGAAAGGAATCTGAGTGAGATTTTTCTCTAGAGAAAAGTCTTTTCTCTGTAGTGTGATGTTGCATAGCTCTGGTCACCTGCTCATTGAAATAGCCAGAGATTCTGTTATCATCTCAGTTCTCACACTCTGACAAAAGACACATGTATATTTTACCATCCAGTTTTGTAAACGCTTTGCTCCCCTCATCTGTTGTCAACTTTTCACCGTTAAAGACTCAGACTCACCTGGAATAAGTTTATTTTTTTCAAATACTCGATTTCACACAATGCTATTATTTATGGTTAAGGCTTGATTGGGAAGAATGACTATCAATCATGACTCAGAGATAGCCACAGTGCCAGAAGCACTCCTGTCCTTCACAGGTCATCATTCTGATTTGCAATAAGCACCAGCAGGCAGTGGATGGTCACTTCCCTTACTGTCCCCTGAGGTCATGTTAATCAGCCCTTGGGTTCGCTGTCAGAAGGCATAAACACGGGACTCCACATGCTGCACAGTGTAGGACTGACACATGACCCCAGGGAAGTACTGTTGATCCTCTATCAGTGCCCCCAGAACTTGCTTCTTTCTCTGATTTCAGGGGTATCCACAGATGAATAGGGGTGGGGTGGCCAGCTGGCTGCTCCACACATCAGGTGGTTCAAAAGATGTTACAAGTAGCTGGATGCTCAACAGCACAGTGTTGGTCATCTAGATGACAGCAAATAAGCACCTCCTTTGTAAGGTGGGACATTCAGCAGCAGGTGTTATCTCACAGAAAAGGTAACTGCTGAGGTCTAGGTAATACCAGCTTCCATCAGTTTATGACTGTCCTGAAAGCTATCCCTAGCTCCCTGAATGCTTTTCAATATTCACCTACTTACAGGTATGGCTCCAGATGTTCAAGAAAGATGTTGGGAAATGGAAACAATACCCCAGATGCCAGTGGGTGGTCAGAAGAATACATTACATCCCAAGAACGGTGACAAGATGTGAGCTACTGGACTTGGGAAGGACGAGAATGAACACATTGAAAAGCAAACAACAAAAAAAGCTGGTAAGAGCAGTGGAAGAAATATGGGTGAGCTGTATTGAGAGGATTTAACAGGAAAATCAGGGCAGAACAGAACACAGAAGGTGCCACGAGGGACATGAGCAAACTTTCTTGTTTCAACAAGATAGCTATCCTTCCTCATGCATGTGCAGTCCCGTCCAACTGTGCAGTCACACAAATATTTTAAGCTTCTCTCTCCTGCCAGCAAGAGAGTTGTTATGGCAGCCAGTGCTGCACCGCCTAGATGAGCCCCCAGAGAAAGCCCTCTCACCTCTCACTCACTCGCTGGCATGCCAGCCAGTTCCCTGCACACCTTACTACGTGCTCTGAATGACGGTTACCTTTCAGTTAATGCTTCAACCCTTTCTGGGTGTAACTTTAGCCCCCTTGAGCAGACGCACACCTGCTTTACACTGCATCTGCAGAACAGAAGAAACAAGGCCCTGAGTACAGAGAGCTTGTTACAACATGCTATAGGCAGACCAGGAGATATTATCAAGCAATTGAACAAGGACCAATATCCCTTTGGTCTTGAAATTCTACCTGTTACCCCTGCTGTGCTGGATCCACTTGATTCCAAGTTGCAAAGTGTTATCCTAAGCAGGATGACAGAAATGCCCATTGTTAATTAACATTATTATTTTATTAGTCATGGTACTTAATGGCCCAAGACATTTTGGCTGATAATTGTGATCAAGTAACAGGGCTATTTTTTTTTTTATACCTGGACTACATGTAAAAGTGTATATACATATATATATATATATATATATAAAGCTATACAAATACTTAGGGTAGAGATCTCTCAGTATGCAGAGTTTTCCTTAACACCTCTCAAGCCCATTTAATATTCAGGTTTGCTGTTACACAAAGCAATAAACTGACCAAAAAACAATTGCCCTTACAGATAAAGCAAACATTAAGGCTTTAATCAACAATGCTGTCAAAGTATTTAGAAGAAATTAGTTTATCATGCATAGCAAAGATGGGTTTCTTGAGACTTCTAATGAAAGCTGATATAGCCATTATCTGATTACTGTAACGTACACTCAATCATTAATACAGAAGTCCTCTTTAATGTTCTTTGTTTTATGGCCACAGCCATCCTAGGAGGAAGCTGAGAGGTGGGAAGGAGAAAGTATTGCTTCTTGATTTTGTTTATGCCAATTCTAATGGGGTTGTGACACTGAAGAATGCTAATTTGAGACTGATGTTTATTTCTTTGCTCTGATCACAAGACGTGGGTCAGACTTACGAGAGGTCAGCAGTATTTTATATCCTGAGGACAAAATGATGCTATTCAGGACTAATCCAGAGGCTGTGCCAGTCTTTTGCAGCCCCAGGGATTGCCAGTTGGCATATTAAGATGGTGTGAATCCACACGTCCCATTGCAGCTGTGCTGAACCAGGTCCTGTTACCAGTAAGGAGCTGTGCCCTAGCATCTGCATGGAAATGACGATCCTGCTCTTCAGCAGCAAAAACATGGAGAAAGTAAAGATGCATAAGGAGTCTGGTAATTATTTCTCAAGTTCGTTATAGCAAACTGCACTCTTGTTATTTTGCTGCTGGCTTCTGCTAATAATTTGCTCTCGGTTTTTAAAAGAATAGACCCCAAAAGAAATTTGTGGGCATCTGGCTCAATCAAAATGGAAAAGTCATAATAAGGAAACTGTCTTTCAGAAAGAGTGAAGACTGTGTTCTCTGAATTTAGATTTTTTAAATGACTTTGGATTTTGCAGATTGTAGTCATTATACAGCTATTTATAAGGAGGTACTACTGTTGTCTTTGTCAACAAAAAAAGCCTTGAGAACACTGTCACCTAGGATTAGTATTGACACAAAACAAATGTTCTCTCAATATTTTTGTGGATGTTTTCACAGGATCATTAGAGAACCTGAACCCCACTATTACTGCAAATTAAAAATTATTTAATACTGCTGCCTGTGAAAAGGTGTTGTTTTTACAGTTGTCAAAGACCTCAGACACTGATCATTTTGTTTAACAATACATTATTTTCTTTTAGTACTTTTAGACAAATTGCAGGTGTTATCTTATGATTCTTTAAATTCCTGTGTTATTGTAAAAGCACTCGTATGAGTGAATAAATAGTCACCTAAAATAGGTATTGATTTTGCATCTTTAAAAGTAAGGTACCAAGAACACCAATAATATGTTTATCTCAAAAATATGTCTTCATGTACCATTCAATTCATGCTGCAAGTTTTAGAGCTTTGTATCTCTTTGGGGAGAGTTCCTACTGCGTATCATTTAAGTCTCATATAAACTTGTAGGTTAAATGGTACATCAGTCTTGTTCTGAATCAGAAATTAAATGTGTCCTTTGGGAATGCTTCTAAATATTTTTACTTTAATGACTGGAGCTTTTTAGCCTTTCTCTTTGTTAAAGTCAGCCTCAGAATTAGCTTTTTGTTGTTCCCCCCATCATTCCTTCTCCTGTCTGGAGAATCTCAGCTGCTAAAATCCACCACTGCCAAATCTGCTGCAGACTGTGGACAAAAGAGAAAGTTCAATGAAACAGGAACACTCGAGCTTCCCGTTCATGCCATGCTCTGACTCTATTGTAGAACAATGGAGTTGCAGCAGACCTGTACAGCATGTAAAAGAAATGGACCTTTAAGAATGTATGTTTTCCCACACTAACAGGAGTACTAAGCTCCCACGTTTTCCTACCATATGAAATTCATCACTGTGTATAATTCTATCTCCATTCCTATGGTTCACTTCCTGCTGCAGCCATGATAAATGATAAATGTCCTTTTACATTTAGGGATTTTAGAGTTACTCATAGAATCACAGGATCACAGAACAGCCTTGCTTGGAAAAGATCTCTAAAATCATCAAGTCATCATTAACCCAGCACTGCCAGTTCACCACTACACCATGTCCCTCAGCACCTAATCTACACGTCTCTTAAACACCTTTCACTTCTGTTGTTATCAAGTCTGTGTTTCAAATACCTGTCTGCATCCTGCTCATTCCAGTATGATATGCAAGTCTACAGATAATATATGCACCCCATGCTTAAATACACCCATGCTAAGCCTCCAGAATTGAGTTCACCGTTCACTTTTGCTGATGCTTTTCCTCAGCCACTGCACCCCACAGCAATCATTTCAGCACTGTCAGTTCATCTGACCTTCCTCTGCATTTGATCAGACACAACAAACCCATTCGTTTTTCCTAACAAAACACTGGAAAGTTTCCAAATGATTTTTGCTTCCCTGGGTAGACTTCAAAATGAAGACATGCAGCTACATATATGAATCTACATACGTACAATGGCTGTTTGCCTGTGCAGTGGTCCTGGGGGAGACCAAACTTGAGCTGTCAATAACTTAACCCACTTTTGAGTACAGATCACAGATACATAAGAATCTTTAAGATGCCACTCAGACCTATCTCCCTTGACTCACATTGATATGTTAAAAGGTGAAGTCAGGTGAGATGAGTCCAACCCATAGTGCCCAAATGATCCATTCACAATGAGGAGGCCAGTGCATCGGATGCTGTAAGACAATGTGCAGGGAAACAAGAAGTTACCACAGCACAATCCAAGACTGATCCAGAGAAGGCTCAAAACTCAAATACTGATCAGATTTACAGCAGACTTAATTTAAGAAGCAATACTATTAGCAAGGGTGGGAAGCAATGAAAAGGGGAAGACTGGAGAAGATATGAGTAATAGTAGTGCAGTCATATGTTCACAGCAACTATGCACAATATGTATCTGTGAATCAAAGTAGTTGTGAATCAAAATAGTTTTAATTATTACTAGGTCTGGTTTATGTATAATCTCCTTAACTATAAATAAAATCATCTCTCCTCAATAATCAATCAAGCTAGGTACCTTTGGCGAGGTATCTTCTTCAAGCATTGCAGTAAAAAGTAGATTTTGAAGAAGGATTTAAAAGGCAGATGCAGCTGGGATGGATTAGAGATCCTTGTGGAGAGAAAATTAGTATAGCCATGGGAAGGAAAGGTGGACATGACCTGATTCACTGGTCTTCCTTCCGTCTAGCAGACATGCAAGATCACTGTCTGTCACTGTGAAAGAGTCAGCTCCAGTTGTAAGTAGATCGCCCGTATTACCTGTCTCCAGGAATCTCTAGTGTGCAAGTCTTATTTTCTTCCCCCATCAAACACCTGTTAATATTTCCCTCACAGTAAATCTTGCCACTAAGATGAATAGATATGTAATAAATTAGTAGTAATATATAATTACTGCAATTACTCTAACCCAGCCTGTACACCAGCTCTTCAGTAAGTTTCACAACCCATTCATGTACAATCACAATGCGTTCTCCGTTGACCCTGACACTTTCCTTGCAACATTTAGGAGGGAGAAAGGGCATGAAAGAGAGAACAAGCAGAAAAACATGCTGGTCAGTGAAAGTAGTCAGGTCCCAGAAAAATAACCCAAAGAACTATTTTTCCTATTTTAACAGTTTTCTCTGGTTCAATTGAATTTTGTCTGTTTACTGTTTATTTTCTCTGTAGTTTTCAGGTTTTCACAATTCATTAACACATCGTCCAACAAGTCAAGAGTTTTAGGGATTACATTTCCAACATATGTTTCTCCTTGCTATATTTCCACTTAATTAATTTTAAAAAATAGTATTATACTTGAAAGTTCACATTTATTGCTATATTTATGAAATCTCTCTTCCCTCTAAGTAACTTAAATTTCTAGATGTTTCCTCCCTGTTTTATGTGATTGTAATTGATTATCCATTATGCCAATAATATAACTAAAAAGACAAAAATCAGAGTTACTCCAGAGTAAGAAGCTGTCCTAATGCTTTAGGTAACCCTGATTTGGGGCACTGGAGAAGTCAAGGATGTAATTAAGAAAGTCCTGCAGCCTTCATAAACATCCCAAGGTTACCCTCCCCAGACCCATGCCTTTTTCCTTTCCTTGCCACTTGAAGTGCTGGGGTCTGAACCCCAAGCCCTGAATTAAGGTTGACATATGGGTCGTCCCACAGTCCTTTAAAAGGAGGGGAGGAGTTTGCCTTTTGGCTTTCCTCCAAGGTGCGGCCAGCCTTGTAGGGAAAGCCCTTGGGTAAACAAGCCCCAGATGCCCTGCACTTGGGTAAACAAGTGCCAGGTGTCCTGCTTTGGGCATAAAAGCTGGGACCACTTGCAGGAAGGGTGCAGTGTCTGTCTGTGAGATGGATGCACTTTGCAGAGTTTCCTGTTGGGGAAGGACTTCCTGACTCTGCCTGCAACTGGGCCCCAGTCAGGTTTGGCATTTGCAAATGCGGGCTGGCTTCGTGGGGAGATAACATGGGGCTACTTCTATCTTATGTGATCAGCCTCTTGACTTGGTTGTCTCCCATCTCTTCTATGGGAGACTTTGTGTCTTTGTTTATTCCACCTATTATTGGTTGTGCTGTGTCGTTCCTGGGATTGCTGGGGTTGATGTCTGTTATGTGTGATCTGTTTGACTTGTTTGTACCCCCAGCGATCACCCGTACACTGACTTTTCTATGTACAATAGAATCTGGTTACTGGATTGTTTTGCTGCGGGCTGCGTCCTTTGTGTTAGGCCTAGTGATTGGCAAAACACCACTCCAAGCCCTGTCCCTGCCAATACCTCCCACAGGTAAAATGGGACCCTCACCGCTGGCCTCTGCCATGCTTCCAGCAATCTCTGTCAGCCGAATACAGAGTAGAGGGTAGCTTTAATTTATTGTCTTCTTTTTATCTGGTGTAAAGGAGCAAAAGGGCTGAAACTCTCACCTTTTCCTTTCTTCGTTAAGGATAATGTATTCAGATCTCTCTGAACAGAAGCGCCTAGTACTGTGCATGTGTCACACGAGGGAAAAAGCATCACCTCTTGCATTGCTGGGAAGTACAAACACATTTAAGTTAAAGGCAACCAAGTTCCTACCATCTCTTGCAGTCACTGTCTTGGAAGAGGAATTGCCATAAGAGGCACTACTGAAGACTGCCCAACAAGGGATTTCTGGAGATCATTTTTGTACACTGGGTGTATCTTTTAAAAAGGTTTTTTAAATTTTTAGGAAGAGCCTTAGAATACATAGGGATCTGCATATACACATATGTCTCTAATACCACTTAATTCCTCCAGTGTTTTTTACCCAAAAGGATTTATCTTGTAGGCTCTGAAATAGACCTAGCAAGCAGAAAAGTCTGCTGGCTCGATAGCAGTGATAAAAGTCAGATATCATAATGCTTCTATTTCATTAAGAAGCTGTCTGTCTCCTGGTCGTGGCTGGTTATGACCCAGGAAAAAGCAGGCACATGGCTTGAAAACGTAAGCATAGAAAATGTAAGCTATATATTAATGATCATGTGTTGTTTCTGTCTCAAGAGGACAGTTCTCTTGGATCTAGTTGTACATTGTTTGATATGGTGGTAGGAGGAAAGGCAATAGATTATTCAGTTCCTATAACCTGTAGAAAGCATCAACAATTTTAACCGGCATTTTCCTTTCAGTCGTACTCTCGTCTCAGTTAAAACTTCTTGTTTGATGTTTGCCTCCACTGACTATGACCATCCTTTAAAACACTTGAGAGGAAGTCAGGTAGATCAAATAGAACGTGGTATCATCTGTATACACTCTAACAGCATTAACATACATCAGTGAAGGGAATGGGTTACTTCCCCATTCAATCTAAACTCATTTTTGTCCTCAAGTGCCATATGCATACGGCAGACCAAGGACAAAGAGAATCAAGTAACATTAATTGCATGGTTTGGGGTACCATTTAGACTAGCTGTAGCAGATAATTAGATAAAGCTTTTGGCTTAGATGTTTGTGTGTTGATAAGACAGTACAGTGTATCAGCTGGTCTAACTCGGTCACCCTGGCATCATTGTGGTGAGGGGGGTGGTGACTACTGCAGTGTTTCACCTCAACTTCTATGTTGAGAACCGTATTTTGACAGCACATTACATTAAAGCTCTTCCTGCAAAGCCCTGCTACTTTTTCCTTATATAGAAGCTATATTAGTGTTCAGTCATATTGCTCAAGAGAAAAACAATACATCTAGCTAATCTTACACATCCACTTTGTATTATACCTTGCTTCCCATTTATTATAAACTTTTCTCTCTCTGCAATAAATCAATTTTAATTTTTTTTTTCCTCTTTTTAGTTTTCCTGATCACAGACCTCTCCCTAAGCTTGACTTGCTGCTTCTGCTGGGCCACCTAAACTATGCCATGTGTATTATACCTCAGGGTAGATCATTAATTCCTGCCTCTTTGATTTAGCTGCAGTCTCAGTCAGATTCCTGCATCGTTTTATCTCCCTCGATTTTTTCTGCCAGTTTCAAACTCAGCTTTGGTTATGCCTCCTTAAACATTAGAAGAAAGCACATTTCTTTTACTTTGACCTCATTTTCTTACCTGACAACACTTGGCTTTTTTACTGGCGTCTCCCCAGATCATGTTTTTTCCATTTAGTACTAAGGATAGCGCTTCCATGTCTCAGCAAAAGCAGCTATTTGCGTTCCTATCATGTTCAGAGTCATCCTATGTATCTGCCTGTGCAATTCTGAGTTCAGTGCCAAAACAATGTGGGAATTTATATTAGAGCTAGAAAGCCTTTCTACTATCGTGATAGTTTAGCTGTATTTGCCATCACGATATTAATATGGGCCATTCGATTCTGCATTCCTCAGTACATTTCTGTGCCCTGGATCACTGCTGGCCACTGGTTTCTACTCAAACATGTTCATATGCAGTGATACACTCATCAAATAGCTGGTAGAATGTTTGTTACTATGCAAAAATTCAGATCTCTAACTTCCAGGCTAAACCCACAGTTCAACCACTTTCATATTTAATTCAATAATAACTTCCTTCACATTTTACTTATTTAATCCGAGTTCACATTCATCCCCTTCTCAGAGTCACACCCAATACTCTACAACATTAGCAGTCCTTCAGCAAATTTAGGATAATGGATCTTTCTTTTATCAAATACTGCCACCAAAGCTTAATTGTTAATGCTCTTCAGCTTAGATGGTCCACAATTGCTTGTCTCAGTAGTTTTAGCTCAGTGTAATGCTCAACAACCCACCACATCCACTGCAGATTCATCAAAAAAAGCATCTGATTTAACAAAAGCAGAAACTGGCCTGGCAACCCTGGAGATCAAAGTACACTAATGTATTTACAGGAGCTAAACATGCAACTGTACAATCTCTACCATATGTAACTGTGTACTGTGTATCACTTTTTATTCTGGGAAGCCACCTTTACAGGTTGGTCCTTCAGTTCCAGTACCCATTTAGTCCTTCTGAGTCCAGAAAGCAGATGACATGCTAGCTATGGTTACGATTTCATTTCATTTTGTACATATCTATTCATCTTCAACTCTTATCAAGGCACTCAAACCACATAAAACTGTATCAGTCTTCAGTTACTACTAAATGGAGCCACTATAACACTGATCTCCTCCATCTCCACAACCACAATCTACTTTTTAAATGAATATATAGATCAGAATAATTTCCTCTAATAAGAAGCCACAACTGTGTCTACTACGCAGCAGGGATGACTTAGGAGCTCATTTTCACAGAAGCACTTTGCAACCTTCATCACTGTGTGCTGTAGAGATTTGTGCCTGGAAATATTTTGTTCTCCTTCCAAGAGTTTTCCTTCTGAGTATGGCTTCAGTGCATAGACAAAATAGACTGAAATAGGGGACCAGAGGTGATAAAACCAAAAGGGTTTAGTTGACAAACAAAGGCTTCAACTTGCCATTTGGTCTAACCAAGACCAAAGAAGAGCAGTTTGAAAGCTTCACAACAGAGGATTTTTAGGGAGAAAGGTACAGGAAAATGAAACACCATTTAGATGTTCCGGTTGGGCGAGAAGGTATTTGCCAGAGCAGGCAATAGGTGGGTTACCATGGATGTCTTTCCCAGCACAGAGCAGACAGGAGTTACTAGTTTGTGGCATGTGTGGTTCTGACAGATGGGGTGACACCATCCTCTGGCCCGTAGGAAACTCTTCCTATTCTGCCTCCCTTTCTGTCCCTGACACTTCTTCCTCAGTGTGCTTGGCCATGCCCTCATCACCAGCGCTCACAACCTCAGCTGAACGGGCACTCTAGCTCATGGAAGAACATCCCTGTATTGACTTAGACTTTGCATTAGGGTAATGCACTAAAAGCTTTTATTTTATTTATTTTGGCTGGATAGTGGCTGTGGATTAACAGTGCATAACACTGATTTACTCCAAGGCTGTTGTGTGATCTCTTACTTTACAATCCAGCTACTTGTTGGAATTTCCCAAAGGCCATGCACACCCTGCAGCTGGGATTGGATTTCCAGAAGATTTCTGCTCCCATGTAAGCACCTAAATAAATGTCAAGATTTTCCAGGAGCCCTGCATGGACTGGCACTATGAGATTGGCTCTTGAAAATTGAGCCTTGTGAAGTGGGGCTTGTGCTATTTACTATTTGTGATGCTTTTTCAGATGAGACTTAAAATCAGTCCCAGTATTTTCAGTCATTAAAGATCATAAAGAACTATGTGCCACAAATAATTACATCTCTTCCTGCCCCTCTTTCTCTCTGCAACTCTCTGTAGAGAAGATACAGAGACTGACCCACTCATACCTACAGCTCATAAATGGCTCACCAGAGGCTGTGGTGAAGACTGGTTCCGTAATACAGCTGGCACAGGTGCCTGAAGTGGTGGCTTCACTTCCACAACTGACGCTTTACTTTGGGATCCATGCTAGTGAAGGATGTATAGTTTATTATTGTATAGGTTTATTGTACAGGTTGTTATTGTATTGTATAGGTTATTTATGCCATTATGTCAGTTGTACTGTTCAAATGGATTCAAATAAATTAGTCTAAGATGTGAACTAATTCCTGAATTATTAAGTAGCCTGCATTCAAACTTTTTACAGTATTGCCTGGTTTATAGTTTGGTAGGAAGGATTTCATGATGTAGAAATGCCACATTAATTTTACATTTAATAGTGATATTTCATTGCTTCTAAAACTTTTCACACTCTCTCATTTCTTGTAGCCATTTCTAAGTCATGTTTTTATCTGCCAAGATGACATGTTCTGAGAGCTTTGGCAAGGCTTGTATGAAAAAGTTGTATGAAAAATAGGATGTTGAGTAGCTCTTCCCAAATGTGAGATACAGCAGAGTGTTTTAGAAGCCAATTAATTATGGAATAATTCCTGCAAACTGTGGCAGTAATTAATGAGTGAGTTACATGCAGTATTTAGAAGCAAACAGCAGTTAGCAAACACTATGCATCATTTTGGGATTGTAATACAAGAAACAGTCCTGTACCTATTTCTTGATTATGGGTATTAATGGATTCCCTTGGTTAATGATGTGCCTTGTGCTTACATTATCTAGTTCTAATCTGAAATATGACTATGCAAAAAAAAAAAAAAAAAAAAATAGCACTTCCTTTCTTGCATGCATTCACAGGAGAGAGAAGCAAGTCTCTGTAAGAGTTTGCTTGGGTTGAGAAACCATTTGTGATTAATTCAGGGAAGACAGTTGCAGGACCACACTGGCCCAGGAAAATTAAGACTTTACTACACATCAGGAAGAATGCATGATGTAACTGGAGGGCTCAGGTGTCTTTCCTCTTACCTGTTCCCTGGGGGGTAAAGCAGGACTGCACCCTTACCCTTTTTCTAGCCTTATGATATACCCTTTAGGCTTTGTGAAGCAGTTCATACACAGCCCTAAGAACACGATGAGAACGACTTGTTCCCTTAGTGTTTCATGAGGAAGGTCTCCCCATCTTCTGTACACATCTCTGATCTGGTGCTCAATAAACTTCTTCAACTTGTGCACTATCAAATTTTTCTGCTAGCTTGTTCAACCAGCCCCACCAGCCAAAATCTACTGACGACATCACTGACCTGCAAGACCTGTTTTAGTACTTCTCCATCAGTTCCTTCTGGTTTTAGATTATCAAGGAAGATGTACAGGGAAGGGACTGTTGCTTCTACTATGTTTGTACAGCACTTAGGACAGGAGGCAACCAATACTAATTAGCAAGTCTATGAAACAGTTTACTTCCTCTTGAAAAAAGAAAAAAAAATAAAACAGTGATGTAAAATAAAAAATAACAGAGACATGATCATCAGAGCCCAGCCAAATTTGAAGAACTGGACAAGGAAAAGTAGAATTTTACTTTCTAACTGGAAGAAAGCTGACCATTTACATCACTAGCAACATACACAAGAAACTCAAAGAACATTTTTACATAGCGTATCACTATGCTTTAAAACTCAAGGTTGTTTTAGCATTGCCCTTTAAAGATCACAAAGAGGATCAGCTTATTGAATTGCATGAAGACTGGTGGCTCTCCATTAACTACTTTCAATAGGATGAAAAAATTAACTGAGAAAAGGAAGCCTTTTGTAAGGAAACTTATACCTGCTACCCAGGGCATCTGCCCATCCATGGGAGAATGTTTAGGTATGTTCAAACTGAAAAAACCTGAAAAACACTGCTAGGACAGTGGATCTCTTCACTCAAGGAAGGCATGCAGAGATCTTTAAATGCACTAAATAGTCTTAATGCTTACCTTTTTTAAGCCTTGAAGTGCTTAGAAAGATCATGAGCAAAACTGCTGGGTCCTGACTTACGTGATTTGTCTTAGATACCTTGTTTTCCAAATTGAGAGCATCCAGAATTTGGCTAGCCGTATTGAGGACTTCAGCTCATCTGACTGCTCTGAGGTAGGTAGTATCTTCTGCCTGTCTTCTGTAACATGGTGTGGGCTTGTTGTCCCTTCAAGAACACAACCTTACTACAAAAATAATTTAAGACTTGAATGACTGACTGACTCTTGAAGAAGGTGGTCAAGTCACAGCAGTGTTCCAGGCAACAAGCTCTCTTCCCAAGGGCACCTGTGTTTTGGTCTTGCTTCATGGCTACAGCATAGTGGCATTAGAACCGGACAGATAACACTTGGCACCCCACTCTACATTGAAAAGGGGCCAATTTTCATAGAATCATAGAATAGCTTTGGTTGAAAAAGGCCTCTAAGATCATTGAGTCCAACCATTAACCCAGCACTGCCAATTCACCACTAAACCATGTCCCTCAGCACCTCATCTACACGTCTCAAATAGAAATTGCAAGAGTTCCACTGAAGTCAAATATGTGGGCACTTGCCACTCCAGATGGGTATTTTTGTATGTCAGTCTAGTTAGTTGGACTTTTTAAGACACATTAATCAAGTGTGTGTGTGCATCATTCAAAGAAAAAACATGATTCATGCAGTATTGTCAAAATACTTGCAAGATCACTAATGAATTTAATCTCCCCCATGGGTGCTGCTTTTTTTTTTTCCTGAGGCATATTAACAGTCTTGGCAGAAGGTGTCAATCTGAACCCAAAAGAAGGCTTATCTTTCCTCACAACTTCTTCTTAACTTACATAGAGGAAGTATCAAATATGAATTATTGACAGGTTGAGATTGATCTATCACAAGGGCATTAAGAATTTATTGCTTATTTCTGAAAAAAAAAAAACCCAAACAAACAAAAATCAGGCTGCTTTTATAGATGCCTAAACTGCTTTTACTTTGTCAAAGAAGAAGAAATAAGACAAATGCTAGGTTAATGGTTGGACTTGATCTTGGAGGTCTTTTCCAACCAAGACTGTTCTGTGATTCTGTGAAATGCTGAATGTATGTTGAAAAACGACCATGGGACTGTAGATCTCTTTCCTCACGTTCTTATGGAAAGGAGAGCGTTAAACTGCCATCCACTAAAAGCAGCAATTTTATGCTGAGGTCTCCAAGTCAGTGAATTTACATTTCGTAAGAACACCCTGAGGGGCTTTCAGCTACTTTGCTTAAAAGGTAGACAGATACACTTACAGCAGCACATGCAGAGCTCCATGTGCTAACATGGCCACACAGCTGCACATTCGCTTTCTAGCACATGTGTGCTAGGGGTGACTTAGTTCTAAGCAGGTAATGCATCAGGACACTTTTATGTGTTGGCTGGGAATACAATTCAGTAAAGAATGTGACTGTAATTACCAGTAACGAGGGTATAAATTTCTGATCCCTGCTTTGTTGGCTGAATTTTGCTAGTGTTTCTAAGCATTTACATTTTACAATTGCCTTATTTACAGCCTGAAATTTGGTACACTAGTTTTTCATGCACGTGAAATGCTTTTTATTGCATGTGGTAGGAAACTACTGCCTTCACAAAGTAGCCTTTCATGAAAATATTATAACCAATTTAGTTTAAAATATTTTAATGATATAATGATAGATTACTGGAGATTTTTAGTTGGAACACATTAATCCTATAGATCTTCTTTTTCTTAGTTTGAATAAATAAAAACTTTATATCATTGTGTTCAAATTCACACAGTTGCTACAGAGAAATCATTTATAATTAAAAAAACCAACAACAATATCTCTCCCATGTTATCTCCCCAAACTGGGTCCTGTCTGCTACATGGAGTTACAATAGGAAAACTGGCTTATTAGTTCACGCATAGTTTCAACTACCCAATGTGCAAGACAGCAGTTTTTCATTACCATTCCAAAGCCATTCAAGCAACTTGCCTGTGCAAATACTTCCATCCACTTCATCACACGGGTTTTGGGGACAGGCTGTCATCCAGACTGGGACACTTCTTAAAATGCCTTTCTTTGATGGCTGAGCTTTCCAAGATGAGACACTTGAAAGGTCTGCATGTTGCTAAGCTTGGACACCAGACACAGAATAAAAGATCTCCTACAAGTACTGTAATAGTGAACTAATGCCTGAAGTTTATATGGCTCCCCTGCACATGAAAAAGTACCTGGGACAAAACTTGTCCTAATTCTTTGGGTTTTTTTTCAGCACCCATCATACTTAGATCACAGTCTAGGACTAGGCTGTCCAGTCACTGCAGTAATAATACAGTCCAAAGCTGCTACCTTCTGCAGGCAGAGCAATGCCTGTCTTCAATAGTATTTTATATCATGTTTAGAATAGCTCAAGTTGACTGAAGTCAATGCTTTAGAGGGGGCACCTCACCTGACTAGTCAAGTCCTAAATCAAAATAGCAAATTAATATGCACTTTTGGTGTTGATTTGGCTTCCTCAATAGGCATTTTGTTGAGTCTTGTTTTCTAAGCCAGACGATACAATTTCCAGGCCTTATTTTGACTTGAGTAGAGTCGCACCAGATTTATACACCTATCAGGGAAAGCAGAATTTGCTCTTGATATTTTTCTTTGAAAATAACTTCAGTGGAAATGTCTAAAGGTGAGTCTTTGGTTCTGTGTTTTAATGGTTTATCATGAAGATGTCAGTGATATCTGACTCTCTTGGAAATACTTCCTCCAGGATAGGCTGTGGTTGGCCATGAAAGTCCTAAGGGGGGAAGGAGAAAAAAGCAGAGGTCACAGCTCCTGTATGAGCTGTCCATGAAGCAGTCTCTTATAACAGCCAAGCCCAAGAAGAGCCTGCTCATGTCTTCCTACCTGCTGCAAAGAACAAATAGCATGAAATAAGGTGAAGAGGAAGTAGACCACAGTATACTCCCCTCCACTTTGACACATAATGGAGTGAGAGTACAAGAGGGTGTTCCTGACCTGAAAATGCAGGCAAAAGCACAACTAGGCATTGTTAGCCATAACATTTTTGTCAGCATGCTACGCAACTCAAACATAGCAGCAGCCCAAACCTGGCATTGACTTCAACCTTCTCCTTCCTGTCTTCAAAATGAAGCTAACTTTTAGCTTTTACTACTAACATCACAGCAGCAGCTACTCCTCATAGAAGAGCCTGCACTATCTTCAAACTGTAGAAAAGTGCACATGATCACAAATGAAGATGCTCCTTGGTAGGCATGATTTCCCCCTCTGCTCACCCAAACACATAAAACCTTGACCCTGACTGCTAGTAAGGTCTGCATATAAACCATGCAAGACTAGATCTAGCATCTACTGGACAACAGCCTGTTTCATTTCAGTTTTACCTGATGGACAACGTACTTGAGAAATAATGTTAGGAATAGCACAATTTTGTTTCAGAGACAGAAGGGAAAGCCCAGTTTCAGAGCTGACTTTCATTCTAGTGTTGAATGGAAATGCTTTTAACAGTGGAAAACTAAGGGGGGACATTTGGTCATATCTGCCACAGGACTGCTGACAGCCAGGTGGCCAACTTGCTTGTTTACAAGTAAAAAAGCTGAGTTTAAATTCATTGTCCTGCTTTTACCCCTGCTGGGACTTCAGCCTCTGTCCCCTATGGTGGATACCAGGAATCTAACCACTGGTCTGCAGAGTAACTCTTTGGACTGGAGAATGGTGAACTATTAACTCAACAAAACACCACTGACAAGGCTGAAAGTCGGAGAAGCAGGTACATAGGCAGACATGCACTATAAATCATTTCTGTACCCAAGCAGTACAGTATATGTGGTCACCAGTGCCCCAGCTGGTCACACTGTTTCCCAGGTAGTCATTCTCTCTTCTCTTTCTTTCCTAAAAATTCCAGCCTCTTCCTGAGAAGGGCTTTTCTAGCTTTTCCCTGAGAAATTTTCATTAAAACCAACACACTTCCATGAAACATTTTGTATTTTTGTAAAATGCTGTATTTTGACAGAAGAATGTTTTCTGGAAGTTTTTGTTCAAACAATTGTCATGACAAGCTCTAATGGATGGTAAGGGTGTTTTTGAGAATCCAGATAATAAAGAAAAGCACCCGCTCAAAAGCAACAACAAATCTTAGGGCCCGATTCTGAAAGAGCCCATTGTCATACTGACAATGTGACTGCCTGCCTCAGTACAACACCTCAGACCACGGCTCTGTCATTCTTACCACATAATGACAGAGAGTTTGGGTTAAAACACATACCCTTCTATGCCTTCACAGTAACTTTAAAAGCCAAAACCTCATTCTCAAAAATATTTCACCCAAGAAACGATGTAAAACTGATATAAAGAACAGAGAGCTAATGTTCCTGACCACATGGACTACTCTGAGATACCATATCCTATTGATAACAGATTTTTGGGGTACCAGCAGCTGTGTTCCCCCAAAACCTAAGACATAAGTCTGAGGAAGTTCAGAGGAGATGACCTTTCAGGCAGTAAAGAACTTTTCAATGTAATAGTGAAAACAGAAATCCTTTGTTTTTCTCAAATCTCAAGACAGTGGCTTTTCATCCTATGTTCAATCAGGGCACGGCAGAAAAATTTAAAAGGAGAGAAGAAAGGCTTTGTTTTTACGCGGCCCTAAAGCTGCTTCTCCCTCCTCTGTACTTCTGACAGACTTTTAGGCTCCATAACATCAAGCAACCTTTATTAGACTTGAATTCACCATGATTTTATAGCCCAGTGTCTACCTTTAGAAAAACCTACTGTGTGCAACTTTGTATATTTAAGTGGACGTGACCTTCTTGAGAAGTCACATTATTGTCTTATGCTTGATTTCCATGTGGCTTACACCAGCAAAAGTGTGATCAAAGTGTAATTTGCAATATTCTGAGCAGGTTTTTAAAGGGGCAGAAACAGCCGTACATAGGCTTCCCTGGATATCAAGTTGACTTTTGATTAGCTTTTTGTGCAGGTATTCCAGGTGTTGCCATTAGTTAGACATTCTGATTCTTGCTTTCTAATTATATAGTCCACAATTACTATCACCTTCCATTTCATTTTTGACATGACATGATCTATTTGTAGATATATTTTGGGTACTCCAGGAACTAGAGCTCCAGCTAGGTATGATGCGACACAAATTGCGTGTTGCAAATTACATGTTCAGGTCTCAGGAGCACAGTTTCATTCATCAGCCTCCCATGGGGGCTGGGAAGTGTAACAACAGTCACTTACCTGCTTGGTGAGAAAAAGGTACCAAGGCAGCTGGCTCTCTTCTGCAACCAAACAGGGGTGGAAGGATGCAGCCCGTGATTTGAAGGGTTGGCTGCTGCTGGGGAAGGATGACACAGTGGACTACTTGAGCAGGCCATTTAGTCGAGGTGGGGGCGGGGCAGGTGGGAAAAAGCCAATTCTTCCAACCTCAGTGCTCAGCTGAGGAGCAGAAGACAACCAGGACCCTCACAAGTCAGTCTGGCTGTGGTGGTGGCAGACTGGGGCAGGAGAACAGGCAGGCAGTGGTGTGGGTACCTGGTCTACCTAGGGTTCCAGCGTGAGTCAGCCACACAGAGAAGACTTGCTATGTCATTTCTACACAAACAACATTCAAAGTACTCGGGAATCCTGACCAAACACAATGTGCTCAGATCTCAGGGAATTTTGCTTGTTCTTTTGGCCTCTGAATAGTATGAGTTCTCGAGGCAAAACGCTGCCGTGGCTTACACAGGCCCCTAGTCACCTTCATGAAACCTACCTACCAATGGAGCAGCATGTCTTCCTATGTGAGAAAGAAACAGCAAGAGCTGCACACAAGTACAACCATGTAATGCTTGCACTTTAACATAAATTCCAGTATTTAGTACCCTATAGGCACTAAAAACCCACCTATACTGGGTGACAGAAAGCCTTATTCACAGAAAGCAAAATTAAAAACAACTGAAATCAAAATGTCTGCATTTCTTTTCCAGAATAAGTTGGAAGCGAGCCATGTCCTGAGATATTAGAGGTCTTTTCCAACCAAGACTATTCTATGATTCTATGATTTAAGTCTCTAATGCTGTTTAGTGGTATTTCCACTGCAGAACATGACCAAGAGCATTAGTGATTTTTTCCCCCCCCTCAAGTGAGATCACATTTTATATTATTTACACTTTTGCTGACTAAAAAAGCTTATCTGGGAAAATAACTGTGTACAGTAGTACAACACCTTACTTCTATTTTGAAATAAAATTGGAACAATTTTGAATTCAAATTGAGAAAGACTCAGCTAGAACTAAGTATGCTTTGTGAAATGCATCAGTGATATATTTCTGGTTTTCCCTCCCTTCCTTGTTCACTTCTAGAGCCCTCTAATAGAGTGTGCCCATCCTAACAAATTGTTCTAAACTTCTTTAGGACATACTATGAGACTACCATTTAAGAGGCCTTAAAACAGATGAAAGGACAGCTCTACAGACATGAATGCCTAGACCCCGACTCCACAGTTTTTAAAATTTTCTTTATGGATGCTATTTAAAAGTGACAGCTGTTTTGTAAAAGCACAGACCACTCTGTCTACCTACCCCATTCTTTTTGCTGCAGACATTGCTCAGGTGCATGGTGCTGGGTGTCCTAGGCAGAGCTGCACTAAGGAGCACAGCTGCAGAAGGGTTCTGGTTCAAACCTCGCTGGCTTGTCTCACCAGTGTTGTTTTGGTAGCCAGTGCCAGGAATGTGTTGTTGTACACAGCCTGACCAGGAAGGAGGTACAAAGTATAGCATACATGAAGCAAAACATGTAAAAGACCATGGCAGCGATACTGGGAGAGTTTAATTATCTAGACCTCAGAGTGGATTACATTAAGCAGAGGAAGCAAAGCTTGATCTGGTACAGGACTGCTTTCTAATTTAATGTGTACATAAACTGGCAAGGAAGGGAAGAATGCCAGATGTGGTATTAAGCAACACAGAGAATATGATTTAGGATATTAAGGTATATAAAATATAAAAAGTTAAAAGGAGCAATGACTGCTAAGCTAAAACAGCTTCTGCGCCAACAATCTCTACTCCGGCTACAAGGTGTGCGTACCCTCAAAACAGAGCACAGTGATAAGAGCTGCTGTGCCTGCACATCCCTGTTAGACCATAGCTGGGCCCGTGAAAACTCTCACCCACACAGCTCTGCTCCCATGCAAAGCCCTGGCACAGGCAGTATGTGTTCTGCAGCCAGCTGGCAAACCTGCAGACAGACCGTCTTTCAGCCAGGCTATGGAGACCTCGCAGAAAAACTGTGGTAGTTTTATGTCACCTCTACCCTCTCTTGATTTGCCTAACAACCTGCAAAAGCAGGCGAGCAACGCCTGCAGGCTTGGGGGCCTGTTTATGTTTAGCTGCCTCTCAAAGGTGCTTTCTGGGTCACAGAGCTGTTGGGAGTCACCTTGCTTGCACACCAGAAACATCCCTCCCAAGGCAACCCCCTCCATGCCCTCCCTGCATACGGAGGGCCTCGCAGCAGGTCTCCAAGGTGTAACATCTTCATGAATAGAAGGAAAAAGTTTATCAGATGGGGACTAGAGCTTGTAACAACAGTGAGATGGAGCATGACGCAGTAAATCAAACACAAAAACATACGGAGGTGCCACAAAAAAATCCAGTATAGACATAGAGTAATAATAGCCTTCTAGGAAGAAAAGGGGATTTATTTCAGAGCAAGGTCAGATTATTTTTTTTGTCCTGTGGAAATATAAGCTTTCCTTCAAAAGGTGTTCTAGCAAGTTGCAGATTTCCTTGTGAATGCCCCACAAAACATTGAGCTCTAGCTCTTAGCACCAGGCAGCGTCGCCCCTATGCCGTGCTAAAAAGCCTCAGGTAATTTATGAGCTATTTCATGTACAAGGCCAGATTCTGGTCTCACGCCATACGCTGTAAAACTAGAGCTGCTTCCACTTCAATATATCCAGTTCCAGACAAGTTCACCACTCAGGCCTCTACCATGGTTTCAGTTTCCTCTATTGTGTTATTATTATATTACTTAGCAGGTCTGATGATGACATCGCATTCAAAATAGAGCAATTATAAGCACTAGCAGGAAACGCTGGCATAGCAAATGCTTTTTAAAAAATAGCAAGGATGTGAAGAAATTCAATGGAGATCTTTCATCCGATATCTGAAAAGCAGAGGACCAGGGAAAGAATCAGTGGGGCCACAAAAGGGAATGAGTGAGAAGTCAGTGACAGACGAGACTGATGCTGCGCTGAGCCTGAATTAATATCCTTTGCCTGCATATTTACAGAAGAAGATGAAGGTCACATCCCGGAAACAAGGATCCATTTTCTTGAGGGGGGAAAAAAAATTAAATGTTAAAAGGCTTTATGATCCAATCCGGACAGGTAGTTAGTTAATTAGAACTATTAAAAGTTGACAGGACCCGAGACTTAGATTAACTGCACATCCAAAGTTGGAAGGAAATAGCAAGGGAAATTGGCAAACCTTTAGTAATATTGCTTGATAGCTTCCTGAGGAAGGTACATCTAGAGATGCCTAGAAGGTAGCTTTACTTTTTAAAAATAATAGTAAAATTTTAAAAACCCAAACTTTTTTTTTCTTTTTCTTTTTTTTTTTCCTCTTTTTTTTTTTTTTTTTTTTTTTAAATCAAGGGAGGATTTAGGAATCCACTCACCAGTAATCCCAACTGCAGCCACAGAACAGATATTGGAAACATTAATATGGGACAAGGTTACGCAACATGTAGAAACAGCCAGTCTGGGGAAGGAGAAGCAGCTGGATTCATGTCATGTCTGTCAAACACGCTTTAAGTTCTTTCAGTGCTTTCCTCAACGGAGAGGCAAAAGTGAAGCGACGGGCATAATTTATCCAGATGGAAGAGATTCATTTGGTGTCGCACCCCACAAAGAGATTGATCTGTAGAGTCAGTAAAGCACGGTATAGAAAAAGCGCAATAGCAAATGGCTTCAAAATTATCTGTGGGACAAGAAGCAAGGCGTCAGCAAAATGGCACGGTTCAGGGTGACTAGAGGGACAGGAACAAGGCAGTACTCCCAAATTTCAGCACCATACCTGCTTTTATTCAACTTTTATATAAATGGCCTGCAGGGGATATAATTTCTAAAGTGGAATTTTTTGCTGATAGCACGTAAGCGTAAAATGGTGCACAGAGCAAGCAAATTTAAAATGATTTGAATAAATTAGGCTTACGGACAGATAAAGGGCACATCCAGTTCAGTGCAGCAAAGGTGTAATGACTGCAGGGCACCAAATACAATCACAGGCAGGAAAAGGGGAGGAGAAGAGGGAATACTGACCAGGGGAAAGGATATAAGGTAATTACTGATAAAATACTAAGTTAGTGCTTAGAATAACCAGGAAAAACAAAGACAGGCAACTTCTCCATGCTCAAAAAGACAAGCAAATTCTTCATACTACATGCTGAGTTGTCTCCTTAGTAAAGCTGAATTGAAACACCTTTTCCAGCACTCTAAAAATACTGAGATAAAAACCCGAGTTTGAAAGTAAAGAGCTGCATTGTCTCAGAAAAGACACAACACACTAGACTTAAAATATATTTTCCCTCTCCCCAGGAAACAAACATGCAATAATACTTTCTTGCACTTTGAATATTAATTTGGGGTCTATCTCTGTTAAAAAACAAAATAAAACAATAAAAAAAAACCCACAACCAAAAACCAAGGACAAATAAATTGAAAGGTAGTTATTACCGGTGAAAACAGCCTTTTTACTGCAAAGGTTATGACATTAACCCAGGGAAAAATTCATGAATATTCACAATCACCATTTGTCATTAAGAATCATAAAATGTGAAATGTTGAGTAGGGCTTTAGAAAACTCCTCCAGCCTACTAAATTCCCTCTTCACCACTTGCTATTATGCTAGCATATATACCACCATTTTTTTTGGCAGTGCATTCTACAAACCAAATTCCTGCAAGTTTTCCTTATCCATCTCTAGGAGGAAAAAGAGAAGGAAGATAGGAATCACAAAGACCTGCAGAAACCTGCTAAAATATGAATGACTAAATTCAGCTAAGGACCTCTTCAGGTGTTCATAACCAGAGCCAGGAATTCCCCCAAAGAAATACAAATATTAAAAGAGGACAAAGTTATTGGGTTTGCCCCTAAATATCTACAAAACTATCTAGTTTTCACATTTGCACCTGTCAGATTTGTTTGAGCTGCCAGTTGCTACATGGTACGTGTGCAAACACAGCAGTCTTTTGCAAGGGAATAGAAAGGCTGGAAGCCTGACTGGGGGAAAAAAAAAAAAAATAGGAGGCAGATGTTTCCCAACCAGAAGCAGTCACAGGCAGGTAGAAGGAGTGAAGGTAAGGCACTTTAACTACAGTCTCAATAGGCAAATGGTTCTGCCAATATTCTACAAAGCAAAGAAACGGCACAGGCACGGAGCACAAAAATGGGGGTCCACTCACTAAGTTAGAGCAAATTCTGCAGAAGGTGGCTTTAACACTGGAGGGAAGGGATAAAAAGCCACAGCAATAAATGAAGTGCAATGATTAAAGCAGAAACCATATGCATTCAGTGAGCAAAATGGTCTCCCACGTAGAGCGCAGCAGACGTCCATGTGTGGGTACCTGCACAGAGACACACAATAGCTTTTGAAACGTTTAGGAAAGTTCAATTGTTTATCTACATACCCATTCACTCTCATACCATGAAAACCAGCCCAGCATGCCAGTGGAGGCCCAGCTGTCAATCAGCAAAGAGAATAGCTGTCCCCAGCGCTAAAACATCCCAGTCCATTTGCATGTTTACTGTGCTCAGTGATTAACACACTGAAAGGGCGGCTGGGCCAGGATAATCCACAGAAAGGGAGCAGCTACACTGCAAGAGAAACGGGGGAAGGTACCCAGACGAAGGACAGGAAAGAGGGAGTGCATTCCTAGCTGCCTCTACATTTTAGAAACAAGGGAGAGCACAGAGCAGGGAGTTGAACTCCTGGAAATGGGACCTGTGGAACAGGAGCTGAGAACAGCTGGCGGGGCTTAGCCCCTCCAGGAGCCACAGCAGCCACTGGTTTGTTTAGCAGGGGCAGCTCCCTGCTGTGGTGCCCTGGAGAACAGCCAAAGCTTTTGGAGGCTTCTGGCTGGGGGCTGCTCTCTAACCCCAGTCACTAAAGGCCACCCTGATGATATGCTCCAACATCTGTCCCCAGCTGCTGCACAGGCTTAGGACCACCAGCTATTTTTGTGATGTTAGCTGCACATTACCTCATCTCACCACCACCATCCCCTGCTCCAGTCTCAGAGTACCTGGGCTGTCTGTGGGAGGCACATTTCCAATGTGAATAGGGCTGAATAGCCCTTTTTCCCCAGAGAAAGAGCGGTGCAATCGGATGTCAAATTCTCACCCTATGTCCACATATTGCTGATGATAGAGCTCATCTCCGGCAGCTAGCGTTCCTGTTGCATTCACGTGTTCCCTCTGGCCTATTAATATATACAGGCACTTGTGCTCATTGGCATGGTGACTGTGCTTATGTCAGTCATGCTTCTTTGTATTCTCCCTGCTTAGCCACTCGCTGTTGTGCAAAGGATGTGTGCATCAGGCTCAACATCTGCTAGAAATCTGAGCTCTCTGTGTCTTTCCTCTCTTCCCAAGCATTCTGTCCTCACACCAAGTATTTTATACTCTTTTTCCAATCTAAGTCTCATTTTTATTACTTTTCCCACTCTTACTTTCCAGCTATCCAGCTTTCTTGGTATTTTTTCCTTTGTTACATTTGCTGTATCACTCAGGTTTTGCTGCATTCGAATTGCAGCCATTCATAGCCACGTTAATGGACAAAAAAATTTAAAACCTAAGAAAATCCCACCTGCCCTTCACTTTTCCCTACTTCCCTCAATTTCACCACCACCACCCCTGCCCCCCAAAAAACCCCAACAAAAATTAAAAGCTAACACCCTGCAAGAGCAAAAAGTGAAAGACGAACAAACTGAAATTGTTGCCTGGCCTGTCTGACTCATCAACACAATGAATCCTGAAAGCACTTACATGCAACGGTAACCAGACTCATAACTACACCATCACCTTATGCTGACAGGGGTCCTTGCTGCCGCCATCTGGGCAATAGCACCCTGCCCCCTCCAAGGTCTTTGTTCCCACTTGTCCTCTCTTGCTGGGAGCAGCAGTTATGTTATGGCACAAATAAACCCAAATCTGTTCCAGCTTAAAATCAAACCTGACCAAAAAGGTTTTTTTTTTTTTTATTTTCAGCCATATCCAATTCTTGCCATGGTCTAGACCTAACTACAAATGTATCCTCAGTCATAGATAACCAGAATTCACTATGTCAGTAAAAGGATTTTGGCAAAGCCCTGAAAAAGCTTAAATGCTCTGCAGAGACATGCTGGGTATTGGCAGTGTTTAAGCTGGGAAGGCTTCCGGGGTTCAGGGCAGACCCTTGGGTTACTTAAAGGAAGACTCTAATTGAAAACCTAGCCTTTTCTGTGTAAAGCAGATGTTTTGATATGAAACAACATCAGAAAAACATTTGAAAAGTGGGCTAACTACAGTAGGAAATTAAAATACATTTCAAACCCTTACCGCTTATTTTGTCCTCTGAATTCTCTGTTCCATTTTTTCCTGTGTTCATTTAGATCCTAAATGGCACTGTAATATTGTATGGTTTTCTACAGTATATATTATTATAATATTTATTACTATTAATGTTGAAACATCTTATTAACGCTCAAAGCGGAAGATGCCCTACTCTGCAGGATTCCTTTCTCACCACAAAAGCAAGGAGTGCCTTGCAGATAAATCCACACAAAGCTTCCCCCTACGCTGCCCTTACAAATTGCCCAGAGAACACCACAGAGCCACGAATCACAGCCCGAGGTTCAAATCTTAACTTTCAGGAATTCACTTTGTACCGCTCCTATCACCTTGAGGAGAGGAGGAGAGCTGCACAGGGCCATCCCCCACCCCCACCATTCATCATTTCCTCTTTCCTTACAGATTTTTCTTCCCTCTGTTCGCTCACTGTGTTATTTCCCAGAGGACTGCTGCTGGATTGACTGGGCTTTAATTGCTCGGCCCTGCCGGGCTCAGGGTGGAATTTCACCTTTGCTTCTCCCTCTGCCGCTCTCTGGGGCTGCTGCAGCTCTTGGTGATTTCTGAGAAACAGCGATTAGCGATTAACTAAGTTTGTCACTTTATTGCCTTCATATGGATATGCCTAATGTGGGCCAGCTGATTTGCATTTATTCCCACTAACCCCTCTCTGCTTTCTCACAGCTATCTTCCCAAGATCTGTATTACTTCCCAATTGTCCCTTATTTTAAAATAAGTTTAGTGTCATCATGACTTTACGCATCACTCCTTTTCTCCTCGCTTATTAACGGACATGCTCTTTGTAGTGTCAGTCCTCCTGCTGATGCATTTCTATGGTTGGTTCAATACCCCAGATCAGCTTTAGCCAACTTTGCTACTTCCCCCCCATCCCTACCACACAGCTTTTTCCAAGCTGTACTCTTTGCTTTTGTCTGCCTGCTTCTCTGTTGACAAAAGGCTGCCTCCTGCCCTTACATACAAGTCATCCTTCATGCGTCTGTAACAGGTAGAAATCTGCTGCCACATCAATCTCTGGCACAGAGCTGTCGGGAAAACAGGTAAGGTGAATGAGGAGTATCTGCACTATCACAAGCCCTGATCCTGATGCCTTGACAGCATTGGTCAGAAGTTGTCTGTATCCTTTGCTATTAATTATTCCTCAGACTCCCTCACAACGAGACCCAGTTGTGGGCAAAGGCTCTGCAATGGGTAAGAAGGTGCTCTTTGCAGAGGAGGGGGCTCAGCTACCTTGTTTCTGCCTATTGCTACCTTGTTTCCTATCCAACTTCCTATCCCTGTTCGTGTGTACTGGCCTGGACTATTCTCCTGCCCCAGGACATATACGCTGCCCAGTCAGTCCCTTTTATTCTCCCAGTGCTACAGGCACAGCATCTCCAACACACAATAAAGTAGGTCCAAGTCAAAGGTGTCCCAGATGTATTCACACAGTCTCAAATACGCAGCCTCTAGCTGGAAGTACTACTTACAATATAACTTCAGCAAGATCTTCTCAGAAAGGACTAGTTTCAGTGACCATCTGCAGGGAAGTGAACCTCCCTTTGCCAACTCTTGCCTCTTCCTCTTAGTTTTCCTCGTTGCTTTATCCTCCCTGTGAGGGTATATTGTGCCCGCTAAGTACATGGGAAAAAACACAGGGATGAGCTACAAGAACAAGGGCACACCAAACATCAGCCTAACATATGCGAAGACCAGAACACGGACTAATGCCTCATTCCTGAATTTAACAAAGAGCTTGTTATCTTCTTGCTCTTCCATCCAAGCCTGCAAGCTCCTTTATGAAAGAGGGAGGAGGCTAGACACCACTCATCTCAAATAGGTCTGTGCTCCAAGGCCAGCCTTGTGCAGAGCACCCTCATTTCCTCATAGGAACGCACGAGTCTTAGGGTTGTGCATGAGAACTTCAGGACTGCAGCTGGATAGCTGAACCCTGGTGTCATCATGTAAGGCTGCATCTGTTGCTGATGCTCAGTAGAGCAGAGGAAACAGCCAGTAAAGATAAGGAGTAAATAGGAAAGAAAGGCATCTGCATGAGAGCAAAATTCAGCCGAAGGACCTCCAGAAGGCAAAAAAATACAGGCTTTGGCTTGCATAGCCTCTGCTGATAGGCTCACACAAAGGGTCTCACTGTGCAGCAGGTATTCCAGCTCTGCCGTTGTGCAGACAATTAAAAGCAATAATGAAAGGGAGGGTTTTTTACGCCTGAGATCTAGCTACAGCCACAGCTCCTGAGCTGCAGAAGCCGAGTGGTCTCTCTGCAGCAACATTTGCATTACTGCTAATCTGTAACTGGGATCCCCACTTAGCTCTATGACTCCCTCTGACCATTTTCAGACCTTTACCATTCAAGTCAAGAGGCTCTTTCCTCTAGAAATTATATTAAGATTTGAAAGTATGTTTCCTAATTTAACAGGCTGCGATGATTTTTGTTCATATCTACATGAGTGCATTGTTTTCCCAGCATACAACTCAAAACTAAAACAAGAATCAAAACCATTTCATAATTCCTTCTAAGATCAGATATCTAGGAATTAAAAAAATATTGATATTTCTATATCTCTCTCATCTAGCAATAAGAAATAATGATGAGGTCTTGCTTTCTCCCTCAGACAGTAAGGACCAAATTCACATACAAATCTAAGTGAATCTGAAGTGTTCCACCTAATGCAAGCTATCCAGTACAAGCAAGCTACTACTTACTTTAATTTCCATCTTCTTACATGCTTCTGATTGCTGTCTTTCTTGCCACACATCTTTCAGCCTCTCATCATGTAAATTATTCCATGTTAGAGTCCTTCAGATTCAGTTAGACCAAGAGGATTAATTTCAGAGCTGATGTGTAAGAAGGTGTAAATTCTACACTGGGGTGTGAGAAGGGATGAGATTTTCCTTGCAGGCTTTGGCTGTTCTCCTCCTGGATTTACATGGAAAGGAATCCAAATCCCTTTATCATAATCAGGAAGAGGCTGAGGAATCTAGAAGTACACAACATAGCAGCTGAGATTTATTCACTTATTTCTTAGTTTGGGCCTGATATGAGCATTGTGTAGACTTATCCCTTTCATATTTAAGGCCTTATTTGGAAATGGTGGGAGAGGTTCTTTCTTAAGGAGCTAATTCTAGATATACTTTTTGTTTAACTCTAAAGTTATTCTGTTCCAAATATAACTGAGGACATACTCAGATCTCTAAATGCAAGCCACATGAACGTCCAGTGTCACCTAACTTCGTTTTTAGTCACTTAAATGGGAAGTTCAATAATCAGAACTGCTGTGTGGCTACAGCTTTCACTGAGCCCCATCTGTTTACAGCACTCCTGGGAAGAGAAGAATCAAGCCATTTATTTAGGTAACTTCCTATAGGTGAAGGTTCGTAATTTCAGTTTTGCAAGCCTGAATGTTTGCAGATGATATAAAAATACGTGAAACGGATATAAACTAAAATCACCTCAACATTTAGCTAGTTCCTGAATGTAATAAAATGTCCCTGCCAGAATGATCAGTTTTCTGTTGGTGCAAATTAAGCCTAGAGATAAACAGGCACAACTTCAGTGATGGCAGCAGAGTTACCCCCAGGATGAATTTGGACCTGTAAATCCAGTCAGAACACAGATCCCTACAAATACCTCAGACTTTCTCCAGCCTTGCTGGAAAGACCCTTCCTTCTGCTCTTACACTTTACAAGGAAGCAAAACATGGACTGCAAGCCCTCAGCCTGCTGTCTCAAGTGAAAATTCTCAATGCAGTATTTCTGAAATTCAGAAACTTTTCATCCACTTAATATGCTGGAACCTTTCCCCACTGGACAACTGAAAGTTACCACCACCTTATGATTATTCAGTGACATCTGCAAAATAAGTTTGATGTTTTCAGGCCCGTTTCTGTTGGACAGATGTCAGTATCATAAACCATACTATCATTGGCACTAATTGATATCATCTTTGTCAAACAACTTGCAGTATGGAAAAAAACAGAAGCAGCACTTACATTAAGTTTACCTTTTGCCTGTGCAAGTTTTTCTTCATGTCATGGACACCTTCTCTTACCCCAATTCCTGTACCTTCAAAAAACAGAGGACCCGCAAGGTAAAAGCTCAGGCTCTTCAAGCAGCATTAAACCCAGTGTTCTGTCTGTGGATCCCCACAGAGAAGACACAGACATTAATTCTCATTCTAAACTATGTTTACTCTCAGTAAATATTTCTTCTTGCAAAAAGCATTGCCATGGCATTGTGCAAAGCTGTATACACAGTTGTAATTTTTGTCCTACTTTTTGATCCTTGCAGCTTGCGTCCAGGCTGCTGAATTGTTCAGTTGTCAAGGGCAGGTTTAAAAATTTTATGCATTGGCATGGCATGTGATGTAAGCTCTCATGCACCTGACATCTCACGCATGAATAAGCCAGGCATGGCTGGTGATTCAATGCTGAATTTAAAGACAAGCAAGAGTAGCTTCCTATGGGGATACAATACAGTGAGGTCAATTTTGCAATTAGGAATTAAAAATAATTTTAAATCTCAAATTAGGTTTTGTTTTACAAGTGTTGCCTGGTAAACTGTTTTCTGTAAATTGCTGAAGCAGTGTAACTTTTTCTGTGCAAATATAAGCACACTGGGTACTTTGCCTGTCTTAGATTGCTGTAATCTACTCCTGACTGACTTCGCTTTTACTTGTCTCTATGTTAGTTATGGTGCTTCTTGTTTTTCTCATATAATCCTCTTATGTCACACACCAAAGTGCTGTCGCTGCGACAAACTATGATTTTTCTTGGGACCTTCTAGGTCTGCACTGGGTATGGTACTGCAGGACAGGTTAGAAACCCAGAAGCACTGACATTTTAGGTCAGTCACAGTGAAACAATGCTTACTAGCTGTTAATGTGTTCAGGAGTAGCAAGCATTTGTAGAGTACTTAATAGCTGCAGAAAGTTATCAGTTTAATTTGCTATGTGAGCAGAAGATCAAAACATGCAGAATAATCTGCTGTCCAGAATTTCCTGGTTCATATTTGTCTGCGTCCCAAAGCTGCAAACAAAAGCATGAGTTCACTTTAGACCTGCAAGCAGCACCCTGTCCACTGCCTTCACAGGGGACATCCATACAATCATGGAAAAGACCTCTAAGATCATCAAGTCCAACCATGAACCTAATACTGCCAATTAACTGCGCATGTTTGCAAAATCAGGGCCTTAATTTAGGAGCTCTTCACAGACAGCCCTCAGATTTGCCCTTCCTATGCTGTTGGCTTCAGCACGAATTATATACGAATTTCCAGGGGCAAGATAAGACCCACAGTCATTTCTCTCTCTTCTCAGTTTCCAGTCATTTCTTTTCATTTATTCCACACCAGCAGTTACTAAAAGTGGTCTGGGGATTGGAGTGCCATTCTGGCAGTGAGGAACAGGGAGTCTGGGTTTGTTAATATGGACAGTCTTCAAAATAAACAGGTAAACTGAAAGATACCAGAGGAAAATGATTATGAGGGGAAAAGAGGGATTTCTGTCTAGCTCTGACGCAACAACTAGTCCACAGCACTCCGCTCCAAGTTCGTTTGCCAGGGAGACATTTCAAGGCAAGCCTCCCAGAGAGACAATCACTCTCCTAGAATAAGAGACACGAAGGATATTAGAAAAAGCGAAGGCTGATTGAGAAGGAAGATTTTAAAGGGCAGGCATATTCCTTCCTGTGGCAAACTGGGACATAGCTGTCATTTGCGCTTTTTTTGTTGTTTTTAATCTCCCGGGCTTCTAGTTTAATACTTTTAAAAAATTTTTGTCTAATCAGGGAGTATGAGGTAAAGACACATTCACGTCCTTCAAAAAAGGGTAGTAATGCAAAGAGTTTCCAATTACCCTTTAATTAAAATATTAATTAATTAACAAAGTGTATTTATGGAATAATTATATAATTTCACACACCATCGACCGTATTTTAAACAAATCCATTTAATTAAGTTGACATGTACACTGCATGCTCTCTGTAGAGTTATTCTTAGAAACCAGTGCATGTCTGCCTTTAAGGAGATTCAAACTGCACAGGGGAAGTTCACAATGGCCCACAGTGGCATTTAGAACAAAATTGAAGCCACTTCATACTTTTAAGTAAATTTAACAGCAGTGACTGTATCCCCAAAGGCTGAAGTCCCCTATCTGCATAAAAGGCACTGGGAAGGCAAGAGCAGCGTGAGCTTTCTCACTGCCAATATCCTTCATCCTGACCTGGAGGGGCTGACTTTAATAAACGGTTAATCATTATCCCCTTCGCCAAGCCTGTTAAGCAGCCTCAGAAGCTTGGCATTTCTGTGGTGGGACTCAGCTAAGGCTACCAAATCATTCCACGGAGCCTGCTGGAAGCCATCACAGGCAGATAGCACAGTGTGCCAAGGCAGTGTTTAAAGAGAGCTCCGAGTACATTTGGCAGATTTCCCCTCGGAGTCATCGGTTTTACTCTGCCTCCTGTGCTCCTGTGAGCTTGTGCTGGGTTGCAGCCTCAATTCAAGGAACTGTTGCCTTGGTTTTCCTTTCAGCACCTGCAGTCTAGTCTGCCTCTGCCCTGTGGCTTCCTGCATCCTTACTGCTTTTTAAGGTTAACTCAGGATCTTCTAACAAACCTGTTCACAGTTTGGGTCTCTGATGCCCATTACCATCTATTTCTGAACAAAGGATTGCAAATTACCTGTGTGGCTCCTAAGTCTTAAACCTGTTATTAGTGTTTCAAGTGTTCTCTTATCTTGTGGCCTCTCACAGGAAACCAATATTGTTGTTCCAGAGTTTCATGTTTTCCAACTGCAATATTCCTCACACTGCTGCAACAGTTTGGTAACAGTTTCTTACTTCCTCACGTACCTTATTAAACAATGTTAGGTTGCTGAACAAGCCACATTAGTAAAGCTGCTTTCCTGTTGATCATATTCTCTTTTGGAAGCTCCACTCAACTTCATAAAAAGGTGTTTGCTGAACAGCTTTTGGGCATTCAGTGCTTTTCTAGAGGACCTGTTGCCTGGGATTCCTTGGCTGCTGTTCTGCAATGTTCTCCACTCACAACCTTCCTTCACAGGTAATTAGTGATAGGACAAGGGGTAATGACCTCAAGTTGTGCCAGGGGAGGTTTAGAATAGATATTAAGAAAAATTTCTTCACTGAAAGTGTTATCAGGCATTGGAACAGGCTGCCCAGGGCAGTGGTGGAGTCTCCATCCCTGGAGGTATTTAGAAGATGTGCAGATGAGATGCTGAGGGACATGGTGTGGTGGTGAATTGGCAGTGCTGAGTTAACGGTTGGACTTGATGATCTTAGAGGTCTTTTCCAACCAAGGCTGCTCTGTGATTCTGCGATTCACATTTCTCCCCATTTGTGGGAGGGACACCTCAGAGTCCTTCGCTGTTTGGTTAAGGACTACTCTGCATGCACTTTGCAGCCTTCTCCCCATGCAGCCAGCACGATAGTACTTGCCAACACCTTCCACTGAGTGTCCATTTGGTGACAGCAGCCACATCTTGTTGCATATATAACACAAACCTCACAAAAGCATCAAAAAACCTCATCAAGCAAGTCCAAATCTGTATTGAGATGTTGACTTGAACTGATGCTAGTGAAGTAATGGGAATTATACCCATAGGGATCTTGTCCCAGTAATGTCACTGAAATGGGCTATACAGGAATGTGAATATCAGAAGCTGAATCTACCTGAGAAAGGACAATATAATGTGCCTCTGGGTGTTTACAGTCATACATTTCAATCCTTTATGTTTCTTTATGTCTTTAAAGTAATTTTTTAGGTCAGAGTCTGAAAATTCAGCTGTCACTCTTTTACTCTTTTGTTCTTATTGAGAGTTTATCCATAATTTAAAGAAAGTTGTGATGAAAAAGGGAAGAAAACCAGCTCTTGAACTCCCCTAACCAGACTCATTTATTTATCCCACTTCCAATTGAATGAGGGGACTAGCTGAAATTTTCAAGAGCCTCTTAATGCTGCCTGGATTCTTAGTTTCTGTTCAGCCACAGCCAAATACAATAAAATCCTGCATTAAAATTGGTATTTAGCACCATAGATGGTATAGAACTGGTGTTCAATTTTAGACTATACATGTCTGAAGAAAGCTACCCAAATGCAGAAATAAATTACGAGAGTAACAAGGTAACACAGATGAGAATATTAGCACTATACAAGAGCTTGTCACAAATGGGGAACAGTTTTCAAATCATTCATTAGAAACCAAGATGAAGCTGAATCATAACTAAAAACATCCAGGCAGATTCTGCGCTTGGCAAGGTTTGCAAGAGCTCTACTGACTTCTTTTTCCACTGTCTTAGATTCTCCTGTTTTTAAGAATGAATAACTGATTTGGTGACAATCTCTTATAGCAGCAGTAATCAGTGCCTCCTGCCATCCAGGTAAATCTTCTGATTTCCAGACATTTACACCAGCAAAGAAGGTAGACCAAGCCCCCCATTCCACTTCTTTTTCTTTCCCATGTGTAAAGTTCTGCCCTTACATCCACATTTAGATATTCAGATAAGTGGCCCGAGATTCAACTGTGCTAAGCATCCAGCAGTTTTTAATGAAACCACTGCCCTTTTTACTTTGTTAAAAATTACCACTATGCAAAGCTCTTCATACTGCCTCTTTGCAAAAGGTGCTTTACATCTCTCCCTGTAGATTTCTGAGCATTTTGTCCACAACCAAACAGACCTTCCCAGCTGAACAATTCTCAGTCCCTCACAAAGCACAGCACATTTTCTTGTTCTAACAGCCAACTTCTTTCTTCCACCTCTCCCTTTTTCTCACAGCCTCTGCCTGCTGATTCCTAGACAGCTTTTAGGCTTTCCACACAGGTTGGTTGTGACCAACCCAGCTTTTCATCTTAATATATTACCCCAGGACTGCAATTACCTTTTTTCCTTTACTCTCTGTTTCAGCCCCTTTGACTTCAGCCTGGCCCTTGAATGCTGTTTCCCATCAACCCAGTCTTTCCACTATTTTATCTCTCTCTGTTTTCCCTCTCTGCCATCTCTAGAAGCCCTTAATCATACCTCTGTGTCCTTCCTGCTTCACCTCTTTCTTTCCCTCTCTCTCTCTCTCTCTGGTTACAGCTCTGCAGGCAGGGTTTACGAGCAGGGATCTCTAGTGATGTCCTACAGGAATATGCCTTGGCACACTGTCTGGACTGTTCAAGCCCTACTGCACCCTTGAGTGTCACAAAAAGCCCTATGCAGAAAGGCAGAGCAGAAAAGAAATGCTTTACAGCCACTTCCTTGTATGCTATTTTTTCCTCTCGGCATCTAAGGAGATTTAGAAAGGAGGGAGGGTAGGAAAGAGTTGTTTGTTGATTTACAAACAACATTCAGGCAGGTAAATATTCGGCAGTTTAGCTGCAGTCAAGGGAATATAGAAAGAGTGTATTTAAAGAAGAGTAAGCCAGAGTCCCCTATGCTCATAACTGAGCTAGCAATTTAAAATTCTTCTGGTATGTCACCCAGTTACCTCAGTACTAATAAATTCATACCTAAGAAGCCACTTAATTAGTATCATCCAGCCTAGTCCAGACTGAGTGCCTGCTGAGAGATGCTCAGAGTTAGGGCACCGATAGCATCAGGTCCCACCACTGAGACCACAGATAAAAGAAAATGTAAAAATAAATAGCCACGCTCTGCTCTCAGCTACATTTTCTTTGTCACTGAGAGCACAACTTGGAACACATTTTTAATAGTGATCATACCTATATAAGAGGTAGGCAGAGCTATTAACCAGGTCCTGTAGCACATATCCCTTGGTGTACCCAGTGGGAGAAGCTAGACTGGTGCAGGCAGAGATGCAGCTTACGTGGTCAAGTCTGGTCCACAAGGCCCAGAAACTCACCCAGGATCTTCCTTCCATCCCTCACAGCGCTGGTTCCTGATAAGATAGAAACCAGCAAGGAACGAACACATTTTTCCTGATGCATCAAGATATCTGCATTACTCACCAAAAGGCCTCCATTACCTGTCATCATCATAGCAGGTTTACCCCTCCAACAACTCCTTTTAAAACTTTCATCTACCAGCAGTGGGCTCAGTTTGGACTTTGAAGGGAAGCGAACATTTATTTCTAAAGATTGAGACATATCACTTATGCAGCTTCATAAAGCAGACAAAAGCCAAGTCCAACGTTAAACGAAGCACAGAACGTCACAGTAATCCAGAAGCCAAAGTTGTACAGAAATTGGGAAAATTTTGGCTCCTAACTAAAGCCAGTTAGAAAACAGACACTCTATTTACTGCATCCCAGACTGAAACTTTGAAGCATGCTTTACACAGCACTATGCAGCGAAGCACTTTGCATTGCACTGCAGAGACAGGCAGTACAGGACTGCCACCCATAACTGAGTGAACTTACAGAAAGCATCCAAGCCTTCCTCCCCTTCTTAATCATACTCTGAAATCATTTAAGATTCGTGTGGGGTGAAAAGAGTGGTTTTGTGTTGAAAGCATCAACTCTGTCATCACAACAGCCTGGAAATTACACCTCCTAGTTGCATACACCCACGTAGCAGAAATAACCCGTATGTTTCCATATGAAACTTGAGAGCCAGCGAGTTTTGGCTGGCACGGAGGGTGGCAGTACTCTTCACCGAGCAGCTCTCCTGCCTGCCTGCATCCACAGTAATTGAACATTTATCATAACAATTGATTACCAAAATGAAGATACTGAATCTTACTTCTCTCATAATGAATGCAACATTTCAAGACAATGAGCATTTAAATTATTGATCACATAAACAGTCCAAAACAGTCCATAACTTATATGAAAAGAACAAAAACATACCCAAGCCTATGATTATTTTTTTCCGGTGACAATACATGCCATTGGAACAAAGCTCAAAAGCAAAAAAAAAAAAAAGAAATCCAATTGTACATTTAAAGGATTTAATGCAGGGCTTATTTCCTTAACAAGTCATAGTTAGTTTATTAATTAAACAGTGTACATTTCTTACTGGTTTTGTTCACTTTTCTGCATACAGATTCCTCTAAACTAGCAAACCCAAAAGCTTTTAAAAACGTTCTCCTGCAATGTGTAGTTGAAATTCCTTAAAATATTTAGAGAGTTCTAGGAGGGAATGTTCTGCAACAATAAACTACCCTAGTGTCATGGTAGCAACATTGACGGCATGGCTGAGAGGGCACAGTTTTTAAATCCCTATTCTTAGCTACTTATAATTTTGTCTATATGCTGAAAGTTTTTAGTGTTAACTCCAAATTGTATCTTTGGAATGCTTCCCCTTCCCCCCCCCCCAAGTTTCCTAACTTAGTTCAGCATCATAAACCAAAAGCAGTTTTCTCCTAAAATTCCAAATTTGTCATGCCTAGAACTGAATGAAAATGGTTGGGTTTGTCTTTTTAAATGACCAGAAGTTTGAAATAGCTCTATAGGGTAAGAGTATTTCTGTACTGCCTGAATGCCTTTGTTCCACTCCAGGAGCTTTTCCAGGCTGAACTAGGATATGCCTCGATCCTGCAAGGGACACACACATACCCACCTAACCAAGTGTGGGGATAGTCCCATAGAGCTCTACACACACTCAGAGCACAGGACACAACCTCCATTTACAAGATATTTAATACATAAGGTAGGACCTCTAGCATTCCTTCTCATTCTGTATTTCTGAGAATAAACCAGAGCGCAGCCACAGAGAATTTAAGTCTTCACTATTATTTCCTAGATTGATGAGACAAATCTTAAATGCATGGAGTGGAAAGTAACTGCCCGTCCCACATTTTCAGATCCTGAAAGAGAAAATCACTTGACTTTTCGGAGAACTTAAAATCTTAGTTATTTGGGGCCAGATTTTAAGGTACTTGGGTGCTTAATTCCCATGCAGCTGCTTAATGAGGTATTCAAATACAAGAGGCCTTCACAGCACTTCAGAGACAATTCTGTGCTTTCCCCATTTTAATTGTTTTTCAAGCTTTATCTTTCCTTTAGCTCATTCTAAACTTGCTTTCATTTGCAGGTGTTTTCAGGGCTTCCCAAGATGTCCCAGGGTCATTTCCTCTCTTCCATGCAATCTGCATTAATGCATCTTAAAGAATTATTGGACAGATCACTGCCCTTTATAGGGGGCAATGCCAGCAGCATTGACATTGCAACAGGGTGTAGAAGCAAAGCCATACTCTCCATCTTGGGTGAACCATTATTTATTTTGCAAAGAGATTCTCTGAATGTATATTTGCAACAGGGAATGCTGTTGCACTGTTAAACTGGGAAAGAAAATAGAGGGTAGCAGGCCGAATTAAAGTGGATGGGCTGGTAAACAATATTAAAAAAAATCTAGAGTTAAGTGACTGAGCAGATGACAGAAAACAACATATTTGTTAAATTTTTAATGATTTTTAAAAACAGACATGTTATAAAGTAAGTTTATATGTATCTATAGCTAAGAGTGCCTCCAGATCCAGGAGCCTTACTTTAGCGCAGGCACCAGCGGCTGAAGCTAGAGAGAGGTAAATGGACTAAGGACAAAGGTGTCTTACTTCTTTTAGGAAAAGTCCTTTCTAATCTGCTGGACCCTTCTGAGGCTTGTCAGCGAGAGCAAGCAGAGAAAACCCACGTAGTTTGGGTATTCTGTACACAGACTACTTGGACTTTCAATGAAGTGTTTGCCAAATTCCCTTCCAGATTGCCATTAGGGCAAGCGAAGGCGCCAGCCCAGACAGCACTGCGCCTCTTGGGTCAGAGAGTGACCCTGACACGAAACACGGGTGGGTTTCCTGAACACAAGGGCAGTGGCAGGGTGGCCGCAGGGCCGGCGGCAGCAGGCCAGGACCCACTGACCTTGCGCCAGCCTCACTTACCCAGTGCCTGCAGGAACCTGTCAGGAGGGCTGTGAAATCCCAACCCCACATCTCCACTTGCCACCATGCTATTTGAAAACAGTTCCTACAAGGGGCACGCTGAAGAAGCGCTCTGTATTCCAGCCAGGACACATCAGGATAAAAATGCATATCCGTATTTCACCTACTTTTTTTTTTTTTCTTCTCCACAGATCAAAAAAAGGTCAAAAGACTATACATGAGTATTTCTTCTTTCTCAGTACTCCATGACACTTCTTGGTATACTTAACAGTATCCATAACAACCACTATTCCTTGAGGAAATTTTAATTACAGCTTTCTTTGGAACTGTTGATTGTTTATTGTGACAAGACAAAGAACATGGGAAGAGAAGATCCATGGAGAAATGTGCTTCAAACCAGGTTGAGAAAAAGGTTGCTTTACACTCTTTTTTCTGATGCATAAAAAGCCACATTAGGCATAGGATGGAAAAAAAGGAAGGTGCCTGTACCTTGTATTGCTCTCAGAAAAGTGATGACGCTGAACAAATTGCAAGGAGTTGAATCTGGAAGATGCGCTGATTCCAGATTAAAAAGAAAAAGCAGAAGAAAAACAACAGTGCTTATTAATATTGAACTAGATTCTTGCACGTTTAACCATTACAGGCATTTATTTCAGGGGTACAAACACTGGAAAAAGGTATTCTTAATGCAAGTAAAAGTCAAGACTCACCACAACTTAAGAAGAGCAAACAGCAGTGCAGACTGGGATGTGTATTTAAGGGAAAAAGAATCCAACGCAGAGAGAATGAAAACCTGTTTATAAAAACAGCAAAGGATAAGGTAAATCAATTAGAAAAAAAGGAAAGAAAATATATGCTCAGTTGAAAAGGATGGGCAGATGATTCTTCCTCCCCACCCCCACCCCATTACTGGCATCTGGTACAGAGAATAAATCCAGCAACTGCTTTGCAGTGCAAGGGTCTTGGTTTCCATGCTGTGAACAAGGGATGTAGGTAGGAACCCACATCAACTTTAATGTGCTAATTCCACGTGTACAAACCAGAGTGTACTCTTAATTAATCCTGTAAGGAACAAACACAACAGACTGGCAATGGCACAGACAGACTAGAGAAGATATTCAAAGTCATGCATTAAAATGATGAATGCTACTGGACTTATCTTCTGTGGATCACCTACATTTAAATAAATCCAGATTTTAGACGACAAGTCAAGTTTACTCCAGTATGGGGTCACTATTTTACATAGCGATAGCTAGAAGATCCAGCCACGTTTCAGGAACTTCAGATTGTGTCCTCTAGCCACTGAGCTATTAAACACAATCTATAATTTTTGATCTGTAATCACATTAGCAAACTTTGACGCCCATCATAGCAGAGTACAAGTAGACAGGGCTCAGGCATTAAAAAACAACCCACAAAACAAAACAATCCAATATTCCCTCATGCCTCACTTTGTCAATGTTAAAAATCTCTTTAGGAGTATAATATGCCGTAAGATGCTTCACAATCAAGAAAAATACCAGCTGGGGCTTTGATGTCAAGAATATCAACTCCCCATGCGAGAATCTAGAGTAAGAAATTTCAGAGGAGGAAGAGGCACGCTGCCTAAATCTCAGGAAAAGGCCTTTCAAAGTGAGGCGAGATCACAGCTTTCCATTCTCCTCCAAGTTAATTACTTAACCTCCTAGAAAAAGCAGCAGAAAAAATTGCTTACACATGACCTACAAAGAGCAGGCAACACAGGAGTGAAAAAGCAAATCAGAACTGAGAGTGCTTTTGCTTAGATGCTGGGCAATAGTGGCATGAGACACTGAGTTAGAGTGGTTTTACTGTGGTTAGCACAGTGGGACCCCGATTTCCAAACTGGACCTCTGGACATCAGTACAAGAAAACTAGAGAACAAACAGATGCTGAGTTTCCATTTCAAAAATAGTTCAGCCACTTCAATTTACCTGCACCACATTAGAAAGCGTGTGCAGTTTTGCTCCTCTCTGCATGCTCCTTTGCATTCAGTTTATTTCCTCCTTCACGCTCCAAATTTTGTGTTACTTATTCAACGACTGAATCTTCTTTGCCTGTTTGTGAGCAGACACAGCATTACATTTAAATTCCTGTTCTCATTCGGTTTAGTATTTCAACAAAGTACACGTCTCTTGTTTCCAGGCTGACAAGTGTGCTGAGGAGTAGTGGCCAGTGCCACGGAACACGGCCCACGTACCCAGTGATTTCAGGTAATTTGAAGAGAGAAAGCTATTTAAGAGGGGGGAGAGAGAGAGAGAGAGAGAAGGGGAAAAAAGGAAAAGAGAAGCGGAAAAAAAAAATACACCTATCTTATGCTTCCCCTCTCTGTCAAAACTGGAAAACAAGCGTCAAAAGCCTTGCCTTGTGTTTTGTGTCAGCTCTAATTGCATCCGTGCTGCCGGCCAGTTCTGAGGGCTGCATCCCACCCAGGGGGAAGGCTCCCGCCCCGGCGGCAGTCAGACCCTCCTCTCCCCACACCCGCAATGCCTCCAAGGGGGAGCACACTGCTATTTTGACAATCCCTTTCTTTGCTGCCTGGCAGAGCTCCATCTCATTTCAGCAAAGGCAGTGTTTCCACGCTCTGTCCTATATTCGGTCCCGGCTTCACAGCATGCCATGTTCTGATACCCTTTCTCATTTTCAGTAACCTCACCTTTTCAGTCTGTCCCACTGAAACAATGGAAATGTCAGACCCTAAAAAAAATTACCAAGCATGGACATGGCATCTTTACTTCCCCAAGTCTCAATGAAAACAAACAGAAAATGAGCAGAGCGAGGTTCTCCTCCACATAAGCGAGAGCGGCAGATTCCAGCCCTTTGATAGCTGCCGATTTTTAGTAATCCTGGTGGGTACATTTAAATCCTTGTTAAGGGCTCCCACATTCATTAAAAATAAATCCAGTAGTTATTTGACTGTGTAATTATTAGGGATAATTTGCAATTAAGCAATTGGCCTCTGATGAAGGGACAGATAATTGATCAGCCTGGTTTGGCATTTTAGAATGGGGTGGGGGGTAATTAAGTAAATCCAGTCAGCTAAATGTCTGCCTTCCCACTACATTTTTTTCCCACCTTTAAATGCAAACTAGACCTCATGCAGATGTGCAGGCCATGGGAGTCTAAGCCTATTAAAGAAATCTTTTAATGACTGTAAAACTACCACTAATTGAAATAAAAATATTTTTACACTATTTTCGCATTGTGCAAATGGATCAAAAAATAATTCTTAATGCAATACACTGTGCACAAACTGCTCTGCCTGACAAGTGCAGCATGCAATTTGCACTAATTAGTCCAAAGCAGGGGCAGTGTGAAATTAACATGATTCATTAATTCTGTGGCTAATGTTTTACATATTGTGTGTTTACATTTCAAAACTATCATGTTCTCTGCAAGCCAGCACACTACACTTGTAGAATTCTTATCAGATTCAAGAAGTGTTCCCCAGATCTCCTTGGGTGCATTCAGATTTGTTTTCTGAATTTACAACTTGTCTATTTGTTTCAAAGCAACTGTTTAGTTTTATGTTGTGTGGTTTAGTTCCTTTGTCCTAATCTTGGCCTCAGCTCCTCTCTGACAAAATATTCTTCTGGGTGGCTCAGGTCACTGTGGGATAAGCATGAACAGAGCAGCAGGTAAAGAAGCAATTTTCAAGAAGCAATTTTCAAACTACTTTATGTTCTAAAAAAATTTAATAAATCCTTCATATCAACTAAATCTGAAGTTTTCATGATGCTGTTCTAATATTTGCTCCTATAATGATATCAGGAGATGTTCATTAAAGATCTAATCCAGAGCCCCATGAAAGTCAACAGACAGACTTCCACTGGCTTCAGAAGGCATAAATATGCTAGCTTCTATTTATACTACAGAACATAGGACTCCGAGAATCGTAGCATTGGCCAAGTTGTCTTACAAACTAAATTATCTTCAAGTGAACTATGCTGAAAAGCATCTTAAAATATATCAGAAGTAGCTAAATATTACTTTTCTGCAAATTAAGGTGCTACAATCGTATTTACGTTTTTGGACATAGTTGCAATGTCAAACTTGGTCTGTTGTTTCCTGAGACATAGGTTTCTATATATTTCTAGAGACCCAGACAGAGGCTGAGCTACCCACATAAACACCTCTTCATTAGTCTTAGAAATACAGCGAAAAGATGCACCAAAATTTACCTGTTTCCCACAATCAAGAGAGAGAGAAACGGAGGCTGTTTTCTGTACCTGAGCAACAATGGGCAAGATACCATGAAAGAGCAGCTCCCGTAACTGGTGGGAGAATGATAGGACAGTGGGGCAGAAAGGACACCTGGACTGGGCTGTACAATACCCCAGTCAACAAGCAGACATTTAGCACTAGATGTCCAGGAGAGCCAAGAGGGCAGCACAGGGAGAAGACTCAAGGAGTTGGAAGCACGTCAGCAAAGGTAAGAGGTGAAGCATTATGAACTATGAGCTTTCTCAGACAAGGTTCCTGAAGAAATATGGTGGGAAGTGATCATGTGAGACTCCTCCCCAAAAAAGAGGAAATCAGGAGGAAGACTGTCCTTTGAATGACATCCACAACAAAAGAGAAAGACAATTTTAATGATACACGCCTGACAAGAACTAATGTCCTCTACACTGTCTAAAGTAACTTACTCACGTTTGCAAGAACCACCTGAGGCAGAAAGCAGTTAGATTTTGGAAGATTCATAGGTTATGGAGCTAAGAAGAAAAAATAAGAACAGTTAGAAACAGCCACTTTGAGGGCAGCTTTCATCAACTGTTTAAGTCTTCTGGATTGTTTTTTTCCAGTCTAAAAACAGTGTTTTTTTAATCAGCAACCAAAGTCAAGTAAGGAGTAGGAGTAACACACCTATTTTCTTCCTTAGAGAGACAAACTAAGGTCAGGCTGGTCCCATGTTGCAGATCAGAATACAGCCACATCAGTTACCTTGTTGAGAATAACAGACAGACCAAATGCATGTACGTAGCATCATTGTTAGCAAACGCTTCATTAAAACAAAGCCATAATTTAAAAAGAGAGAAAACCATTTATACACAAGTCCTCCATTTAGCAAGATTTCCTGATTGGCTGTACCTCTTTAAATGACTTATTTGTGTCAGCCTGTTTCAGGATACATCTGGAGCACGCAATGTCATCAAGAAGTGCTATTTGATTACAGTGCAGTACTTTGGGTGGCTTTTAGAAAGCAATAGATTACAGCTTTACCGTGTACTGTGCATAACATCTCTGTGCCACTTAGCAAGTACGAGGCCAAAATGAACACTCTAACCTTGAAAATACATGATTAAAGTGCTGCCTCATGGACTGATATACAAAATGGCTAAGTTTAGTGATCCTTCAAATCCTGGTTCTCTGGTGAGCACAAAGGGTTCTGATGTACAAGGCTCTGTCAGCCACTGTGTGGGGCATAAAGGATGAGAAGCCTTCAGGAGTACTTGGGCTACTTGGAGTAGGAAAGGCACGTAGAAGAGAATTATATCCTTTAGTAAGGAGCAGGCACTTTTCAGCATAAATTTAAACCTAGTCTTAAAAGTTCTAATCAGGCAAATGTCCCTACAGGTAAACACTATGGTAGTGAAAGATCCTGAATCAAAGCTGGGCGGATATGGAAACAAGTGGTGTCAGTTTAGAAGTTAGGCAACTGCATTGCTATGATCAACTAACTACATTAATTTCTGCTCCGTTCAGAAGAGAAAGCTAGCTCATTATTTAAAATCAAGCTACGGTGCACCTTGAAATAAATAACACACACAGATTTCTGTAGCGCTATTAGGAGATTCAGCTGCCAGTACCAAGTAAGTAAGAGGAAATATAAACTCTAAACATTGTGTCATGTAAAAAGCTGATGTTGTAGCTTTCTTAACACAGAAAATTAGAGTAGCATTTTTTTCTGATATACTTTTACTGAGACTTTTTCCAGAATATTCACTCATATTGTCCATGTTCTAAAGTCGCTTTTTGTTTGAGTGACACAACATTGCCGACTCCAGTGTGCTGTTTCTGTGGGTACCATAAACACGAACAGCCTACAACCACTTTTGATATTAAATGAGCTACATGGCCAAATGCTATCTGGTTTGTTTTCATATAGATAATCTCAGACTACATTTGTGCACTATTCCGATTCTATTTAAGTCTGTGAAGAACTTAAATCTCTCCTTGTTTTTTAACTATACAATGTCTTGGTACATAAGGGGCCCTTTTACCTTTCCAAGGGCATCTTTTAATCCAAAAAAAAGTGCCTGCTTAAAATAGGATCTTCTTCATCTGCCTATGCAAGTGTACATTTTATGGGCAGTGAACTATTATTGTTATATCTGCACATCTATGTGTGTGTGTGCGCCCCTGTCTATTTAACTGCTAGCAATACAGAGATGGTCTTGTGACAGGGCCTGCTTGAGACTCAAACGTGAGAAAAGGGGTATAATCAAGTCTAGTATTTGGGGGAAGGGGGATAAGGGGGCGTTTGTAATTCTACACTATCCCTTTCTAATGGGAACCTTGTAAAATCTCACTTGCTGTCCTGGAAGAAATTTGTACAGCTCTAATAGAAATGCTCAACTAAGATGGATGGGTCTGAGAGTGTCACATGGCCTTCCTGAGCATAAGTTATGTTACTAAATCAGCATATTGATCTGGGAACACAGCGTCCTGGAATCCTGAAAATGTCAGGCACAGTCTCAGTGCTTCACTTCTTTAAAATCAAATTAATTTAGCCAGCTTACACTGGAGAAGAAATTACGATGTCAGATACATGCAAAGAGCAGGGTGTCAGGCACTCCAAGTCCCACTGCCTTGAACTCTTTTGAAAGGAGACACCCAAAAGGAAATAGCTGGGTTGCCACGTAGTCCTCCCTTGGTGGAAAAAGCAACTACCACAGGTAACACACATCTTTGCTTATGTGAACTCAGGCGCCCCAGGGCCTCACAACTCTCCATGGATCTTTAGTGATGCCCAAAGTGGGGGAAAACAAGGGGGTTGAGAGGTAAAATTATACAACTACATGTGATGGCACTAATCTACCTACCGTACCCATGGGGCACATTTGAGATTAAAGGCTCAGATAATGCATGCCCTTGTACTGTGATCTCCAGTTCTCCATGCGTGTTTAATCAAGAGTGCTAATCCACAAATGTATGGTCAGGGTTGCAGCATCTGGTGTGAACAGAATGCTTTCAGCAAGCAGGGCCCATGAGCATTAGTAAGTTTGTAGGCATTAGCCATGTATATATAGTTGGTAGAGTAGTTGGATATTGGCACAAATTGCTTCTGTGGAAAAAGGAACAGTCTGCCAAAATATATTACAAAGTGGACATTTTCTTCTCACCTGACTTGACAAAACATATAAGGCAAGTATACACTGTATGTATGGAAAAGGAGTTACCGGGAGGTTTCAAAGAATGAACCTGATCTATGTTCTTGACCAGAAATACCAAGGCATCCTGTTCTGACCCCACAAGACATCTACACCACAAGGATCAGGCTCAGCATGGGAGCCCCAAAGAGACACAAACTCCAACCCTGCCCTGCCATATATGAAGAATGGGGCTGGAGAAGTTTTGCTGGTAATCAACCCTGCAGAGCATGGTTCAGCTCCCTGGCAAAGGATTGGTCACTACAGCAGAGGCCAGATGCAGAACAACCACCTCAACCTCCCACAGCTCCTTGTGAAGGCTCCCGCCTCCTCCTGCACTACAGGATCATCTGGTCAATGCTACTATAGACATCTCCTTCTGGGCTTTGCTATCCTTGAACTGAACAGCCCTTTTCTATGTTGAAAAGCTCACTAAAGCTAAAAGGTAGGCCTCCAACTAGTTCACTGCATGCTGGCATAAAACATTTTAACTAGCCATTTTTTACTAGAAACCCTACAGGTGACATAGGCATCACTACAGTGATCTGAGGGTCACCAGGACAGAGGCAGATATATCAGGAAGCTGCAGCCAGAGAAAGAAACAAAAGGACCTTGTCTGACTTGTATCCTTTGGGGATGAGGTGGGCAGGTTGTTATCTGGTGCAAGTGAAAAATGCACAGCCACAACTTGCTGATACCACAAGCTAGCAAAAGAGGGGAAAAAAAAGCTTGAATATGTTATCAAGACGACTACAGTTTCTTCACTAGATTTCAGCAGAGAAAAGCTGTACAAAGACAGCTTGGCAGCTGCCCTGCCCTTCTCTAAGGCACTGATGAAATATAACCACCCAAATTTCCTTGCTAGCATAAACTGGAGGATTCATATTGTTCATATTTGAAATAGGATTATGCAAAGTAGAGCTGGATTGTAGGTTGTTTGATGGGGAAGGGGGAAAAGCAGTTCTAGGTCCCAGCAGGCCAAAAACTCCTTCAAAATAATATAACAAAAGGTGATGATGTTTTCTCTGGAAAACATTATACATCACAAAATTCTATTTAGCATTTACAGAAACTGAGCAAAAGGGAATACAGAGCCTAGGAACTTATTAGGTTCAGTGAAGAGAGTGGGTAGCAGGCAATAAAGAACAGCATAACATGCAGCACAAATACCTGTGCCCGTTGTGGCTAACATGAACAACGCCCTCATATACCAGACATTGCTTTTCTTTTGTCCCTCTTGCCCCTCAGAACCTCCCCTTGGCTTCATTAAATAAACATAAGCCTTGGTGTGCATTAATAGCTAGCCTTAGTTTCAGCTCTCTGCTTTCCATTTCTCATGGAAGTGGTACAGGACATCATCCAGGATCCTGACATTTAGTTCCTCTCCTTTTCCTGTAGCCCCAGTGCCTCTGCTGTACTTTGTGACGTTTCTCCATGACTCCCCTCAGCTGCAGGGAAGGCAATTCCCTAGGAGAGGCTTCATCTCCACTGTCAGGAATGTTCTGTTCTGGCTGCTCAGACACACAAAGATGTTCAAGAATATCATTAAATCAAAGTTAATCAGATGGCTCCCTGTTCGTCTCAAGACACCATTCAGACTTCTTCATATAAAACCCTGCATAGATTTGGCTTAATCTGCTTCACAATTCTTTCCTTTTTGATTCCTCCACTAATCTAATACTGCTTTTTCTTTGTCATTTCCCATGCCCTTCTGACACAGCCTTCCTGTAAGTTTTCACCTCACCATTGATTTCCAAGGCCTGTCTGAGGATGCATTCCTTTTCTCCCCTGTGTCTTCATTTCTCTCCTTGAAAAGCAAGATCTATTTCAGCTCTGCTGCCTCTATCAAGACAGGGAACAACACAAGCATGCTACGGTCACACTTGCATCCTAGTCAATGAGGGCACTGCTTACAGGATAAATTGACATGCCAAAACACAGTCGTTCTCTTCTGAAGCTTTATATGCTCCTTCTTGTGCTGGACCCTCTGCACAAGATGGGATTTTACAAATTGCAAGTAGGTTGCTTTTGATACTACATTGCTTAGCTCTCACATTGAATATAAGAAATCATTCCCATTCCTTAGCCCTGATTATTTTCCCTCCTATATTGCATGAAATAAGCTGGTATTACCATAAAATATGAAATCCCCAGGACTGTATTTAGTATTTCTTCTTTTTCATGCCCTTCCCCCCATGCACTCGCACATTGAACCTTCTTTGTCGGCAGTCATGGATTTCTATCATCTGATGACCAGAGCACTATGCATCCATCAAGAAGTGTAAAATATTTACAGGAAGAGACTACAAGATGAGGAAGAGGTCCAGAATGCATATGTGTCAGAGGAACAGATGTACACAGAAAATAAAGTTCTGCAGACCACAGAAAAAATTTACTCCATGACAAGAACTGTGCATTTTCCCATGGCTGTCATAGATTTCATGGAACCAGTGAAATCCAGCCATTTTTAGAAAACCCATGAAATTTACCTTTTCACCTGAATCCACACGAAATCAGAATTTTTCCATAAGAGCCCCCATAAAATTGGCATATTTCCTTAAAAGACCCCATGAAATAATATAAAATATTGCAGTTTCTTTTAGCCTAGTCTCTCATTGCACATCTTAAAATTACAAGCTCGGCTACCGAATTTTTGCATTTCTTTCTTTCAGAAAAAAAGATTATGCAAAAATGTAATAGGAATGAAAATACTCTTCTATAGGAGAGAAACTAAAAGCCCTCATAAATACATAATTAGTACAGAAAGTTTTGATTCATATACAGTTAACTGTAACTAGTTCAAGAGTAATCTCAACTGAGCAGTCTTCCTTTGACTATGGAAAAACTGACATCACAGAAAATGTCACGAATGAAAATGTACACAAGTTTCCAATGATGCTTCCCATTTCACTTTTTTTAGGAAAAGAGATAAAGGATGAAGTTACCATTCTAGTACCTGACTGACAATGAAGAACTGCAAAGGAGAAAGTGATACCACAAATAACTTTAGGAGGTAAACAAATGTGGTCTATTTATTCTCTAAACATACTATTTGTTAAAATAAATTCTCAGTACTAACAAAGAGGAGCAGACCTTGTGGCACAAGTGTTCATTAACCTCCTAGAGTGAGACAGTTGAGCTATCTGTTCTAGTTGAAAATGAATCAATATACCAGCTCAGACCCTGCCTTACACAAGTTGGTCAGCAGCCAAAGCACAGCCCACCACAGGTCCCACTATTGCAGTTCTTAGATTCATTCAAGGACCTCACTACTGTTGTCCAAGCAAGAACCAGAAATTGAGGTTCTTCCCATAGTCTCTGATTCGGCCTTGATCCAGAAACAACACAACCATTGATGATAGCAGGATTAAACTCTGGCAGTTGACCTGAACTCAAGAGATCTCATGGAAGGCAAAAATAAAAAGTTTAGGACAATTCGTAGTGCCACTGAGAAACTTCTAAAGGACACAGACACCAGCGCAGACAATGAACAGAAAATGTAGTAGCAAGAAGGCAATGACCTAAAAAGAACAGATTAAAATGCCCTTAAATAAATTAGAGGTCTTCAAATTGATTTGGCACAATGAATTTCAACTCAGGATTTTTAAATAGCCAGTTACGCAATCTCTGAATCACTGGACAGTCACCTCTGAGAATCCAAGAATAGAAGACAAGGTGCCAAAAGACTGGAAAAGAGCAAACAGAGTAAGTAGCTCTACAAAGAGGGGAAAGCAAAGCTAAGAAGTTACCAGCCAGTCAATTTGTCTTCACTCCTCAGAAAAACACCAGAAAGAGTAATCAAATTATTTGTAAGCACCTAGAATATAACATGGAAATGAATAGCAGATAGTATGGATTTGTAGAAAATAAATCCTGTTGAATCAATTTACTTTCCTTCTGCAATAGGGGAACAGACCTCCTAGCAGATGCAAAGCAGGAGATGTCACGTTTCTTGATTTAGTAAAGCTTTTGGTGCTGTCTCACATGTCACTCTCACATGCACACTAACAAAACACAGTCTGAACGAAATGGTTGTGAGACAAGTACAAAAGTGGTTGAGCACAATTTGTAGAGGAAGTTATCATTTGCCCATAGTCAAAGCAAGCCATCTCAGGGGACGGGAGAACTACAAAACTCTGCTGTGGATATGATCCCATTCAGTACTTTTATGAATCATATGGCCATGCAACAGCACACTCACTGTGCTTGCAGACTATACAAATGGTGCACGTAGAACAACTGCAAGTATGGAGGCTCAGAGTTTGAAAATATGTTGACAAATTACAGTGGTGTCAAGAAAAGGGCTGAAATTCAACAGGGGATGGAGAGGAAAAAAGTGCAAGGCAGAGATGGACTAATTGGACAGCCCCAGAAGAAAAGCAATGGAAGTGACCAAAGGTCCACAAAAAGTGTCCAGGAGAAAAGATATGGAACCTTTGGGGTCTTCAGAGAAAAGAGTTCTTGGGAAGGTGATATTAAGACTTTGAATGTGTAAAAGCTTGTCACACACAGGGTTCTTGCATGTTAGAAAGTACAAGCAATAAAGGGTTTAACTTGCAGCAGGATGGATGCAGGTCAGACATTAGAGAAAAATATTTATAATAATTAAGATAGTGAAGCACTTGGATGGAGCCTGGGGAAGCTACAGAATCTGGAATCTCCATCACCAGATGTTTTTAAGAACAGCCTAGAAAAAAAATTCTGCCAGGAATGACATAAATAAATATAACCAATCCTGCAAAAGGGAGACTTCTTGAGGCTCCTTCCAGCCCTATTCTTCTAAATGCCCAATGTCCGCCTATGTTTTAAGGCCTCAAACCACCAGACCATACAAACATGTAAGTAATCCCATTGACTTCAAAGCAAGTACCCATAGGATTTAAGCTTGTGTTTAAGTAATTTGCCAGATCAGCGTAGTCAAAGGAAGTATCTTGCAAGAGTGACTGCATTTGTTTAAACTGCCCTAGATATGTATCAGCATTATATTTAAAATGTGGTTTCCTGGATTTCAGTGACTATCTATAGGAGAACATTACAGATTTGTGCTACAGCCTTCTAAACAATTGCTCATCAGCATGAACCTTATCATACAGTGTCTGTATGCACTGAAGCTGGCAGGGGAGGGGAGGGAGTAGAAAGAAAACAAACAGACAAAGGTCCAAATGTACCTATAATCTCAAGGATGCTAGATTATAAACATGCACAGAAAAGTGGAAAGCTTCTTCTGACTGTCTCACACACCTCCTTCCATATGTCATCACCAAATGTTTCATTGTATGCTAATTTTCAGCACATATCATTGGAAGCAACATTCATCTACCATACAATTCAGTAAGATTTGCTACAGATTATTAACCATCCTCCATCTCCACCTTATTTTTTACCCTCTTTTTTTTTTTTTTTTGGGGGGGGTAGGTAGGGGGGAGTGGAGGGAGGTCTGAAGTCTTGCATATCAGGTCCAAACAACATCAAGTACCATTTCACGGTGAAGGATAAATGTGGTTTTACGCTACTTTGTTTGACCATTGTACTGGAGTTGAGACTGACATGTTACAGGAGACTGAAGGATACTTCTGTGTGCTGGTAGCGGTAAGAACTGGCTGAGCAAGAAAAACACACTAGAGACTGAGCTTTTCCCTTACCCTGGCTGTGTAGGAGCTGTTACCATTTATTTTGTCATTGATTTATACCATAAATCCTCCTATAAAGATAAGGTGCACATATTATAAGCGCCTAAAATTATATATACCTCCACCTTTCTCAGAGCTAAAAAGAAATTATATCCCCTAGCAACAACACATCCCTTCCTCAGCAAACACGTGATTAAAAGACAAGGCACTTCTCTGACCTCTGGAGCCCTCTGCAAACCAGCTCTCCTGGATGGGGAGAGAGGTGGGTTTCAGAGTGTGGGATCCTATAAATACGCACACACATGGAATATCTCTAACACTGCCTCCCTCAGCAGGATGAACTCTCGAGTACTGTTAGCACCAGGAACACCAACATGCTGCTCCACATTTGTAAGGATATCATGCAGCCAAAAGCCATATCACCTAAGACTGTGAAAGGAAAATGTAAAATGTGGAACTGCATCTGGAAACAGGCAGGCAGCCACCAGGGTTGCTGAAATACTGCTCTCGTGCATAGAAAAAAACAATGTGTTTCTGAAGTTTTCTTCAGGCACAAGTCAACACAAGTTTCCCAGGAAACCATGAATTCCCACAAAGGTGCGAAAAAGCTTGACTGCAAAGAACAAGCAGCTGACCCACGCACAAATGGAGAGCAAAGGAAACAGTACTTGCGGAAAAGCCCCTGCCTGCATCCACCTCTGCTAGGTCCCACACTCTCCACCAGCTCCTTCTACCTGGGGTACCAGCAGCTTTGACTTGGCTTCTCAGTCCCCAGCAGAGGGGAAAAAAAAAAAAAAACCCACCAAAAAAACCCAAATCCAACCTTCAACACTTTTTTGGTCATGTTTATCTGAAAATAGTGCCTGTAAAACCCACAGCCCCAAGCAAAATGCCTTCTGCCACTCACAGCCTCCTTTAGGAGGGCCAGTAAATGTTTGAAGACAATAGCCTGCCTTGTGCTTGTGCCCTGACATAAGAATTTTTTGTTTGCCTCTGGAAATGATTAATTTCAAGGCATTTAAGGCTTTTCTCTCCATTTTGGAGCAGTGTACTTTTAACATATTTTATTATTATGACTTATAGTTGAGATGCAGAAACAGAACAGCCCACAGAGCTATCATTTAAATCCACTGATAACTCACATTTCACACAGCTAATACAATCTTTTGACCTACCAATCCAAATAACGTTTAAAAGCTTGAATGGCAAGAGGCTGCCTGCTCAGGGCTGCCGATACAGAAAGTCCCTGTATAAATCACAGTATCACAGAAGTCACAAAAACTGTGAATTTTGGTGTCAGCTGTGAAAATATTCCATCTGGTTTCTGTCTTGTACAAAAATGTTTAAAATCTGTCTAAGTACAGGAAGTTTATTTTTGCTTCATCAGTGCAGCAGAAGCAAACGGTGTAAGACTGGTGAATAGCACCTATTGCTCCAGGTGCTTGCAAGGTTTCCAAAACAACATTTCAGGTTTCATTCAGACATCCAACTGTGCTACTATTTAATTTCATGCCCTTATTACAGGCTGAGCAACCCACCAAGTAGATTTGTCATAGGTATTCTTGAAAATATAACAAAAGCAATAATGGGCCCTGTAACATCAATTAGCTGAAGCTGACCTGAACAGCATTTTTTGTGTGTGTGTTGGGGGGAAATACATCTACATCAATTTAGGAGTTTAGGCAGCCAAATTCAGAAAGCTGGGGCCCTGACTCTTTTTATGCAGCTCTTGACAAGGACTGATTTTCACTTTATTTCTCTTTTTCATTTAGGTCATTTATCTATTTAATGGAAACTGTATAGAAAAATTATGATAAAAAATTACACAAGAGATATATTACTTTTTAAATCCCCATCACTATCATTACCCCATCCCAGCCAATGTGACATTTAGGAAAGAGCCCAATATTCATTTTATTTATGCTGTGTCAACTCCCCGAGATTCCTAGCATCTGGAATCTCTATACTCTATCAGTTATCTAGTATAAAAAGAGAGAAGCAGCCAACATAAGAAGGAAGAAAACAGTGCTGCAAGAGAAATTCAAGATTTCTAAGGACTGGGCTTTTCAAAGGTGCTTAGAATAGACTCACAGCTATTTTCAAAGGAGCTGAAAACCAACCAGTGCCCAACAGCATTATGCTTGCTTACCTCCTTTCATTTCTCCTCTACCAAGAACCTCCTTTCCTCTGGCACTCCCAGCAAAGGCTTTAAGCATGTGGTCAGGTGGGGGGGGCATTTCATAGCTCTTGGGGGTGGTGGTTAGGATGGAAGAACTTGATAGCCCCTTCTACACCAAACACCTGGGAGGGGACTGTTTGGGATCAAAAGGAACTTTTCAATTATTTGATAATTTAATTTAAAACGTAATTACCTATGTAAGCCTTGCCAGTCCTGGGTTCCTGTATCATAGCAAGACCTTCAAAACAAAGCATAAACTCCCTCCCACAGGAAAAGCTCGTTGACACACATTTTAATCCATGGGTAGAGGTGCTGCTACTGCAGCTTCTTACAGCAGATAACTCTCCTGTTTCCAATCCTCCATTATCTGGCTGGCCTTTTCCGTACCTCCACCCACTCTTGAAGGTGCTTTGTTCTCCAGGGGATTGTTTTTTGCAGAGGACAAAGAGTGGATGTAGTAGGCAGGAGGCATCTACCACAGTTGCTGTTCTTTCCCAGGCAGCTCCCAGGCTTTCTCCTTTCCCTACTGCACTTTGTGTGCTGGGGGAACAAGGGTAAAGAGGCCTACAAAATATAGCAGGGAACTGCCATGGTGATTTCAAGATGGAGCATGCAATTGCTATTTTTGATTGTGTTAACCCAGGCATAATTATGTAATTATCCACAAAAATTTAGTCAGAGTTTTGCATATCTAAATCATTAACTTTAACAATTGACAGGCTGCTTTGATTAGTATTTTCACAGACTAGCATAGCATACATTTGTCAGCTTTCCTATGATTAGTTGTAATTTGGAATTTGTTTATGCAAAATGTTTTTATTGCTTGTTTGGGGGGGAGGGAAAAAAAGGAAGGCAGAGAAGACATGTTTATCCTGTCAGGAGAATCCTAGAGAACTGACTAGGGTTGCTACAAATGTGGTTTTGCTGTGCTTTAATGTCACTGATATGGTGAACCGATAGAGCAAATGTTGGCTCGTGTTTGTTAATGGGGACAAGAAGTCTTGGTGAGCACCTTTTGCCATGCCATGTCTTTGATTTTTAGATAAAAATTTAAGTAAATGAATTCAGAAGCACCTAGCACTTTATGCAACACCATATTTTAAGTTTACTGCTTTCCAAAAACAATAGTGATGCACCATGCAATCAGTGTAAACATTTTAAAATGCTGCTTGTGTCAAATACTGTAACACCAGCTCAGCCTTTTTCATTCAAGATTGTAATTGATATCATAATTTAAGACGCAGTTTATTAAGCCAAGCAATAACAAACGATTCCATCCTGCACCTGCTAGTGGATCAGTTTCTGTGTTAAGCTCTCTGAAAGAGAAATCTGAAAGCCACACAGTTCACTCTCCACAAAGCAAACCCTAATGTAGCAGAAATGCTTTGACGTGAGATACCGCAAGGACTCTGAAGTACTGTGGTCTGGAGTCTGGTGAGTCCCAGGTTACCTGATGGAGGTGAACTGTCTGAAGGGTTTTCACTTTCTTACTCTGCTTCCCAAGTAAAGGCCACATGTGACAAAATGCATCTTAAAACAATGCAAAACCCAAGATATTTTGGCTGGATTAGTGCCACCATTTTTCAGTGGCTGGCGGGCACAGCTTTTTCCCTGATTGGCAGGGAGTTCAGGTAAGGTTACAGCTCTTGCCTTGCACCACTATCACCACTTCCACATCTTGAAGCACTAATAGTCTTTGCGTTATCCTCTTTTGTACAATCCATCTTAAAAAATTGGGTAAACTCGCTGCTTTTTGTGAAAATTCTCCCATCCAGCAGCCTCTACCTGAGTAGTTCATCAGCGTTCACATGACTTCTGAGAGGAACAAGGGAAGCATACTTCGATTTCATAACCAATGACGAGTTGTGATTTACGACTCCATCTGCCCCATGGTAGCTGCAGTTTGGTAACTGCAGTTAAAACTTGCCCACTTCCTACATGATCCTCAGGGACCACTGCGATGGGCAGCACAAATCCCGGCTTTGCAGATCCCATGAATGTCTAATAACCTCACCTAGTTAGGCTTCAGTTTTTTCCATCAGAAGGCAGGGTCTGCTTCAGAGACTCATTAACAATTAATGTGAAAGCACATTAGATGGATAAAATTTTATTTTTTAAAAAATCCTAAATAATTTCTTATCTATATAAATAAATACCACGCTCTCGTTAGAGATTATCTGAGCCCCATCATTCAACACCCTCTGCTCAGTCACTTGATGCTTAGTTTTGAAATCTTGCTTCGTAGGTATAGCTGACTGCTGGCATATTCACTGCATCAGCTCTCAAAAGGCTGGCTCACTGCTTGGAATTCATGGGGAGCAGCTCTGTCTGTCTTTGTAGGAATTTTGGCTGCACGACTGAGTACATGAAAATCAGGGAAGCCAGAAGAAAAGAATGATCCGTTACCTGAGTTTCTTTCGCCATTTGAAATCCACTGAAAGAGAGGCATCTTTGTAGCACAAGCTGTTGGCAACTCCTCTCTCCAGAGCATATCATCAGTCCCAAGCTTGCAGTCTTTTATTCTTTTAATTTTAATTGGTAGCTCCTGCCTAGAAACCAGTTGGGAATTGAATTGCCTGTGTGTTCCTCATGCTCCAGAGCAATTGCCTGTATATTCCGCATGCCTCTGAGCAGTTGCTAGCCTGCTCCTCGTGCTTCCTAGTAAATGCCAGTAATCTGTGCACTGGTGTGTAAAACTTACAGTACTTGATTACGTCAGGAAAGAGAACAGCACAAAATGCAGTGTATACTGCTGTTTTCACCTTACCTTAGTACATGCACCATGTCCCAGCCTTCGGCCTCTGCATTGTGAGAGCAGCTCATCTGGGGGTGAGGCATCTTTAGAGGCCCTGGATTTGCACCAGTTTATGGATGGCCCCAAGGAATGTCCTGGAATTCTTGTACCTACTTGTACCATCTCTACACCTCACCTGCCCATCCTGCTAACATTGAGGTTAAGACAGCTTTGCACTGCTATCATCCTTATAACAAACAGCTTTACTATCTCATGGAGGGTTCACCGCTGCAGGTTCACTGTTTCCCCATGAAACTGAATAGGTCTCATGTTATGCCTAGAGGGGAACAGTACAGTGCTGCTACCCCATCTCCTTGAGCCAGGTAAAGACAAGTAGGTTAGGCTAGGTGGCAGGGTGAACAGAAGCCGTGAATTAAGTAGCTCATCTGTTCCTTTTTAGAGCCGCTTGTTCATGGACTCCATTTCAAGTCAGTTGTTTCTTCCGTAATAAGTGGGATGAATTAGCACAAGAGAGAAACAGTTACAGGAAGGAAGGATAGGAAACTTGACTCCTCTCTAATGTGTTCTCCCTACCAGCACAACCTCCAAGCAAATGAAAGAAAAACAGCAGTGTTACTCTCCAAACCACCAATCTGTGCAGAGCTCCTGTCAATGTAAAGCTCCCATTACACATCACTCTGGACTGAGTCTATAAGCCTGATTTGCCAATTACTAGGCCTGGTACAAAGGACACAGCCAGCAGCAGAAAAACAATCCAGTAAGTAGATTCTATTGCATGTAAAGGAGTCAGTATATAGGGGATCGCTGGGGGTACAAACAAGTCAGATCACAAATAATAGACATCAACCCCAGCGACCCCAGGAATGACACAGCATGACCCCTAATGGATGGAACAAACAAAGATACAAGGTAACCCATGGAAAAAACGGGAGACAATCAAGTCAATAGGGTGATCACATACGATAGAGGTAACCCCATGTTGCCTCCCCACAAAGCCCGCGTTTGTAAGTGCCAGACCTGACTGGGATCCAGTTGCATGAGGAGCCAGGAGGTCCTTCCCCAACAGGAAACTCTGTGAAGTGAGTCCACCTCACAGACAGACACTGCACCCTTCCTGCAAGTGGTCCCAGCTTTTATGCCCAAAGCAGGACACCTGGCACTTGTTTACCCAAGTGCAGGGCATCTGGGGCTTGTTTACCCAAGGTCGGCCACACCTTGGAGGAAAGCCAAAAGGCAAACTCATCCCCTCCTTTTGAAGGACCATGGGGACCACCCATATGTCAACCTTAATTCAGGGCTTGGGGTTCAGACCCCAGCACTTCAAGGCCAGACAAGCCATGCAGAATCAAAAGGATATGTTTAACGTTTGTTTATCAGGAGTTGCAGTTATTCACAGAAACCAAAGTAAAACAGACTGCATAAGTACCTGTTCAGAGAGAGACCACCAGACAGAGGTCTCTGTGCATCAAGCACTTTTCCATCTCAAATCAGAAAGCCCGGAGCTCTTCAGTCTTTTATCTGGGTCATGGGGATACTTTTGTCTTCTTCTCACTCCTTCGCGATCGCTCCAAGAACTTATCCCTTCAGTGGACAAGGGAAGAGCTACAGATGTCATCTATCTGGACTTCTGTAAGGCCTCTGGCATGGTCCCTCACAACATCCTTCTCCTTAAATTGGAGAAGTATGGATTTGATGGGTGGAGCGTTCAGTCGATAAGGAACTGTCTGAATGGTCACATCCAGAAAGTAGTGGTCAATGGCTCAATGTCTAGATGGAGATCAGTGACAAGTGGTGTCCCTCAGCATTCTGTACTGGGACCACTACTGTTTAATATCTTCATCAGTGACATAGACAGTGGGATTGAGTGTACCCTCAGCAAGTTTGCAGACAACATGAAGCTGAGTGGTGCAGCTGACATGCCTGAGGGACGGGATGCATCCAGAGGGACCTGGATAAGCTTGAGAAATGGGCCTATGTGAACCTCATGAGGTTCAACAAGGCCAAGTGCAAGGTCCTGCACCTGGTCCAGGGCAATCCCCAGTATCAACACAGGCTGGGTGATGAAGGGATTGAGAGAAGCCCTGTGGAGGAGGACTTGGGGGTACTAGCGAATGAAAAGCTGGACATGAGCCAGAAATATGCACTCATGGCCCAGGAGAACAACTGTATCCTGGGCTGCATCAGAACTGTGACCAGGGTCGAGGAAGGTGATTCTCCCCCTCTACTCCGCTCTGGTGAGATCCCACCTGGAGTACTGTGTTCAGCTCTGAGACCCTCAACATAAGAAGGACATGGACCTGTTAGAGTGGGTCCAGAGGATCACAAAAATGATCAGAGAGCTGGAATGCTTCTCCTGTGATGACAGGCTGAGAAAGTTGGAGTTGTTCAGCCTGGAGAAGAGGAGGCTCTAAGGAGACCTTACTGCAGTCTGAATAATTAAAGGGGGTTTATAAGAAAGATGGGGACAGACTTTTTAATAGGGCCTGTACCAATAGGACAAGGGGCAATGGCTTTAAACTAAAAGAGGGTTGATTTAGACTAGATGTAAGAAAGAAATTTTTTACAATGTGGGTGATGAAACACTGGAACAGGTTGCCCAGAGAGGCTGTAGATGCCCCATCCCTGGAAACATTCAAGGTCAGTTTGGACAGCGCTTTGAGTAACCTGATCCAGTTGAAGATTTCCCTGCTCACTGTAGTGAGGTTAGACTAGATGACCTTTAAAGGTCCCTTCTAACCCAAACCATCCTATGATTCACTTTTCTCACCTCCAATTCAGTTTCTTCCTAACCTATCCTAGGTTCCCATGCCATTAGTGTCCCCATAATGCAACCATTCTTTGACTTGATGATGAGCCCCACACTGCCTGACCTCATTCAGTTTAGGAGCTGCCTGTTTTGAACCCACTTCCACCCTCCTAATGCCCAAAACTTCCCTGTTTTAGTGTACTCAGAAGGCCTTAGGAGCAGCAGTTCTCTACAAGAGTCCTTCTCCCTCAAGAACTAACCCTATGACATCGTTGTTTGTATTTTCCTTTATCAAGCAGCTCAAATGGGCTATCTATATTTGAACAAAGGTATTGTCATAAAGAGATATCCTGGTCAGACAGTAAATCTCAACTCTTAATGTAATCTGAACCTTCTGGGGCCATTCAATAACTGTTATTTCCAGTGCAAGTCCAAATGCTCTCCCTTGAAACAGCTTCGCCCCAGTGGGCTTGGTTTAGGTTCAGTAGTGTATAAAGGTGGTAATTCTTCACTCTGTACTGGGTAACACAGTACTCCCTTGAATAGGCTGGCATAGGTTGTGTGACTTACAGCTACTTCACCTCCCAGACTCCTTTCTTTTACAGAGCGGGGAGCTATTTCACACTGGCTATCCTGTTAGGCTTAATTTTAGCATGACTGGGACAGCCCCTGTAATAAATTACAAGCTGCCTCTTCATTTTTGTGTGGCGTATTGCACACTAAAATAATTCAAATTCAGTGTCCTTTTGTAGCCATCCTTTTTAAAGGAAAACATTTATCAACTTCTTACTCTCATTTCCTCCTATCCAACCCCGAAATTCCTGTTAAGTTACACTGCAGCAGAGTTAAAAACTTAAAGCAAGGAACCTTCACAACAGGTCCTAAGATGGACCAGTATGGTACAAAACATTACAGTACAGTAATGTTGTTCAGTAGCCATCCAACTAGTTTCCAACAGTGGGAGTTCTTGGATGTATCTGAAAGAGAATCTGACCTCTAAAAAGAGGCATTTGCTCATTTCTGTGTGAAACACACACTGCATCCTATGAGCAAAAAAAGGAGCCTAAACTCTGAAACACTGGCATATCATAGCTGGAGCCCCCAAACAGTGAGGGGGCTAACTCAGCATCGCCAGTCGGGCTGCTCTCAAACAAAGTAGCACTGGGCTTTGACCCCTTTCTCCTAAGAACCATGGCTGAAACTCTCCCAGTTTCCAAAGCACTGACAGAACTCTCCTCTTTTCTATTCCAGACACTTAAAAGGAATTGTGTTTTCTCTTCCATGAAATTCAGGAAAGCAGGGACATGTCTTTTCTTGCCAGCAGAAAATGCAAGGGCTGTCAAGACACCTAGATCTGATCATCTTCACTGCACTAGCAGGGCAGGATTTTGTTGGGTGCTGCAGTAATGCTGTATAAAAAACACAACAAGAAGAGCCATTTAAACCCATGTATATCATGTTCACTGACATATAACCGCATCCATCACACCTAAATGATATGCTGATCCAAAAAGCAGGGCACCAGATCCTTCCATCATGCTAACTAACTTACCCTCTTGGCTTCATCAGGGAGTTACATGCCCCTCAGTTTAACAGAGGTCACAGAACATGACTCTTTGGTATTAAGCAGAATCCACCACAGGACTGCGGTGGCAGCATCTGCAATGTTGTTCAAACGTTCCTCACTTGACAGTGCCCTTCATTTATAGTTAACGATAATGCGACAGCCTATTCTCCTGGCATACCATCTAACCACACACAAATTTCTGCATGTGCCTCAGACCAGAATCCTGCTTTTATCAGAATAGACATGTGCACTGAGGCTTTAACCAGCAGCTGAGACGGGGTTTTAGCGTGAGATTTTCAAACCTGTCTCAGGTATTTAGAAGCACAAATTGCAGTGAAAGACTAATTGAACTGTGCTTCTAAATCCCCCAGGTGCTACTGAAAATCTCTTCCTTAATAACTTGGAATCTCCTAAAGAATAAACCTCATCGAACTTAGATGGGTATGCAGATCCTAGGGTTAAGATTTAGAAAAACGCTCTGTACTGGCTTAACTCCCATTGACTTCAGTGGGAACAGAATTAAGTTGACATTGAGCCTTTCTGAAAATTCCCCTCCAGGTGTGTTTTCTCCATTTGAATTTGAATAATCTGTTAACTGCTGAGATTGCTTTTTGATTTATCAGTATGAAGAATTTTACAGGAGTTTTTCCCCTTAATTTTTGATGAAATGAGACTCAAAAAACTGTAGCATGCTCTCAAAAAACTCTACCTGCTAAAACTGAAGGAACTATGTTTATTTTCTGTATGCATTTACTATTATTATTATTATTTGTACTTCAGCAGCAACACATGAATGGAAACCACACACATTATTGTAGGAGGTGCTGGGCACAGTCTGTTAAAATATTTGTACAATATCCAGGCAAGCCGTCTAACTTAATACTAATAGTCAGACTCCAGAGTAACCCAAGAATCATAATGAATATCCCCAGTAGGTGTAATTATACAGCAGCATTTTACTTACTACTTCACCTCCTTGCAGATATTTTCAGCAGACAGGGATTTCCTTCAACTCCCCTGAATGTTTCAGTTTACCTTTTAAATTAGCCCTACTTACAAGAATGAAGACAGATATTTTTTAATGTTGGTGTGTCCCTCACTACAGTTTTTCAGGCTGCACTCTACTCTCTGAGACGCATGAAACACAAACACAAACTTTGAGGGGTACAAACCGTATTTGAAAAACACATTAGGGCCCAAACTTTGCTTCTGGGCTGCAGGTTTTAATAATATGAATAAAAGGACATAGACAGTAAGGAGCCCTCTATTTTGCAACAGCATCACTGAGGACAGACTCTCCATGCCCCAGATTCCTTGTGAGAAAAAATAGCTGCGCTAATACCTCTCGCAAACAGCACGATAACCACTTCTTTGTTTCCACCAAAGACACAACAGCAGAATCCTGTAAGAGAAGTCATCTGAAATGTCAGCTCATTAAATTAGTCAGAATGGGTGAACGGGGAAGAGGAATATACCATTGTAAATGTACGTTAATTAACAAAAGCTATAAGAGAGGCATTTAAATGTATGAAAATGAATATTAATGAGATGAAAACACCTAATTATTGTGCATCTAATGGTATTATCTAGAGCATCCAACAGAAAATGCCTAATTGTCATGCATCTAAGCAACAGTGCAAGCCTTCAGACACAAAGATTCAGTGTACATATAGATCATCTTATGACTTTAATTACAGGCATTGAAAAATATCTCCACTGAAACTTGAATTTTGAAGGATTTTTAAAGTTTTTTTTGATTTATCAAAAAAATGTTAGATTTCACCAATTCCTTATACCATTGCTACACTTCAAAACTGCATGTTTCTTCTTAGTGCTTCTGAAAAATTACACTGAAGTGCTTCCATGTTTCTGCACACACATCTTCCTTTTGCAAGAATATCATTAGAAACAGTGGGCTGCAAACTGGCTGGGAATGAAGTTCTGAGGAATTTTTCATGCAATTGGATGAAGCAAAACTCAGCCTGCATGAAATTCCTTCCTTATTCAAAGGGCTACTGAAGGAGAATTCCTAGTTAAAAATAGTATGGATTCCTGGAATTAAAGACTGCCTTATAATTCATATGCATTAGGAAGTGGAAATAAAATTATACAGGTCACTTGAATTCTATGATTACTAATTACTTACTACTTGGCTTTACAAACTTAATGTTCTTCTAATGTAAGTAAGTTTTTCAATATTTTTTTTCTTAAAAGTCACTGCAGATCCAATCTCTTGACCCCAGGAGGACACAGGGAGTTTGGCTTTACAGAGAAATTCCAAAGTGGTCTAGCTATGCACATATTCCCTGTCTGAGGCTCCAGGGTGCAGACCAGTGACACGTCTAGAGAAGGAGATATTCTAATGACTACTCTCTGCGTGGTATTTGCAGTCCCAACAAGACTAACACTGTTCACACATATGACCAATGAAGTCTTAATCCTACCATCAAAGCAATTAATGAAAATAGAGCACATTAACTTAGTACTGGAGCCAGAACTGAGTCCTGAAATACAGCGCCCTCCTCTCTCAAAACTGAGTTATTAATATGTATATATATAAGTACCAATGCGACAAACACTTCAGATATACCATGGCATATATGTTTACTATCACTCAAAATTACCTACAATCCATCATATTTTATAAAAATTGTATGCTATCCATGCTTCTAATTTTCCTATGAGACTGTTGTATGGAACTGTAAGAAAAATGTTCATGAAACAGAGACGCATTATTCTGGTGGATTTACCTTATCCACTAAGCTTTTTATCCTATCAGAGAAAGAAATTAAGTTATTTTGTATGATTTACTTTTAATAAATCCATGCTGCCATCTATTTACCACCCGTATTGCTGTAGCTGCTTCTGAACTGATTGCTTTACTAACAACTCCAACAATGTGCTTTGTACTGAATTCAAGTTAACTGCACTGGTTTAAAATTACTGGATTTTCTCCTGTTCCCATTTGCAGATAACTGCTGTTCACCTCAACAAACTTAACAATTCAAGTAAGAGCAGCAGCATATTTTACATTATTGCATGTGTAAAGGTTCTCAGAGGGATTTCCCAACCCCATACATACAAACCATCAAAGCACTTCTGCTACTGCAATTAGCAGAGGGCAGAACCGATCTGTCAGCAGTATTTTGCACTGCCTGGGATACAGCTGGAATTTCTAACAGAAAAAAGTTTCGCAGCAGTTACATACCCTACAGTTAACCACCCTTAGGATTACTACAGGGAGGACAGCTATGTTGTAGTGTCATGGTTAAGCTACACAGGGGAGCTGTATTAGCAACTAGTGTGGTATTAACCCAAGTTTTTTCCCTGTGCTTTCCAACCATGCCGACTAGTTCAGCAAAAGGCACCAGAGTGCTTCAGTTAAGCCAGCTCAAGTTAAAAACCCAAATAATAGAGTAATTGCTTGGAAATAGCTACACTTCTCGTTATTTTTCTGTCATGTCTGTTTGAATCTATAGCAATAAATTTTATCAATATGGGTTGTGGAGTCTCTTGGTGCATTTCTTACACATGCCTTTTTTGCAAGCAACTAGAGTAACCCTACAGTAAGGGCAACTCTTTTCAAAAAACATGAGCAAATCCCTGCATCTACTCCAGTATAAAATCTGTATACCACAAATAAGAGAGACAGCTGCCCTCAAAAGGATAAGCAACACCACCGACTCTGCCAAAACTAAAATTCTGGGTCCAGGGAAATGATCTGTTTCAGACACAGGCAACAGTCCTGTATGGTGGTTAGCACCTGGACCTGCATGGAAGCTAGTCATAAGCTGTGGCAGCCCAGATTTTACAGAAGACACTTGGTCCCTCATTTCCCAAAACAAAGCAAAGAACCATAAAGCCACATCCTCTATAGAAAAATACCATGTAAATTCAATCTGACATGAATAGAAATATATTTGTTGATACCAAATTCACCATAAAAAAAAAAAAAAAAGTTAACCCCTTTTGAGAAGGTTTACATAGTCAATATTAAACTTCTGTGCAGAAGAGCTGAAGATATTGATAGCCAGTAATGCAAACGAGATTGCAGTTAATTGTTAACATCTCCTGGGCTACACTTCCTACGTCCCTGCACAGATGATGAATAAAATTATTTACTTATTCAAGTAATGAGAGCTACGCATTTTGATATCCACATACACTTTAACTCAGACCTCCTTTGAGACCCCTACCTGTAATTACGAACAGATGTAGGATCTTGTTCCTGAATTGATAAAAACAAATTTCAGCCCTCCTATGATATATGGCTTAGTGGCACAGCTAACGGGAAGAATACCTCTGCAGAAGGATCCCTCTCCAGGCACTGGACCTAATCAGCTTCCCCCTGCACAAGAACCCTACTTGTCTAGATATTTCTCAGTGCTTTTCCATCACTGGTTTGGGACACCCGCTAATACATTCACAGGTGACACAGGAAGAAAGTGACAAGCAGTGTTTACATGGCTTCACCTGCGATGAAGAAAACCACAGATCTGTACCATTCAAATCCACAGTAATTCTATAACACATACAGACTTCTCCATGCTGGAGTCATTTAAAGTTAAGCATACACAACATTATGTGCTTTCAGCAACAATCCTCACAGCTTAGCACATGCAGCTGGGGAGCACTCTTCAAATTATTTCATGGGGCAAACTCCAGATGACATTCAGTATAACGTATTTATTTTATTCTCCAAATGTCACACTACTGCAGGAAAACATGCCTACTGCAAACGTTTCATGAACTGAAAGAAGCCACATTTCTTACTTTGTAATCAGCTGGCTGAAATAACCCCAGGGGAATAGACACCTGCCCATTTTCTTGCTCTCACACACAGGTACAATACCAAAACAGAAAGGAGTGAATGCTCCAAAGGGAATTTGCCACCTAAAGATGCTGCAGACTGACCCTACCCTATTCAGATGTGTCACTTGGAGTACCCCTATGTGCTAGCCTCATGGGACACAGACAGCAACAATAAGACACTGAGGATCTATGTATGGCAGGCCCAACCTGTTCACAGCACTAGGCCTGAAGAGGTTAAAAGGAGCTGCTGTGATAATTTTCACTGAGTGATACAAGTAAAGCTGCCTTCTTTCATGTTCCTTCTCTGACCACTAATGCCCCTCACTTGATTTACCCTGATCCAGCAGAGCTTATAATTCCCACCGGCTCCTAGCATAGGTGACTAAAATTATGCCTTGTGAAAAGCCAGAAGAGCTGCAACCCCTCAGGTCTGTGGAAGAGAGACAGAAATTTGTACTTACTGAGGTCACCTCAGTACAAGAAAGTTTCACCAGTTTCATTGAAATCTGACCGAAACAATTCCAGTTAAACTGATGCGAATGCCTTCATACATCTTTATTTAAAGATGTTAAATGGGGGTTTACTTGATTTCAAACCTAATCCAAATCTAAAAGAAGCGACCAGATGAAATAAGACTGTCCATGTCACATTTTGCATTGGTTTAACTAAGCAGGTTTACCAGTAACCTTAGTGCAACTCCCTCATGTATACAAGGTCTGAAAATACATTCACCCTCTAGCATTACCCTGCTTCATGCCTGGAGAATTTGCAGCTGGAATGTGCTCAGGGGAACCTCAATGCCTAGAAATAAAAGAACTGGGGGGGGAAGTGGAAATCATCACAGGCTCTCCATGGACATTGCCTAAATTAGGGTAATTAATATAGGGGAATGTGTCTGTGCTCCTCAGTAGTTTATAAATGTTAAAAAAAAGAGGAATGTTTTATATGTCCCTTGACGGGTTTAAAATGTTAATAAATGATGTGCAAGGAGGTATTTTACATCTCTCCATTTAACAGTGAGCTGACAGCTGCAATTATAGACCTGTAGTCTGACCTCAGCAATCCTTCCTGGAACCTGAGGAGTAAATGGAGTAACTTCCAGAATAACACAGTGCATCGGGATGCTGGCTCAGCATTTCAACATCCAGACAAAGAACCAAGGCGAGACATTTCTGAAACCCTGGGATCCCCCTTTCACTGGAGTATGCACTTGCCAGTCACTGGTACCTGCTTGTCACCAGAGGCCCACTGCTACTGTTCCTGTGGTAGCAACAGCTCTTCATCTTACAGGTATGGGAGAGTGAATGGAGCAATGAGCCAGACAATTACCTGCTATGTTGCTCCTCTGCAGTGGACCAGAAAAAGAACTGGACTGTACCTGGCACATCCAGAGCAGCAAAGGTAGACAGGGGTATGGCATGTTTCACTGCATGCTCTTTCATTCTGCTTTTGGCCACTGAATCATTGCAGCATCCTCTCTGGTACCAGGTTTCTGTGCCTGCACACCTATCTTCACCAGCATGGACAAGGAGGGGCAAGCCTATCCTTTCAGAAGGTAGCAAAGTGACTGCTCAATAACGTGTGCCCCAGCAGAAAGCCCCAATGGTTTTCAGTAAGCCCTAGCTGCTGCCCTTCCCTTCTGTTCTGCCCAACCAGTAGAACAGAGCCTCTTTAAAGTTCAAGGAAGCTTGAAGGAGTATTTTAGTTAGGTACATTTCAGGTTGCAACGTTCGTTGCAAAGGAACAGCAGAGGGAGAAGAACCTTTACTTTCTGCCAAGGCCCTAAATCTGCTCACAACACTGTCTTCCTGGGCGCCTGTATATTTTCACTTTCTCCTTTCTCTTATCTGAAAATAACCTTTGGTCTTGATTCTTAAACTGGCTGTATTCCCTGTCGTTAGTGTGCACATTCATTAGTCCTATTAACCACTGAGGTACTGCCAAAGGCAGCACACAGCTGTTTTGAGGCATTTCAGTCCATGCTGTATGTGTTGTTTCAGTCCACAGGAACTGCACCCCACTGACGACAAAAGGCAAGTCAGACACTGAAGGAAACCAGGCAGAACTGTGAGTAACAACATGCATTTTTACTACAACATCCCATAGCAGGGGAATGGGTTTTACAGTTCTATTAAAATCCCACAAGGTAGTATTTTTGCCACCAACAATCTCTTGCTTCCTTTTATTTTAGATGGGCAGAAGCCTACAGTTTAATGTATCCGATTTATTAGAAAAACTATATTTTTTTTATTATTTCCCATATTTTTATTTTTTTTTTACATGAAGGGCTGTAAAGTGACTAATTTCTTTCCTCCTCCACTTTCTACTGCTGGACAACACTGGTGACAAAAGGGCATGTTCAACTATTACAATTAGTTTTCTTTCAATTAGTGGTTCTGCAACTGTAGCTCAGCAAAGCTTAGAAGAAAGGTAGCGAGAGCAAAGTTTTGTTTCAGATTTGGGACAGAATTAGGTTAACATTTTCACGGCATTCATGCTATATCAAATTACAGCCAAACACCATTTGACATCTTTCACTTATATATTCCTTCTGTTTTGCAGAAAGATTTCTCAGCTGTGTCTTAGGAATGGGTCTTGTTTACTCCTGTTAAAGTCTAGGCCTCTAGTACAGAATTTCTGGGACTAAGTTACAGCTTTTCTTCACTTCCTGTCTGAGTGTGCATTTCTTCTGGTTTGCATTAGCTTGTATATAAATGGTTGCGATCATCCTTTCATTCTTCAGAACTTTACTGTTATTGATTACGGCCGGGTTTCCAGAGCTTTTGGACAACAGGGACCACATGTTAATACACAGTTTGTCTTAGGTGTTGTGTTCATCTCATTCTTGCTGGTGTATGTCAAACACATTCATATTACGTCAAATAATATTGATATGGCTACTACAGCCATTATTTACAATGAAGCATGACAGTAGGTTATTATATTTGTCTGTCTGGTTATTATAATTGCCTGTTAATTAAATTTAGCTACTAAAATGGGGGTAGAAGCAGCACTACCACATGGCCAGTCACATCTCCATGGAACAATGGCTATAGGTACTGAGAGATGGCTATAGGTGGCTTGAGAGCTGACAGCCACAACCCTGTGGTAAAGGACTTCTGACAGGAGACATCAGATCTTGGGCAGAGCCAGGTACTGGAAGCTGTGGCACCAGGAGGGACACCTGCCTGACCCTGGTGCCCTCCAAAGCTAAACCCCACAGGTGCTGGAGGTTACCCCCTTGCAGGACCCTTCACTCAGTCAAACCTCTCAGAAGCAGCACTTACAGCTCCTGATACTTTGATACCTCTACTTCTAGGTGGGGGAACACAATATTGCACACACCTCCTTGAAAGATTGCCAGTCCCTGCAGCTAGGAGATGAGGTAATATGATAAGGGAGGCCAACAGCAGTTCAACAGAGAGAGCTAGATCTTAGGCTTCATTATTGTGCAGACACATCTAACCAGCTGCTGTTCTACTGACAGCTACAACCAATATTGAAGACCAACAAACAGAGAGCACATACCCCTTCTCAGCTGCAATCTACTTTTTATATTACAGCACCTCAGTGACATTCACAGGATATGTCCTAGAAGTGTCTCACTACTGTGCAATCAAATTAAAGTAATTCAGCAATGGCTCATTTGCTGAAACATATAAACATTGTACCTGTCTTGTATCTGAAAGAGTGGTATTTTTCTACAGGGAAAAGTTATTTGCCACGGACTTGACTGATTTGGCAATTTCTCTATTTATCAATATCACACAATTCTTTCACACTTACAAAATACAGTAATGATACCACCCTATGGGCTGCTGTGAGGCATAATTCATTAGTCTTTCTGAAGCACTCAGAGATCCTCCAAAGGATGTAATCTGGAAATAAAATCATCATCAGTACATGTGGGGGATTTACTATATTCACCCCCATACTCCATTACACGAATGGCTGGTTTTGAGGTTTGGAGTTTGCTCTTGTGTGTACGTACAAGAGTGAAAACTCACTACAGTACCTCAGTAGCACCAGGAATCACATTACTCTTAATAGTATTTTTGCTTTTACATTCTTTTCTCTAAAACAACATCTAAGAATTTCATTTAAAAATAAAAGCCTTTACTAGGCAAACTAAGTTTGTGGACTTGTCAAACCCACAAAAACTGTGTGATTCCATAATATGAAAGACACAACAAGTGAATTTACACATTCAAGAAGCAGTATCAGGCAGTGCTAGACACCTGCTGAAGGTGATCTGAACTGTTGCTTGGACACAACTATTTCTTTCCATTGGCTATCAAGAGAACTCACAGCAACTAAGATCACTAGGCACATCATTTAGATGCCCAACATTAGCAGGCATGTATAGCTCCCAAATGCAACAGGGACTGCCCCTGTGAAACGGGGGCAACGTTTTTTTCTCCTTCCCCCATTTGCTGTCTGCTTAGTCTGGGAATTCCTGTGGATTGTGCCTGTCTCTCCTATCACGTGCAAACAGGGTGCTTAATACAGTGGGCCACTGATCTTAGCCCCTCTACGCACCAAGGGAAAACAAGGACAGTGACGACACCTTATCTGTGGCAATTGCGTATCTACACACCACTCACACAGACAGAGAAAAGAACAAATACACAATGTGAAGTGCCGGTCTTTGTTGAAGAGGCTTGCAGGCTTTAAAAATGACCTTCTGGGCCTCCATGTTTCTTGTCCCTCAGTAATTTCAATAGATATATTCCCTACAAGGAAATTAGGAGTGGAAGGAGTTGGGGTTAATCAAGCCCTCCTGGTCCACAATTTTTGCCAGAAACTCGACTCAAACCAGGTTTTTTGTCCAAGAATTGCGTTCTATTTTTTATTGCATGATTTATGCATTTCTAGACCTCACCTGGATTAGAAGTGGATGAGCCAAAGCAAACACACGTGCACACACACACGCACACACACAGAGTGCTAGGTGTGTTTTTCTGTAAAAGAGAGAGCACGCTTGCTTTCCCAGTCTTTCTGCATCTGTAAGCAGGAAGGCTTGAAAACCTTGCAAAGAAAGTCTGTTCCCATGAGAATTCCTGCCTCATTCTCTGCAGATTCAAGAAGCAATCTCTGGCTACTGTGCATGGGAATCCCAGTATTTTGGCAGGGTTTTAACATCAGCATCATTAGAAACACAGATTTATTTTAATTGTCACCTTGTACCCTACACTGCCAAATGCAGTCAGAATGTCAATTCTTTATCAATGTGAGCTGTTGACATGGAAACAGATCTGCTGAAATGGAAGCAATAAGGAAAAATGTGTTACTCCTCCAAGTTATACTTAGAAGTGGTAAATCTGTGTGTGCTACAACAGCTTTAAATACTCAATAAACTACACAGAAGAAATAAACAACTATTTGGGGTGACAGTCATTTTAGTTGTTTACATCATAGACTGCATTTAGAAAATCTCCAGTGTTACTATGGTAACCGCTTTTGCTTAAACGTAGTTGTGGACGCACTTTAAGTATGACCTAAATTAACCGAAGATGGAGGAACAAAACTGGGGAGCAACAGCTGAAGGAGCAACTGGCTGCTCCCTATCACCCCATCCTATCCACTGCATGCACTGGTGGGGGTACAGCCAGAATGCTATGTACCACAGACACCTTGGCTCATCCCCATCTATGCTCTCAGAGAGGACTTGAAGCAGCTGACAGACCGCACCAGGTATTAAAGATAACAGGGAGACACAGAGCTGCTTCTCATCCCCACGCAGCTCATAGTGCACCCCAGAGCTGCTTGTTCTCTCCCTCTGGTCACCGGATAGGTGGTGGGAAGAGAAGGCAGGCAAGAGGAATTTCTGGCTTTCCTCTTTGGGATCCCTCTCAGGGAAGAGAGCAGAGCTGCAGACAGACAAGTTTGTAGCACAAACCTTCTGCCAAAGTCTGTGACTTGGAATGGACACTGCCTCACGATTAACTTCACGCAGCTAAGAAACTGTCCTAAAAGATGCAGCGCAGACCTTTGACCAGCACTACATTTCCACTAGAAAGATTAAATCTCTGTGCTGCTAAAGCTAGTTTCATAGTCACAGGGAACGAGGCCAGAGGGGCCACTGTGATCTGCTGTTCTTAATAGGGATTAAAGGAACTTATGGTCTCCCACACACCCGTCTCCAACCTGAAAGCAAACGAAGGTGAGATGGAGATCACTGAGCAGAAAATGGAGGGAGAGGCTCCTCTGCCAGGAGCAAGGGCAAGAGGCAGCAGAAGGAATAGACACATTTAAAACAAACTCTAAACAGGATGATGGAGGCATTTGGAGCTCGAGACTGTTCAAAGCTCATGAATCCTGGCAATACTGTGAGGCAGTCCAGTTCTGAACCTGCGAGGACAACCCACGCCCCGCCACCCCCACGTCAACTGTGGTAAGATGTCAAGGCAGGCAAACTTTTTTCATTTCTTCCCTTTTCTACTTTTCACATTTCTGTGTGATTACATTAGATAATGATACATACCTCCCAAAAGCTTGTGCATCAATTAACAAGGGAAGGAAGGACACACATCATTAATTACACACTGTGAAACACAGATATGGGATATAGCATAACATCCTAAAAATAGCAGGAAGGCCTGCCTTGTTTAGGTCAAGTTTTATTTGAATTCCCATAATATAACATCTGACATTAAGCAAGGAAGCGGAAGACGCACCACTGTTTAGCTTCAATGGGTGTTCCAGACAGATCTGCTATAACTTAGTCCATACGGCAAAATGCAAAGCCAAGGAATGCAAATTTATGTAAGCATGAGACATAATAGTGCTTTAAACTTATACAGCGTTTATCAACCTAAAGGATCCTGAACTACTCTACAAACTATATACTAACTTAAATGCTTCCATCTGCATTGTTATCTTACATATCTTACTCCATCTGTATTGTTATCTTAGGATGCGTATTTTGGCGAGATTCACAAAGTGTTGTGTTAGATGCTGGGTTAAATTGCTGATACAGCTACATGCAGTCAGAGATGAGCAGACAGGTGGCTGGCTGTCACAGTTGTTCACAGACACGGTTATATTGAGGAAATTCTGGTTTTCTCAAATAGGGATGCGGAAACAGAACTGGATGAGAAAAGGACCTGCAGTGCATGCCTCTGTAGGTACAATTGCTCCACATCAGCCTTGGTGAGTGAGTGGGATAGCATAGTATTCTGAGATCATTAAGGCATGGATATTGGAAGAATACATACTTCTGGAATAAGAGACAGCCTCTGTCTGAATTTGCTTGTAGGCTAAGTATAATAGGCTAATGAAGGAGGCAGAAAAGCATTGGGCTTGTACACAATTTTCAAATAGGGAACAGTAATTTGAAGATCACACAGGAATGTTGCCGAAAAGAAGAAAAAAAAAAAAACCAACCCAGTTACCCCCAGCATAAATCAAAAGCCTTTTACAGACAGACACACACCCCTGAATCCCCAGTCTCCTTCACCTTTCTCTGGAGAGGGCTGTGGCTGACAGAAAAATACATTGCAGAGGGACAAAGAAAAATAAAACCAAAACCAAACAGTGGAATTATTAGTGCAAACTCTTTTGAAACATACACCGTGGGCAACTTGGTTTCCAGTTAGAACTTACAAGATTGTCATTTTTGAAGCCTCATCTAAAAACTATGATCTTATCCTATACTGATGTCAATAAAGGCAGCAATCTTCTATCTATGCCTCCATCTCCAACATTAGATACCAAAGGTACTGTTTTCTAATGTCACTAATACATCCAAGGAGTAGATGATCCCCTGAAAGCCACAGTCTTTTGATCCTATATAAATTGGGTGCTTTTGAGAATGTCACCCAGAATTCTCATGTCAGTCCTAGGAAAACATAATCTAAAACAGAGGATAATTTTGATTTTCCTTCTGACTCAGCAGATGAAGAGATAATGAGATACGGAAAATGAGTGTTCTTGAGAGTAAATATACCTTGTGGTAATCCTACTGCCAACTGAATTAAGGTTTGCCTGCTGCAGTAAGGTGTATATTAGCTCATCATCTGGAGGAAAGCTAAGACCTCAGATTTCAGAAGTCACTGGTGGTCCTTCCTATGTTATAATTCAGTATTTCAGAGCATAGAAACCAACAGGTAGAGGAAGGAGGATAGAAAGAAATAGAAGAGAGAGGAAGGAAGGAAAAGTGTTTCTTGTCTCTGCCTGTGGTTATAAGCAACAGCAATAAAAGAATCTGGCAACACCACAAGAAACTGAAGCATGCCTATTGTTTTCTCCCCATCATATCCAAATGATTCATCTTACAGACTGCAAACATGAAGTGGCTTTCCAAGTGCTCTCCAGCCTAACCATGACTTCCACCTCTAGAACTGGAAGAATCCTGTATGTCAAGTAACCAAAGATGGGTTATCCTTCTGCAGCAACAGCTCAATGCTGATTGAAAGTCTCATTTGTCAGGGGAAAGAACTGTTGGTTTTCTTTTTAAATTAACCCAGAGGAAGAGTAACATATTTGTGCAGACCCAGGTGCTTTTTCATTCCTCAAGCAGCTGCTAGTTTGAGAGAATTTTAAATGGTTGGCCTTTATGAAATGAATTGGTAATCACAGCCCTGTGCCTCACACACCGTAGACTGAATGATTCAGGGGACTGGTAATAGGATAAAGCCTTTCACCTCACAGGCTGCGGTTCAAATTCAGAATAATTGTTAACTTCATAAACACCATCACTACATGATGGGCATGTGATTGTTATCATACAATGAATCAGGTATTTATCCTAGTGGAAGAGTATTCATGCCACAGACAATATACTAATTATTGTCAGTAATTAGCAGCACTCCTGGCAGTGGTAGTAGAGGGACCTGTAGAAAATTACCCATATGTTCATCCCTTGGAGGTTGTCATTTTAAGACAAGGGGTCAAGCCCTTCAGAAAGTCATTCCGGCAATTCATGTAGCTCTTTCCTACCCTGGGTATGTTTTGCAGATAAGCCAAGTTCAGCCTCCAGAGCTGTCAATCTACCACTTTTATTACCGCTAAATTACTTTTGTTTCAAATGCTGGAGGCAACTTTGAATGCCGGGTCTAATTAGATTGTAATTGTTGGAAGATCTGAGCAACTGTGGCAGATTTGGGTGGAGACTTTGGTGGCTTATAGTATTTGTGCAAACAGGTTTCACAAGCACAAAACCTACAGCTACGTATAACAGCGGGCATTTTCTTAGAAAATTTATACTACATCTAAGCCAGACAGGAAAAACTTAGTTTGCATGTGAAAATTCAAAGTGATCTGCAAAAGCAATCTGTCCAAGCAGACAGTTTCATGGCTCAGGCAGTTTTCATGAGCCGTGGATATATTGGTGCAAACAGAAGAAGGTGAGTTTAATTAGGAACAAATATTTTGTACAAACAGAACAAGGTACACTGACCTAAGCAAGAACCAATAGCAAGAAAGAGGTATATATGTTACCATGTTTTAAGAATAATAAAAAACCCACACAAACTAAAAAGAAAATAAATTTCAAACATACATAGGTGTAAATCTTACCAATTAGCACTAGAAGCTGTATCTTTCCCTAGAGAAAAAATACTCATGAACAGACCAGAAACTCCATGCCCTGTTGCTAAATACCATTTTTCCTCTGCCTTCCTCTGGGAAAGCGTCGACCCCTCAGCACTTCCACCCCCTCTAATATAACAGAGTTCAGAGATCTGCAGGGAAATCCTGACGATCTGAGAGTGAACGTTTAAAGGCCAGCAAGCTTCTGCTAGGAGACCCCGTGCTTCCACATTATCTCCCGAGGTCTACCTGTCATTATGACAGCATTACCTTTTTGTGCAGCTCCAGGGAGAGCTGTGCAAATATTGGATTATCTGGTTCAATGGCCAAACAAAAAACAATCATGGGCAGAAAAAATTTCTGTTGAATTTACTTGAAATAAAAGCTAAGGGGGGTGGTTTGGCTGAGGAAAAAAAGAAAAAAAAAAAGAAAAAAAACCCAAAAAAACCAAACAAAAACACAAAGGAGGAAATGTTTGCCTTTAAAGTAGTAAATTCTGTGTTCTCTATTTTTGACCTGAAAAGGAAAAAAATGCCCCCAAAATTAAACCATTTTTTTAAACCTTTCCTTTTCTTGCTTTCTTTGATTTTGGGTTTGGGATTTTTGTAACAAACCTTCACCAAATTTCATGTCACACCAAAGTAGATCTGGTCTCCCTGGAAAATTTGTTTTCTTCAGCAAATGTACTATTTAAAAATACTTTGCTGAGGTCTAGCTCTAGGAAGAACTGTACAGTCTGAACTAGAGATCCAGTGACCAGATTTTTGTGTAAGAAGAACTAAGTTTTCAAGTAAGAAAACTGATCTGCTTGATCACTGTGGATCAAAAATGTGGTTGCTGAATTTCTTCCCGTGAAGGGAGAAGAGGACCTTTCAAGGACAGATTAGCAGCCTCACTTACTCACCATAAGTACTGACTCCTTACTTTTGTTTTGCTCTCCTGTAAGTAAAACCACGGCCACAGTTCTTCACTCCAAAGCTGATTTTTTCTTTTTTTCATTTTTTTTGGCTCCTGCTGCAGTGCCTATATGAAATGAAAGGTACAGATGGATTCCACTGGCGGCAATAAAACCCATGAGATGCCACCAGCACATTCCCACAAGCTCGTGTAGCTTGTTACTTGCATGTGTGGCTGGCAGCGGGCATGCTTGGAAACCACGCCGGTTACTGGTTATCCTACAGCTCTATGAGGTCTGGTTAGGTTGGTAGCAAGCTCCTTTACTTCCACAGAAGGAGCTATATGGGATTCAGGAGCTTCTGCAGCTGAACTGAATTTGGTAAATATGAAGAGATACCCTCTGCTACATAAATACACACACCAAAATTATAATAAAATTTGCTTGAAAGGACAAAAAGGAAAAGATTCAGAAGTCTGTAGAACTGTCACTGGTAAATATCAATACCATTTACTAGAGGAAACTAGAGAAATACAAGTGTATATATGCCAAAACCGGAACAAAATTTGCTCAGAATGACAGAAGTGGGAAAGATTCAGAAGTCTCCAGGCCAATCCCAAATCATGAAGACCAGTCCCCCAGGCTTTACGTAAGTCCCTGTTGAAGACAGTAGGAGACAGGTAAATGCTTGTTCAAACCTCTTTCCTCCAGACCCATGTTACATGCAGAACAAGGCACTGGCCAATATTTATGCTATATTCTACCAACTAGTAGAATACTCTCATGAAAGAGTTTACTGCCTTGGGTCACAAGACCACAATGCAAATTGTTGTTTATTAACCCATCTTCACAGACCTTCCCTAGACAGCCAAGGCTTTACACACCAAATTATTAAAGCTACAGAAAGACACAATTACTGAATACAGAAACCAGTGCAGCACTTGCATAAGTGTTAGAGGAGCATGAGCCCATACCTCTGAGCAGCAACACTACAGATGTACCATTCCCAGGACAACACTCAGCTTGCTCAGCATTTGCAAGTGCAAACATTCAACAGAATAAAAAACGTTTCACACTGCAGTGACCAACTGCAGGTAATACTCAGCTCCAAACTGAAAAGGCTATAGAGCATGGGCAAACTAAACACCCTAGACGCACAACTAGAACAAGACAGAAAGCTCTTTCAAAGTTTACCAGCAGCTTTGCAAAGGAGGGGAATGGCTAAAAAGTAAAGCCGCGAAGAAGAACCTGACAGCCAACATGAAGAAGCTGGAAGACACAATGACAAAGCAGAACCGGGACTTCAAACAGCCACAGAATGAAAAAGAAGAAATTCAAAAAGAAATCCAGAAGGTAAAGGCGGGGGCTAAGGGGGAAAGAAACAAAAACTTGATGGATTTTGAAAAGAGAATAGCTAAAAAGGTATTAAAATGTGCAGGGGCTGGGAGCACAAGTGAAGATCCAATAGTAAAGACACAAAAAGAGAGAATAAAATTCTTGTTGGGGAATGTGGAATGTTATTTGACAGTGTAACTGCAAAGATAAATAAATACATCCTTGCTTTCCATTCTAGGTGACTGTGAGATACCAGAGAAGAAAGCACACAGGTATTACGCAGTGAAGAAAGTCAATGCAAAGGAACAAAAAAGCTATTTTAATACAGAAAACAGTTAGAAACTCCTGTAAAGCAAACCTTGTTAGAGCATAAGATAAGCAATCTTTTCTAGGTGGTCACAAGAAAAACAAGCATTTAAGAACGGGGTATTCTTAGACACCAGGTTTACCTCAAGTCCAAACGCAGAAACAACAGAGGAGCAGACTAGGTAGTTTCTCCTCATGCTTGTTCCAGGCTCATGTAAAGGTCAGAGAAGCATTGTCCCAGTTCAGTACACAGCTATTTTCTGGGATCAGGGAGCATGTTGAAGTGAAAGGACAGGAGAAACCTTCATCAATCCTGCTAATACACAATTCCCTGGGCAGCAGAGCTGCCCAGTCCTTTTGAAAATGGCACTACTACCTGTTGTGAAGGATTGAAAGAGCCCTTTACATGTTACAATATGGCACTAGAAATCAGCAGAAGGTGTAATGTATGGCACCAGTGCCCATAGGACCTACCTAGGGATATAAACCTGCCCCGAGAGAACAACGCTGCAGAAAAATACGTCCATTAATCTTGCTTTAGTAGCATAAAGCACACGAGGAGACATGCAAAGGCAGATTTCTGTAAAGCCAATCCATGTCTATAACACGTCTAGCAGTGTACCCAATATTGTAATTCTGTCTCTAAGGATCAGTGCTGGGTTAATGGTTGGACTTGATGATCTTAGAGGTCTTTTCCAACCAAGGCTATTTGGTGATCAGATTGCAGGGACTCTGCCTCTAAGACAGCATTAAAGCCTGTACATACATTCATGCCCCACACAGGCTTCAGGGGACCTCACTGCCTTCTCAGCCACATTCAGCTAGAGACCAGCACTTGCAAGAAGGAGAACATCTGCTTCTCAGAAACTTTGCTTATTATGACTGAAAGTAAGGCGCCTGCCTTATTCACCGCTACTTCATTATTTTTATTTCTCCGACAGTTACCTGTATCTCAGACACGCACAACGGGTGTGTGCCACATAACTCTTCCTTCAGCTGAGATTCAAATCTGCTTAAAATGAGGGTGGAAACAAACTTAAGAGCCCAAACCTTTAAGACTGAGCTTGAACAATTCCTGTTTGTACTTCTGGCAAACCTGCAGCAGCACGCAGTCCGTAGCGAGACTGTGAGTACCTACAGGCACAGACAGACAGTGCTCATCCGGCAATACCAGCCTGGGACACCGGGACTGGAAGCTGGAAGCCGCTGGTGTCCCTGTGCCATCCCGCCCCAAGGCCAGCCGCTGGCCACCCCTGCGTGCCACGGCCCCTGGCTGAGGACAAGGGCCAGCTCCCCGAGGGGCCGCGCCATGCTGCGTAGAGGGGCTCCCCACCCTCTCCTCGGGGGGAAGCAGCGGGGTCAGGCACGGAGGGCAGCGCGGGGAGCGGCGGCGGGCAGGCGCAGGCCTGGCTGCGGCGGCCGGGCTGTGCCGGGGGCCGGGCGCTGCCTGCCGGGCTGCTCCGCCATCTCTCGCCTGCACGGCAGCAGCACGCTCGCACGCTCAACGCTTACGCCACGTGCGCCAATTAGAGATATAAAGGAACTGTTAACGCTTAATTATTAGGGCTGGGGGGGGCGGGTGTCTTCCCCGCACCTTTCTGCTTCGTCACGCCGCCGGGGAGAGCGGCCCTAACAGACGCCGGCCGCGGCAGCGCCGCCCTGCCAGGGGACAACATGGCCGCCAGGCCCCCCGCGGCGGGGAGGCGGCGCAGCGCGGCGCGGCGCGACCCGCCCGGCGGCAACACCTGCCCGGCAGCGGTGGCGGCTCCCCCGCGGAGCGGGCGGCAGCGCCCGCCCAGGAATTACGAGGCGGCGAGGGGATGTCGGAGGATTATGAAGGAGCCGCGCTTCGGCTCCAATTAGGATCAACGCTCCCGCCGCCGCCGCAGCCACAACGGCGGGTCCGCAGCGCCCCCTGCCGCCGCCCCGCCCGCAGCACCCCGGCGGCGCCGCTCCCGGCCGGGCCCCGGCGCGGGGCGGCGGCTGCGGCGGCGGGAGCCCGGGCAGGGGGAGCGCTGCCCCAGCCGGGGGAGGGCGGCGTGGCCCGACCGCCGCAGCGGTGTGGCAGGTGGCCTGCGGGGACAGCCGTCGCGGCCCCTTGCCAGGAAGTCGTGGGTTTCTTTTTGTGATTGTTTTGGTTTTTAATGATTTTTTTAATTGAAATCCGAGGGTGCCCCAGGTCTCCCTCATAGAATGGTTTGGGTTGGAAGGGACCTCAAAGATCATCCAGTTCCAGCCCCCCTGCCATGGGCAGGGACACCTCCCACTAGACCAGGCTGCTGCTCAAAGCCCCATCCAGCCTGGCCTTGAACACTGCCAGGGAGGGGGCAGCCACAGCTTCTCTGGGCAACCTGTGCCAGTGTCTCACCACCCTCACGGTCAAGAATTTCTTACTAATGTCTGATCTAAATCCACCCTCTTTCAGTTTAAAACTGTTGCCTTTTGTCCTGTGTATACAGGTCTTGGTAAAAAGTCGTTCTCCATCTTTCTTATAAGCCCCCTTTATATATTGAAAAGGGTCAGAAAGGTCTCCTTCAGCCTTGTTGAGCTTCATGCGGGTCGCTCCAGACTGTCAGGGTCCCTCTGGATGCCATCTCTTCCCTCAAGCAAATCCACTGTACCACTCGGCTTGCTGTCATCCACAAACCTGCTGAGGGAGCACTCAGTGCCACTGCCTACGGCATTAATAAAGATATTGAACAGTACCAGTCCCAATACAGATCCCTAAGAGACACCCCTTGTTACTGATCTCCATTCGGACACTGAGCCATTGACTGCAAATCTTTGGATGCAGCCATCCACTCAATTCCTTGTCCAACAAATATTCCAGCCACCAAGCCCATCTCTCTTCAACTTAGCGTCAAGGATGTTGGCAGGCTCCTGGCCTGCCTGGCCGTTGCTGATGGAGGAGGATGGCACTCGTGGAGGAATGCCTGGCTTTGGAAAACGTGAGGCTGTTACTCCAAAAGCATCAGCTGGAACACTTGCCATACTGGCCAGGGCCACCACCAGCCAGGGCACAGCTGGCTGCATGGGCACAGGATGGCCAGCCCCCACCAGCATCCATGTGCACTGTTTTGTGACTGTCTGCATTAGAAGAATACGTTCCCCGCAAATTACTCAGCAAGTAACGAGCAGCGGCAGCAGCCGCTGAAGCAATATAAATCCACGTGAAAGGATTTTTTCCCTCCCTTTTCTGAGATAAAAATCTCAGAACAGCAGAGGCTACACCATTGACTAGGCTATTAAAATGGTATTTATGGGGTAATCACTTATTTTAACTGCTAGCTACATAAAATTTATCATGAAAAAAAAGGCTCATGGAATTTTATAATTATCATTTACATTTTTTTAAACCTATTTAACAAATCAAATTTGCAACCCCTCCACCCAAAAATACATCAGAAGGAACAGGCAGAGAGAGGCAGCGAATGGGCAGTTGTCTCATCTCCCATGCATGGCTGCAGGGGCACTTTTCTGTCCAAACCCAGTCCTTCCTCTGCATGAGAAAGGCTCTTAAATGGAGCTAGGGAACCTCACACAGGTTTGCCATCCCTGGTGCACCATGAGCAGGACTTTGTGGTGTCACCAGCCCTCAGAAACCCAAAGGAGGAGACTGTGATATGGGGAAGAAAGCAACAGATGCACAGGCAGTCAACAGAGCTGTTTTGCAGTGAAATTCGCTGGTTTGTTGCTGTCAAAGCATCTTCATTTTCACAGGAGGTTTGTTTGTGAGGTGAAAGCAGCATCCTGGCACCCACTCCAGGCCAGCTCGTGGCGAATGAGCAGGAGTGAGAAAGCTTCTCTGAGGATCCTTCTGGGAGTTATTCAAGACAGGACTTTCCTAGATCACTTAGCTCTAGTGGAAAAGAGATGTGCATGAGGAGGGTCTGCAGGCCAGACCACAAGAAAGAGCACACTCAATGTGACACAGAGGCTTTGCCAGCGAGGTGACGGGCATCCATAAACCACCCCCACTCAGCCACCCCTGAACACCAGTATGAAACATTTTGCAAGCGTAGATGTTGCTTGATAGCAGCACACCCATGCAATACCTGACCTTCTCACATCAGACATGTGGGATGGGTATGACTGTCTCTGCACTTACAGACGGCGAAAGGGGGAGTATAAAGCTGCTGAGGAACACAGCTGCAGCCCCATGGTGGTGGGTCACCAGCAAAGCAAGACTTACAGCCAAGATTTTGGCCAAGGGTTTGTTCTGCATCAGACCCCTGTGGATGTGCAGCTTATGTCTAGCAGCTGACAGGCTGGGGTTTGGGTCCCTCAATCTAGAGAAAGCAAAGGGAGGGCATGGTGACAGAGATGCAAGCAAGGGGTGAAGGCCGGCCATCCATCCATCCATCCATCCATCTAGAAAGCAGCCCTGGGGACCATGTTTTTTTTCTGGTTTTCAGCTGTCCCTCCTTTCTCCATGAATACTCCCCAGGGCACCTGATCTCTCACACTTTGCAAGGGTGAGGTGCAAGCTAACCAATTAAAATGAGGAAGGAAAAACAAACGCATCACACATCTTGCCTCACTGAGGATCTGTTATGACTTTGGATCTTTCCCCCTCCCAGCTCCTCTGTACAAAGCAGGTATACTGCATTGCACATTGGCTGTTGACAGGAAATTCATATTAGTTCAGCAGGTCTGCAGAGCTGGAAGTTTGCTATGCCACATACTTGATCATACTTTTAAATTAAAATGAAAGAAAACAACTACCTCCCAACTATGCAAATGAGCTATTTAGTGCCAGGCCGCTTGTGGAACTTCTTCAGTGTTCGCAGTGTCAGAGCAAAGAGTGTGTATTTTATATATTTTAAATATACTTACATAATTTTTGTCTTTTCGGAAAACATTACAATTATTTCTTGCACTTTTTAATGCATTTAGTTATCCATTTTTTTTAGGAGAGCTTCCTGATTATGCTGTGTAGGTAGCAGCATGCTGGAGAGCAAGGAGTTTTGATTTCAGTATTACTAAATCCATTTGGTGTTTGTGGAGAAAACACATCAATTCCATATGTACTTGTTTACATGTAAATATTTTGTACAGAGTTTTGATGCCTGTGTGGCAGCAGAGCCCTTGGGTTCTTGGAGTTGAATGTGCCCTGCAGGGACAATCCATGGAAATCACAGCTCCAGTATGCGGTGGATTGTGCCAACAGTGCAAAGTGGTGGTGGGGTTTTTGCATTAATAAAAATGCATCATTTACAGTCAGGTGAGCCTACTCCAGGTACAAAACGTCTGGAAAGAACCTTACTTCATCCATTCCTCCTTCTACCGAAGTGCACGTTTGTCACCAGATGAACTTTGCTGTTTTAAAGGCATACTGAATCCCTGCAAAGTGGGATTTCATTCTGGAAAGGGAAAATTGGGCAATACAGCTGTACAAGTCATAGAGCAGAGTGTATAATGACTCATTATTTATCAACAAAGACACAGCCATGAGCAGGATGTGATGGTCTGGGATGGGCTGATGTCACAGCAAGGAGTGGGAAAATGGCAAAGACAATGATAGTATTATGACTATCTTTAACCGCATAGTACAATCAGACACTTTATTACTATTATTAGTCACTGCAGTTCTGTAATTCTACAAACCCACTCCATCCGTGTACAAAGTTGTGAAAAATTTATGTAGCAGATCATTAATTTTTCTTACAAATTCCTTCTCATTTAGTTTTTCTAAGAGATGTCTAAACTGGGAAAAGTGGTTTTGAAAGAAAAATTCTGAAGTTATCCCTTGGGGAACAAAAAAAATACAGTATTGCCAGCACAATCCATTCGAAAGAATGAATTGGCCTCCTGGAGAAAGGAGGAGTAGTTCAAAACATGGGACTAAATGAAAAAAACCCTTGTATTCTTTATATTTGCTTCTCTTGCTTTGCATACTCTGGGCTTACACTTCCAACCGCTTCTTTGCAATCACAGCAACTGGAAACTTAATTTTTCAACAGAAAACAAGAATTCGGCTTAATCACATGAATCCTAGAACTAGAGCTTCAAGGAAAACTCTCTTTCCCCTTCAGCCTGTGATTTGGCAGTGGTAAAAGTACAGACAGCTCTGAGACTTACAGGGATAGTCCAGAAGAGATAAGCATTTAATAAGTAACCTCTGGCAATACTAATGGCCTCCAAAGGAGCAAATTTTCATCCCTCTGGGAAGTGTGAACTGAGCATTACAATCTGACATTTTTTTCCTTTTTGAATCACGTAGGAGAAAAATCTGGCAGACTGTAAAAGCAGGCAGCTGGAGTTTAAACATCTTGCAAGGCTTAGCCTTTAAAGAAAGAGGGAAAGGGCTGTCCAGGGCCACCCTTCTGCCTCTGAGGAAGGGCTATCCCCCAGCCCTCTGATATGCACCAAACCTGGAACACAGAGGACCTGACACAGACCCTCTCCTGCCTTTGCCTGGGGGTCTACAAGCCAACAAAGTCAGTATCTGGCCAGGCTCCCCTTGGGCCATCAGCTGGGTGTCATCCTTTTACCTGGACCAAACCGTGGTTCATGCCAAGCGAGCGGTCACACCATGGGGAAGGGTGGGTGCTCGCAGTCCATTAGGGACCTGCCTCCTAAAGGCATGTGAGTATTTGTCTTCAGAGTGAGCGAGGTACCGTCTCTCTGACGAAGAACATTATCAGTTTCAGGTAATTTGTTCTGCCTGTGGCAAAAATCTAAAGGAGATTATTACAATTCACTTTTTCAATTAATTTCTACCCAGTATTTTTAGATTGCTCCAGTTATCTTTGATATTCATTCCTATAAGCTGTTTCCAAACAGTTAGGGGGCTGATATACATGAAGAAGTTAAAATCCAGTAAGTCTTGCAAAGAAGCAGCCACAGAAGGACCATCAGCCCCCACTGTGCTGTAATCATGATTGAAACGAAGAACAAAATCTTAGACACTTTTTGCCCAGCAGGCTGGAAATCAGCAGCACCGTAAGCTTTAAAGCATCGACACAGCTTGTCAATAGAGCACACTTATCCCATGTACGTTACTTGAACGATGTCCCCAATGGAAAAATAAATCATGAGCCTAACCTTGGTGGAGCTCTCCAAATTCACCATGGTCAGTGCTGGGCATCAGGGAGGGAACCCGGTGGCTGATTTTTCTCATTCTTCATTCATTCCGGGACCTAGCGCATCTCTCCATCCTCTCCTTTGTTGGCTTTCACTTTCTGACACAACAAAAATCTGTAAAGATGAAGCAGTTTTTATTAACTTCTAGAGCCACATATTACATCTGCTCTAAGCTTTTCTCTGGACAGTCAGCGTGTCTCTTCATTGCACCCCCTTTAACATCTACTTACTAAGTGACCAGCACCAAAATCTGTTTTGTCATGCCTTTTCCCAAATTTCCCTGTCCCATCCCATTGCATACTGGTACTGTCAACCCTGAGCAGAAACTTAGGGCACTACATGGGGAAAGCTGGAACCCATACAGGGGATTTTCCATTGCCAGACGTTTTGAGTCTGCTTGATTTCAGCACAGGGAACGTGTTATGTCGGGGGTACCTGGGGACAGTGTTTCTGCTCAGCCAACCTGTGTGAGCCAAGGGTAGCTGTAAGCAGTGCACCAAAGCAGGTCTCTCTCACCATCTCCCTTCTGAAGGGCCAGTCCAGTCCTGTTGGCAGGGTGGGCAGCCCAGGACGGCAGTCGGCTGGGCCTGTTTTCAGCAAATTCTGCTTCATGAAGTGCTTGGGCTGCTTTACAGCACAGGTTCCTGTCCCAGCGATACACGCCAGCCAGCAGTGACAGCAACAGGTTTTCTCCCTCCTGCAAAATTAATACCTGGTGGCATGGCACATGTCCCCAGGTGACAGCACGGCCCATGACCTACTCTAAGGACACAAACTGCTGCCTGCATGTAAAGCAGCAGGCATGCAAAATGACTTTTTTCTCCTTTTCAATTTAATGGTCTCTTGGTGCTACTCAGGTAATTATACCAGCGTGTCTCTTTGTAAGCTTTCTTTTTATTGTCCCTAGTATTCCCCCTGGCAAAGAACCGAGGAAAACGTTAATTTTCTAACAGCACTCTGGCTTAAGCTGGCCACCAGTGATGTAATGTGGCCATCCCCAAAGTCCAGAGTGTATAGCTATAACCAAAATGGAGTTATTTCTTCTTTCCAGACCAATTTCTGTAGCACTATTAATAAAAAGTCTGTAGAATAGAAAATACACACTGAACTGCTTTTTTTTTTTAATATTATTTTTCCCCATGTGAGTACAAGAAAGCATTTTTGAGGGTCTATTTAAAAAAATATTTTGGCAAAATGCTTATCTAACAAAACTCAGTGTCTGCTATCTGGCTTCTGCTAGCGAAGAAATGCATATTCTTGGCCTCAATGCTTCTAGCAGTAGTTTTGGATTGGTGATGAGGACAATATTTTCATCCCAACAGGTCATTTTCGTATTTATCTGCAAATGATGGACAAAAGGTTTTTGTAGTGAAAGGAGGGAAGCAGAGCAGTATTATTTAAAAGGAATGCCAACCAGTTTTGAAAATGTTTAGTAAGATAATGGTATGGGGTGTTTTTTTACTCATCTCTTAATAGATGTTTGAAATTACAGGAACCAGCCCATCCAGTAGAAGTGCTAACATTAATGCTAAAGAATAAAATATATCAGAGGGCTCAAGCTCTTTGATTGTCAAAATATCTAATTTTACTCTTTGGATAAAGCTTTTTTTTTTAAACAAGCCAGACAGTAAGCTGATCAAAGCTAATATATTTAAAGTAAACTTTTAAACTGTAACAGCTTAACGTGACCAGAAGTAGTATTCTGTGACACTGGTACATTCTTAGTCATTTTTGTTTTCCCTTTTAATAAGCAGATTGCTTTTGCACCTATTGAATCATAGAATTGTGTTTGGAAGGGACCTCCAGGGTCATCAAGTCCAACCTTTACCCCATTATATTCCTAACCATTAAACCACTAGACCATGGCCTCAAGTGCCTCATCAACCCATTTTTTGAACACCCCAGGGACAGCGACTCCACCACTTCCCTGGGCAGCCTGTTCCAATGTCCAACCATCCTCTCAGTAAAGAACTTCTTCCTAATATCCAACCTAAACTTCCCCTGACGCAACTTGAGGCCATTTCCTCTCGTCCTATCATTAGTAATTTGGGAGAAGAGACCAACACCAGCCTCACTACAACCTCCTTTTAGGTAGTTGTAGAGGGCAATGAGGTCTCCTCTCAGTCTCCTCTTCTCCAAACTAAACAACCCCAGTTCCCTCAGCCGGTCTCCATAAGGCCTGTTTTCCAGACCTCTCACCAGCCTCATTGCCCTTCTCTGGACTCGCTCCAGCACCTCAATGTCCTTCTTATCCTGTGGTGCCCAGAACTGGACACAGTACTCAAGGTGTGGTCTCACAGAGTACAGGGGCACGATCACCTCCCTACTCCTGCTGGTCACACCATTTCTGATACAGGCCAGGATGCTGTTGGCCTTCTTGGCCACCTGGGCACACACTGCTGGCTCACGTTCAGCCGGCTGTCAACCAACGCCTCCAGGTCCTTTTCTGCCAGGCAGCTTTCCAGCCACTCTTCCCCAAGCCTGTAGCGCTGCATGGGGTTGTTGTGGCATACAGTGATATACAGTGCTCCAAATAAGTCTGGTGAAGTGTGTTTACTTCTGTTAATAGTAAAGTCTTGTATTTGCGATCTCTTTAGTGTCTCCTCCAGCTTTTACAACTGTTCCTCTGAGTTCATCCTGTTCATTAATACATTATCCAAAAACACCATCTAACTCTTACCCCTTCGTCCTGTGGCATATAGACTGGCCACTCTGAGGGTTAATGTCATGTTTGTAAATAGCCCCTTAGGTATTTTCACCATCAGATCCTTTTCAAAGACCTGGGACCAACCGGAAGATGTGAATTCTCCCCTTCTCAAAACTTCTGTAAATGAATCTTATGGTGTAAGAATTGAGTATTGATCCATTTGCAGCTGGGGATTTGTAGTGATTTCACAGTTCCCACAAATCCTTACCCCATCGTGGGCCTTGGTATGGCTGGTACCTGGCCTCCACAGGTGAAATTATATCCTGCCTCTGCAATCCATCCCACGGCTCCTCCGATCCATCCAACCACCTCTCCGCAGCCACCCTCCCCTACACAAATGGCACCAGTCTCATCTACACAAATTGAGAAATGGCATCACCTGCCCCCTCCACTTATAGAACAAATGTCTGCCCTAAATACAGCTCTATATCTTACCTGTCAGCTCCCCCTCCCTGGCAGGTCTCTAGTGTGCTGCTCTTCCACCTGTTTTACATTTATATATACTGCCACTTTCTGCCTATCAATCTCCTTCAGTCACAATTAACTCTAATGGCAAACAGGTGTATCGAGAAGTTACTGTGACAGGCAGACAGCCTAAAACTCCTCCTCTCTCCTTTCTGGGACACCGTAACAGCAAGTTCATTTCCTTCAGACTTATTCTAGAATATTTTCTTTGGTATCCTTTGGTATCCTTCTTTGATATCCTTGCTGTACAGATTCCCAAGCTTAACGCTGCATGATTTATTTTGACATCAAAAGAGTACCCAGGAAGTCAGCCCAGCCCACCCATGCTCAAGTAAAAGGGCTCAGGTCCTTCAGCTCTGTCTCTAAGGAGCATCCTCATTCTGAGCCACACTCATCCATACTCCAAGGTGTGTCCCAATTACCCTGTCTCAAAGGTTTTTCTAGATTACAGGGCTCCCTCTGATAGTGGTACCATCTTATTCACCACATGCAATGAGTTTTTCAGTCAGTGTGGCACAGTGTCATTCAGCGCCAAGGTAACACACTACCAAAGCTATATTGTACCTAAAGTACCTCCAGTGGCTGCCCTCAGGGCTGGATCATGCTGTGCAGATGTACACTGTTTTTACAATTTTTCTGGTGTTTTACTCCACAAACAAATTGCTCTTGACCAGCATTTAAAAAAAAAAAAAAAAAGGCAAAAAAAAAAAAAGCAAGGAATAATCACTATTTAGGCTTGTTAAAGGCTCAGTAGTATTTCCTCGTCTTAGCTGATTCTTGAGATGAAACTTAGATTTAAAAAACAATCATTGCGGTAGGCATAATGTTTTTAGACGCTCTGTTACCTCTTTATATTCTTTCTCACCAAGTTCTCATGGAAAATGTAAGTTTTTAGGTAATCAGAATGCTTTCCAGCCAACGCTAGGAAAACAGCCTTTGCTGAGCAGCATTTTCTGTGGCATTTGCATAAAAATACAGTTCAGTTCTTGGTGTATGCTGCAAAAATCGGACTCTTTTATTTCCATTAAGTTGGAAACTGTCCATATTGCCATATGTAGCTGTTTTATCTTTCCTCTTTCCTTTCTTATAAAGCACAATCCTTTATGCCAGCTTGCTTTATGTTTTTGCCATTCACAGGGAAGTAAAAAATAGCAGCACCATTCCTGAAGAGACAGCAACAGAACAATAACTGCTTAAAATCCAGAACATCAAAAATTCATCAAAACTAACCATTTAAACCACCCCATTGCAAAAATCAAAGTTCAAACTCTGTGTTTTCCTAGAGACCACTGGTCTGCAAGTGAGCTCTTAAAATGTGACAGGAGTTTCCCAATGCCTCATAAAGCCAAATGTTTATAATAAATACTTGATATGCAGTCATTGAACAAAACAGAGCTTCCTATTTCTGGTTTGATGTGATACGCAGTACTTAAAATTTGCACGACGTCTATGCACTTCAGGCAGCAAAGCAAAGTATCAGGAAACAATTGCGATAATCTGGTATGAAATTGGCTCCCTTGCCGTTCAGGCTGATTTCATTCATCCAGCATCAGCTTTATCAAAGTTACAGGAATGATAAACTCAGCCCTTTTAGTTCGTGTTTACAGAGTCATACATTTTTTGTAGTTCTACAGGCAAAGAGATTTCAGTTTAAAGCAGCATTTTACTGGAGAATGCTATGGCGCCATCACGTGATTTCAAGGTGTTTAGACAGAAATGAAATACAGGCAGGTAATTTGGAAGAAGGCCCCTTGTATTCTTCATTACGAGCGGGAGGCGATGATATAGGCAGTATTAGCGAGAGGCTGGGCTTGCAATAAGAGGTGTTTTTACTAATTGGGCTGATTTCATGCCCACAGGCTGACTATGTGCCCAGCTTGACAGAACAGAGCAGTGTCCCTGGCCACAGGGTCAGCACTAGAGCACAAAATTAGCCCTTTATTCACTAGGAGATGCATCTGTTCCCTGTCCGAGGAAGTCACCCCATGTAACTTGGAGACACAGAATAAAATCCTGCTTTACCATGAGCAGACCATTACTGGCTCCTCAAAGAGTCATGGTTTCCCTGGTTTTACACATCTAATGGTACCTGCTGCTACTCAGGCAGCAGTAGGTCTGGCCCTATGTCAGCCCTTATGCCTTGTTTGCACTAAAATTTTTAAGCCCTATAAACATCCAACCTTTTCTTTCTTCGTTTTGACCGCACCATGACATTAGAAAGCAAAGCTCAGATGAAAACACTTTCGTTTGACTCATTTTGTTGAAACTCCCTTTCTCCATTTCACAGAGGTTTTTTGGTTTTGGTTTTTTTTTAGTTTATTTTAGGGAGGCAGAGAGGTGCCTCTTGAACATGACTGAGAGCAACTGGAAGAAGCAGGGGCTTGGGACAGCATTGTGACCATGGCCAGGTGCGGGGTGACACTGAGTTGGCATCACAGCAAGAAGCCTACTTGTTTTCAAGTGAGTCTGTCCACCTGAAGTGTCCAAAATGACTGTCACCTCTCTCACACATCTGCAAAGGAGTCCCCAGCTACTTACTGCTGCCCTGGCATCAAGAGCAGGGAGGGAAGCTCAGGCTGTCTGTTTTCATGTGCTGGGCTGGGGAAGGAGAGGGAACCACAGCTTTGGAAGAGAGGAATGGTTGGAGGGGGAAGGAGGAGAAATAACAAGTCACCTCCAGATAAAGGCTCTGTGTTTTGTACAGCAGCTGAGGCTGGTGCTGTCACCCAGTGAGTAATAAAGGAGGTGCCAGCTCCCATCTGAGCTCATTTTTTGTTTTTGCTTTCAGGGAACACACTCATCTTGGTAGCTCTTTACAGATCTTCCTCATCACACGTGCCAAGTGAGGGCTGTCTGTCCCAGAAATCAAGACACCTTCCCAGCAAACGGGGAGGCAAAGCCAAGCCCAGAGGAGAGGGGTTGGCCATGGTGTTTGTTCTGGGATCTCCCCTCTCAAGTCCCCATATGTGTCGCTCCCCACTTGCCAAACCCTCCCCTTCTCAACCTTCACCCAGGGACAGCCTCAAGCACAGGAGGCAGCGAAGACAGATAATATTTACCCATGCCAACTCTCTAAGCTCTTATTTGCCAGAGAAAGCAGCTACTTGCCCTCTCAGGCAATAAACAGCAATTAATTTTTTTGCTGATCCTCAGCAGCCACCTAGTTTCTCTGTAGGCAAGAGCCAGCCCCAGTTTTTAACATTTCTCACTGTGTCAGATACAGATCAGCAATCCCACCCAGCACTTGCCCAGTTTCAACAAGCACTGGACCAGGCAGTGTGGTGCAGACAGGGAGCTGCAACCAACACCATTTGACTCCGCTCGTTTTGGCATGCCGGGGTCCTGTGGGCAAGGTCCCCAACGCTAGCACATATTCTCATTTAATAAATTAAAAATAAGTGAAATGGCATTCAAACTGCAAAGCTTCCCACGGAGGCACAGCCAGTGCTTCTCATGGCCAAATTGGGCAGAGGAGCAGGACTGCAAAGGCACCAGGACAGCCAGGGGCTGGATGAGGTGGATTTCCCTGACCAGTATCAGGTGAAAATGGAGACTTGTAGAAAGAACAAAACAGAAATTAGACCAAGAATAAACTGTAGGAGGGAAGCTGTATGGCAGTAAGAAGAATTAAACTGAAGTCTTGTCTCACTAATGACATTGTCTCAGTTATCCTTGCTGCCTCCTGCAACACCTAGCAGTTATCACATCCTCTTGCTGACTTCAGTTCTTCAGCTACATCATCCTCCAGCAAAATCCTGCACAGTTAACTTCTGGGAACAACCCCATCCCAGTCGTATGGAGCTATTAATCTTAGTGAGAGTTATCACCTAAATGACTATTTCAGAATTAAGGCCTTGGCACATAAAGCTTTCCAGGCAGCAGCTGCCATAAAACCCTTCAGCATCTAAAAAGACCCAGGCAAGCCATCTAAGCAACATTAAAGCCAACAAACAATAACCTACTGGATTTATGCCCAGTTACACAATGCCAGGGCTGGAGCCAGCCCTTACCCCTGCCCAGCCTCCAGCCCCACAGCAGCCCCTGGGCTTGGGGAGCCCCAGCCCTAGCTAGGGATTAATTTATGTAGCTTTTGAACATTGCCTGTATCATCAACACCTTGGCTTGGCTTTTCATTTAAACATGTTAATTACTTGTGCATTGAAATTGCGGCACAGCTACAAGCACTTCTTGGATTGATTTCTACCACAGCAATGCTCGTGGTCCTCATTTAGCAGGCTTACCTGCACATTGCCCTGTCCTGCAAATTGAGCAAGTAATGTGAACCTCAGAAAAAAAAAGAAGTCAGAAGAGAGTTTCTGGTTACTGTACTTGTAAAGGATTTTAAGAGTATTTTGTGTCTGTATTTTGAAGAGAATGATCAAGATCCACAGCCATGGTGCATCATCAGAATGACACCGATATTAATGAAAAGAGATCGAGTTATGCCAGCCAGAACACTGAGCTTGGACTCTTTAAATAAATGCAAAATAGAGAGATCATTCACAGAGGGGGTAACAGAGTGAGAAAATGAAGTGCACCTTGGGTGCTCACGTGTGTTTGCGGCCGACAGGATGCTGCCTCACACACTAAGCAACAGTTCACGGTTTTCCTAATGGTAAAAGGATAATGTCCTCCCTGGATGACACTTGAAGCAACTGTACGGCCTCAGAGACAGAGCAGGTAAACCAGGTTTTGCCACAGGACTGAATAATGAAGATGTTTAGCAATTAACTTAGGCAACTGCATCATCCCTGTTTCTTATTCGTATGACAAAACTGGACTCAGAAGAGCAAAGAAACGTAAACAGAGTGATTTCTCTTACATCAGCTGTAGTTTGCTGCCTTTGTCAGCTGTGATCAAGGTCCCCAAAACCTCCCTGCAGAGTTCATCAAGCTTGTTCCAGCATCACGCTGTTCCCCCCCACAGCCAGCAGCAGGAGTGTGCTGGGATGCCATCAGCAAGGGGGGATGAAGGAAACAGGTGGGGGACGTTACTCTCTGCTGGTGGGACAAGCCTGCATCTCCCCAGCCCACAGCTGCTCACCACCTCCTCTCCTCTCTTCCACACCATCCCAGCCTGCCAGGCTTATGTGTCTCATCTCCAGTGTTTGAAGGTGGGAGAAGCTCCTTCCTTCACTCAGCTCTGGCCTTCTTCACTTGCATGTCACGCTCGCCTCACATAAATGCTGGCTGGGGGGGCTGCCTGATGCTTTGTTATTAAAGGCACCAGAGTGGCAGGCAGTTTCATATGGTTTCCTTCTCCTTCTTTCCATCCAGGCTATTTTTAAAGTTTGGGAAAGGATTCAAGTTGAATGAGAAAAAACCCAACCACTTCTAGGCATATTTATACAATTAGTCTTTCCCCCCCCCCACTGATTTATTTTTGCACATGCTGTTTTTTCATCGTGGGATCTTTTTGCTTGTTCTGAGGGTTTGTTTTGTTGTCTTTTCTTTCTTTCAAAGGAAACCAATGAAAGAATCATCATCCTAGTGGCCAGTAATTGTCAGGTTAGATATGAGATAAAACTAGAAGCAATGATACAACTTTTTGGAACGGGTACAAAGCCAGAAACGCTGCTTGTTTCAGTTGCTGCACGATTGCACATTTGTGGCGCGCTGTGGTCTTGCAGGCTGCACGCACACCTAGCAGCCTGTATTTTTGGTACATAACCATAGATCATGCGCTAACACTCTGCCTTCCTCTCCAGAGCTGCTAAATGGAGCCGACAGCATTTCTCTGCCACAGGCTAGATTCACTAGTAAACAGGCAAAATGCACTTAGGGTAAGGACTAAAATTCACTATTAAACAGGCAAAATGCACTTAGGGTAAGGACTAAAATTCCCATTCAAGTTATTTGTGTCAATCCCTCCAACAGCGTCCAATGCACAAATTTGCTTTCCCGGGAGTCTTGCTGATGAGCAAGTTTTCTGCTCTGGCCATAAGGTCCATCTGACAGTGAGCACCTATGCCCCTGCAGCCCTTGCAAGGAGAGGCCAGAGCATGGCCTGGCCATCCTTATTCAGATTTAATTGCAACAAATCAGTCAGCCATCCCTTTCTCTGAATTTTCCCCTGCCTGCAGCAGCTGCATGGGACATGGTTAGCCCATCGCTCGGAGGGTGCCACTGCAGCCTGCCTGGCTCATGCCACCCCAATGCACCCTCAAGGCTTGGGGCTGTCATTGACTGTCTTTGACGAATGTTACACATATTTGCAGGCAGCGAATACCTGCTGTGACAAAAAAAATACAAAATGAGGAAAATAAAATTGCATAGGTTGTTGTTTCAGCTTGGGATAATGACTCCACCAGCATCTGCGGGCTGACACGCTGCTTAGATTAATGTTGCTTTCAAGAATGTGGCTTGATTTTTCCTTTAAACATTTGTCTTTACCAACAAGCCCCTCACCTTAGCACCAAATAATTGACTCTGTCTTGAAGATACTAGAGCTTGTCACAACACTTTAAATATTGGCTGGCTGCAGCTCTCACGTAGCCAAGGGAAGCAGCCGAGGAGCTGGCAGTGCCTCACCTCCCCGTGCCATGGTGCGGTTGGGTGTGCAGAACCAGATAGACCACCAGTGTGGTGAGCAGCTCCTCACCTACTCCCAGGCTGCTCAGGCCTCCCAAGAAACATCAAAGCTCAGGGGTTTCCCCCAGATCTGCCTGGGGAGAGGAGAAATGGGAAGCACCGTTTGCTATCAACCCCTCCTGCAACACCAAACCACACAGCTCTTCATTGCTTTCTTCCTTTCTAAAACTTCTTAATACTTTAATGAATAATTTAATAACTTAAATACACTTGAAGTTCACTGGCACAAGTGGCCAAGCATGATCACTGTATAATGGAGCCATATATTCACTTTCAACCACATGCTGACCATCTTCCCACGCTGGAGAGAACCCACGCCAACAAAATCATCTTGGCTAAAAATTACCTTATCACTTCCTCAAAAGAGATATTTTTCAGTATTATTTAGAGCACAGAAAGGAAAAAAAGAGAGGAAACTGCTTAAAGTCAGTGACACAAAGGTAAGATCTGTTCAGATAAACATAAACGTAACCACACAATTTTCTTTGGTCTTCTTTCTATCAAATCTAAAAAATTATTTTTGAACTTCAATAAATGCTTCAGAAATCAGTTGGGAGTCCACAAATGTTAATAGTATTTAGCTCATTTCAATAAAAATGGCCTCATTAACATGCCAGCTGCTGAAACGTGGGATACCAACTGTGTCCTTCTGCCAGCCTGCAGGGAAGCATTCCTACTTACTACTCAGTTTTGCTTTAAAAGAGACCATTTAGAAAACATACCCATTTTACTATATGCATGTGTTCAGATCATAATTACTTCGCTACTGCCCTGCCCCCAAAAATGGCTTTAAAAGTCCCTGGCAGCCTTTCCAACAAGGTGAGCTCAGGCTGGCTTTCTTTGCAGATTTTTTTTTTCCTGCAAACAAGTAAAACCTCATTCACTTTCCCATCCATCAGCACAGAAGGAGCCAGGTGAGCACTGTGCCTGACTGAGGCAAGAAGTTTTTCATTATGGATCTGCTACATGGAAATAAATAATCTTCGCTCAGCTCTGCCGCCGTCAAGCCACGACCAGCAGCTGCAGCTCCCTTGCCTGTGTGCAAGCACCTAGCCTTCAGCTCCAAAATTTCAGTCATATCATGAGACCAAGTGCCTGCTGCCTTCACCAATCTACAAGAACTAAGGATGCCCCACATTCTGGCTTTATAAACAGCTTTTTAACTAGTGGTTTTGCGCCGTGGTTAGCTTTCTGAAACCTTTGGGTGAATACTATTAGAAGCTTTCAGGCCTGGGGTGATGCCTGTGTTTGAGTGTGGACAACATCCAACCCAGGCACAGGACAGGAATAATATTTGGAAACTCATTTTAAAGCTGAATTTGCTGCTTTAAGCTCCTTAAGCCTGCTGCTGCTGCCCTCCTGGCCAGCCCTTGCACGGAGAGGACTCCAGGCAAAGCCACAGTGCTTTAGAGGCCCAGTAACAGTAGCAATAATAACAATGTGCCAAATTAAACCGTGTCATTAGGTCATGAGGGAAGTAGTGCTACACAAGTGTTTCCAGAGAAAACATGAGCCTTGTTCGATAAAGTACTGATCAAAGTCAATGAGACTGACAACAACAAAGATTTACACATCTAATACGTATCTCCAGCATAAGGCTGTGTTAATAATTCAAGATCCTGACTTATATTTCAGCTTAAGAAAAACAACACACTCCAGCCCTTAAGAGTCAGGTTTTGGTACTGGGATTATGCACATGCCTCTTCCTTGGTTCTTACATTTGTGACCATGCGTCCAGCTGGCACCGTACCTGCTGAGCAAGCTGTTCGCACAGTTAAATGCAGCTGGATGTGCCAAGCAATAGTCATTTTACCCAAAGCAATCTGGATAGCAATACACACGCCAGCCTGCCTGCCAGCCCATCCCCTCTCCATCACAGACAGAAGTCACGTGGAACTGGCTGTGCCACAAGTGTCCCCCCAGCACATGCAAGCCCAGAAGACATGCCAGCAGTCACACTAAGGAACCCCTTTCCTCACTGTTTTAGAGTATCCCAGTGCCTTCCAGTGACAAATCCCAGAAGAGCCAGCACAGAGGCTGTGAAGCCCTCATCGAGCTCAGGTGCATCTTTGGTGGGGAATCACAGAGGAAACTCAGTCCCATGTGGCTGAAGAGCAGCCACACAGGGTGCAACCCTAAAAAGCAGACCAGAGCCTGTGAAAGGCAGAGTAATGATAGGCAAAATTAAGCAGCGATCTGCAGCCACTGCAACAGCAGGTCCTACACATGGGTGCCCAGAAGTTAGTCCCACAGCCCCTTGTCCACTGCAGCTCCCACTCTGGATGCTGGCACAGCAGGATGCAGCTCAGGCACTTCAGTGCAAGGATCTGAGCCCGCATTGCTGATGGAGGGGGGTTTAAACTAAGGTGCGTGTCACTAGTTGGACTGATTTGGCTCTACTGCTTGTGCTGCAATGGGAAGAGGGGCAAAACAGAGAGCAGGACTCTGGTGCTTCTGAGATAACTGCCTTTCAGTAATCATAAAGTCTTGGGGCACCTCAAGTTTGTATATAAAGCATAATTAAATAGAAAGTGGCCCAGACCACAAGAAGAAAAGGCCACAGTACAGATGAACAGGTTGGAAGTACTTGGTTCCTCTGAATTCACTGTGAGATGCTGAGCCCAAATCCTCATCCAGGACCCGCCAAGGCCACCCAAGAAATCAGAGTAAAGCCACAGGGACCAGTTGCACATGGTTATTGCAAAGGTTAAAGTACAAATGGCTTCAGAAAGCACTTAGACACGTTCATGAAAGGCCTGAGACCATGAGGTGTAATTGCCTCTGTGACATCCTTGAGGGCATCTTTGATGGCTGGACAGCGGCCACACATCCATGTGCTGGCTGGCAAAGACTGGCACGTCCGCTGTAATGCTTGACAGTGGCTGCATGTCGAGCCAGGGGAGAGGACACCAGAGAGGCCCCTCTGCCTCTGGCCACCCCGAGCAGAGGAGAGAGGTGCTGGCCACAGCGGTCCATGCAGAGTATCAGTGCTGTGCGCTGCACAGCCTGACCAGGAATTTCAGCCCTCAAAGACAACTTTCCAAAGCTAAAAATATTTTGTTCGACAGCTAAACATATTCTTGTTAGGTCTTCGCTTACCATGCTCTGTGCAAAGGTGCTTCAGGAGCTGGAGTCTTTGCAAATTTCTCAATTAAACTTTTTTTAAGTGCGATTGTGTGTGGGGTTTGCCATTAAAGACCTATATGAAAGTGCACACAGCGTGTTAGTGTTCTCCAGACCTACACATTCCCAGACTTTGCCCTATAAAGCATCACTCCCACCCCTGTCCGTGGGGCAGGCACCCCTCCCTGGGCATCAGCCATGGACCCCTGAGTTTCAGGGGGTGAAGGCACCCCGGGCCCCTCCTTCCCCTCTCCTGCCGGTTGGTTTCAGGTCACCCGTATTTCGCTGGAGAGGTCAGAGTGTGGCAGCACAGCCGCGGCTGAGGCCCCTCCCGGAGGGAAGGAGGTTGCACGCAGAGCTTTTGAAGCAACGATAAGAGAGAACGCTGCAATTAGGGGGGGGTGCAGTTTCTCCAGCAAATTTGCATTTTAAATTACTTTTTGGTATAATTGTGTTTCATCTTTCTTTTCACTCTGACTTCTGTAACTTTTATTATTTCCTAAGGATAGTTTGAAACACTGTATGAGACTAAAATTAAAAAAAGAAAAAACAATTTTATACCAATAGGATTTTTTTTCTTAAAATATTCCTTTGAGATTAACCATTAGAGGGGAAAAAAGTCATCTGAGATGAGAGGGAGCAGAAGGTGGTGCCAGAAGGGATCTCACTGTGAGGAGGGAGCTGCAGGTTCCAGCTCATTTCCCCAGGCTCTGTGCAGAAAGCAGAGGGGCTGTAGCACATACTTCTCCCCAGCCACTTCCCAACCAGGCAGGCACCCCGACTCCCCCCATGGGGGGAAATCCCAATTACCAGCCCCTTTGCCCCAGGGTTCACAGCTTGGCCCTGACTGCTAAATCCAATTATCTCTGGGTCCCATTAAGCAAAGATACCTTGACAGCTCTGCTGTCAGAATAGATTAACCCACAACCAGATCAACACCCGGATCCTCTCCTCCCTCCACTTTTATTTTGTGTGAAAAGTCAAATAGCCTCACTGTGGCAGATCTGTGGCACCTTTATTTCTCATCCCCTCCAAACAGCCTCTCACCACTCACCAAACACTCAGTGCTACCCTCGAAATAGGAGCAGGGGGCTCAGCCTCTGACTGGGCCACAGAGATGCTGAGCCATGGGAAAGAGAAAAGCGATAAGAAAATACCTCCAGCTGTCTCAATACACTGAGAGGAAAAAAAAAAAAAAAACAGAAAAAAAAAAAAAAACCACAAAAAACAAAGTCTAGATCTCACCAGTGTGCTGTGAAGAGGAAAGAAAAGCCAGTCAAAGGAAAAGGAAAATGCACTTCAATCTATAATAAAACAACACCGCTGCCATTGTCAGGCAACTGAATGGAGACGTGAAGGTTAGATGAGCCTATGGTATATTTAATGCTGTCAGACACTGTTTGAACACAAAGTGCAGCATGCATTCCCCACCTGCAAGGCTGCCCTGCAGCTTGAAAGGACCCCCATCATGGAATGGGCTTATTTTTGATTGTAACTGCAGAATTTGAGTCAAGAAAATGATGGGGACTTTGTATTTGAATGTCACCTCTGATATGTTGTGTTAATTTTCCTCTTCTAATACCTTCCTCTGTATGCTAATGCCAGATGGTTATGTTGGTATATGAAATGAATACAAGCAGGTCTAAGTAAAAGGGCACCAATTCATACTCCATCAGGACAGTGGTCCATATGTTTCACATACACTCTGTTCCTGACAGAGGGGGAAGCAAGATGGGGGTTTTTTTCCCCCCTCCTCCCCCACCCTCCAGCACATGCAGCAGTTTCACTGTGTCTGGAGTTTACCCCTATAACAAGTCTTTGTGTTTTGGTTTTTTGTGTGTTTGAGTTTTTTAAAAGTCTTTTAAGGCAGCAAAAAGAAACAACTCAATAAATCAATTGTTTCTTTTACTGCACTGGCTTAAGACAATATCCTTAGGATATCATTGATTAACAATTCAATCCTTACAGCTTCTCCACAGTAGGATAGAAGTTGGCAGAACAGAGAAGCTCCAGATGGAGGAAGTCTTCTGCATCAGATAAGGCTTTATGAGTGACAAGCCCCTGCCACTCACATTTAAGGCCAGAGGCATAAGCTGCTTGTTATGTTGCAAGTCAGCCAAAAATACCCTAAATGCAAACCTCTTTCTTCTTAAAACCACCTGCTGCATCAGAGACACTCGGAGTCCAACACTCTGATTTGGGTGTAGAAAGCTTTTCTTTTTTTTTTTTTTTAATTGAAAGAAAAAGTTTACAGTAGTGAAAAATAAGAGAGGAAAAGATGAACTGCAGCCATAGGCCAGCTTCAAACACAGCCTGTTAAAAGTTCATGGAATAAAAAGTTACAAAGCACTAGCAAAGCATCTGCAAGCTAACACTGGGTGAAATTTTCAATTGACTGACTTGGTCTTTTTTTTCCCCCTGCAAAAGCTGTAATTTATTCTCTAGTCTAAGCCCTTTTGAGAAAGCAGCTCATGTGGGTTCGATGCCAAGTGCACAGCAATAATACTACTACTAATCCAGAAGCCATAGGCAAGACTGCAGAGCTCTTTACAAGGGCCCCAGCTCATGGGCAGGAGACCTCTGAGCTAGTACCTGAAAGGATTCTTGAACCAGGAAAATTAGCTGCAAAACCTTTACAAAAGAACTATTTTAAGCAAATTAAAGTGACAGAATATGACAGAAGTAGAGAGTACGACCAGCAATTCATCACCATATAAGCTGTACCTGCCGAGCCTCCTCCCTGCTTCGGCATCACAGGGACAGTCATGCCTCGTCCTGCTCCTTTCAAGTTATTGAAGCATTTTGAGGTGGTCCCGCAGAAGAGGGCTCTGAATGAGCCAGGATCTCAACTTACACATTCACGTCTAGATTTCACAGGCACTGACCCCCCAAATTTAAGTCAAACCCCAAATCCCTCCTCACATCTTCTGTTCCTAGCTCTCACCATCCCGGTTTAGTTAGATGGCAGTAACCACTTAAACCCTCTCCTCAAAGTTACTATATCTTCTGTGTTATTGGAGTGGCCTTTTTTTAACTGATGAAGATTAAGCACTTCATTTTGCCTTTTAAAATCTGTGCTCCATATCATCTCATGGTTTTTTTAACCTGGTAGATTAAATTTAAGACTTTTCTCCACTGGGTCCACTAAAGCTTCTTCAATTTGAATCTGTGGTTTTTTGATAAGACAAGAGGATCCCACATAAATCACTGGAGTCTGTTATTTTTAAACAGTTCCCCCTCCTCATCTTCACAAAGGAAAGGATAATTTGAATTTTAGATTTTAAACACTGATCTCACTTAAGTCACCTTCCATTCCAGATAGTGAAATTAAGCTTGCTGTCTAATTAAGGAAGAGATGGATTAAGCGATACATTTATCATCTACCTCGGAAATTACCATAACCATTATTATAATAGTCAAGTCTACATCCTGCAGGATCCAGAAGTGCTTAACCAGCTAAAGAAATGCTGTTTCCATTGCACATGTGTAACAGCAGTGGCATCTGGAACATCTCCAGGCTAAAAATCAGGCCAGGATTCAACCTAGTGCATATTATGTTTTAGATGTAAAGTGCATATGAGCGGTCCTCATTCATGAGCTTTCACAGTGTAATTCATGGGTTTAAAGATATATGTATACAGAAGAAACAACAGCAGCTCACCCCCCACCCTCAGAAAGGAAAAAAAAAAAAAAAGCAAGGACTTGGCTGGAGAGGGATTTAGTCACTAACCTCATAGCTCCTCATCCTTCAGGCCACAACACAGCTGCACAAACACATCACCTTTGCTTGCTGCTTTACAAAGTCCACATTCCCATCGTATTTCCAAAGATTATTTCAGAGGCTCCTCAAGACAGCAACTAGAAAACCCACACCTCCAGAGCACCAGACCTCCATGATACTATGCAGTGAAACAGCACAAGGAGGGTAAAGTCTCCAGGGCACAGCCAAGCTGCCTTCAGGGAGTGCTGTGAAGGCGCTCTAATAGAAGAGCAATGCCTAGAAACTGCCACCTGCACCAGGAAGGTAGGTGCTCAACAGGTGCACACAGTAAGAAAGAGGGAGAACCTAAATGTTGCCCTTTATCCTCTTAATTCCGTGGAACGTGGCAGAGAAGAAGGTTTTTAGCAGAGCATGTAAATCACAGCAGTTTGCAACTGTAGTTGGCTTTATAGAATTGTGTGCTAAAATCAGTAATTCTTCCAGGCCAGGAGGAAGATTATCATCTGGTGTAAATTGTCATACTTACAAAATAGCACATTAATTGCTGTGATAATTTACACCAGCTGAGAATCTCCCCCAGGGACTGTGTTTATTACTCAGCTTTGTGTCTCAGACAATAGAGGTCTCTATCAGGGATGGGGGTCTGTGGTACTTTCATCATACCCATAATAGTGGAAAGTAATATAAACCTTCTGTCTTTCCATTTCGGATAACCGATGTATCAACTGAATTGGACTTAATTGCACAACAGTGGAAGTGGAGCCTGGAAACACTGATGGAAATCACCTTTGGGGGTTTTCTTCCTCTGTGTCCTGTCCCCCCCCCCCCCCCCCTCCCCAATTACCTTTTATGAAATGATCTTCCATCTATAATGCTGTGGAAAACACATCGTTTTACTCATGTTTCAATGCACAAATCACCAAGCTATGTTCTGTCCTTTACAAAACTAATTTTAGAAGGCACCCAGGGAGCAGATGAGGAGGGTGCTTTAGGGGTTAAACTGCTCAGTGCTCAAATTTACCCAACTAAATAGTGAAAATATTTTTGGCTCACTTCTTCGAAATACAACCTGTCAGTTGTGTTCAACCTGATAAGGTCTTTTAAAGCTAAAAGTAGTTGAGTGGGTAGGGCTGACAACACCCTGCAAAGTTGCTTTGGTTTTCTTTTAAAAGCTGAGCACTGCAAAGTGTTCTTTATTAATTCTGTAAACATTTAAAAAAAAAAATGGCAACCCAAATAACCAACCTGTAGTGATGCAAGAAAAAGTGTATTGGTTAGGGGTGTTCCAGGGTCCCTATGCACAACATACAAGAAGGGCAGGTGAGATAGCTGCTTTGCAGTGGAGTTAGCTGGGAGTGGGCTCAGGCCTCTCTGATGAGCTGCCCCTTGTTTCATGGGCTAAAAAAAGAAACAGCTCATGAATTCTGACTCCTAAAGGTGCCCCGGAAACTGTCAGAGGTTATTTCTGTAACTGGTTTACCTGCAGCTGAGCTGGAGAGCGCTGGAAGCTTTGCAAGAGCTCTTTTGTTTGCTGCCTGGCCCCTTTTCCCCTCTCCCAATGCAAACAGGCTCGTGGCAATCTAAACAGCTGCTTGGAAATGTTTAGACCCAGAATATTCCCGGTGGCTGTCAGAGCTGTCACTGCCTGCCAGGCAGCTGGAGGGGCCTTTGGAGGATGGTCACTACCTCTAGTTTTTAAAGATCTCCAGCTTTGCTGAAGTGGTGGAGATGTCCTCTGTACAGCACATGTGGGCTGGACCTGGGTATCTGCATACTGGTAACCAGCCTCCTCCATCTGTGTTGGATGTTCCATTTGTGCAGCACTCCTGGATATCAGAAGCAAAGCCAAGAGGTATTATTCAGCTTGAGCATGATATTTGGACAGAGCCCTAACCCACTGTTACCAATCTAAACTCTGATGTCCATATTTGGAAAAAAAAACCAACCCTTTGTTCCATGAACTTTGAAAAAAATTGGAGGAGGTTTGAGGCATGCTGTAAAACACCTGATATCAAGACAATTTCCTTCCAAATTCAGAAAGATAATAGCAGCCATAATTTGTCTCACCTTCAGTTTCCTTCACTAACACAATAAAACGCCTTCCCCGCAGCCTGCAGCATTACAAGGGGTAATGGCCTCAAGTTGTGCCAGGGGAGGTTTAGATTGGATATTAGGGAAAGTTTCTTCACTGAAAGGGTTGTCAGGCACTGGAACAGGCTGCCCAGGGCAGTGGTGGAGTCCCCATCCCTGCAGGGATTTAAGAGATGTGTAGATGTGGTGCTGAGGGACATGGTGTAGTGGTGAATTAGCAGTGCTGGGTTAATGGTTGGACTTGATGATCTCAGAGATCTTTTCTGACCAAGGCTATTCTATGATTCTATGATTTTGGATGCTTGCTCCTGCACCATGCCAGGCTGCGGAAAGGGACTCTGTGGGGCAGCCTGGGGCACAAGGCATTCACACACAGCTGCACCAGCATCATCAGGACATTGGCATCCCCTTCCCACTGGCCCCATCACCAGCTCTAGGGGCACAAAGTTGACCAGGTTTCCATGGAGGTGTCTTTTGGTTGAAGGTGGCCGTGGTGGGTCAATACCTGGTGGTGAGACACTTCTGCCAAAGCCATTTTTTGGAGGGTCTTCATACATCTTGCTTGCCTCCACTGGCCCCTTGCCCTGTATGAAACTCCCCTGCAGACACAGCCCACAAAATGATACCTTCAAAACTACCTGTACTCTGCCAGAGCTTGCATTCATGGTGGCATGTACATGGGTGTGTGCATGTATAGGTAAGTGGTCTGGGGGATGCTATAGGGGAGAAGGTGCTTCATCAAGAACTTCATCAAGTGATACACCTGTCAGAGATCCCCTATCTCACACGCACCAGCACAGACACTTCTGGTTAGTCTCAGTGACAAGAACATGCAGTTTTATCTCTTCTTCCTCCAGTGCATTGCCATCACCCCCTGTGGTGCTTTGCTGTTAGAAATGGTGCATCCCAAATCCCACCGGAGTGGGTACCGCTGATTTGTACCACTGAGGAGGGAAGGGTTGAGGCCAATGAGCAATGCAAAGGGTGGTGAAAGCCTCACCACCTTCCCTGCCCGCGAGGCTGTGGGAGAAGCCATTTCCTCAGGTTTGTACATGCCTAATAACTAGTAAGCTGTTGTGCTCAGCAAATAGTTGGTCTCAGGCTTTATTCTCCCAGTTGCTGAAGCACAAACGTGATTCCCTGTGAAAACATGTGATTTTGGTCTCGACCTGTTGGTTCAGGTTTGTGCTCCGGGTACCGCCTTAGCAAAAAGCTAGCAGGGAAGGAGGGAAGCAGCTATTAAGCTGCTGAGGCCTTTGATCTGGTCTATTATGTTTTACAAGGCTTTGGAGCTGGACAAAAATTGGGCGCCTGTGCCTCTCATCTGCTGCTGCCTTGGGAGGGAGTGAAGCAGCAAATGCAGAAGGATGAGCCCGTCCCACCTGTCCTAAGGGCATCCTTTGGCCTCCTCATTTTTTTGGGATGCATCGCGGTCAGCCCGGGGACCCACAGTGGGAATCAGTTCTGGGAGGGCAGGGCAGATGACAAACCTGCTCCCTCCCTGCTGCGCAGCATTGCCTGCAGGACATTGTCACCCCAGCCATATAGGAGGCTTTTGGATGCTGCAAGGGAAGGAAGAGCAGGACCAGAGAGCAGGGCTGACAACAAGCCTCCCTCCAACTGGCCATTTCTTTGCTTTTAAGGGTTTGTGTAGGTGGACTTTGCCACCACGTGGCTTTTTTTGAAGCTTGGTTAAAAGGCAGCATGTCTGACCTCACCCAAACACAGTCTGCTGCTTTCGTGGTATTGATGACACAATTTGATACAAACTGAACTTGTTCAGTTGGGTATTTTTAATGCCTGGCAAAGTTTTGCTCTGTGTGTATTCCTACAATACAGATCTCTTTAAGAAAACCTATTTTCTGTTTAGCAAAAACTTAAAACTATTTTCAAGACATTATGTGCCAGGAAAAAAAAAAAAAGTGTCTTCAAAATAGCCCCAGCTACTGGGAGAGCTATTTGTGCACTTCATAAAATGCAACCTACTTTGGGCCAGGCGAAACAGTATGGTGAGCACACTGCAGCAAAGAGGTCAGAGTATGTGGCTCTTTTCTTCTTCCCTTTTGTTTAAAGCATCTGCAAAGCGGCTGCTATTTTTTACACGCATCGGTGTGGTATGCTCAGTGAGCGGGTCTGTTTCAGAGCTGCAAAGGATCCCACCGGGGCCTGGGGAAACTGTGGCTCCACACCTCTGCGAGCTGGTGCCAGAACGACCATCACCAATGCACGCAGCACTGTGTGTTGGAGACTGCTCCAGAAAGCGTGGGGCTAAAGGGATGAGGTTCTCTGTTGCAGAGAACCATAAAGTCAGTTGCAATGAGCTTGGGATATATTACAGTGGCCTCACCCTAAAAAAAAAGCCCTTATACTCTTGCACAGCAAAGAGAAGGCAAGTCCTCTCTGCTCCAGAGAAACGTTTATGCAGAGAAAACTCAATTTCTAGCATAACACATTTGCAGAGTTTTAGAGAGTTTCATAGCATGCATCAATACCACAACTACAGTTATGGTATAAACACCTGGAAAAGCAGATTAGATCACTCTGATAAAATGCTTAAACAATACCCCAGGTTAATTTTAGTGCAGTTAAAATTTCCTTCAGCAGTCCGTTAATGTTGATGACATTTTACTGTACAGCATGCCTTGCAATAACTCACAGTTACCCTTGCCGCCCCCTCTCATACCGGCTGTTGTAGCGGCAGCAAGTTTGTGTTGAAGCATCCATTCCCCTGCATTGAATCCCATAAAATAACAAGGCGAGCACCTGAAAAAGGCCTGAGCTCTCTGGTATTTGACAGTCTTACATTAACATTAATGAAGATGGTTCTCACTAAGGCTATGAAACAAACCAATAAACTGTGAAGTTCAGCTATTAACAGGGGCAACGCAAGTCCTACAAACAAAATCACGGTCAGCCCCTTTAGCCACTGCAGATATTAGTCCTTCCTCATCAGAAAGTCTTACTGACTTTTGGAAAGGGAAAACATCCTGTGGCTATAACTGCTCTGGCTGATTTCTCTGGCAGGGAAGTCTCTAAGCCACCCATCCCTGAAAAGGCAGTGCCTGCGGTAAGCCACGGTCTCTGTGCAACACGGTGGCTTGTCGAGAGCATCCCCAGCCCTTCTGCACTTCTGACCCAAGGACATTTGGTGCCACCTGAAAACACAGGCAGAGGTGAGGAAGAAAGCCACAAAGCAAGAAATGCAGAAGACTGCATCATTCATCCTCTCAGAGTGACTGGGATTTGGATGCAGGAGAGAAGCAGGGAGGGTGCAGTTTGACCACCCCTTTCTTTTCCATCTCAGAGAAAAGCAAAGTGGTGCCCAGTTCCCACTGGCACTGGCTCAGTGTCCCTTCCTGTGCCCAGCACCAGGCTGAACCCTCTTGGTGTCTCAGTGGAAAACTCACTTCCACTCCAGCATTGGCTGTGAGGCAGCTTATTTGTCTTCACCTTATTCAATAACAAGGTGAAGGGCATATGCTCCGGTTGAAGGGTACTGATGTTGAAAGTCTTGCCGTACATCCCAGGAAGGAAAGTTAAACTCCATCTGAATTGCGTTCATCAGAGCCAACTCCGCTGCGCCGGAGGCAGGGATGATAGGTACAGCTTCTTTGCTTCTGCTCGGTGTCAGTGAAGAGTCTCATAGGAAAAAAGAACATTTCCCCGTGTACAAATAAAGACTTGGCTGGAGTCTCTGGGTAAGATACATCTGTGGTAAGTTTCTCCAGTGGATATAGAAATTTCTTAAACACTTCCATCTGCTGAGGAGTCTGGCCATTGATTTGTCCTTGTAAATTCCTAAGTGGCATTGGGTTTCCAATGCTGAAAAAAGGGAAATAGTGTTTGTGGGAATATCCAAACCCATAAATATTGCACAGACATTCACACACACACACATTAAAAAAGCGTGGCGTGTAATGCAAAGGCTTGCTCTTGCCAATTAGTACGGGGATTTTAGGAGTGCTCGCAAACTCTTCATGAAAATGGACTTTTAGGCAGGCTGACATCACCCAGATGTTTGTAATTACAATGACTGGGACTAATTTCTCCGCTTATCTGTTACTGCCCTCCAGCACTGGTTCCTGTTGATTAAATCTGCCTCAGTCACAGAGTACAACTTTGCTTCTGGATACAAAATGGCTGGAGATCTTCAGTTTCCTGGTGACTGGGTGTTACGGCTTTGCTGCGTTTTCACGTAAGCTAACATGAATAAGGGAGATCAGATCCATAGCATGCTACCTCCTTTGCCATGTCGTGGGTTCAGAGCGTGTTCCTGTCCCTCTCTCTTCTCAAAAGTAGCCCCATGTAAGTGTCTGCACATCTCCACACGTCAGAAGCCAGTGGCCATGGTTTCCAGAGGTGACCAGGACCCAGAGCTTCATGTTGAAGAGCATGAAGATCATCTTCTTTAAACACAAGGTCTTTAGTGGTAGAAATAGCTCATCCCACAAGTGCAATTCCTACTCCCTTCTACATCTGGAAACCTCACAAGGGTATGTGAAATTTCATAGCTTGAGACCAAGCATGTCATTCCACTCAAGTTGACAAAGGCTTTATCACTGAATTTAGCAGGGCTCCTTCTCTTCTGTCTTAGGCTGTGGTGAGAAGGGCTAGGGAACATACCCTGCCATGTGTCGTGTTAGATACACTGAGTAACTGTAACTGTACTTTCAAAAGGGAGGTGTGCAGGAACCAGCTTGCAGATAGACATGCTTGTTTTGTGTGGGAGAAGACACAACCTGCATGGACATTCCTGGATGCCAACTGTAGGCAGATACCTGAGCTCCCAGGGCTTGTCTTCCAGCTGTAGCCAAGGACTTCGCAATGTGAGTAACTAGCAGCCCAGAGTCCCAGCAGCAGCCCCCGAGCAGTAGTTTTTCTTCTAAATCATTAATGATTATCTGAATTTCAGAGCATTTTAAAAAGCCCTTATGAGTGTGGAGCTGGATTTGGGCTTATTAAATTAAGTGCTGTTTACTTTTTGTAAATCTCTGGGAGGATATCACATCAAAGACTGATCCTGAGAGGTATTTACAGACATTAATTTTCATTGGCTTCATTGCAAAGATGCATATTGCACATAGCTTGAAAGCAGTTATTCCCAGCAGCCTTAAGAAAGCCATACAGAAGAAATGCCTCTCCTGTCCACAGGTGCACCCCCATTTGACACCCCCATTCAATACCTAACATAGGGTCTGGGGTAGGCTGTATCTCTGTTCTGTCCCAAGAAATCCCTTTCCACTGTAACGTTAATAGCTTTTATGGACTTCCCTTTACATATTTAAAGTGACTGTAGTTCCACTAATGACTATAATTGTTCCAGACACCCATTAATTTTGATTTATTAACTTATTCAATTTCCTGTATTGTAGTCTTGCCCACTCTATGAGTAATTTACTGTTTTAATATTGTGGGTCAATACTAATCATATAATCTGTAAGTTGTTTAATTAATAACAATTAGCACCTCCCATCAAGAGTTCATTTTCTTGCATGAACACTGTTAATGTGATTTTTCAGAATAAATCTACCTGTTCCCTCCCCCAGCTGTCTAGCCAACTTGTTTCATCAGAAAAGATGCTTTAAGCAGCCATGGTAGCTTGCCATCTTCCATGATTTTATCAAGTATCTTGTCATATTTGCTCTTCTTAAAGCCTTGGCTCTTCAGCTGAGTAATACCATGGGAACCTGGTTTTCAATATAATAAAAAAGTGTTGATACAGCATATGAGTGTTGGAAAAGCTCTTGCAAGCATAAACAGCAGTCTCAAAAACCAGAAGATAAGAACTAAATATATATATATATATATATATTCATTTCATTCTTATAATTTTAAGATGACTTCTGTTTTTTTTCTGAGCCTAACATTATTTTTTTTAATATTGACCATTAGTGTTACTGCAGTATTTGACAAGGTATGTACTGGTATAAAAGTATTTAAGCCCCTTTCATAAAGACCTCTGCAACCCCTCTATGGTACGGCCACGTAGTCTTTCATGTCAGCACAGCAATAAATAACAGAAATTAATATTCAAGTTAGTTAATATCTATTTGCAGACCAAATACTTATCTTCTAGCAGGTATTTTTTCCAGAAATAATTTAAACCTAGCTTCTGAAGTTAAACTGAAATTAAATCCCCCAAAAGCCCCACATTAATGTGCAAAAACTTGTCTAGTGACATAGGAAAGGCAACAAGCTGGTACAAATCAACAGGTGGGGGCTGTTCATGCTCATTTTCACATAGGAGCTAAGCAGGAATGGAAAGGATCTAGCAGACAGTGTGTTGAAAATGGGAAAGGCACTCGTCTGCCTGGTGGCTGGCCAAACCTGGCAGCACATCTTGTGGGTGCGAAAAGCTTACAGAGGTTTGAAAAGGATCGGACAAACTCCTACAAGAGAAATCCCTCCAGCACTGTTATATGGCAACTCTAGCTGGGGAAGCTCTTGCTGGGAAACCCCACCATACCTCTGCTTTCCCTTGGGTGCCCACCAGTGCCCCAGCCAGAGCATGGGCGATGCAATGCCTCCACCTACTGCTGGGTGTGATTCCCACCAGCAGGTCTTCTCCTGTGTGTTTTTAAACCCAGAAGCAAAGGCAAGGGGTCAAAGGTCCTGCTGGAGGTCCTACCTAAGTGACTCAAAAAAGCACTGCTAGAACAAAGCACGTCAGCAACAATAGAAACGATCCAGCAAATTTAGACATTATGATTGCAAACAAAGCAATTGTTTCTCATCCCACTTCCTACTAGTATTTCACTATGAGGAGGATATCTGCTAGAGGTAAGCAGCTTAAGCCACTCACAAACCACACGTCACTTTTGTTGCCACATTAGCATAAAACCGGACTTTCCACATGTTCAACAGAAATGCATACGGAGCAGCACATGCAGCAGCTATTATGCTCTCAGTACCTCCCGAACCAGCCCAGGCAAGGTGGTTAACCCTACACATGGCAAGGCAATGCTAGCAGTGACATAGCAAACGAAATGACATGGAAAAAAGATCAACATCCTGTGTTTACACAGATAAGAAAGTGACACAAAAAGAGGTGAAGGAAGACCTCGAGCACCATGGAGAAAGCCCACAACAGACCTGAGCTGGCTCCTCCATCCATCCTTCCTCCTCATGCTCCCCTGTGTGGGACAGTCCCTGCTCTGCATGGTTTCACCACATCCTTGCCTTTCCTCCCCTGAAACGGGCTCTGCTGCGGCAGGTGACCATTCCCAGTTTGCTCTTTCCCACAGGGATGGGAGGCAAAGAAGCAATTAATACAAATAATCAAGGTTTCAGAAAAATACCAGGCACAGGAGTTAATGTTAACTGCTCCCAGGAAGCTTTAATGCTGTCAAAAAGATGTTTACTCCAACATAGCTGGTAAAGGTGTTACAATGCAATCCTTGGCAGTTGCTTTATCTTAATCTTCCATGTTAAAAATTAAGGACTGTATTAATACAGTGTCAGACTTACTTAATAGTACTCTTTCATCAAGTTGATATGATGGTAGCTAATTATTAAATGAATTAATGTATGTCTTGTTATTTAATCTACCATGACTGATAACGAACTGTGTCAAATACTTATTAGACACTTGTTCCCTCTACACCTAGCTGACATTAACATGGCCCACAATTAAACACCAGTGCTTCCTCACTGCCAGGCACCATCACGCTGTCAAACATGATCCCACTAGCTATTTCTTGCTCCTAAGTGGGAGATGTGTCATCCTCCATTAGTCTGGTCCCAGAAACTGTCCAAGAAAGAAGAAAACCAGTGAAATTCTGATGGGAAGTGGTCAAACTGGCTAGTCCTTCACTGTCCAACCAGGAGAATGGCAACAAATGCAGAAATTTTGTCCTATACCGACCTTCCTTCATCCAGTTCAACATCAGCATTTTCATTAAGGTAGTAGCAGTAACCCAAACATAGGTGAGATACTTAAGTAATTCTAGGGCTCATCAGGCCTTAGAAACTTACTTGAAACATCCTTGAAACTCTGTTGCAAGTAGAGCTGCAACCAATTCAGATGTGGCTTTCGGTCACAGCACTGCCAAGACTGAGGTTTCCTTCAACCACAAGAGGTCTTGCATTGCCAAAGGATGCCCACTCCTCATTGAAGGGCAGCTACCACAAGGCCACCAAGGACTAATCAGAGCTCACCAAACTGAGCCTGGAGGTAGGAGCAGTGAATACTGTTGCTTTAGAGCAAGGCTACTGCTCTCAGGGCCAGAAAGAGTGAAAAACAGGAGGAAGAGCAAGATGCAAAGCTCAACATATCTCGTTTGCTTTTGGCCTTCTAAAATAGCTGCTCTCTCATCACTAAAAAAACAATTTCCAGTCAAGCTGACAAGCAGCCTGCTGTTGTGCTCACTTTGTACATCAAAAAATACATCCTTCCCTAGCAGAAAACTCTGAAATTTCTCACAATCACCTTGAAACACTAATACAGTGGGGAGATTTCAGCCAGAGGAGCACTTTCTGAACATCTGTGTGGGCCATACTCCTATCTTATCCACCTGCCCCATGATTTTGACTTTCTTTCAGGGAGCTGAAGCTGGGATGTCAAACGCTTGACTTCATCGCATAGTTATGGAGCTGGCTTCAGCTCACATCCACTTTCAAACATCCTGGCCAGGGGAATGTTCCTGCGAGCAGCCTTAAAGTCCTGGTTGCGTGTTAGCTTGCTAAGTGCGTGGGGTGCATGGGGTTTAGCAAGGCATCTGTGTCTCTGTTTATACCTCTGGAAAACATCCCAGAGGGCTTTCATAGCAATCTGAAGGCTCGGAAAATGAAGGGTTTGAGTTATTCGCACACGATTCTCACTTCTCTAGAGAAGTTTTTGTAGCATTGAGCAGAGTTTGGACAAATCTTGGCCAGGGCTTTTGGCCCCTAAGTTGTAATAAGGCCTTGCAAGATGCTAGGGTACTTTGAAGTTCTTTTTATTGGGGAAAATCAAGAATGAAGCAATGAGGTATTTATTTTATTTGCTGACTTACTTGGGGGAAACAGCAGAAGTCAGAAAGTATAATATTAAAAACCAATCATAACTTCAGCTCATACAAAGTCTCAGGAAAAAGTTTAGTCCTAAAAATGGAAGGAAGTTGTTTATTTGCTTGTCAAGAAGTCAACTGAAAATAGATTAAAATACAGCCTGTGTAAGAACAGCTTCCCACCTGCTTTTGAACGCCTAAGGGAAATTACCTGAAAATGCAGAAATTATTATACAGATCAAACAAAAGCACTTATCTATAATTACTGGACTTATCTGTTTGTCTCAGGACTAGCAGCAACAGCTCCTGTTGTTAGGAATAAATTTGGTGCTGCAATTTGTATTCTCTTCTTCTGTCTCTTCCACCAAGATCACTCAGGAAGGATTCCATTTATAAAAGAAAATGGTTTCCTTAACTTTACTAAATAAAGGCAGATTGAAGAGATTTGGCCAGGTAAATGAGGGAGGGAAAGAGAGCAAGAAAAACAGCCAAAAGCTGTTTAGAGATTTTTCTTTCCTTTTAATAACTTTACAGCTGGACCTGCTAGTATCTCGAAGACTTTGGAAGGTCTCCTGGGAAAATCCTCATGTTTCTGCTATGTCCTGGCTCTCATCCTACCTATTCAATAAGTAATTATAAAAGTTTTAAGTGTTCATGGAAGAAACTTCCTGTTGCTCAGACTGTGTGGGCTCCTGCCAACTTGACAAGCTAACATTGCATGGATGGTACCAGCATCAAAGCCAAAGGATAATTATCTGGTTTATACGAAGCCGAAGGAAGCGGGTGCCCCTGCTGGTTTGTAATCACTTGCTGTTGGCCAGTGGCCATAAGGACTTGTCTCCATTGTACGCCTTCAAGTTTATGGCTTTCTTCTGGGAAAAGCTGTGCCTGTGCAGCTCCCACTCAGGATGAAAGTGGTTAATCACTCACTGCTAACTGTATTAGAGTTAAGGAGGCAATTTTAGAGTGAACAGAAGACATCTGTCTGCTATCTCCTAGGTATGCCCAAAATGCGTCTTGAAATGGAGCAGGACAGACAGCATACAACATCGACATCCAGACAGCCCGTCTGTGTCACACATGCCCCTATGCAGTTAGAGACCCTCCCTCCATGAGCTGTTGCACCTCCAACTGCAAATGCGACAAGTCGCTCCTGACTGAGCTGCTGCACAGTGCTGCTGGATCCCCAGCATCAGCAAACATCGAGGTCCCAGGTTGGCCTGCACCCCAACTTCTGCGCCCAGCAGCCACCCCCACATCTGCCGACACCTTCCTCCCTGCCCTGCGGGCTTAGCAGCCAGTGAGAGACCAGGCACAGCCCTTGTGCCAGGGCAGGAGCTGTTTGTCCTGGCGTTACATCACATTTACAGATGTTGCAATGAGGTTCTCACGTGCAAGTGGGCGGCTCAGAGGATGGAGTGTGTGGGTCGAGCATGGGGGACAGCCAGGTCTGAGAGGGATGGGGATGTTGGAGGGAAGCAGTGGGACTAACCCAGGTGGGTAAACCTTATGGGCGTAGGGATCAGAGCTGCTCCTGGTAACTTCTCAACCATGAAACTGTCATTTCAGAGAGGATGTAATAGCTAGAGGAATTACTTAGTTAATCATCAGGGGACAGATCCATTATGTAAAAAAAAAGCTCTATCCGCGGGGCTCCCAAAAAAAATCAATTACTGGAAATGGTCTGCTGTGGCTCCCTGGAACCGCTGTTGGCTTAACTGATTATTTCTGATTTAATACAAATCACACACTCCCCCTCACACTTTCATCCACCCGCTTCCTGGAGGTCGACTTGATGCCTGTGCCTGGATAAAATATTTGATGAATCCCAAATCAGTGTTGCTGCTGCTTTTCAGAGATGATAATTTAGCTGTTAGATATTTCCAAGGACTTCATTTTGCCTTTAGGTGCAGCGCTGAGCTCATCATCCAGCTCTCCGTGCAAGAACAGGTCCTGGGAAGCGCACATCCATTTCCAAGGATAGCTCCTCTGTCTTTCTTCCTTTTCCCCCAAAGGTGATAGAAAGTCTGTATTAAGGCACATCAACAGCAAACTGTGGTGCCCTTCCTTGGAGAAAGGTCCAAGCTCTGTTCATCTTCCTCCCACTTACTCCTCAGAGGAAAGGTGTAAGTAGATAAACACACATCTTGGCACTGCAAGTCTTCAGACAAGAGTTAGGATGAATTTCTGAATCAAACACAGTTTTAGGGTAAAATTAGATTTTCCGCTAAGCAATTTTTTTGCAAACATTTGGCAAGCTTGCTTTTTCATTAAAACATCTAAAATCAGAATCCTTGGATGAGGAGGTGGGAGAAAGTGAGAAATTTTGACTATAAACTTCTACATTTAAATTTAAAATCTCTCTCACAGGAGCTGAAATTTGTTTCTCTAGTGCCGCTGCCTCCCCATGTGCAGCTCCCTGGACAGCCACAGTTCTGCATATTCCATCATGGACTGTCCCACACATCCCACTAGTAACCCTGGAGGTGGTGCTTTAAAGAGGTGGTATACCTGCTTAGTGACGCAATGCCATATGCCCGATGTGCAACAGCGTGTGGAGACCAGGGAGGTGAACCCCAGTTTCCCAGGCTGCAGCCACCATCTCCCCCCACCTTCACAAGCACCAAGCCCTGCCTCAGCTGCTGAGGAGGAACATTTTGTCATGCACTATGGCTGGGGAGCTGAGAGGGGAAAAGCCATATGGGAAGAAAACCTGGATCCTGAGAGCTCTAGAGAGTTTCTAAGCAAGTATTTTTATATTTGTAAGGAAACCAGCTTCTGTCTGTATGCAGCTGTAATGGCTCTTCAGGACAAGTTGTGGCAGATGTAAAACTCATCAGTTTGCCTCTGCACTTTCCCATCCCATGGGTTTCAGCCACTCACCCACCAGCCTCCTCACCTTGCTTTCTCCAGCCTCACTGCAATTGCTTGCAAAACAAAACACTGCACACCATGAGAACAATTAGCAAAATTCAGTCCTTTCTGTTGGTTTTTTTTTTTGTTTTTTTTTTTTTTTAAACAATGACTAAGTTCACAGGCCAGGTGTATTTGTATAGTGAGAGTGCAGTAGGCTGTGCAATGTCAGTATTTTCCCCTTTGAAGGCAAGTGATACTGAAACTAGCCTCTTTTTCTTAACTTCATCTATTTTTTGCTAGCTTTGGTTTTTTTAATACGCAGTAGGGAGTATTTTAGGAAATATTTTCTCTTCACAGCTTTTTCTTATTTCCTGTGTTAACTTTTTAAAATGCTGAGTGTATGCCTGCTCAAATAAATGTGTATCTGAAAATATAAACGATTATCCTATTTTTATATAATTGATTTTTTCAAGTTTCCACATGAATTTTCTGCTCATTTGACCATGTTCTAATTAATTAGCATTAATTATCTTAGATTGCACCTTCTCTGTCTACACACACATTCAATTAGAAAGGCAGGCATTTTACAGCCCTCTTTTCAGAGGGGACATCCACAAGCAGTTAATATGTATTCACAGTAAGGACACGTTTTGCACCTGCTAGACTATTCTGAGAAACTATTACTATTTTTTCCAGAAATGGTAAAGTCAAAATCTAAGCCACAAACCCACATGGTCTCTGATGCATCCACACTGGGGGCTGGACTTTCCCCCTCTCCCTCTCCTTCACCATTCCCCACATCTGTGGGGATATTTCCTTCCTGGAAGGAAGGATATTTCCTGGATATTTCATTCCTCTGGATATATCTCTGCCTTCAAAGTCCTCTCTCTCTCTGGACTGATCTCATGGCTCTTTGATGTGCATGTACCCATCTCTCACCCATCATCTCCCATCTCCAGCTGGTGCTCACAAATACCCAGTTTAAAGGCCTCATGCCCCCTTCCCCCTTGTTATCTCCAGCAGCTCTTTCTCACCACCTCATGGACCAACAAGTACAGCAGAGGACCAATATCTAACTAGCTTTATTGCTGGCAACTGAAAGGGTTTCACCTTGGCACTCCTAAAAGCTGAGTATGTACTTTGTCACTCTGGGTGAGCATTTTGGTCTCCTTCAGGAGGGATGTGCCCACTGGCTCCTGGGAGAGGTGTTTGGGGAAACTCTTCTGGTAGTGTGAGACAGTTTCAGCCAAACCATCTCATCACCTTCAGCCAAGTCCTGCAGGAGCAAGACTAGAAGATGCTGTGATAATCAGTGCCCTCCTAAAATATTACGGATGAGATGGTAAGGAAAATCGTTGCTCCTGGATAGCTAATGCTATCTGGATGCCACATAAACCCAACTGTAAGTCAATTGGAAAGTGTGCAAAAAGCCCAGACAGCGCTGCTCAGCAGTGCGGGAAGTGGTGGTGGTTTTCCTAGAAGACCGACCACAGAAGACAGTGCCCCTGAGACCGAAGCTTTTGAAGCACCAGCATGAGGAGAAGAATCATCTAGGCATTGACAAAAAAAAAATAAATAGAAAAACAACCCCATCTAACCTGGGAATGTGCAGATGAGCATCATAGGGACACCTGGGATGAATCATCTGCCACCTGCACTGACTCAGAGAAGTGGCAGCTGCACACCACGGGAAGCAGCTGGTGCCAACAGCAGTGCTGGTGAGCCCCTGCGCCCAGCACCAGAGGAGACCACCCTAAACCCGCCCCAGGGAGGGAGGGAGCCGGAGACCATGGGGAACATGGCCTGCTTCATCTCTAAGTCAGACTGTCTTCACTGATAAATGTTTTGGGTGCACATGCTGTGTGTGCATACATACCTATGTATATGTATGTATATGTTTGTGTAACTGCCTATATAGTCATACATGTACCTGCAGACAGCACGCATGATTTGGCACCTATTGGCACTTAGTGCCATTTGTGACTTCTGAGAAACTGAACATCTTTAAGGCACATGTCACAAACCTGTGACCTGGAGGAGGAAGCTTGGTTTCGTGCTTCACACTGCTCTCCAACCTCCAATGAAGATCTGGTGGCCATCAGCAGAAGTACAGGACTGGACCTGTATCTGCCTGTGGTACCAACAGGAGACTCCACTAGAAATAAATTTTCTCCAGTAAAATTAACATCTTTACCAAAAAAGGGGTACCACAAAATGAGCCAAACCCATGTGTCATCATCAGCGGGCCCCAAGCAAAGAGTTGCCCGCACCCCATGCCTGTGCCACCCCCTCTCCATCCCATGCATTCCTAGTGGGCTTGGTCCAGCCACCCTCCCCTGTCTCCACGCAGGGGTTTCATTTCCTTGCCAGTGTTTTGTGGTGGTCCGGAGGTCTCAACTCCTCAGAGGTGAGCCGGCAGCGAGGTGAAGCCCCTTCCCTCTGGAAAGCAGGCCCCTTTCTGTGGCACGAGCCAGTTCCTCCCCGAACAGATGCTGCGAGGGACAAACCCAGCCTCTAGGACCAGCTGCAGGTGTGAAGCCTCTGCACCTGCCTGCAGGTTCAGCTGCAGCAGGGAGGGCACTGCCAGCACCCCTCTCCCCCCAGCAAAAGCATGAGGCGATGGGAAAGGAGAGAGGAGAGAGGTGCAGGAGCCACTGCTTCAGTCTAGTCACTTGCAGGGCAAGGGGTTGAAGCTCAGGGAGCAGGGAAACAGGGGCTCCAGGTGGCAAACCCCTGGACTCATTGTTCCAGCCAAAATCACACACATACATACATGCATATTTTTATATATATCTAGATAGACACTGTTCTTGTTTGAGCTACCTGCAGGTTCCCCGTTGCCAAGGCCCCAGGCATGCAACCCTTTCCTCCTGATTGGCTCCACCACTTTCTTCTTCTCCCAAAAGAGCTGCTGTAGGGAGGACAAGCAGGCACTGATGTCACTGCTGGTGTCCTCAAGAAAAGGGATGCAAAAGCACGGCAGGGGGAGCACAGAAAGGGAGCCTCTCCCTGGAGCACATCCCCAGGCCCACATCTCTCCTGCTAGCACTAGGATGCCATGGTCCTGACAGCAAAGGGGGTTTTGCTGCCTCTGACCCAGGTAGTGGTGTTCTTTGCTGCTTTTCTGGAGGAAATTTGTCTAACTTCTGCAGCTTTTCCTTTTCCTTTCCAGTTTCCCCTTCCTACACTGCAAATAGCCTTTCTAAAAACAGCAAGTGTCTCTTCTTCAATGTCACTGATGGCTGGGCTTGGTGGTATGAGAGCACATGGGCAGGGGATGCCCACGTCTTGCACCAGCTGCTGCTTTGGGCAACGCAGTCCCACCTGCCTGAAGATGGGAGGTCTCTGCTGCTTCTGAGGGGACCAGCCTCCCTGTCCTCTGCCACCCCAACTGATTTTTCACCAGCTGAAAGATCAAACCTGCGTCTCATGTTTCCATGTAACAGAGGGATGAAGAGGCTTACCCTGCAGGAGATTTGTGGGCTGATCAAGGAAGAGCATGTTGAGGCTGTATTTTGAAGCCATCAGCCTAGTGTTCCACTGCTGGTCCTGACTTTGTTCCTGGAGCACCTCAAAGCATCTTCTGAAACGCCCTTCAGTTCTCCTAGGCTCCCTACATCTGCCTGAGGATTTTTAGTGCATGTCTCTCTGGGGGTACAGCCGTTAGGCAAACCCAGCATTTGCTTGTTCCCTTGGCCTCCCCTGAGACTGTTTTTGGCAGATGAGATTAAACCAAGCTGCCCAGCAGTTCTCTGTCTCACCATGAAGGCAGGCACCAGCCCCCAGGCCAGGTCTGCCCCAGGCACACAGAGCTGAAGGAGTGAGGGAGGATGGTTTCCACGTGTTGGTGGAAGCTGGCCAAAGGATGCGCCGCCACCCAGGGCTGTATCTGCCTCTGGTGGCTTCCCAGACCCCTCCAAAAATCGTGTCTTCCATAGACGAAATGTGCTCCCTAAAGCCTCCCTCAAGTCCTGGGCAGGAATTAGGCACAGTCAATGGGTGTCCTCGACTAGGGATAGGTGCAGCCTCTCTCAGGAGGCAGAAAACAGATTTACTGTGGTTCATTACCAACAAAAGCAGGGTTGTCAGGTTTTATTTGCTTATATAGATTTTAGTGTGTATGTAACACCAAGGAGCTAAACTTTGCTGGGCAAATTATTTTCCTCTCACTAGATTAACAATTTGTATACATGTAGTTATGCCAGAGTTTCCACACTGACTGGATATTTTCAGAGGTGGTTACAGTTCACCACGTCATGGAGTCATGACCAAAAATCAGACAATATTCCCTCGGGACAAGGTTTCCCAAAACCAGGACCTGGGCAGACAGCGTTTGTATGAATGTTGCCCATGTTTGCAGATCCCTCCTGCAAAGCAGACCTAGGGATGCAAAAGCTGGCCTCGGGCACTGGCATCCAAGCCAAATCCTACAGGAAACCTTCTGACATCTTCATAGCTTTGCAAATGAGAAAGAGACTTACACATAAGCATCAGGAAGAACGGGGAATTTATGTCCCTGTGCATTTTAAAACCTTTTAAACTGCATTGCCTATAGTTAAATGGAATAAATTAATTAATACTTAACTCTGCCACAGGCTTTGCCTGTAGCTGATACCCTTGGTGGCGTTTCTTGCCAAAGGATGCTGAAATGGCAGGTGGTAAGCAGTGCCAGTGGCTTCACAGCTCAGGCAGCTGGGGGAGGTTTGCAAAGGGAAATATTTCATGAGGCTGAACAATGGCACTGGGGACCAGCACAGCAAGGCATCTCCAGCAAACAGCATTTCATCTGGGCTGCCCTTGCAAGCCAGAGGGGATGGGGAGGAGGGTGGGATGCTCAGGAGACTTCTCTTAATCTCCTTCCCCAGAAAGATCTTTATCCTCATGCCTGACCCAAATCCCAGCTCCATGGAAGCAAACTCCCCTGTGTCCCTTGTGCTGTCCCATTGGGCTAGGAAACCCCACAAAAAAACCTTGTTCCCACACTGTGGGAATGCTGGCATCACCTTCCCCCATGTCTCCTTGGAAAACAAACCCAATAAGGGACAGGGACAGAGGATGAGGAGGCAGCTGGGAGCAGCAGGCTGATGTCCCTCATACACAGCAAAGCTCACCCTCCCTTCTGTCTGCCCTTGCTCTGGGCTACACCAGCCCAAAAACAGGCTGCTGATGCTCATCCCCATGGCAGATCAAGCCCTTCCCCAGACTGTCCTCTGGGAACTGCAACATTCTCATCCAAACAGGAAAAAAAAAAAAAAAAAAGCAAAAAGCCCCAACCCAAGCACTCTCAGATTTTTCTAAATGAGAATTTAAACGGCTGCCAGCCTATCTGTGATAGCAGAAAGCAGATTGCAAGTGTAACAGGATGCAATCGAGTCAGACGATTCCAGGGAGAGCACCAGAAGGCTTAATATTAGGACTACTGGCATTCGCAGCCTTTGCTAATGACTTAACGATTGTTTGTGCTGATTTGTGTTGGCTTCAATATGCAGAGAGCAACACTTTCTGTTTAAAACTGGGAGAGACCATCGGGGATTTTACTGACTATCTGATGGCTGCTGTATCTTTCCATCAGCTTAATGTTAAATAAATACATTGAGAAAATCAACAATCCCCCCAGAAAGTCAAGTCCCCAGATTGCACACTCAAAGGATGGGCATTTTACAGGCAATTTCCTACCCAGCTGCATTACCTCAGGAGACAAAACTCACCTGCAGGATTCAGTAGGATTTAGTGCCATTGAAATCCAGCAAAAAGCACCAAAAGGCACTGCACAGGGCTACCTCCGCAAGGAAATCCCTCTCTACATTCCCCCTCTTGCAACGGTGAGCTGCACTGCCCCCTTAAATCAGGTGGGTTAAAGCCCAGGCAGGCTAGGTCACGCTGTTGCTCTCCGAGATTCCTCCTCTGACTTTAAAGAGCCCATGTATTTAAATTAAAAGCATCTCCCGTGCTTAGGATGTGAGTTTTACTGCTTGCTGACCTGCACCAGCCAGAGCCCATCCTTCCTCAGGACGCCTGCCCTGAAAGACCTTCTGCCCATACGGTTCATCCTTTACCAGCACGGCAACAATTTGCAAAGAGGCCCCAAACCCTCACCCTTGGGAGAAGCAGCACCAAACAGGGCTGGTGGAGATGGCCACCCTCTGTGTGTATACTCCCAGCCACACGTATGCAACTAATTAGCATGTGAGAGGTAAGTAATGACAGCTCAGAGCCTATTGTTCAGCGCCTAACAGCAGGAAGAGTGTCAACACTTTTTTGGGGGGCTTGGAAATAGATGTTAATTGTTAATTCCCATTTAGCGCTTCCCTTGGGATGAGGCCTGGCATACTATGAGTTTGTTTTCAAAATCCACTGGCAGAAGGAAAGCCCAAAATTTAAGCAAGGAAAAGTAGAAAAAAATAAATTAAAAACCCCACAACTTCTCCAACTGCCATGTGGTGGTCTGTGCCTTAAAAACATTTCCACGGCTAGAGCATGCAGATGCTGCTACAGCTGTGGTGATGGGGCTGCCAACCAGCTCCCCCAGAAAGAAAAGGCTGTTGCTTTTCTGTGGGACCAGAGGGCAGACCAGGAAGGTGACTGGGAAAGGGACCCAGGGATGGGAGGGAGACAAGGCCAGAACAAGCCCTTCAACCCAGTAGGCTTCATTAAACATCACCCTTCATACGCAGGTCAGTGTGCCTGGACCACCCCAGGACCAACCCTGACCCACACTCACCCCAAGAGCCAAGGCTTTGAAGTTGCATGGTGTTCCAGCATCTTCTTTGAAGGAGGACCCAGAAAGCTGCAGCTCAAGGTGCTGGTTTTGGAGAAGCTTCAAGCAGTTGCTTCCTGCTCGAACCCTAGATGGTTCAACACAAAGAATGCAAAAGTTATCACAAAAGAAAAAAAAACCCAAATATTTTTTTAAACAAATCTCACAGGCCTTTGATGACCAGATCATGGGTATTTTGATAACTGACAGCATACTTGTACATTCCCCTGCCACAGTCCATCACAGCCAGGAGGAAACAACACCCTTTTTGACATGCCTACGCAAAATCCTTCCAGAGCAGATACATCACACCCCAGGCAGCCACCGGGCTGTCCACCCCACAGTGTCTGCCATGGATGGCCCCACCAGGAGCACACAGGACACCAGCCCATGGGGCACCAGGCCACCCACAAAGAGGATGGGGAAACCCTCCAGAGTGAGAAAACGCTTCTGCCAGGCCCACAGGGATGAGGAGACCACTGGTGCTTCCCTTCAAATGGTCTGCAAATACTAAACAGAAGCAAGCCATACCTGTGTGGTTTCCCATTGTGGCTCACGCCTTGCTCCAGCAGGCGAGCGTTTGTTGTTTGGCTTTCTGTCTGGCACTGGCTTGGGGTACCAGCCGAGAGCCAGAGCTGCATCCCCGAGTGCATCAGCACCATCTGTGCCTGCCCTGCAGTGCTCTGCCAATAGGCAGCTCACTGCCTTCGCTACCAACGTACCTCGGAACTGAAAACAAGGAAAGTGAGATGGAAGGTAATGAGAGAATTGGTTAAAAAAATGCAAACTCCTTGCAGCTGTTGGATCAAAAGGACACACACAAGCTGCCCATCAGAAAAGGACTTGGGGGTGATGGTCAACAGCCAGCTGAACATGAGCCAGCAGTGTGCCCAGGTGGCCAAGAAGGCCAACAGCATCCTGGCCTGTATCAGAAACGATGTGACCAGCAGGACCAGGGAAGTGACTGTGCCCCTGTACTCAGCTCTGGTGAAGCCACACCTCGAATACTGTGTTCAGTTTTGGGCCCCTCACTACAAGAAGGACACTGAACTGCTGGAGAGTGTCCAAAGAAGAGCAGTGAAGCTGGTGAAGGGTCTGGAGCACAAGTCTGATGAAGAGCAGCTGAGGGAAATGGGGTTGTTTAGTTTGGAGAAGAGGAGGCTGAGGGGGGACTTTATAGCTCCCTACAACTATCTGAAAGGAGGGTACAGTGAGGGGGGAGGTCAGTCTCTTCTCCCAGGTACCTAGTGATAGGAAAAGAGGAAATGACCTCAAGCTGTGCCAGGGGAGGTTTAGATTGGATATTAGGAAAAGCATCTTCACTGAAAGAGTTGTCAAGCACTGCCACAGGCTGCCCAGAGCAGTAGTGGAGTCCCCATCCCTGGAGACCATTGTCACTGATTTGAATGTAGCAAAACTATGGAGTTTGGAGAAAAACATCAATGAGTTTAAACAGACTCAAATGCAAAAAAAAAAATAATGGTTCTAGATGACATTCAGCTCTGAGACCAAATCTGTCCCTCACCACCTTGACAAAGTCTGTCCTCAGTGACACTTACAGACTCCGATCCATAGTGAAACCCGTATTAACAAGACACAACTTGTTGCACGAGTCTTTGATGGACAAGATCTAGATAAAAAAGGCAGCACTGCTGGGGGACATGGTGAATGCTCTCTGCCAGGAAAACACTGCATTCGAAATGTCAGAGGAGAAATTAAGAGCTTGTTTTTCAACATGGAAAGAGTGCATCTCACTTAAGTTTGGAGCAAAACAGTATTACTTTCATGAGCTGCAAACTTTTAAGCTAAAATGCCTGTCCTGAGAAGGGAGCATTTATGCATATGTATTTGTAGATATCCTGTCACTAATCTAATACAGATACATACGTACATATATGGTGTCTGCCTTTGCCTGAGAGAGGCGTCTTTGCCTCTCTCAATTGACCTGGTAAAATCTCCCAGCAGACGCACAGAACTGCTACAAGCACTGGCCTCGGCAAACATCAGCTCTGTTGCCTGTTCGTTTCCACTAATGCAATTAGAACAGATTAACATGGATGACTAGACGTGAAAGACAAATGCACCTCACCATCTCTGTCCCACCCACAGTTATTAATTTGAGTCCTGCCCTTTTCATAAACTTGTTGCTCTCTTGACCTCTCTCAGATGGAACACCCTTTTTTTTTATGTTGCTTGAAAATTAAGAGCTTTGTCAGGGAAAGACTACTAGCTCAAATGGTCAAAGCCACAGGAGCCCCACAGCAATAGCGAAGGAAGTTTCTTTTACCAAGCAAGACATGAGTGGGAGCTTCAGGGACTCCTTTGGCAATCCTTGGCTTCAAAAGCCCTTGAAGTTCTGTGCAGTTAATACAATTACAATTCTTTTGCATGGTGCATCTTGAACTATTTCTTTATCTATGTTTATCCAGTACTCAGGGATAAACTGTAGCAGTTGTTCTACCACCCAATGACCCCGTGCCAGCTGAGAAGGGGAAACAGGGAAAAAAGGGAGAAGCCCCATGGATTGAATCTGAAACAGATTTAATGAAATAACAAAACTAATACAATCACCAACATAAAGTGAACAAGATTATACTCAGCCTCATCCTTAGGATCAGCAGCAGAAGGCCAAGAGGAAGGAGCCCCTCCTTTTATAATGAGCATGATCTAAGTGGTATGGGATACACCTGTGAGTCAGCTTGGGGCAGCTGCCCTGACTCAGGGCTACTCATGGCCTGCCTGCCATGGCTGGCCCATGGGTCTGTTCCTGGGAAACCAGGACACTCTTGAATGCCAGATGTCTGCCCACTGGATAGACCTCCAGTGACAGAGCAGACCTCTTCAGGTTAACCACTTGCATCACACTTTAATCACAGTAACAGCACAAATAACAAAATTATTACCCATGGACTAGATTGGACCACACAAATCGTCTCACCTGACCTCTCATACAGCACAGCCTTTAGGGAACCAGCTAAAGCAAGCCACGATGTGTCTTTTAGAGAAACCCTTGATGGAAAGACAATTTAGGAAAAGAATGCCACTTGCTCTTACAAAGGAGAACCTTTCAGACTGAATTTGTCTAGCTCTAGCCCCTGTCCACTGTGTTTTGTTTTGCCTTTGTCTGCCTGATTAAAGAACTTGCTGCTACCAAGAACATTTCCCTTTGTAGACTTTTGAGGACTGTGATCTTAACCTTCCCTTTCTTAAAATAAATAGGTAGAACTTCTTTACATCTCTCAAAGGGAGAGAAGTTTTTCTGACCTCAGAAAAAAGGTCAGAAACTGATGGCAAGCTGGCAGATCCTCTCCAAACCCTTTCCAACCGGTTAGTATCATTTGGATGTGTGTGCCCTGCCCTCAAACAGGTATAGCCTCCCAGCAATTACTTTGAATGTCCCTGCTTCCCTATGTATTTCCCATCAGAATTTTATTTCCTTAATTTGATTTCACATTTATGTATTTATATCATATTTAAGTAATTTAAAATACTTCTGAAGCTTGGCTTTGTTGGACTGCCATCTCTATAAACCAAAGAATGTTTTCCATCCAAGTCACTCCTCAGTTTACAACTAGCCATACTTGTTCAATGCATATTTTATTATTCCAGGTTCAGTCCACTCCTCAGCATCCCAGAAAAAAAGGTAACATAAATTATGACCGCTTCTTCACCTATGTTGATATGGCCAGTAACTCTACGAGTGCAGATAGCCCAGCAAATGGCACATCTCCACTACTTATCTTACTTTCAGCACCTAGATTTTATTTTCTGTTTGATCTCTGCCCCACATTCCCAGTGTCCCCAGGCACAATGAGCATGTGCCCCTCTCAGGGACTGTCCCCCTCATGAGCAGGGGTAGGTGAAGTCCTTCATTGCCAGTGGTGACTGCTTAGCACCTGCTTATGCGGCACCTTTCCAAAATCTCCCTTCTGGTCGAGTGGGCTGCAACAGCCATCCTCTTGATGCCCTTCTCTTTTCCCTCTTTATCTATCTCCAGACTCATTCAATAAATCTTCCTCTTGCTTCCTTCCAAACATCAGATGAAGAATGGCCTTGTTGGTATTTGCTGCAAAATTTAACCCCTGTTTTCTCTGCTTAGTTTTCCTAAATCAGCCATGCCCTTCCCTACCCATCTATCCAAGCTGCGATCTTTCCCCCAGAGTCTCTGCGGTGCCTGTTAAATCCCGGTTTGCTTCTGTGCTGAGTCTCCAAATGCTTCCTGTTTATTTTCTGTACTTCTGGCATGATTTCTGAAGGAATTAAAACCAACTCTGTTTATCTTTGCTAAATCCCTCTGCTGATAAGGGTATTAGTGGTCTTATTTACAAATGGAAAAGGAAGGCAAAGTGGGACTGGAAGTAAAGATCTCATAAAGCAGGTCACTAATTTGAGATGCGCTAAAAGCATCCTGAATTCTCTGAAAATGCCAAATAACTATCCTCATGCCCCAGAAGCTCCTTCAATTTTGGGACCTCTGATCAGTGGCACCCCTGTGTCCTTGGCACTGCAGAAAACCAAAGATGCTATCGTGCAGACAAGGAGCTCATCTACAGCTTTTTCCTGAATTGAAATAAAAGAAATACATTACAGACTACATGGCAATCAGAATCTATGGCCACAGACAATCTCCTTCTCTCACAGCAATCACTTTTTACTACATCTTCTGATTTTTAAGAGATGGAATTAGCAAGGCAGAGATTATCCCAGCAGCTACAATTTTATTTTTTTTTACTTTTTACCAGCTTCATAAAATCATTTTTCCCTTGTCTCTCAACACCTCATTAAGAGAAGGAGAAGACAGGGCAAGTTGTCACCACTGAGCAGTACTGTGGCTATTTTTCATTTTGACAGCCAGTGACATATTACATTGGCGGCACGGGCTGTGTGGGAAGGTGCACAACACGGGTTGAAGGCTGACCACCAGCCACGCTTTGGCCGCCAGCCCCCAGCCCTGCCCAGAGACGCCCGCCAACGCCAGCCGCCAAAAGTGAGTCCCACCTGCTGCCACATTGCCCCACTGCCTGCCACAAAGGGGCACAGGGTGGTACACTTTGCCCACGGAGAGAGGCTGGCAAGAGTGAAGACTGCACCAATGAGCTGTGAAAAGCAGACAGCTTTTCCCCATTGTCCAAACCTCCCAAAAGCAGACAGAATTTTTGAGGGTTTTTTACATTGCTCAAGGTGTCAAGGACTTCTGATGGTGCCTCATAGCTGCAGAGCCCTGCCAGGCTATTCCTCTTGTTCTTCAAGCCCTCAGACAAAAACATACCTTTTAATACATATAATGTGGTGACTGTGTGTAGAGCTTTTCTACAGCTTTTTGAAGATGGGAGGAAGGAAGGCTGTATATAACATCCCCACATTCACCTAAAAAAAAAAAAAAAAAGGACCAAACACATAGTTTCTTCCCCAAGCTGAAAAACCCCAGGCTGCTGCCAGGTCATGTCCGAACCCAGACCTCGGAGCTACAGTGGAAACTCCCTGCCTAAAGCAGTAGCAGGCATGCAAGAAAAAAATCAAAGCAAGCTGACAGCTCAGCTAGGACCACAGACCAACTGCTCTGCCAGAGAAGGAAATCAAAAGAGACAGAGACAGCTATAACATCTCTTTTTTATACATTGCTTCAAACTGAGCAACCTGGTCTAGTGGAAAGTGTCCCTGCCCATGGCAGGGGGGTTGGAATTAGATGATCTTTAAGGTCGCTTCCAACCGAAACCACTCGTGATTCTATGATTAGAAAGCCTGCACTAACAAGATCACGGGTACACAAGCATTTACATTGGTTTTGAACACCATTTAGCTGCTTAAACGTATGCTGCAAAGCAGTTAGCTTTGCACGTAGCTTTTATTTATAGGGCAAAATTGATTTAAGCAGAATTTAACTCAATATAATTGTGCCTGCACTAAGGGTATGAACAAAACTGACACAGTCACTTCTGCTCCAAGGCTGAGAGTTTCCGAATCACAGGGGAAATGGCAACCCCATGACTAGGTTTGGGCTTCTCATCTGAATGCGCTGGGAAAAGGGAAACCAACAAGCCAAGTCCCACTGAGCTTGTTAAAAAGGCAAATGATGATTAAAAATTAAAAGATAAAGTGCATTCTGAGTCCCCTGACCATGCAACCCCTGAAACAAAGCCACCTTTCCTCGGTGCCTAACTACAGACACGGGGAATCTGTCTTCAGACACCTAATATGAAAATGTGGTAGCAGGAGGTAAGTTATTGGTCACTCCTTCATCTTCTACCCCAATTTTCCAAGGAAGCTGGAGACAGTTTGCAAGTAGAAGAGACACCAAGCACTTCCCAGGGACCAGCACCTGTAGGAATTTAGGCCTCCTTCATTCCCTTTCAATTCATAGTTGACTAAAAGTCCAGGGACAGGGGACATAGTGGACGCTGACAAAAACCCCACCATTTAAATTGAGACAGGTTTTGGTAAAGCAGAGGAGAAGAAAGGGCCCAGGAGTGTTGGCTGGAGCCAATGCTACTGTTGTCCATATCAGCAACAGAAGCACCTCCCACACCCATCCCCGCTTTGCAGGGGCTCTGCTCGTGCAGCTACTGAGGGCTCTTATGCAAGGGACCCTCCTCCATCACCATTACCAGGAGGGACCAGGGAAAGCACTTAGGAGACTCCATGGCCTCATCTGCCTGCCTGCTCCAGTAACACCACTGAGGAGCCATAGGGCAAGAGCTACCAGCCAGACTGGTGCTGCCAGGTGAGGCAGCAGACCCCATAGGCAGTACGTGAGGATGCATGCCAGGATGCTGACCGCAAGGCTGTGGAGGGATCTGAAGATGAGAGGAAAACCAAACAGCAGTAGAGAAGGCAGGGAAAAAATTTGGTAAAGGCATTTGGCAACTGTGGGCTGCCTCTTCTCAGTCCACCTGAGCCCTTAGCTTTTCATGCAGCAGTAAAATGCCCACAGCTCGGGGGTTATCACAGGATTTTAATTCCTTAAACAATCAAAGGATTGATCGATACAGCTACCAAATGTTGCTCTAGCCTGAAAAGGCAGTGAGAGACATGCTGTTATGTACAGAGCCCAACACCATGGGCCGGTGTCACTGGGCAGGAGCACTCCTAGTCTCCTGTCATTGCTTTAACAGCACAGTGGAGGGCTTAACAGTGCAGCTCTGTACCGGCGTGGCTTTCCTCCCCAGAGCTGGACTGACGGTGACAGTAGGGTTTCAAGACTCCTGACAGCTGCGTAATGTATTTGACAGAAATGCACCCCAGCTCACTGTGCTCTGCCACAGCAGGCATGCACGTGTGGGAGAGCATTCAGCCACAGCAAACAAGACTGATGGAGCAAGACTGGTCAGTCCCTCTGCTCCCAGAGGCAGATGTTTTGGGCAAGGGCTCCCACACACTCTGCTCTCATCCCCTTGTGTATGTTGGTCTGTGGTACCAGATTGATTTATTTGCTTTCTCGGCTTTGCTGCCCTCCCAAAGGCCTTGCAGTCCAGGAGTGGAGATGTCTGAGGGATGTTGGCAGGATGGTGAGTGGGATGAGCAGAGCAGGGAGAGCTGACTTTGGTCCCTAATGTCACCAACTCAGTTACATCAAGGATCTTTATACGCTGCTGAGAACCCTTTCTTTTTAGGCTAGCTTTTGGCTTTTTATTGGAAGATTTTTCCTGGAAGTCAACAAAGTAAAGTGCCGCTCCTCAGGAGAAACCAGAGACTAGGTCTCCATCCCTCAGCTCACACCTTCCACTAGAAGCCTGTGAGAGAAGTCTCCAATTCCCTTGTCTGAAGGACTTGGGATTTTACTACTATAGCCATGGAAAAGCAAACCTGAGGCCCCGAAACAATGAGCTGTACCTTCAGACTCACAGAGGGACCTCCTGATTCACCTCTCCTTATGCCTCCCTTACCCCTGCTCCAGGCCAAGGGCTTCCTTGCCACACATCCCAGACACGGTCCTGGGGGCAGGCACTGCCCAGTGGGTGCCTGAAGTGCCCAGATTCAGACTTTCTAGTCACAAATGTCAGTCTCTTCTTCCAGGTAAGAAGTGATAGGATGAGGGTAATAGCCTCAAGCTGTGCCAGGGGAGGTTTTGATTGGACATTAGGAAAAATTTCTTCACTGAAAGGGTTATCGAGCACTGGCACAGGCTGCCCAGGGCAGTGGTGGAGTTCCCATCCTTGGAGGTATTTAAGAGATGTGTAGATGAGATGCTGAGGGACATGGTGTAGTGGTGACTCGGCAGTGCTGGGTTAACGGTTGGACTGATGATCTTAGAGGTCTCTTCCAACCAAGGCTGTTTTGTGGTTCTATGAAGACATCCGCAACCACTGGCAAAAAGTCAAGGGCTGAAAATTTGAATCATCTGCAGCATGTCTCCATCACCGAGTGACACGTGTCTCTCACCAGCAGAACAGCGGTGTTGGGTGGGTAATATACCACAGCTTCAATGTCATCCCAGCAGGCATCCCTGCCATCGGGCACCTTGCTCCTTGAACTCCACACCGAGCTACCACATTGCCTCTGCACCATCTCATCTGTGTGGTCCTGGAAAAGCCCTCTCCTGTCCAGAGAAGGAACACCAAGAAATGACAAATAGTGACCTTTGATGAATTCAGGGAAAAACTAAAGCAGCATCCTGTTGTGTTGGAGTCACAGGCCACCTCTGAGTCCTGCTGGCAGGGCCACCCCTCTGCTGCAGCCCTGGTATCAGTCTCCAGCTGTGAGGCTGGGCTCTGGAGCACAGGCACAAATGGGTATCTCGGGACCTGAGAAAGCCCTGCTTTTTACCCGATATTTTGCCCATTACATGTTTGCCTCACTGCAGTGCCAGTTGGGGAAATAAGAAACCACTCCAGCCACGACTTGCAGTGTCTCCCCCCAGGTGCCTGTCCTGCGGTCACACCATGTGACAATCAGGTCTTTGGGCTTTATTGCTATTAACCCTCTGCTCAGAAACTTATATCAAAGCAGGTTATTCTGTTCCCAGCAGAACTCAAAAGGAGCAAAAGCTGTTTGTGCCAAGGATAGCAGTGGACACACATAGTCTGGAGAGGTCTTTTTGGTGGAATTCTTGATGTGTTTAATCAGTTGAAATGTCTTGTGCTTTGTTTTTGCCTTTCATTGCTTACAGATGCAAAGACTGACTGAGAAGAAAAATGGTGAGGCTGGGATAGCCCTAGAAACAGCTCCAAAATACTGCTTGAGCTAAGTGCCTTTCAGTGCATTTCCAAGGAAGTCGCATATCTTTAGAGCAGATACCTCTTTGAAAAATGCATACAACTTCAGGCTGGGAACAGCCATGTTCAAGAAGTAGAAGGCTGTTTTTTTCCCAAGTCTTTAAGGGTGAGAGAGAGTGTAGGATTTTTTATGTCACTCATTGCCTATGGTCAAGTTTAGGCATTTTTTCTCCCTGTATGACAGGCAGACACAGTAAGGCAAAATGGGTCAAATTTTCTCATTCAATAAACATGTTGAAGCCAACAGAGCTACTCCAAGAGAGAAATTAGATCCGTGTCCCTCTCATTAGACTGCTAACTGATACCAAGAAACGTGCATTGTAGTGCAAGCTGCATGTGACAGAGGCATGCGTAATAGCAAGCAGTTGATTCGGAAGCCAAAAGATCCTGCGGTCTGTCAAAATCTGGCAAGACTACGGGAGGGCAGCGGGTCAATTAGGCGGCTTGTAGGTCAAGATAGCTGAGCACAGCGCAGCCAAGCAGGGGAGGCTCCAGTGAACGTGCCTTGTGGTGCGGGAGGGAAGACAGTGCTGCTGGTTCAGCAAGACTGCTCCTGGGTTTATTGAGGCTGGTGATTACACCAGGCTGTCATTAGGGCAGTAAAGCTTTTTTTTTTAAAAAAAAAAAAAAAAAAAAGAAAAGAATAGAGAAGTGAACCACACCTATGACAGGAAGCATTTAAAAAATGCATGTTGCTCTCACATGCCTACATGCAGGTCAGATATGCACGAGTTGTCTCTTTCTTATCTTCAGCACGGGAGCGCCATCGGAAAAGAAAAGGAAAGAATCCCAGCTCGGTATAAAACTCACGCTTGTGGCTTTGGGGTGGGTTTTTGGGTTGGGGTGGTTGGGTGTTTTCATTTTACCCACCCAGTTAGCTAGGTTTGCAGCTGCTTGCTTGTGGAAAGGGAAGAGAGGGCTGTGCTCCCGCTGAACCCGGGAGCTGGCGCGGCGGCGTCTGGCCAAAACCACCTGCTTTGTCCAGCTGCAGAGGTCGTATGGACATGGGAGGGACCAGAGCCACGCAACGGAGGGTCACCTCACCCAGTGCAGTGCCGAGCCTGTCGAAAAGCACTGAGGGAGAGGCCCGGCCAAACCCTGTCAATGCCATGCCCTGGTTAGGCAGAACAAGACTGTGCTGAGGACAGAGGTGTCTGCGGGTGCCATAAGAGTGGCTCAGAAAGGAGACAGCACTCTGCACCAGCTGAGAGGTCAGGTGTGGTCCCTGGTAATGTCAGCTGGATGTGCCACACCAGGCGAAAATGCAACCCCAGGCTTTAATAAACACACAGATTTAAAAGGGTTTGAAATACTGACGAAAGTCTGCTGGAAATCAAGCAAATGCTGCAAAAGCACAAAAGACCTGGAATAATTGCGACAGACCTTAACCGTGCTTTTTGTCATTTACTCTTCCAAATGAGACACAGGCTGAGCCTATTTGCACAGGTTTAGGCTGCACGGGACGCCGCTGAAGTCCATTCCGTGGAAGTAAACACCATGACCTTTGTCTCGAAACCCCGTGTATTTTCCGACGGGATCGGGCTAACGAGGCCAGCAGCTTCCCTGGGGCTGGGGAGAGCGGGCTGCCCCGCACAGCGACGGGAGCGACACGCTGCCGTCAGCGCAGAGCTGTTCTAGCAAATTAGGAGGGCAACCTTTTATCTCCAGCCTGCTTCTGAAATGTTTCGCAGAAATTCAAGCAAAACCAAAACCTGTGATGTGAAAAAACAAATTACTCAGCGATGACCCCAACTTCCTAGAAATCCCTCCGATCCACATCGAGCGTGCCCGGGTTTGGCACTTTGCTGAAGCCCTTTCCCGCCAGCCTGCCTTCCCCGGGCAGGGGACACCGGGAGCACCCCTCAGCACAGCGCCTGCAGACTCCCCTCTTCCCATCCCCGGGGTGCGGGGGACATCCGCGCGTGGCAGAGCATCTGGCCGGGAAGCCGTAACGCTCTGCCGACCGCCCCCCACCCCCCGCCACCGGCCCCGCAGCGCAGCGGGGATGGCATCGTGAAGGGAGGGCACCGAGGCGGTGTGGAACCCCGGCGCCAGTTCCCGCAGAGGCAGGTTGGCATAACTCCTGCTCCCCGCAGCCTCCGGCGGGGGACAGCAGCCCGGGGAAGGAGCCGCGGCCCGCGGGGGCAGCAGACGGGCTCCGGCGGCCGTGGGAAAGCGCGGCCGGTCGCCGGGGACGGCGAGAGGATGCGGGAGGGTGCGGGGGGCGTGGGATGCCGGTGTCGGGCGGCACGCTGCATGCACCCCGCGGTCCTCTACGGACCGCGCAGCTCCCGCAGCAGCGAGAAGCGACAGCAGAGAAAGCGCGTGGGGGGTGGGGGGGGTGAAGAGCGGAAACGGGGGGAAAAAACCCCAAAAAAGGTCAAAAATCGACAGCAGCCGGAAAAAAAAGCCCCGGGCGGTGGTGCGGCCCCGCGGTCAGGGACAGGGACGGGGGCGCCCCCGCACGCGCTGCACGGGGGCGCGCGGCGCCGCGTGGAGCGGGAAGGGGGGGTGTGCGGGGTGCCGGGGCGGCGCGGCGCGCGGGGCGGGCGCCGACGTCAGGGCGCCGCGTGCATATTGATGCGGGGGCCCGGCCGCTTTCGTCAAGGAGCAGAAGGAAGCAAGATGGCGGCCCTGTAGGAGCGGGGAGCGCGGCGCCCGGCTGTGCGTGCTGGATGTCGGCAAGGCTGAGGGACGCGGCAGAGGTCAGAGCGGGCCCCCCGCGCCGGCCGCCTTCCCCCCGGCCCTCCGGGGGTGTCGCGGGGCCGTGTCGTGCCGCGGGGTGTAAGCGGGGTGGTGGGCATCGCCGCGGCTCCCCCAACATGGCTGACTGACAGAGGCGGCGGGGGGCGCCCAGCCGCCCCCTTCTCGCGGGGCCGGCTCCCAACTTTGCTTCGCCGCCCCTCCCCGCGCCTTTGTCTGGGCGGCAGCGGCGGTGCGGGGGTACGGGGATGGCGGCGGGAGGCGCACCGCCGCCTTTGAGCCCCCGCCGGCCGGCCGGCGGCTCTCCCCCTCCGCGCCCCGCGGAGACCGGCGCTCCTACCCTCGCTGCCCCGGCCGCCGCCGCGCAAAGCCCCGCTAAGCCGGGCCGGGGGGCGGCGGCGGGCCCCGGCTTTGTGCCGCTCCCTGGCCCCGGGCGGACACAAAGGCGGCCGCAGCCCCGGGAGAGCGGGGAGGGTGGGGGATGCTCCCGGAGTTCGGGGAGGGACACGAAAGCCGGTCCCGGGGGCGGGGGAGCAGTGCGTGCGGGTGTGGGGGTGCCGCTGCCAGGCCTTCCTTTTTCTGTGCCGTCTCCACGCGCGTTTTGCCCGCGTTGCCAAACGCTGCCGTCGGGGCCGCTTGCACAATGCGGCCGCGGGAAGGAGGAAAAAAAAAATAAATTAAAAGCGCTACTTTCTCGTGCCCGTCCCCTTCAAAGAGCACTTTCGGCGGGGCCAGGCTCGTCCCCCGCCAGGTGACAGACGAGAGCGACAGCCCCACCGCGGCTGTAAGGCGGCCGCGCGGCGCGGTACGCTTGCATCGTGGCGGCGTTTATCGGCGTTAAATCCCTGCCCCCCCGCCGCTGGCAGCCCTCCTCCGGCTCCTCGGTACGGGCAGGCTCCGGGGCGTGCGGGCTGAGGCTCGGAAATTCAGCAGAGCCTCTTCTGCTCAGCAATTTTCAGAGCGTGAGGTGAAGGGAGAACTGATGTGGTCTAGCGTGCTGCCATCGCAATGTTGCAACCAAAGATCTCATCACAGGATTTGTTTTCCGTGATGAGCGGCGTGCTAATGGGCAGTGGTGAGCAGCAGCTCCCAGTATCAGTTCAGCACAATTTTGTTGTTCTTTTTTTGAATGCGAAGGTCAGGAGTTTCAGCGATAAGGAGGTACTGTCCCTAGTGAAAGCAGGTCAGTGGGTGCTGTTTGTCGGCTAATGAGGCCAGCTATTTGCATGTTAATGGCAGGTTGACTTACTGCAGGGGGTTGTGTGTGTGTGAGTGTTGTAACATGTACATTCACTTGTGTATCTGCATGTGTATTCCACTACGGCACTTTCTCTGGAGGCAAAACAGGACGTGGTAGCCGAAGATACTCAACAGGGAGGTGTTAATGGTCAGGAGTTACAAACTCGAGTTAGAGAGGGGTCGAACTGAATAAAAGGTGGCAAAACCAACACCGTGGTAGTGTCCTTTTAAGAGGCACCCTCGGCGTGGCAGGCTGACTGTCGATTGTAAATCATTCCTTCTCTTATCTTTTGGGAGTTAGACAAATTTGCTTAAGTGGTGTGTGATGAACATATTGGCCCCTTTTACCAGTAGCCATGGAAAATCAGCACGTTTCTTTGAGCCCTGCTTGCCCTTCAACTACTGTTACATTTCCCAAAACTTCTTTCATTCTTGGAGATTTTTTTTCTTTCCCTGGCCACCTCACAGTTAAGTTCTTGTGCCCTTCCAAATAAAGGTAATCCTCTGCAGTTTCTATGTAGATTACCATTTGTATATCATTGCTACAGGTCTGTGACTTAACAATGGTCAATTAACTGTTTTTAATAGACTGTCATACAGAACTGCAGCTTCTTTCAGCTCTTTCTCAAATACATGGCACTTTGCTTGGTGCTGTACTTTGCCACTTCAGTTCTCAGTTGCTAAATATCTGGGGGGGGGTTGAAAAAAACTCAGAACTGGATACAAACACTGATACTATTTTGCTGCATCTCTGTTAAGACGGTTTTGTATCTATCTTTTCCTGCTCCCAAATTATGTTCTCTCTCTTACATTTTAAGTCCATTGTGTCTTGAAAGCATTGGTAAATCTAGCAAGTCAAGAAGTTTTGGTCTGCCAGGTCTGCTGCTGTTAACACTTTGAAAGAATGTACGCATCTTGGATTTTATCCTGCAGAAAAGCAACAATTTGGAACCAATGTAGATAAATCGCTCTTGGGCACTATTTTGTCTCTCTTCCTCAGTGTCACAAAAAGCATAGTGTGAACCGTACCACTGAAGTCAGAAAACATTTAAATCTAGCAGCCAGGTGGTAGGGAGGAAGAAAAAAAGGGAGGGCAAAGATGTGAAAAAGAACAGTGCTTAGGTGGAGGGACTAAAATGCTGTTTACATGAAATGAAGAACTCAAAAGTCATCTTTCAGTGGAAATAGTTGTTTCATTTTGGGAAGCAACATCCAGAAAACTTTGAGTGCAACCAGGGAACCTCAAAGTGGTTTTGTATTGCCCGTTTCAGAACTATCACTGTTCATAGTAAGGCTTTTAATGAGGACTTTGGCATTGTGCTGATTTCTGGCCTTTAGCCAGGGAAACTGGTATTGTTTTGATACAGTGCGTATGGTCCTAGACTTTGGCATGTCAACATTGTTTAAAGAACAAGAAACGTGTGCCTGCTGAGGAGCTGTTATGACGGACAGATTTCCAAGGTCTCTTGTTAGCACCCGTGCTGCACTGGGTACAGAGATAGGAGGTTGTAAATGTTTTGGTTTCTGTGTGTAGAATTGGGAGACCCAGTAGTTGCTGCTGGAACAGGGATTTTAGCTGCCGGAGTTGGAAGGGACCCTTCCCTCTTGCCTCCAAGCACTTCAGATGCTGCTGGGACTCCCATCTCCCATACAGTTCCTTTAAATACTAGCAACAGCCAGACAGCCCTAAAGGAAAAAACAAAACAAAACAAAACAAACAAACAACCCTCACCATGTTTTGGAACAAATCTGCTCAGGTGTTGAAAAACATGAATCTTGAGTTGGACTAATGTTACAGACCCTGTTTGGGATTACAGGGAGTGCTTCACTTCTCAGTTACTTGCATGGGCAATAGAATAGTTTTCGCAGAGTATGCCTAAGCAGAGACTTTAAATCCCTTGCTCTGTTTTGTTCCCAGTGGAAGATGTCTCTTGTTTGTACAGGAGCCAAATAGGGCCCTTTTTAAAAAAAACTGTCCCTTTTTCAAGGTGGAATTTCAGATGAGCCATCAAATTTGGCTTGTCACAGTGAGTGACCCTTATACCTCTCTCATGTCACTGCCACACAGTAGCTCTAAGCGTGGTAGCAGCATCTGTAAGCCAGCTTCACGATTGGAGCCTGAAAGTGGTAGAACAAAGTTGCCAAGTTTCAAGTAGAGTTGGTGGTTATCTTGGAAACTGTGCTGGAGAACACAACCACAGATGATTTTGCCAAATAATATACAGTATTTATTTAGTCCAGCTCCCTGATTGCTGTTAAGGCAGTCAGCCAGCAGCAGTAAGTGTTGTGACATCATTCTGAAAGGCAGTGTACTGGTTCTGAAATGGAGTGGGATGTACTATGATTCATTATTTAAAAAAAAAAAAAAAAAAAGAAAAAGAAAGCTGTAGTCTGAACAGAGATAAAGCATATGACTGCATCATGGCTGAAAGCCAGAAAGGGAATTATATGAATCAATCACACTTGTAGCATTATTCTGATCCCATACTCCATAAGGCAATGACTACCTTCTTGCTCATTTAATGATATTCTGCAGGAAAAATATCCTTTTGAACACTGAACAAGTAACTAGTAACAAATTGCCATAGTTCCGGTTGTTACACTTTCGGATCGTCACTGCTTGCATGTTCAATTTGCATAGCTTGTCCCAGTATCCTAGATAATAAAATATTACAAATGGAAAGTACCATGAGTAATCATCTTCTCAGTCACCCATTGAAAAGAAGTCACTTCTGTCCTCCCTTAGGGTAGATGAGTCTCCTAACAACAACAATAAAAAAGCCCCATTAAAAATCACCCATTTTCCCAAGGAATTGCTCAGTGGGTGGAGACAGAGGTGGTGGGGTTAAAGAATAAAATTCTGAACCTCCAGCATCAGCTGGACTAATCCCAAGGACAGCTGATGACTGAACCAAAAAAGGTTGTTTGGATTAAAATACTGGGAATGTGCCTGGTGTTACACAGCAGGGAGTAACAGAAGGAAGGAAGGTAGAGAAAAACAAGGTTTGAGAAATAGGAAGAACAGCTAACTTAATTTCACCCACATATCTCATACTGTTCTTGAAATGAAGAAAAAAAAAAAAATAAAATACCCTGCCTTACAAGAAGATCAGAAAAAGTGTTCTACCAATTGTTCATAGTAAAGGATTTTAAATCTGGGGACAATTTAAAGAAAGCTGTTATGCTTTGGAAAACACTTTAACAATTAAAAGCCATAAAGATTTAGATACCTGCCTGTCTTTTCAAGCAGGCTTGTTCATCTCTGTCAAACACCTTCCAGAAAGCTGAATCATCTTAGCAACCTGAACAAAGTTCAGGCTGTCCTTTAAAACCAAAGTGAGGTGTGGATTCCAAGCCGGAGTGTTGTTGCCTTGTAGCATACATATGGCAAGACACCCCAGTAGGATTATTCTTACAAATAAATAAAGGGTTGCAGTATCGAGGCTTCAGTTTGACCTAATTCTTGGTGTGTATTTTATCTTATTTTTTTTTAAAGGAGGAAACACAAAGACAGCATTTTTATTGCAGTGTGCAAAGGGATAGGCTTGTTCTATCCTCAAGTTCAGCAAGAAAGAAAAATTCAGCATTTTAATCCTAACCAAGTACAGCCTATCTTTTCAGATGGTTTTGAAGAAGTAGCAGAGAAGTGAGCAGGTGAGTGGATAGATAGCTAAGATAACCAGGAATAGCTAAATAATCAAGTATCCCTTGGCAACATCTTCCATGGGTACATGGCAGTAGCCTTAGCACTTTCTGCTTAATTACTATGGTGCAATTTAGACAACCTTCATGTGAAATATCTTAGAAATACCTTCATGTGTTCTATAACATTACCTTTAACCTCAAATACATTCCATGTGGGTTCCCAGCATATGAATATTGGTTTCACCAGGTATATGCATGGGGGAGGAGAAGTTTTCAGATTTAAGTTGAATTTTTCACAGACTTATAAAGCGGATGATGACTTCTGCGTTCTTTACTCTACATAAGTTACTCTATCCTGAAACTTACATTTCAATGACTAAAATTTAAGCAGAAAAGTTTTTCAGTCTCACGGAATCACGGCATTGTCAGAGTTGGAAGGGACCTCTAGGGATCATCTAGTCCAACTCCCCTGCTTAAAAGCAGGATCCCTTTAGTCTCCTTTCTAATAATGCACAAATAGCCCAAGCTTTGGCTTCCAATGTCCTGGCGTGAGCTGCTTTAAGTCACATCGTGTTGGAAAAGGATTTGGCTCCACTGCAGTAATACCTCAGCTTTCCAAGTGGGTAGATGTTTAGGTCAGGATGATGACTTTCCATGTGGTTGTATGCACGTGGTTAGAGTGTTTACAAACAGCATCCCAGCATCCTCCACAGCTGCCGTGACGCAGCCAGCGAGGACAGAGTTCTAGGAATGTCCCTGGTCCTTACGGGTGGCAGAGGAGGGAGAAAGCAATAAAAAAATGCTGAGTTTAAGAAAACATATCGTAGTTTGGGTTTTGGCTGAGCTTTCTGCATCTGTGTTGCATTCTAGATAGTTGGTTCCTTTGTCAGACACGGCTGTTTTTTCCCCTCACTCGAGCGCAATCTGGGCTGTGTCGACGCATTTGCCTGGAACAGACTGACCCCAAGTATGAGACGGGGGTTAAGGGAATTGTTGCAAAGGTTTCAAGTGATTTCCCTGCCCCTCCTCCTGTGTTAAAAAATTTATAAGGAATTCAATCCCTGAAAGCTTTTGTGACAAAACAGCTCTTTGCACTACAGGAATCCCACTATAAATGGCTATATATTTTTTCCTTAATTAGGCATGACTCACTGCCTGTTTGAATACTAGAACTATTCCCTTTTTAAAGAACAAAAAAGAGATCATGAATCCTATTAAATTTATAAGTAATATCAAATAGCTGAAGGTCTTTATTACTTAATGAGACATGTTGACACAAAGAGGTGTTGCTGTTACGAAAGCTAATACCACTGTAAGGCAAGTTTTGGATCTCCATTAAACATAAGAAGCTTGATCAAGATTTCTGCATTTACTCAGCCAAACAAATAATGCCACCAATCTGTTGTGTGGGGGTTTTTGTTGTTTGTTTGGGTTTTGGTGTTTTTAAAAAAAAAAAAACCAAAAAAAACCAAAAAACCACACAAAAAACCAATAAAAAAAAAGAGGTGGGGGGGAAGTGGTGGTTATTATTGGGGTTGTCTTGCCAAGATGGTTTCAGGAAGCACAGATGAAAATGCATCATAGCTGGTCAGAAGCACCCAACTGACAATGTGTTTCATGCTCTCCCCAGTGGACCCAAACCAAATCTGTCAGACAGGTTCTGGTCTCCAAAGACACTTGAAGTCTGTGTTGTGCACTGTGGGACCTTATGAGCAGAGGTTCTGCTGCTCACCCAGAGATACTATTTTCCAGTCCCGTGCACATTTTTCAGACTTTCTCATGCAGTTTTGCAGCAATCTCTCCGGACGGTGTGCACAGCACATTGCTTGCTTTACAACATGAATCCTAAGAAGTGTTTTTTTTCTCGTAGGGAGGAAGCAGTTGGTACAAGTGTCTCTTCCATATTCTGAATTTGTCTCGATGAGTCATGGTATTTGTCATCATACAACAGAGTACGAAGGCCAGTCCACAAATCTTGTTATACACATGACTTCTGCTATTAGTTGTATGTTCACGTTGGTTGCTTCCGTTTTATGTTCATTACAATCACTGTATTTTTTGTTATTATACTTCAGTGGTTTCTTTCTCACTTGTCTTCTCACTTGCAAGACACAATTACTTGGGTCACATCCAGAACCTGCTTCTGTTTCACTAAGCACCTCCTTTCATTTTCTTTTCTGTCTTTTTGACCCACAGTTCCCATTACTCTTGCAGCAGCTGGGTAGCAGAAGGTAGCAAGCAAGAATAAAGAATATATGAAAGAATATGTGACAAAGGCATTTCTGAGGTTTAATTGACTATTTGTTCCTTCTCCTGCCACTTCTAGTGCAGTTAGAGAAGTCAAAGGCTAAATGTTAACCCTGGGCCTGGTGCTGACAGGAGAGTTTTGCCTTCAACTTCAGTGTCCTTTCATAACTTCCCGTATTTGTCCCTTAGCACGAGATACAACAACTGTTCGTGCAGCACTCACCCCCATTTCATGCCCCTGATGCTTTTTTCCATCTTTGTTTAATCTGTTTGTTCTTTCAGTGCTACTTCACTTGTGTTTGAAGTCACATACTTTGAAGTTATACAATTTTTATATTTGTCAAAGGACACAAAACTCTTTCAGCTCTTATGTAAGCAGAACGCAGAAAAGAGTGATTGCATATTTCCTCTTGTGTGCAGGTACCATTACTGTCCTGCTCGCAGAAAATGAGGAAAATGAATTGTTGCAGTAAAGCAGGAGTTGCTTCCCCAAAGTTCACAGAACTGAGGTATTTCCTTGAAGCTTAAAGTGCATGTATAGCTTAATAAAAGGAATGCAGTTTATCCCTGAAAGAGAATATATGAAAGCTGGAAAAATACATGGGACTCGCCTCTCCCTAGGATTTTGAGAAGTGAGGGTGTGTATGTGTATGTATTACAGACCTTAACATATTTTCTTTTTCAATGACCCAACTTTTTGTTCCCACTGCACTCATTTTCTTGCTTGTCTGTTTGATTTCAAGTTTGTCTGCCCAAAAAGGTCTGAAGCATTACTAAAATGGCAACAGTAAAAATCAAAAACATGAAAGCTGAGCAACTGAAAAGGGTCAGATTTAACAGTTATTTAACTCATATAACCAGTAGACATTTTGGGGGAAAGAAAACCTGTGCTAGTGAGTCTCCATTCCACACACTGTCAGTTTGCGAGTGTACACATCACATACCCAGGAGCAAATTAAAATATTGACCTAACAGGGAAAAGGACTCTTGATGTTTATAAACATGAAAAATGCACAAAATGGAAAAATACAGCCTTTCAGTTCTCTGTTGTTTCTGTGGTGTTTTTCATACTTTCTGCAGAGCATTTGTTCTCTTTAAATAAGTTTGGACCTGTGCTTCCCTGTATGCAGGAAAGAAGCTTTTGTAGGTGCGAAATAGTAGTAGGAAAAATAAGAATTGTGCCAGTATATTTTCTTTCTCTATTACTGTGTGTAGTTCCTGAGAAGTGAGAGACCAAGCAGGAAAATACAGATTTCTGTGTGTTTTTCCACTGTGCCTGTGTTGTGCAGTTGACAATACATTAGGTATAGGTGGCTTTTTTTTCCTCCCAGTGCTGTCCCCTGACTTGTGATCCTGCAAACTAATGGCAGCCCTTGCCATTTTCAGAAAGCCCTATTAATTTTCCTTGGGCTCACAGAGCTGTAGCTGTCTGCCTATGTAGAGACACTTGCAAGAGTAGAACACCCAGTCAGACACATACTTTGTAACTGAAAAAAAAAAAGAAAAGTTGTTTTGGGGGTTGTTTGTTTTTTTGTCTTTGAGAGGACAGGGAAAGGAAATGGATGGAAAGACTTAGAGGCAGGTATAGAAGCTAAAAACTAACTTTTACTTTTTAAAAAAAAAATTTCAAAGCAGTTACAAGTCAACATGGGTTTTGGTATAAAATATAAACTGTAGCTGATGGATTGGAAGTTTTGCCTCTGGAAGAGTGAGTCTGTAACTACCAACTGAATAGCTGCTTTTTCTTGAAACAATTGCTGCTAGCTGGCTGGAGATACTTTGTTGGACAAGCTGGAGCATGAGCCTAATTCAAGATGGCAACTCTGATGCTTCTAAATATAAGAGGAGTGCACAGAGTGAAATTAATTATTGCACGTTAGGAGGTACCTCATATCCCAGCCACGAAACAGAATCCCACTGTGCTTGGGGCTGTACAAACATAAGCCATTTTTGTTCCATTTTACTATTTAATTCAGTAAAGGAGACAGAGAAATGGGGTCTAGCAGCACACAAGGGGCCAGAGTGTTAGTAACTCTTGTTTGTAATGCAAAGCAGAGGCAGGCAGCTCCCTTCTAAAAACTAAATATTTGCAGTAAATAAAGGAAAGCTTCTGTTACTACCTGCTGTGTGTGTGTTAGTGTGTGTGTGTTAGTGTGTGTGTGTTAGTGTGTGTGTGTTAGTGTGTGTGTGTTAGTGTTAAGAGGAGTTGTGTGTGTGTTAAGAGGAGTTCCTAACCAGCATGGCTGCAGTCTTTTCCCCAGGGTGCTAATATTAATGAGCAGGCAGAACGTGCAAAGAGTAAGAGAAAGGGTACAAAATTAATAAGCAACAGCTGAGAGCCAAAGCACACACAGATCACGCAACGTGGTACAAACCCTGCTGGAGCCATTCATTTCAATGGTTTGTGTTTTTTTTTTTTAAACCCTAAAAGACATACAGGAAAGCTGTGGTATAGCTGGGAACTGAACCCATATCTCCTAAGCCCCAGTGCTTTACCCATGATACCCTCCTTCCTGCTCATTCAGGGGTTTACAGATAGTTTTCTCTGCTTACTAAGATAACAGAAGTATCAATTTTAAGAAACAGAAACTAGACTCAGAAACAAGTAGCTTTTCACTTTTTTCCAGAAGTCAGTTTCCAGTAGCATTTTCTGTTGATTGACGACACGTTATTAGCTGTGGAAGCCTTCAGACCTTAAACCAGCAGTGCTCATCCAAAACAACCTAGCAAATTCAATACTGTTGTTTATCTCCTCAGTGAAGAGGATGGTTTTTTGCACACTGCTTTGACTGCAGCAGTGTTGAAAACCTCCACTCCAAGTGACAAAGGGTGCAAGAAAGGGTGTTATCTCAGTTTTACTGGCATTGAAGATGTCTCCATGCACCTCCAAACAAATATGCAAAATCTCACAATGAACTAATTATAATTAAAACCAGTATGTTGTGTCAGTTAATTGCAGTGTGTGAAACAGAGTTGTGTAATGTCATTTCAATAAGTAGGTAGTCCAATAATTCCCATTAACCTTTAATACTCTTGATCCTCCTATTCATTCAGGCAAGATTTCCCACAGTCTGCAAACTATTCCTGTACATCAGCTCCAACCTACCACAGGTCTCCTGTTTTGATCTGTTTTATCAATTAAAGGTTCGTCAGGGTTTACGTACCCTCACACTGAGGTCATACTTGGTGGCAGAGCTCAAAGGAGAAAAAAACCCCAACAAACCAAAACCAACTTTAATTTGTTGTCAGAAATCTCTCTGCTGGAAACAGGATGCACAAACCCATGCAGGTGAGACAGCCTTAGCAGCATTCATATGTTTTTCTGCAGCAGCAGTTCAGCTCGTGCAGTGTCTCTGGATGCTGACAGAGGCAGTTGACCATGAAGGGCAGATGGATTTTTCCCGGCCATGTTTAGAGATCCAATAATGCGGCAAACTGCTTTGGAAAACGATGGAGGGGGAGCCTTCAGCCTTGCCTCCCCGCTTTCCCTCCTCTCACAGCAGTTTGGAGGTTCAGCCAGCTGAGTCTCCATGTGGCTCGTGTGCACGTGGCAGCGCTGTTTACAAACACCCTCCCAGGCGTCCCCGAGGCACCACGTAACCAGCAAGAGGGTGCCACGCTGCAGGGCCGAGCTCCCTTCACACAGCTCGTGAGAGCCCCTGTTTTTCACCCACGTCCACGGCTGCTCATAGCCATCGCGACCAAAGGCAGGGTTGTGATGCGCTTGTGCAGACTGCTGGCTCCTTCGGGTGTCCTCGTTTTACACTGAACCAATATTCAGGCCAGGGGTTTAGAGCAAGGTCGCCCATGGTGAGTCAAAAATAGAAACTTCATTGCTCGATGGAGTAGTAGCGCTGGAGAGTGCTAGCTAGATGTACACACAACAGCAAGGAAGGTACTTTTCTGCTTTCCAGAGATGCTATTTGGGAATTGGGTAACATGTGTAACATGGGTGGAAATGAATGGGCACGTGCTTTTTTTTCCCATTAACAAACTGGGGACCGCTTTTTGTCCAGGTTTAAGAGACAGGTCTCAGTGAAACATAAGTAGCGTGGAGCAGCTAGTATTTGAAACCACATTTGCATTATCACTCGCAGAAGACTGCTTTGGTTTTGCTTTGTTTTAGCAGGCCATTGGCATACAGCAAGAAAGAGGTTTGAACAGGTGGTGTTGCTGCATTAAATGGCCTCCCATAGCTGAGGCACAGAAAGACAAAGCATGCCTCTTTCCAGCTGCTCAGCTAAAATTGTATTGACTTACTTTTTGCTGCTCTCCTCACGAGTTCAGAGTTCAAGGACTCGTGTATCTACTGTACCTTGAGTTCAGATAACAAGATATAACTACACAGAGGGAAACAAATAGAAAAGTTCGTGTTCTTCAAAGACAAGCATTTTTCTGTACTTGTTCCCCTGTTTTGTTTCGGGGTGTGCACTGTTTATTTTTCTCCTTTTGTTTTACTCTCCCTCCTGGCACCCCCTCCCACTCTGCTCACCCTCTGCTGCCTGCACGCCCTCTTCCAGCCGCCTCTCTGGCTTGCCTGGTGGAGAAGTGCAGACTCAGCAGGGACTGGTAACACTTTAACTCTTTGTCCTATTCTCAGCTCTCCCAGCAAAGGTCAAAGCAAACGAGACTTACAGCTGCACTTGAAACAGAGCTGGTATAGGAGGGAGGGACAGCGACCACGGGCTGTTCCCCCACTCCTGCGTTTTTCTTTCTTGAAGCACGTAAAGTGCATGGGCAGGGTGAGATGAAACTTTCCATAGGCTTTGGGCGGCTCTATCTGCTAATTTCTCGTTAGAGGAAATGAAAGACATGTGACTTTTGTTTGTACTGGCCATATCTAGCTTCATGCAACCTCTACTGATAAATAGAAATAAGTTAGGAGTCACTTCCTCAAATGCCTGAAACGTGGTCTTAATTTCATCAGTGCAAAGCCAGCAAAAAGCTATTACAGACACGAAGTCTCGGTTATCTGACTTTGAAGTCATTTTGGAAACTCTGGCAATGTGCCCTTATACAATTCTTTTTCCTAATAGCCATAGTTTTGCATTGTGTTGTGGGACCACGCTGGCTCCAATTTCAGTGACTTAGGGCAGAAACGAGTTGTATTTTTCTCAAAAACAATTCAGCGCTGCCATTTGCTTACAGCTGAGAGAAGGAACCTGCCTGGACACCATCAACGTTAGCACACATCCACGTGTGCCATGTACAGGAAAAAGATTCCCGCTTGCCCTTCAAACAACCCGCCGCGGCGTTTCACAAGGCTGCGAGGGGCACGCGCCAGCCGGAGAGTTGGCGCTCGTTGGCTTAGCAACGTCGACACTGGCGCCAAGGTTTACCTCCCCGCTCGGCGCTCCAGGTCATGCTGGTGTCTCGCCATGTGCTTACGCGCACATGGCAGCAGTGTTTACAAACATGACCCCAGAACTCTTACGGGCAGTTATGAAAGAGCCAGCGAATGCCGCATCCCGCGCGCGAAGCTGACCTAAATCGCCGGCGCTGGGAGCGAACAGCGAGGCGCTCGTACTGAACACAGGCTCTGAGGGCACATCAGACATTCAAGGCAGATGATCTTGCTCCCAAACTGTTTTGAAATATCATTGCCACCATGAGAGAGTTTTCCACCGTAAACTAAAAATAGCTACTATTAACTAGCAGGAGCGGCGGGTAAGTGATTCAGCAACTCGGGGATAGAAGTGACTGTGTTCTTTGACACCGTAAATCTGTTTCTGCGTTGAACTGACTCAGAAAGTATATAGAATTTTTGAAGTGGGAAGGAACTGCAAAGCTGGCTTACTTGGGCTAAAAGAAAAGAACACTGCATGATTGTGTGGTTCCTGATTGACAGCTCCTTTTTTATTCTTTTATTAACACTTGCACTCGGGCATTAGTGAATGCTTTGTAGTCAAGTTGTGACCATCCATTTAGGAAAAAGATGCTGTAGTAGTTTCAAATGACACACCTCTAACTATAGAACACAAATACCACTGTACGGCTCACTTGGGTTTTTTTGACGTGGGCCTTAAAAAAAATGCATAGCTGAAACACCTCTTTAGTAAACCAGGCATTGTGTGCTCAACTGTCAAGTGTCCACATTCTATCTTCAGAGATATTTTTAAAAAATCACTTTTGGATTCAATAGATACCTACTTTAAAAAAAAAAAGTGTCCCTCCCTTACCCTTGATGTTCTTCAAATAAGTTTTTACTGCACACCAAATTATTCTAAAGCAGTTTCCTTCCTAGAAGTTAGCAGTTTATTGTAAAATGGAAGTACATGGTCAGATGATTAGTTTTTGACAGATCCTAGCATTCCTGAAGTTTTCTCAGAAATACATGTATGTGGAGGAAGACAGGCTATATAACTGTGACTGGTTGCCAAAGATAAACAGAGCTTTCTTGAAAAAGCTGCTAAACCAGCAAAAATAACCCATGCTTGTCAATAGATCACTTCCAGTTTTGACTTTTGGAATCAAAGAATTTAATCCCAGCTTTGCAAAAGCCTACTAAATGCTGAAGGATTTTTTTTTTCCCTGCCAGATAGAAAGATTGACCTTTCAGAAGCAGATGAGATGGTAGAAAGGTGTTAGTTCTATTTTATATTAGTTACTATGATACATCCTGGTGTTTGTAAATACCATAATGACAAAGCCATTAGAAAAGATACACTATGAGCTTCCCCGTGCCTCTTCCCCAATGTGATTTAATCCCATTAACTTTTCTAAATATAGAATAAAGCTTTTCTAAGTATACAGCTTCACCTTTTCCATCCATACCCATGGCAGCTCTATACTAGGGCTGTCAAAGCTCCTACAGAGTTTTTTCACTATGTAAACAAAATAAAACGAGAGGCTGACCCATGTCCACTCTGGCCTGGTCACATTTCCCATGGTCAGATAGCTGTAACATGAGCAGGTGAAGTGCTCTATAGGTCAGTCCCTGACCCATGGTTTTGCCCAGTCTCCTAGCTGATTTTAGTATTGCATTCAGAGCGTGAGCAAATGTGCTTGCATCAGTTATTGATGTCTTTTCACTGCTGAATGTTCATTACAATGTTCATTACACTGTATATAATAGACCTAGAAATAAGAATGGAAGTACTGAAAATAGGTCACTGCTGTGTTCCTATTTTAAGAGTTCTTTGTGGCATTTCTCCTGCCTGAAGAAAGCAAATCCATCTTACTGTGAAACTGTACAAGTGTGGGCAGGCTCAGATAAAGGAGAACTAGAGCCTTACTATAAAATCTTCTCTAAATGTACATAGCTTTTTTCCTGGGTACATCATTGTACATCTTCTGGAGTTTTTCTCCAGAAGCCCCAAAACACTTTTAAAAATGTTCTGAATCAGAATGTACTGAGGTTTACAAGTTCTGATTTATTAGTATTTATGATATCTGTGGGCTTCACCAGCACATTGAACTTAACCAGTGTAAGATCTGTACAGATATACAAATCATGCATTTGGCTCATCTTTGAGAATCTTCTTATTGTTACCATTTGTTATATTTTCTTACATTATACAAAGAACTTCTTTTAGTCACTCAATGAAGAGAATATAAGGAAATAAATGCTGCTTATGATGAAGATTATTCTGTTCAATGATTTCAGTTGGGGGCAGGATGGAAGCAAATAGTTTAAGATTACCATTGTATGCTACAGGGTGAATACCGCCATTGTGTCAGTTTAGATGAGTATCTCAAAATAAATACAGCCTCTGTCATGGGTTTGTCCTCTAGGTAAAAAAGTAATGGAAATCTTGTTTAACAAGTTCAGCAAAAGGCACACCTAAAGTTTAATTATGTCTTCAGATGCATGGGTGCAATTCTTACTAAAGAGTTTTACCCAACTACCAGAGAACAACTTGTGACTTTCGATTTTTCTTATACTTGGAACATATGCTGATTAATAATCATGTCCCTGCATAATTTGGGGAAGATAATCCCTTGGCATAATAAACAACTGTTCCAGCCATAGCTTTCTCTGTCACGTGTATGTGTGTGAGAGAGTGAGAGGTTATTCACCGATTTATAATTTTCTGCCAATCCTTTTCTCCCCGCCCGCCCCTCCAAAAGCCAGTCTGCCAAAAAGGTAGAGGGAGATGGAGAAGAGATTAAACAGTGCCTGTGGTATTTACCTGAGGGATTTTTCATTGATGTCTCTTGAAGCTGGGAATCTTGGATGGGATCTGAATTGTGCTACCAGAATTTGCAGCACTGAATGGGGCAGTGGTAGACAGACAGAGACCACGTTGTTCCTCTCTCTCTCTTACTCATTGCTTCCTCAGCAGAACATGGTTCCTTAACAGACCAACTGCTTTTTCTTTTTGTGCACAGAGAAGAAAACATACAGAATATCTGCTGGACAGTACATTGTTAACTGCCCACAGCACTCAAAGGCAAGGTAGGAACATGCAACAGGCCTGCACAGTATCTGTTCAGCACAAACCACAGGCTGAAAATGCTTCCCATCACCCTACTTAAAACCAAAACCAGTCCTGTTAATTCAGGAGTCACCAAACTACAATGCGTAGCCAAAGAGAATAAAAACAAGGAAAGGAGCAAGGAGCATTTTAGTTTTTTACAGTACTGGGGAATGTATGGGGAAAAATGCCCAGAGATGTTAGGAAGAGTGGTCAGCATCTTCCCTTTGTGAGCCCCTTATGGCCGGGGTAAATTTGCTTGCACCCTCATCCAGGAAAATTCTCACGAGGGTATACTAAATAGAGTTTCCCTGTACCAGTGCACAGCAGTGAGAAAGATGAACAGGTTGTTCCCAAAAGTTGTATGAAATAGCCATGGAAGAGACAATCCATCTTCTCCCAAACCAGATAAATCACAACTGTCACTTTTATCAAACACTTGGATAATCTGCTCTAGAAGACCTCTGCTAGTGGAGATTCTGTATTCTTCCAAGTCTTCTCATTTTGATAAACTGTTTTCTTTTTGGACAGATACAGCCTTGCCAAGGCTGAGAAGAAAGGTAACTTAATGCCTGACAAAGCCACACAAACAGGACTATAGCCTGTGCAAAAACTGCTTTTTTTTTCTCAAAAGGATTGACATCAGCTGTTCAGCTCGCTATTCACTGTAACTCCAGGAACTGCTGTTCCTCATTCAGTGTTTGTGCTCATGATTGTTCCTGCCTTTTAAGACACTGCCCTTGCGTTCCTAATATGAGAAACCCCAGAAGTAGTTCAGGAAAAAAGCTAGTGTGTGAAAACAGAGAAGTTGGGGTCGTCAAGGAGGAGGAAATGGATACTGAGGGAATCTTAAAATAAGTAATTACACATTTTTGTGAGGGTCTGGTGATCCACTAGACTGAATTTCTTGGAGAAGGACTGTATCTGTGTTACCTGGGCACACTGCTGCTATTCTATGCATAATGCAAATAGTTCTCTCCCACAGAAGAAGATCTGGACAATATAATAAAAAGCTTAGTGTAGGCAGTTGCTCAATGTGACAGTAAAGAGAAGTGGGAAAAACAGATGCAATACAGTACTTAATCTTAGTAGTATGTATGGTTTTGTTAAGCTGTAGTGAATGGAGATAGAACCCAAACACTAGAAAAAATTTTCTCTTGAGCTATAGTGCCAGAGGTGTGTGGTTTTGCAATGGGAAGATCAGAACTCACCTCCTCTTGTTTCAGTGAAATTTTCAGGCAAAATTTTCAAATTATGGGTGTTCCCATGTATTCTGACTCTAAATACAATAGCCTGTGCTGGGTCAGGACCTCAAAACAGGCAGCACAGAACCAGGCAGCAGAAAGTAAAGCACAGTGAAAGTAATGTTGGAGGGTGAGCTGGATACCATACATTAAAGGCAGAGAAGGGCTCTCAGGAACTTTGGCTCTCTAGCACAGTTTGAAAAAAGAGAGTATTTGAAGAAGTAACAGCCAACATATTTCAAATTGCTGAAAGGAAACAAACATGATTGGGTGTGCTTAATCCAAGGACTGGATTACTTCCTGTTGCTGATGCAGGTTCTGGGCTCCTGCTCCTTAGGATGCAAACTGTAGGGGGTTTGAAGTCTCATAGTTTTGGCTGTTGGCTGAATGCATTACTGAATGTTTGTACCTTCCTCCGAGGCAGCTGCCTTTTAGCAGACTGTGATAAAAGCAGATAGCTGTTTGCTCCAACGTGCACTGCTGGCTCTTTCCCTGTGTGCTCCCTCCTCTAAAGACTTTGCCACAGTGCATCTGAGAGTACTGCTACAAAACCAGGGTCAAGAAAATATGTTAGGAGGAACCTATACCACCTACCTCAAGAAGCCATTTTCTTCATCTCTTTGTTTTTGCAACAGTCAGAAAGTTGTAGTCACTTAAACAGTTCTTTCTAAAGCAGTGGCATGAATTGTTGCATTATCTAAGAAGAGCAAGCCAGTGTTGGCTTTTTTTTTAAAGATTAGACTGAAGGAACAGGAAGAAGCTCTCTCCTTTTGTTTCTAGTTTTAATATTTAATGAACATGTGATATTGTTTTAAGCTAGTCCTGATGGTCCTGTGAAGTTAATATTTAAAGCAGATGGCTGCAGTGCTTTAATAAGATGGTTACTATAGAAACACAGCGCTCTGAAAGCAATAGTTTCTGTAATGCATGGTCTCCTCACTAAACATTTTAAAGGCTCGTGATCTACATGTAACAGGCCCGAAGAGGACTAAACAAGAAATAGGAAAGAAAGACAGTATGCCTGCGTGGAGTATTTACTTCAGCTGGGGTCCACTTAAACCTAGCTGGATAGCTAACATTTTTGTGGCTTGCTAAAGAGTTGCTTGAAACAACATAAAATATGAGAAGAGAGATAAGCAAAAATATTGATGGAGGAGAGGACTGTGGGCAGGAGACATATCATTTCAGTTATCTTTTTTTGGAAGGTAAGTTGGATTCAAACACTAATACAGACAAATTCAAAAGCATAAAACACCCACAGTTTGCTAATACACCCAAATATTTGCTTTCCAATTCTCAGGCTTTTTGTTTACTTCATCTTTACATATCTAACATTGCATATCAACACACTTGTTGCATCCTAATGCACAGGGAAGGACACATTGTGTACTTTCATGGATTTGGGCTTTTTATTGCTGCTTCTGGTTTTCTTTATTTTGCCAAAACTATTTTAACCTGAAAGTACCTAAATTCCTCTGTATGTGCCAAAGAATTTTATGGGCTATGACACAGACCCCAGAAATCCTTTTAAAATCTTAATTACATATATGAATATGAGTTTGCACTAAATCCGGATATTCAGGGTTGTAAATGGGAGTCTTTTTGGAAGGGTTACTGGTTCTCCTGTGCAGAACTGGGCAGGAAAGTGCTGCCTTATCTGCCTGTGTTTCTCCCTCCAGGGAATTAAGAAGTAGTTTTCAGCAGTCACAGAGGACGAGTACACAGAGACACTGGTTGTAGAACTGTAGAAACTATGAAGCAAAGAAGGTTTCAAAGCAACAGTAACTTGATGTAAAGATAGCACTTGTGAGAAACACCCATCCTTTCATAAAATCTGGGCATCCTGCTGGAACTCGTGTCTTGCGGTATGGCTAGCAACAGTGCCTGACCTGGACTAGGTTCAGAGGGAACGGGAGACAGCCTGAGCATTTTCTTTGCTTCACCCATTCTCTTGTTTCTTTCTGTTCTCCTAAACTCAGCAGGTGTTTGTACTTGCAAGTTTTTGCTCCCCTTCTTTAAAACACCTAAGCTGGGCAGGCCCAGTTGCAGGGTTTGCCTCTTTTATGAAGCTGAACACATCATCATTTAAATAAAAAGAAAGGAGGGAAAAAAACTCTGAGAAATACTCAACTAATAGGGTTTTCCTCTACCCCAAGACTTAATTTGTTTCACTGGTTCCTGTTTCTGTAAGGTCATATCTGATTCCTTTACGGGCTTTTTCTATGACTTAAAATTTTCAGAGGAGGAAAACCACGTATGATCTAAACCACCTCCCACCCTTCTGCTTTGTCACTATGGTCCTCACCACTATTATCGTCTACACACCAAAGTACATCTTGCCTACTTTGCAGTGTCCTTTAGTTTCTTTCCTTGGAAACATTCAAATATTTGTCACATCTCACTTGTGAGGCTTAGGCTTGCCTTGCTCCTGGTTGTATTTTAATTCCTCTCGCCCCTGTGAAGTATTACTGTGAGCAGCACTGCCCACAGCTTTGCAAGTTTAGCAAGTGTAGAAGTCAGACGTGTTCCCTGTTTTGCTTTACATATTGTCTGCTTTGATTTAGATGTATTTATAGCGCACCAGCAGACCTATGGACAAATACTCTGAAGCAAATATCAAGCCCTTATTCATGAAGCTCAGTTTTAGATAATTCTTCAGTACAGCATTCATGCTCCGTGGATGAGGAAGCTCACCCTCAGACTACTCCACATGCACTTACACATACACTAAACACACAGACACAGCACACAAAAACAGACATAGGATCTTTGTCTCTATTTTCATAACAGGAATATTTTTAGGCATGACAGATACTATGAAGAACTCTGCCCAGCTGCACTCAGGATGGATGGGGCAGACTATTTTAGGTTATTACATAGCAGTTCTCAAAAAAGAAAGCTTTGTAGCATGCAGGCAAAAGCTTAGCAGGGAAATCTGTCCCTGAGACATCAGCAAAAGGAGCCCTAGGGGAATGGGCAACCCTGTGGTCTATATGTGGATTTAACCCTGGACCCACTCGATGCAGGGCTCACTTGATGCATGAGCACTTGTTTCCAGTCCTAGCCTTTGACTGCTGCTCTGTGTAGGGTTGTAGTCCCTGTACTGAAAAGCTTTTTTCCCCCTTTTTCCTTCATTAACTATAGACCTGAACATGAGCGCTTTTCCACAGTGAAAAGCGTTTAGTTAATCTCACAAATTTAGTGAGAAATTTAGTGAGAAATTTTAATCTCACAAATTTAGTTAATCTCACAAATTATGTTGTCAACTGCAGTGAGATCAGATGTGGTTTTAACTGCATCCATGTAAGAAACTCACAATACAGCCCTTTGGGAAGAAACAGATAATGGTGGGGGAATCAAAAGCACATTATATATCCTTACTTACACATTATATATCCTTATATAACAGAGGCCCCTAGCTCAGCTGCAGCCTGAAGACATTGCCGTGGTACGTAAATAGCACATTAACAGATTATACAGAAAAAATGTTTATTATTTGTAAGAGCAAATACTGGGCAGAGATGCAAAACTCAGGACCCTACCAAGTGAGACAGTGTAAAGTTGAGACAATCCTTGCACCTTCAAGCTTAAAATGCTGCTTTTATGCTACAAGAGTCAGAAGAGGCAGAGCGCTCTTTGTAGGAAGATAATAATGAAAAAAAGACAAACCCAGGCTTAGCACAGCTTTCAATAGTAACATTTTGCCACTTGTCCATAGTACAGTGGCTTATCATTCACATGAGCAGAAGCAGCAGCAAAGTCTGGTGATCAGACCTCTGGGAGTAGTGTTGCTGCGATTATCTCATAGCACTATCTGCATTAGTCCTGCAGGGCTGGAAATCTTTTACGTTGATGCAGTCATAATTAAATGTGATCCCATTGCAGTCAGTGGAGCCAGTTGTGGAATTAACTAATCACCAGTATGAGTAAGGGGCTCATAAGTTAGGCAGTAGTTACTGTGGGAAAACTCTGTGGGTTAAACTGAAAGCTGTTGAGAAATGTTGATATTTAAATAGCAGACACAGTAGCTCAAGAACAGGGGGAATAAGAAACTCTGCTTCTAACATTTCCTGGCATATGACAGTTTTGATAAAGGGATTACTCTAAACAAAATTCTCAGTCTCGAATATGCTCATAGCTTTAATTAGATCAAGTGTAGATGGAAATTTACAGTCTGCTTAACCTTCTATTTAAATCTCTCTGATATGTTCCCTTTGCACACCTGTTTGAAATAAAGCATAAGTGGAAAGAATAACCTCGTGGTGCTCTTTTGGGCTTTCGTTGTACAATATAGGTGGCTGTGTCTGGGTAAGTTGTCTTAGAGTAATTTTTTTACTAGACACCTGGGATCTGTGTGAGGAGAAAGCATGTTAGTGGGTGCAGTGGGCAACTGCAAGTCAGGGGCTCCAAGAGGATACTGTAACCTAAGTAGTGTGAAGACTCTCTACTAGCTACGTCTGGTAAGTTGCCATGATAATATGCAACTAATCCTGTCTCAGTTGTGTCTGTAAATTGTATTTTCTTGAGTAAAAATACACTGTTCATTCTTCTAAAACCACAAATTTGAATGTTACCAGGAAAGGAGGTCAATTCTGAGAGTCAGGACATACCCTCGTAGGTGAAAGCATGAATATCAAGTCTTTAAATGCGATTTCACATTAATTTTGCAATACATTCTGTGTTTGCTAAAGCTGGTTTTACGTTTATTTAATCTTGAAAAAAACTACATGTACAGGGGCTGAAGATCCTTACTACAAAACAAAAATTCACCGTTGTGTGGTAAAATTAAAGGCCTGAAGTGGCAGCTGACAGATTTTGGCATGACAAGGATTATGCAGCTGTACCCACCACACCTACCAGCCTGACCGAGGAGACCACAACCTGCAAGCTATGTTCTCAATTACAGGTGCTGCATATGTGCTGACACTCATTTTACACATAAATTCTGAAAAGACCTTCTCACAAGATGTAACCACATGAGAAGACTCTTGATTTATTAAAAAAAAAAAAAAAGCAAGCATATTCCTTAAACATCCCTGCTGCTGCACCCCCATAATATAATAATGGTGCTTTTTTGAACTTAATCCTAAACCCACTGAAGTGACTGAAACAAATCTGATTTCAGTGATCTTGGGATCAAATCATTAAGTTTGATTAAGCAAATGTTGCCCAAGTGTAAGGATATGAAGAACTGCTTTGACTTTTCATTAGAAAGTTCCCATTAAAATCCTACCTGCATTGTGTCTGTAATGAGGGAGGTAAGCCCACCAACCTTTGGGATCAGAGTTTCTGATGATTTGTGTTTTAGCAGCAAGCTTGCCTGGATGCTGAGTATTCTCTTTTCTCTGCCTGCTGACTTCCCTTCTCCCCCTTATCCTCCCTGTTATTTACTCTGTTCTTTTGCTATCAGTATGTGCCACTGTACTGTACATTGTGCAGTTACATTACTGTTTATCTGATGGAGCTGAAAGCCTAGATCTTTCTCTGTAAATTTTGTGAGCCAAACTTTAAAAGCTTCTCCCTCTCCTCCCCCTCCCAGATCCCTTCAGGGAAGGAGCAATATGAACAAGAATACGCACAGATCTCTCAAGAATACAAATTATGTTCTGAACAGAAAGTTGGCTCATGCATGTCAATTACTTGTTATAAAGAATAAAACATTCACCTATAGTTAACCTTTAGAGGGAATGGAAAAAATAAAGTTATTGCTCGCTATATGCTATTTACTAAAGTGGCAACTGGAAAGATGAACTGTAGAAGGGAAAAAAAAAAAGTTGCTCTAGAGGATTCTGGGAGAGTAATTTTGAGCTGGTGGAGAGAGAAAGTCTCGCAGCAAAAGACAAAATTGATTTGTTGCCAGGGTGTGCAACATGGGAAGAAGAGACATGCTCAGCAGTGGTGCTTAATTGTCCTTTTTATACTCTCTGCACTGTCTGTAGTCAAGTGGAAAAAAAAAAAAAAAAAAAAAAAAAGCCCAGTCCTGAGTCAACTAATGCAAAGGCAGAGAGGTTTTGTCCTGCCTGATCCAGTGGCCCTGCTTAAGCTCATTGCTTACGTGTGTTAATAAAACACTTTTGGTTTTGGTCACTAAGAGAAATGACATGGATTATTTAAGTCAGAGAAAGCTTGTTTCTGGTGTATCTAGTAGTACCTGCCTTTTCAAAATGCTTTTGGTTTTGCATTGAAGAGGATCCCTTCCCTTGTATTAATGCAAGTACCGTCTGAGGCATGCTTTATTTATTTACTGTGCATTTTTGCCTTCTATTGTGGGTTCTCAAAGCAGTAATGTCTTCAGGAGAAGACTGCATTGGCCCGTAGTGACACAATTGTAAATCTGCCACTCTCATTAGATAGGATTAGCATACTCCATGACTTACTAATGTAAACAGCTGAAAAAGTCATAATTAGGAGGGCAGGGGGAATAGAAATTGCCTGGCCAGTAGTAAAAGCATCAGAGCTGTTGGACGAGGTAGTGCTCTGGCAGGGGGACGGAACGAGATGATCTTTTGAGGTCCCTTCTAATCCCTAACATTCTGTGATTCTGTGAAACATGCTGCCAACAAATATCAGATAAACATTTTTTTGTGAAGATGCATAAGTACAATTAGAGTACCCAAGTTTGAAAGGTTTTTTTGCCTGATGTTCATGAGAAACTGGACCTCACTCAGTTCTTTCCTTGAGTTGAACCTGTGCTGTGCTGCTCCACAGTGCCAGGGCCAACAGACTCACATGCTTTGCACTGAAGTGTTGTGCTGTAGACCTCTTCATACATGGCAAGGCCCAAAACATCCACTACAGCTCAGCGGATAAAATAAACCTTTTAGGGCACACTATAAGCTATAAATTAATTGTGATTTTTAATTTATTTTTTTTTAAAGAATAGAAATAATATTTGCTTGGGATCTTCCTGGTGTCTGTGTACAGGTATAAAGTCTGGCTTAATAACAGAAGCTGAAGGCTTCTCTATTCACAGTTCAAGCCCAAGTGGGAAGTTGATGTGTGAGGTTATTTAGTAGTCTAGATTCTGATCTTATGATGTGTGCCTCAACAGGCACGAGGAGTAGTTCAATCCCACACTTGCTCCAGACACTCACATTCCTGTGAGAGAGAGGGGCTGGTGCCTAACTGTAATATTACCCACGGTGACGGTCAGGTGATGGGGATATGGCTGGGATTGCTCAGGTCTTTATATTACTCTTGACTTCTGGTCACCTTCTGGAGGTGAAAGCAGAGCACTCGAGCCGGTCATCCAGCTAGACCACTGGGATTATCAAGGGATGCAGAAACTGCGATAAGTCATTCCTGGTTTGTTTGGCGTGGAAGGTGTTAAACAAGGGCATTTCCTTCTTCGGGAAATGGGTACTTGCAATAGAAAGTTATATTTAGTCACTCTGTGCTCCAGGAGTTGATACATAGAGCCCTGACCTGTCTGCTGATAACATATTACCTCATTTGCAGCTCCACTGTTGACGTGTGCTCTGCTATGTCCTTGCTTGAACCTGGCAGGCACTGTGTGGTACAGTTGTCATGGCATTGTTTGAAGGATTAAACTGCAGCAACGAGGTTGCTACCTGTTCAAACTGACATAGAAATCTCAGACAAACTCTCAGCACCAACATAACTTAGCAGTAACACATGAGGGGACAGGCTTACGTCCACGTTATACCAGAAATATCTGGAACGATACCGTTTCACAGCAGCGTAGGTAACACAGTCTTCTTGTGCTAATGCCGTTGTTCAGACCTGGAGCCAAAACTCAACCAGTATGGCTCTGCTGAAATCAGTGGAGCTACCTTGGTCTACAGCAGCACAATATCTGCTCGTCTCCTCCATTTCTTGCAAAATTACCAGATTTTTTTGGCCAAAGCAAACAAGGCAGCTTCGGCAAGTGCTCAGTCTCCTTAGAAAGCTGGTCACAAACAGCCAACGACTACCCAACAGACTCCCCTCCTCCTCTCTGCCAGGTTTTTACTGCTGCCGGCACCGTGCCACATCCATCTGGGCAGCCAGACGAGTCGCTCCCTTCAGAGGCGGCCTGGTTGCCTTTCCATGAATTGGCGCAGGGATGGCGTGGCGGCGTGCCGATCGGCTGGAAGCCTTCCGCCGGGAGTACGCACGTCACCTCTGTGGCACGCTCGACATCCCTTGGCCCGAGGCCCATGGCCTGCAATCCCGAGTCAATGCTCAAACTAGGTTTGTCACCCAGCTGACAGTGTAGTGACCTTACTCCGTGACACAGATTCGGTTCCACAAGTCACAGGAAAGATATCGTATAAGCCATTTAATCATTTTGAATGGGACGTTCGTTGCAGCTATTACAAACTAGCTAGATGGGTAAATTCATCCTCACATGTATTTTTGTCCATGTAGTCACTAGAGACATTTCTCTCATCAAGTCCGTCATTATTACCATTTGATCGTACCACACTAGCTCTAGAATTAGGTCAGAGCAACAACCTTCATTCACAGAAAGCCAAACCTCACAATTTTGTTAGTGGCGTGGCTTTAAAAGGAAGAAAACAGAAAGTCTTATTTCTTTATTGTTTCCTTTTTTGGCTATATAAACTTTGTTTCACCTCTCGCTTGCTCTGTTCACTTTCTATGAGTTGAAAAGCATCACTGCTTTATTTCAAAACTTGCTTTCATAAGCTTTTTCTTCCACTGTATCCAGAACCTCTTTTTTCATATCTAGCCTTCCCCATTTCACATTCTCACTCATCTGTTCTTGCCCTCCTTTAGCATCCTCCCTTTTATATCAGTGCTCTTTTACTCCTGCCCAAAGGCGGCCAGACATCTGATTTCTCTAATCTAACCAAGATCTGCATCTGGATCTGGATACATACAGCACTCTCCTTACTTAATTCTTTGCAGCCCGCTTGCTCCCAAAGCACCTGCACATCTGCATGTGTGACTACCTTTCTGCCCTTCACATCCTTCAAACTTCTCATTTCAGTTCCTGCCACCAAACTTGCAACTGCCTTCAATTCTTTCTGAAACAGTCCCCTTCCTAAATTAAAAATTAGGAAGGGACGTTCTCTAACATGCTCCCAGCTTCCAGTCCCTTTTGGTTCTGAGACTCTCCAGCCTTTCACAGAAGTGTGTATCACTTTAACGTGTGTGAAATTGTTCTCTGGGAAAACTTGTTGACTGGCACAAAATTCCTGCCCTGCAGTTGCATGACTTAACATGCATTAAAACAACCCAGAATTTTTCTAACCTGCACCACCTCTCTGCCCTGCCCCTTTCTGAAGCACTGCTCTGGGTGCGCTGTCAAACACTTCTGATTCGCTTTCCCCAAAACATCAGTTACCAAGTTTCTCTCCATAGAAGACAAGAAAGTTAGCAATCCAAAGTACTGTCCTCTAGCCAGTCCCAAATTACAGTAAGTCTATTGCTTGAAAATGATTGCTTGGTTTTACTTCTTACCTTCTCACCTCTCTCTGTGAACCCAAACAGTGAGTGTCTTCTATGAACCCATCCCAGTTGCCTCCAGAGGAGCTCCTCACATAATCTCCACTGACTTTGCAGGGTCCAGGAGTTAACTACTGTCCAGGCTTGTTTAAAAATTACCCTTCTCTGTTGTCTCCTCTCCACTTCCAGTTCTTACAGATAGTGTTCCCTGGTATCCTCAGACTTGTGGTTAAGGTGGTATGTCTGACAGCTTTCTGCTCTTTGGTTCGAACAGATTTCCCTTACCCATTAATACCAGCAACTATTCTGCTCACTACTTCAAACTACTGCCATCATCCATCCCTCTTGTAACTAGAAAAATATATATTAAACTAGTTGCCCAGCAAAATGAATAATATGGGATGATACCGTGTGTATGAGCCTGTCCATGCCCCACAAAGAAAGTCGGAGTCAACGGGCTGGTTTCAGCCATGTGTGATAGATTTAGTGCTCCAACTGTTATGAACATTGGAAGCTGGGTAAAGCAGAAAAACCCTGTCAATATCCCAAATGAGGGAACAACAAATGCATTACTTCACATGTTACTGAATGCCAGAGAACCCTAATGGGAGAGAGCCCTTATACATGTTCCAGCCACAAGAAGAGCTTCTGCTGAAACTCACAGTTGCCCAAGAAAAGCAAACCTATGGGACTCAGGCTTCCTGAGGCTTGCTGCTCCCAGAACTACCTGCTTGGAAAGCATGATACGGGTCCCAAATTAGGAATAAGTCCCACTCCAGTCAGAATCATTTAGCATTTGCATTTCAGCTCAGGAGTAACAAATACCAGTTCACAGCATAGAGTTCTGAAACACCTTGTGTGCAATTAAATGGCCTCAAAAGACATTATTTCTTAGGTTAGTGTTCGGGTGTAAAAAGCTCTGTAAGTAATTCAGGTTAACAATAGGCACCGACCAATTCAGGAGGAATCACCAGTCTATTGGGCTTATTGAGCTGCTGACTCTCATGTCATAGTACTTCTACTTCTCCAGTGATGAGTTTTTTGTATAATCTGCTCACTGTAGAATAACATAGTCCAATGGGACGGAAGTAGAGCTTTACAAGATCCTAATAAAAGTATTTATTCAGTAGAAACTGCAAAGGTTTCGAGGAAGTCTCAGACTGCATGGTACTTATACAGAAATAACTACTCTAAAAGGCAAGAAAAATTATTTTAAATAATGTTAAAGTGATTTAGAATAACCTATGCAAGGCTAGAGGGGGGAAGAAAAGCACATGGCTGAAAATACTTGGGAGTGTTCTGGCTTGCACACAGTGTCACGCTCACTAATACAGTTACTCACATTTCTATATATAGCTCCCAAAGATTGTCAAGGTGTTCTGTATAGTTTATCTAAATAAAACCCCAACATGTAAAGATCATTCCTTTCACTCCCTGCCCTCTCCTTACTCTGAATGAATTTATAGTTAACTGTTTCAGAGGAAGACAGCTTTTTGTGCCTGTACATCAAGCTACTTTGTCTTTCTGTTTTGAGGGTTTGGTGCTAAGATAAGGGGAAGGTGGTTTTACATATGGCAATAGGAGCCCACTTTCCCGCAGTATTTGGCTTTTCCTTATAACTCAGTTAATTTGCTTGCTTAGCAAGTAAGGTCCAGTATCACAGCTCAAGATGGAATTGCTACTGCACTTTTTTTTGCATAACACTTTGACCTCAGCTTCATAAGGCTGATTCTGGCAACTGTCCACATATTGACAGGATCTCAGAGAGGCCAGCAGCAGTTCCACAAACTATGTACGGGACTGCTGATCGAATGCCAGAGGCAGGTGTTTTGGAGAGCTGGCTACCAAAACGGCAGCAGTACTCAGCAGATCTCGGTTACCTCGCAGGAGAGTTGTGTTTGCGAGCATCTGATGCGTGCGTACTGTGGTCACCAAACCTGCATACCTCATTTCTGGTAAAACAGGCCCTAAGGACCATCTCTCCAGAGGCATTTAGATGTCTAGCAAGTCAGATAGGCACTTCTGTAATTCCCATGAAGTTTCTAATTACATTAACTACCAAAATGATTTTGTAAATCCCCAGGAGGTGCCCATCTGCGTGTCTCTGTGCTTAAACTCTGCCCTAGTGATAGGATGAGGAGTAATGGCTTTAAACTGAAAGAGGGCAGATTTAGATTAGATATTAGAATGAAATTCTTTCCTGTGAGGGTGGTGAGACACTGGCACAGGTTGCCCAGAGAAGCTGTGGCTGCCCCCTCCCTGGCAGTGTTCAAGGCCAGGCTGGATGGGGCTTTGAGCAACCTGGTCTAGTGGGAGGTGTCCCTGCCCATGGCAGGGGGGCTGGAACTGGGTGATCTTTAAGGTCTCTTCCAACCCAAACCATTCTACGATTCTGTGAAACATCATCACGTGTTTTGGGCCATCTTTTGCTCATTTCTTCAGTCTCATACTCTAGTTAAGGTTTCCCAACCAGTTGCTGGGAGGAACAGCGTCCATGAGGCACCTGGAGGGTGGGCCCTGTGCCACACTGTCATCCCTTCCTAGCCTCGGCAGGAATAAACACGGCTTCCTCTCCATGTCCCTGTGCATTGCGGGCTCTCGACCAGCAGCCCGGCTGCGCGTGGAGCAGAGAGCTGCTTCCTCAGCATGTTCCTATCAGGCAGCTGGCTCAGGCCCAGCGAGGAGCCTGCCTCCGAAGCACATGGATGCACATGCAGCTTTTTCCAGCACAGCAAAGCAGTTCCTCTCCAAGTCTAGAGATCAAGGTCCTCACAAGGAGCCAACGCCTTTCTCCCTTGGGAATTTGTCCACTCTGCCTACAGGAAAACTCTTACGTGCTTGAAAGTTTCACAGCAATTATTCCCACGTTTAGACAACAGTGAACACACAGGCAGTGGAGTAACAGTGAAAGCAGTTCCTCAGCGTTTCATGTGCGCACAGAGCTCGTGTTAGTCACGTACAACAGCCAGATAAAAATCCAGCCTGTTGCTTCACAATATCCAATGAATGTGGAAATCGTTCTGTTGCCCGCTTTGCAGCAGTCACCTCACCATTGCGTTCTGCATTTGCTGGTTTTCCCCATTACACAACCCAGTCAGCTATTTTTCCTGAATTAACGCTACTCCCATTCCTTGCATGTTTCCGTGATTACACCATGATTATCTATGATGCAACTAAGAGCGCTGCCCATTTGGCATCATGTGCGTTTTCTGGAGTAGCGCAGCAGTCTGCACTCCTACTCGGTGCCTTCTGGTTTCCAAGCAAGGCTGTGGGAGGACAGACACTCAGCTGAGCAGCAGAACCCGAAGGGTTTCCCCACTGAGACCTAACCTTGGCTTCACAGAAAATCTGTTTATTCTTGTATCAAATACCCAAATTACTTCTGGGACAACAGAAACACAACTCTCATGTTTAAGCATATTTCCTCCTTTTTCACTGTAGTTAAAAGTTGCCTGGAATGACCCACCTTTCCCCATACACCCCCTCTTGCATGACTTTCTCCGGGTTTGTACCTTCTCAGCAATGCAGGCAGCCATCAGGGTGTGGGGGAAGAAAGGGAAACCCCCTTGGTATTTTCTTCAGACAAAACTGTTTCTGAAGTGCTCTTTCCTTAGCGTGTTCGTTATTGTTGTCCATAAAATAATGAAAGGAAAAACATGCCTATGTTAACTTGTCGAGGGAAGGAAGCAGGGCAAAGAGGCTTGTTTTTAATTAGTCATTTTGTGAACATTTGTGCAAGGACAGAGTCTGCTGCCAAACAGCATCTCAATTAGCAAGTCCCTGTGGGCAGACCTTGCTTGGGCTGATCTGTGGCTTACAAAGGTGGCAGAGGGAAAAGACGCAGAATGGGTTTGTTTGCTTTTTTTTTTATTCCCCTCCTCCTTTTTGTGTTGCTAGGAGAGGAGACTGGTACAGTGGGTGGTGTCTAACTAGGACCAGTGACCCAGTTCAATAAACCTGGCTTGGCTTCTGTGGGAATGGAGTGGGGCAGTGCAGAAAAGCAGACCAGGACCCCACCAGGCACAGAGCAAGAAGCTTTTTCTAGTGATTTGTTAGGGAACGGAGGTGAAACATGAGAAAGTAAGACAAGGACAAGGAAGCAACTGAGAAAGTACAGGGACACTTAGCAAAGACATGCAAACTCAGCCAGCAGTTTTTGTCACTGTGGTGGGAAGAAAAGAATTGAAGGAAAGGAATATTTTTTACTGCAGAAAGAGTTTATGAAGAATATTTTTTCCTGGTGAAAACAAGGTGTGCATCCAGGCTTCAGGAAACACAGGATATTTTACAGGTTTAGGTGGTTTTGTCACACAGCAAAACAGTGTTTTGCGTTGCTGAAACTCCCTGAGGAGTGCAGTAGCATTTATCAGCATGTTAATTCTCAGATAATGCAGCCAGTAGCTTCTGCTCAGGAAAGGGGGGTGGCAGTGAAGAGATTAAAATGATGATTCAATCAGGAGACTCTCAGAAATCTGCCTAGTGACAACTTTTTTTTTTTTTTTAAAGACTCAGGCTCTGTGGCATAGTTACAAAGGAGGAGTCTTAATTAAAATTAGCAGGCAGATGAAGCATTTGAATGGGCATCTTTCAATTCTTTTCCCTTTCAGCTCACAGTAAACCCTCTTCTCCTTTTCTGTCTTTTCTCACAACAGCTTAAGTTTGCTTCAGCAGTTTCGCTTGCCCATTTTCTTTCCATCACAAAAATAATTCCCTTAAATTATACTCTCTCTAGAATGTGATGCAAATAACTTGCATTTCTATGATTCCTTTCAGCCAGGAACAATTTAAGAGGCAGTTCTGCTTCTTATCAGCCTGCGAGTTAGTCTGTATATCACTAACTATCCCCCATTACAGTTTATGAAACAGGCACAGAAATTAACTTAGGGTCTGGATCACGATTAGCTTTTGCTGGGCGTCCATAACAGAAGTTACATGTGGTTTACTTGCAAGTTTATCAGATCAGAACAGAAATGTTCTTCAGCTCTGGCTCCAGCTGCTTCTGTTTCTGACACCTGTTGACAGTTAGGGATAAAATTTCCTGCACTAGGAAAGGCGAGCAAAAACTTGAACTGTGCAGATCATAAAGCTAAAGTACGCCCTTGAGCATTCATATATATATATATATAAAAATGTGCAAGATTCTACTGTTAGTGGCAAAAATCAGATATAGGTGTTATAAATGAGGGTAATCAACAATTTGATTTGCACCCTCTGTTTCACTATCCATTAATTATGCAGCAGAGCAGGCAAAGCTCTATTGCCTGCTTTCACCAGAGAAATGAAATGGGTTTGGGTTTTCTTATTTACGGTGTCACTTCCTTAAACCGAGTTGTCCTGACAGAACAGATAGCAAAGAAAGCACGTGCTCTTGAGTAAGTGACAACATGTAAAGGACAGACTGATGAAATTCATTTTCTGATTATCATCATGGTACGGTTAAACAGAGCACAAAGCCAGGTAACTTGGCTTTTAAGTTTGTTACATTCCTGGATTCTGGAACAGCTTTCAGGTCAGCAACTTGCTATGCGTGTACTTTGCCAGGCAGAGCAAGCCAGCTTGCTTCATTTCTTGCTAGGGTTTGGAATTAAAATGTAGATTCAAAGCAGATGGGGATGTTTCTGCAGCAGCTGAATAGAAATACACAGAAATTGAGAAAACTCTCTCATCCCTGCCCCCCTCTCCCAAACAAAGTCAGCTATCATCTCATTCGGACAAAGGCCTATTCTTCTGCAGACCACATAAAATTATCTATCTGGTGAAGATGTGAATTCATGTACTGTCGGGGCTTTTTGTGAAGTGCCAGCGAGCCCTATGGCCAGCAGCAGCCACATTGCTCACAATGCCGCTATTACAGTGGAGCAGGGCAACCTCTGTTCAGAACCTCCTTGAACGCTTGTTTTACATACAAAGAGAGGGGGAAACAAACCAACAAGAACCAAAATCAGTGAAACAGAAAATGACTTCCTAGATAGCTGGTACCTCATCGGCATTCACTCTAACCTGTTCTGTAGCAGAGCAGCACAACAAAGCCATCCCCCTGGATTAGAGGTTAGTAAGTACAGACAGCTGGTCTCCCCCTGTATCTCTCCCCTACACTGACCTTGCACAGGGAATCCCTCCCTTCTTTGTCCTTAGATAAACTCCCATCGTCCCTGAAACTGGAATAACTGTGCCATCTCACAGTCACATTGCTTCTGCATCTGTCACGCATCATTGTGAACCACCTTTGTTTTCAGCAGGGAGTTTCAAGTCATTACCTGCCTAAAACAGGATTTATTCACTACGTTAGTGACTCTGAGGGTTTTCTTAACCCAGGCATGGGAAGATTTCCTGTATTTGCATTTTTCTTTTCTTCTCTATTAAATAAACAGTTAATCAGATGACGATATCTTGATTTCAGTAAAGCATTTGACACTGTCTCCCACAGCATCCTTGTAGATAAGCTGATAAAGTATGGGTTTAGTGATCAGGTAGTGAGGTGGATTATGAACTGGCTGAAGGGAAGAAGCCAGAGAGTTGTGGTTAATGGGACGGAGTCTAGTTGGAGGTCTGTGACTAGTGGAGTCCCTCAGGGGTCGGTACTGGGACCAGTGTTGTTTAATATCTTCATCAACGACTTGGATGAGGGTACAGAATGTATCCTCAGCAAGTTTGCTGATGATACCAAACTAGGAGGAATGGCTGACACACCAGAGGGTTGTGCTGCCATTCAACGAGACCTTGATAGGCTGGAGAGTTGGGCGGGGAGAAACTTAATGAATTTCAACAAGGGCAAGTGTAGAGTTTTGCATCTGGGGAAGAACAACCCCATGTACCAGTACAGGTTGGGAGCTGACCTGCTGGAGAGCAGTGTAGGGGAAAGGGACCTGGGGGTCCTGGTGGACAGCAGGATGACCATGAGCCAGCAATGTGCCCTTGTGGCCAAGAAGGCCAATGGCATCCTGGGGTGTATTAGAAAGGGAGTGGTTAGTAGGTCGAGAGAGGTTCTCCTTCCCCTCTATTCTGCCTTGGTGAGGCCACACCTGGAGTATTGTGTCCAGTTCTGGGCCCCCCAGTTCAAGAAGGACAGGGAACTGCTCGAGAGAGTCCAGCGTAGAGCCACAAAGATGATTAAGGGAGTGGAACATCTCCCTTATGAGGAAAGGCTGAGGGAGCTGGGTCTCTTTAGCTTGGAGAAGAGGAGACTGAGGGGTGACCTTATTAATGCTTATAAATATGTAAAGGGTGCGTGTCATGAGGATGGAGCCAGGCTCTTCTCAGTGACATCCAATGATAGGACAAGGGGCAATGGGTGTAAGCTGGAACATAGGAGGTTCCACATAAATGTGAGGAAGAATTTCTTCACAGTGAGGGTGACAGAACACTGGAACAGGCTGCCCAGAGAGGTTGTGGAGTCTCCTTCTCTGGAGACATTCAAAACCCGCCTGGACATGTTCCTGTGTGACCTGATCTAGGTATTCCTGCTCTGGCAGGGGGGTTGGACTAGATGATCTTTTAAGGTCCCTTCCAATCCCTAACATTCTGTGATTCTGTGATTCTGTGATTCTGTGATAAGTAAAACCTCATCCCATCCTTTATTTCTCTAAAAGAAACCAGAAGTTTCAAACTGCATGCTGATCTCTGCCATTCTTCCCACCCTTGGTGGGTGCATTTTCTTGCTAGAAACTTTGGATCCCCCCCTCACTCTCTCCATCTCTTTTTCTTACAGTCTTTTCAGTGTAATTGATCTCAGCTGAGATACTATGTGTTTTCTCCTTCCTCTGGGCAAAACATCCCCCCCCCAAGCAGTTTCTGTCTGTTCTTTCCCTCCCTCCTTAAATAGAAACTTACCTTTTAGGAAAACACAACTGCCTGCCCCGTGATACTGTCCTTATCTCCTCCATGCACACCAAGAACAAGAATTTCTACTTCTTGAGAAAACACCCATAAACTCAAGGAGAGAAAAGGTCAACTGTGACAAGAATTATTCTGTAACTCCTTTTTCTCCTAATCTAGAAAGGTTCCTATTTTATGTCTGAACTATAGAACTACAGTATACCCTCGCAAAACCAATAATCTTGCTACACCACTTGTATTGCCTACTATAAGGTGAAGATACTGCTCTTCATTATGACAGAGGTTTGTTTTTCTGGATTGCTAAAATGCCATTTAAAGCTAAGAAATAATGCTTTTCCCTCACCCCTAAAGATAGCCAAGAAAAATCTTAGCTCTGTTTTGAAACTGGGAAGAATAAAAGAAAAAGGAATACAGAACTTCTTCTGCAAGACAAAAAGTATAAGCATGAGATTTGCCTACATTTTCTTCCATAGAAACTAGCAACATCATTCAGGTCAGGAAACTCTAATGGCACTACTTTGTGCATTTTAAAATCACCAGAGATTTTAAGTGAAGAAACAGTTTTTCGTTTGTCATCTGTGGTGACTTGACTTCAACTAAGCTTTATGTCATGACTAAAAGATTAAAAGTGAGAGGACTGTGTAAATCTTCCCAGAAGATGATTTATTTGACAGCATAACTTTATCAAATGCACATTCTAACTATAGCACTGAAAGAGAAAGCTGATGATCTTTGCTCTTTGGAGGTGTCAGGTACTTAATATTATCTGTCTTCTTTTCTTCATTCAGATATTATAAGTCTATATTTTTTTCTTTGAGAAGATGAGAAATACAGAAACTAGACTTCAAAATTAAAGTGGCTTTTGAAAATAAAAAAAAAGGCTCACAGAAGAGTTTCCCTTCGAGCAAAAAATACAAAGAATGCAAATAAACATTGTCAAGCAATGAAAGACTTAGTATTACAAAAGAAGAGCACTGTGGGAGTTACTGGGGCATGACCAACATAAAAAATACCACCACAGACTACTTTTCCTGTTATTGAAAGTAGCACCTGTAAGTTACTAGATTCTAATATTTCTGTGTAAAATCTGGTCTCTGATGTAGTCAGTGCCAGTTTTCCTGCCCATTGCAATGTATGCAAAAGTTTATGGTCCTCTTTTCTATATAGTATAGTACACGTAAATGAAAGTGTAAATAAAGTAACAAATCACTTTGCACTTTTTTAAGTAGTTGTACCTAAAACTAAATCTAAATGATGATGATAGGGCCACAAACGAGTACAAAAGTTAACAATAGATCTTACAGCTGCTCCTCTTTTCAGTCTGCTTATTGAAAACCCACTAAATCTCAAATTGACAGAGTTCATTTAAAACTTTAAAGTATAGCTATTTCTTTTACAGTGTCTATGAATAGTTCATCCTTGAACTTCTGGTCAGAAAAAAAACCACTCTATATCCTGTACTATGTGCTCTGCGCTTTGCCGTGCCAAGCTGTACATGGTGTGTGGCCAGTGGCCACTGTTTTACAGACAGGCAAGCTGTGATTTCAACAGGCAGATGCACAGTCCTAAGTCTCCTGAGTATTCAAATGAAGAACCATGCATAGATAAAGACTCAGTGCCTGCCAGGTGCCCAAAGGGGAGCCAAAAGTGGGAATGGCATTTTGCAAGCTGCATTCCCCAGGGATGGAAGAGGTGCTAGGGTGTCCCAGCCGTATCAGTCTGGGATACGGTGACAGTCTGGCTGCCCTGAACCCTTAAAGGAGAGTTACTGTTCAGTGTAACACATGCACTAGTTACTGTCTTCATGCCTTTGTATGTGAAATGCAAATCTGTTTTAAAAGAGAACGTTGGCAGTACTTGCCTTAATTAATCTGATTCTGTATATTACAAATATGCATCTGTACCTTTAACAGAAAGAGGCAACAGCAAGTAATTAAAGTGCTTACAAAATGTGTTTCCTAAATTTTGCACGTTGTTACTTCTTGGTTACTGTAATTCCCTGTGAATCTGTATCCTCGGTGGTGACCTGAATGAGCAAAGTAACTCGCAAAGACTGATGCCTTGTTTCAGCTGGAATGTAAAACAAAGGCTAAGTGGTGTCACATGCAAGCCCTGCTATCATTCAGTAACCTGCTGCTTGCTGCCAGGAGTAGGAGAGCTCCCCAGAGACAGTTAGCCTCAAAGGAGCGGCTTCATAAACCCCACAGTTGGTATCTGGGGTCAAATGAGCATGTCTCCTGGCACCAGGCTGGATCGGAGGAGAGGATTTCAGTGCAAGTTGGCAGGATCAGGGAAACACAGAGTTGCTCTGCACTGGGAGATAGAGTCATGTGGGCAAGTTCCTATAAAGACTGATTTGAATCAAAGTTTTTTCAGTTACTTGGAAACGAGTGCCATAATTGCAAAGCAAGAGCTTAAACTTTCAATTAAGAAGGAAGGCTTTTCTCATCAGCCATATCTGGAGAAATTAACTTGATTCTCCTGCCTTTTTGGGCCCTTGAATCACTATTGTAATTCTAAGCAACAGACAAACAGAGCACAGAAGATAAAATGCTGCAATCATTTCAGCCAGAATTTCATTGCAGTCCTCCCCTGACTCCTTTGCACACATAGGTATTCTGTATGTATCTCCTTTTGCCTTTAGCTCTAGTTGCTGTGCTGCCTTCCTCCAATGTCAACTTCCTGCAGCTCTGTGGAGCACATTCCCCCATCCCCATCTACTTCCTCTCGTTAACCTTGTCATGGAAAATCTCTCTCAAAACCTCTCTCTCTCTTCCTTGCTGCTATCTGAAGTACACCAATCTTTCCTCTAACACAAATACAATCTGAGACAATAAACAGAGGGAGAGTTATTACTGCTGATGGCATATTTTCATCTTTTGTAGCAATTTCCTTTGTAATCCTGATCAAGCTTCTCAGTATTTGGTAGATGCAGGCTCTCCCCAGTGAGTCTCTTGTAAAAGGGACTGCAAATCCTTGAGTTTTGTACTCCCCTTATCAATCTAAAACAATAGCAATGCTTACTAGCATCTAGTTATTTGCACGATAGCCTGTTTGATCAAATCGGGATTTAAAACCTAACATCACAGAAGTGTCTCACATATCATGGAAGTTTTACTCTTTTGCAAAGCTGTGTACATTGTTAGAAAGCAGTTCCTCAACCATTAGCCCACAATTTCAGACTGGTTTTAGCATAATCTCAGGATCTTTTCTCGAACTCATTGGCAGCAGCACTGCTAGAGTTAAAGCGTTTTGGTTTTCTGTTTTAGCTTTAACATCTTTTTGCTGATTTCTGAGTATCTTGTTTTACAATAGCCTCCTTCAGGCAAGAGAGTCCAGAGCAAAATTTAATCTTCAGAGAGTATAACAAAGAAATCAGCCTTAGTTACCAAAAGATCATTAAGCAGTAGCAGCTGGTTTTAAGACATTGAATGTTTTCAATGAAGACAGAAAAAATAAAGCAAAAACTAAGACTTTCTGCTGCCTGATTATGTTGCAGTGTATGAGGAAGTGGGACAGGAGGAAAAAGAGCAAACAAATACTTAACATCAGAGGAGCCAGTGTCCTGGCTTCTGACAGCTCTGAAGACATCCCTGCCTGCACACCTCTGGGAACAAGGGCTGGGGTAGTGAGCTCAGGCACGGGGAGTCAGGAGCTGCTGCGATCCCCATTGGTTTCCAGGACGGGACTGGGGCGTTACTGTATTGCTCACCTCCCCCAGGCCTGCATGCCAGGCTTGAAGAGAGGAGCATGGTTTTGTTGGAACCAGCCAGTGAAAGGACCTTAACAGTGCCGAAGGTAGAAGGAGAAGGTAGGAAATGGGATGGGCTGGGAGGCATCAGCACCCTGAAACAGCTTCATGCCATAATTTCTCTGAAGGACATGGGACGATGCAGAGTTGATGCACAACAATATGAGAACACATATCCAGTCTCTAGTGCTCACCTGGATCTGCTTTAGATCATGCTTTTTTAAAGGTTAACTACAGGTACTCCAGAATATTTTTTTCTGCCCATCTCATTTTTAGTACTAGTTTTAGGTGCAACTAACTTTTCAGAGTATTTGCTTCATCATCAATATCTGTCATAAACTCCTAAGATCATTTTGGTTTGGGGAACTGAGGCATGCTTCTGATTTATTACACATCAGTTACACACAAGTTTTTGTGAGCTAGATGAGACTGTTAGGAAGAGTTGTTTGCTGAGGAGTGTAATGAGCAGATAAACTTTGCCATTCATCATTGTCCTCCACCTTTCCCACAGTAAAATTATTAGCTCATTTTCTTCTCCTAATCAACCTGGCTGACCCTCGAATTGTTAACAAACCAAAAATAAAGTGTCCTTATATTCATCCAACAATGGCATGCATGTTCACTTAAATCTCTGCCTTAGACATTTAATACCCTGATAGCTGTCTACTCTCTTCTCCCAATCACCCCCCCCCCCCCGTTTTTGTTTTAAAAGGAAAAGCAGATGTTCACTGCCCCCAAAGGCTGTATAGAAGTAATACTACTATGCACAGACTGTGTTGTGATTTCTTCTGAGCAAAACTGGTTGCGTATGTCAGAGCTTAATGCCTATCATCCTTGCTTTGCCCCCAACCCTGTTCTCTCCCTGATGTGTTCTGGGAAGATGGGGTGGAAGAGGGAGTGAAAGTTTGTGTTGGCAAGAAAAGCAGCGATTGTACTATGCAGTCACGCTTCACCTACAAGGACACACATAAGCTTACGGGAACTCAACTAGCACAATGCAAAGTGTTCATCCCTACACCTGCATTCCCGAGCTCAAGACCACTGCAGCTATTGGACTCCTGGCTGAAGGACTAGCCTGGCAAACACTTCGCATGACCTTGCCAGCGAGGAGCAGTTCTGCAGAACTTGCGGGATCAGGTCCTTGTTGCTGGAGGAATGAATTTAAATAACGAAAAGTCACCTGACCCTTTTGAGGAGAGCTCACCTGCCACCCTCCCAAGGAGGAATGAAGAGAGTCATTTAAAATGCTTTCATTAATTTTCACCATCTGTAGTAAAGATGTTTACTTAAGCTGAAATAGTCTCAGCTATGATTTATGAGTTTCATTCAAAGTAGTCACGTATCTTAGATTTGTCTATAGTTCCCAGCTTTCTAAATCCAGTTGAGTGTGTACTTTACAATGGTGAGCTTTTCATCCACACTACCTCTTTGTGCACTAAGAGCGTGACTGTGTTATGGACAGACAATAATCAATTAATGAAACTGTATCTCGTGACTGAGAATATGAAGCGGGCTTTGCTGGAGCTGACAACAGCTCTTTTAACTCACCCATTTCTGTGTGTCTCTTAAATATCCCAAAATATCAAAGGTCTTTCATTAGAGCTTCAAACTCTCTCAAATCCACGCGGGCCACTGGATACCTCGGAAGACTATGAACTGATGTGAGCCGGCAGCAAATGGCGAGTTGCCAGAACGAAGAACAACCGACTGTTTTCAAAGCTTTGAAAATATTTGAAAAGGAAGGACAGAGAGAGGAGTGTTGCAGTTCCCTTCAGGACTGCTCAAATACCACTCTTCCAAGTGTCAGCTGCGGGAGTCAAAGTCTTAGCGAGAGTTAAAACACAACCTGCCAGTTTCTGCACAACCCCCCCCCACCTCACCCCCCCGACTCTTTTAGCTTGGCAGCAGCAAATTTTGTCTCTTCATGTTGCATCTCGCCATAAAGAGGAAAATTTAAACAGTAGAAAGAACGTGCTTTGAATTATTGGAAATTAAAGGAAAGCAGGAATGCCAGCTCGTTCTGGGATCCCAACCCTTTCTCAGCACAGCAATTCCAAGTTTTTATCCAATCTTGTAATTTGGTTAAAGGGAGAAACCTTCATGTTAGATCTGTGTTTTTAAACAAACATCCTGTTCACAAAATCCAGACTTTTTACTGGTTTTCAGTTTCCCTGAAACACCAAAGGGAGATTCCACAGAAAGGCAAATGCCTGACTCGCTGTAATAAGCTCTTTTCTCTAGTAGCTAATTAAATGTTTCTTGCCATAAAATACATAAAATTCCCCATATACTGCCTATTTATGCTTAAAAGTTAAGAAGTTTGAAATGGCTATAGATAAAAAGCACTTTCTGTGTAAGCAAGGATGTAACAAGATAAGAAGGAACTCAGAAATGGCCTCAGTTGTGTGGAAGCATGAACTAGAGCCTGTCGCTTGATCCTTGGACAGGATTAATAGTGGCCTTCTAAAGCAAAAGCTAAAAACTCTCTCGTCAAGTAATAAAAAGCTAAAATTAGAAAGGAGGGAAAGTGACTGTAGCAGAGATGGTAACTACAGAAAATCTGTTTTTCAAGCCAACCGTAAGAAGCTAGGCTGTAACTCCTTGAAAAATGCTGGCATGATATGAAGTGGGTGTCTCTTGACTTAGGATTTGTTTGGGCTCTGGGCCATTTTATCTAAGATTAGTCAATGACCGAGTTCTTTCCAAGCTCATATGTTGAGTATTCAAAATGGAAACGTAGTCCCACGTCTTCATCTCCAACCTAAAACTGAAGGGGATAGCAACAGTACCTGTGCGAAGCTCTCTTGTGTGCTCAGAACCATGGCTCCCACTTTTCATTTCTCTCCCAGAGTTGTATCAAGGTTAGATCTTGACTGCTCTGAGGTCATCAGCTGGCTTTGGTCATCAAAAACACCTTGTCTTTCATCTCTTGTACATCTGGAGAGGCAATTGTAACAGTTTTCTCAGATGTAGATTTCAGCATGATAATCCATGCCATTGTTGCTTGTTGATTGCAGTAACCCACATGAAAACTGCTCCTGAAGACCACACACGAATGCAGAAAGAAGCTGAATGGCAACTGTAGCTCCAGGGAGCATCTTCTAATAGACCTCTAAAAAATGCATTAGATTCTTATCTTCTGTGGTGCCTCAGCAACAGTGGAAGTCAGAAGAGATGTTTGTGCCAGTAGCTCACAGACTTAAACATACTGAAGTCAGAGGTTTTAAGGAAACAGCTTCCTTTATAAAGCTCTGCTAGAAGTAACGAGCCTGTTCTGTTGATTTCCATGTGATTTATAGAGTCCCTCTCACACTGAGGGAATAAATCTGATTTTAGTTATTGGGGGTAAAGCCAAGTTAATTCATACAGGTATTTGAAACACTGTATAGGCACATATTATAGTTGCTTGTATATCAAACATCTGAACTCGGGGAAAATCTAGCGGACTGTGGCACATGCATAAGGTCTCCAAAGAACAGACTGTTGCATTTGCTTTGTGACCTCCATGCATCTGGTCAGGGACCAAATGGTATGGTTATAGATCCACTCAGAGAGGAGATCGGATGTCATGAACTGGGTTGTTCATTCTGTCTGAGAGGGGAGCATTAATAACAGTCTTCAGTTACACGGGGAGAAAGAAGCCATAGCACAGAAGAAAAAAAAAGTGCTCTGCGAGGCTGTGGTAGGTGGGAAGAGACAATCTAGGGTTTTGTTTTAAATGGTAGGAGCTTTCTAGTAAGTAAGGTTAATTAAGCACTGCACGTAACTGTGGGTTATTATGCAACCCTCATCATTAGAGATCTTTGAAAATAGGTTGGAGTGGACTGCTACAGGTCTGGCTGGTGCTGCCCTGGACCCAAGGAACAGGGCACTCATCTCCTCAGGCCCCTGACAAACTATTTTTCTCATTTATTTATGAGCAAGTGGTTTGGTTTGCAAGTCATGCAAGGCACAAATTGGAAGGAAGAAAAAGAAAAAATCACAAGTGGGCATGAAAACACATTTTTAAATCAAATCATGCAACAATTAAAACAGCACAAGATCTTTCCAGAGCAAGCACCCTTGTTTTGGCTCAGCTCCTCCAGCTTCACCATCTGGAAGTAAATCCCCAGAAGTATGTAGGAAACCACACAGAAGCTGCAGTGGCACGCAGCATCTCACACATGGACACTTGTGGCTTGCCGCTCCCGGCAGGGGTCCCCAGCACCTGCCCCATGGGTACGCCGGTATGGACAGTGCGCGTTGTGCAGCATAGGAACTGTCTCTCTGTGCTGCCTCTCATTTCTCAATGGCCAAGAATAGTAGCCGAAAATTGAGTTCACTGCAGCCAGGGTGTGGCAGAGACATGAGAAAAACAGAGGAGAAATGTGTATAGGGGTGTAAAGGCTACCATGGCAAGGCCATTGAAGTTTCTGAAAGCCACACTTTATCATCTGGACTTGCAGGAGCACAGTCAGAGTAATTCTCTGAGGCATCAACCCTTGCTCTGCATTCTCCCCATTCTCCTCTCGGTATGACCTTCACCTTCAACTTTTGGAGAAGAAATTTAAGAGAACTGCATTTCATCCAGAATTCTGTTTTCGTCAGAACTGGGAGACAAACTGGATTTCCTATTTGAAGTTTAAAGGATAATGGAAAACAGAGCTGTGGAAATAGGCTTTCTGAGGATGCTGCAGCTCACAACGTTTTACTCTCTTCTATCAGTTCTTCCACCCACGTGCCAAACAGGACCATTTTTGTTCCTGTTTTCTGATGTTACAGTCCCAACATGATGAAAGCCTGAAATCTTTAGCTTGCCAGTGGTTTTTCCTTTGGGTTCTCCATTTATTCTTTATAGTATAGGGTGAAGAGCCAAGAGAATCTCTTCCACTGTTTCTGGTTCTCAAGGAGGATATCCTGCTTAATAGCGAATTACTTAACTCTGCCGACAGCTGTGATGAAATCATCATGGATAACTGACCTTCAACTGGTGTCAGGAAGTCATCAACCCAAGAAATCCATGCTATATCCAGGTCTGAAGCCAGATGGACAAAGATCACAGAAACTGGAAGATAATGATGACACTGACCTCTTGGTAACCTTCCCTAAATGACAGGTTGATAACATCAAGCGTGTCTTGAAGAACGGTTCAGCCACCAACGCTTGCTTATTCTGGCATGCTCGCACAGACAGAGGCACTCTGCACTCCAGAGCTCAGTCAGAACAGCATGAGCAGTTAGCTGTTGCTTTCCAATAGCTGATTTTAATCAGCAGCCAGTATCATCATTACCATTTGACACACGGGGTAGGTGAAGTACCGAGAGGAAAATCATCCCTCAAATTACACCATTTCTCCAGAAAGCAAAACCAGGTCTGTGCACCAGTTGTGTCACAAATTGAAACAGTTTTGCACAGAAGCATCTCACTTGGTGCACACTTATTTGAGCATCCCCCGCAGTTAAGACTGTAACTCTGGTCCTCGCAGCCTTTCTATTACAATTATCAACTGCAATGACTCTCAAAACCAGCAAAAGCAAAAGGGTGTTTGAGTTCAGCTTCCCTGTATTTGTGTAAGATATGCGATAGTCAAGGTGGTGCTCAAGAAACTGAGCAATACTGGTCTTGGAACACGTCAGCATACCAACTCCCAAGGCAGCGTCAAACTTGGGAAGTACTACAGCTCTGTGCAATGGCCTGTCTGTCAGTATAAACCATCCACCATACTCCAAACCTAAACTACAGAAAAGAGCTTATAGCCATCAAGAACAAGCATAGGTGCCAACCTCATCTTGAATGTTCTGGTTATTACTGCAGGAATGTCCGTTTGTCTCTCAAATCCAACCTGGTTCTAAAGTTTGACCTTTTGGGAAACATTTCTAATCTAGTCATACTATGGTGGCATTACAAGCAACTTGAAGAGTTGTGTTCTTCTGTTGGAAGTGCTACATGGTACAATTAGGTGCACAGTTTGTATAGGACATAAATCACACAAAAATAGGAACTGGAGAGCTGCATGATGTGACATTATAATTCCTATTTACTCACATTTTATATTCCTGAATTCATTTCCTTCACATAGTTGGTTTTTTTTCACCTGTATTGTAGAGGCATTTAATTTTTGCTTCCCTTGATTTTATGCAATTGTTAAAATAGTGCAATTTTTCATATCTGGGGTAGATATTATGCAGTATCCAGTCTTGTTGATGGTTATATAATGTAGCAAGGGGAAATCACTGTGCAGATCAGTTTAGCTTTACTCTCTTGCCCTCTGTATTATAGTCAAAAATCAAACTGATTCAAGTGCTTTTGCAATTAGATCATTGCATCACTGAAATGCAAGAACTAGTGTCAATAAATTGAGGCGGGTTTAGCACTAGTTGATTTAAAAATGCATGAATTATGAGGCTTCTGGCTTGGATAAGATTTAATGAATTATTAATCCTCATATTTCACAAATCCCATATTCTTCATTCCCTTATGTCTGCTTATATCTATATTCGCTAGTCACCCTTTTCCCTGTAAATTAAGGATAATTTAGCTATAAATTAGGTAACAAATTTTAGCCATCCCACAATTTCTTTTCTGTTTGACACAGATTATTTGTAGGTCTAAATGCCAGAGAAGACAATTATATTCATGTAATATGACCTCCTGCAGAATAGAGTCAGAGTCTCATCCAGTACTTTCTAGATTAACCCCTTAACTGCTATTTAAAGCTACAATAAGAAAGCAGTATGTATATTTTAGAGAGAAATATAACCTTAACTTAAAACCTCAAAGGGCAGAGAAGGCATGGCATCCTTGCGCAAGTTTTTTCCAAAGCACTGCTAATGCACTGACTAAATATACTATCCAAATGAAGAGACAGCTGAATGCAGTGCAAAAGGACCCCATTGTAAGCCCAGCTAACAACAGAGCGTCCTTGTCCCTCTGGGGCCTCCTTTACATCTGCCTTGAAGTTTCACTGCGTTTTCCTCAGCCACCACATTTGCAATGGGGCAGCAGTGATGTTGGTAGGGAGCAGAGTAAATCTTCAGGGTGTTTTGTAGGGTTCAAAGCCTCGATTCAGGTGAGGCATGAGTGCAGTCTGTCCTTCAAATCTGCTTTGGACAACGGGGTTAAAATTCTCTGTTATGGGTGCCTTGGCTTCAGAAAAGCATGTTAAACCCATACGTAAACAACAGGCCCATGCGGGGTTGAGTTTCTGATGTTACTGTATTTATTACAAACTACCAGCAGCCCTGGCTTGGAAGAAAGCTGTTCTGCGAATAGCAAACCACCCAGAGTCTTGCCTTTCCCCTTAGCTTCCACATGGAAGCTTGCTTTGATTCTCAGAGTGTAAACACAGTGCACTTACAGTGCAAAACATATAGGAAATCCTTTAACTATACCACAGTTTCTGTGTGTGCAATGTTTTATCCCCAGCAATAATGGAAATGTGTCACTAGTAAGGAGCTTTGATGTGTTACCTCACCCATTAGCCTTCTGAGTTAACTGCACATCTTTTCTCCTCTAGTGACATTTGCAGCTTGCTTACAGGTGTTAACCCAAGGTACAGCTGAAGCAACTGCTACTTAGATAAGGTCAGAGAAAAATGACAGCCCACAAAAACCACACAGCTAGAAATCATGGTGTTGAGCATAATTATAACTTCTTACACACCTTGCTCCAAAGTTAAAAAGAGAACACTTTGACACACAGTTGATCACAAACAATTTTGCATGTATGCAAGTCCAGAAGATTTAAAGTTTTAGTGCAGAAATGGAGCTTTCTGATAATGCCATGTTTGAGTGTCCTTACTTAGGAATAATTCTACTCATTCCTCTTCTCCAATTTTCATTCAATCTTGAAATAGGAAAAAAAACCCACATCCCTTCACTTTAGGAGCTTTTTCACTTGTTGGAAGTTCAGGATTTAGACCTCTTTGCCAGCTTCAGAGGAAAGAAGCAACTGCACAACAGCACATAATACATAGCAAATTAAGCCAGAAGTGAAGCCAACTACTGTACCCAGGCAATAAGAACAGGAGAGTGTAAGCAGAAAGTACAACTTACCAAACTGGAGTTTGGCAAGACATATAGGTAAATTCACCTCCTGTCTAGAACGTGCTACAGGGATTTCTTGCCTGGGAGCAGTTTAGACCTCTATGTCATCTAGCAGTGGCTGAAGGGTGCCAGCAGGATGGAGGCTGTGGCAGCGCTCCAGGAACAGCCCAGCCAGCCATCAACGAGCTCCTGGGTATCCGACTTCTGCTTTCTTGAGTCTCATCCCAATAATCACTCAAGCACAAGTCAGCTGAGGTCGTGATCTGAGGAGGTGTGTTTCTGTCTGGGAGAAAAACCTCTGAGGAGATGTATTTCTATCCTAGCTAACCCCAGAAGGGGAAACAACCCATCTGACGTCCCAACTTTGATCCTTAGGGCCACAAACACAGCATCCATCCACCTACTTTTTATACTGGGAATCTTGCCCAGCTTTGCAGGAGATTGTACTCCCCTGCAGTGGGTGTATTTGTCTATTCATTCATCTGAGCTGCTTTGCATTCACAAACTCCCCAGATACGGGTACTGCGTAAAATAAGGTGTGAACCTCTAGCGCTGGCTAAAAGTAAAGAAAGATTTTCCATGAAGGAAAATGACATAACTAAGAGTACTTTTGCTGCCCCAGAAATGTTTGTTGCACTCGTAACAACCCGTTCCACAGTCTTTTTGCATTCCCGTATTGATAGAGGTGGCAGGAATATGCCAAACTTGCCCATAAAACAAACAAAAACTCAAACTCTCTTTCAGTAGCTGGTTTCCAATTTGTGCCCCATATGTGGCAAGAAATAAATGTACGTACATTGCTTGCATCTGAAAAAGTCAAATGGTGGTGGGCTGAATTATAACTTGAATGCATATTGGTGGGATGAGATGCTGATCCATTTGCACAGTAATGTGCTATATTTAAGTCACGCATCATGGCATCTTCAAAGAGGCCAGTCATAATTATGATGGATTAGACTGCAGAGTCAGTCCTAGATGCAGTAATTGTTTCACAGATGCTGCTGATGTGACTTGAATTTCTAATGAATTATAGCTGAAGAAAAATATGTGGAGCTACTAAATGGTCTGGATAAAATACAGTTATGGGAAAGAGAAAAAAGGCTAACTGCTCTGCCTGGGGAAAGGTAGATTTACTTTGAGAGGCAGACAATTCATCGCACAACAATTGTAAAGAGCAGCACAGAGGCTCCATAAGGTGCAACAAGATCTGCTTAGTGGTAGCATCAAGAGTATCTTCATATGGTGTCCCAGTTAAAACCAGTAATAAAGGTATTGCTGCCGTTTGTCTTTTGCCAGTTTTAAATTACAAATAATTGCTGTGATTTGTAGCTGCTTGACCAAGATTTGTACTCAGGTGTGACTAGGATTGTGAATAACGTAGTGGTAGACAGAGTGTACTCTGTAGAGTAGGAAGAGTGTAGACAGAGAGAGAAACAAGTATAATGCAAAGTCACTGCAGTCCTAGATGCATTCCAAAGAATGCAAATCTGACACTTTTAATCGATGAATTAACTTTAAAGAACCAAATGATTCCTATGTCCTTTGCAGTGTCTAACACCAGTGCCTTTTACACTGGAGGTGTTCAGAATCTGGGGAAACTGGTCGATTCATACCACGAGGTGTTTGAGAGTACCGTGAATAATAATCTGTGTCACACAGTGAAGATAACCTTGCGGTTTCTGAGGGTGACATGGACCTACGACTCTTTCCTGAAGCACAGATGTGCTCCTTCGAGGCGCTTGCAAGCTAAATTTAGAGAAGTTGGGCAGCCCTCACTTCTAAACAAAAAGGTCGGTTTTACCTGTCAGTGAGGAGTTGAGAAGAAAGATTGTCTGGGAACTCTCGGAAGGAATTTAGTTGCAGCCCACACGGTACACCAGAACACAAGCAGCAAGGCAGACTTTGAGGGCCAGAGGAAGTTTCTCACAGCTCAGTCACACAGACTAAAACCCTTTTTAAAGGCATAAATGTTTTAGAAGCATCTTGACAGCACAGTGTTAATTACTGTGGTGCCATTTATTTCATTTCATACTTGCGGAATACAGCAGCCTACACACTTGTGCCCGAGTTGTGGTTCAGCTGCAAATTTTCTAGGTATGAAAGGTGTGAAGGCAAAGAACGGGTTCCAAATGAGGCTGACATCTTATTTTTGAGACATCTGGGAGCATCATTCTGCTGCCCAGCCTGGAATGACACATGAGAGGAATCCTTTTCACGCTGCTTTCTGTTAAGCGTGGCATGTTGTCTCCCTGGGAAAGCTGCAAAGGCTCGTGTCGTGTGCTGCTTTAAAGCTAGGTTGGAAAATATACTGAAATATATCTAGAAGGGAAGAAGCCTATCTTACCTTGTCAAGAAAATAGTTAACATGGACAAACATTCTTTTCCATCTCCCTAGTCTTAGCTTTTCCTTCAAAAACTCTTTTTTTAAGTAGTGTTATGTGTAGAGAGAACTTCGCTACTTCCGTCATACAAACCATAAATTGAATGCAGACAGAAAAGAAAAAAAAATCAGGAGGTCAAAAGTAAATCTAAACCCAAGTTTGGGATATGGAGGAAGCGGATACAAGTCATCACATAGGTGCTTGCCAGTCAAAAATGTATGTTTGAATCTCACATCTGTAAGACCTTCTGTCAGTCTGTCTTCTGTCATTTGTGACTGGTTGAGAACCATAAAGCCAACAAAGAATAAATTACAAGCAGAGTCAAACAAGGGCTCTATCTGTGTTAACTGGGATTGTGAATCCTGGGAAGATCCATGTGAACAGGCTTAGCTTGTCATTATATGGAATTTGTTCACTGCACATTGTCAGTACTTTTATCCAATAAAAACCTTCATTTTATAAATAAAAAAAAAGAAGAGTATATGAGAAAATTTGATTTTCTATCCAAACAAACAAGATAAAAACCCTAGTTTCACATCTGTGGGGCTCAGATCAAAACCCAAAATGCATACTTTAAGCTATGCTTGATGTCTCTATGTAAATCTGAAAGGATGTTAATACCTGAAAAATTACCACTTCCATCAAACCTTTCAGAAATATCTCAATTTGTTTTTGTCAATGTTACCAAAGTGTTGGTGAATTACAGGGGTTCCTATGGACAGCAATCAGACATGGCCTTCTCTCACACGTGTATCATGCCACTTGCATGGTCTTTAAGAATGTCAGTTTTAACAGACCTTGTCAGACAGCTGAAGACAGAAAAGAGGAGGTTTTGCCCTCTAATTGGCAAGCTTGGTAGCAATAATCCTTCACTTCACACAAAAGAGGTTTGGCACACTTAATCAAATAACGGGATTAGCACCAAGTCTGGGAACTGTGGTTTCAGCATGACTTTCTGCCTTACCAAGGAGAAAAAGTGACAACAGAGGAGTCTATGCAAATCATTCAAAAGCAGAGAATATTTTTTGCACCTTTAGGATAGATTTTTTTGGTAAAATATCTGCTTGTGTGTTAAACAGGGGTAAGGAGCCACTGTATTTTCACTCTCTTTTCATCTTGAAGAATTCACCTTCAACAAAAAGGGAGACACGGGGCTGCAAGATGTGGTATGATACTGAAACACCCCTCAGGTCTGCCTGCGAGCTCACATTGTGTGTTTGAGCTGGTCAGGACAATGGGTGCTTAAATGATGATGGAATTGTCGGTAATCGGCTGTCCATCAAAGATGATGATAATTGACTTATAATCTCTCCTATTTCTTTTCTCTTTCAGATACGTTCAGAGGATAGCCTTGTGGATGGCCCCGGAGCAGGCCTGATGGAACAGGACAGAACCAACCATGTTGACGGCAATAGATTGAGTCCATTTCTAATACCGCAATCTTCTCACGTTTGCCAGGCAGAGCCTTCTGTGGTAAAGCTACAGAATGGAAGTCCAGCAGCAGAGAGGCCTGAAGTTGAAGTAAATGGAGACCACAAACGGCTGTTCATTAAAAGCAACTATGGAGTAGTGCCCCACCTGAAGGGAAGTCCAAACAACCGTGCTAGCCCTGACCTTTTACAAGAAAATAAGGTATATTCCAGATATATGCAAAATGGTGGGATAAAACGCACTTTCAGTGAGCCCTCTCTGTATGGACTTCAAGAGAGCAAGAAAGCGAAACAAGACAAAGAGGTAAATGGAGAAAAAGCTGAGCCAGAGGATAATAATGAAAAACCAAGTGTCTCCAATTGTTACAGTGAGAAGAAACCTGAGAATTTTACAGGACAAGAAAATGAAGTTTCAGATTTGATGCAGTCTACAAGATACAACAATGGTGGTTCAGAAAACCCTCATAACCTCCTGATTCAGGATGAGCAGGAGCAGGAAAATGTTCATTGCCACAACAGGGACATTGTCTTACTACTTAAGAACAAGGCAGTGCCAATGCCTAATGGTGCTACAGTTTCTGCCTCTTCCATGGAAAGCATGCATGGTGAACTCCTGGAGAAAACACTGTCTCAATATTATCCAGAACATGTTTCCATAGCAATGCAGAAGAACACATCTCATATCAATGCCATTACCAGTCAGGCTACTAATGAGTTGTCCTATGGGACAACGCATTCATCCCATACCTCAGGGCAGATCACTTCCCCACAGACCTCAAACTCTGAGCTGCCTCAAGTGCCAGCTGTAGTGGTTACTGAGGTCTACAATGCAGAAGACTCCAGTAAACCACCTGTATTGCCAGGTACCTGTTCGCTTCAGAAACCAGAACTACAGCTACAGCAACAGACTCCAGGCTATGATCCACACCAGTTACCCGTAGGAAACAGTACTGTTCGTGGAAGCGTAGGGCAGGTTCCCAACCAAGACCTCTCTTCTCTAAGTTCCAGCAGTAACCTGCAAGCTCAGAGCACCGCTCTGGAAAGGTTTTCTGAGCAAGCAGAAAAAAATGGTGCTTTCTTTAAACAGAACTCAATGTTTCACAAAGATTCCTCCGCTCCTCCTGCTCCGGAAGTGAACAGCGCACTGTCCGTCATGGTGCTAGAAGGACGCCATTCCTATGACAACAGATGTGATGAAACTCTTCCTGGGGAGATAAAGGACAAAAGGCAAGAGCAGAGACCAATGTCAGAAAGTCCCAGCCTCAGCCAACAACAGCTTCGCCCTCAGCAGAGACTTCCACAGCAGGCACAAACATCACAACAAGATGTCAGTGAAAGCAACCCGCAAGCTGCTGTGGCCGCCTCAATTCAGCAGCACCCAGAAGAAATGACGCCGGCGCCTCCCCTCCAAAACCTGCAAGGGCGTGGAAGTGAGGGTGACTTGCAGCAACACTATCAGCATTTCCCAGGACAGAGAGAACCCGAGATTCCTCCCAGCAAAGAAAAGGACCAAGCGAAAGAGCCTGTACAACAGGCTCAACATTATTCGAAACCAGCCTGGATAGAACTCGTTTCCACCCAGTTCCGCCAGGGAGAACCTCCCCAAAAGCCCAGCGAAGCTTTATTGCGATCAGTTCTTCAGATCCAGGCAAACACAGCCGAAACAGCCTATAGAAAACAGTATGCTGGAAGTCCTGACGCATTAAAGGGGCCTTCAGGACAGGCCCAGAGCCAGAAGATAATGCAACAGGAACAAATTCCTCCACTGTACAAAAGCAAGACCTCCCAGCTCCAGCCGCATCCCACAGCTGACCAGCAGCTGCTGTTCCAGAAACACTCACTGCAGCCACAGCTCACAAAGATGGACGCCCTACTCAAGTCCCAAGTACAGCAACACCCTCCGCAGCAGCTCCATTTCCAGCAAAGACCAGAACAACAAGCCGAACAGCCTTTAGGGGCCCCGTTGAAACAGCAGCACTTGAATCCCCAGCCAGGGGAAAATGAGCAATTCTTGCGCTCACATGTTTTACAACAGATGCTCCAAAAACAGGCAGAGCAGGTGCAGCTGCCATGCAGTCCACAGCTAACCCCAAAGCAGCAACAGGCTCTGCAAATGAAAAATAAAGACGTGCCCCAAACCATTTCCCACTCCCAAAGCAATGCTGAGCAGCCGCTAGACAGGACATCCTTCAGTCAGCTTAAAGGAGATGAATGTTTTCCAACTGGGAATAAGTACATGAAATCAACTGCGTTCCCACTGCATAACCCTCAGCTGGGCCTAGAGCAGGTACAGAGCATGAACAACAAGGCTGCCCTTTACACTCAGAAAGCAAACGCGAGTCTGCAGCACCCCTGCCCGAACAACGTGCACTTGATTGCTGAGAAGAAAGAAAACGCCGCAAACGTCGATCGCTTTGGAGCCAACAAAATGCAGGACTTGCAACACGTGCAGTATTTCTCAAATAACTTGACCGCAAAGCAAGATGTGAATCACTGTTTTCAAGAACAAGAGCAACAGACACAACAAGCTTCAGTTATACAGCTGCCACCACTCCAGCAAACACAATGCTATGGTGGTAGTCTGAACCAAGATCTCCCAGGCCAACAAATGACACAGATTTCTCAGCGGTACTTACCACACAGCCAGCAAACTGCCCCACACTCCCAAGACCAGAGAGGCTGTCATTTGCAGTCCCAAACCCCTAAGGATTTTCAAAAGCATGCCGCTCTAAGGTGGCATCTCTTGCAAAAACAGGAGCAACAAGCATACCAGCAACCCAAAACTGAGATTGGTACTGGTGCAGCACGCAAGCCTATAAAAACTGAGGCTGGCACAAAGTCTAATGTCTGCATGCGTCCATCAGCTGGACAGCTGGAAAACAAAATGTGGAAAAAAACAATTAAACAGGAGAATCAGCACTTTGGCTGTGAGAACATGCAACAAAAGAGCATCATCGAGACAATGGAACAGCAGCTAAAACAGATACAGGTCAAATCACTGTTTGATCATAAGACTTTTACTATCAAATCACCCAAACATGTGAAGGTTGAAACAGCAGGCCCTATCACCATCCTATCAAGAAATACCAGTGCTGCAGATTTTGACATGCAGAACCCAATATTAGATCAGCAAGCAAACTCGTCTGCTGAGAAAACCCCGACCAAAAGAACAGCTGGAACTGTTCTCAATAATTTTTTAGACTCACCTTCCAAGTTATTGGATACTCCTGTAAAAAATTTATTGGACACACCTGCCAAAACCCAGTACGATTTCCCGTCTTGCAGCTGTGTTGGTAAGTGCTGAGATGTACTAAAAACATACTAGTTCACAGGAAGGAAATGAGCCTTCAACTTGGGATCACGGGGTTAGTTGGATGTTTTTGTTGGAGGATTTTTGGGTTGTTTTTTTTAGAACAGTAATTAGTAAAGGTTTATAAAATTGCAGTTATATACACTTATGCCTACTCCACTTATCCAACCCTACAAGTGGGCCCTTTGTCAATATTCCATGAAGCAATTACCAGTTTGTTTTTTCAGTCAGAATGCTTATGGCCAGTAATGTATCCCCTCACATCCATTCTCCTTGAGCAGCAGACATATAACGACAACATGCTGGCAAAAAGTAAGTCATAACTTTATAATTAATTTATTTGCCAAGGTTAGATATAGCATTTATAAAATATGTCCTGGCTCCAAAACTTGAGATCCTTACACCATTTTTTGCTCTAACAGTGACACTGCTGAAGTTTCCCTCAGTAAAGCCTAAGCAAAGAAGGGATGACAGATTATTCCTCACTCGTTGCAGGAGTTTACCCTCCCTTTCACTTGTCTCCTGCAAGGCTAAAGAGGTCAGCAGTTTCTTAGAGAAGCTATGCAAGCAGCGCCAAAAAAGCAGCGAGGGGACCCTCAGTGTTTCTTCATGGCATACCCGATCTCTAAAAGCTGGAAGAATAGAACAGAGGGAAGCAAAGTAGAGCAACAGGCATGGCCCCGTAGCCTGAGCTTCCATACAGCACAGACACTGCACGTAGCCAGGTCTAACAGGCACTTTCAGACTCAACCGAATAAGTTTATGTAAGTTTATAACCAAACTTTGATACGGTTTCACTTACTGGGACTTCATATCAACTATAACAGAGGAAAGTTGAACTGATGCTCCTCCAAAGCTCCAAAACGGACCTTTTTGCCTTTTCGAACGCTTGGCGCTATGTCTCAAAGATGATCCATGGGAACAAAAAGAGGAAGTAGTGAATTTCTAAAGCTCCCAGGAAGAAAACTGGGAGTCAGTTCCTTGCTCTTCCTTGTTGTTTTAAAAGAAACAGCCTACAAAATTTAGTTTTTCTAAAAACATTTGGGTTTTGTTTTGTTGTGGTTTTTTTTTTTTCTTAAGACAGTTTCTCCAATGTAGTTGGCACAAGTTTTTCTGGCAATCATTTCATTACTCTCACTATTTTTTTAGGCAGTATTGCAACCGCTAACGAAGCAAGAGAGCTTATTCTCCATTTGCATTTTAATTCTTCAGTCTTAGCAGACCCTCTAGGAAACAAAGCAGCAAGAAACTTAGTTCCTGTCCTCTTTGAAGGACCCAGTGCCACAGCATGATCAATAGGGTTTATTGGTCTTTTCTACCAATACTTGTCCTTAGGAAGATTAAATGAAGCCATTTCCCCATCGACACATTCAAGTTTATAGCATGCCTTCATCATGTTTCCGGAGGCTGTATGTCAAGAGCAGCATCACCTCATCCAGCCTTTGGAGTTATAGCATGGCAGAAAGCATAAAGTTAGCCCTCAGACGAGTCAGCACAGCTCCACCATCCCCTCTGGAACCCAAGCAAAGCCTGGCCATTTCTTCAACGCTGCTGGAGCCTGCCTCCTGGTATCAAACCAAACATATAGCATATATTGTGAATGCTGACATGGTCCTACCTACACACAGAAAACTGAGGCCCCATTCTTAGCATACAAGCATTTTGACTAAGCCATGTGCAGGCTTCCTTTCAGCAAACTTGATTTTTTTCATTTCAGAGAGTCTTTCTGTTGGTGGCAGAAATTCTCTATGTAACCTTACTGGCCACCTTCTCAAGCTGCAGGTTCCTACACTGTAATATGTCTGCTGAAAAACAAGTACTGTACAGCTTGCTAACGTCAATATTTACCATTTTTATCCCATTTATCCTCCTTTCTAGATACCGGGAGAGGAGGAAGTGGGAGAAGGAGAAACAATTGTTCAACAATAACAGGAAAATGCCTTTTGAATTTCAGTGTAGAGCCCAAGACGTGAAAACTGTTTGTGCTAGCAAGAGGCACACAGTCCATATCACGGCTATTTGCAGGATTTGGCCACGTGCTTTGCTTGTTTTGTACAAATTACATGGGCATACTCTAGACAAGTGTTTGAAAACTCCGACCCCAAACCCATAGAGCAATATTCTAATGAGCTGGATGTAAGCTTTGCGATGTGACTTTTTACATTAAAGAATTAATCTTCGAAGTAATAACCTTTATTTTGTTTTGAACAGAGCAAATTATTGAAAAAGATGAAGGTCCTTTCTATACCCATCTAGGAGCCGGTCCTAATGTGGCAGCTATTAGAGAAATCATGGAAGAAAGGTAATTAGTGCAAAGGCACAGGGCAGATTAACGTTTATCCTTTTGTGGATGTCAGAATTCTTCCAGCTTTTGCACATAAAGAAATAAACAATTGCAAATCAAGTAATTACTTGTAGGCTTAGCTACTCCAGTGTTGCCAACATTACGCACTGCGCCATTCACCAGAGAGTCACAATATTTGACAGGGCTAATAGTCTGCTGGCTGGCACAGGCTGCGCACTTTGAGACAGATGCCAGCAAACCCAAGCAGGAGCAAGTACTCACCAGCCTGCCAAGCAAGACAGTTGGCAATGGCTGCAAAAGCAGGCATGGACCTGGTGTTCCCTCTGGATAGGAGAATGCCAAGGTAGAAGGAAGATGGAGAGCAGAATACCAAACTTCGCGATTAGCTTGCCCCCACACTGCAAATTACTAAGTATATGGTACAACCCTAACGGGCTAAATCTAACACAGTCACCCCCAGTATCCAAAGTTGTTGGGTAGGATTTCAGCCCAAGAGTCGATAAGTAGTTTTGTGAAAAAACATCTCCCTTCCTCAGAGTATTTCACAAAACCAGCCTTATCTTGATGGTGGACAGCCCCTGAGTCACGTTGCATCTTGTGATATATTACATCAAAGCCAACCAAACCAGGAATTTTCAGCGGCACAGAATGAATATAATATCTAAGCTATTTAAAAATATGCATAAGCACAAAACCCACCAGTCTTTCTAAGGTAGTTAAATTAAAAACTGTCACAAAAGTGACTTCTGCACTGTGAATTCTGCATTACTTGTAGCTTTTAGCATGCATAGACATTATTGGCCAGATTTCTAGAGGTATCTGGGAATTCAGAACAAACAAGCAAACAAAAAGTTCCCCAGTAAGTCAGAGACAGATGGGAATTTGATTTGTCAATACCTTAAAAATCTGGACTCCAGAACTGCAAAGACGCTCCAGCTAGTTGCAGAACCAAAAGCAAATGGGCATTATTGCAGTGCTGTGTCCGAGTTAAGGAGCACCATTTCATAGCAAGGTCTGTTAGCTTGTGCTCATCACTGCATGATCATTGGCCACTTAGGGCACATGAAACCCTTCGGATTACCTCTAAGTCCTAAGGTCCTTTCTCTTTCTTAGCACCTCCTTCCTAGTGACTCCTGTGCAGGGCTTGCCCCAATACTTGTTTTCAGCTTTGTGAGCAGCTCAAATGCACATAGGCTACATAAATCAGCTTCTTCCTGCGGAGGGGGAGTGAACACTGACCCTCCTGAGAAGCTTCTTACAACTGGTTATCTCCAGAGCTCTCATTGACTGGTTAATTCTTTAGTATTTAAAAATAATAAATAAAAAAGGAAGGTAATTCATGTCATGATGTCAATTATTAGAGATGAAACTTTTTTCATTTCTTTACTTTGGAATGTAATTTTTCATCCTTAATATTGACCTCATGTTTTTTCTTTTTTTTTTTTTTTTTTGTTTTTTTTTTTTTGTTTTCCCCCCCAGTTAATTTCATTTCATGTTAGCAGAAGGAAATCCTGAGAAATTATAGTTAATATGCATCTACTCAGCCAGGTTCAGGAGAGTATACCAGCAGCCACTTGAACAACGAGTAGTTTTCAGCTGTTCATATGGTGTGAACTGTGTGATTACCTGACCAAAGAACTCCAGAACTCCTCCTCCTTAGTTAATTTTGTATCCATATGTGGAAAAAAAAACAACACTGAGCTATAAAGATACTCTCAAGTACACGTGTGCAGTTGGTGACACTAATCACAACTGAAGCAGTTTTAAACTGTCTTCCCATGAATATGGATTGACTTTTAAGGTATCAGCACTGCCAAATAAACCAGGATTTGGATTTAAACTTGCAGTTAATATTTTAACTATACCAGAACAACTTTCTTGCAGAATCCATGGTGGATACACAAATTTTACCTCTTCCTTCTCCTAGTCCCTACTTCATGCTCAGTGAGTTTTGCTCCAGTTTTAAAGCCAATCAGCCTTGGCCTGAAAGCAAGCATGACAAACATCAGGCACAAATTCCTTTGTGACAGTTGAAAAGACTTGAAACAAAGTCCATTTCATTTTCAGTGTATAATGTACAACATATTTCTGTAGTGGCATCCGCATAGTTGTCCTGCATTCCGGATTAGCAAATTGATATAAAATGTTAAGATTATTTTTTTTTTAATGTGGTTAATTAAAGAAACAAAAGTATACTAACATTTGAGCCTCAGTAGGAAAAAGTGACCTAACAGTTGCCTGAAGAACATGTGTAGTACAACTTTGTTTTATTTGTATAATTTCCTGTGACACTGAAATTTCACAATGAGATCACACCTAAAAATAAGCATTTTTCATTTCCTTCACAGGAAAGAAGTTTAAATACAAATATTTGCTCTTAAATATGTCAATAAGATTTTAGTGCAAAAACAAGAGGGATGAAAGGTCAAAAGTTCTCAACGCATCATTAAATGGCTGCACAACAGGAAGGAACTATCTTGATTGATCTGTAGGTAACAGGCAAAATCAAGGAGATTCTGATTTAGTCCTCACACTTGGGTATTTAAAAAAATTAAAAATAAAAGATGGTAACACCAAGGAGACAAGCAGAATTCAAGAAATGGTGATGGAAGTGCAATTTGCCCAGTCCCCAAAATGCAGCTGAGTCAACATGGTAGCTGGATCTGTAGTGCTGCAGACACTGAGGTTCTAATGCATGGCCTCACCTGAGACCTGATGTGCTCCAGGGCTGAGGAGGTGGGCAACCCCCAGCTGCACCAGCCTGGGGAGAGGCTTGGAGAGAGGACATGCCTGGAAATGGCTTAACAGGTCTGGCACTTTTTATTGATTCCAGATTTGCTTCACTTAGCATTTGCCACATATTTCCACCCAGTCCATCAGAGGATGTGGAAAGTAGATCCCATTTGCTCTGGGTGACAGTCCTTTTTGCATGTGTGGTGCTAGATTCTGCCTTGATGGCGTAATCACCTTGATTGGACACTTCAGCAAGAGCCAAGCTTGCCCACAGTCGCAAAAAGAGGCACACAAATGGCATCATTTGAGAGTACCCCGTGATCCTAATTCAGTATAGAAGTCAGGCAGAAGTAAATAAGTAACAGTTTATGAGCAGATGATACAGTAAAGGAAATAGATATGATACAAATTAATCATGACTTAACAGATTCACACTGTATCTAAGCCAGAAATAAGCACGGAAAATTAAATGACTACTGCATGCCAGCTGTTCCATGACAACTTAGTTATATACATTTCAGAGTAATAACTTTAAGTTTAACCCAGGAATTAAAGAAAAACATAAAATTCCTCCCCAAAATAGAGACACTTCAAGTCCACTTTTCAAAATGTCATCTATAACGAATTCTCTACAGAAGCAGTTAAAAGGCTTGGGAATGTTAATGTGGTATGGATAAATTTTACTCATCCGTGATGTACTGAAGACATTTGCCTCTCTTAACATATCAATCCACCACTGTAATAAAATCAGCAAGATAAACTGCATCTCACATCCCTCCCTGTAATTCATAGTGTTTATCTTGTAAGATAAGAATGGCAAATGTGCTCCATCTTTTCAGTGTTCACACAGAACCAAATGAATCTGCTTATTGTACATGTTTTTGTTTATTTAAGATTTGGACAGAAGGGTAAAGCTATAAGGATTGAGAGGGTTGTCTACACTGGGAAAGAAGGCAAAAGTTCTCAAGGATGTCCAATTGCTAAATGGGTAAGTGATGTGCACAAATGTTAAGACTAATGTAGCGCAGTATGATGGTTCATGTAAGTAGACAGCAGTGAGGTGTCCCTCTGTTAGTTGACACTATGAAACGTAAAATAGCTCAACGGCAGCAGTACCACAGGACGCCTGTAGCCTGCTCCCACCCCAGTCTCTCACACTCCACTTACTTACTGGATGGAGAACAGCAAGAATAAAATTTGGCTTAGAGGTATGAAAACCTGAGAAGGAAGGCAGATTTGCTTAGCTTTAAGATTCGCACCACCAGACATTCTCATTGCTATTTCATTTTAGCTTACAAATAAGTCCACTAAGTGCACCACTGTGATGTTTTTAAAATGCACTCCCAGTTCAAGAGAGGCACTAGGACACCCTCTTAGCAAACACTGTTGTACTTTGGCACCAATTACTAAGTGGTTTGGGTAGGCTGGGGTAAGACAGGATGAGGAAAAACTGATACATGATTATAGTCTCTGTGCATGCCAGACTGCACTTTTTTTTCAGAAATACCCACAGTAGCACAAGCACTGGGAAGCAAGGACACTCTTTTATTTGAACATCTACTGCTTTCCTCTCATCACTGTAATGTTTGTATGTAGTAAGGGCAGGTCACAAAGCTGCGGCTGATTACAAGTTTAGCTGCTTAAGTTTGGGAGAAAAAGGGAGAGAGCTCCCATGTCATTATTTAGTCCCTTCTTTAGCTGCCTGCCTTTCCTCACATGGCTCCTGCCCTGAGCACAGGTGTCTACCATCCAGCTCTGTGTGGGGCGGCATCTTGCTGCTCACTTCCTTTTGCCCACTAATCCAACTGGGCCACTTGTACCATAGTGCAGATTCAGGAGAATATTCCTGCTGAAGCAGAACAAGGGGGATATCTTTACAAATCTGGTTTCCACCACCATGGCTTTCCATGCCATCAGCCAAGCTTAGCCTCTTAAAGTCATCTTCATTAAACAGAAGGGTTAGCCCTGGCCCATATCCCTAAATGACTAAAAGGGACCGAGTTGCCTGAAACAAAGACAGAAATAGAAGTAGTCTCTCCACACAAGCACTAATGCTGAGGTTTCCTATTCCCTTGCTTTTCACATTAAGAAACACATTGTTTGTGTTGGGGCTCTGGGGGTGTGTGTTGCTGTGCATGCAGGTAGTCCGCAGAAGCAGTCAGGAGGAAAAGCTACTCTGCTTGGTGCGCGAGCGAGCGGGTCACACGTGTGAGACAGCCGTGATTGTGATTCTCATCCTGGTCTGGGAGGGAATCCCAACAAGCCTGGCCGACAAGCTCTACTCCGAACTCACCGACACCCTGAGGAAGTACGGCACGCTCACGAACCGGCGGTGCGCCCTGAACGAAGAGTAAGTGAAACAAAGGGTATGCTCACCAAACTTGCAGCCCTACCTTCAGCCTCTGACCTGGCACCTGCACTAGTGCTGTTGCCCTGAAATACACATAACCTTTCCAACTATTTCAGGCAGTCTGAAAACCCACAAACCTTGTGAGAAAAGCAAAGTAAACGTTCTTGCAGATCAGGGAAAAACATCTTCCCAGAGTTGTGAAACCCCTCAGGATACTTAAAGGAAGAGATCTAGGCAGATACCTCAACCTTGAAATAAAAACTGCACTAAATTAGATGCACTAAATCATACTGTAAGCCTACAGTAGCTAAAGAAACAGTACTACATCGTCATCCCGTGTCTTTCTGATAGCAAAGAACATTTAGACCAAAATTAACATCACTATGGCTGTACATTACTTTGGCTTCAAGGGTAGAGTCATATTTCAGGAATTACTGCTTAGCCCATGTCAGAGGGCTCCCACAGTCTTGCAGTGCTGTCAGCATATGCCCCTTTCAGGTACCACGAGTATCACTACCTAACAAGGCACCACACAAACATACCCTCTTTTGAGCAAACTCAGGTTTCTCACAGAAGTGTAGAAACCTCATAGTCCTTGCTTTGCACCCATGAAATTATTCACTCCAATAAATTCTTCTGTTACAATGCATATGCCTCCCTCTTTCGTTTCTTCATTATTTACTGACAGAAGACAATCCAAGACCAGTGATTCCCCAGAGCACTGGCAGAAGGCCGATGCCCACTGCAGGCATGCCCCAGGGTGACCCACTAACAGCCACCTTCTCTTATTTTTCAGACGGACTTGCGCATGTCAAGGGCTGGACCCTGAAACTTGTGGTGCTTCATTTTCCTTTGGTTGCTCCTGGAGCATGTACTACAATGGTTGTAAGTTTGCCAGAAGCAAGATTCCAAGAAAGTTTAAGCTGATGGGGGATGACCCAAAAGAGGTTGGTGTCCGTTTCTAAAATGAGCCTCATTTGCAAGGAACTGTTCCCTGTCACTCTGCAAATAGAGATACAGAATGAGAGACCAGGGGCCAGAGCCCTGCCTGAATGGCATACATGAAGGGTAATTAAGTAACTGCCAGTCAAAACTGATTGATTCCAGTCACTGAGCCAGCTGAATTGACTGTCCAAATTCTGACAGCTGGTAAAAGCCCTGAGACTTGAAACCGTGTTTGTAGGCTTTCACAATTAGAGGAGAGGGCATGGCCTGAATAATTGTGGCTGTATCAAGCCTGCAATCAGGCATTCCCCAGTGGCACAGAGGAAGGTTTACCAACTGAATGCACACAGCATTGCGACCAGGAACCAGAGCAGACTGCATGGAGACAAACATCATGAAACATCATGAGATGACAATAGGAAGAAGAGGATAGGAAGATTTGTTCTATATACAGTTATGCCCCACTGAATGTCTCCAGACCGGGCTCTGTGTTACAGCAAACTAGCAACTGTTTAAAATGAGTCAGAGTAATAAAAAAAAACATTGACCTTAGCCTGGACACAAGATACCTTTGAAGTTATAACTGCAGCGACTCCTGGACACCTCCAGGTAGTCATGTGTCTGGGAGGCTCCAATGGCCCAGTCTACTTTTTGGCAAGCACATGCAAATTTAGTCCCTTGTGTACTGACACATAGGTCCATAGCTTACTCTGTATTCTGGTGCCTTACATAAATCCAAACATTTCTTTCACGTGATCAGAGCACCAGGTACTTCTGCATCCTGTGGCCTGTGCTGAGAATAGCACGCTATTTAGATTATCATCATAATTGACATACAGTTTTTCCTCCCCACTGCTCTTCTACGACCCCAGGAATTACAGAATAGCTCTCCTTCAATCATACTGTGGCACAAAGCCTTCTTTATCACAGCACACAATCCTAAATCCTCTGAATTTTCTAAGCTGGATACCTGGCCAGAGCCTACCAGGGCACTCTTCCAACTTGCATTGCTGGATTTACTTCCCATGGAAGCCAGAGCTGGGCAGGGAAGATGGTTTTACCTTCCAGTCTTGTTCCCACACAAAATCGGGGCAGCCAAAGCATATGTCCAGACCAGGGGCTGGGTCCCATAGCACAGAGAGAGTTTATAGACAACACAAATAGGATCCTCACCAATAAAAAATGGCAGCCTACAGGCCATACAAAAGCTCCAAGTTCTGGCAGCAGCCACAAGGTCACAGCAAGATATTTCTGACAATTTCATAATGTCATTTGGAAGTCCCAAACTAGGATATAGTCCCATAGTAGGAGATATAAACTGTTAATGCACCAAACATCTCTCTCAAACCCGTAGGTTTTTCACAGTTCTTCACACATTCTTAAAATACACAGACTTCTAAAAACAACTATACCACTCCAGTATGCCACTGTTCTTTATGCACTTGAAATTAAAAATAAGGGTCTCATACAAGCAAGGTTTTGAATTTGGGATTCTCATCCTGAGAGCATGGGGAACAATTGTGGAATATGTTATTAAAGTCCTTCATTTTGAGAGTGTGTACCTCTCCTTACAGAAAAAAAGTGTGGTCATTCCTATTTCCATATCACCAACTACTAGACATGCCCACAATTCCTCATTACTTAAGAATTGGGAACTTTCTGAAGTCTGAAGTATTTAAAGAATTTTAAATTACTGCATGAAAAGATATTTCAGTGTGTTGAAGTGCTGTCATGGCAATGTGCAAACCCCTTAAATTAGGCAGATTTACTTGATGGACCATTCTGATATTATTTCTCTCAAGCTTTTTGAAGAGTATTATTTTCCCAAAACTCCAATAGGGAAAATAATAAGGATCATCACAGTTGGATCCAAAACATCTCCAAGCTGAAGAATGTGATTCTTCTTAATATAAACCAAATAAAGATAAAAGTATGTGATGTCCTCTTGCAAGGATCACACTGCACTACTACTGCATTACTTTAAAGGCTGTGAAACAATAAAATTAGGAGATTCGTAACAGTTACTGTCTAAACAAGAACGGCAACAGTCTAAGCCTTTACACAACTATCAGCGTAAACACAGTTGTGTAAAGTCCCTAACTTCTCAGATCACATACATACACTATGGAAATGTCATTGAACTCCATTCCATCTCCCAACAGGAAGAAAAACTAGAATCCAATTTGCAGAACCTATCAACCCTGATGGCCCCTACCTACAAGAAGCTTGCACCTGATGCATATAACAACCAGGTACGCTGGGGGAAAAAAGGAATTTGAGCAGTCATGCAAATAACCTCATTTCTACCACACTTCCCAATGCTTCAACCTTGCGCTAAACCATTACGTACATTTTGCGCCAGCATTCCTTTGACATCGGGGTGAACACAAATGGAAATGAACAGTTCCACTTTTAAATGCTTTCAAAAGTAAAACTAGCAGAATTTGGTCTACTACATAGAACTAGTCTTTTCACCAAATCAACACAATAAAATTATTTCACACTTGAGCAGAAATCCTCAGCTCTACAACACGAATTTCTGGACTATTCACCAGCCAAACTAGCAAAGCAGCCATGAAGATGGTGTGAGATAGGCAACAGTGCCAGAAGGCAGTGTATCATATTGCACTCAAGTCCTGAAGCTGCAGTTTCTCTTCTGCTGTCTCAAGTGGCAGATGAATTTAGTTGTCACCAAAATAGCCGTTACAAACATGCTTTTAAAGCAAAGTTTCATATTTGAACCCTCAGCCCTGCATATGCACACACGTGCCTGCAAGAGCCTTCTTGCACGAGTGGATTGCACACGCATATTTCCTGTGAAGCAGTGTTCACAGATACTAGCACATTCAAAGCTTTTACAAGGTTGCCAGTGTGGCTGTCTCTCATCTGCATTCTTTTAGCAAACCTCTTTCAGATACTTGCATCAAAATTTCACAACATAGCCCTTGCAAATGCATAACTGTTGGCCTTCATTTTCATTGCTGAGATTCTCTACCATTACAGACATTCACAGAACTTATAGTCTCCAAACTATCAGCATCATTGCAAACAATGACATCTTCTTTCTTTCCTGTTGACAGCATTATGATGTAGCAACCAGCACAAGACAGATCTTTAACTGTAACAGAAACAATAAACTAACACAAAACTGTCCATTTTTATTTGCCATAAAATTCACTCCTTTACTGCATATTTAGTAGCACCCAGACAGGGTAAGTAGATTCAGTACAGGCTTACCGGGTAAGATAATGTTTGGAGAGTCATTACGGAGGAAACTGACCGTGTGCCCACTAGCTGTGGTTATCTGTCCAAATATCTGAGAGATGTTCTGCAAGAGAAGAAAAGAAGAGGAAAAAGAAAAAAAAAAATGAGGGGGTGATGAACAATAAAATGGTTCTTTGCTTGGGCTGCTTTGCTTTTCCCACAAAAATTCACAAAGGAACTTTTCTCCATGTAAGCCATGGTCCTGCCCAACACTTGTTGAAAATACATGCTTTGACAAGTTTCAATTTTTTCCTTGTGTAATAAGGCGTGTGTATATCTTGGCCTAATTCAGGAGTTTCATGCAAACTTTGCATTTGCAGGGAAACCCTGATCAAGCTATCAGTGGTTTAAAGAGAGATGATCAAGGCCTGATTTGTGTGCTCTTGTAAAAGGTTCAAAACCAAAAAGCTCTAAAACCAATGCCCCTTCATATCCTCAAAAGAAATTCCAAATTCCCACATTTATTCTAATCCAAGTATAGATTGCTACTAAATTAAAATCTCAAATTGGAAAGGGTCTGTTTTTCCAACTGGACCCAACAGAACATCTCAGAGAACCACTGCATCAATATACTTTAATCGGACAGTTCTAGTCTGGCTAACGTTTCAGACCACTCTCGTTTAATTCCAAAGAAGTTTACACAATTCAAGTTTTGTTCTGCTTTTATTTTCAGATTCCAGGGAAGTAAATAATCCAGATTTTAAAAATAAAGGTCTGTGAGCAAACTAGACATCGTTAGTGATCCTGGATCAAGACTTGGCAATTTCACCTTAACTTAAAATGGGATCCATTAAGTTCCATTAAGCGTAGATTTTTTCTGCATTCACTTGAAAGGTTCAGGAATTTCAGCAAAGCATTTTACAAATGTGGTTTCGTTTTTTATTTTCTAAATAAAATATGAAACCATCATTTGTCTAAGGCTTGATCTTCCATAATAAAATCCTTTCTTCTTGTGTACGGTTTATTGTTGCATCATCAACTCTTTGCAAAGCTCCTTAATAGTGACTGCACAGGTAGAAAGTACTGTCTTGACTGAATAATCTCTCTTCATTTGGTCAGGGGTTAGAGTTGTACTTAAGCTAATGAAATACACATTTAGCGTGCCAAAATATTACAAATCAAAAAGCAAATTATTATTTTTCATTAAGTCATTCTAGCATCAGTTTTCTAAAGCCATTTTCCCTTAATAGCTTGGTATGTTTCCAGTCTACACGAACATACCACTCTTACAGTGCCAGATACTGAAACCATGCACTGCATTTGTCATGTAAAAACACCAACCACTGGCAGAGAATCAAAAGTAATACACAAGGAAAGGTATTATTGGCCAATCTCACAATCACACCAGACACAGAAGGCAACAGGGAACAAAGCAGCAAAGAATGAAGTACAGATACAAAATTGCCATCAAATGGCTTGATTTTATTTGCCTTCAAGAACTGCACGTTGTCACCTCCAAGATGTTAGGAGACTTGCATGTTGTCATGGTGGAGCATTCAGTGCTTATTCCATGTGCTGGAGCATCCAGCTCGGCTGCAGTGATACCTGTGATCTCTTTCCAGATCGAGTATGAACACAGAGCACCAGAGTGTCGCCTGGGTTTAAAAGAAGGTCGCCCATTCTCAGGAGTCACTGCCTGCCTGGATTTTTGTGCTCATGCTCACAGAGACTTGCACAATATGCAGAATGGGAGCACACTGGTAAGTTCATGATGCATACAGCTTCCTTACTCCAGCACTAATTTCGTATATTTAATTCATTATCTCCCATCTGTTTAAATTTATACTTGCATAACACAGCTTGCTAAAAAAAGAAACATTAAGCAGTAACTGAGCTAACTTACTACCCCCTACATAATTTTTCATTCAAATGAATGAGACTTATGGTGTATTAAAGAAAGGTTTAATATAGAACTGGTAAAAGAGAAACCATGGAGACAATGGAAAGAAGGTCCCAGCAGAGCTGAAATGCCTGTTTCAGTATTCCTGGCACAAAATGGTTTGTATTTGTCCTCTTGAAATACTTTTTTTTTTTCCTAACAACTTTGGAATCTATCTTCTAATAAAATAAAAATGGAAATAACTTCTTTCCAAGAGAGTTTTAGAAGTTATGGATTTCATTCCAGCTTGGGATGAGCAGGAAGTCTGCAAGAGTTGCCATCCTTTGTATTGTGCATGCACCTTTTACCCTCTTCAGTTCTGATCTCTAGCACGTACACAAAAGGTTCTGTAGAAGACACCAGAAAAGTGAACTCATTTTCAATGTGTGTTGGATTATTTCTGTTCCCTGTCTACTCTGTGACAATACAGTTGGGTAAACGTGAGAAAGAATAATATTCAGTTTTGAATAATGATCATTGTTGTAATTTGAAGCAACTGCCTAGATTCACAGTGCAGCTCTTATTGTGACCAAAGAGAATACCTACTTTTTTAATACCAACTAAGTTTTTCATATTTCCAGGGTCTGACTTAATTGACAAGACAACAACCACCAATACAATATATATATTTCTAGCTGAGCTTTCTTCGTAAAACTGGCTGATGCAATTATTTTGCTACAGAATATGTCTGTATCAGCATCTTTTTCCACCGAGATCCTCCCAATACTTGTTTTAGCTGGAGCTAACACAATGAGCATGCTGCGTGACACAACAGTTAACTTCCTTAAATCTTATCATTAACATTATAGTTCCTGTGCAAAATCCTGGAAATTTCCATCGTGAGGGGGTGTGAAATACAATGGCAGTGTGTTAGATTGCACACTGTTCCTAATAGGTAGCTAACTAATGTATTATAGTGAAAAAAATCTTCTGGTGTGTACAAAGTCCCAGATTCCACTGTTTTAGCTCTCTGGCCATGGTACAGATCACACAGTTTATTTCACGTTAGGGTAATCCTGTTGCCATACTGTTCATTTCAGCACAAGTACAAGAAATAGATATATATACCTTCTGCTCCTATTAATGCTGTCCAACAGAGCAATGGAAGAAATGAAATTGCAGGCTTATGCTATGCATAAATTGCACAGAAGCTTACAGTTTAAAAATAGCTTGCCAGATGCCAACACCAACAGTGGCAGGGCAAGGTAAAACACACAGGCTAATATTTCAGATCTCTTCTTCTCAGACTGGTTTGAGAGAGTTACTCTAACACACCTTTCTGACAGGTTTGCACACTAACTAGAGAAGACAATCGTGAAATTGGCCAAACACCAGAAGACGAGCAGCTCCACGTGCTCCCGTTATACAAAGTCTCTGATGTGGATGAGTTCGGAAGCACTGAAGGCCAGGAGGAAAAGAAGAGGAATGGCAGCATCCAGGTCCTCACCTCCTTTCGTCGAAAAGTAAGGATGTTGGCAGAGCCTGTTAAGACGTGTCGGCAAAGGAAGCTAGAAGCAAAGAAAGCAGCTGCAGAAAAGCTTTCCTCCTTGGAGAATGGGTCTAGCAAAGCTGAAAGAGATAAGTCTGCTGCAGCACGCAACAAGCAAGGCAACTCTGAGGCGGCAGGTCATGCAAAGCAGCTAGCAGGTAAACACATGAATCTGATCGAGATCTTTATCAACAGTGGTAAGCTTCCTAGGAAACAGGGCCATTTATAATCAGTCTCAAGAAGACCATTATTCTCAGCCCAATAACATTTTAAAGTAAAAAGGAAAAAGAATTCTTGAAAGTAAATATCAATGTTGTATTATGTACTTATGTACTAGAGTGCCAAATTGCAGTCAGCTCTGGAGGAAAAAAAAAAAAGTTGCATGAGAAATTCATTATTGTTGGATATTTAATACCTATGGAAATCTGGTGCTTTTGCAAACTCTGCTTGCCATACAGCATATCAGAAAGTACCTTTAAAAGATTAGTAGTTCTAGAAGCCATGAAGAGAAGTGTATGATGCTGCTCCCAAAGAAAGAATGACCTACACATCACTCACTGTCTGCCACTGTTACAGAGAACCTCCTAATTTGAGGGGATTCAAGCCTAACCTCTTTACCACTATTTCTGCTCTCTGCTTCAAGACCAAAAGCAGGGAAGGTTTTTCCATAGTTGAGTAAGAATTTAAAAATCCACTTAATCCCTGGCAGTTTTCATCAGTAGATTTGAGACTCCTGATCAAAAGAGTTCATCATGACTCTTTTATTGTTAAAGCAACTTTATCAGAAAGGAAAAAAGCGATACATCCAAAGCCAGCCAGAGGGTCACTGAAATACCTCTGAATAGAAGTCAGCTGTCCCATGACCCAGGCTAGGGTTACAACCATTAAACGATGCCATTTCACTTTAATGAATGATGGTTTTGCTCTTATGTCTTCAGTTAATCTCACTTGTTACTGAACTGTTCTTTCTATCAGTGAATGTCACTGTTGTTTTTTTGCATAAAGCTAGGGATATTTTTTTGAGACAGCTCTATTTAGATGAGAAGAATTATTCTTGGGGAAAAGAAGGTCACCTTGTTGCACGGCTGTTTGGGAGCACTTTGATGCTCCATTTCACGGGCTACTTAAATGATGATTCAACTCTTTGGGTTTTGGGCATGTGATTCTGAACAGATTGCACTGTCCTCTTTTTCCCCATTGCCACGAGCATCTGATCTCACTGGATACATGCCAAAAAGGATGAGTAGCCTGAGTATTTATTCAGCTTCTTAAAGGACAGTATTTGAGATATGAGAAAGGGAACTTCTGTTAATGTATCATATGATATACTTTATTAGAAAATTCATAGATATGTATCATGAAAAGTCTATGAAGTATGTAGTCTGTTGTGTGTTTTTCAGTTTGGTTTTTTTTTTTTTTAAAAAAAAAAAAAGCTTGTTTGTTGTGTGTTATTTTCTTTCTTTTCACATCTACAGATCTCTTACGCCTTTCAGGATCAGCCACACAACAACAGCAGCAGCAACATCCACAGCGCACTCTCCCTAACAACCCTCAGTCAAATCCTATTAACTCTTACTCGGGTTCAGGTTCTGCAAATCTCTATGTAAGGTTGCCCAATCCAGCCAGTGCTTATCCAAGCTCTTCATACACTTCAGATCCCTATGGAGGGTCCAGTCCCATGAACCTTTATACAACCTCATCACAGCCTGCGGGGTCTTATTTGAATTCTTCCAGTCCCATGAACCCTTATTCAGGATCATTAAGTCAAAATAACCAATATCGACCCTACCAATGCAATGGAAACATAGCTATGGACAATTGCCCCTCTTACTTGAGCTCCTACCCTTCCCAGCATCAGCACGTGGACTTGTATAGTTGCCAGAGCCAAGACCATATGTCTAAACTAAGTCTACCACCCATTCAAACATTATACCAGCATAGGTTTGGGAATAACCAGAGTTTTGGTCCCAAGTACTTGAATTATGGAAACCAAAATACGCAGGTAGACTCCTTCAGTAATTGCACCGTTAGACCGAATGTGCACCACGTAGGGTCTTTTTCTTCTTACTCCACCCATGAGGCTGACAGCCATTTTATGGAGGTTGCCTCAAGGATAAAATCTAATTTGAGTAATCCAAGCATGGATTATACCTCCATGACTAAAACCAGTGATCATCATCACGTGCAACCCCCTCCGCACTTAGCACATGACTACCATTCTGCTGCAAGTATGTTTAGTGGTCCTCCTAATTCTCTGCATCTCCAAAATAAGGATAGTGAAATGATTTCACACGCAGTTAATGGCTTGTCTAACATGCTTCCAGGTCAAAACCATGATAGGACTACTCCCCAGGGTGGTTTAGATAAAACTGATGTGCTGAATCCAGAAAAAGCAGAGGATCCCGATGAAGTCTGGTCAGATAGTGAGCAAAGCTTTCTGGATCCAGAAATTGGAGGAGTGGCAGTTGCTCCATCTCATGGGTCAATTCTCATAGAGTGTGCAAAACGTGAGCTCCACGCAACAACTCCCTTAAAAAATCCCAACAGGAACCATCCCACCAGAATATCCCTTGTCTTTTACCAGCACAAGAGTATGAATGAGCCAAAACACGGTCTGGCTCTGTGGGAGGCAAAGATGGCTGAGAAGGCAAGAGAGAAAGAAGAGGAATGTGAAAAGTATGGTCCAGACTACGTGCCTCAGAAATCTTATGGCAAAAAAGCAAAGCGGGAGCCTGTTGAGCCACACGAACCCTCAGAGCCAACGTATGTGCGCTTCATCAAGTCTCTTGCACAAAGGACACTGTCGGTCACCACAGACTCCACAGTAACTACATCTCCATATGCCTTTACACGGGTTACAGGGCCTTACAACCGGTATATCTAACTTCACCCCTTCGTTGGTTACCTCATTTGAAAAACACCTTGTCAGTAGGGTAGTTCTTTAGGTTTTGAGGAAGGCAAGGGTGGAGAAGAAAACAGTGTTTTTACGAAACTCATCAGTGGAAAAAAGCCTCAGCACACCAGCAAAAAGAGGTAATCTCACTAGCGCACTTATTTTCCACTGATTTTTAAGTGGTCACAGATGGCATGTAGGAAACAAGACCAAAGCATCCTATGCAAAAACAAAACAAAAAAGTGTTTCAGAATTTACATTTGAAAACACTGGCTCCATTACTGAAAGAGATAATCTGCAAATGGATTTATTTTTTTTTCCTTACAGTTTTGCACATCTGTGGCCACTTTTAATGTCATCAAGTTTGCATAGTCATGGAACAGGAGCAAAAAAGAAAAAACCCTAAAAAAAAAAATACTGTAGTGTTACAACTGCAGTAATCTTAAAATAACATCTGGTGCTGAATCTATGATGTACTGAAATACTGGAATTATGGCTTTTTAACACACAGTTTTTACTGTAATCTTATTAGTCTCTTTGATTTTATTTAACAAAGTAGATAAGTATAAAACATAACGAATAGACAGCAAAACACTGAATTTGTTTGGATATTCTAAAACCATGGTGCTATCTAAGAGAATGGTGTCTTTATTTTAACAGTCGAACAGTTAATGCCTTTATAACAAAATGTCAATGATGTAGTCAAATGTTCTTCAACAACAGGAAGGACCTTTTCATTCATGTATGTATTGAATTTACCTGGTGTTAAAATAAGCTTACTTTTTAACATATGGGAATTACAGAGACCTCTGGATTTTGCTCATCCAGTCAAGTCCTAGAAAAGGACAATAAAATAGAGAGATATTTTTTTTTAAATAGTGTTTCAAAAGCACTTTGTCTACCTAAGCTTGGCAACTTGAACAATGCTAAGGTACTAAGACATTAAAAAGAAAAAAGAAAAAAAAAAAAAAAGAGTTTACTTTGATTTTAAAATGCAAAGATAATTTTTTAAACTAAAAAAAAGCTTTTAAATACTTTTGTTTTAGCCATGCATCTGCTAGTGGGCTACATATCCATTTTTAATACAGTCAGTTATGGTAAAAATGGGGCTTACTGGATATAAGGGAATACTTCAGTACACAAAACACATGTTTTTTCTGGTGCTCATCTCACACAGCTATACTGTAAACTGTTTTCTACAATTATTATGACAAGTTCATTGCTCAAATATGTACAGTTTTAAGGAAAGAATTTTATATTAACCACAGGTAATAATTAGCAGCATGCAACAGACTACAACTAGTTAGCTTGGGCTTCTGCTGTTTTTAAAGATCTGTATGCTCTTCAAATATTGAATGGCAGACTGCTTTTGTGTTGATAATTATGTACATTGTGGTGCAAGTCATTTCTCGGTGCAAGTGTCCTCTTTTCCAGGAAGATTGAGCAGACTGATGCCTACACAAGATGAATGAAACAGGGTTTGTTCTGTGTGATTCCGTTGATTAAATAGAAAAAAAAAAAAAAATAGGCAGCTGGCTTGCTGTGGTGGTTTTAAATCATTAATTTCTATTAAAAAAAAAAAAGCAGGAGAGTTGTATAGTAAATTAAATTGTAAACAAAACTTTTTTTAACGCAACGCTTTAGTATTTTAGTACTGTAAAAATATTAAATCTATATATATTTGGGTTTTGAGCTGAATTCACATCATGGTGCTACTCAGCCTGCTACAAATATATCATAATGTGAGCTAAAAATACATTAAAAGGTTTGAGTGATGTTCCTACTTGTCATATACCTCAACACTAGTTTGGCAATAGGATATGGAACTGAGTGTGAAAGTTTATATATTGTATACCATCTTTTTTCCCCCCAATAGCCTTTGAAAAAAAAAAAAACAAAACAAAAAAAACACAAAACAAAAAAACTCAATACTTGACATTTTAGCAAGTATAACTTGAACTTCAACTTTTTTTTTTTTTTTTTTTTTTTGGTTCTAAAAATTCAGGGATATTTCAGCTCATGTTCTCCTATGCCAACGTGTCACCTGTGTGTATGTAAAGCTGTTGTAGGTTAAATATTATTCTTGGGTTTTTTGTTTTGTTTTTCTTTTTTTTTCCAGGGATTTAATGGTTTTCTTTTGAATCCCATCTCTAATTTCTCTTGTACATGTATTGATGTAACTAAAACTAATTTTGTAAATTCTTTAGCTCTTTTTATTGTAATGAAAGTGTTTAAGAGATCTAGAATGTTTTGCCTGTTTCAAACGAATAAACAAAAAGAAAGTAGAATGCACTGAGCTGATTAAAGGGAAAAAATGTAAGGCAGGGGTTTGGCAAGTGACTGTTTGCTAGAGTTGTTCAAGTCACTCTCTAAACAAGGCTTCTTGGATACTGTAATGAATAAAATATAGAAAGGTACAGTTTGTACAAGGGCTTCCCTAAACATGCAAACCTCCATGTCCCAAATATATCTTGTGCAATATACTGTAAGATTAACTTTGGTCGAAAGAAATTTTATCTAATAGAATCACAAGCTAACTTGAGTAAATCAAAGGAGGCCTTTGGGTTTAATGGTCAAATATTTATTATGGCAATTTTGGTTTTTTAATTCTCAGTCTGTGACTTTACCCACTGCATTGAAACAAAAGTTTCGCCTTTTTAAATAAATAAAAAAAATAATGATGGTTATATGTCAGATTAATTAAATCGTTATAAACCTTCATCTTTTGGTGATTTTTGGTTTTTGGTGGTTTTTTGTTTTGTTGTTTTGGGGGTTTTTTGTGGGTTTTTTTTTGTTTAAGTCCTATGTTATTCACGTACTCCAAAGTAGATGTTTGGTTAATATGCCGTACACCGTCATTTGCCAAACTGCTGGCAGCAGGAGCATGAAGCTTAGTTGGTGAATCAGTTTTGTATTGTAAATACCTGAACTGTAATTTTTGGTGTACAGAACCCTGCCTCAGTTGGAACGAATGACAAAGCAGACCTAAAATTGCTTGTATAGGATTATCAGGTTGACTATAGCCATACTTGAAGATGCTTCTGAGTGGTGTCAACTTTACTTGAATGAATTTTTCATCTTGATTGACGCACAGTGGTATAAAGTTCACTTCTAAAGCTAGTGGTTAACTTGTGTAGGAAACTTTAGCAGTTTGACACTAAGGTAATGAACTTCTGTGTGCATTTTCTATGCTTATGTTCTTTTTTTTTTTTTTTTTTTTTTACTTCAGTTTCATTCATTTTCATGAAATGTTTGGTATGTCTATAAAAAGAATCCAAGGATGGTTATAAATACTGTAAGTATTGTAATGTAATGCAGGTTATTTGAAAGCTGTTTATTATTATATCATTCCTGATAACGCTGAGATGTGGGTGTTTTTAATAAAATTTATATTTATTTAATGCACTCTAAGTCTGTCTTGCAGAAACTTGTCTTTCCCTGTCATATCAGCTAACAACAAAGCCAGCACAGTGAAACGTGTCCCCTAGTACCAGTCACGGGTCAAGACCCCTAGGGGAATGGGACAACTGTCATAGAGCCACAGAAACTGCTAGCCTGGGGAACAGAAATCTAAAACTGTGTTATGAGAAACAAAGGAAGTTGCATTCATCTTCTAAGCTGCTGAAGTATGCATCGATAGACATACCAGAACAACCCAAATTTTTCAATGAAACAGGCCCACACACCCACACAGGTTTAGCCCACCTCCATCTGAGAGACTTGGTGTAGTGGTGACTTGGCAGTGCTCAGTTAACAGTTGGACTTGATGATCTTAAAGGCCTTTTCCAACCAAAATGATTCTATGATCTTCCCTGGCTCAAGCATCACACTCAAATGAAATGGATCACTAGAGACTTCAAAATAGATGATCTAGACATCACATTTATTCCTAGTTCTGCTTTGACTCTTGCCTCCCATGGGCTGGTTCCCTAGCTACCTAGCCCAGGCTACTGCTCAATAAAATTTGTGTTTACAGGGGATGGAGGCATTTTTATGGGCAGGAAAGAAGAGAGTATAGAGGATCACTGCCAGTTTCCTACTGATGTTTGTGGATGCAGATGAATATGGTATATTAAATGTCGGAATTTCCTCACTGCTCAGCTAACAGCCACAAACACCTAGCAGAGGCAGGATGAGGGAGACTTTAGGGGTTCATTGGTTTGTTTGGGGTATTTATCTCTACCTGTTTATGCATTTTTCAGCTGTTTTCAAATTTGTCTCAAATGGTGGGATGCTCCAACAGATAGTATTGTTGCGCCGGGGAGGTTTAGCTTGGATATTAGGAAAGATTTATTCACCAAAAGGGTTGTCAGGCATTGGAACAGGCTGCCCAGGGCACTGGTTGAGTCTCCAGCCCTGGAGGTATTTAAAAGACTGTAGATGTGACACTTTGGGATATGGTTTAGCAGTGGACTTGACAGCGTTTACAGTTGGACTCAATGACCTTAAGAGTCTTTTCCAACCTAAATGAGTTTATGATTAAGAAAAAACAAAATTATAAAAGCCTAAAGCCTCATGTATAATCTAAGTCACACATAACCTAGAGAAAAGCAGAAGAAAGTGTCTGAATCGATACCAGGACACACATTCTTGCAGGCGCCAGACAAAAGTTTGTTCCAAGGTCCCTTCTTTTAACTTCAAGAGATATCAGGACCGAATCCTGAAATATTCTGCTCTGCGGGAAGAGTCAGAAATTGCTGTCTCCACGGTTGCAAAATGTTTCTGCGATAATTGGTACTTGAAAGCTTTTCAAGCTTTCATTTTTAACACCCCGAGTTTTTTGTGAGCCTAGGTTACCCCATCCATCAGTGCCACACACCTCGGGAAAGCCCCCCTACTCTGTACATTCATATAGCTAAATGTCTTGGGGAAGCAGAGATTTAAAACTCAAAAAAAATCTGTAATGTTGACCCCTGGCTCTCAGCATATTCCCAGGTGGGAATGTCTTGAGGCAGGCTAGCACACTGCAGCAGCCAAGTGTTGCTCTTTTCTGTGTGCAGGTGCACTTTAATGCATTAGACAGCTGGAACCGACAGATGCACTCCTTTAACAAAGGTCTATCACCCCTTTAGAGCCTTCCCTGAAAAAGAATCCTGCCATTAATGAACATCCCCACTGCTGCCTTTTAACATAAGCAGCTCTCTCTTCACTGCTCTTCGACAGATCTCGCTTCAGAGGTGGTGCTCGTGTTGGCACAACACGCTCCCAGCCAAGGCCACTGGGAAGTCAAACCATCTCTGTAGATTCTGCTTCTCCCACAGACACAGGCTCTTCCCGAGGCAAGGGCAGTTTGCTCGTGTGCCTCAGGTGGCTGTGACCAAGGCACCACTTGCCACCACTACCCAAATCTCAGGCTGGTAGATCTGATAAAGGAGTTACAACTGGGGGTGCCCAGCTGAGCATCCAGCTCCCAGAGATAGCTCCTGCCTTGCCTTTCCTCTTCTCTTACCTCTCTGTTCTGTCACTTTCTCCCTTTGGACAGCTCAGAGAGGACAACACAGCTTTTCGACGGGAATGACTGAAAAGCCTGTGGTGACAAGCCAAGATGAGGTGAACAAACCCCAGGCAAAACTGAAGAACAAGAAGTGATGATGCTCAAAGATACAGAAATGTATCCAGCATGGAAGAGTGGGGGGGAAAAAAAGCCAACACAAACAAAAGGATGTCTTTTGGAGAAGTAGAGCACCTTACAGAAGGCAGCAGGGATTAATAAGTGGTGGCTGATGGCGATTTCTCCCTATGCACATTTTTACCACTGCTTTCAAATAAGAATTAGGAAATGTTTAAAAAAAAGCTCAAATCTTTTCACTCAAGTAAAACTCAAAGGAGGGGAACAAGACCTTTCATCTAAATGCGAACCCTGTGGTTTACACCTAGCTGGAAAACTGAGCTTACAGCAATGCACACTCTTGCCCGCAGGTGTTCAGCAGAGCCAGGCACCATGCCTGCCAGCAGAGCTGCAAGGCAGGGCTCTCCATACTTCTACACTTGTGTGACAAGCATCACGCCAAACTCGCTGAAGCTTGCTGATAGTCCAGCAGCACCGAGATTAGAATTGGTAGATACCATCATCTCAGCAGTAAATTAATACTCTGCTATTTCACTGACACAGTAACGTATATATTTTCTGAAAAACATGCATCTGTCAAGTTTCTGTTACACTCAACTATGTTTCCCTAATGCAGGCACAACTAATAATTTCAAGACACTCAGTAAACGACCATTTTGTCTCAGAGGACTGACAATTTTACTCCCGTCACCCCATGAGCTACAGTGACAGCTCTCCCTCCATCACTGTCTGCGAGACATTCTGTTTTTCAACTAAGTTCATGTATTAAGTGGGTCCCTTTACTTTGACCTGTAAATGATTCCCTAAGTTAGTTTAATTAGGGAAAATACTGTACTAGTAGAGATTCTTGCAGAACTTGCAAAATAAGTCAGCTCCGTGTTTTATTTGCCTTACCTCTAACCAGCAAAGGGAATAATTGAGGTGCATGAAGTCGGCATAGAAAGTGTTGCTGATTTAAAGGGAAATAAAATCATTCTGTTTAGAAGGAAGAAAAAAAACTTGGCACTGGGACAAGAAAGCGAGAAAGAAGGAAGAAAGTATTTTAAAGATCTGCTGCTATCCTCTCTACTTTTTTCAATCCAGAGAAAACTAGGGCTTGAAGCTGTGTACTTGACCTGCACATTGCAACATCAGGTGCTGGAGCCCCAGACAAAGACAGGGCTCACCCTGCAGCAGAGCAGGGTGCTGGTGGCCCCTATCCACACAGGGAACAAGGAAAGGATCCCCAGATCCCAGGCCATGGGGAAAGGAATTACACACCTCCTGCAGCATGGTATAACAATATACCCAAGGCCTTTCAATTTAGAAAATCTCCTTATTCTTGACTTCATAGGGTTGCCACCTTCCTTTCAGGCCTGTATCCCACACCTGTTTCTTTCAGAGGCAGGAACAAGGCACCACTCTTTCTTCACCAGACCATTTTGCCATTAGTTTAGTGGTTCGAATACTCACAACTTTGACATTCAGGTCCTCCTTGCCTGAACAGATTCAGAGCACCATCTTAAAGGACGTAAAAGGCTTAAAAATACCCTGGAGTACACACAGGCACAATCACCCCCTTCCTCCATGACATAAAAAAGTTCTTCAAATCGTTATATGAAGGAGTGGGGGGAGGGAGAGCCTGCTGTTGCACTTCCTTTTAAAATGGGGTTTAATCCTCAGTCTAAAAGCAGTGCCACTCTTGAGTCATAATCCCAGCAGAAACCCAGCACTCGCTGCTGCAGGAGCCCACGAGGGTTTGCAGGTTTTTTTTTCTTTTACAATCCAGCCAAGCTAATCGAGGTTAACCTGTTGCTCCCACTCAGGATTTGCTTCAACTAGCACATTAAATACTTTGTCTTCATAGTATTTCACACAAGGAAAACCATCCCAGGGCAAGTACATTTCCTTCTAATGTCATGGCAACACAGCTGTACGCTCCTAAACCACAGCAGAAAAAACAGCCTGGTGCCTGGCAGGAACAGCTTGGGATTGTGGTTCAGCTTTGTTTTAGCTTCCACTGCATTAGCAACTGGAACCTCATTGGATTTTCAGGCGTAATCATCTTCCTCTTTTTTCTCTCCTCTTGTTGTGATTATTTGTAAAAATGACAGCACCATTATCTTCTTGTATGTAAGCCTTCATACAAACCACTTTGGTAAAGAGATTTAACTGGAGGGGATGGCTTAAAGTGCAGTCTGCTCTGAAAAGGGATGGGGGAAGTGGCATCCTGGGGCTCCCAGCCTGCATTTCAATTACTATTGTAGCCAACATCTGATTTGGAAGAGGGGGTGGCATCTTCCCCCTGTCTGTCCCCTCTCAAAACAGATGCAAGAGATCTCCTCTGACCAGCCCTTCTCCCCACCTGTGTAGTCCTGGCTCTGTTGACATTTGTACAGGCACAAAGCTGGTCAGATGGCAGGAATCCAGTTCTAATTAATGGGAGCAAATGGTTTGCTATAAACAGAGGAAGGGTTGGCGTGGGGAGAGGTGACAGATGTCAAGCAAGGGGAAAACATCTATTAGCTGTTCCCTCCTCCACCACCACCCCCAGCACATTTGTTTTGCATGACAGCCCTTCAGTTCAGGCCCTGGTTTAAAACACTAAAGCATCCACGTATTGGATCTGTATTTGAACTTTTGCAGCATCTGCACAGCCTTCCTCAGGCAGGAGGACAGGACACTGGAAGGGACCGTATAAGGCAGAATTTTAAAACCTCAGGTTTGCCTGCTCTTCAAGAATTTATACAGTCTTATAATCAGTAACCCTGGCAAATCTCCCCTTCCTCTGTCTCTCTGCTGTTAACACTCTCCATACCAGAAGCAAGCACGCATCTTGCCAGAGGGCTGCAGTTTGCAGGCATCTGTTCTCCCAGCTCTTAGATGAAAACTGCTCATTTGCACCAAAGCACTCCCAATGTCTCTGGCACAGGATGCAAACAAGAGAAGCCTGTTTTCACCTTGATCCAGGCTCCTATGGCACCCTTAGGGGAGCTGCAGAAACGCCTCAGCTGAGCTGCTCCAGGGAAGTCAGGGACCAAGACCATGGCACAACACACCTCACAGAAAAGGCTCTAGGCTCCTCCTGTCCAAAATCCCAGGCAGCAAATACCAGCTGATCTCATGGTAGAGCAAAGGAAACTCATTTGTATCAAAACAGTGACACTGTGAGGAGGTGCCAGGTGATACCAGCCAAACCCCAGCAGTGCAAGAAATAAAAGGGGGGGTCTGACAGTTCTCGCAGCACTCACCTTGCAGGTGCAAATCCCAGGCACATAAGGTGACCAGACAAAGGTGAGCCTCTCACAGGACTACCAAGAGGTCACGGGGAACATTTAAGATCTGCTATCTTGGAAATTTTCCCAGCAGCAACACACTGGTGTTTTACAGAAAGATTTGCAACTTGGGATTCCTAGCCCCGGCGCAGGCAGAGCCATGGTTTCCAGGTTAAATCAAACAGAAAACCAGATGTGCTTTTGTCAAGGAAACCAGGTCAAGTGTAGCCACGAGGTTTCAGAGCTCCTGCAGCTGTGCCTGTTACGTGAAGAAAGCAGTGCTGCCTCCTCCTCCACCACATTCAGTATTGCTGCACAGCAGCAGCTGCTTCCTTGGGAAAGGCAGGCAAGCATCTTGCTTCCACACTCAGACCCAAAAAAACCCCCACATTTTAAGTGCAAGGGAAAGAAGAAAACTTCACAAAGTCTGAAGAGGACCTGACGAGTTTCTGTGAATCCAAGTATTCCTACATGCTCTCTTTGTGCATCTGTAGTAAGGCGCTATAGGACTACTCAAACACACAGCTAAGTATACATGTAGTCAAGTATAACTGGCATTTGACTTGCTGGGAACATTAGCAGCCATTTTTTAACTCTTCCTAAGAAAGTGGTTCTCTGCCAGTTGGCAGTCACCAGTTACACATGGCTGTTAGATTTCTCTGCAGATAGATCTCCACAGCTTAACTTATAGACTCTCTATGGCTCTTGGAAAGCCACTGTCCTCTTGGCAGAAGGGCGTGTGTGTGTTACACTTGCGCTGATAAAAACAAACCAAGGAGACTTGCTGCAGATTTGATGCCTGCCTGCTTGCCTCTAGAGCACAGACTAAGCCATGAACAGACGCTGTTTGATCCGTGGAGGTCCCTGCTGTTAATGTGTATTCCCAAACAGCTCCTGGTAAAGAGAAAACAAAATTCTTGCCTGTTCAGTTAACTCTGATCAATCAATTACAGTTAAGAAGAGAGATTATACACTACACATGACCTCCTGCCACAGAGGTTGGAAAGAGATCCCTTGCCTACCATACACACAAACATTTTCCAAAACTGCAGCTGGGTTCCTGTTGGGAGGCAAGGTCACAATTTTTAAATGACTGCCAGAATTGGTTCAAGCCTTCAGTGCAGGGGAGAGTGCAAGTGCATGAGTCCAAGACGTACCCCTCCTCGAGGAAGGAGATTACTCCTGCCATTCAACTCAAATTATAATAATGTATTTGCTGGGCCAGAGGGAGAGAACAATGCCTAAGGGGAAGCGTGACTTTGTAGTATGGGAACAGAGAGCTCTGCTGCCTGTTCTCATTTCTGCTCATGGATGTGATGTCAATATTAAACAGCACATTAAAAGACAGGGCTTAGAGATAAGCACTTGACCCCTGCCTTCCTCTTCATAGGCAACCACCTTCCCCAGTAGGCTCTCTCCTTCCCCAGCTATACTTTAAAAGCAGCCAAAACAGAGGCATGATGCTTGTTGGGATCTCAGATCCCCTGAGCAACGAGTTCACTTTGATCAGAACTTAGGCAGAGGAACACTTCGTTCTGGAGTCAGGTCACACTTCCCTCTCTACGACCTGTTCTGCGAGACTTCCATTCTGAGCAGTCCTGGGCGAGTATGAAAGCAAAATCCAGCTGTTCATAGAGGTCAGGGAGATGCAACAGCTCCAGGGGTAAGTAGTGACTGAACTGGGAATACATGGATTGCAGTTATTGATTTCAGCACCTGAACTCTGCTTAGAACCTGTTTTAGGTACCCAAGCCCCTTAACTGGGTTTCTCGGTCACAGTTTCCTTGCAAAAACGTCTGCTCCAAACCACACAGGAATGTTTTAGCAATAAACACATTAACAATTTAAGTGTTATGAGATAAGCCCTATTAGAACACTTGGCTTTTCCACATCTTTGCCTTAAAAATACCTCAAGAACTGTTCCATTGTCAATCTACAGTTTATTAAAAAAAAAAAGGGGGGGGGGGGGGGGGGCGTTGGGAAATGAAAGAGACAGCTTCCTATAAAATCTTCCAGTTCATCTAGCCCATCTCAAAGCAGGTATAGACAAGAATAGCTGCTCAGCGTGCGTGGAAAATTGTTTTACTAAATGTGGAAGGAAAAGCATTGATTCAATCTCATGGACATGAGAAGTCAAAATTGCACAGAGGTGCCATTAGTGCTCTTGCTGCTGTGAAATCTGAAAGGAGTGGAACGGCCACTTGTTCAGAGGCCAACATAAAGGCGGTGAAGGAAGCCAAAATTACTCTTCTGAATTTCCTCTTGCTGCTGCTATAATTGGGCACCCCAAGGTATTCTTTTCTCAGCCACAATAGTGAGTAGTCAAACCTGTCACTGCATACATAGTATGTAGCACAAAATTGACAGCCAGGGCAACTTTTTCATTGATTTTATTCATAATATGATCAATAAAATATTTCATTATGACCCATAAAAGCTTATTTGCATCATCAAGAGATAGGAAAGATGCTCTTATGTCTGGAAACAAGTTTTTAAAAAATAACGCCCCCAGGGATGCAGATCTGCTGACTGCTTTTTTCCAGTAAAGATCCATATAAAATTATTTCTTTTCTGATTCTAATCATGTCACATCAAGTACTGGCTAGCTGCAAGGGAAAAAAACCAAACCTCACTGGTCAGAATCAACTTACAGCTAGAGAAGTGCCATGCACTTCAACAACGATGCTTCTAGTTGTCTCAGACAGCAAGTTCAGTGCCAAAGGACCAGCTGTATTGCCTTGGCTGAAAATAACTGCACAAAACGCTAAACAAAACAGCCCATCATGCAAACTTTTCCAAGCCATCTTCAGTGAACTGCCCGAAGTGTAAAACTGAGAAGTGCATCTTACCACTGGTTTATAGCTCTGCAGGCAGAAGGGCCATATCCTAACTAATCAGAAGTGATCACTCAAGAGCTGCTGGGGATTGCAAAGAGCCGTGGGGCAAAGGGTGCTTTCTACTGAAATGCACTCTTCAGTCCATCCAGGTAAGGTAACTGGAGGTGAAGATACTTACATTTTCTTCCTTTAGCTCAACTCCATATATGTAGAAAGCAAACACCACCACCCCCCACTATGGTTTAAGGGAAAGAATGGAAAGAATGAAGCAACATCTTGAAGCCTATAGAAAGTATGTGGCCAAATATGCTACAAGCTCTTGGAGCCTTCCAAGGTTTTCAGAGTGCTCAGCTTGAAACCTTTTAAAGCCACCTGATTCTTGAAACATAGACAGGTACTTCAGCTTCTTTTTAACATCTCAGATTAACCACACAACACTCAGCTGGCCACTTTAAGAAGTATTTGAGTGCAGACTAACCATAGACCAGACTACAGTAACAACTATTTCCGTATTTATTAAAACTTTTTTTTTTCCTTCTCTCTCCAATTACAGATTTACAAAGGTAGACCTTGTTTTATACAATTTTTGATTGCTCGCAAAATAGACTATGGTACACTGCAAAACCTGGGCTGTAAGTACTCCAGATTCTGGGAGATGGTTTATGAAATGCATAGTTTTCTCAGAGCCTTGCTCACAAGGCTGAGCTCAGCCTGTGAGAACTATTTAAGACAGTGCTGCCCTGACCCTCTCACCCTTTCAAGATGCCAGAAACCCTCACAACAGCTTAGTTCTCCAAAGCTCCTTCCCAAAAGGCAATTCATAAAGTTTTAAAGCACTGAGATTACACTGGATGTAGGACTTGTGGGAAAGTTCAAGGCAAGACAATGCAGCCATTCTGCAGAGTACTACAGAATAACCATGAAGGTGTAAGAAACGACACAAAAGCGAGTGAACTGCATTCGCCCTTGCCTATTTGTCAGTAGTACAACAACCAAGCAATTTTTGCAGAACTCCAGCCAGGCTCACCACAGTTTTTACTCCAAGGTGTACACAAGCTATGCTGAACAAGAAGCACCATCTTGTAACTGCTACCAATCAAAACAAGACATGGACTGGGGATTTCTGAATGGATCATATATGACAGAGGAAAGACTGGCTTGAGAGAGAGAAAAAGGAGAAAGCTCTGTCTCGTTCAGTTTCCTCCTTGAAGAAAAACAGAAATAGTGAAAATCAGCATAATCCTGGCATAATACAGAAGGGGGGAGGAGAGGAAGGACAGTCTGAGGAGAGAGATTGCAACACTTGCTTGCTGCGGATGCGATTTTACAGTTGCCTGGTGCAATACTGCAGGAAGTCAGTCTGAGATACCGAGGATCATTTACACAGCAAAGATAATGTACTGTGTGTCCAGTTTCTCCTTTATACCATAAGCCTCCATCTGATAGGCTCTACAAGCAGGGACCTGAATGCAAGCCATGAACAGACAATGCTACCTATCAAGCGTGCCCCTGGGAACCGAGCAGGAGGAGGCCAAAGCAGAAAGTGAATCCACAAGAATGGCCGAGAAACCAATCTGGGGAGCCAGAACACAGTTTTCAGAGCTCGTACCGCATGCGACATGGGAGTACTGAGACATCAATAATGACCACAAAAAGACCACATGAGTTTCTACAGCTTCCAAAGTCCTCCAGGGATTTGAAGATTTGCTTCTCTGCACCCATTTTAAGGTGCCCAACACGTTAGAAACAGATTTGTCCTAACACAGAAGGTAACCAGAGTCTTTAGTCAGCACCATTACGCAGGCTGTTACCGCTGTTTAGGAAACCCACATTCTTATGCACCAATAATAAGACCTCTTTCTTCTACTAATAAACCATGCTCTCCTCATCCCTGAGCAGTCTAAGCACTTTAAACTGCACCATGAGCTGACTACAGCTTTGCAGGAGCCTTAGCATCCTTTCAGAGCTCCACTCTTCTACCAGGCTCACCACCCTGACTGACTCGAGAATCACAGAACCACAGAATAGCCTTGGCTGGAAAAGACCTCTAAGATCAAGTCCAACCATTAACTCAGCACTGCCGAGTCACCACTACACCATGTCCCTCAGCACCTCATCTACACATCTCTTGCATACCACCAGGGATGGGGACTCCACCACTGCCCTGGGCAGCCTGTTCCAGTGCCTGACAACACTTTCAGTGAAGAAACTTTCCCTAATATCCAATCTAAACCTCCCCTGGCACAACTTGAGGCCATTTCCTCTTGTCCTTTCACTAGTTAACTGGGAGAAGAGACTGACCCCCACCTCACTACAACCTCCTTTCAGGTAATTGTAGAGCATCAGACAACTAAGAAATTTTGAGAGAAAAAAAGCCATTGTGAGAATTAAGTGACTTCTATTTATCATTATGTCATTTCTGTTCACAGCAGGTTATTTTAGAAAATTGAAGTCTCGCTCTGTATGCTTGTCCACTGCCCTCCATCAGTCAAGAAAAAAAACCTGCTTATGCCTTCATGATATTTTCCTGCCATGGACCTTTATGACCACCTATACTAATTCCAGAAAATGAACAAAAAACTTCAGCTATTGACAGGAGCTCACACATGACTCTGGAAGGGAATATCCTACCAGGTTTTGTGGCCACTGATGCTCTACTTGCAGCAGATCAGAAATTATACCTATGGTCTCTCTTTATAGCCTGCCCCACCCCCCCCCTTTTTTTAAAAAAAAAAATCCTCTCTACCTCCCTGCTTAGCAACTCAATAACTTCTTTACCATAACTACAGAAGCCAACATTATAAAAAGTATAGTTGTAACCTGTAAGAGATTTAATAGAAAGGCTTCTCACAGAGTGAGAAGGAATGGGATGTAAACCAAGATGCTATGTAGAAGTCAAAATTCATTTATATGCATTTTGACCCTTTCATCTCTTTCATTTTAAGCACAAAAATATGAACATTAAAGCCCCTGACTTTAGATACTTTCAGAGGAAAGTCAGTGAACAACAAATCAATCCAATCACTTCAAGTACTCTCACATGGGAGTCACACCCAGACTGTAGGGTTTTGTATTTGATTTGAAGGCACCTTGAAAATAAGAAAGGAAAGAAGGAGTTGGGGATGAGTAATTCCCTTAGGCTGGAACATGGCATGATGACTGGATTGATAATAAAAAGAAATTATATTCACAAAGTCTAGAAAAAAGGTAAGAAGCAGAGAGGAGGTAAGGAAACCCCAGGAGTGAATGGCAGAACTTCCACACACATTAGAACAAAGTCAATCTCACTCTGTTTCAATCTCTTTCACAAGAAGAAAAGGCATGCGCTGCTGTAACCAAAACAGACATCTCGTAAAGTGACCTGGCTTGTTCTGGGTACAGTCAGCATGCAGGTTTGTTTATTTGGTTGGTAAACTGTCACTAAATTGTCTAAACAGGTTAAGATCATCTAGTTCCTCCACCTGCTCTGTGCCTGCCCTGCTCACACCCAGCTTGTCCCCAACAAAACATGGACTTATTCAACCATTGCTAATTAGCACTCCCAAGCCTCCACCCAGCACAACTGGGAGCTGTGCCTTCATTTGAACAGCAACACTGCTAACACAGTTTGTTCCTTATCAGCTGCAGGGAGAGGTTTCACACTGCAAAGTAAATGCTTGTAAGCTCCACAGGAAGTAAGCTATGATTTCTTGCTGTAATGCACAGAAAGCATCAGCAACAAAAGTAAACAAAGAGAAAGGTCAGTTACAGCCAGTTAATAAGCCAATTCACACCTCTTAGCTGAAACTCAGTCTCTTAAAATTAGTAAAAATCTAGCTGAAGCCTGAAATGCTTCCAGGTGCAGGCACTTTCTCCTTTGCTTACTACTCGGGCTTCTCTCTGATAACCCAGGATTAAACAGCATCATTCCTCTTGACAAGAGGTTTTACCTGTTTTCTTGAGCCCCAAGACACCAGCCTAGTTTAGACATACAGCCTCTTGTGCTCTACTGTATATTTGCTTCCAAAACATGTTAATTATTACACTAACACACAGTCCTATGAATGCTGTATTAAAAAAATCAGGCAAGCATTAGCTGTAAGAGCATTTAATCACAGCCTGAAAACGGTTAGACTCAGGAGCAGACTCCTCCATGCATCACGAAACTCCTTTTCCATTTCCACCAATAACACACACAAGACTTGTACTTTCTCACGGAGTATCACAAGAGCCTTAGTCACAGCCTCACATACGCTCCCCTGCCACATCAAACCGTAATGCATGACACACCCCGCAACATGGCCACGTCTTTGGGTTTGCTTATGGAACACCTCCAGGCAAGGAGCCAGGGACACGGGATTACAGGCACCCTACTCCCTCCCAGGTTGTTTTATCACGTGTGGAGCACTGAAAGAACATGGATAGTTACACCAGCAGCACAGCCCAGAGTGCTTCTGCCATTTATAACTGGATTGTTTTTTCACTTAATTTTTTTTAGAAGTCATGTAGTGGAGAAAGGCAAACAAAAAAAATCCAGCTGTCTCTTGTCAGTTGCCAGGTAGTCTCTCACACAAAGTATTTTTATAGGTTTCAGTGATTTTTTTTTTTTTTTTTCCCCAGTGATTTTTTTCCTGGCAGGGCTGATGGCTAACAGCAAGGAATTCAGCCCATGGAGCAGCTCCCCAGGCAGCAGCTGTTAGATCCATTGCAGGATCTAACTGATCACCAGGCCTTGAGTGGAACTTGGGGCTGTGTTAACACAACCACTGAGCTCACCCAAAGCCCAGGGACAATCGTGTACCTCAAGAGGAGGTGTAGGGGCAGACAAGTGGCACAGCCCATGATGCCTGGCGACAGCTCCTACAGCTAGGCTGGGGCCTTCAGGGGTTTAACAAGCAGCACCACTGCTGTTCATGATGTGCTGAAAGAAAGCACCTCTAGTGCTACTCTTAGAGCAGAAGTCACTTCCTTCAGATCACAACTACTTTGGTGTTTAGTCGAGATATGGTAGATTAGGCCTTATACCCCCTCTGTCCTGGAGGGGATCCAAATTTATAATTCTTAGTTCCCAAGAAAGCATCCTAATGTTTCAGGTAACAGTATCCTAGAGCTTGAGCTTTCCCCTCTCTTCCAGGGGCAGCTCCTGCATTTATCATTATATGCAAAAGAGCATGAAACACTAGAGCCTCCCTCTCCGCTTCAGATACAGGTACTCGGACCACAGCTCTCAGGTGGCACGATTAATTCGAGAGGATGGCTGAAGGCTGCTCCTACTGAACAACAACCCATTCCCACCTCACTGGAGAACTCCACTGAAGGCATAAGGTGGGGACTCCAAGCCCTAAGCCCAAGGAAGAAGTTACACATGTTGCATCCTCATAATTACCTCCCACTGCAATCTCCTTTCTCCTTCTATTGACCTTTGCATGTCAGCCCTGCTGAGAAGCACCTAGGTGCAGCTGCCATTTTATTAAGGGAATTATACTTCCATAGTACCAGAGCAATGATATCTGAGGTGGCTGTAAAGAACAAGAGTCCTGTTAAATCCTGTCAGTCCAGTTGCACTACAAGGAAAAGCAACACATACTCTGAGGTGCAAACATGGTGGAAAGGGTAAGAGGCAACAAAAGAAACAGCTGTTAGTGCCCTCCAACACACACAAACTCCTTCAAGGTTTAAGCTTCAAAATTTCTTGCCAGTTAAGCTGCTCAGTGCTTTCCAAACACATCAGTAACTCAACCATATCCTTTTTAAGATGAGCCTTAACTTTAACTAGGTTGATTTCAGATCTCAGGAACCAAGCACAGCATTCAAAAAACATTGAGGCTTCATGAAAAACAAAAGTACTAAACTGAACTCACCTTCTTAACATGTTTCCCCCTACCAGCTGCTATGATTCACCTTGAAAAGAGTCCTTCTCTGCTTTGCTTAGCCTTTGCAGGGTGGCCAGCCAGTGCACCCTGGGAAAGGAGACCCTTATGGACACCTGTGGAGAGCAGTGCCCCCCTCCCAAGTGTGAATTAGTCGCAGTCACTCCCACTTTGCACAGCTGTAAACACTCTCAATAAGCCCAAGACATCAGAAAGCAGGTGAGTGCATTACTAAAAATCTGTAGTATTGGGTCAAAACCAGAGCAGTTTCATTTGGATGCTTTCCTTCTCAACACTGCCTGTGATTTCCACTTACAAATTGAAATACTGTGCCCTTAAATGGTTCTGTCTCATAGGCATGACAATTTATCTTAAAAAAAAAAAAACAACAAAAAAACCCCTGTAGAAATGACAGAACCTGCTTTTTGCATTCCTCTCAGTTAATTGGATTTAACTGGGTGGGGAGGAAGGGAATTCTCTCTCCTCTGGTTTGGTTACTTTCTGTGTGATGCTGTAATTCAGCTTGTCTCTGCCTCTACAGAACCTGGCCATCCCTTGCTCAACAGCAAACTCCCACTCCAGCAGTCCAGACGGTTTCTGTGGCTCCACAGCAGACTGTCTGAAAGTCTGTCTAGGGCACAGAAGCATAATTATACTAATGATGAGAGAGAAAAGATAATAGATACAGAAGTTCTTTTCCCTAATCAGCTCTAGGTCAAAGCTTTACCTACAGCTAACAAGGAAATAATCTATTAATGAGCCCACATCAGGAACCAGCATGGTCACAGCAGTGCAAACACAGAAAGCCATAATTTGCAACAAATGGGTTAGAGCTACATTTAAAAAAATGGCAGTGTCTTGGGTTTATTTAACTAAAGACATCATTATCGTGAAACTACAGTTGCCTCAGTGCTTGGTCTTAGAGCAGGCATCCATCCAAATGCAATACGCTGAACCTTCAGAGTTCAGGGCTACCAGAGGAAATGCTGAGTCCAGAACAACCTTTGAAAAAGCCAATGCATTATACCAGGCATTTGGAAAGGTGCTTTTTTTCTTATTTCTCATGCTGATCATGTTGCTTATTCGAGCAGAAGATGCCATCCATTCTTGAATTGCAGTAACACATAGAGTGTCAGACCACCCCAGGCAGCTTAATGCTTTCTAGAGAAACCAGACTGTTTTTTTCTTGTACAAATATTTTATTGTGTATTTTATATACAAGCAGGACATTGAGAAATTGATTGTTAGGTCCACAGGAATACCAGTGCAGGCTTTGCATATGCTACAGTTGGAATTTTTTTAACTGCTGGGAGATGTCCCACCACCAGCAGAAGTGCAACAAGATGAAAGGAACTGATTTTCAGTACTCTGTCACCTACGCTTCTAAGAGCAAAGCGATGCAAGTGTTACAAGCTCTCCTCGCTTGCCTTCGCTGTCACTATGACTGATAAGCTTTATCAGGGCAGCAGGCTGGAAGGAAGCCTGCTTTTTGTTTTGCTTTTTTTCCAGGAAAGAAACCCTCCTGCAGATGCAAATCATGACTGACAGGTGCTCTGACAGCAGCCTGCAGTGCAGGTGGGACACAGGGTCTGGCTTTCTGTTAACTCCTATAATTCTGTTTTGGCTGTCAAAATTGTGTAGTTATTGGGGGGGAGTGTTAATGTATATTTAATACAGACAGCTGGGAGGAGGGTTGGGGAAAAAAGCAGTACCAAATGCTACTTTTTATCTGTACAAGCATGTATTATTCTTCAAGACAATGATCTTAGAGGTCTTTTCCAACCAAGACTATTCTGTAAGAATATCGTGGTGTTAATGCCCCCTAAGCAGCAAACTATTAATCTATTTATGGACCTAGGTTTTTGGCACAGCAGTGCTGCACAAAAGCACTAAACTATTTTACTCTCTAGATTTTGCAGCAGAAGCAACAGTTGTGATTTCAGTAAGTAGGCTCCCCGCACAATGTGCAGGCACAGCCTCGATGCTTCAGAGTGCGATCCACACAGAACAGCTCACGGCACACTGAGCTGGTTCAACCAGCACCAGGGAGCACAGAGGAGAGAGCAGCTCCTTGAACCCACCTCTTCTGGGGGCTCAGCCTCTTCATGCAAGGCAACAGGAGTCACTCCTTTCCATTCACAGTTCAGCACGTTGAGCTCTGCCCTGCCTACTCTTTTGCTCTCATGAGGAAGGACATCTTTACTACACTGCGTGGCCAGAGGAAGCAGCAGTTTCCTTGCCCTTCCTTAGCGGTTAGAGCACTCATTCAGGATGTGGGAATTAAACTTAGTTCCCTGTCTACTTGCTGGGACTCAGATCCATCTGTTCAGTTTCGCAAGGGCTGAATTTCCTCAGAAACTGGAGACCTGAATGCTCTAACCCCTGAGCCATTGTGTAAAACACCGCTCTGAAAGCTGCCTGAAGCGAGCACTGCAGGGAGAGCATCCTGTCTGTGGTTCAGGCGAGATGGATGCGCCACACCACTCAGCCCTGAAGAACGGGGAGGTGTTTCTGAGAACGGCAAGAGCAGGACTGTCCCTTTCTGAGGATTTAAGTGTGAAAAACTAGGATCAAATCGTTTCCAAGTTTAGATGATCAAGAGCTGGCTGTGACGGGAGATGTGCTAGTTCCTCCTGCAGACCAGTGCATGTGACACGGATGCTCCAGATCAGAGATGGGAGAGACGGCATCTCTTGTCTATGATAACCAGACCCACCGGAACAGAGCCCAAGCACAATGCTTCCCAACAACCGAGAAATAAATCAAAGGACTATCTGCCCCTTCATTAAACAAACAATATCCAAGGCTGTGCTTGTTGCCCCATTACTTATTAAAATTTCCCAACAAAAAATGAAGCTAAAACTCTGTACATCTGCTATTTTTATTTGCTTATTTCCTCCCACTTTGTTGATTTGCTGCCATGTGTGAGAGCACAAACATGGTACAGTCTGAGCATTTTACTTTCTGTCCTCCCTTGAATAACATTCCAAGTTTTATGACTGACCAGCAACCCAGGATCATAGCCTGAGAAACACTGATATAGTGAAGGTTCTTCAGATACCATCATTTTTAAAAAAAAAAAAAAAAAAATTATTTCCAAAGATAATGGGGAACAGCTATCCAAAGCCAGGCAAGGCACTATCCACTGTCTTATATTACAAAAAGTCTGACAACCTCACGCCAAAGACAGAGGTCAGAGCTGTTTTGTTCACGGTTGTAGTTAAGAGTTCAGGGACAAATAAGGAAAGCATTCCCTGTAATGAAATTGTTAGATTCAGTTGGGGGAATGGGAGAACTAGCTTACACTCTAAACAGGATAAACCAGCTCATACTGGTTTACATAAACCGCCCTAAATAACAATGCCAACACTGTGTCTCAAATCACTGAACCAACAGAGCGTGAGATCAAATTGCTGTTTGATAATCAACAAAGTCCTATGAGACACTGTGCTTATCTTCAAAGAACTGGTATTCACCTACTGATTCTTTAAGGTGTCTCGTGCTCTTACACCCTCATGTTCCTTATAAAAACGTACGATGTCAAAATGATGGTAAAGGGAAGGGACAAGCATGGCATGGAGAACATCTAATCTATCTTCTCTGTTAAAATGCACCTTTTTGGCTACCGCTGTCACGCTGCTCTCAGTGTATACAGGGTGGTGCAAAGCACTGCTCCCTTCCCAAGACCCCTCCTCATGCCTCTCCTGTCTCCGATTCTCCCCATATTATCTTCCAGACTTCCATCCTATGCAATCAGCCAGCTGAAAAGTCCTTGGCTGGTGTACATGTGAGAGTACAGATATAATCCAGAAATTACTTTGTATTGCCACACACAGAATTTAAACATATCTGCAGAGCACTGAGTTTCTGGTCTGGCAGCTCTGCTTCGGTATGTCCCTGTGCTTTTATTTCTGTAATGCAGCAAGAATTCAATCACAGTTCTCATCTCAAATATGATTCTAGAAATGACACAGCAAAAGCCTATTTTTATTTGTCCCAGCAATTACAGATCACAGCTGCCTGCTTTTCAGCTTTTAGGGGCAGTTTGCTCGTCCCTGAGTTTGTGGTGTTTTTCAGGGGCAGGGTTCTGTTTTGATTTGAAAGCAGGAGAAAGAGAGGGGAAAGTAACTCTTAAACTTCAAAATCTATGAACAAGAAAGTTGTGTTCTTTTTCAAGTAATGCATGTTATTTCCTGCCTTTTTGTTTGTGATTGCAAGTATTCTTGTGTTGATAATGTAGGAGTCAGAAGGCAATCTGCTCGCTTTCAACTATGTTGACCATGCAAAGCAGATTTTAATCTAAACAATAAGCAGATTCAAGCCAGAAATAAACATGTTGATCTCCAAGTAAAGGAAGCCTACAGGATATTCTCCAAGCAAGATTTTTCAGGATTGGTTCCACCGATATTTGTGAAGTAAATTGGCAATAGCCCCTTTATTGACAATAACAGCACAAAACACAGCCATTTCAATAATTAATTCCATTTCTTAACATTTATACAGGGTTTTGGACTTTTTGGCATTTGGTTTTTTTTAAGTGATTACACAGCATACATGTAGTTAAACAGAGGATCCAAAATGCATCTGCCCATCCTTGTCACTGTTGCATTTCCCCTGACCTGTTTACTAAAGAACAAATTACACTGCAGATTTATGGGGTCTGGAAAAAAGCTATTACTGAGAATTTGATTTGCATAATTCAAGTATCACCATCGAAAAGTAAATGTTATTTATCATCACAAAAAAGCAACAGAAGTGAAGTGGTGTTATTAGGTGGTCACTTGCATTGCAATGGGTGGAAAGGTCAAAAGCATTTAGCATTTTTAAAAAAGAAAAATATCTTCAAAGTAGGTCACTTTCAAACACCTAATTCATTTCTAACAGCAATTCAGTGTAGCTCCCATAATTTATAAATTCCAAGGATGCACTTAAACATCTGCAATTATTTCTTTTTTATATACCATTAGCTTAAAATTTTGACAAGCCATTGTGCAGGTAACAAGTTGAGAAGTTGAGAATTACTATTGCAGGAGAAGCAATGAACCCAGCTGTACACCATGATCAAAAAGAGATTATTTCCTGTGACAGGTCATAGCACAGGATTTTCTTGCTGTTGTTTAATACCTGCAACAGCTGAAAAAACAGCTGCTTAGTTTGAACATTTCTGAATTCCCCAATGAAAAAAAATAACCTTTGTTTTCAGGGGGTTTTGTGTTTGGTGGGTTTTTTAAAGAAAGAAAGAAAAAAAAATGCTGCAGAGCTCAAAACCAACTTGAGACCTCTCAAATTCGTATAACTCGCTCTTCTTTTACCAAAACATAGCAGTCTTTCAGGAAAAATAGCAGAGTAGGCACATCATAACAGCCTCACGAAATAACCAAGGCTGTTTCAGATATATGTAGCATGAGGTACTGAAGTCTTGGAGCATTTCCAGAATGGCAGAGAAATACTATGCAGCCAATAGTGAAGAGTCTCTCACTTCTGCCCTTCCACAGAAGCAGCCATGGCCACCCGAACAGGGAAGAGCAGCATCCTCTGCCGGCCCAGAACCATCATCCCTTTAGGACATCCCTTGCCTCCTACGGTGCAGCCTCGCCATTAGCCAGGGTTTGACCCCTTATTCCAGTTTTCTCTCTCCTTGTAATGATGGGAAGCGAAGCTGATGTCTCAATGACTCCACAGCTTTCAGATTCACACGCTTTCTCCAGGAGTTGCTCCATCACCACATCCAGCCAAAGGTGCCTCTCCCATCCTTCCCTGATGTGTTCCACAAAGGCAAAGGATTACAGCAACAGAACTAAATTAACCATCTCCCTGTCTGCTTTTCCCTCCTCTACCCGATTTTTACATTTAGTCTTGGACTAAGTTTGGAGAATGCAAACAGTGAGTCCGATCCAGCAGTTCTGCTGATAATCAGATGTGTAACAACACCACTGGCTTGCTGCACCCTACTGGTAAAAACTCCTCTTAGAAGCAGCATTCACTTATGACAGTGTAGTTTCAAAAAAGCTGAAAGCAGTAATTCACTGGCTTCCCTTCAGCTAGGTCAGGACTTCCCAAACTGCCATACGCACACCATGCAGGATGTGCAAAGCTAGTTCAGTGTGATAGGCGCTAAAACCAGACGCACCTACAGTTGTTTCTCTGGACGAAATGGGGACAGTAAATACTGCCCATGCAGCTCAACGCTAATTCCTGTGCCTACCAGCAGCCCTGGACCTGTCACCACATCTCTTTGTATGAAAAAAGTCAATGCTGAAGGTGGAAATTAGCAATCTTTGAGCATATACTAGTCTGCAGAATTCTTTGGGCTGCTTTGCCCTCTAAGCCTGGTTTTTCACAGAACCAGGCTGTGCACAGAAAGGTATTTCACTGTTCACTGGTTTCACATGTCCCAGCATGAAGCACAGCACCGGAGACTCTCCCGTGCCACATGACAGTGGGTCCCAGCAGTCTCTGACTTCCCCTTCCCCTGACTTGTCCTTCTGAAGTAACCAACAAATTCCTCCATCAGCGAGGATGTGGATAACGTGGCCATACAGCTGTGCTCAGTCATCTGACTGCCATGTGGCATTAACTTGGAAGCTAACTTGGATGAAGCTGTCATTTCTCCTCATCTTACCTTCTCTCTTCCCTTACCTCCTGTAAGTCTCCTAAAGATTCAAATGGCATTTTTTCAATTAGGGCATTGAAACATTTGTCACAAACTCATTTCAACATCAAGAAAGCAAATTTTAGGACATGCAACCAGAAGTCTTGCATTGGGGTGGGGAAGAAAAAGCGACGACAGTAACTCCCCATCTCCACACACACCTCCATAGGAAGCAGCAGGCTTCCAGGAAAGCAGCCCTCTGAGCTGCCACCCTGCCCCACTTCCCCTTTCCTGTCCCCATCCCAGCGCAGGCAGCAAGGGGGAGAAGTTCTGTGGTTACTCTCTTGGCCCCTTCTGCCGGGCAAGGAAGAGGGAGGAAAGGAAGAGGACTGCCAGCGAAGGCAGCAGCTTAGCTACCCCTGCTGATGGCAGGCAGCAGTGCGGGGTGCCGGGTGTTACAGGGCAGCCTGCTCTTGGCCAAGCTCAAGGGGAGCCCGGGGAAGCTGCAGCAGTTCCTCGCTGCTCAAGATCAAGCTCTGTATGTAGGTGTTTAACCGAGAGTCACCCAAAGGTCACTAAATGACTCAGTCTGCCATAAAACTTGAAAGTCCTGATGCTGTAAATCTGCCACTTGCCAGAACCACTAAATCACATGTAGAAATCAACATTTGCAATATGTCTTCAGTTTCACAAAGCACCATTGCACTTCAAATTTGGTATCTGGAATGCAAGAGACAATTTTCCAACTACTTCAAGAGGAAAAATTAACTCAGACTTAAGCCCACTGCTTGTTTCGGATAACATCTTCATTTTAACTTAATCTTTATGCAGCTCCCTCCCCCTAAACATATTTCCTTACGGTTTGCACTGCTTTTCATTTGCCTGCACCACGGAACTGTGCTTTCCAACCAACTTCCACATGTGATCACCTTAATGAAAAAAACATTATCTGTTGTAACTCATAACAAGGAATTGGACAAAGTCACTGAATACAGGGGAAAAACACATTTAAAAGAAAAATTTGGAAAACCATGCTAAATGCATGACCAAATGTTAAAGTTTCTGCAAACACAGAAGTACTTCTCCCATTCCTCCTGACATTTCCAGCTACTGTTTTCCTTCTTGGGTCGGTGCCTGCATTGTGAAGGGTCTTTTCTTGACACTGTAACTAGGAAAATAACACAGGATGGCTTGAGAGCTTGATGGCTTTAAGTGGTGAATGAATCAACTGCTCCCCCTAAGCTGATCCTCCTTTCAGGAGTGGTTGGGGCCTACAATAACTGGGGAAGTTGAGGCCAGCATCTGTGTAACCCCTTTCTAAGCATCACCACAGTCTGATCATATTCTCAGAATAAGAAGCAAGCTGCTGTGGCCAAAGTGTGTGTCACAGGGTTTTGCTGAGTGATACAGTAAAGCTGATGGGCAGTGAGAAACAAACAAGGGAAAGAGGGGTCTCTTTCATTTGCTCCCGCTCACAAGTATAAAATTAGAGCAGTAACACACAAGGTGGGAAAAAAGATCCCTCAAAAAAATCCACTTCTTTCTTTCATCTCCACAGTCCTCTTAGAATCTTAATCTCTCTCTCATTTTCATATTTATCATCACCGTTACGCATATCGCCTCCTCTCACCTTGAGCACCCGGACAGCTCCAGTTCCAACACTCCCTTCTACGTATCTGTGCTCTCCAAAAACGCACGCACGAGCCCCCACTTTGCCTAAACACCCACCATCCCCAGCCTCAGAAACATCAGCTCAGCTAAGAGAAAAGTGTCTACTGTCTCTATTGCTGCCTAATCCCATGTGGCAGATCAATTTTTCCTCTGTGTAAATTCCTGTTTTTCATTCTTCACTGTGTGCCCCTTATGCTGCCTTCTTGTCTCAACAACAGGCAGAACTCCTCTGAGGGCAGCCATATTGCATACAAAATACACATGGGATGCTGCAGGTCCATCTTCTGCAGAAATCACTTATGGCTGGATCATACTATGATGCTAACTCCCTGTCAGGTCTCTCCAAGATCATCTCATACAGGCCTAACCAGAATTAAAATCTTTGGAAGGTGAAAGGGGAGGGGAAAAAAAAGAAAGAAGGGGGAGGGGAAAAAAAAAAAGGGGGAAAAAAATGGCCTAGTGTTTGCCAACAAACCATAAAAGTGTCGTTGAACTTCTCCTTTCTGTGCTCCACAAATGGTTCTCTTTTTCAGATGGAAAGGGGAACTGTAAAAAGAAATACTTTTCTCATCCTCTTTCCAAACTAGCATGGTGAACATCCAGTGTTTGAGGGCATTGTTGGGAGTTTGGGGTGGGTTTTTTTAAGGCTGAATGCTTATTCAAATTCTGAGCTTCATGGTCACATTATCCTGCCACTAGCTGTGACTCCTCTAGGCAACAACCTGTTCATTACTATTTAAAACAAAGTACAAGGATTTTACTCCTCCATTGCAGTCGCAGTTCTGACACCATCTACGAAGAGACCATTTCCCCTGGCTGCGACAGAGCAAGAGAGACATCCATCACTAACGGTTCACACCATGCCTTGCTCAGTTACCACTTCCTCAAATCTGCTGACTTGTTTAGTCTGATTATCCCTCCGTTAGCCATTGCTATCAAAATGCCCTTGGTTCAGTTAGACAATCAAAACTAAATCTTTGCAAGCCTGATCTGAGAGGTGGAAAGGTCACGAGGCATTTGCTACAGATATTGCACATCCCACAGCCTTTTGGGGATAATCAACTCATCTGCCTCAGTCTTAGCTGTAAAAATCTCTCTTCCTGAACTACTTAACATAGCTAAATTGTGCATTGTCAAAAGAAAGCATGTAACATTTTCCAGTCCCCTGACAAGAGGGAAGGAGTATGGAATAAAATCCTGGATATGCTTACTTTCCTGTCCCTCCCTCTGAAAGCTTTCAGGTCCAAGCAGAATGCCTCTTGGAACCCCCTCTACCCTCCTGCACTAGGGTTTAAGATAGTAATTAGAGCACAACTTTCAACAAGGGCAGATCTGCCTGAGCCTGTTCAGAAAATTAGAGGAAAAAAAAGCAAGAGATCACTCGATTATCACAGCTGGGTTTTGCTGATAATACTGTAATCCAGTTAATAAAGTTGCAGTTGAGTTTAACTTGGCTCCATGTTCTTTCACGCAAATATTCTGGTGCTGGCATTAAACATGTTAACATTTGAGCATATGGTCAAAATACCACACTTTAACAAACATCATCAGCTTGAACAAAAAGCCAAATATACAGACTCCTACACTAGAATTTCTTATTAATCGAAAACTACTAAAAAATATAGTTAATTATTGGGACTGTACGAATAGTTCAACTTAAACGGCTACAGTGCCATCACACAAATACTTTCAGTCACTCTGCCTAAGGAATTGCCTCTGGTTTCACCAACATGACGAGATTGGAAGTAAGCAGAAAAAGAAGACATCAGTAGGTCTGCATTAGATGCAGAACCGTCTTCATGTAATGAAGGATTTTGACCTCCTACCCCTGGCACCAGCTGTGAGGTTAACAGTTCTCTGTCAGTGCTGTAAAAGTATGTTACAGTAACATAGTGTAGGTCAGTAACCTCCAAATGCCAGCTAAGGGTATGTGAAAACAATTCAAGTGATGCTGCTGGCTTAACTCCTGGAAGGCAGTAACTCTTCACAGTTTGATTGCACATTAGAGAAATACACGTTGGCTGGTGGTGTTCATGGATTCAGCTGGCAAAGGACACAACAGATGGGTTTCAGTCCAGGGAACAGTACCTCTTCAAGGTGAGTTGCACTTCATTTACTTTTATCTCCTCTGTGAACACAAGGCTTCCTTTTCTGGGCCTCAGCAACATGTAGTATGTAGACCAGCAAGACATTAAGATACAAAAGCATGGATCTAAGGCTACTATATCCTACATTTTTACTATTTAGGGTATGCTAAATTTATCACTTTAACTTTAGTCCTGCTTACATGACTGTTTTGTGATACAAGCAGCCACTATCACTCCATGTAATATATAACTGTTTGTCAAACAGTAACACCAAGATATTACAGTATAGAGGTTGAGGGATCAGGATAAGTCTCTGGAGGGTTCACCTCCTTCATGTATCAGCCACTACCCGGGTAACCCACTCATGTTCACTGCTCCTCAAGTTCTCTCAATAGCAGAACAGGAATAGCACCTAATTCTTCTCCCATCTCTTATCTGTCTTCTTTACTTAGAGTGTTAGCTCTTTGAGGTGCTATGTGTATTTGCACGTACCTAGTACAACGCTCTCTGAACAGGCTTACAAGTTCTAATAGATGCAGAAAATGGTTATGGCTGAAAAATGAGTTTTTTCATTATTCATATTCTAGAAAATAGCATCTTTAAAATCAGAAAAAATAGCTTCCTAGTTGTCGTTGGGAATGTCCATTTCATTTTTATAGATACTCTGTATCATGTGATGGGTCAGAAGACTTCAGTGCAATATTGTTTCAAAATGAAGAATTTAAAACCAGGCTTTTTTAAATAGGGAAATTTACACTTCGAACATTCAGAAAGCAAAAACCTATTATTACAGAAGAGAACTGGAAATGAGTCAGCTACCTTTATTCACTATGCAACTAATCGTCATAAAGAAGCACTTTTTGCTAAACTTATTTCAACAAACCTGTATTTAGAAAGGGATTAGGCTTTTAAGTAAAAAAAACCTCAAGTTTTAGGAGCTGCTGTGCATGTGTTCATTAACTGCTACAGTTTCTTTGGTCCCTTCCTGGTAAAGGGCACTCCCCGCCCCCACCCCGTTTTTCTCCCTTCTCTGAAAAAATAACTGTTCTTTTTTACATGAGATCACCAGATCATACACTCAGTGAAAAATATCACATGCTGTGCAACTTGCATACATTACACTTTCAGGCAGACCATAAGCATATTGGTATGATTCAGATTAGCTACACTACGTATATAACAAAGAGCTTGCACGTCACAGAAACATCATTATGATATTTTCAAGAATTGTGTCACGTCTTCCAAGAAGCGTGAATTGAAGAAAGCCAGCTAAGGCTAATTTGCATTTCAGCTGGAGGCCCCACAAGCCATTCCAGCTCAAGACAGAGAGATAAGTGAATCAGGGTGCTACTTTTATGAAGCAGATTATTATAACTGGGGAGCAACACCTCAACGTGATTTGTAGATAAGAAAGATGCTCTGATGACACTTAGGTCCACAGAAACACGAATCTCAAATCTCTTCTTGTATTAGGATAGGGAGATCTCATCTCCCCTTCCCTCATTTGGGTCCCCTTGTTCTCTTGTTGTTCTTCCAGTTAGTTGCATGACAAGCTACAACTTTCTTTCCATACATACTTCACAATGACCCTTGCTCAGCTGCCCTCCTCTTACCCTGACTCCTTTTCTCTCCCAGGATTTCCCTTACGCACACACACAGAGCTATAGAAACTTTGACAGGATTCCAAAACTACTTTTGTCTGAGCACTTCGAAGCTTTGTGCTGCCAACCTATAGGGTCAGAGAGACATCTGTTAGCAATAAGGCTTCCTTGTTGTTTAAAGTTTTTAAGCAACTAATGCCCACAACATTACTGTAACATAAATGGATACTGCCCCTACTTTATAGACATAAAAAGGGAGAGAGGTCTATGTGATTTGTCAGAGTCAGAAAACTGCCCAAGTAAAGGGCTAGGAATTCGTAAGGTCTCAATTCCCAAAACATGAGGAATAAATAACCTAGTTAAAGCAAGGCAATAACAAGACAAGAAGTAAATTTCAGTGAACAGCTCTGTCTGGGGAATTTTTTCCTCACCTGACTGCCTTCCCTCTCATCCCAGCTCTCCAGGGAGAGCAGTCTGTCAAATGCCACTCAGCTAGACGTGATTTTTTATCACAGAGTAGGTCTTCTAAATAGCAAGAACTAGCAGGATATTTTCACTTTGACACTTAAACCAGCTTTGTTCCCAGGTCTCCTATGATTTAGAGTTAAAATGCTCAGAACTCCCAAGTGGTCACAAGTTACACTTTGAAACTGGCTTTTCTGCACTCCAGAAACACTACACATAGGCCATTAGGGGACTTAAAGACCTGCTTAAGAATTGAGTCTAGTCTCCTGCAGAACTCACGAGGACAAAGGTGCCAATTTACACCCTGAACTTTCACCACCATTGATGCTCTTTTCACTCTTAAGATAATTACACCATCAGACAATCTTCTGGCAGATCAGTCTGACTAGCCAAGCTTGCATCTTCATTCAAGTCCTTCAGAAAGCCTGTCAGTATAGCAAACCTCCTCACTGTAAACAAAGCTGAACGCATCCCACGTTTTCCTTGACACTGGAAGGAGTTCTCTCAATGTTGGGGAAGCATCACGTCTCTGGTATAAATCAGATCACTTGCAAAAGAAAGTTTTCTAACCCATTTTACAGGTAGCATAAAGATTGCATGGTCAGCCTGAGCCCACAAAGCACACTACAGAAAAACAGAATTTAAAGTTAATTCTTTGTATTCCAAGCCAGGGCTTTTGACACCAGGTAAACGTTTACTCCTCAGCATATTTAAAATGTGAAATACTAAATGCTTAAGAAAACCCCCAAACCTGTAGTTGGTATCATAGCAGCAGACAGCAGTCAGATACACCAAGTAGACAAATCAGTTCGATAACATTCCAATACCCCTGTCCTGAAACACACACCAATAAATGAGCATAAAGCTGATAACAGCTACAAAGTGCAGCCATTTCAGTGACTACACTTACTCTCTTCATCCTGAAAAAGCAGCTTACAGGACCACCCAGTGATTGATAAGCACTGAACACTGCACACAAAACCAGGCCTGAAAAAAAACAAACCATTTCCAGGCAAGTATTAATACATATACAGAAGCAAACCACAAGGAGTGCAACTGAACACAGAAATTTGCATATGTGCTGTGATACCTGGGCCACACAAGTAATATTCTTCCAAAGATAACAAATAAAAACGTTAGTATTAAACTTGGTGACCTCTGTGAATAATCTAGAAACCTTATGAGGATGTTCTAAGGGGAAAAGCTAACGGGCAGCAGTGTTCTGGCACATGAGACATATTCTTCATGCATACAATAGTGCAATTCTTTTTGGCTTCTGCATTTTCCCTTACAAAGGGAAACCCTTTTTTTGACCCTTATGGTAGACCACATCACCAACAAAAATCTTACTTCTGACTTAGCACACTGGATTACTGATGAGACTTATTCAGTTATAACTTACTAGATCAAGAATGAGACAAAACATGCAGCAATATTTGAATTCTGCCCAGAGCTCAAAAACATTTAAATTGAACTACAACCCATTAAAAACATTCAATCCCAGTAAAAGCAAAGAGAAGCATGAAATAACACGTTGGTCAGTTTAGGACTGCTTGGTCCAGTAGCTCTCGAGCGCTAATACAAGTGGCAACCGCAGGCAAGTCATGGGAAAGCACTCTCCTTGGGTAACGTCTATGAACAGTCCTCCCAAACACACTTCATAATTACTTTCTATTCTTTTGGGGGTTTTCAGAGGATGTCCGTTGTTACTAAAAACATGAAAGTAACATCCTAACAGTGACGACAGCATACTATTTTCACAATCCTTTTATTTTCACACTTTAAACACCATTTTCAACTGGGGAGACTGAAGCATGGACTCCATGTCACTAAAAGGTACTATTTTGAGCAGCAGCTAATGATTTATATATGTAAAAAGAACCTTCACCATCACAACAGTGTGTGTGGAGGGGAAAGTAACCTCTCCTCTCTCTCCAAAATAGACAAAAAGAGGAAATCAAGATGCAAAGTTATCCTTGAAATAAATATATACCTGTGTATTATATATTCAACACTGAAAACACAGCTGAGATGGATTTATTTCCTAAGGGGGTGTGTGTGAACATATTTCTCTTCAAGATATCTTTCCAGGAGATATTAGTATCAGATACGAAAAAGATCTTTTCATAAAAGTACCAAGAGGCGGACACTGCCACACTAAGCTTCCCACCATAATGAAACCAATTTTAAATACAACAATATAGGCATATAAATACAGACAAACAGAAGACCTAGCCTGCAAAAAAAAGGGCAAAATAAAAAATGTTTTTATTGCACGGACTTGTTTTTCCTGAGATCTGAAAAATACATTCTAGTTTCTCTGTCCCATCTCCCTAATCCTCTTACTAGCAGACATCCTCTCCACAGCTATTTCATTACGCTTCATTTCTGAAATCCACATCAGTCACATTCTGTACATTTTAGCAGCAAGGCTACACGTAACCGTGCATCTTTTTATCCCACTTCTTAGGAGAAAGTCTTTAGAAAATGTATATAAACACATGTTGGAAGTAGTCTGAAGACAAGACAGTCATCCGTTTAAGTATTCTACATGAAAGAAACATTTCAACATTTTCAAATTTATGATAATGTTGGGCATTTCCAATCACTTCAATTTTCAGCTTTCCCAAGTACTATTTGTTATTTTCTTGCACAAAAAGTCTAATCTGATCTAGAAATTTATTTCTCCTTCCGAATTCCTAACCACATGCCATCAATACAGCTATAAATTAAAAAACACTACTCAAATTATTTGAAGTAAAAATAACTTCTGACCTACTCTTCACAGTTAGCCTAGGTATGTTTGTAATCAATACTTGTTTTCATATGCATACAGCTTTTCATTCTGTCTACAAAAAAAGACCAACATGTAATTAGGGTTCTAAAGCACGAAGTATGGAAAATCAGTATTTTGTAAATGTACATTGGATGTAATGTATCTCTTGACTAAAAAAAAAATAAAATCAGAAAGTAGTCCTTAATATCTGAGGTTTATGTTGAATTTTTCACACCACACCTAAATTCTGTGTATAAAATAATGCAAGTATGCTCATGCAGATGTGAGAACTCTATCTACTCCTAAGTGTTGAGACCCAAGATGAGATTTCCCAAGTGACTGGTGCTTACACACTGGACAACATTCTAGAGATAGGTCTCTTAAACCAGAAAATCATCTCTTAAAATCAAGGAAATGTTCCCAAAGGTAAAAGCATTCTCACAAATAACTTATTCTTTGTGAGGAAAAGTTAGTCCTCTATGGCAAGCCAGTTTAACTTTTTGGTTCTTCATCTTCTATTTCCATCATGAGTCAGCAATATTAAACCTTTTGTTTCGGCCATCACACAAAGCAGACAATGCTCACCTTTGGTCTCAGTAACAAGCTGGATAAAGCTGTCTGTCTATATTACAACTTCCTCTCTTTCTATCTAACAGCTGGCACTTTTTTTTTGTTGTTTTTAATAGGCACTGTGGGTACAGATAGGCCAGATATAATCCTACAGTAGGAAAAAAATGGCAGTTATTTTTACCATGAAAGCATAAAGCTCAGTTCTATACATTTTATTAATCTTGTCTCACTGCATGAAAGACAAGATTATCTCACTATCAAAAGCCTTGAGGCACACACAATTCTAAAAAAGGAAGCTTTCCATAAGGAAAGTCCTTCCTGTGCAATGAAACACAGAAGTTATCAAAACAGGATGGAGAACAGAGCACACATGCACCCTTACTCCAGTTGTTATGGTATTACTTCCTAGTTGAATTACTCTTTGGAGTGAAGTTGTGTTTGCTTTAAAAAAACAAATACACTTTGCTCATAACTCTATGAAGCATGCAGAGACAACTGAGCACAAAAGTGAATGCAACTCAGGAAACAGTGTGCAGTCACATACTGAAGAACATGGTAAACTGCTAAGCCTATTACATAAAGATTATTGTCTACTTGAAACGGATTACAGTCAGGGTGGCCAGACGAGTCCTAAAATATAAATTAACTCAGTCTTCTATGCACCTGATGGCTGGATTATTCCAAAATCTGGAGAACAAGGCTCAAGACACCTTATCACCCATCTCATTTGATACTATACTTCATGAGTGGATAAGAGCAATTCAGGAGTTCTGAGATTCAGAAACAAACAAGCAAGCAAGCCCTCCTCCTCCCTCTGCTCCACCCTGCACAAAGACACAGAAAGGAAATACTCATTTTATAATGTCAGTGTTTATTTACATGAGTGAAGGTTTACACAAGTTGAAAAGTTGTTTCAACAGGAACCCAACAATTAGTGCTTTTGCCCGTCTTCAAACAAGGGACGACTTTCAAGATTTGATGATGCGGCTTCAGAACGCTTTGACAATCACTTGGGAAAAAAGTGCCAGGAATCAACTAATACAAACAAACAAAAAAATACACATGAAGAATGACATTAGTCCTATACAACTAGCCATACATAACAGTTGAAAAAGCAACATTCTGCCCTTTCAGCTGTCTCCTCTCCCATAAGAATACTTTTGGGTGAGCTCTATCCCCAGCCAGTGTATAGCACAGCCTCAAAATAATCTCTGCTTGGCTGAAACAATCCTGCAACAAGTTACAAAACTGATGTGACCATCCCTGGAAAATATCAAAGATCAGGCAGATTATGTTCAATCGTCTATCAGAGGTCTGAAGACGTAATACTTCAGTAAATAAATACTATTTATTGGCATGCCATATAAGGGCAAATGGAATGCAACTTGCTTTCCCATGACATGGACTGCACAGATGTTACTTTGCAAACAATGTGAAACTCGACTTATGACTAAGTTTCTCTTAGTGTTTCTGTAACTCCCTCCATCTCAAAAAGCTCATACATCTTCTCCACAGATCCTGCCAGCAGAACAATCTCCTTTTTTTTTAAAGTACTTAAGTAAAATGAAAATGTAGGATGCACTCTTATTTCTTGAAAAAAACCACGTTTTGTTAACATGAAAAACCGTTCTAACAGTGAAAAGATTATTTTGTCTTTAGAACTTACACTTGGAAAGTACGTACAATGTAAGTCAATTTTAGGAAAAGGAGCTGTTTATTTGATTAGTTAGCTCTTGTGAGGAATGACAAAAACTCAGGCAGAGCAACCTTTCTCCTTTAAAAAGCATAAATGTCATATATTTGCCTTCCATGATCAGTGACAGAAAAATTGAGTCTTATCTTTTTATGTCGACTACACTTTCACCCATACTCAAAAGTAATGTTCTCCTACAAACCATCCATGAATTTCTGTTCATGTGTTATTCAGAGGACAAGCACTGCAGTCTGACAGAAGTGCTATCATTCTCATGTGCACAAAACCACATTTTTTCAACAAGACAAATTTTATGTCCATTTGGAGAAATTGTATGATATTTGTGGGAAAACATACCTTCTGGGGAAACAGAATCTCCATTCACACGCACTGGTGCCTAAAAATAAAAAAAAAAAAAACAAGAAAAAAAACCCCAAAACCAACATATCAGTATCTAGTCAAAGTTTCACAGGTAGCACCCAAACTCAAAGTTATTTTACTACTGTAGTCAAGAGATATTAATAAAACCAGAACTTCCTGTTGCTCCCACAGGACAGTATCTTACAGACTTTCCCCTTCCCCTCCCCAACTACTGTACAAATTTCTTTGTTGTTCATAAATGACACAACAAACACACTAATAATGAAGTGATGGAGTAAAACCTCACCGGATGTACGGGGGATTTTCCTGCTATATTATCTTTAAAGATAACAGAATTTGCTGTTTACATACTAATGAGTAAAAACGCCTTTCCAGTTACATTACAATATGTGTTTCAGTATAAGGTACGCATGTGAATATATACATACACACACATACACACAATTTACATTACATACATCAACATTTTTAAACAAATGTGTAATTATACTCTCTTACAATTACATTCTGACAGAGTAGAATTCAGTTCCGTGGAAAGTGACAAATTGTTTTAAAATATAGGTCTGACATTTCAAAGCTGGATACACCACTACTCAATCGCAGTATTACACAGAGTGTCTTGTCCTATAACTTAAAGGACAAAATTAAAGCCAGTTTTAACCCCTTTCATGTAGAACATAATTTTTGAAAAATAAATTAAAAAAACATTAAAATCCCAGACTAAAAAAAACCCCAACAATCTTTTGTTTCACAGCTGGCCAGTGAACAGAAAATTCTGCCTCTACTAAGTCCCAAATGCAAATGTCCTCACAGAAAACACATAGTTAACGTGTTAAAAGTTAACAGAATTTCCTGCTCAGATCTGAATTATTCAAAACACATTAGTAAATATACAGATTCAAATTTTGTTGGAGATATTTTTAGATTATCAGGAAAAGCTGAATATTTTCCCCTGTAAGACATTCTTCTGCATTTTATCAAAAGAGACCTCATCTAGCAGAGCTTTCCTAGTTCACTTTCCAGTATTATAAGGGAAGAATTACATGATAAGTCTGAGAAACACTGCTCTACTAACTATATATAGATTGCCTTGGAGATTTTCCAACTTGCAAAGTCCTCAGCAGCTTCTTCACAAAGCAAGTGAGCAAGCAGCTCTCAGGATTAATGTTAAACAAAGGTCTGGCTGTCCTGGTCAGTTTTACAGATGGCAACACTTAGAAGCCTGAAATAAACAGTACATCTTAACACTAACACATTCAGCTATAGAGCTCTATTCCTCCTGGGTTTAGTTTTCAACACGTACTAACACTGGAGCTGAGAAGGAGACAAAACAATTGTCAGAGGCTAGAGAACACTAGAAATTTTCACTACCTAGTGTTAAAACTCAACTGGGTTTGTAGTTCCAGGGGGCTGGTATAATTTCGGCTGGTTCAAATGTTCAGAACATATTCTCCTATGCACAGATTACCTTCTGTCTCTTTGGGACTGACTGGATGTGTCAGCTTCACTAGCTGTAGGATCATTCCTAGTTTGCCACCAATACAGATGACAGCACACATGCCCACCCCACCGCCTAGAAACTAACTCAGTGGAATGAAAAATCCCCAACACAGACAAGCCATTCTAGTCCAACATCTGAAAAATAATGAAAGGTCAGAAAACAGCACAATAAATCCTACTGAAATCAACAGGACTATCTTGGGAACAATTCTGATTAGTGCATAATTTGGTACGGATTTGTTTTGTTTTCCACTTGCTTCTTAGTTATAGCTCTCTCACTCGCCATAAAAAATTGCTTCATCACAATAATGAGTGTTGCCTTTTGGGGCTTATTTGTTTGTGGATGTTTTTTGGGGGTTGTGGGTTTTTTGGTTTTTGAGGGTTTTTTTGTGGTTTTTTTTAAACTCAATATACCTGACTTAAAGCAATTATCACCCACTCAAATATTCTGTAATTGGAGTCTGACCCACGAAACAGAGTTGTAGGGAACCAGCTCTCACTGCATAAGTAGCTCAGAAATTTTGCAGTAGCTGAAATATGTTTCTCACTGTACTTGCATACCAAATCTCTACCTCAGCTTTCCTTCTTCTCTTTTTATCCAGAAGATAATAGATGGACATAAATTAGAAGAAAATGCATCTGCTTTTAGTTTTAAAAAAAACCAAACCAACAAAAAACCCAAACAAGAAAACTCCAGACAGACAGACACAGGCAGCCTTCATTTAAAATTACCACAGCCATTAAAATTCTGCAGCCAACACTCACGTACTTTCACTTCAGTTTGAAAGAGATGAATGCCTGACAACCAAAGTGGGCAGTACTAGACAAAAAGATACCTGCTTAATATGTGCGAGTCAACCTTCCTGCTTATATTTAGAGTTTGACTGTCCACTATTCGCATTTCAAGAGCATTTTACTTGTTTTAGTTACTGAAGCTTGGAAATTGCATGCAGTATGAACAGTATTTAAAAGAGTACTGCATCTTTACCCTGTCTGAAAAGTACCAGGAGACAGTAGCCTACCAGATACAATTAAAATACTTAGACTGAGCTGAAACAGGATGATGAAAAGGAGTATGTGATGACAACCTCACAAAAACAGTGCCACTTAAAGAAAATAACATGAGGCACAAAAAAAGCCAGGAAGTGACAGTATTTGATAAGAAGGAAGTGCTCATAATAAAAAAGACACTGAAGTTTGATACTAGGTACCTATTTTATGAACTGGTTTTACTAACCTGCCCCCTAAAAAAATCAGGAAAAATTTTGATTTGTTATTAAGAGGCAAAATAAGGGATAATGCTGCTTTAAACAGATAATTATTTACCCTACATACTTCAAAATAAAAACTGCACAGAATGCTGGTTTGTCACTATCCAAATACGTTTGAACTCAAAATTTTAGTTGCATTTAAACACTACCTACAAGTTATTGTAAATTTGAAAGTATAGAGGAGGTAAATATTTGCTTATAGCAGTGACTGAAGTCTAAAAAAAATTGAAATTCCAAAATGAGCTTTTATTTCATTTAAAATTTACAGTCCCATTAATCAACACTGACAAGTGCAACCAAAAAGGTACTTTTAAAGAAATGTTGAAAGCAAAAGACCTGAATAGGAAAAACGTACAGAATTATCACTCCTTTATGACTTAAATCAACTTTTCTTTGCAGCTAACAGTCTTATCTGTGTGTGACAAAACACCACCCAGGAAAACACATTCTTACTAGAAATGCTGTTGGAATGTTAACTGCACAGACAGTGGATGGCGTCTCCTTTGACAAGTGAACTTGCATAATTACTGTGACTACCGGGGCAAAACACTGGCTGCCCAGGCAGCCATACACATGTGCAAAATACTTGCCATGCTCATGTCATCATGAACACAGGCTCAATCATGGCACATGTTAAAAAAAAATTAATGCTTGTGGGTACTTTTCTCCATGTAATTTCTGGTAACTTTGTTTCATTTCTGGCATCCAAACTAGCATATGTTAAAATGGAAGAAATCCTCCTCCACTAGCATTTGCACATTAAAGCATCAGACCTGCAGGACATTTTTCTTGCCTGAACAGGAAACCTGCATGTTTTAATTTTATGTTAATTTTCAGAATATGACAGGCATTCTTTAAGGAACATTCAAAAAAAACATCCCCCTCTCTTACAGGAATGTATTTAATTATGCAAGTAGAGAAACAAAGGATCCCTTTAGTGATTAGGGACTACAGTCAGCTAGTCAATGAGTTCTAACACTGGGTGGTAACTCATGGCAACAGGGGAGACAGAGAAGACAGCAGGCTAGATACAAATAGCAGTCCATCTTGCTATTCAGGATCAGAAGAAACAGCACTGCAGAGGGAGAAAAAAAAAAAACAAAACAAAAACCAAAAAACACAAAACCAAAAAACCCCCACCAGAACAGTAATGAACCTGCCAGAAAGCACAATTGGACCACTGCAATGAAAGGTTTATATTATAAATGCTTACATTTGCCCCACAACCTTTGCGTTCTTCCTTTTACTTTATGCCTTAATTTTTTGTTTAAGGACCATTTCAGTTTAGCTACTTCATTTCAGTTTTGGAGCTCTGAATCTTCTTTTCCTATTAATCACTTTTTTAAAAAGGGTGGGGAAAAAGTAAATATTATCCTTACCGACTGCACAATCGATCGGGCATCCTCCTCACTGCAACAAAATGGGCTGCCACTCACCAGAACATTTGTGCTGAAAAATAAAATTTAAAAATGTTTTATCAATCAGTGTAAAAGAGACATACACAATTAAGTACCTATGGAAAAATCACCTTCACATATAGGGGTGAGAAACATGTATCTGCAAGAAATGAGGAAGTCAAAGACACAAAGTAACCAGTAATGCTGGAAGGGAACAGGGGTATGAAATGGTGTTCTTTGTTTCTTTGGCTTTGTGGGGTTTTTTTAGGCTGTATGTTCTATGCTAGTGCAAGCAGTGCTCACACTCAGTGCTTCTGGCAGCTAACAGGTACAGCTCAGAAGGCCACAGTTAAGAAACTAAATCCCCCCAGAAGGCCAGCAGAGATAAACTGGCACCTCTGGAGGGAGTTGAAGAACACCTAGATGGCTTGCATGGATGGTGTTAATATCCTTCTGTCTCTTCTGCCTTGAAGGATGGCCAGATTCTGTGGCAGGCCACCCCTGGTTTGCAGTAACCTGCCTGCAGAATCTAACAAGAAAAAGTTAAAAACAGATCAAAATTCGGCTCCTACATAAAACAGCAGATACCTGTTCTGCTTCCAGAGAACAAACTCTGGGACCAAATACTTTCCATAAACATTTCCCTATGGATATATATCCTTTCACACCACAAGTGAGTTTGGTCACGAGCTTTTAAAGTTCTACACAGTAAACAGCAAGAAGTTCAATTCCTCAAAGCAAGACTGCAATTTTAATTATTTTTTAATTTCGTCAACATGAAGCTCAAAGTGCCTCTGAAATGATCAAGACCAAAATTTGAATATTATCCTTCAGTATTCTTGCCACACTCAAGTAGAACTACCAACCTGTCCAACTGCTAAGGCGTTCAATCAGCTCCAAGAAAGGAGAAAAAGTCACATTTTCCCAATAAAGCAGAAGATGACAGTGAGCACAGCTCACTGACTGAACATAGCTTTCCCGCACAGCCTTTGCCCTCTGGTTTAGCTAATGGCAATCTACAGCTCTTTGAAAGCACCAGGCAAAGATACCTGCCTGCTCTTCAGGGCCTCTGGTGCCAGAACTGCCAATGCAAACCAGCCCAGAGAGCTTGATAAAGTCCATTTTAATTTAGATCAGGCCAAAGGCTAGTAAAGAACAATAATTTGGTTCTCTCGTTCCAGAGAGCAACTAAAAAATAAGAAATACTAAACTGCAAAATATTTTTGCAACAGTGATGCAGTACTGAAGGATGGAATAAACAGTGACAAGAGGATTTGCACGGGATACTGATTCTCCCAAAATGATCCTGAACAAACACTCTGGGGCCATTTCTCAAAAGGTGAAGTAATCTATGCCATTTTTATATAATCAAAGTATTTTTGGAACCACTCACCAGTAAATCAGTGCCATACAAGGTGCAATTAGTTAATCATAGTCTATTATCAATTAATTATTAATCAAACCCATGAGTATTCCTGTCATCTCAAAGTTAAAAAATCTGAGCAGTTCATGCAGGGCTGCCACATGTTGAATACCAGCAGTACTAGCACAGCACAAAGAGGAAAAGACGTGACTGGATACTTACCACTTAATAGTACCTCCATCGGCTTTTTTATGAAGCAAAGCTTTCCAGTATTCATGGGTGGATTTAATAATTTCAACAGCAAAATCCTAGTTTACATCAAGGAAAAGCTTTATGATTTAAAATGTTATTAAACAGGAAAAAAAAGCCACAGAAGTAGTTTATTAAAACATACTGTTTCATGTGTTATTTTAAGGGGCCTCCTTCGAGGCCTCATTAAATTTCTGGAAAATATAACACCCTTTTTTATGACAAGAAACAAACTTCACTATCTGTCAAATACACTGGCAACACATTCAGGACTTTCCCTCAGCCCACAGCCAGGAAACACAAAGGCTACACGAAAAAATCAAATCAGCACTTAGATGCTAAGCAGACATCTACAGCTTTAGAAAATTGCACCAGATCCTAAATGGGACAAAGTGTGTGAGCTATGACTCCTCTGTTACGTGTGCTCATCAGGGTCAGAGTTAAGGTTTCCCCTCTACTGGCAAAATTTGCATTTACTTCATTAACTGCCCAATCATATACTTAAACAGCAATGTAACATGTCAACTGCTTAACAGTTTTTGTTTAAAACAAAAGTAATATTGAGGGTAGGGATGAAAAAGCTTAAAAAAAAAAAAGGTAAAATAAGCCCTCAGTGTCCAGATGATGATATCTGGACTGGCTTGCAAAAAGCCGCCAACAGATCATTCACATTTCCCAACAAGGAGTGACTTGGCAAAACGCCACTGGAACATTGTGAACTTCACCAGGGCTGCTGGAGCACAGCCACTGCCGCCTTGCCACATCCTGGGTCTCTAGAAATGCTTGAGAATTATTCAAGTGCTCCAAAACAGCTATCTCGGAGCATTTAGTGCCTCAAGCCTGAACACCAATGGCCTGACAGGGATACAACTGTCACTACAGAGCAACGCTCTGCTTTACAGAGCAGGAAAATCTCCGAGAGCAGTTCCTGGGAGAACAGGAGAGAGATCAGGTTATCAAGCCTTACAGCTCCACATTTGATTGGTTTAAAACACAGTTTTGGTGGAGAGGGGAGTCAGGGCATCTCTTTAACCAGAAAAAACATGTAAAGTTGTCTGTGCTGGTTAGAAGGCATTTTATAACTTTGATAGCACACTGCAAGGCTGAACTAGCTGACACATGGATGTCATTCATTAGGAACCTGTGATTCTTTGCCAAAAATAGTCTACACAGAGTGTGCAACGCACAATTTGCAAAGCACTTTTACTCAAATTATGCCCAATTTCCTCTGGAAAAATCCAGGTGTTTGCTTCAGCAAGGTCTATTCCCAGGCCCACTCTCCTTTCAAACACTGGCCATTTTTACTGTAGATACTTCAAAACACCATTCATTTTTTCTAAAAAAGGGAAAAATATTTTTTTCAGCCTTCAAGCCAAAACCAGCTCAAATATTTTTTTACACAGAATTACCAGGAAAAAGTGTATCTTGAACAAATAACAAATATGAAAAAATCTGCAACCTATTGTCAGTCTTAAACTGCACAGCCTTAAAAAAAGTCAGGAAAATTTATTAATCAGGACTGAAAAAATACTCAAAGAGACAACCTGTTCATTCCTCTAAGGGAGAATGAAAATGCTGTGAAAAACACCTACGAACATACAGAGGAGCATATAAATCTCATCAGGATTAGGACTGAATGTTTTTTTTTTTTTGTAGATTTCCTTTAACCACCTATGCATTAGTTATTCCAAGCCTAACAAATCGTATTCAAAGATCCCTCATATAAAAGTTCTTTTTGTTAAACCTCCTCCTTTACAATTCCTTAAAAAGGCCACACGAAAGAGATGCATCTTTAATTATGGATTATCTTCACCTTGTCTTTAAATTCTCCATTAAAAGCAAACTGATTTTCTGGTTTACCATCAGGGACTTTATATAATCGGAACCAGTCAACCGTAGCCTCAAGGTAACCTGGTTTGTGCTTCTTGACATCATCAATATCTATAGGTCAACAAGAAAAAAGGGGGAAAAAAAAAAAAAAAAAAAAAGACTGGTGATTTTCACTTACAATTTTTGTAACTTTCATTTTTTAAAGTCTCATAAAGGATCTGCAAGAAATCTGATTTCACTGAGCACTTTTAAAGTCATTGGGGAACTTTTATTACAGCAGCTGCCCACAGTTGACACTTATGATTTCACAACCACACTAAACAGGTAAACCAGTTGCTTCTTGCCCTTCATTAATTAAGACCCAAAGGGATAATGAATAAACGGACCATATTTGTGACAAGAGAGGAAGAAAATTCCGTATTTATAGGCTTTCATCTCAGTAGGTACCTTTCACAATACTTAGATTATTCAGTGAGGTATTTTTTTTCCCCAGCAACTGCAGGGACTACAGGCATTTTTTGATAATGAAAGAAGAGCTAGTAAAAACAATTTCAACACATGGATTTTTAAACCAGTACCTCAAAACAAAATACAGGCTTGACTTCTCAAAGTTATATTAAAGGCATCCCTTTGCTCATATTATTTCCAAATTCAACCCATTAGATACAAGACAGATACGTGCCAGGAGCACTAAGCACTAACTCTACTGATAACCCTGTGATATCTGCATGCTCACAGTGACAAGCCAATTCTACCGTTACCTCTACAATCCTACCATGCAAAGATGGAACAGGACATGAAGAGGAATGGCTGCCATTTGCAGGACACCCCTGGGAGGCAGAGATGAACATTGCCCCAGTGGGTACAGAGATTAAACAGTCACACAGTAATTCTGCTTGAGGGCTATACTGATGTAGCAAAGACTCAGTTCATGATCTTAAACATTTACTTCTGCTGTGCATATCAAATTTTACCAGGTTGTCCTGTGAGACTACCATCACTCCTGTCACCTGCAATGAGGTGGTCCTAACAGCCCCTTGGCAAATTAACTCTCTGCCAGTAAGTTCACATGGAAAAGCCTTCAATACAATTTTAATCGATTTAGATACAACAAAGGATTTTGCCCTTTCTGGAAGCCAAGTACTTTTTGTAGCTGGTGTAATCCTTTTCTTTCCATCTGTTTCCCTCCTACAGACACTTCTGTTGGAAATGGGATCTGACTTTTTATTGCTGTGCTTTGCATGCAGTCTTCCAGCTAATTCATAAGCTCACTGTGCCCAGGTCACCTGCCATGGTGCTATTCTCCTCTAGTGTTTTGCAAGTCACTTGCTCATTCTTCCCTTCCTGATTCCCTGGCATCTCATCCTGTCTCTTGTTCTCTCTCCATACTGCTTGGCTACATCATTCTCTTCTCCTATAGATACGTCTCACTCACATCTCCTGGGTGGCAGTGATTCCTGATGGATACTCTTCTGTCTACCCAGTTCTACTACAGATTTTCAGAGTTGCTTAGTCCACAGAACTGACACCTAGTTATGTGCTTTCCACCTTTAAATGCCTAAATGACTTCTTAAAACCTAGTCAGTGAACCTGAACAGACTTTCAAGTATTTCTAAAGAGAATAGTAAGAGAAGAGAAAAAGTCTTGTACTACAGACCTTTCAGTTCTCTGTAGACCACCAAGAGAGATGACATGTGGACTGAACTGTGTCACCAAACCTATAAGATACACTGAGTATTCATAGGCATCTGATAGGTGCCACTCCCAAATTCCACTGGATCACACACTACTCAAAGAATAAAACTTTGAAGAACTCTATGTAAATTTTTGCTTCTCCATGCACTTAATAGGGCTACGTGTTTATAGACTCTGAGTAAAACACATTTTGAACTTGGCTGCTGGCCATCTGCCTGTACAAGATTAGGGAGTTTCATTGGCAGAATTCCAGAAAAAAGCAAGGGCACATAAGGCTGTGCAAGAGGCAGGTCTTCTAGCTGGAATACATGTTTACAAGTACAAGAAGCCTTTCACTGGGGTGGGTGAGTGAGACCAACCAAGAAGGAATGATTTAGAAAAGGCTGGGGCCCTCGTTGGAGGCAGGATGCTTCATCTGGGCACTAATAAAACTGCAGCTCCAATTCAAATCAGTTTCAGGGCTCCAGTGTATTCCCAAGCAAGGGAACATCCCTTCTCCCGTCTTAAGACCTTGTCATCTCCTCTTCTTGTGAGATTTGAACTCACGATTTCTAGTACTTGTTGAAGAGACACTATCTCCTCAAGTCTGTAAAGCAAAGCAGGCTGCTGCAACAATTTCCTTGGCTCTCAGCAGTGGATGAACTCCAGGTCTCCATCTCCAGACACTACTTAAATTCAAGGATACTTTCTCAGACTGCTGCTCTTTTTTTTCTGGTTCCTGTTCCAGCAAACTTCTCTAACTCTGCTTCTCCATTCTTCCTGCTTGGTATTTACTTCTTATTCCCATAAAAACAGTTCATCAGAAGTGCTTCACTGTGTACTAGCTGACACTTGGGCCTTTCCCCATCTGTTGTTCCTTATTTATAGGCTTTGCTTATATTTCTTTAAAGGACTCAAATATTAGAATAGGCTTTGGGGCAGGCCTTCACTACCTCGTTAAGATAAGGATGACCATCTTCATGGACAGAATAATCACTCTGAATTTCACACTGTATCCTGGAAAATCCCTTACACAGGTAAAATGACTATACAGAATCAGACTACAGCATTATGTGGCTCCTGAAATACTTGCTGCCATATATTCTGGTTTTGAAGACTTAAGAAAGGGGACAGTGGTTGATTTCCTTGGTTCCTTGCAAGTTATTCTCCTTGCTTTACTTCACTATTCTTTATAGCTACTGGGCACCAAATGAAGAAAAAAAAAAAAAAGCAACCAAAATATCTGTATTATAATGAGAGCTGGTGGAAAGCGGCACGAAAAAGTACAACAGTTCAAAAAAAACCAAACCAAAACAAAAAACCAACACAAAAAAAACCCAAAAATCCTCTTGCTGTGGAGCTAGCACACGCCGTAAAAGATAAGGAAAACAGGAATACAGCAGCTCTCACACCACTCAACAGCTACCTCTTCAGTTCATTAAAAGGCACCACAGAAAAGCGTGAAAGACAGTTTGTCCGCCACTCTGAAATCCTAACAGCAGCTTTGGGATATCAGGAGGAGAAGGAAAAAAAAAATATATACAGAAATCAGAACAGTAAGCAAAGAAAGGTAAAAGAAAAGATCACAATAAGCAGTACACTGATTTACTGCACTAATATCTATAGAAGCTAGCTGCATATTACGGTTTTAAAAAATACATGTCTTTTCTTCAGCAGACACCATTAGACATTTTTTTCTGACCCTGACTGTTTATGTTCCTTTAGAGCTATGTATTCATACTGATGTCAAAGGAGGCTGAGCAAGTACAGAAGAAGCAAGCATGTACCTGGCATAATGTGGTTTCAACTCTGCAAGTAAGCCCTGCTCAGAGTGAGAGAGCAGAAAGGTCAGGCTCCTGCAGGTACATTATCAGCACGTACCCACTGGGCTCTAGGCAGGAATTTCTTTATACTGCCTACATACAACCATGGGTCTCTTTTTTCTGGGCATCAAAGTTAAGCACCAAGTGTTAAAAAGTGATGGCTAATCACATTAAGGGTCGCAGTTTAGGCTCAATAAGGAAAATCTCTAGAGGTTAGCACAAACAACTGCTGCTAGCTCTCTGTCAAGGGAAGCAAACGCAGATCCCAATTCTATCTGGCTTTACAAAAGAGAGCAACAAAGGCATTTGTACAAAACTACCATTTTTAGTACAACAGATGCTCCTTCTTGCAAGCAAAGCTAAAACAACATGCTTGCAGCAAGCTTTCTAAACAAGGTCTGTGGGAAGAGAGGACATATGTTTTTAATAACATCTTATAAACATTTACAGGAAGCAGCAGCTACATTCCATATAAAGGCATTTGGTGTATTTTGTGCAGCATGGTGTGAGGGGGTAGGAGTGGAGCCTCAGTACAGATAATTAATTTCTTTATATTGAATGCTTACACAAATCCACAACAAAGGTTTTCAGGGCCTCTGCTGCTGCTCTGCATATAAATACACTCACATGCAAGGGTCTGTAACAATATATGGTACAAAGTATGCAATAGGCTTTGGTTTTGCCATTTAGGGTTTGATCACTTAACTCAAAAAGCCAATCTTGAGTTGCACATTGGAAAAGAAGCACGGCAACACAGCACAGTTAACTATACCAGTGCAAGCAAACTGTAGCACAACAAAGCCGGTACACATAACCAACTGCTGTTGAATATATCCAGGTGGTAATCTTTCCCGTGAGCAATAGCAAAAAACAGCTGCTAAGATTTCAGGCCAGTAAATCACCTCCAAAATGCCATCCAGCAAAAATGACTTGTCCAATTTGCTCAGGGAAGGTAAGATGACCTCTTGAGAGTCAGACCTTTCCTAAACTGCTTCAAACACACTTCCCGTTTCAACTATCAGTGATTTTCAAAACCTTTTGTGCAACATGAAGATGCCATATACATTTAGACCAAATTACAGCATGAAAATATCAGTCATCCTTTCCGAGCCCAACCTTGTCAAGCAGATCGTATGTGCATCATATGGGAATTCCAATATATTAGATTCAACCCAAATTGTAAGATAAGCAGACAAGCAGCTTATCCCTTCTAAGAATTTGCTGCTTCTCCTGACCAGTATTTTAGAAAAAGCAAACAAACAAAAAGCAATAACAAAAAAAGAAGCCAGACCTATTGCACCACCAAGATTCAGTGTTTCAGTGTACAGGGAGCTTTCACGCCCTTTCTCAGACTTGCTTGGTCTGTAGTTGCTTTGGTAGTCAAGTTGCTACTGGCCACCTGCCTAGCAACTGCCTGAGCAGAAAGACAACACCACAGTGGTTTTCAGGTAGCCATAAAGACAGATCTTACTGAAACAGATAAATCTGAAGATGTCTATTTTAGACAAAAACTGAACTTTCTCATACAGATATCTGCATCTGACACATGTCTTGAATTTGGAGTGAGATTGTCCTCATGCCCATCAGTATTAAGTGCCATAATTTCAAAGAGATCACCTTTCAAACTCAGTCCAAAAAGACATAAAGCCCCTGTGATCCCCACTGATGACACAGTTCCCACTTGAATAGGTGCTAAGTATTGCTTATCTTTCCTAGGTACTGTCACTATAAACCAGTTTCTCATTGCTCTGTGTGAGAGTCCTAGGTAGGGTTTCCAATTTAAACCAGTGTTTATCAATAAATGCCTGCAGGACACAGTGCAGTAGAGTGCTATGAATAAACAATGAGAACTGCTCAGAAGTTGGGACTGCTCAGTTTTAAGTTCTATGAAGTCTTGGAAAAATCAATTGCACTTATAAGCATGATCACAATCCCAGAAGGAGCATATACAGAGTACCTGGGGCATGCCTAAAGCAGCAAGAGGAGTTAACACACTGTGCAGGCTCAGGATGGGGTTTGCATGTAATCACCACTCTGGTGTCTCGAAATTATCTTTTCCACATGTTCACTGGGGGCTGTGCATGTACTGAGCTGAAAGCAAATGTGATGACTCTCAGTCCAACTCAAAATGTTTAGCAAATGATACAAAAATGACTGGACAAACTTAAAAGGCAACACTTAGCCTCGTCCTTCCCTGGGAGGCCACCACCGTAACACAGCAGCACATCAATTATTGAAGGAGATACCAGTTTTATCTGTAGCTGCTATCCCTTTACGCTGAAGTAATTAACATACTTGGGAAGGGGGAAAAACAAGTATAAAAGGACATATTGTACTGCCTACTCCAACAGATTTGTTTGTTTTCAGACTGAAGAAGGATTGCTGTTAAACACTGCAAGCTAGTCATGTTTTGTGAAAGCAGATGGGGGCTTTTTTTTTTTTTCCTTTTTCTCTCCTTTTGTAAATCCTGGACTGCAACTCCAGTCCCTAAGGGAAATCATATTAAACTGCATTTCTCTGAACCTCAGAACAGTTCTCGAAGTTTTGCGGCTATTCTCTGATAAGAAAGGATGCACACAGGAATCAACCACAGGCCCCTTTTTTTTTTTTTTAAACAAGACTAACACTCTTACTCCTCTCCCAAACAAACTAGAGCTGTAACATAGCTGACAAACCAGCCATTACCTGAAAACACAAAACAGAGGGCTTTCAAATAGAGCTACTTAACCCAGTGGCATAAACTGTCCCACTTTTACCTCTACTTAGCGGACTCCTTTTAAAACCTCTCATCCACTTTTCTAATTAAACTCTCTCAGAAATCGTTAAGGAAAAAAGGTTAAACAGAAGAGTTCAACAGAGCAGTGTACAGTAATAAAGTGCTAATTACTTGTCTTTTAACTACTGACATGTTGCATTTCACTACACATTAAAGAGAGGTTTAAATTGATACTAACATTAACAGGAAACTATTACTTACTATTTCTTAAACTGAACTTCTTAATCTCTAACTGTCAAAGTAGTTAAAGAGTCATAAACACTATGTAGTAATTCATCTGCCCAATGATGTTAATCAGCATCAACCCAAGAGCTTCCTTTTCCTCATTTCCTCTTCGCCCCTTCTTTCCCCACAAGCCAAGTATTCTCCATGTGAAAGCAACCTGCAAGAAAACTGAGAATGAAGGGCCAGTCCAGTATTTACATTTAGAAACCAGGAAAAAGCCTCAATGGCTGAGAAACATACTTCCTTAAAAAGTTACTGGATAGCCCTATTCCTACAGAAAGGCCACTCTGAGCCTTGCTGTTCCCTACCAACAAAGGGCAGGCTCTGATCGTACAGACTTGATGGTATATATTTTTTTTGGTCTCAATCACTAACTTTTAGACAAATGTCCTCACTTAATTCTCATGATTTCCAGTAGCATTGCATTTGAGGAAGTGAACCTCCACTTATCCAGAGAAAAGCTGCTGTAAAAACCTAACTCCCTGCAGGTTTAACACATCTGTATCACCTTCTTAATGAACGGTCTGCAAGCAGAATTACACCTCATGTGCTATTCACACAGACACATTTTAGTACTTGAATTCCATTTGGCTACCAGAAGCAAGGAGGACAAGTCTGGACAGGATATTTCCCTCTGCGCAGCTAGTCATCTTCAAGGCTGGTAATAGGGTGAGCTGCACAAGCAGTTTACTTTGCAAATTTTCAAGCTAAAAGGTAAAACCTAATTGTTCATACCAGGCGACAAACCCTGGAAGTAACCCAGTAAGAAGTGACAAAACATTGGAAATGTATAGCCCTTTCCAGAATGCAACACAATGCCTACAAATATAGAAGGAACAAGCACTTTCAACAACGATGATAGCAGTGGGCTACATAATCTGAGTGGGTAAATACGCACTGTTACACAGGAGGTAAGCCTGTAATTTTAAGAGGTCACTTTCTAAGAAAGTTGTGTTTCAGAAGTCAAAAGACTCTGCATGACAGGTCCTCTTGCAAATCCAAGTGCACCTTTTTAAAAGCTTAGTGTGAAAGCATATATGCCCTCCTTGAAGGAAGCACCCGATTTAAACAAGTCTTGCCTTTCTGCTGCCTGCCTCTTCTTGTTCTGGGTGGCCTAAACTCAGGTACCACTCTACTGTGCAAATTGCTGACGTAACTTATATTAAGAAAGATAAAAATACTTGCCATGGATTTTGTGAGCTTCTGGGTCATCCACACTGATAGCAATTACCTTCCAGTCTGTCTCTCCTTCATCAACAAGGGCTAAAGCACCCAAGACCTTCACCTGAACAATCTCACCAGAAGAACGAATCTGAAATAGAACATAATCTCAGAAAGATCTGGAAAACACGACACAGAATTTCTCTTTTACCTTATAGACAAAACAGTTTTACTACAATTCTGAACAGCAGCTAACAGAACTGGAAGACAGATCTGTAAACCCAGTACACATCTATTTAACATTACTAGCCTTTCTCCCACCATTGCTATTCCTCAACCCTCAATTCTCCGGTCAGCATTTTAGTAGATAACAAGCTAGAATTTTCTTTCCTTCTCTTCTACCTTACTTCCCCCACACCTTCTTCATCTTCACCCTAAACTGCAAGTTAAAAGAATCTCATACTTATTTTTTAACTCCTTCCTGCCTCTTGACTCTCTCATCTCTTGGTCTTAAACCATCTCTTGGTCTTAAACCATCTCTTGGTCTTCCTTCCTCTAGATTATAACATACACATATAAACACACACCCCTTCCCCAGCAATATAAGTACAATTCGGTTTTGCATTTCCTTGGGAACGTTCTTCCTACCAGCTAATATTCCCTTTATAACCCTTTCCGAATCCCCTGAAATTCAGCCTTAGATTTCTTTCCTCAAATAGATCCATCTTTACCAGGGTCACCAGTTAAATTTCCCTTTACCTAAAATAACCTAAGATGTTGTGAAACTACACAGGGAGAAAATTGGAAAGGCCAAAGCCCAACTAGAACTTAATCTGGCTACTGCCATAAAAGACAATAAAAAAATGTTTCTATAAATACATAAGCAACAAAAGAAGGGCTAAGGAGAATGTCCATCCTTTATTGGACGTAGGGGGGAACATAGTGACAAAGGATGAGGAGAAGGCCGAGGTACTTAATGCCTTCTTTGTCTCAGTCTTTAATAACAAGACCAGTTGTTCTCCAGGTACCCAGCCCCCTGAGCTGGATGACAGGGACAGGGAGCAGAATGAAGCTACCATAATCCAAGAGGCAATGGTTAATGACCTGCTACACCACTTAGACACATGCAAACCTATGGGGCCAGATGGAATCCACCCAAGAGTACTGACGGAGCTGGCGGAAGCGCTCACCAAGCCACCTTCCGTCATTTATCAGCAGTCCCTGGATAACCAGGGAGGACTCAGTGGACTGGTGGTTAGCAAATGTGACACCCATCTACAAGAAGGGCCAGAAGGAGGACCTGGGGAACTACACACCTGTCAGTCTGACCCTGGTGCCAGGGAAGGTTTTGGAGCAGAACATCTTGAGTGCCATCACACAGCACAACAGTACAGGACAACCAGGCAATCCAGCCCAGTCAGCACGGGTTTATGAAAGGCAGGTCCTGCTTGCCCAACCTGATTTCCTTCTATGACAAGGTAACAAGCTTAATGGATGAGAGAAAGGCTGTGGATGTCACCTACCTAGAATTCAGTAATGCCTTTGACACCATTTCCCGCATTCTTCCAGAAAAACTGGCTGCTCATGGCTTGGACGGGTATACACTTTGCTGGGTAAAAAAAAACTGTTTGGATGGCTGGTTTCACTGGCCACAACCAGAGAGTTGTGGTGAATGGAGTTAAATCCAGTTGGCGGCTGGTCAGGAGTGCTGTTGCTCAGGGCTCAATTTTGAGGCCAGTTCTGTTTAATGTCTTTACCAATGATCTGGGCAAGTGGATCAAGTGCACCCTCAGTAAGTTTGCAGACAACACCAAGTTAGGTGGGAGCGTTGATCTACTTAAGCGTAGGAAGGCTCTGCAGAGGAATCTGGACAGGCTGGATTGATGGGCTGAGGCCAACTGTATGAGACTCAACAAGGCTCAGTGCCAGGTCCTGCACTTGGGTCACAACAACCCCATGCAATGCTACAGGCTTGGGGAAGAGTGGCTGGAAAGCTGCCTGGTGGAAAAGGACCTGGGGGTGTTGGTCGACAGCAGGCTGAACATGAGCCAGCAGTGTGCCCAGGTGGCCAAGAAGGCCAACGGCATCCTGGCTTGTACCAGAAATGGTGTGGCCAGCAGGACTAGAGAGGCAATTGTCCCCCTGTACTTGGCAGTGATGAGGCTGCACCTCGCATACTGCGTTCAGTTTTGGGCGCCTCACTACAAGAAAGACATTGAGCTGCTGGAGCATGTCCAGAGAAGGGCAACAAAGCTGGTGAAGAGTCTCAAGCACAAGTCTTACGAGGAATGGCTGAGGGAACTGGGGAAGAGGAGGCTGAGGGGAGACCTTTTCGCACAGACTTTACTAAATCCTGCTTTTTTTTTCTCCTTTTAAAGAATCACCTTTTCCTCTCCTATTCCCTCCTCATCCCTTTTGGCAAACCGTATCACCATCTTTTCTTGTTTCCCATCTGCCCTCCTCTTCCAAACGTATGGCTTCCAAATTACTAAATTAACCTTGACAAATTACATTAATCATAATAAGATACGAACCTTTGAACCTATTTCACAAACATCAATAGGATCATTATCCCCACAACATCCTGTAATGTCATCTGTATGCTTTGGGTCTTCCCAGGTCTGACAAAGGAAAGAGAATTATCAGTTTCCAGCTGATCTGCAATTACAATTTGTCTAATCACTAAATTACTAATGTTAATAAAAACATCAGCTTTCTGAGAACAGAGTTGCTCAATGGAAAAAGAGAAAACAAACAAACAAACAGCCAATGGACTGACATTGAGTAACTATCCTCATACTCGGGACAAGTAACACGAGATTACTGAGGACCTAGTAACAAAAATATAAACTGCATCCATGAGGCAACAGACATTTTATCAAATTGCAGTGATTAAGGCAGAGAACCCTGAGCATGTATTTTTCTGGTTACTAGTGGCCGTGGGATTAAGCTAGGACATCCTACAACTACATTCTTATTATACTCTTTAAATACCATGGCAATAACATAAGTTGCTTTCAAAAACGTCTCGGCTTTGAGCTAACCAAGCTCCTAGATATGGAATTGTCAGTACCCAATTAGCTTTTGAAAGTTTTTAGATTTTAGGTATGAAATATTTGGGTATTTTGAGACGTGTACATTCCCAAGAACAGGCAACAGCTTAAGACCAAAGAAGCCTCTCCAGGAGGCAAGTTTGAATCCCTGCTCTGAGCTCTGTACAAGCGAGGAATCATAGCCAAGTTATACTAACTTAATTGTCAGACTAGTACTTGTTTTGTTTCTTACTGGCCAGTAATGAGTAACTCATTCTAAAGTTGAGAAGTCTTCCAGGTAAGAATTTTGAGTCCACTGAAGTTTTGTTGAAATTGTTATTAAACTTCTTTTCCAAGGAGCTATACTGTTAGCTCCTGCTGTCCATGGTCAAACCTCCACCTCAAACTTGTTCTTGAGAACTTCACTGATACTAAAAAGTAAAATGGTGAAAATCAGATGCTCGGGTGTTTAGATAGTAGAATCATTACCAAAAAATTGCCAAAATCAAGTCAAAGAGAGAATTTAAACTTAAAACTTATTTTGCCAGTACTCTTCCAGAGTGCTTTTTATTTAAGGCTGCATTGTACCAGTACTACTCTCCTGCCCAGATGCATCCCTCCATCTGTAGGTTAGAAGGAAAGATCACTAGGAATGGTATTGTTCTCTGGACAGTACAGCAACTCCTGCAATAATAGTAGTCCTATTGTCATTTTTTTCTCTGTTCCACAGCATAAAACAGCAGCCACAAATACATATCTTTAAGCCATATACTAGGGTTGAACTTCCAGCAACTGCTGATCCTGATGAAAAGTCCTCATGTGGTAATGGATTTTGTTTGCTGCAGCTGCTAGTAGGAACGTGGAGTATCATCTAGACTTCAACAATTGGAGGTGTAATGATTCAACTGGTATTTTAAAGTTATTACAGAAAATAAAAATTAAATTATCTCCAGACCTCTCTGACTCACAAAGTAAGAAGGGGAGCTGAACACTTCTCCTGGAGAAAGTGTCATCAGTCCAAAATAAGGCACTTTGTGGAGGAAAATATTCAAACATTTAATTTTGGCTTTGTACTAACACACACGTGAATTTCAAAACATTAAATGGAATTGCTGGTTCCCAACTATACCTACTTGGAAACTTTGTCTACTGAGACTGCTGACCGGATAAGAACTTCACTCCTATACTCCAGCATCTGTCTGGTATCTCCTCTTCAGGGATCAAATAAACAGATTTTCAGGAGTGACCTTTCATTGCTTATGCAGTTAAGTGTAAGAAAATAAATTACCCTTTTCTAGCTTCATCGTGTTGTTCAGTACTAATTTAAGTCCAATGTGTTAATCACAGAAATGAAAAAAGTTTGATACTTTTCATTACACTTGAAATTTCAGCCATTAGCTGGGTTTTTTCAAGGCTCAAAACTTTGAATATGCCGTGATCAGTAAAGTTGCATAGTTCAGAGAAAAGTTAACTAAGTCAGTAGAGGTTTAATCTAAAAAAGAACAGCCCTTGTGTTCCTCTTTGTTAAAGATATTAAGAAACCCCAATGAAAACTTATGTTGCAATATACGAAAATCCTAAATTAGCTTTTAAAAAACCACCTTGTTTAAGCAGAAAAGGGTTACTTGACAAAGTAATCTTGAAAGGCAGGCCATGACAGTTTAATTCTGTCACTACAGTACGGAGACGCAGCCTAGATTCAAGATTTCTTGACCATTTAACTCCTTCCTGAAACACAGCACATATTTACACTCACACCCAAATTCTGATCAAAATTTATGGACAAAATAAAGTTCAACATAAAAAAAACCCTAATTTACAAATGTATCAAAGAGAAACATCCCTCTTGCAACTGATTTGCATTCAGGCAGTACCCAAGATTTACAAGGCAATTTACACAGAAGACAGAAAACTTTCACCATTATAACAAAAATGTTACCTGTGGGAGGGCACCATAATTCCATATATAACCCTTGTGAGGAAAGATATTTGCCACATATCGAAGCTTGCCTTTCTTTATATCTTGTTTAATGGGATTCAACGGCTCCTCAGTGGCAATCTAAGCAGATCATGAAAAAAAAGAAAGAGACAGAGAGAGGAGAGAAAGGTAAAATGGAAAGCATTTCATTCTGTACCCAACCAGTTACAAAGATCCATCTGGGACCATGTGCTTGTGGTTTGAGAAGTATTAAAGTATGATGGCCTCACTCTAAGTCTCAAGGGTCATGTTCAAAAAGCAGCTTATTAAGGTTTTAAATAACACTGCAAAGTATGCAAGGAAAAAATGAATCTGAAAGAGAAAGTCATAAATTTATAAGGAGCCTGTCATGATCAAACATAAATACTGAAAGGAACTTACGTTAGAAGCTCTTGCACTCTATAGTACAAGTTCAACAGACATGCAAATGGTGGCACAAGTTCTTCTGACAACAGACACTTCGACAGCAACAGGGGAAACGCTTCATCTTCTTCTCACCCTCTGTTCATTGCTCTCCTATTGCATACATCCCTTCTCTCCATCATCTCTCAACATACAAATGCTTTTTAGCAAGCACAGGTTCTGCATAGTTACCAAATGCCACCTGAACACAGATTTGGACCAAGTTAAGCTAGCATTAGAAGAAGGCATTCTTATTCCTAAAGAAACACTTAACAGAAGGACTGAACTAATTAAAGCTGAACAGTTTATTATTGTTACCATCCTTCCTAAAACCTCAAATACGAACCCACTGCCACATGAGTTACCTACCATACATCAGCTAATTCACTGTAACCATCCTTTTGACACTTCACACCACAACCCAATCCATCTTAGCTTGGCTCTTGCTTACAAACACTCATCCGAATAGCATCACATTTGTTACAGGCTCAGATGGTTACACTGGCTTGGGTGGTACATAGCTTGCATGCATAAGCACACAGCCCTTAGTCCATTTTACAACATTCTTGTGATTTACCTAAAGCACCACCACCAAAGCCATCCCAAAGGAATTCCACCTTTCTGAACCACACCAAACTGTCAATAGCATGCACTTACTCCACAAGTAAACCGTTCCCAAGAGCTGAGATCAAGGTTCACACATTTCTGGTTTAACACTTGATTCTGCCTGCTTCTGGCCATAGCTTAACAGTGAAGACCTTGAATATGCTACCTAGGACTTTGACAGAAGTGGAGCTCAGTAATGCTTTTTCTTGATGTCAGCTGGGACAAAGAGGACTAATTGACAACAACAGACAAAACTCTCATGCAGACCACCTTCAGTAAAATCAGAAGAACAACAGATATACAACAAACTGATAAGCAAGAGTTCTGGCACTAGGGATGTTAACACTGGGAAACCTTTATCCTAAGGCAAGGTTTAACTTCCTACAGTCTCCATTCCATATAAAGGAATCTCAGAACTGAGATGCAGATAAGACCTGGTATTAGCACCTTATCACTGTCTGGACTGAAGGACTGCCAGGACACAATGACAAGGCAAGACAACTGCCTTAATTGTTAGTGTAGGAAATTTCAAGTATATTAAAAGTTACAGATTAGAGAACTCCATATGATTTCCTCTATCAAGCCAAAGTCTAAACCCACCAATTTCTGAACCTAACAGGACAGCAAACTTTTCTACCCCTGATGTAACAACAGAAGGGGAGGGAGAGCAACCTGACCTTTACACAGAGTTCAAATAGCATTGTCAAAGGGAAACTCTGCAAAAGAGAACTCATCTTCCACAATAAATCATCATCTTAAAAGACAAGGTAAATATCCAAGGTAATTCTGTTTGCAGAATAACAACTGTGGTGGTAAAAACAGTTGAAATGATTTTCCAGCACCAGGGAAAGGAGAAAACAAAATTCTGAAATAACAGGCTGGGAAGATTCTTTGGTGTTATTTTGAATAATCAAAATAGTTAATCGCTTAATCACAAACTTGCCTAAAAGCATCTGGGAAGCATCCCTAAAACAAATAAAAATGTTCAGGAAGATAGGACATATCCTGGTGAGATCTGTTGTTTCACGAACACTACAGAAGAAGCATTATTCAGCTTCTACATTCTAACTGCAGAGGGCCAATCCATCAGGCCTTACTTTTAAAATATCTCCCTGCAGGAGCAGATACTTTCAATTAGTGAGGTCCTTAAGTATTTTTTTTGTCACAAGGAAACGTTTTTTTCATTGTCAACTCCATTTTCCAGGATTTGGCCTAGGACACTATACAGCGGAAACAAGAGGAATTAAATCCTGAGTGGAATGCTGTATGAGCAAGCAATGGTAAGACTAAATGTGGGACAATGTCCTGCCAGCCAGTACTCTAGGAATCTACTGCAGGTATGCTGCACTCTACAGTCAGAGGGCTGTCAAGATGCAGTGCTCACCTGCAGAAGGGAAACAAAATTAGAACCTCAACACTTCACAGGCACAAGGAAAGTGTCTGTATGCACAACTTCAAATTAATTTTTTAACAGATAAAATTTTATATGTAAAGAGTAATACATACTGATTAAAGTCTGACTATTGGAAGCCACTGTATTGTCATAACTTTCCTAAATACCTATATAGTCAATGTATTGTTCTTAATTACCTCCATTTTTGCATTTGTCCAACGAGGCACTTCTACAACCATATTAAACAGGACCTAAAACAAAAAACAAGACAGAACTGAAAATAAAATCCACTTGGCAATTAGTATTTTACAGTAAGACAAATTTTCTCCTCTGTATTCAGCAGTACCATATATCGCATCTCTCTGTTCCAGCTGCTTTTATGTTAAGTACAATTTGTTTAGTTCCACACAATGACAGTCAACCTCCTTGGCTCATCCTTTCCCCACCCCAGCCCTTTGAGAATATGAACAAGCAGTGGAAATCCACATGATGTTTTTTATTCCTGTATCAAGATTACTCTTCACAAAATGTTCAGAAAGTCCATGGAATGGTTTGCCACAAGTCAGTGGTTCAATCTACTAGTCAAAGAGGACTGGATGTTTCTATAGGACAGAGTTAGCTTCCCTCAAGCACTGGAAAGGACAATGTTTTGGTTTTTTCCCCTGAAGATTTATTTCTTGAGGTCCTCCTCTTTTGACATTCATTTTTTTAAAAACCCATGCAAATGCAACAAGCACCAATATTTCTGATTCTCAGTCAAATCTGCTTGAAACAAGGCAAAATGAATCCAAAAGCGATGGCAGAGCCACAGCAGGACCTCATGTTTGTGTTAGCCTTCTTCCTAATAGAAACAAAGTGAAAGTTGTTTTTAGAAGGAGCATGTAGAGGGATTAAACCTAAAACATGTAAATTTTCATGCTTTTAGAAGAAAAATAAGTAATCTACTGAGGAGTGACATTTTCCAAAGTGAAAAACTCTGGGTAACTGCCGTAAGGTTTCTTCTTCTGAAGCTGTCAGAGTTAAGCACTAACAAGGCGTAGAATATCAATCAAAATAGGTAACTAGACCAAAACACCCAGCAATGTCTACAACCTATTTTTTCCTATATTACTAAAATAACCCCAAAATATCACATTGCCTGGGACATCTCTTCATAGCCAAAGAAAACTCACATTGGTGTTAAAAATCACTACAGTTCAGGAAGAACAAAATATCATCTTTTTAGAAATTTGTAGGAAAAAAAATATAAAATTAAACCAACTGAAGACTTGCAGTGACTCTTTATCTACACTGCAATTAAGGCTCCAGCGGAGTCTTAAGTATTTGTATTTTTGCTCCTTGTATCCTGTATCTGCAACAAATACCATTAGTAGTGTCAATGGCAGTCTGATTAAAATGATTCCAATAGTTCTGTGATCTTCTCCTCCCAAACAAACCTAGAATGTGGAAAGCCAAAAATACAAAGGAAAATCCCAGCTGTCACTCAGCATTTCTCCCACGAAGTCACAAACTATGCACAATCCTGACAGCAAATTCCCAGTAATTTTAAATTAAACTCGCTGTAAGTACCATGCCCATACTGCAATCAGTGGCATGTCAGAGGGAATCACTTTTCCTGATCAGGTTATAACCAAATAAAACAATTAAAATTAAAAAAAAAAAAAAAAAAAAAAAGAAAGGAGAAAGGTGCTTCAGATCAGTTTCATAAAGTATACCTTATGTATATAAGAACAGTTGAAACAGAGAAGTAATCAAAAAGATAGCTCAAAGATGTCAACACTAAAAAAGCAGACAGAATAAAGCAACATATATGCAGCAGCAGGTAAGGGAAGGGTTGGAAGAGACCCAAATAAAGTCTGCACATCCATCTGGCAAACACTTGGAAAAAAGAAATGCATAGCATGAACACCAGTGCTGATAAGAAACTCTTAGGGAACTGCCAAACAGGTCAAAGAACTGTTCTGACTGGTAGCTACAGGCAGAAAACTTACAAACTACTCCTGGAATTATACACAATGTCTTCCCCTCCACCATGATCCTGTATTTTTGTTGTTTAGATGCCACTCTACGTTTTCCTAACCATAATACAATGGCTTCAGTAGCCCGCAAATCTTGGGTTTGAGCTTTAACTGGTCAAGAGTTATTCCAGGTCTTCACCAAAACAACTTGGAGGGCTGGGGACAACCACTGGACTGAAATGAATACAATGCTGCTCTCAAAATTGAAAAATCACTTGGATTTAACTGAGCTTCAAGGCCAGGCCTTCATAATTTGTGGTAACAGTCAAATGTGAACTGTTGAGAGTCTTAAATGTGACAGCCTGACAGATGAATTTGTATGCAAAAAGATCCCTGAAAGTACTCACTCTAATGCTAAGCTGCCACAAGCATTTACAAGAGATTAATAACTTCATGCAGTGCTTACATTTAAAAATAAAAAGTTTTATTTATAGGGCAATGACATTTTCATAGTGATGAGACAGGATTCAGTGGTGTGGAAAGAAGAGTATATACTAGATCGCTTGACAGATAGATAGCAGTAGTATACTCCTCTAGTTTTTTAGGGGTTTTTTCCTCCTCCTATCTTGTTTCCCTCCTTGCCTCAATATCACCCAGGAATTCTTCCATCACTTATGTTGGCAGACCAAAGCACCTATTCCTTTTGACCACTTGAATGTTCTCCCTCATCCCTTGCTGCAAAACCCTCCCTGTCTCAGCTCCAAACAGAAATGCAAGTGTCAGACAGCACCTGTCTTCGCAGATTACCATCTGCATAGCCCATTCAGTGGTTAGTTTTGGATGGTGAACACACCTGCTAATTGCAATTTTTATCTTTATTTTACATCAGTAAAACAAAAAATTCCACCTCACTAAACCCTCAGGTGAGCACTTCTGCCCCGACAAGCAATGGTGAGACTGTTTCAACAGCCCATTTGACACACGTTCCAGTGACAGAAAAAGAAAAAAGATCTCTCATGAAACAAAAACTATTGATTTACGAAGTTTAACTGTCTTAGTATGACAGAAGTCAACTGGTCTGCCTATGAGATCACTGCTTGCTGCAGTCCAGATTTAATCCAGCTCCACTTCAGCCTCATGCCAACTCTGCTGGTTGACAGTTTCTTCAGGACAGTCTCTTGGAGAATAAGAAAAGAGGAGGAAACAGTTTCCTAGATTCAGAAAAAGGGACAGAACCCATCTGCTACGGGAAGTGACCTGAGAGAGCCCAGAGGGACTTTCAACCCAGGGCATTACGTAGCTTGTTTGACTTTGGGTTAATGTGAACACAAGAGAGACACTCGTACTTATGTTCTATTATACCTTGAAGAGCTGATGTGGAAAAAACCCAACCCATCCATTTGCTCAACACAGAGAAGTCAAAAGTGCATTTCCTAATTCCTGAAACTGAATATCAGCAGAAAATGACATCAGAAGGAACAAACAGTATGTCCAAAAGACATCCTTTATTTCCCAAGAACTACAGGCTAAGTACATTGCATGAGAACTCATGTAGGATGTAAATAAGTGTTTGCTTTATCAAGAGTATTTTCTTTAACACTGCTTGGCAACTTATTGCATTCCATTTCAGTTGAACATCATTTTTAATGTATCATGGTACTGTTTTTGCTGAGACAAGCAAAAATGTCTCTCACACAGAGAACAGGAACAGTTTTTGTTTTTTTTTAAAACAAGCAAATCACAGAAAGATAAAAAGATATACAAATATACTTCAATATATTAATACAGGAAGTGTTCAGAAAAGCAAGGAAAATAGACTGTTGTACCCGGATAAACTGTGAGTCAGCATTCTCTCCATTAGGACTGGTGGCCAAAAATAACTGCTAGCTCTGGCTGTGCAGATTCTTATAGAAGATAACTCATTTTGATCAGGGTTTGTTATTACAAACCTGAATATCATAGGAAGACAAAAAAAAACCCACAAAAACAAACACATTTCTGACACCATTTTTACAACCTGCCCATCTAGACTCCTATATATCCTTCTCAGAAACAATCCTTCCTTACCTAACTTCCCCTTTCTTGTTCAACTACTTCCTTTCCCTGTCTTCCAAAGTTCCTTAGCTGGTGCACTCAAGGGAAGGGTTTTGAATAGGCATGATTTTTGTCCAAGGGTTGCAACACTTAATGCTCAGCTCTGAAGGTTCAGCTAATTTGAAGCAGAAGTGGAGTAACCCATGCAGAGCAAGGAAAGTGACAAAACGAGATAGATGAAAGAGGAACAGAAACTCAGTATAATTTCATAAAATGACAAACATCACCACTTCTTATGGCCTGACTGCCATTCACCGTCACCCTTGCACGACAGGGAGAAAAGATACACTAAAGCTTACAATCACTTCAGTCATTTTTACAGTAGAGTGATTAAAAAAAATCGGAAAGCATTAGAGGCAGTGTTTGGGGGCTGTTGACCCTTCCTCACTGAGAAGCTCCAAGCTCATGAGACAGAGAAAAGAAAAAGCAGCTATCATTTCCAATTCTTTTCTCTCTGCTAATCTGCAATCTTGCAGGGATTCTCATCAGCCAGCAACCGAATGTGGCAGCACCCACTTGAGAACTAACAAGAATGAAAAAGCTGAGCTGTAGTCCAGCAGCAGTGTGAACAAAGGATGATGCTTAAAAAGAAAAAAATTAAAAAAAAAAAAAAAAAAGAAAAAAGGAAAAAAAAGAGAAGGGAAATAAGGACTGTCATGAAATACATCCAGAAATAAATGGAGAGGGGCTTGGCTTGCTTATAAAATTAGTACCCATGTTATAAGCATTCCCAATGTAATACTTGCCACAACGTATCTGCCAATGAAAACAAACCAGATGCCAGCAACATCTGGATAACAAACATACTGTATCTAAATGAGAAGTCAATGGAACTTTTTCAAGATAAATTAACGTGCCACATAACAAAAAAGGAATATCGTGTCCAGCTTAAATGCAAAGTGCCTGCAGCCTCTTCATAGTGTACTTCCCTCACATTATAGTGAAACAGGAATCAGGAACACTATGTAAGTTTTTACCCACAGGTATCCCAAAAGTGGTGTTTAGGCATATTTTTTGGTAAACTAGTTACTGGACACGTTCACCTGCAAAACTACTTAGTATACAACCATGACATGAATGAAAATGAAACTGACTTTCTCAAGTTTAAGAAACCATTCAGTTGAAGTTAAGCTTGATCAAATCACTGATGCAACTTTCCGAGTAAACCAACCCTACTCCAGTAGATTTTAACTGGACCGCTGAGTGAAGATTACTTCTGTTCTCAGTATTTGTTAATCTACAAGAACACAAAGCAAGGTTTGTAGCTATTGGACATATCAGAGAAAAAGGCTGGGCATCAAGCATCAAGATGAAAACTTCCCTGATAATCTGAACTTCGAAACACACAAATCCCTCAACACACAAAATGGACACACTACAGCCCAGGTTACATATGCTGAAAAAATGTCTAACATGACCAAAGAGGTTACAGAGGCTGTAGCTAAGATAGAATACAAACCCAGTACAAAGTTTGCACCTGTACTGCACAGAAAATGATGGCAGCTTTTCCTTTCTTATAAAACATACTGACTTTCTCATAAGACAACTCAGATACCAGTTTCAAACACTGTTCTAAGCATAAGGCCCTCTATCAGATCACCTATTCAGACTGCATGACCACTCTAATGACCCCTTATATCTCACCTGACTAGTTAATTTACCAGAAGTTTTTGCCTGACAGAAGCAATTCAACTGAAGCCCACAAGGGCATTCCAGCACTGTGCAACCTACAGGATGCAACAAAACAAAAGCTATCTATCTTGCTTATTTCTTTGTTGGTTTGTTTTTTTTTTCCCCCAGTGCTCTTGTAGACGTCTGCAAGTTAGACAAACCAAGGCCAACATCTTAAAACTTTGTATTCAAAACCACCCAAGTCCTCTGAACAAGATGACATGAGAATACTTTACCAAAGACATACAATGACATGTAGATTAGAAACCCTTTCACTACAGCAGGGAAGCAACATGTAACATTTATCTTGAAAAAAAACTATGACTTCTTCAAACCTTCTTCCCGCTAGACATGGAAGACCATACTCAACAATGAGCCTCTGACAGTTTTGACTGTAACCACAATGGGAACATCCACTCTTCCGGAAAGAGATGTGCAAATTTTGATACATTTCACAGAGGTGTACTTGGGCGGGAGTGGATTCCAAGTGCTTCCAATGCTTAAGACAAAGCAGAGGTTCAGACTGCAACCTGGTCAAAATTTTGAGCCTGAAGCTGAATATGATTTCTTTCAGCATAGTTTCTCCCTCAAAATAAGCTCTCTAGTCTCCAAACAGCTAAAAAAAATATAAAAATCTGTGAAAGCAAAAAGATCAGTTGTCACCAGTCACTGCAAAGCTAAATTTAATTAAGATCTGGGAAGGTCTAAAATATTGCAAGAAATGGCTACACTACTGAGAACACAGCATTTCCTCTTAGAACTACAAGTCGAGACTGCAAAACAGTGCATTCCTCTACCCCATGAATGTTGAAAGATGAAACTCCTCTATTTTGAGACCTTCTTTTCTGGCATCAGGAATGCCAAGAACAATTTCAAGTAGATTAGACAGATTGAAGAGACTCACACAGAATTGTCTTCATTTTCCATAGCTAAACTGCCATCTGATGAACACCAGTTCAACGTAATGTAACACGCACTCTTAAGAGGGCACACCCTTGTCAAGAGCAACAAATAATTGCCACTCTAAATGCACATTTTAAAGATGCCACTGTGTTTCCAGGGGAAGAGGAACTGTCACCTTTGAATTCTGGCCAAATTCAGTGCAAGGATCAACTGAACACGAGGTATCAATAGCAGCCTTTGCACATCTAGACACGAGTAAGGAGTAGAGTGCTTCAAAGGTCTTCAGAAATCAGTGCTTGGCATTAAATTCCTCATTTTCCCTTTATCCCCTGATTGAGCTATGCTATCCCTACAAACAAACACACAGGGATGCATTTCTCACCAGGCCAAGGTGAGGAAAGCTTCTGAAGAGCCCAGTGTAAGAAGAAACTGCTTTCCTGAACACAAAGATCCCTCTATTTTCCCTCTTCTCCACAACTCCCAAAGACGATTATGAAAAAGGGTTTTCTAAATGATTTGCATTCTCGCATTTCACCATGGAAGTAAAAACCAAGCATGTTTGGGAAGCCTATAGCCTGCACATTTGTTTGCTTACTCCCATCATAAGCCCACAAAGACTGGAATGTACATTTGCCTTTGCTCATTTTCCGTAGTTTATTAAACCACAGTCCAGAGCTCTCTCATAGCAGGAGTTATGCGAAGCAGCTCTGGAGTCTACACTTGCCCAGGAAGCAAGAGCTGCCTGGCCTCACTGACACTTTTTCCCCCATTCCATAGACTGATCCAGAGATCAGAAAAAGGGTACCAGAAAGATGGTCTTCAACAAGCTATCATGCTTCCTACTACACAGACAAATGCAGCTTTGAACACTTTTAGACACTGCATAAAACAGGCTCTGCATCTTTGCAACCGGCAGGTATTGTCACAGTATTCATAAGCAGGTAAGAGGTAAGAAACAGAATACTTGACTTCCAGCAAGAATTCATGTTGCAAGACAATGATTTTTGAGAAGGGCTACTGGCATGTACTCTTTCTCCTCGATAATTCATCTTTCAGGCATGATTCTACATCTACTAAATAGTACTTAAATGGGCATCAAGCAACAGAAAAGCATTACTTAGGCACTGTAGCTTGAAAGAATCACAAGGTAAAGGGAGAGGAAATACATAGTACAGGACTGGGGGCTGATGTACAGTAGAAGCAGCAGTGTACCACACACTAGTTGCAAAACTATGAGAACCCAGACAGTTAGGACAGTTCTTTCACATCAGATGGGTAGTTACAGTTTTGCAATATGACTGGCCAAACAGATACTGAAAAGATAAAGATTGAGACACACACAGACACATCATGGAGTTAAAGTATAGTTTAACTTTTTCCTTTCACTTTCTTTCACTATTTTTTAGGTACTCCTATGCCAGGGAAAGCACCACAAAAAATAAGTACATTTTTGAAAAGACACTTACATAAACAAATCTCGTGTCACAGAAAAAGCCTGAGCAGACCTTCCATGGTTCTTTTGGGCTTCTGTTAGGCTTAACTTCAGTGCTGGCTAATGCTGAACCATTAGCAGATGTGATTTTTCTCTCCTTGGGCTTCCCAGATGAGTACAGAAAACACCATCTCCTCAGTTTTAAAAAGCAGATACTAAGTCTATTTTCTGTCCTAAAATATTTGGGATTTCTGAAGTTTTGCATATGTGCCAAAGACTACACACAGTCAGAGCATAATGAATATTTCATTAATGGAGGATTTTTTGCAAATGCTTCTGAATGCAATAGCAAAAAAAGATAACATATCTACTCTGCAATAGTCATAATGAACCTTTCAAAGAGGGGTATAAAAGTGTTTGCCTTTGAGAACATCTTGATGACTAAAAGAATGCTGACATTTCTGGCCCATTCAAAGAGCAGAATATTAAATCCCTTTAAGCCTTCTCCTCCTAAAAGACTTGCATTTGAAGATATGTCAACTATATTCAGTGAGAGCAAGTTCACTTAACAGAACAGCAAAGCAATACTGGAAAGGAAACAGAGGGGTTAAAAAAAAAAAAAAGCTTAACAGTACCTCACTTCCAGTAGTCTTTGACCTCTTTGCAGGAATTTCTTTATCCTACAGGGAAATGGTAAAGAACTGTATGAAGAATATTAGAGAGCAATACTGTACTCACATAAATATAGACAACAGTAGTTTTCAATGCAACTGCAACATCCCTTTGTGATCATAAAGGCCTAAACTATAACTTTTAAAAGTAAGTACTCAGTCCTGTTTCACTGCAAAATCATAACCTTCCAGATATTAACAGAGGAATGTAAAAATGTACAAGAACATGCTCACTTTCTCCCAGCTAGCAAAAAAATTTAAGCGGCAATTCAGGCTTGTCCTCAATGGATTAAGAACAGCCATCCTTCCGTTCAGTTGAAAAAGCTTAAAAAAACCCCAAACAAACAAAACCGGTATGGAAAACAAGGCTGGAGTTATCCACCATAAAATAAAGTCCGCAAAGCTTAGACCAGAGGAAGGAAAAAATAAAATATACAACTCCTTACATCGTCTTCTTGTAAAGAAGGCAAAATTACAGAGACCTTCACAATTACTCCCGTTCTCGCTCTCCCCTCAGGCCCCCATGTCCTGTAGAATGCACTTTCCTTGCTCACACACCAAAATGAAAGCCTCTCCACACTGCTCAGACCTAGCTGTACTATCAACTAATCTACAGAAAAATCACAGACTGTAATCCACCCCTCCAAACCTTAAACTCTAGATGCAGAGACAGCAAGGCCCCCAGGCGATGAGTGATGAAAATGCCCATTGCTTTTCCAACAACAGCACCCACTGAACAGAGCATCTTAGTAATAACTCTCTGAAAGAGACTTACCTCTTCCATTGACTAGCATGCTTAGGGTCTGATGATCAAAAAGATTTCATGAATATTTTTAATCTCTCATTTTAAATAATTCAAGAAATTGGTTCATTATTTCAGAAGTCTCAATCTCAACATGTTACAAGTGCTGGCCTTTCTCCCCATTCGTATCATCCATAGAGACCCAGCAACAAATGAAGAAAACAGACGAAACCCTCCCACCGTGTTTGTGGAACAAGCATACTATAATAAGCAAAGCTAAGTCTAAACCAGAGATTGGCAGTTCCCACTGGCGACACATAAAACAGGCATTTCATTATTGCTATAATGAAACTCCGGGGAGTGTGGCTAACAAGACGTGAAAGTGCTCAGCTGCACCTCACGCCTTGTAATTCTCCAAAGGTGCGATTATGACTTCTCTCTTGGGCATTGTTGTTGGCTTCCAATTATAATGCTCCTTTTGGGAATTAAAGAAATACTCTAAGCTACATAAGTGTGTGCTGTACATGTCTGGCCGCGAGGAAATGTACATTTTTAATTAAGGTGGCATTTTTTTACATCTGCTAAAAGCATAATAGTAGAAAATGAATTCAAGAACACATAAACACAAACCTTAACCATAAAGGAGAACAAGATACATTGAGGGTTCCACTCACTCTCAATCACTTGGAGACTTAAAGAAACACCTAGGCTTGTCTACCCAGTAATCATTATGTTTCACTGCATGTTAATGAACTCAGCAGAGAAAATTTGGCAGAGTTATCGTGTCTGTATTACATAAGGAATCAGCCTGGGTTAAAATGGTCCTTCCTGGTGCCATACTTTTCTCTGTTAACTGCTTAAAAAAAGCAAGCTTTTAATACCTGCATTTTTACCTAAAGAATACCAGTAAAATTGTTATCGTTTTGAAATTGTATTTCAAGGCACAAATACATACCTCTTTAGATCCAGCAAAAAGTGGAATGTCATGAAATGGGGAAATATATTTACCATCTGCACTCTCTGAAAAACAAAACAAAAAATTAGCACTACAAATCTAAAGATATGCTGTAAGATGTTGGTATTACTAACTATAATGCATTACAGAAATGTATGATATGCCACAATTGTGCTTAAGTTAAAGTTTTTCTGAAGTTTAACTCCAGGGACTAAAAAATAACCTACATGCAAGACAGGGAGTTTGATTGTTTGACAAGGATTCATTAGAATTAAAATTATTTCTTTAGTATTCAACACCACACTTCTCTTCTGACTACTTGGCAATACAAGCTATGTAAAGATGAGAAGATGCTTTCATTCTCTTTTCTTCTCCTCCCTGGCAATACACAACCATTAATGGAGAAAAAAAAAAGATACCACGGGAACCTCATTTAAATGAGTGATCACTGAATTCATCTGGGTTTCTAGCAATGCTGCCCTTGTGACTTCACTGTATTGCTAATAAATCGAGTTTCATGACCACAAAAACAAAATCCCCCAACACATTAGGCCAAAGTATGACCAGGAGAATAAGTGAGGAGTTGGATAATTGCTCAGGCCCTAGAAATGAAACACCAAACCCTGAAATCAGCAGAAACTGACATTAAATTAAGCAGTGCCCGATTGCACCTCAGCCTTGGTCCCACTGTAGAAAGGAAAAAAAAAATCACTGGGGTGGGTGCTTAAGCTTTTCAAACTACTTGGAAACTTTTCAACATACTAAAAGCCTAAGTACAGCATCAAAATAAAAACACCAACAACAATATAAGGTGTTAACACAAATCTCAAGGAGTTTCTCCTCTGGTAGCACCTCTATTCACAGTAAAAGGAAAACTGGACGAGGGTCTTCATTTAGCTTTGGGCTGTACTTTAACCACCTCAGCAAAGAGTGGTGATTGTTTTTGCAAGTCCTGGCAGTCTTCCAGATGCTCTTCCCAAATAAAACAAAGTTTAGTGGTAGGCTGTTTATTCCCACTAACTTAAGTGACTCTCTAGATGAGCTCCTGCGCTGGCAGCCCCCAGGGACTGAGCACAAGGGAGCCCTGGCAGGGCACTGCCAAGAGGGTACACAACGCCTCTGCTTCTCTCACACCAGTGCACGTCAGAATTAACTGCCTGTAAGTCAGTGGGCCAAAAATGTACAAGCCCACTGCCAGAGAAGCAGCACACAAATAGACAAATTGTTACTAAACCGTGTAATACTGCGACTGCACCCCCCCAGCTCTCGCAGGGTTTTGAGAAGCCTACTGGAGCGCTGCCCATGCCCTCCCGGTACCACTTGCTGCTGCTGTCCCCACAGGCCTCTCAGGGCTGGAGCCCCACGTTCTGGATGCCAGCCTCCCCTCACCGTGACGTTTCCTGCGGGAGGGCTGGCCTGGTCACAGGGACAGGCCATGCTCCCACAGGGCTGTCACACCGCAGAGGCGAGGTGAGGCCTCCACAGCCAAGGCTGTCTTTGGTGTCCCAAAGCACACTGTGGCCCTTGCACCCAGGGTGCCACAACACTGCACCAGGGCAATGCTGCTCCCAGCACCTCTTCACTCTCCAGGGGCCTTCGCGGGGCTGTGCCGCGCACACCAGCTCCCGGGACCGAGCAGGCCCAATATCTCCTGGCAGGAAATCCCCTCGCTCTCCACACAAAACTGCCTCCCTGGAGTGGGGGGGGAAGCTCAGCGGCGACAACTCAGCCAGTCCGAGGGGCCTCAGCGGGGAGCCGCCGCCGCTGCCACCACCACCTCTCCCCACCGTGCACGGCCCTCCCGACGCGGAGCAGTAGAGGCTTACCAAGCCCGGGGGCTGTTACTTACTAAAGTAGAGGCGGTAATCAGGAGAGTTGGGCCGCCCCCGCAGCTCCGTGCCGTAGCGAGCCATGGCGCCGAGGAAGCGGCGCGGCAGCGGCCCCCACCCCCGCGCCGCTAGCAGCCGCCTCAGCCCCACCAGCCCCGGCGGCGCGCGCATGATGGCGGCCGCCGCCTTCCCTCCCCTTCCTGCGGCCGCCGGGCCTGCGCCGCTCCGCGCCGGCCCCCTGCTCCGCCTGCCCCCGCCGGGCAACCTCGCACACCGGCGCCGGGTGGTGTTGCCTGTTCCCGGAAGGGAAACCCGGCCGCGGCTGCCACCTGAGAGAGGGCACGACCGTTAGCCCCCAGAGGCCCAAAATGGCGGCGTCGCCTCTCACGGGCCCTGTGGAAAAGGCAGGTGTGTGGAGGAGGTTTTTCCTGAGGGGGTGGCTGCTCCCCAGTCCGCGGGTCCTGGGGGTGGCTGCTTCCCCCTGCTCTGCCCTGGGTCAGCACCTCAGGGAAAGAAGGGAGCTGCAGGGTGCTGGCATACGCCCGTTCTCAAGGGAAGGCTCCACCCAGGTGAAAACGTCCCAAAAAAACCCCACTTGAGGTGGCAGGTGTCCCCAGGCGTGCCTGGGCAGGTAGTACCCCAGCTGCACCCACGCTGAGATGCTTTCAGGTCACCAATGCTGCCAAAGGTGCAAACAGAATCACAGAATGGCCTTGGTTGGAGGAGACCATCAAGTCCAACCATGAACCCAGCACTGCCAGTTCACCACTACACCATGTCCCTCAGCACCTCATCTACATGTCTCTTAAATACCTCCAGGGATGGGGACTCCACCACTGACTGCCCTGAGAAGCCTGTGCCAGTGCTTGACAAACATGACATTAGGGGTGTTGATGGCAGGGTTGTCATCCTTACCTGAGACTCACGTTGGTGTGAAGACCCTTCCCTGCTGCTCCCTAGGGAGGGAAGTGTTCATTTCTTCTTGGCATGAGTAGTTTTATGTCGCTCAAGTCAGACTGTGTCCGCACGGCTTATAGATGGGCTCTTCGCATGGGTTCCCAAAGGTAGATGCGTTTTTACATTGAACCTGGCTCATACATAAATTAGATTCTCATCAGTATTCAGGTTGTGCCATTTTTAAGGTTTATTACCCCTACATATGATCTGATTTCTTTGAATTATCTTCTCATTGATCCTTGAGGAGGATTTCAAATGAATTTAATCTGTCAATATGGGGGGTAGCTCTTGGAGTCGTGCTTCTTATTCATAGATCTTTCAAAAATTCCTGAAAAGGGGCAGATACCGCTATTTGCATTTTATTGATGGAGAAACTGAGGCAAAACAACTTTTGTTGCTGTTGTCACTCTTAAATCCCAAGCCAATCATTTTATGTATTCACCTCTAAAGGTAGTCAGTATTAGCTTTGAATTTTAACTCTGATTTGAATTACCTTGAAAAATTTCTGCAGGATAACTCCATGTTACCATGATTATCTTATACAGTATTTTAAATGTTATTGGGAATGATTTATTTGCAGCAGAAAGGCTAAATCAATCTCTTCCATCAGATTTCAAAAGTGTATAACTTATTTATTTCTCCCTTCTACTGTTTGGTAGATTGGGCTCAAAAGCATCAGGACTGTCTGGTGTGTGCAGTGAGGATCCTGCATTATTTTACACCAGAGTGGGAGATTTTCCTGGTGGCCTTGGTCACTGTTCCCCCATGTACTCCTCTGACATGTGTTAGTTGCTACCCTGTGTCTTGGAGGGAGCTATATTCTACTGTGTGTGGTTTTCCATGACAATAAAGGCTCTGGGAAAAAAAAAATGCTATGGTCTCCTCTGATTTGTGCCACTGCTTTCTATATTTGTCACAACAGACTTACCTCCAGGAGAACAGAGAGGTTATTTTGAAGGCCTATTACCCCCCTCCACAGAAGCTGCAAAATAGTTTGTGTTTCACCAAAGGAGCTGGCATCTTTCCTCACTGAGTTCACCAAACACAAGGTTTTCAGGGGTAACCTCCTCAAGTGGACATCTGGGGGTGAAATTTTTCATGTACAGTCTCTGAAGTTCTTCATTTTTTAAGTTTGTCAAGGGGGGCAAATCATCTGTTTTTCATGTGGAACAATAAAATAAAAATAGAGAAATTTTTTCAATTATAAAAAAAATCTGTGCTTTCTTTGAGTCAGCCTGCTGCTGAAACAGGCAAGGTTAAAAACAAACATGTGTTGTGGGCCTGGCTTTTCACCTCTGCTTAGTTCTGAGGAATCTCGATTTCATTTATGGAAAGTCAGAGCCTTTGAAAATCACTGACTGAGCACGCACACAATATTTTTATGCTTGCAAAGTTGGCAGTTGGATGTAAGGTTATTCTAGGAGTCCAATATGTATTTATTTCTCTATACAGCCTGTGAAGTAAAATACGCTGCTGTGGCCAGAAGTCCCTGTAAGATGCACAAAGTCTGAATGCAGAGTTCTCTGTTGCCTTGAGTTGTGAAAGTGGTCTTATCTAAAGGTTTTGCATCTGTAATGAGAAATCAGCTGTGAAACACCTGGAATTTATGAAATATAAACCAGTTTCTGTGCAGCACTTTTTAGATGCATAAATAGATGCCATTGTGTTACTTGGCAAGAGTAGATGATACAGCAGAAAAACACACAGAAACCCTGTTAATGCTGCCAGAGCAGAGAACCTGAGTACCTTAGTACTCTATGGTATCCAAAATTCTCTTAGTACTGGAGAAATAATAATAACAATAATAAAAATAACAATAATAATAATAAAAAATAATAATACAGCTTTGAATAGGTATGACTGTATTTCTATTATATTGGACAGAATATGGCAGAAGTACGCACAGTACTCTGCAAGTCAGATTTGGGTAAGACCAGCTTCCTGGTTAGAATAAATTTACCTAACATTCTTGAATCTTTGAAACAAATGAATGTTTTGGTTCCAGTATCTTCCTTAAGTAAATTCTCCAGAACTACCAAGGCTTTTACTACCAAGGTATTATTTCACCTCTTTTTATTCCCAAGCATTTTACATCCAGCTCTTTCAAGTTTCATTCCAGTTGGGCGAGGAAAAAGCATGTACAGGATTGATCCCATTTACTGACCTTGAAACAGCTCCCACTGAAAGACAATGAAAATATTGCTATTTATTTTGATGGAATTAGAACCAGGTCCTTAAGACTTAAGTAGGACTTACATGGTACTTGGGTTTTATGCTTGCCCTCTGCACAGGGGTGAATCTCATTCCAGCAGAATGGCACTGGAGTATAGCAAAAACTCAGCAGCAGTATAATCACCTAAGCCTGAAGGACATCCTTACTTTAAAAGTTTGTACTCTGCAGCATACGTTTACATTTATTTTATATATATTAATGGATACATACACACAAACATGTATAAAAAATAAATGTTTTGCCCATGAAGATGCTGTGCAAATTAAATGCAGAAAGCATTATCTATATTATTTTTTTTTTAAAAAATAAAAATACCAATTTCCCTTCCTTCTGAATGAAAATAATTTTCATCTTTTCAGTTAATAAGGCTTTGAAGAATTTCATTAGTACCACTACGTGCTATTTCAGTGCGTTTGCTCTTGGCTGGTGTTCACATCATTATCATTAAATTTTGCTGTAATATAACTTCCATCTCCATGGCTTATAAAACCATTAATCTGAACGAGTCAATTCTTGTCAGCCTTCCATTTCGCTGCTACCTGTGTGCAAAAGGCCAGCAGCCATGGACAGCTGTCCTCCCCGTCCAGCTGCCTCAGTGGACCAGGTCACTGCCTGCACTGGCTTGCCAGTGCTCAGTCGTTCAGCCGTCACCATGTCACCAACGTGCTGATGGATCGGCTCGTATCAGTCCTCCCTCATTTAGATGAAGCCAAGCAAGGTTAGCTGAGAAAGTTTAGGGACGTGGGCTAAGTTAGTCAGGCTGCTTTTCAGCCGAAGCAAGGTAAGGAGCATGAACAACTTCTTTGCACTGACAAGTCTGCAGCAGGAGGAGGATGATGAGTTGTAGGAGTTAGTAACCTTTGTCATTGGTGCAGCTGGATTTGGGAGAGGATGTTTACACACAGCCTACTCACACATGTATTTGCATTTTCCATGCTGATGAATGCCTGATGGCAGCAAAAGACTATGTCATCTAACTAAAAGGAACAAACTGTGTATTTCAGTAACTAGAATTAGGTTTATCAGGTTATGTTACTTTCCATCTCGGTGTGAATAAAGACAGAGGCTCCTATCCCAAAGAAACTTAAGTACCTTGGGTCAGATTGTGAAGCCTTTTTTTTGTAGCAGTGAACTCACTTCAGTAACCTTATTGCTTTAAAAACATTGATCCTCTATATTTATGCGAAATTCAGTTTTAGTCATAATATTCACTACCATGTATAGGAAGATGTCAAGTTTACACCCTGTTTTTTTTGTAATAAATTGTTTCTCTGAGCTGTTAATTTTGGTTTTAACCATGGTTTTCATTAGGCTCCCCATAATGTACGTTAGGATTCGCTTGCCAGATTACCTTCTCTGGGCCTCTGCCTAGGAAGTGATTTACCTATCAAGAGGCCATGAGACCGTGGCTGAGTCAAGCTTTGTAGGACATGCCCATTTCTTCCTTCTTGGGCATCTATACTGAGTTCATTTTAAGCCCCATGAACTGAGGATTTTCAGCCTACTGTGACTCCTAGCAAAACTTGCATGTGAGTATGAACTAAAACTTCTTTTTTTTTAAGACTCTTATCTCTGTTACTCCAAAGCAACTTCCCCATCACAAACCAGAAATCACCAGTCTTCTTTCCTGTTCATTCTTTCATTTATTCTTTCACATACGTGCACCTGCACAAAAAGATAGGAAAAAAAGGTTCCAGTTTAGCTGTAAAAACACTGTCTGGAAACATTCAGTTTTAGTATGAAGTTGCAAATCTATAATCACTCCAAATAGGCACATAGAAGGAAAATCTTGCCTATTGCTTGTGATAGTCTTTTCTAGGCTTCATTCCTCTCTTGATTTGTGAATTGCCAGATGTAAGGTTCTCAAAGAATCCCAAGGAAAATATTTCATCTTTGGTAATTTCTACACCTTCCTATTTTACATCGAAACATAACAATAATGAAGATTCATCTTCCTGTCCTTTTATCTGTGCCTCACTCGCTTGCTTGTCGTTCCTCATTAGCTTTGATATCACAGTGCCATCTACTTGATCAACAGAGTCAGGTTATCTTCCTTAGAAAATAACCGTGCAGCTGTAACCCTGAAGAAACCAAAGGGCTGCTCAGTTCCTTAGCAAGTTCCCCTCTCCACTGCAGCACTGCCCTTAGATGTGCACCCTTAGGAGTTGGCCCTGCTCTGAGCCTGATTCACAGACTGACACAAAGCCCAAGATGGACAGTGACAGATCCGCTGGCGCTGCAAGGACAATTTGAGCCCTGCTGACCCTTCTTGCAGCATCCCCTCTCCTCTCCAGCAGGTGTTTCATTTGAGAACTGGGTCCCTCTCAGTAGGCAGAAAACACATCAACCTTTTGTATGTGTAAACTGGGGCAGAGGCTTTGTTTGGAGTAAGAAAGCATCACAGCAGTTGGAGGAGCTGGATTGCATAGCCTGTTAGGTTGAGCCAGCCCTTCTTAAAAATATCCACAGCCTAGTCTGAGCCCTGGCAGGCATATGCTTGATGAAGTTCTCCTAAAAATATTTAAACAAGGAACACTGTAGACAGGGCTAAAAGTACTTATCACTGTGCAGTTCTGAAGACCTGTTTCTCTACAGGAATCACCAGTCTGGTGAGATCAACAGTGGGACTGAAGGTGACACTGCCACACTAAATAACTTTTCACCTACAAGACAAGCTTTTGTCTCTTGTTGTACTACTGAAAGGTGTTTGAAGTTTTTTTTTCAATGTATATTTCAAAGTAATTTTGATTCATTCATTGTGAAAAATCAATGTGTAGACTCCAGTTGTACCTATCTTTAAGCCTTCCCTTTTCATTGCTTTTATCCTCACCCATCACTCTACTCGTATCTAACCAGTAGCTGCAAACAGGTAGAGTGTGTGCATTAGCAACTTTCTGGTGCTCAGAGTCCTCAGTCGGCCTTATGCATGATTGTTCTTATCAAAGCCTCAACTTTTTGTCCCTCAAAAGACATCTTTGCTATGACTCATGCATACAGACAGAGTGACAAGAGCTATGGGCATGCTTTTATACACACCTAGACTTCCTTGTATGGAGGCAGGGAGCTACAGAGATGTCTATGGTCTTTCATTGCAGTGAACAAACTTGGAAGCAGCAGTCTGGTGTCATTGCCTCAGGACTCCAGCAGCAGTCTGTGCCTCCACTCAAAGGGATCAGGCACCATAGTCAACCCGCACCAGCATTTTTCATATCTGCTCTGAGATACTAAGTTATAAAGCAATCTTCTGTAACAGCTGTGAGGTATTACAAGAAAACAAATAACTGTTTGCTTACTTAATGGCCATCAGTCATGATGGCGCTCCCAGTTCGTTTATGGCTCAGGACCGAGATAAATGTTCACATTGACTGTACAACAATAAGCTCTTATGTGCATCTAATACAGTTGCTTGGGAACACAATGCCAATATTTTCCATGTTGACACCAGCACCTGTTCTGTCTCTTAAGCAGGGTGGCTTCCGTGCAAATAACTCCTGAGTGCTTGCATCAACTGGGTTCCAGTTTGCTTAGGAGAATTAAATGAGCGCAACACACAGCAGTTAAAGAGATTTTCGCATTAATTGTAAAAAAAGCATTCTGTCCATGTAAATGCCAAGTATTCCCTCTTGTCTTATAGATTAGTGACTTTGATACTGTTTGACCATCAGTTGTTCCTGGGGCCAGAGGAAAGCAGGAGTAATTTGGAAACTGAAAGAGGGTTGCTTGTAGTATTGCGAGTGGCAGCTGAAGTCGAATACATCACATGCAGTTCTGACTGTGCTTTCTGTGGCGTTTTGTTATAGTCCAGGTAAAGTGCAGTCAACAGGAGTAAGAGTTTATAAGGGCATCTAGCTCAAACACGCATCTGATTGTTTTTACATATTCCTCCTACTGACTGCACTAGCACAGCCCACTAGTGTAAAACCATCATTGGATTTAACACGATGATGGATAAATCAGGATATGTCTCAAACCTACCTCCCTCCAAAGGGGACAGGGAAGCCACTGGTCCTGAATGTGTCCCCCTCACTTGGAGCATGACGGAATACATGCTATTTTCAGTGTTTTCCACGCTGAGTGGCACAGAGGAGATATTTTGAGGCTGCAGAAGGTACTCATCTACATTTCCATACTGTGGTGTAAGCTAGATCTGGGTTTCTGGCTGCCTCAGAAGTAGTGCTGCTGGCCAGGTCCAGATAAACCATCATACCAAGCACAAAGGCAGCAGCAAACCACAGCCAGCTTTCCCCGCAACCGTTCCCTTGCTGAAACAACATACAACTTTTCACACCCTGCAAGTGAGTTGAGGAGGAAGAGGAAGACGACTTTTACACGTGGGTAGATTGCTGTTGTAATAAACACCTGAACAAACTTCACTATATCCTATCTTGGCTGCAACTCTGCATGTGTGGCAGAGAACCTACAAAGCCAAGAATTTTGTGAAGTTTGTTCTTCTACCTCCACCCTGCCAAAACACATTCCCCAGTTCTCCCCCAAACCATCTTATTTTAAATAAATGTAATGAAATCTCATATAAATGATAGGACCTGTGTCTTCTGAAAAGCACGACACCATAAAATCCTGGCTGGGGGAAATACCTTCTCTGGGCAGCCCCAGCTGCTCACATGTGCCCCTGCACCATCCCCTGCCTCAGGATGCCACAACTGCTCACTGGGTGAAGAACTAAACAGCAGCATGAGTCCAGATGGAAAATAGCCCAGGGGAAAGGGAGAAGGGAAGGAGGGAATCTTCAGCCAGATCAGTTCCTCCATCTCATCTCCAATGTGGGTGTTTACACCCTGCAGCAATAGTGGGAAAAAAATTATCCGGGGGAGGAGGGAGGAGAGGGGGGGCAGGCCGGGGCAGTCAGCGTGGCAACTGTTTAAACCAGTTTTACCACCATCACTGAATGCCAAGCCACTGCTTCAAAAAATGCCCTCAGGAAGTCCCCAGTGTAAGGAAATGGGGTGGTTGATTTCCCTCAACTCCCACCTTAATCTGTTTACTTATTGCTGGGGCTTCAATGCTTGTCACAAGAGTGTCACCAGTCAGTCCCTGGTATGCCTCTCTGCGCTGTCACCACTATGCTGCCTTTCAAGGAACTTTTGTGGTCTGACTTGCAAAACAAAGAGTTTCTTAGGGAATATCAAAAAGGAGGCGAGATGTAACACGAGTTGCCTACGTAATATGTGACTTCTCTGCGTGAGCACAAAGTCTTCCCAGTGTCCCTCTCACTGCTTTATTCCTCTGCCAGGCAGTGTGTTTGGGCTGGACACTTTGTGCAGCACTGGCACAGTGCTCCAATTTGACGTAGTAAATTGCTTAACAAGTTTCATAACCTTTTCATTTCACTGCTGGATAGAAAGAGAGGCTTTGATCAGGATGTTGCATCACTGGAGCAGCTTCTTAAAGAAAAATAAAAGTTGGAAACGAGATTACACTACTACGTTGCATCCCTGCTTGTTGTTTTTTACTACACAGTCCTCTGGGGACACAGCATGGCAATGCTAAAGCAATACGCTCTGCTAGCATATGTCAGAGGGACATTATCTGTGTTCCTCGACAGATGCTGTGACAATGAGCGTGTGTGTGACTGACACTGATTAGGCTGCACCACACAGCTCCCACTGGGTGTTTCCTAGGGCAGCAAGGGCCACAGGGGGTGGGTAGCACAGCATCAGCAGTGATTGCTACTGATGGCTGTTGGGGCTCATCCCAGGATAAGTCCGGTCCAAGCCTGGATGCCAGCAACTCCTGCTGTTGTAACATGAGCTTGATTAGACCAGCACTATGGAGGATCACCAGACAGTGCATGCATGCCAGAGGTTGTTGCTAACAGCACAGTAAGACCTCTTCCAGGGGCTAATCCAGAGGTATTACAAGCAGGTGTTTTGGTGTCCACTTCCTCAGACATAAGAGCATGGTGATGCATTACAACAGCCTCTACAGGTCTATGGCAGGCTTTCATGTCGCCTCTGCTTGTAGTGTAAAGAAAGACACTGCCTGCTTTGAGACAAGCATCAGCTCCATGCTGCTTCCCACCTCCCATAGGGGTTTTTGTCACCTTCTTAGCTCTTTTGTTCCTTGTCCTGGAGGACTGGTCTTCCTTCAAACCTGTAGATCAGGAGTTTCCAGCCTAGCTACACTTCTGGTGGGGCTGGGAGCCTGGCAGATGCAATTTGATACACAAGGAGCTGGGGTCCTGGGCAGGCTGCCGGTTGAGCACTGTCCCTGGGGAAGAAGGAGCAAGGGCCAAGGAGGTGACTGGCCTCCCCTTTCCATTTGCCTTGCCCTATGCTGGCAGACAGCAGGGCTGGCCCAGGCAAAGCTTGGATGATGTGACTCCCCTTCTGGGTGCCAGCACCTACAGCCCTGCTGCAGGGTGAGGAGCATACCCTGAAGCAGTGAAAGGGGCCGTGAGGTGAGCGCTGCGGTTGGGGCTGGCTCTGAAACCGGCCCCGCCAGGCGTGCTTGCACATAGGGCAGGTGAATGCAAACTGCCTGGGGCGTCAGCTTCCCGGGGGTGGAGCTGCTCCTGCACAGGTGGCAGGGCTGAGCCCCGGGCCCTGCGGAGCCTGGGCAGCCCAGCTCCAAAACCAAGCCGAAAGCAACCAGCCTTCAGCTGGACAATAAGTTCACCTCCCTAAAATTCAAGCTGTTGCCCCCCCTGCCACCTCCTCCACCAAGCAAGGCTGGCCATGACGAGCATGGACTGTCCGGGGAAGGAAGGTGTGGGGGGCAGGAGGAGGAATTTGGCCCTGCTGAGGAACAAGCTGTACATGGGGGAGAGGCGGAGGACGGAGCCCGTGGTGGAGAGCGCTGCTGTTGCCGGGGACCACGGCACCTTGAGGAGGAGTCAGTCTGACAGGACAGAGTACAGCCAGAAATTACAAGGTACTGGGGAAGCTCACTTAGTGCTCTGCTGCTAGGGATGCTCTGGGATGGGGTGGTATGTCAGTGCCTGCCAGTGTGCAGCCTGAAGATACAGAAGGGTATGGCAGTCTCAGCCACACATGCCCACAGTTGGAATAAGCAATTGCCCCCTCTGACCCTTGCCCCAAACTTCCAGGGTGTGAAATGTTTCCTTTAATTTTTCTAAATAATGTCCTGTAGACAGGACACAAAGTGCAATTGAAGATTTCAGCGTGTTCCTGCAAAATGTGTATGCAGCCGGGATCTTTCTCGTTGGTCACCAGAACTCATTTGCAACGCAAACAGTAATGTGAGAATACGAGGGCTCCATCCTATCTGTCTTTGGCTGTCATATCAAGTGGGGTATATGCTAAGTAATTAGAAGCATCAAGGACAGTTTTTTTCTTTCAGTTAAAAATACCACGATCTATACTGTGTTTATCTGCTGCTCAGATTGTACAAGCCTGAATAGAAGTACATCCAAATATGTGTTTTGATGGCTATGCTGATTCAAACGATACCATTATGGAAAGAGTTTCTTTTCAAATAACCAAGTTGCATCTGGACCAGAAATTGGCAAAGTATGTTAGTGTTGGCCCTGTCAATCAAAAATTAGATGCAATGCCACAAATTGAGGAAAAGCATGACAAATGTGTATGGATATTTCTGGGAGTGCTCTGGAACACAAACTGAGAAATTTCTATGAGTTTCTAGGGTCTTGAACAACAAGGGGTGTGTCACAAATGCAGGGTCTGAGTATTATTAACATATAAGCATGTATTACAAATAGTGATATAGCTGCCTAGTGACAGTCACTCTTGTGGCAATAATCCTTTATGGGGAAATAAAATAGGAAAATACTTTGAGTTGCTGCATTATGGTTTTGATGCACTTAATTAGGAAGTAGCATTCCTTCAGAAAGACAATAAAAGCAGAAAATAAAAAAATAAACCTGAATATAATAGGATTTCTGGGGGGGCTGCATATGCTGGGAGCAACAGAGCGGTCCATCGATTATACTGTTCCCTCCTCGTGATAGCTAATCAATGAGAAGATGAAAAATTTTCAGTTAAGTCAGGCACGCACTGCAGGGATCTGGCGGGGGTGTTTCAGGGTACTAGGGCTGGCAGTTTTTTACTTGTGAAAGGGGTTGCCCTGGCAAGGTCCAGGTTATCACAGTGGTATCCAGCAAAAAGTGTGAGATCTTTCTGTCCCGTGTCAGGTGTATTTGTGCTGTGAACATCTCCTGTTTAGAATCTGGAGCAAAGGAGGCGGGGAAGCCTATGTAGTCATGGCAGAGCATGAGGTTATGTTTATGGCAGCAGTCCAAGGAGACAGTAAATCCAGCTTTACAACTCCTGCCACCAGCTGAGACTGCCGCGGCCACCTATTGCAAAGCACTGCTCTGGTATCAGCTCACTCTGCTTGCTCATGTTTGTTTGAGAAAAATGGTGATGGATTAACAAGGTACCTGCAGGCTTTATGTTGGGTTAGAAATCACCTGTCCTCAGAGTGAAAATACAAAGTTGGTAGAAATTCCTATAGTGTATTTACAGTTGCAATAGAAAGAAATGCGCTTGTGTACCAAGGCCTGATCTGGATTAAATTTTGTGGAGCTAGATGTGCCTGAATCTGGTAATGATATGGATCCCTGCTACCGGCCAGCGCTGATGGTGTGCTACGATTGTATGCCTTTATGTTTTTCATTTTTCTCACTGGCGCTCGGATGTGAAGCAGCTTACTCCAAGGTGAGGGCAATGGTTTTGTTGGCACAAAGCTTTTGAATTCTCCATGCTTGATAAGAAAATCGGACAGATCTATTGGTGACATAAACAGTTTGTTGTTTATTGCCAGGTTGGGACTCTCTGATCACCCTGGAATGGTAAACGCTTTGCAAAACAATACAAATGGTAATGATTTGCACGTGCTTCCAATATGAATTGGAAGAAAAGCTCTGTGTTTAGTTGCCCCCTCCTTCTATAGTCCCCTGTTAATGTTTTCTGCCCACAGTCTGCAGAGCTGTGGTAGGTATTAGCACAGACAAGGATGTGTAAGATGGAGATGCAACAGGAGCAAACGCTGCAGAGGGGAATCTCCTGTGAGCAGGGCAGCTTTCCACAGATAAGAGTCAGAGGCTGCAGGACCCCCACCTCTGCCAGTGGCCGGCAACCTAGGCAGAGCATGGGGACCAAGTGTCTTTATATCCCAGTGCCTGTGTCAGCATTGCAGCACATTTGCACAAGGTGAAGCATGGCTGAGACATCTCTCAAGGGTCCTTTCAGCCCTCTGTGTGCTTTAAATGGTTCCCTGAGCGGCAACCAGGCTGTTGCCCGTCCCAGACATTTCCAGCAGCTCTGTAGTATATGCTCAGTGTGCTAGAAATATAGGTCCCCAAATAAAAGCCTATAAACAACAAAAAATAAAACCTAAACAAAACAAGTGAGCAAGCAGTCAGGCATAAAAACCCCTAAGAATTCAGTTTCTGCCCGTGGATTTCTCTGAAGTTTTGCTGTTTTATACAGAATCCAAAATGTTTTCTGTAAAGGATGAGAAAGGGAGCCTACCACCCAGATCTCCAGGGTAATCAAGGTGGTTTGCTCTGTAAGTCTACAAACATGAGCACAATAGCATTGTCAAAGCTGCAGACTTCTGAAAGTGGTTTTCACTTTAAAATTAAGGATTCATTAAAAACACAAGAAAGCATTTTCATAGGTGATTACTATACTAGACACATCCATTCAATACCTTATCTGGTGTGAATGGCCATGCAACACCTCCTGGCTTTCCTCTTTTAAAAAAGGAAATAAGATGTAAAGTAACCATTATATTCTCAAAGAGCTTGGCAAGCATTAGTGCATCTATTTCAACTCATCCTTGGAGATAACCAAATGCCTGCAGCCCCATTTTAGATAGGGGAAAATAAGGCGATTGCTATCAAATGGAAGGTTGGTGATTCAACCAGGCAGTCGTCTAGAGCTCAGGTTATAGTTGCATTCGTGGATGAGTCCAGAAATACCTTGATCGAGCCATCTTTCTTTCATAGTTCTCTATCAATTGGACAGAAGCGCCACTTTTCTAAAGAGGGAAGAACAGGGTTAAGGAAGATATATTCGCTAGCACTTGTGGTAGATGCAGAAATAATATTGAGGGTCATTGTAAGAGCTAAGACAGAGCTCCTGTGATATTTCTATGCAGTGCTCTGCTCTACATTCACTAGAACATCCTACACATATGTCCTTTCAAGAGGAATGAACAGCTTGCTACTATCCTTAAGCAATGGCACAAAATGGTATTTAGCAGCTGGTTTCAAACGTATTATCCATAGCTGTTTAGCTGGTAGGAGTTGGGCTCTTTTCTACAGGGAAAATCCATTGGTAGCAGCTGTAAAAGTAACTATATTAGTATCTATGTATGGTGTTAATGTTGGGATCAGTCTTTGGATTAACCTAAAGCTACCATTCTGTGAGTACCTATGTATTTCGGTAAGAGGAGTTTGCTTCACGTAGTTATTGGCACATAAATGTTTGCAAGATCAGGGCAGGCTGAGATACGATGTATCATGGGGATAAGTGCTATCAACCAAAAAGGGCAGACCATGAAAAGGAATTTAAAACATAGTTCACTGACTGTTAGGTATTAGACAGATTGTTGCTTTTTGTGAATAATCCTATACCAAACTTGTGCTTGGTGTGAAGAATGAGCTACAGAAAATGGTGAGTGTCCAGAAGGAATCGGAATATTTGCAGTGTTCAGTGAGACAATGTGTGCTTTGAAAATACTTCTTGCCTTACAAATCTATTACATATTAACTCCCTTATAATTGTAGCTGTGAAAGGGTCAACTACACTGTTAAACGATTTGCATGTGCTTCAATTTAAAATACATCAGTGGTGGACCTGTAATACAGGTGATTCACATCACACAGCTACCACAATATATTGCCTGAGAGCTCGTATCTGAACCCTAAATTTCACGTTTTGCCTGTGTCTGATGTAGTTACGAGAAATAACCAACACCAGAAATTGCTTAGAAACCTGTGGAATTATACAGATTCCTGGGAAGTTGCTATCCCTTGGTATAAAAAAGCCCAGTCAGAGGTAATTCATCCCCCTTTGCTCCATCACAAGCAGGACACCTTCCTCCATCATGTCCTCCTCCCTGCCTGCAGAGCACACTGCTTTGTCCTACGTGGGCTGCCTATAGAGTCATAGAATGGTTTGGGTTGACACACAGCTTCTTGGCACCTCCTGCCAGCAGTAAAGATCCTCCGTGCCTCCCCCCAGTTCCTTATTTGCTTTGTGCTGTACTTACTGATTAACTTTCTGTGGACTACAATGCAGATAATATCCTATTTCATTGCAAAATGCCTTGATCTTTGGAGTGGCTGCTTTGCTGAAATAAAGTAAGGAGTAAAAGTCCAGATTATTTCCTGAAGTGCAGGAGAAATACCCCCTGTGCCCTGTGATGAGAAATCACACTCTAACACAGATTTTTCCCTTTCTCCCATGCAAATTTAAGCTCAGAGGATCTAATTTTGATAACTTGCACTGCAATATAGCTGGAGTTATTCCATGAACTTATTGGAGTGGCAGCCAGGCTGGGAAGCGTGCTCTTCTTTTCTGAGCAGAATCCATTTTGTGCTGCTGTGTTTGCACAGCACTTAGAACAATCAAGTCCTGCCATGTGGTTTAGGACTCTTAGGAGCTACTGCAGCATAACTAGGAACAGCAATTGAAGTAAAGGACTGAAGACTAGGACCCAAAGAGGTTTATGGATCCTTCTCTGAGCATATTAGCAAATGTTATATTAATTGGGATACTTTGAGTTGTGAGTCACACAGCTCACAGTTTGTACAGCTGATCCATGGCAAATCTTGAGGAATGGGTGTCTCAGATCCAGCCCCTTCCTTGGTTCTTCCTTTATTAACATATTAGCTCAATGCCATAGGAGTGATATATTTATACCGGTGTATGACACACCGGAAAGGTTTATTTGTAAGTATCGGCACTAACAATAAGGACATTCTTCTGTCACCTGATGATAAGCTTTCTTCCCTTCCACTGCGGTTGCATGGGATCTCTCTGTAGTTCTGTCAGCACACATATAATTAAAGCGGTCTGCTGTCAAGGAGCTGAAGAAAGAACTTGTGTGTTGAATGTAAATATTTTCTGTACCTTATGGAACAAAAAAAAAGATCAAAGATTGAATGACCTAATTGCAAGGAAGTCTCTGATACAGATTTTTATGAGCAAACCTGTTGCCCACAAAGACTGGTGCAAGGTCATTCTAGTCCTGCAGTGTTCTCCTGTGTTCAGAAAAGGGGCTTTTTGCACGTGTAACTCGCAGCCCGTGTGCAACAAACACACTCCTGAACAATGCTGCTGTTATGTGCATTTGGGAGTAAAAGAAAAAAGGCATTTCCACAACCTTCTCATAAACCTTTTGTAGTTCAATGCCCAGCTTGGAGTTCAGCAGATCTGATTCATACCATGTTTGCACCATATTGTTGCACTGTAGTAACTCCAGTGCAAAACTATAATGATACCCCTATGAAGCGGTTCTTCACAAGGGGAGTGGGATCTGGAGTAAAACTCTGTGTGTTAGCTCATGTGATGCACTTCTCCCGCACACAGCAGGATTCTGCATCCTTTCCCACTGCTTGGCTCGTTTTAGGCTACCTCCCTTCTGAGGATCCCAGTGTCCCTGTGGCCTGCAGCCTTCTCAGCACCTGCAGTGGAAGCGGGGATGCAAGGGGCAGAGCCGGGGATATGGTGTGAAGGGAAACGCAAGGGGGGAGAGGGAAACTGCCACAGCATCAGTCTCTGAACTTGGCTGCCTGTGTTTCATTCCCAAATCCAGCTGATAAAAACTAGTGTACATTCCTGTGTGTAATCTGTAGGTTATCTGAGGGTACAGGCTATCTGAAGACTTGCTTTCACAGAGCAGTAATTTTATCTAGGGTGGTGTGAGACTCAGGTTTCACATGTGAAAGCACAGTAATACTGTAATTTGTTTGTTATACCTTGATAACTTATGCCTTCACTTCTCCCTTGTGCCAGACAAAATCCCCGTATCTGCACAGCACGAGTACAGAAATTGCATTCCTTTGGTGTCCTCCAAATGCTGCCTAGGTAATGAAAAGTCCTGCTACTCACTCCATGCACAGACATCACTGTACTTTTTGCTATGTTCTGTGCCAGTGCCTTCACTTCCAGATGGAAAGCATTAGATGGGAAGAAACCTGGGTTCCAGCCCCAGGGGTAAACATAATATCTGACCTGAGCATCTTACCTGGGAGGAAGGATGGATAGAGCAGACCTCTCAGAGCTATTCACTCTCTAGGTGGAAAAGCCAGGGAAATTTGCGCACACAGATCTTGCAGACCTGCTGTGGCTGCTCCTTCAGTCGCTTGCTGGGAGTCCCCCAATACCTCCCCTGGGCCTGGAAGAGAGCTGCTGCATTTGCACGTTGCAGGCTCTGTTCCTCCATGCTCTCACTGCATTGCTGGATGTCTCCACATGGGGGATATTTTTAGACTTCACAGTTGCAAGAAACTTTTTATAAGACATGTGGCTGCTTTGTCCATGTCATCACATAGCAAACCTCTTGTTTCATGCAAGTAGACCCATGTACTTCAATACACAGCTGGAAAACAAAAGTCATTGCCTTCCTCTCCAAAGCAAAGTCCTCCAGAAAGGCGACTCCTGCAGATAACTGACATCACAAAGCAACAATTGCAAACACTACCTTCTACTTTACATTTTTATGCCTACTAAAAGTACCAATTACTTTTTTTGTAAAGTGGTCTTAAGGTGCAGGTGTCTAATAAACTGTTCAACAGACAGTTTTTTTCTTTTTCCTAAACCTGGCATCTCTGCTGATGAACGAGCCAAATTCTTACTGTAACAGTTAATCCTTAGCAACGTCTCTTCCTGCTAATCTTCTCTCTCCAACCATTCCGGGGCTGGTACACATTACCTAGTAGAAAAGAGTCTGCTTATGTTCTAGATATGCACTTACTGGTTTTGCATTCATTAAACTTTTACTTGCTCCACAAGGATTTCAGCGAAATACTAATGTTCTAACTGGTCAAAAGCAATCAGCTGAACATGAAACCACAGGTTTTGGCTGTAATCATCACTTCAGGATTTTGCTGTTGCATTCTATAGAGACAGACATATCTGAAATGAAAAAGTGAATGTATTGAATGAAAATGGAAAATTATATTACTTTTAACCAAAGGAAGCATTTATTAAAAATATATTTTCTATAAGGAAACATCATCTACCTGATACTTCTCACGGTTATTTCTTCCTGTTGAGAATATTTTTTATTTCCTGGCATTGTTATCCATCATGCAATAAGGATGATAGATAAGCCCTGACGTAATTCAGGAATCAAATTTGACCAGGGCAATCTAATGACATAAACTGAAAGAACAGCCTCTCAAGGGATTGTGACTTCAAGTCTGAAGTGGAACACAGTGGCTTTGTCTTCCTCTGATAATGCCCTCCCCTACCACCAATATAAAAAACTGGAAAGTTCTTTTGCACAGCATCTTGTGTTTGCCTTCAAATTCCATCTGATATCATAACAGTGCTACATGTGAGATGAAACAACACTTCTGAGATCTTCCAGGACATCTGGTCCTCTCTGCACTTTCTTAAGGAGTTGCCCTGAACTTTCACATTGTCACATACAAGCACACATTTTCACACCTGATCTCAAGAAAAATGCTGATTTTGGTGCAGAACTGGAATGGAAACAGATTGTTCGTGTGGTTCCTTGTGAATTTATAAGTATGGCTACATAGTGTAAGTTTTTAGAGGAAAAAGTACCTGCCATTTTAGCACTCTAAGCAGAAGGCAAGGTGGTCTCATTCTGCAGCCCTAGCAGAAAATTGCTCAGAGGGAGCTGTGGAGTGGTGCTCGTACCCATTTTGCTGTTCTCCTCACTAAAGTGAGGGCAGAGTCTGTTTCTTCCAGCACATAGCACCTTTGGCAGATGAGTTCTGCAGCAGTGTGAGCTCCTGTGCAGTCTGTGCACTCACTAGGGCAAGATTCAGCTTAAAATTCTTTCGATAGCCCAAGCCTTGCAGACAGGAGACATCCTCATCATGTTTCTGTTATTTTCCATCTACAAACTTGAGAACAAAACACACAGGCTTCAAGGCTAAAAACTCCAAAGTAAGAAGTACATCTAAATACCAAAAAGTCTGAAAAAACGGCCCCTCCTTCCCTGTTTATTTGGGTTCCTTGTCCTCGCTGTTTAAAACTAGCAGAACAGAGGCAAAGGTGCAGTCCCAAAAGCAGCTATTTAAAACAATAACGGTGGTCACATCAGTCTCACTAGAAAACTTGACAGGAGGATTAATAACAAAACTGTCCTTTCTGAATATCAGTGGTCAGCATAATTGTAGAAGGGGTTGGGAATGATGATACATTGGATTTACAACATCTTACAGCTCTCAGTGGGAGACGGCTCAAAGCCCTCTCTCCTGAAAGCTGCTTGATTTTCCCACAAGTCCAGTTCCAGGTTGTCATCTACAGCCTTGTCCGGTGTGGTACGGGTGAGCTGCATACTGTTCGACACTCACTCGAGGGCTCATGACCTCATCCCTGACAATCAATTCAAACAACTGCAATATATCCAGTATTGGCTATCAGTGAGCACAGCATCAGATACTGCTTGCTATTACCTCATTATACAGTATGCTCCCTACAAAGAGTTGACACAAAGGTGTAGCAGTCTGATCCTCAGCAGAGATTCCCGTTCTTTGCCACTGAGAATAAAAGCCCATGCTGTCCAAGCATCACCTGGGCAGTGCAGAGATGAGTACTCTAGTGATACGTCCATCTTTGTTGGTTTTCTGCACCATCTTGTGGCTAGCAGAAAAAACACTAGAATAGTCTCTGAAATCTTTTCACTGTTTGTGTGTGTGTGTTTTTTTCCTAATGAAAAATACAGATTGTCAGTGTACACAGATAAAATTTGGTGTCATTTGTACAGCTGACATGGATGTCTGCAGGCTGGTGTATGAACCAGAAAGAGGGAGGACCATCATTACAGATAAGTGGGTTGTATGCAGGTCCTGTAGCATACATAAATTACCTATCTGTAGAAGACTGGCTTGCATTCTCCTGTAATTCCTTTGCCTCTTTGAAGTAATCCTCTTAAAGTAGAATTACAGGTTTAATTGTCATTGTTTGGAACATTGTCTTCATTTGAAAGTTTGTCTTCCAGTACCTACAGCCCTCAGCCTCCCATGAACAGACTCAACATTACATTGTGCAGAGCAAAGGTTATTCCAGTGAAGCTTATTTATGGTAAACACAGCCTTTTTCTTCCACAGGAACACATTCTATCCCATCTTCCAAATCAACATAGATGTCAGACCGAGACTATGTTTTCAAAGGAGTAGAAGGGCACCAGCTATCTTTGAATTTCAGTGTGACAAGGATCATACTCTTTTATGCTCCATGGAAAATTTCTGCCTACATACATAGCATCAAAGCCAGGGAGCCAGTGATGGGTTATCCCCTTCCTGCCAAATGGATGGCTTCCTTTGCCAAACCCATGTCCACTTTTAGAGGAGGGGGACGGGACACACTCAGTCTGATCTGGGATTGCCATTTCTTTTACTTCTTTTCCTGCTCCCCATGGCAATTTGGGAGTTTCCAACAGGTACTGTTTATATTCCCCCATGGTCACGTAGGGCAAGCTGGGTGAGAACGTGGGATTACAATGCTCCTCACAAATCTCCCTCTTTTAAACAGAAAAAATGGCCCCACAGGTGGGGTCCTCAATCCCCGCCACTTCCCTGCAGGAGGATGAAGAACAAGTTAGCAGACGCATGATGGCCAAGAGGGTGAAAATCATTGCAGAACTCATTCAGACAGAGAAAGACTATATCAGCGACCTGGATCTCTGCATCAAGGAAGTGATTCAGCCCCTGAGAAACAAGCAGGTGAGCGCCGGGGGTGGAGGACGAGGCGGTGACGTCAAGGTCTCAACTCACCCACATTCTGCTTGCAGATGATAAGTCAAGTGCAAGTGTCAGCGCGAGGGTGATGTGGTGCCACGAGCGGATCCAGAGCTAGCTTCCCGGAACAGGACATACCAGGGCTCTAGTGAGGAGAGCGGGAAGTCAGATACACTCCTGACACTTGCACTGCACTTACATAAAGCCTGTATCAAGGTACTTGCCCAGAGGGCAGCTTGGATGCTATATCCCTGTTTGTGGGCTGCAATAGCAGCTTCCATCTCTCCATATTGCTCTCTAATTGTAACCCCTGGTACATGCCCTGGCAGACCTTTACTGGTGCCTCCAAAAGCAGTAAAAACCAATAAAATCAAGTATTTTCCACGATAACAACCAGGAATGGCATGAACCTCCCCATCAAGGTTAAATTCAGTGATAAGGATAACTTAATCCAGCCTTTCAGACAGCTGTGGTGGAGAAATACCGTGCCTGACAGCCCAGGGAACACTTCAGAAATTTGCATTCTACACAGAAAAGATAAATTTAAGACGAAAGGCTCATAAACTGTCTTTCAGGCAAAAGATCTTATTAGGACAATGATACCCATTTTCTTTTTCAGCTGAGACTTCAAGGAGCACCTTTTGCTCAATAGTATTTCAATTTGTAGAAAAATTGTGCTCCCAAGCTGGGAATAGAACAGGTTGTCCAGATAAAGATTTGTGTTTGTGGGGCCTGCAACACAGCATTCACAGAGGCTGCACAGATGATATCTGCTGCTAATACAGAATAAAAATTAATTTTAAACAGACTTTAAACTGAGTATTCTGTATGGAGGGTTCCTTATGAAATTGGTGACAAAATACAAGTGCAGGGGCCGAAGTATCTTTAGATGACACTGACACTGCCTTTTTGGAAAACGCTGTAGCCATCTCACACCTGTGCCATTTAAGCTCCTGCAGGACCTTTTTTTTCCCTTCTTAACACTCTGTCAGAGTTTGTTCCGACACATTTTCAGAAGGGCTGCCATAACTTTAAGGAGTTCTCGACTTCTTCCTCCTCACTTGTTCATCTGCTTAGAAGTAGTCTCCGCTTGACCTCCTTCCCCAGCCTGGCCATCACTGAGGATGAGTATTCATTCATTCCCTGGTTGAACTTCCTGAGATTTTTGACAAGTGTGCTGTATTCCTTTGCTCTTTTCCAGCCCACTGAAAACATATGTTTCGATTCTGTCCTTTGTCACTGTATTAATGTGTGTACGTGCCCATGCACAGCATAGTTCCAAATACTGTGTAGGCATTGTGCTGGAGCAGAGGTCCTGTGCTACATATATACAGGAAAAGTAATTTAGAGATTATAACTGTCTTAATTTAATAACCTCTGCATTTTTGAAAGGCTTTCAAGAATGTTATATGGTTTTAAGGCTAGTTCTCAGATAAACTACTGTATTGAAAGTTTTTAATGTGTTTAGAGAAGGATAGCATTTAGAAAATTGACCTAGCAATGTATCTGTTTCATATTTCCAAATGGATAAAACATGTTTTAGCCCCTATAATGCGAAGAAATTAACTGCATTAGTACTGAAAGTATATTTCTGATTCTGTTACAATAGCATGCAATTTGATCCTTCTGGCATCTGGTAAACTGCTATGTAAGTCAGCAATTCTGGTTCTAATGGAGAGATACGTTCAGAGGGTATCAATATGGATGCAGAAATCAGTCTTGCCTTTGTTCTCAGTATTAGCACATTACCATTGGCTATCTCCAGTTGTCTCTGAATATTAACTATTGCCCTGCTGTGCAAGGAAATACATAAATACTGCATGAAAAGTATGTGTCCTGGAAATGTTTTACTTGCTCTGAAATGAGTAGGGGCACAGAACCAAATTTTCTGTTGATGCAGTTCACTGAAGTCAATGTTGTACGCCCAAGGCTCTGTAGGAAGCTCTTTAGGTTATATTAATACCCGGAACTGTAAATGTGTTTGTTTTAGTGGAAATATGACCTGATTGTATTTTTGGATTTATAGAACTATCTTAAAATCGTATCACCATCTGGAAGTCTTTGCACCTGGTAGCTGGCACCAACGTGCCAAGGTCTCAGTTTTTGTAGTGGCCTCTGTTAGCAACTGGTAATCAGGGAATCGTACTCACTGTCAACTATTCTTTTCCTCAGTGGGAAAGTAAACAAACATTTTAAAGCCAGCTAAAGATCTTTTATTTATTGAGATTATAATATTTATTTCCTTCCTAGGTAAACACTTTCAGATTAGGAATAGTTCAAAATAAGGTTAAAAGCAATTGATAACATACCCTTTGTCAACCATATTATCCTAATCTGAAAACTATATGTGTCCTTGAAGTCACAAGGAGGATGTTTATATGAGGTTTTGCAGAAGTGGTGCTTTCTGGAGTGTTGAACACTCAGGGCATAGCAAGAGAAGGTCTGCAATACACAATGTCCTTCTTTATCCTTCGTCAGTAGCTGCTTAATATTTGTATTCCATTAGATTGCTCGCTTTGACGTGGATGGCTTGTTTAGCAACATTGAATTGGTCCATCAAGTATCAGCCAAACTGCTGTCATTGTTGGAAGAAGCCACGACAGATGTGGGACCACCCATGCAAATAATCGGTATGTTTACTGTCCTCTTGAGTTCTACAAAGCTATGTGAAAGAATAAACATAACACTCTCCTGTCCTCTACCCTCATCAGATTTAACTAGTACCAATCCCAGAGGCTAGCATGCTACCAGCTGTCCATAATGACACAGGAAAAATGACATGTGAAGCCTGTCCAGTTGTTCTACTGTACTCATATGATCATGGTGCTCGGAAGGGAGGAAGGGAGGAAGGGAGGAGGGAAGGGAAGGAAGGGAAGGAAGTTTAGCATGAGTAAAAACTGCAGCACTAAGTTATGCCACATACTGATAATATCCTTTTCATCTAATTTGATATTGCCTTCCTAACTCTGCTCACACTTACACCAAGCCTTATGTTGCATATTCCCAGTTGTACCATTCAAGAAAAGCATTAAATATGATTGGAATAATAAACACGTCACAACTTCCCCCCTCCCCACCTCCCCCTGCATTGTAAACATGTATGTACTGGCAATACAATTCATGTAAGATGTGGTTAAGTCTTAACAGGGGCACAGTAAGTAAAGGCAAGAAAGCTGTAATTGATAGGAAGTTTGTGGGAATCTGTGCAGGAATGTCTGTAGGGATCATGGGTATTTTCAGCAAATGGATTGCCCCTGGATATGTCACAACAGTCACACATTCTCCAGGTCAGGCTGTGAATGTTAAGACTATGATCTATTCACTTGACATTCTGGCACAGCTGGAGAGATCTAAGAAGTTGCCACTCATCAGCTCTTCCATAGCTGCTTCTTCAGTGCAGAGGCAGTAGGTGATCCACCTTAAGGGATCAGGTGAGAATTCTTAATTTGCTTCAGTGCAAAGTCAGCCAGTTTAGTTTAAAAAACTTCCAGCCATGATTCAGAGGTCAGAGGGGTTCTTTCTTCCCTAAACTGACCACATACCCCAGGTAACATGTTCTAGAAAGGACCCCTCTTCTCTCAGATAATGGGGTAAAAAATTATCCGTTGCCTTTTGACTAAGAAACATGACATTAAAGCATATGAAGCTTGGGAAAAGTATTAATCCTAGCATGTCTCAATCTGGTTTTCCAAGGCAACAGCTTAATGCAGTTTGATGCGACTATATTGTTTGGCAGTATTTCAATAAAATTTCATCACAATGAGTCATGCCCTTAATAAGCAATGTTCTAGTCTAGCAGGAAGTGCCTTTCTCACAGCACAGAGAATCATCCTTCTGGTTCCCTGCCACATCCAGAAGTAAAGACAAACAGTTTCATCCATCTATTAGGGTGTATTTGTCCAGAATCAGACAAAGAACCATGAAAATGTATGGGATTGTGGATCACAGAGCTGACTAAACTATGGTAGGGGAAAAAGATGGCAAGTAAGGTGTGAGGTATTCTTCCAAAAGCGGAGACAAAAGCAGGGAGAATAATTGCATCACTATAAGCAATAAGTTAGTAAGTTTGTCATCCTCTGAAAGTACAGCAAGGTGATAATTTTGTTATAAGGATCTTCATAATCAGTGTAAAAGTTGATAAAGCCAGTCTGTACAAAAAAGCAAGCCGAGAATCTGTTTAACACGCCAATCATATTCTATCGTGTTTATGGTATTTAAATATCTTGTGTTGAAATATCTTATTTTGGAAGACAACGCAGTTATGGTGAGCCTGAGAACTGCTAATTCACTGGTTTAAAAACAAAACAATGTGGTTGCTTGTATTCATGTCTTATTTTAGTCTATGTTCTCCACATCTTATGCTATGTCCACATTGATGAGTAGTAATATCCAACAGGAGCAGACTTGTAGAGTGAAACGGTGCTAAGGACCTGGTATCCATACTATACATGTCAAGAGGTCTTACTTCAGATTGGCTGTAGCCTGTTCCTGTAGATTGAGAGATGCCTTTTATGATTGGACTGCATAAGATGTGCCCTTGGAGTGTGTCTTCTGGTAATTACTATTCTCAAAGGGATGCAGTTTGTGTGTCTGTGACTGCTCTACCACACAGCCAAGGCATGGCAGATGAAGACTTCTGAGAGAATGGCTGCAAAAGCCCTCTTCTGAGCTAAAATACCAACATAGACAGACCTTTTGTGGTGCTTAGCGTTCTGATGCTAAATGTCACTGAGGTTAAATACCCTTTCTAGTTCTCTCCTGTATTTTTTCTCCTCTCTGTTCTGGATATTGTATATGAAGGAATATAAAGACTTAGTAACCTTCCCCTGGCATTAGCTATTAGACTCCCTCTTCCTCCCTCTCCCGCTGCTGTCCACACAGGAAGCACCGCTGAAAGCCACAGGAAGAAACTGTTTCTGTTGCTCAAGCCTTCCTCCTAGGACTTTCTCTTTGAGATTTATGACCACCACACTTAAGAAGAGGCATCAGGCAGATTTGCATCTGTCAGAGTACACAAAAGATGCCATATTTTTAAAGCTGTGCCTAAATACAATGTGGTTTTGGTCCATAAAGCAAGCTCCCACAGTGATATGCCCAAAGCTCATCTGATTCGGTCCGTATGGCTCAGAACCAAGAAGGGCTTTAGGCTTAAGAAATCCATCTGCTTTTAAAAGGCCCTATCTGTGAAATCAGCACATAATTTTTCTCATCATTGAGCATCAATGAAAGTATCTGTCATTGTGGCACAATATATCAGTGAACAGACCTTGCTCATCTCTTTCATTCTGGAGAAGAGAATGATAATTTCCAGCCTTTAGTACATGCTGAAATGAGCTGTAAGTCTACAGCTTGCATTTTTTACTACTGAAAACAGAACCTTACTTGAGGGCTTAGCATAGTTTGGGCTATGCTAAGCACTTGGAGCTCTCCTTAAAGTTAGTGAAAACTGAGAGCTCAGCATCTCTGTGGAGTGTTAAGCACAAGGCAGAGAAGCCAGACAGCTAAAGAGCATTTAACTATAGGATATTGGTGCTTTTCTGGCTGAGGCCCTACAGTAACTAAAATGAATTTGTATGGTCTTAGTTCTGTCATTGTTGTTCCCTTATTCGCACCTTGAAACAAACATGCATTAGACAGACCAGTTAACCTTCGCTGCTAGGGGAAAAAATCCAGAGCTGTGTTACTGTGGTAACTGAATCATTTTTCACTTTAAGATGGAGCAGTTCAATGCAATGTATTATGAAACAGCCTGCTCTGGTCAGGATGAAACACGCAGGATGCCTGACAGCTTGGCACTCTGTGAATGGAGACCTCCTAATTAATGTAGCATTTGGCTCTTAACTTTAATAAGCATTGCTGTAACTCAACAGAAATGTTTATAAAACATCGAACTGAGTGCCACATAGATGCAATTTTCAATAAATGCCCAAGACGGGAGTTTTTGCCATTGCTGTTGTTTATTGTATGAATTTCCAAGGATGCTGATCAGGATGCTGCTACATCAGGGTGTAAGAACCAAATGAATATCTCAGCAGAAGAGATGAAGCATACCTTTTCCACTTGGATAATGCTTCTTACATACCCAGAAACTGACACAGGAGCTTTAGGCTGAGAGAATTAGGCACCAGAACTAAATGGGAAATGGGTGCAGGACTACTTTACTGTGTCTAAAATTTCAAACTGTTCTGTAGTGTTTGCAGATGACACCAAGTTAGGTGGGAGTGTTGATCTGCTTGAGGGTAGGAAGGCTCTGCAGAGGGATCTGAACAGGCTGGATTGATGGGCTGAGGCCAATTGTATGAGATGCAACAAGGCTCAGTGCTGGGTCCTGCACTTGGGTCACAACAACCCCATGCAATGCTACAGGCTTGGGGAAGAGTGGCTGGAAAGCTGCCTGGCAGAAAAAGACCTGGGGGTGCCAGTTGAAAGTCTACTGAATATGAGCCAGCAGTGTGCCCAGGTGGCCAAGAAGGCCAACAACATCCTGGCCTGTATCAGAAATGGTGTGGCCAGTAGGACCAGGGAAGTGATCATCCCACTGTACTCAGCTCTGGTGAGGCCAAACCTTGAGTACTGTTCTCAGTTTTGGGCGCCACAGTATAAAGCAACAAAGCTGGTGAAGGGTCTGGAGAACAAGTGTTATGAGGAACAGCTGGGGGAACTGGGGCTGTTTAACTTGAAGAAAAGGAAGCTGAGGGGAGACCTGAAAGGAAGTTGTAGAGGTGGGTGTTGGTCTCTTCTCACAAGTTACAAGCAATAGGACAAGAGGAAATGTCATCAAGTTACACCAGGGGAGGTTTAGGTCAGGCATTAGGAAAAACTTCTACACTGAAAGGATTATCAGTGACTGGAGCAGTCTGAATCACCATCCTTGGATGTGTTTAAAAGCTGTCCGGATATGGTGCTCAGGGACATGGTTTAGAAGTGGGCCTGGGAGAGTTAGATAATGTTTGGACTTGATGATCTTAAAGGTTTTTTCCAACCATAATGATTTATGATTCTATGATTTAGGGGAAAATGGTGGTGTAGAGGACTGGAAGTGAAAATGTTTTCCTTTTCCAGTTGTATATAAACCTAAATACTGTATAAAAATGGCTATATTCCATGGTGGTTTTACTTAATTAGGGGAAGGGTGGAGGCTGTACCTCTGTCACGTGAAGAAAAATCTCTATTCTAGGCCATAACAATTGCAATTTCAGGATTTTGCAAAACAAATAAAAATGAAATGGCTAATGGGAGATGGAGTCATTATTCCTGTTATAACCCATTTAAGTTCATACTCAGTTAAAAAAAAACAGTCAAAAGGAAAATTAACAGGCTTACATTCATCCCTTCTGCCAGCCCATGACACAAAAAAGGTCTCCCCTTAACAGTTAGGCTCTCCTGTGTGGTTTCCACTGACAGGGCATTAAGCTGGGGCACTGAATTAGGGGCTTGTGTGTGAAGGGGTGCAGAGTGTAAAGATTTCATGCCTTTTCCTGAGGGAATTTTTGTGCATTAACACTGATATAATGGTGCCTAGCTATGACAAAGATGAGCAGCTGAGAAATACATGTAATAAATAATGCACGTAAACACACAAGATCGTTTCTGAGGGAAGTGGAAGCCAGCCTTTTTAGCTCACGGCTAATGCGGTGGAATAATAAAACTCCTTCTGAGATGCTGTTGTCTGGCTTGACACGCTTTGTTTTTCTCCTTAACAGGGGAAGTGTTCTTGCAGATTAAAGGCCCACTAGAAGACACATATAAAATCTATTGCTATCGCCACGATGATGCACACACCATGCTGGAATCCTATGAAAAGGATGAAGAACTGAAGCAGCATTTAAGACACTGTGTACAGTCCTTAAAGTAAGATCTTTTCAAATGATGATTTTCATCCATAGTCAGTTGCCTGGCAGGGAACATTTTAAATGGATGTAGATGAAAGGTCCCCTGTAAATCCGGAGTTTTATGAGGCTTGCTGGGAGCTCTGGCTTATGCTGCTTTCATGAAAAGATGACAAGCCAGGGGCCATGATTAGATTTCTTTCTAAGATGGCCAAAAATAGTGCAAGAAAGGCTGCTCTTCCCTTAGTTTCAGTGCCCCATACTGGCTAAAAAAATGCTGCATCATATCATGGGCTATTGGGAACACCTTGCCCAGCTCCTAGGAAACATGCTGCCCCTCTCTACAGCAGTTCTATTGCTTGAATTAAAATAGCCTGTAACGAGGCTATTCACACACCCTGGTGTTTCTGGGCCCCTGCACAATGCCCAGGGATCTGGAGTGGCTGTGTGGTGCTGGACCCCTCATGATGAGGGTATTTGAGAGCAATCAGCATTGGAGAAAGCTGACCCTTGGGGAAATGTATCGAGAACTTGGGATGCTGCAGAATAACGGATCCATCTTTCCTCCAGCACAGCTTCCTCCTGCAGCCAGTTACGGGAACCAGCTTATCCACTCCATGGAGAGTGCTTCTCTTCCCACTCATAAATCCCCTTGCCCCCTCACTTTCCCAAAGGAGTCACATGGAGCTGTCAGGAAGGAATGCACCACTGTCCTTCACATTGGAGGTCTGCTCCAGCTCAGGCCCATGCTGTGTGCTTGTAGGAGAGACGTAAAGCTGTCACAAGTAATGGCATGTACATCAGCAACAGGTATTTCAACCACACCCTAGTTAGTGATCAGTCTGCAGAGATGTGTTAAGACTTAGGAGATGGGAAGTACGTCCAACTAAAATCTGGAAAGACTGGTAAAGGAAAATATTAGCAACATTAAAAATGTTCACTTTAAAGACAGGTTATGTTGCAAATAAGGCTTAATTTGTGCAACATGTCCAGTTACTAAATACATAACGAAGTATATGTGCAGGGTACTTAGGCCTTAGCTACCCAGGAAGTTGAAAGAAATAGATTTTCAGGTAAACTCAGGCTTTCAGGCTAATGGATGGCAAGGTATCTCCCCTAAGGGGGTGTTTTAGTTGCTGATGCCTACAATATTCTTTGCCGGCTAACCAAGAGAAACTGCTCCTGTCATTCACTCATCCCTGCTGCTGAGGCAACGGGACATGGAAGGAAATACAGATAAAAGACAGCATCCACATACATGCTAGGGTGGATGCAGCCACTTGAGTTCCAGAGCCAACAAGAGGAGCTCCTTTTCTGACATCACAGCTGGGATTTGTGAAGAGAAAGGATATTTTGTGCTGAGCCATTGTAACCTTTGCTAGCAGGAAGTGACAAAGGCTTCCTCACAATGCAGCTTTGTTTTGTCTTGCTCCTTCCTGATTAGCCTTTAAACAGGAACCAACAAAAAACGCCACTGGTGCATGTATACTATGTTGTGTTTTTTTCCCAGTGCCTAAAGATTGCAGCCAATTCAAATATTAAGACCTGAAAGTGCACACTCAAATGCAGAGTTGTGGTCACTTAAACCTGTTACTACTGATTGGAGAATACTTGCCCTAGGAAGAATATTATGTAGCATTTTTACCAAATAAGTTAGAGGCTGTTTTCCATTGCGAGACATAATAAATGTGGGGGCAGGTGACAACTATTCTTGAAAAATGTTTACTTTGTAAATACTTTTTTTTTTTCTTGGAAAGAATATTGTTCCTTTTAAAAAAATTCAGATGGGCTAATGTTACTAGGGGCTTCTGCTCCTCGGCTGACTTGTGAAAAACAGCTTCTATATCAGGAACAATTTGAGAGTGGCACTCTGGACATCTGTACAGACAAATCAGATTTAATTAGCCACGCTGAGATTCCTATTCCTGCTGTTGACTGAAGAGAAATTCCATCTCAAAATGTAGGTGTCTACCTAAGAGACATGTGCAAATCCAAATTCTGTAGAGTCCTGTGTTTCAGCAGCAATTATGCAAACTGGGGATGTTGTTTGCTAGCTTAGCCAAAGAAATGCAGCTAGTAAGAATGAAAGGATGCTGGCAACTACCTGCTCTGCTTTCAGCCTGAAGTAGCTTGGTCCACTATTACAGGGGCAGAGGGATGTCATAAGCACGCAAAGTGCTGATAGTGCAGAAGCAATGAAAGCACCAGCTTCCAGATGCTCAGTTAGGCACCAGTGGGCAAGGAGATGCAGGCAGTGCAGACAGTTAAAAAGCAGTGGCTGATGATGCCCCTGCTGCTTTCAGTATATGTATCAACACCATCCTGCTCTGAAGAGGTTTCAGTTGACGTGTAGCATACAAAAAACTTAACAGCTTCATTGATTCTGTATCCTAAAAGGCTGAAATGTGTTCTTTCTCATTTAGAAATACATTTCTATTTAAATAGAATAGATGGGAATGTATGTGAAGTGTAAGAATAACATGTTTAATTTTACTTTTTGTATTAAGGACTTGATGTTACTTAGTGTTGTTAGCACAGTGACACAAACTTCCTTCTCTAACAGTGCTAGCACAAGGCTGGGTCTTGTAGCCAAAGCCAGGTTTCTGGTAATCCTTTCTCATTTGGGCCTGCCCTTTCAAAAAGATATAGGGCCAGACTCACCAGTACCCTCTGGCTGTTTTGTGCAGTTCTGCTGACACATAGCAACCATAAACCCAAGTTAACTGGCCCGTTACAGCTGCTCTGTGTCACTGAAGTATATGTGAGAATCTGGCCCCTGATATGTATAAATCCTTTTAGGAGGAATCTAATATATGTTTTGTTTTCTTCTCTTTTCCAGAAAGATATATGAGGAACAGTAAGTACTATGCCTTTCTTACATGTAAATTAAAGATATTTTAAAGATTGTTTTATCTTCAGTATGTTTAAAAGTGTACATGTGGAAATTTTAAGAACAAGCCTTTTGTGTCAGTATAACTGTAAGTTTTTCCAGGATATTTGTGGTAAAGACTCTCAGTTTTAATTTCCCTAAGCCTGTCTAGTTTTCTAATTACCACTGCCCTAGCTTTGCAGTATCTTTCAAAACTTGCAGTTTATGAAGCTACTTAATTTGGTTGGCAATTCATTCAGAGCCCTTTATCATCACCTTGCTGCCTTATAAATGTGCTTAGAGAGCTCTGAGGTCCATAAGAGTGCTTGCCAACAAAATAGTGTCTGTCTTTGAAATCCAGGCACTCTGAGATCATTTGGATATGCCTCTGTAGACCTGCTACAAGACACATTAGGTTCACAGGTAAAGCTATTTCTAAGGTGATGACCCCTTTGGTAGTCCTATATGAGAAGTCCACCTTAGGATCTTCCCTCTGACAGTGGCTGGAAGAATGTCAGAAAAGCTCATTGCAATACTTTGCCAGAATATCCACCCAGCCACCGATAACTTGTGGTTAAGGGACTTCTGTGCCAAATGTGACATCTTTGAAAAGCTATAAAGGGGAGTTTATCACAGCTGCACTTTCTGGACATCCAGCTGGTTGGGATCATTGAAATGCAGCATCTCCTGAAGTTACCTGCAGGGAGAGGTCAGAGGAGGGGTTAGCTGAACTGAAGAAAATTGTTACAACCGCAGGCAGAAACGTTGAGAGAAAAGAGGAGGAAGTGTGCTCTCTGTTGGTAGGAGAGGAACACTCAATCCCACATCGTAAGTAAGAGCAGCATAAAATACACTTTGAAGGATTTGCATGTTGTAATTCTACAGTTGGGGTTTTCAAGCTTTACTCTATGATAGGAAATAGCTTTTCTGCATTTTGTTTTGATAAAGGAGATTCTTGTATAATCCTGCCTCCCAAGGAGCAGGGCTCCAAGAGAAACAAGATGCCCAGAGAGTCACAATAAGACCACATGAGACAGCAACGCATGCAGAAATAGTGCAAAACTATATCTGCTCTGCTTTGCATAACCCTATCAGATATGAATGCTTAGTTTTCTCCTTCAAACACTTTCCAGTGGAGTGTAGGATACAACTCACTTTCTGGGTTTAAACTGGCTCTTACAAAGCTGTACAGAGTGCAATGAGCCAGGTTTAGCTGCTGGACTCTCCCTGAGCTTGGCTACCTCACATGGCGTGGTGGCTTTTGCCTCCCTACTGACAGGCAGGGCACTCAGAAATGCCATCACCTGCACCTCAGCTTAGAGGCTGCAGAGTCTCAGCAGCCCAAAAATCAGGTTAACATTGAACTGGAAAATACAGCATAACTCGCCCCAGTCTGTGATGTTGCTGCTCCCAGATTGCTTTTCATTCAAGCGTGATCAAGAAAACAATTACATAAATACCAGACAGTGCTGCCCTTTGCTAGCAGCTCGATAGGTTAAATTCTGCTTGGCTTAACAACTGTGCAGCCTCAGTGAATTCCCCGGGTTTGCAGGGGAGTCTTTTGGTGCAGTGAATTATTTGCCCTACGTGTCTTGTACTAAAATGAACTCATGCACAGTAAACCCTGAAGCCCAAGACTTCAAGTCACACTGCAGCTTGTGATGCTCGCACACCATTTCAGACCTGCCAAGCTGAGGTACAACACCGGGCTCAACCCTGCTGCACCACTGTACTGGCTATCATCATGTTTGCCACTGGACCTAGCTGCTGGGTAATGAGAGCAAATGAAACTAAATCCCAAATCACCTGTCTGCATAGCTCACCACCATGTGTTCATTAAACAGGCAGGAATCTTTCTGCATTTGTGACTTTGTTTTGTTGGGAGGATGGAGGAAGGTTATGCTGTGAAGCTCACTGCAGTTAAGCCAGCTGCATTTACTGCAGAGCTACAGTAATAATTTGCAATGAGATTAGTACAGCTACATATGACCTAGAATACTCGCTAAATTCACAATAACACAGAGAGAAGGCTGAAGTAGCATCACAAATGAATTATCAACTTAATTTTCTGCACAACAGATGTCACAAGCTATTAGTCACCTATTTGGGTCGCATGGCAATGCCCTGTCCTGCCCGGTGGCCAGTTTGTCCTAACAGGGCACATTGCAAACGGGACTCGTACAGGGAGAGTGGCTATCATCAGCTTATCTTGCTGGGGAGAATTAGATGAGTTGAACTTTGTGGCATTTAGTGCCCCAGGGAGTCATTATCTTATAACAAACCTACTATCTCTCAAACCATATTGCAAGACTGTGTCATGCAGATATGCGAACAGAGGGCTGTTTATCACTTGGGCAGCTGTCCAAAGTGCAACTATATAAAGAGAAGGCACTTGAAGATTTTTTCCATTCATGAGGCAGCTTTTACAGATTTGCATTCATGGGGCTTTTCAGAGAAAACAATAACAATTTAAGATTTTTTTTTTTCATTATTGCTGCCAGAAGCTGAAAGAAGGGAAAATAGCTCTCTATATTTAATGTAGGATACAGGGGAAATGAGTGGGATGTAAATGATGAGAAGGTTTGGGGACATCAAAAAGCCTTAAAAGGCATCTACGGCTACTTTTTTTCATGCAGAACTTTTTTACAGATAATGCCTGTATGAAAGAGATGGTTTAAATATGCAGATGTCTCTTCTCAAAGGCATTCAAATTGTTAGTTAATTAGTCAGCAGTAAGGACTGGCTCTTGTACTTTTTATACATATAAAAGTGGGAATTAAAGCTTTTTTCTCTTTTACTCTTCCTGCTGCACAAAACAATAGATGTCGGCCTGCAAAACCAAGTGGCTCTTCCCTGTTTTTTTTTGTACTTCCCTTCTACATCGTATTATTCCATCTTCCCATATGCAGAAATCCTCCTTCGCCTAGCATTAGCTCTTGCATGATTAACATGGAACAACTTTTTCCCCACCAAAGCAGCCTTTTTGGGCATACAAATAGAAAGCTTGCTCTGCTTTATTGACCTACTCACCCATTACCAACAGCTCACTCTTGGTTTCAAAGGGGAGGTCTGTGAGTCACAGGCAGGTCGTACCAGCACTGGTGCTAGAGTGTTGCCTGGTTTGCTCAGGAACGTGCTCTAAGGAAGAGAGACCATGGACATGTCTGTCCTGCTGCTGGAGCCTCAGTAATGGCTGGTCCTGACTCTAGAGCTTCACCACCTAACCCCATGTTTCTACCAGCAATGTGGAAGGGAATGAAGGCACATGTGGCTTGGTCCTGCCTGTCTCCTGTTTTCTCCCAGACTGTTGTGACAGCCTGCAGACTGCACAGCCTCTCCCCTTGAAGCCTAGAGAGTTTGAGCAAACGCTTTTGTCCAGAGTGGGGCTGGAGCATGAATTCAGCTGGCTGATAACTCCCTTGCATGGGGGCCAGAGAGCTCAGGTGGCTTTGATAGCCTGAGCCACTCGGGTGCCTGGGGAACCTGCTCTGCTGCTCCTGCCAAGCCAGTGCAGATTAAGCCTGGAGCCACAGAGCATCCCTGTGCCCATCCTGGAAGCTGTGACTTTCCTACTCTCATCCTTCTGCCACTCCAGGCAGCTGCCTGCTCTGCCTTTGCATAAGGTGACTTGCAGCAGGTTGGATCAAACCTGGGTGAACATCCTGTATGTTCAGCATTTCTCCAGGTCAGATCTGGTACCCTTTGGAAGCTCAGGCACTGTTAGAAATATCCTACTGACAACCTGCCTACATTTAGCCTGTACCCAGGCTAAACTGTAGCAGTTGTTCTACCACCCAATGATGCCTCCCCAGCTGAGAAGGGGAATCAGGGGGAAAAAGGGAAAAGCCCTGTGGGGTGAAGTAGAAACAGATTTAATGAAATAACAGAAGTAACATAATCACCAACATAAAGTGTACAAGGTTATACTTGCCTCATGCTTAGGATCAGCAGCAGGAGCAGAAGGCCAAAAAGAAAAAAGCCCCAGAAAAAGGAACTTACGCTTAGTAAACTCCCGTCTTTTATAATGAGCTTAATTTAAGTGCTATGGGATACACCTGTGAGTCAGCTTGGGGCAGCTGCCCAGACTGAAACTCCCAGCTGACTTGGGGGGCTGCTCATGGTCTGGCTGCCATGGCTGGCCCATGGGTCTGTGCCTGGGAAACCAGGACACAGCCAGCAAAGAAAAACCACAGGTAAAAGACAGGAGAGTTTAAGGGTCACTGTGAGAGATACTGTGAGAAGGGGTGCAGCCGCGAATAGGCATCCCAGTTACTTGCAGCAGGGAGATAATGCCATTTTAAGCCTGGGGGGCCAGAGCAGGATGTAATAGTCCCACTCACACACGTTTCTCAAACTTCCTGTTATTTGTTCTTCCACTTACATCTCCCTTCCTGGGTATTTTGGTGTGTAAGTTGTACCACACGCACCCTCAGACTGAATGGGACTGTTTCAGATGTAATGTCTAAGAAATAGTCTGGCAGAAAATACAGAAAACTCAGATCTGGTGTGTATTTCTGATTGAGGGGGCAAGAGGAGGGTTGCATTTACAACAGCCCATGTTCCCTAACAGATGTATCTTATTTTTTTTACTGAAGTGGTAATTGCACTTCTATGACTCAGTGCAAAGCACTGCTCTGGTTTTGCTATTTTCTGTAGTTGAAAGCTGAACTGAAGGATATAAAAGGCAGCAGCTTCAACGACTAGACAAATAATAAGTTTTTGTCTTCAAGGAGTTTTTCCTTCTGTGACAATCTTTTTCTTTGTATAAATTATAGAGGAAAGCCAAATCTAATGGACATGGGATCCCTGATGATCAAACCAGTGCAACGGGTGATGAAATATCCCTTATTAATCTGTGAACTCCTGAATTCAACTCCTGCCTCTCACCCTGACCACAAGGTTCTACAAGACGCCCTTTTTGCTATGAAAAACATTAATGTGAACATCAATGAACTTAAAAGGAGGAAAGATTTAGGTAAGAAAAGGGCACAGTAAATTCTTTAGTCTTTGTAGGACTGGGCTGGCAATTACAAGGCAGGTTTCAACTTTAGTCACATTACTACAACAGTTTTGGCTGATGCTGCCTAAGTTGTGCAATACACTGGGTTTCAAGAAGGTAACAGATGCCTTAATGTCACTTGTCCTCAGCCAGCTATGTTATCTGGCTGGTAACTCCAGAAATATGAAAATGATGAAAGAATTGCTGTTGTATGCATGTTCATTGCCTGTAATGCAGTTGCAAACACTGATAATAATTAAGATGCAGTGATAGCAATATTTCTTATAGATTTGCCACACTGTAGCTCTGACTTCACTCTTCCCAAAGGTAGTGTTGATAACAGGGTTTTCATGATCTCAAGAATTTTCACACAAGATTACAGCAAGTGACATCAGTCAGCTCTCAAATGGTTTCATATTTGTGTGCCCATCCCTGTGAAAAGCCCTGCGAATACAGATTATTAGTGTCATGAAATTCTCTCTCTGCAGTGCTGAAGTATAAGAGGAATGATGATGATGAAACCCTTAAAGAAAAGTTTTCCCGACTGAATATCCACTCCATTAGCAAGAAATCCAAGAGGGTCACCAGCCACCTGAAAATACTGACCGGGGGAGAACCTCAGGTACTTACTCATCCAACTGCAGATTTGTATTGGCAGCTTCAGTTCTGCTTTTGCACTGGGCATTTTTAAAAACTTGTTGGAAACTGAGTTTGTGGTCTTGCTTTTTTTTCTGCATAATTTATAAAGTCATTTTGTGACTGTCAAAGAAGGCAGGAAAGATCTTTCCGAATAAAATAGAAAATAACATAATGCGTTCTCCACCTTTTCCTTTTTTATCTAAGAGTTTCTCAAACTTCTGAGCTTCATCAGAGAGGAAGTGACTGGTAGTTTTGTGAAACTCAGCCTGAGATCAGCTTTTTGTGGATAGGCTGGCAGTAGTTATTGTTGGTGCTGAGAACGTGTTCAGTCTGTCTTGCTCCGCATTGTAACATTCAGGTTCTGAATTTATCACAGGAGATGAGCAATACTTCTGATTAGGAAAGGCCATGGGGTTTGCCTTTACATGCGTAAGGACCTGGTACCGTCAAAACTACCAGAGGAAAAGAACCCTGAGGAGTGCTGGGTAGCCAAAAATAAAACACTCCTTTATAATTTCAAGGTTGTAATTCAAAACCTAGCAGGCTAAACATTTTCAGGAAAGCTTAAATCTAAATCTCAAAGAAAATCAATTACAACTGACCTTGGAAATGATGTTCAGTGCACCTCACTGCATGAGATGGCTGATTATACAAGGTCATTTGCCTTTCTAGATATGACTTTACAACATATGTGCCATTTTTTCCTGTTTTGTTTTTTATCAGTGTTTTCCCCCTTTCTCTGATGCAAACTAGCCACAGTTATTTTTTCTGTTCATTTATTTGTACAGTGGAAATTTTTGTATTCAGAATGGGACACCAGCAAGGCTACAAAATCAGAGAAAAATAGAGAATTATATTTGATTAAGAGATGTAATTTTTCTTTTTCTTTTTTTTTTTTCTTTAGAAGCTTCTGTTTTCTGGGGTTTGTTTTTGCTTTTAAATGAAGCTTAAAACATTTGAGAATCATTTTAGAATCAGGATACATCTGTTAAAGATTCAGCCCTCTCTCCTGCTAAATTAGACTAAGAAAATTCCCAATTTAGATCTCTGTGAATTGGGAACTGTGACCCTTACAGCAAGACCCCTGAGAACAAGACTTGAGATTTCTCAAATTCCTCAAGTAAAAGGTAGGCAGGAATAAATGTATTTTCAGTTTTTTTTTCAGCTAGCAGAAAAAAAATAATTGTCCAAGCCTATTTCCAGCTGCTGAGGTTTCCAGCTGAAGAGCTGGCGTTGCTCTTGGGGTAACAGCTCCACCTACAGTCTGTCTGGAGGAAATCTCCCCATCACGCACAAACCAGCACCCAGGGAAGTAATGCCGTGACATAAAAATGTTACAGTTTTCCTCAAATGGAGCAATAATATACAGAAAATGAAGAGTTTTAGTGGCACACATAGGTGTGCTTGTAATAAAGCAACTCCCTGCTTCCATGAGGATTAAAAACTAAATTCTCTGTCATGCTACCCTGTGCCTTTGACTTTTCTTAGATTAAAATTGGAGCTTGGGAGAATTAGGGGGCAATCTCTTCTGTTTTCAAAGGGAGGAGTTCAGGAAAGGTTTGGGATTTTTTCAGCAATGCTCTGGATGTTTCTTTTGTTAGCCAGGCTGCCAAAATAACAGTGCAAACATCTATTTTAGGTAAAAGATCGAACTTTTAATAAGGAAGAAAAGTTGTTTCGAAGTTTAGAGAAGACTGTGAAATTGTGTGTGAAGAACATTTCACTCTCCTTGCAACATCTACAGGTGGGTACAGGCACAACACCAACTTATTTATAAGCAGGCCTGTCAAAATCACAATATTAAATAAATGAGCTGCTGCTGCATTACTGAGCCCACGGCAAAGAAATTTTGAAGTCCACACTTCTGCATTTTTCCCCTTACAAAGCAGGCTCTATGGAGACCCATGGGTGCGCTGCAGAAAAGAAGGTGCTGTCTGGTGGCACAGTTATTACTTTGGATCACTGTGTGAAGCTGTCATACAGGTCATGCGTATCTGCTGCAGTGAAGCACCAGCTGTTTCTCATTAAAAATGGAAGAACTGAGTTGTAGCCACATGAATTAAAATGTCCTAAAATACATATTTTGGATGCGAGGACTCCTTCCTTCATCCTGCTGCTAGGTTGTGTTGAGGGCTAGCATTAGATGTACAGAATGCTCAAGTGCTGTAAACATCTTTTGCTTTAATCTTCCTCTTCGAAGATGTGGGTTGGCTTGTATCTTGCCAACTTTGTGGAGGGCATGAGGACCCTCAAAGCATCAGTGTACCCAAAACAGACACAAAGGTTGTTTGAGAAGTAGGTAAGATCAATAGCCAGCTGGCCAGACCTTATCACAAACACACCTCGTTTGGTTCAGCAAACAAGAGAAGGCCACTGAGCTCAGCCAACAAAAGGCTGTTGCCTGGAATAGTGTTGACAGTTCCTTATCAGAACAGATGCACACTTCATTAAGATTAAAATTCAGAGTAAGTGAAATACACCACTGTAGTTCTACTTAGTCCTCCTGTGGTGGTTTAGACCCTGCCGGGACCCGCGACCACGTTGCCGCTGCCCCTCCCCCACCCTCGGACAGGGACGGGAGTAAAATGCAAATCCCAGGGTTGAGATAAGGAAGATTTAATACAACAGTGTAACAACAACCACCCGAACAACAACAATAACAGTGGGGATAATGTACAGAACGAAAGATATACTGCACGGACACAGCACGAGGATACAGAGCAGGGCAAAAGCCGCTCCCGCACTGCCTGCGCCTGGGCACCTGGACATGACCTCAGCATGGAATGGAATAGCCCGGCTGTAGCTCCCTCCAACTGCTGGGGAAAATTCACCCCATCGTAGCCAAACCAGGACACCTCCAAAAGAGGCCTTTGAGGGTGCATGGGTCTTGAGTTGGCTTCTTGCTGAGGAATAGCTAACTTCCAGTGGGACACTCATTAGTTTGAGGCATAATTTTTTCAGTTGAACATTAAGAACTTAATTCTTAAATAGTGTATATGGAAAATAGACAAAACACAGGGAAATATTATCACAGTAAACAATCCCACAATGGCTGGAAACTGCACAGGTGTCAGAGACGGAAAATATTTCTGATTCCGTCAGTATTACTGCAGTATCTGCACAAGTGAATGCAGTATATTAAAACAGATCATAATACAGTTTCATCTTCCTACCATCTTCTCATTTAGGATTCCATACATCTGGCTGCACAGAATATAACTGGGCTTCAGGAAATCTTGCAAGACAAAGACGAAGTCAATGGCCACTTGAAAAAACAGAACAACACTGCAAATCTCTGTGAAGACCTTGTAAGTTTATGCGATGTCCAGTGTTGCACAGCTACTTGTAGGTGTGAGAAAACAGGTGTATATGAGGAAGACTCAGGACAGAAAAAGAGAAAAAAACCCTTAGCAATCCATTGAGAAAGATGAGCGGGATTTTGATTGAGTTTCTGTAAGAAATAAGATAAAATTCAGTGTAAATGCACTGTGTTTTCCTTGGAAGAGCTAAAGAAAACTTTTCAAGCTAAATTCCTGAGTTTAAGCTAAAATCTTTGTGCTAAATTTGTACATTTCACCTGAGCTTCAAACAAGAGCTGCATATCTTCGCTGCAGTACTTTTGTTACCAACACTTGCAGTTTTAGAGTGACTTTTGTGATCTTTGTTGAACTATTAGCTCCTGGAATTGCAGATCTGTGAAAATCTCAGCTTTAATACCTTTTTAAGTAAGTTACTATCCTTCATATAGGGAAACTATGAAAAAACTGGATATAGCCCATAGGACTTAAAAAGCAGTTAAAAAAAAATAATAGTTTGTCAACTAGTCTCTTGCTTTCAGGGTCCAAATGCACTCTAATTCCTAGCCCTACTAAGATAGACTAAAATGTCTCTTCAAAATGGGGTAGGCTGCTTCTTCAAACAGCTGCTCAAGCTGGAAAAATTCAGAGATGGAGGTTTTCTTACACCTTCCTAAGGTTTCTGCTGACTAAAATGTAGCCATTCAGTCCTTTCCAAACATTGAAAACAGTGCCAAGAAACAGAATGATCTTTGACAGACCACATCCTCCTGGGTAATGACAGGGAAGTAAGATGCTGTAGTTCATTTCCTTTGAAGTTCCTGCATTTAAAAAAGACTCTAAAAAATTAATCACGATAATCAGAAAGATATTTTCCATGTCCTTACAATGAATGAGTGCATGAGGTGCAGAAGAGTATCCTTCTATCATTGCAGTGCTGACTGTATTGAGTATAGAAGATGCCCCCACATTCAGAAACAGAGAAAAGCAGACGTAATTCCACAACAGATGAAACAGAAAACTTTTTTTCAGAAAAGAATTTGTAACTCCTATTGGCTCATGACCCAACTATTCTGAAAGTCCATGTAATTTAAAAAAAACCACCCACAATATAATCTTGTTTTAACTGTGGACATTGTTATTAACCATGTTAATTTCTACTTATTATCTATTTATTTCTGTCTTGGATCTCCAAGATGACAAGGATTCTCTATCTTATGTATAAGTTGTGTTTTTTAAAAAAAATCCTTTTGTCCTGACACTGCATGACAAGTACATATTCTCCCCGAACAACTTAGTGTTCTTGACATGTTTTCCTGAAAGAGTATTATCAATGGAGATGCAATGGGCTCAGGTTTTTGTTTTTTTTTGTTTTTTTTCCTTTGTGCATTTGTCAATAATGAAAACTTTCCTCTCATTATATTTTAGGGAAAATTTTATGGCAGAAACCCACGATAACCTCTTCTCATCCAGAAATCAGGCCCAGCAGTTTGGAAAAATTGTTTTCTTAATGCATTAAAAATTGGTTCACTAAACACAGCCCAGTTTTTCAGGTGGAAATAAAGTAGGAACTATCTAGCCAGTGCACATTATCTTGGCCTTGGGTGAGCAATTCTGGTGCTAAAATGGATGTGTCCTCAACTGTGGAGTGTTACAGAGGGTAGAGGGACAGCATGGTCCTTCCAGTTATGGCAGTCCCAGTTTTATTGGACCACTTCACTGATGTTTGCCCAGGTTTTCCTCGGTGGTAACACGCTATGGGCAGTACCGCAGGCTGCATGCTCCAGGGGACCATTACCATTACCAAACACTTTAACCTGCAAAACTGTTACCTCTCCTTTACAATGTTATAAAGGAGATTCTAACTCATGCTAGACCCTGCTTGAAGCTGCCTCTGACAGCAATGCTTTGTGAAAAGTAATTAACAAATTGCTTGGTAGGCTGCCATCAGGCTTAACCTGCTACTGAGTCTGAAGAACTGTATGAATAAAGTAGTAAGTAGGTTTGGTTTATACCTTTCCAGATGGCTCAGCTGCACAAGCTTGTTTTGACTCCTCTCTCAGCACTACAAGCCTTGTTTTCAGGCCCACAGAAGCTCATCCAGAAGCGCTATGACAAGTTGTTGGACTACAACAGCTACCTTCAGAGGTCAACAGGAGAAGAGCTGGACCTGGCAAAGAAAGACTATGAGGCTCTAAATGCACAGCTAGTGGAAGAACTTCAGGTATTCAACAGAGCAGCCAAAAAGATTGTGTTGAACTGCCTGCATTGTTTCATCACCCTCCTCAGGGATATTATGTCTGCAGCACTTCAATCAAATTCTGCTGTGGTGGTGCCCATTCCAGTAAGTACATTAAAAACAGGTGTAGCTCTGCCTTTATTTCTCTTTTTTCTTTCTGAAAAGAAAGTTATGTAGGACATACCTGCAAGCTACACTGATTTTGTTTGTTCTGCTGAGCACAGTCAGGTTTGTTGGGATTCATTTTTTTATTTCCTTGCAAGCTCAGCAAAAGTTAAGTTCTGAAGTTTTGTCAGGCTTGGACTTTTCATCAAGAATGATCCTAACGCAGCTGTTCCAGCGACAGTAATGGCAAGGACATCAGTGTGAGGCAAAAAGTAGGCAACTGCTAGCATTTTAGTCTTTGTTTCTTAGTGTCTACCCTGAGTAGCCTAGAAAACATAGGAAGAGAAATTCTAAGAAAGTACAGGAACATTCCTGTTACTGCTAGACCTACAGAGTCAGAGATGACTGCAAAAGATAAATAGGTTAGGAGATCTGATGAAATAATTTCTACGAAAAGTTGCTTTTAAACACAAATATGCTGCAGAAGCTCCTGCAGATATCTCTAGGCAGTTAAGGAATAGCTTTATGTAGCCAAAGGTACCACAGATGCCTACCTGAGCTGCACAGAAGGGCATTAGTTCCTCCAGCCCACTGTACTCTTCCTGGGCGATATGATCATTACCTGAAGATTGAAGTTGAGAAATTATTTTTAATTTGTATGAAAATCATACAGTGTTTTAGTTTTGTTGCACTTTTGCCTTGAGGACTTGAACCGCCCAAGAAACACAACTTCACCAATGACTTTCCACACCTCCAAATCCACTCACCTGAACTGCAGCAAGACACTATACAGGAAACACATTGTATTCAGGCAGTTCTGGAGTATTCCTTTCCATCAAGGCTTGAACACAGCAGTTTATATTCAGGGGCAGGTAAAAAATTAAGAAAGCAAGGTCAAGATCAAAACATAGAGCTGTGCTCTTTAAATGGGAAAATGAAGATTCTTCCTGCACGAAGAAACTGCATCCCTGTAATCTGACCATTTCATGTGTTGAAAGCTGTAGTGTTGAGCATTGTTTTCTGTGAGGCTCTGCCTACAAAATTACCTTCTTTTTCTTTTTCTTTTTTTTTCTGTTGACATCAGGAAATACATCTGGGGTTAGGCATAGACCAAAAGCACTTATCCAGCACCACAGACAGAGCTTCAGCTTACCCAACGATTTTTAACCTGGTGGCAGCACCCAGTTGCACAAACACACAGCTGTAGGGTAAACTACTCCAAGCCTTATAGCACACTGGCCACTCTGGTAGCTGCTGAGATGTACATTTGCATCTCAAAGCAGGTGGCTCAGTAGCATAAGTGCAAGGCTGTTCATTTTCATCACTGTTTAGAATATTTTTTAATGATTTAACTTCAATTAGTATTTTAAACCTAATAGCAATCATTAGAAATTTTCTTTAAGCAAGGACCTTTCTTTTCTCCGTCTCATGCCTAGCACACTATGGGTTCTGCAGAAAATAGCAGTAAGTTCTCAGATTTCCTGTCTCCTAGCATTCAGCCCATTAAACCAAATCTGCTCTCTCAAATCTCCTTACCATTTTGTTTATGAGATCTAACCCACCTTTGTGCTTGCAGCTGTCTTCTTCAAGTATCTGTGAAGTGCAGAATCAGTTGATGGAGGAGGTTCACAAGCTGAATTTTGTAAAAGAAAACAGCAGTGCAACTTTTATTGAGAGAAAATTGAGCTTGGAAAAGAAGAAACCTGTCCCTTCTCTGGTGAGTACCATACATCCAAATTGTGTATGAAGCATCCTCTTTTGATCGCTTTTGAACCAGATCCATTTTTATGACACCTATAGGTTTGGGCTTGGTCTCTTCCCTAGGACTCTGAATCAGGTTGTTGGAACAAAGCTGTTCCATTGACCAGTAAATTCTGAAGATTTTTCACTCTGTTTTCATGTCATTATCTTGAAAATCCACTTGAAATTCTCTCTGATTATCCTTAGGTCTTTAAGCACATGTGAAGTCAAAAGCTGTATATGTAAACTTCAACTACTACTTTTGTTAAGTACTCTTTACAGTGTGTCTTAGTCTTCTAATTCAGAACATTTTTTTCCCTCATCCTCAGCTGTGGTTATGTGTACTGGTGTTTACACATACACCTCTCCAGCAGAAGATTCAGAAAATCCACTGGAAATCTGTGTCCCCCTGGTTCCAAATCTTGTCAGACATTTCAGAGCTTTTAGGAGTCTAGTTTACAGTAAAATAAAAACTCAAGTACAGATTTACAGGAGGAGCTGAGGAAGCTGCAAGATTCCTTTTAGCATCAGTAAGGCACATGTGCTCTTGCTTCTATGGTACATTAAAATCACACTGATATGCAGCACCTCCTTCCCTGCCCTCTAACCAAACTCTGAGTGAATATCCTTCCAGCAGTTAATAGCACCTTGCCCTTATTTAGCGAGGTAGTTTCACACAAAATGCAGACTGTTTGGCTACCACTGCTTTTTTTGCTTAATGCCTTATCATGCAAGTTCTTATGTGACCTTAGCACACCTCAACCGATTTTTGGATTATGCTTTTTTTTGAGATATTACATAGGAATTTAAAGATCATTGCTATGGAAAAACAACTGGGTAAGTGGCAGTTCACATACAGAACACCAGCTCTTTGATAGCAGAGGACAGACTACGAGGTGTTTAATTAGTGAAATTCCTACATTTCTTTAAAATCTGACCTTTTTGCCACCTATTAATATAGCAGTTGGACAGGTCCTTGCTGCATATGCCAAGGAGATCTGGTTACATACAGCTGTGTAACTAACTCCTTGATCTGTGTGTAAGAATGGAGGGTCAGTTACCACATGCAGCATACACTGGTTTTTATGCATTCTTGTTGCTCCAGAAATGGCCTCAGCATTCTTCTCAGTGAATATTTTTTTTGCTTTTCAGCTTGAATCCCCACGTCAAACAGAAGGCCACAGGTCCAAGCTCTTGTTTACGTACAGCACAGAATTGCTATACCAAGCTAAGCGCAAGTGCAATGCCACGCAGGAATTTGATATTGATTTACATGAAGGAGAATTGGTGGCTGTTGTGGAGCAAAAGGACCCCTTCGGAAGTACAAGCAGATGGCTTGTTGACACAGGAAGTAAGTTCTCTGCACAAACATCCCAATAACAGCTTCCCTTTGGGATACTGATTTCTTTTCATTCTGGCCCCATCTGTTTGCCTCTGTCACACTGACAGCTGCATAAAAAGGTTGGTTTTGAAATGGCTTTAGCAGTATTTTACTGTTCGTTTATTTTCCTTCTTTTTATTCTGTTATCTAGTCCTTAAAGGGTACGTGTATTCCTCCTTCCTGAGGCCTTACAATCCAGCCAAAGTGCAGAAGGACGTAGCAGAAAACAGCTTCACTGAGGACGATTTTGATAATATCAGCCTCTTTGTCTCTTTGCGGCCCTCTGCTGACAGCAGCACAAGAAGTCTGGGGCACGAGAAGAGTGACAGCAGCTCATCTCTTCACTTCTGCGAAAATCCCACAATTAATGGCACAGGGACTGATGCTTTTCAGGATATGGATGATCAGCAGGTAAGTATGATACACACTGTGCCTGTCTTGTTTTTCCTATTTCAGATCTAGAATTACACTGCTTATAATTTAACTGGTTTCCTTTTACACCAGAAAAGACCAGCACTTATCTGTCAGTATGCCATAGGAATTAGTTACCCTCTGTTCTTTGCCTTTCTTAAACAGCTCTGAGGTAGGAAAAGATAATCAGTTAAACCATGAATCACAGTCCTGTCTCACAGAAAACACACCACTGCATTACCACCCCACCTCAAGGTTCTCCTGTGGAGCAGGAACCTGCAAAATAACTCAGTTTGAGGTTTTTTCCCCACCTACCATTGACAAATAAGCTGTTGCAATGCTGTTGCACCCATGTGCCACGTTTGAGTACAGGAGCTTTACCTTCCCTATGGAAACCTTTCTGGAAAATTCCCTGTCTAATCCAAGGCTGCTTGGTGTGACAGAAACAGGCACTTGGTGTGAGCTGAAAACCTCGCTAGTATAGTAAGGTAATGGGGTCTCAGAGCTTAGTTTGCTCCTCCCCATGCAGAATTCTCCAGATCCTTCAATTTTACTTTTTAGTTTAGCCCTGTTCATTGTAGTCTGTCTAGAAATTGCAGACTAGCTGTGTACTGGTTTGTATACATTATGACACATTTTCTGTATACAGAATTGTTTTGCCAATTACTAGCCTAGTACAAAGGACGCAGTCAGCAGCAAAACAAACCAGTAACCAGATTCTGTTGCACACAAAAGTGTCAGTACATGGGTGATCTCTGGGGGTACAAACAAGTCAGTGAGGTTACACACAATAGACATCAACCCCAATGACCCCAGGAATGATGCAGCATGATTATCCTGCTAAGTTTTGAATTACAACCTTGAAATTATAAAGGAGTGTTTTATTTTTGGCTACCCAGCACTCCTCAGGGTTCTTTTCCTCTGGTAGTTTTGACGGTACCAGGTCCTTACGGTGGAACAAACAAAGCAATAAAGTCTCCCATAGAAGAGATGGGAGACAACCAAGCCAAGAGGCTGATAACATAGGACAGAGGCAAACTCGTGCTGTTCCCACAGAGCCCACATTCACGAGTACCAAACCTGACCGGAGCCAAGTTGCAGGGAGAGTCAGGAAGTCCTTCCCCAACAGGGAAACTGCAAAGTGCATCCACCTCACAGATAGACACTGCACCCTTCCTGCAAGTGGCCCCAGCTTTTATCCCCAAAGCAGGACACCTGGCACTCATTTACCCAATGCAGGGCACCTGGGGCTTGTTTACCCAAGGGCTTTCCCTACAAGGTTGGCTGCACCTTGGAGGATAGCCAAAAGGCAAACTCATCCCCTCCTTTTGAAGGACTGTGGGAACCACACATGTCAATCTTAACTCAGGGCTTGGGGTTCAAACCCCAGCGCTTCAAGAATTCATACTAATACACAATGACAGGGTAAGATGTGGCTACATTTTCTTTTGGGTTTTTTTGGCTTTCCTTTTTTCAGACCTTCTATGCTGTTTACGCATTTCAAGCAAGAAATGATCAGGAACTCAGTCTTCAGGAGTACCAGAAGGTTAGGATACTTCGGTTTTCTGACCTGAGTGGCAATAAAGAATGGTGGCTAGCAGAAGCAAAAGGTCAGAAAGGATATGTTCCATCTAATTATCTCGGGAAGATGACATACGCTTAGGAACAGAAAGGCCCATTGAGCCAGTTTCTCTGAAGTGGACAGAATAATCATCTATTATGGTTTGCAGCAAGCAATGCAACCTCACAAGTGATTGACAGAAGCCATGGTATCTGGTACAGCACATAGATGATACTGAGAACCTCCACACTCCAAAAGCCATCACCTTGTCAAGACCTGAGGGAGGAAACATTTACCAGGAAGAGTGATTCTGATTAGCATCCTGAAGAGCTTGCTTTTCTATTACCCCATAATTTTCTCTTTTGTCAAAACGTCCTATGTCAAAAGTCAACCTACAAGTACAAATCACAGCTAAAATTATGTTCTTCTTCCATGATATTGAGCAAATAATATTCAAGATGAAGAGAATTAGCCTTGAGAAAGGACAAATTCAGTCTTCAGGGATGCTGTAGTTCATGCTGAATTGTTCCTGAACTGCTAAGTGAATGAACATAGACACATCTTAAAACTTGAGTTTTTTGATTGTCTGTTTATATCCTCAGCCACTTTTGTAATGAACATTTTTCTCAATGGAGATTATTGGAGTGGAAAAAGAAAAAGGGTTTCATTTTTATAGGAAACATTTCAACTTCAAACATAACAAATGTGGTGGTACCAGTGGCTGGTCCCTGGGAAGGTATGTTTAGTTAAATATGGAAACGGAGGCAGGGAAAGAGGGGATACAATAAATAGGTAGTGCAAAATAAAGAAGTTATAATTTTCAAAAGAATTACACAACTACTTCATATGGTAGGAAATAGTTTGTAGCAATATGAAACAGTTTGAAATTCCATGTGTCTCCACACTAACTACTTTATAGTGCAAGATCTGCGTAGTGAAATGAAACCTGTGTTATTAGACTTGGGAAATTTATTAAGATTAAAAAAAGTAGTCAAGCAGTGCCTTTCAATGAATATTTACTGCCTATTTGATTCCTTAGGTCAGATACAGGGATCAGTGTCTAGTGAATAAGCTAGGATTTAAGATAAATCAAAATTTTTCTTAGCAAAGAAAAAAAAAATCATTCTCAAAGTGTCTGATGTTATATTGAACAGTGAAGAATGTATCGATGATCTGATTCACTGTTTGCAGAATTCAGTTACAAGTCCTGTATTTTGCTAAAGTACCTTCAAAACAGTCGAGGCTATTTTAACAAGTTGATACAGTTCATGTTGCATCCTCAATAAGCATAGAAAGAAAAAATCCCAAGGATCTGAGTGTCAAGCAGTACTTGTTTAGATTCACTGACTACAGTGATCCTTTGGTCAGGCTGATGCCCTACACTTGAGCTAGGATACAAGTGATAGTGATTCAACAACATCTCATTGCTATTACCATCAATAACTGAGTGTTTATCACAATTCATTTCAATACAGCAATGTCTAGGTCCCGTAGTGATAAGTGAGGACCTTCTTGTGCCAAGCATTGCAAAAAGGAAACAAAAAAGTGATTATGCCTGCAGCAGCTAGTGTAATTGAAAGTACTCTTGCCAGGTATTTGCTGTATTGCTGCACAGCTGCTAGTTACTGACTGACCATTACAATGACAACACTATTAAAATTAAGGGAAGGGGCTGTTGCTGATCAAGGGTATACAGAAATTGTTCTAAAGCTATTGTGTAAGTTTCTACTTCCTATAGTTGAAGTGTGGGGTATGAAGATGAAATGATTCAAAACTCTTACTGAGATGTACTAGGAAATAACCTGTAAGCAAAGAAAGGATGAGAAAAGTTAAGGCAGTTGATGTAAACAATAGTTTTTGCTACACTAACAAACCTAGTTTAATTTTCCTTAGTGTTCCAAATTTCCGTATTATTTTCTTAAAAAGGTAAAGAAAGTTCTCAGTCTTGCTCGGAAGGTGAATGCAGTGGATCACAGAGATGAAAATTTGAAATTTGTGCTGGATTTTAAATCATATCACAGAGAAACTTTGAGTTCTCCAAGATGGACATCCAGAAACTGGTATGTGAAACTCTGTGAACTACTGTAACCCAATGAGTAGTAATAATAGATAATGCATTAATTTTGCCTAACTGTACATCACCTCATGCACTTAAAATCCTTCCGTTTCCATAGCAAGCAAAAAAAGGTTCTCATTCATTTTATTAATGGATCAGGCTGCTTTTATGGAAAACTTTGCCTTCAGTTAAATCAAGAAAATAAAGCTTTGGAGAGGGATTATCAGCTTAGAAACTGGACTGAAAGAGTCTCCCCTACTAAAATTGTACTGCTTTAGCTTTTATATTTTAAGATTATGGGGAAGATGCACATAAGACGCTTTTCATTATGTCTTACAATTTAGAATATTTTATTTGGACATGATCTATACTTTGCAATAGTTGAAACAGTCTTGGAAATGACTGAACTGCAGTTAATAGGCTTAATGCAGTCATGTAAGCACAATGATGAAGTTTTGTATTTCACACAGTGAAACTAAGGGCGAGAGTCAAGAAAAAAAGATTTCTGAAGTCTTAGCTCTGAGAACACTGCTTGAGTCACAGGGAGAGCTCTGATTTTGAGTGTTAGGTATATTCCCCATGAAAAATCAGGCTCTGTGAAGGTGCCTCAAGGTGTACTCAAATGCTGGTCTGCATAATATTCACTGGGTATCCTGAAGTAACAAGGAATGAAGGATGACCTATACTGGAGCTGGCTACCTACGTTTCATCTGATATTAGGTATATCGCAAACTTTTATTTTTGTTTAAAGCTGATGAATGTAAACTACAATTGCAAAAAATAAAGAGATGCTCTTTGAATCTAGAGCCTTCTTACATTAAGGAGATTTACAACAATTCATATCAGACTTGCTCAGACATTTTTGTGAAGATAATGCTTTAAATACTAGAAACTGAGCTATGTTACAGCTGCAGAAATTCCTAAGAATGTATAATGTTTTTGCAGCTGCTTCTTTAATGTAGAGAAGGTTGCAGAATTCTAAAAGTTTTCTTATTCGGGTTAATGACAAAACTAGTTTATTTTTATTGAAGCAGGGACAGGCTGCAGTTTAATGGACCTATCTTGGATTTCTTTAAATGTGCATTTTACTCACTTGAACCACTGTGACAGTAAGCACGTATAAGTACTTCCAAGATCGGGTCCACTCAAACTGAAGTGTTTCTCCATCCAGGGAATATTTTTAAGTGTTATCATTGATAACCTAGAACTCAGAAAATGTCCAAGCCAATGAATAGCACAGAGTCTCTGGCTCTGACTTCTGGCACCTGTGTGCTTCACCATCTTCCCTCTGCTTGGAGGGTGCTTGTGAACCAGAAGGATTCACCTTTTCAATGCAAACACAGACTGAAGAATTATTCCTTCTGACTTTTCATCTTAGGAAGCTTCATTGAGTAATTACCTCCTTCAAACACTAAAGTATACTTTTGCTGTCATTTTAAGATAGCTTGTAAAAACGCAGATATGTGAAGCAGACCCAACACCTGAAACAGGAAACAGCCATTGCAATCCTTGTGCCTGTAGATCTATTACTCATAATTCCTCTTACAATATTGTTTGTTCAGAAATGGTGAAAAAAGCTTCTTTTAAATTATTGTAATAATAAAAAATTATTTTTGTAAAGATATTTCTTCTTTTTTTTTTTGGTTTAAACAAGGCTTTTTCCAGAAGCAAAGAGCTTTATATTCTATCCAAGATCTGCCTTCTATTGTAAACTATAAAAAGCATCACTGCAAAATTAGCAGAGCAAATAGCCACATGCCTCAGATAAAATACTATATTTCTAGTATGCATCCTAGCTTATCTAGGAATACATAACTCAAACACTATCAAAATACTGAGCAAGTTTCAAATTACACTTCAAGTTTCCAAATGTTAGCTTAGTTCTGTTCTTTTCTAGCTGCTCCTGAGGTCGTGAACATTATTTACTGCTGCGTCCAGCCAGAGGTCTGTCATGAGTTGTAATTGATAAAAGCTTGTGTTACTAAAATAAATTACAGAACTTTGTGTTAGATCTTTCCTCTTACACTCAGATATCACCAGCATCCCCTGGTCTGGCCAGAAGGAACACTCATGGAACCAGAGAAACCAATTGTTTTGCCTTACTATCAGAATTTGGGCATCTATGAAAAGGCATCATACTTAAGTGGAAGTAAAATATTACCATACTAATTTATAAAATGGATAAGAAAAGTCAAGTACTTATTTTTATAGTAAATCACAGAGCAATTTGGTTTAAGGATAGAAAAATCACAGGACTATTTTCCAGTTATTTCTTCTAAATAAGAGGTATGCTTCACAAAATTCAGAAGGGCCTTCCTTCTTTCTGTCCTACACTAGATTTCTCAACCTGACGTGCAAATTCAGCCTTGTAGAACAGACTCCTTTCCTGAAAATACAGCTGTTAATTCCATACTAACTATAATGTCAAAGCAGAAAGAAACTGTTCCCTTCAATCTACTCTGTTTTTCAGCAGTGCCTGTCTTACTCAAGCTAAACTCTTGATTTAAAAGACCAGGTCTGTGCTATAAATCCTTCCTGATATAATACTTCAAAGAATCACAATCCTAACTGACATTTTTATACCAACAGAAGGAGACTTTATATTTCATTTAGGAAGCTGGGAAGGTTACAGTGGAAGAGTCTTTTGCCGATACAAACTGCAGCCAGCTCGACTGCAAATTTTGCTAATACAGTGATATCAGCAAGTCCAGCTAGACTTGGCCTCTAGTAAGAGGGAAAAGACAACCGTGCATTAAAAGGTATAGCATAAGTTATTTTATTCTAAATGAGTACACAAGATAACCCACCAACCCATGCCAGAGTTATAGATGTCGAAGCATCAGGATACACTTGAGTCAGATCTCAGAGGTATTTTAAATGGCACTGGCTACCACAATTTAAAAAATAAAAATCATCTTCTGCCTTTGTTCACCCCATACATTGAACCTAAAGTAATCTGCACAGTCCAGATGTAAGCTCCTGAACGCTCGCAAGCAAAACTATTATGTATATTTAGAGGCAAGACAGAGGCAGCCAGCACCTTGAACCTTCCCTGTGGGAACAGGTTTTAATACTAGAGTGAACACTTCACATAGGAGCCATTAAAAGAATCTATCTTCATAGCACAGGCAACATTCTTCTGATCAACATTTAAGAAGAAAATATGCCTTCTGCCTGCTAATGGAAACTGTTTCAGTGTCTTTTCCTACTATACCACCATTAAAAACCTCTGTACTAGAGAAGAAAAAGGATGGGCTGATGGAAAAGCAAAGTTCTGGATTCTTCCTCCCCATGCTGTTATTTTTAAATCACCCTGGAAGCCACAGGCACTACAAAGAAAAAGTGTTTCTTTTCTTCCTTCAAGGAAATAATAGTTGAAAAAGTATGCAAACTCTCCAGGTCGCAAATGCAATCCTGACTAAATGAAACTATTCCTTTGGATGTTTAAGGAACCTTAGCCTAAATCTTAATTGTGGAGAAAGTAAAAGAGGTATGGGAAATAGCTGCATGTATCAGCTTTACACATACTTAAAATACAGGATGGCTAAGAAAAGCTGTAGCTTTCACCTACCTGTGAAAGTCTGAGATGTTTCCATGTTTAGAGATGCTCCCCTCATCACAGAAGGAATGGAGAGAGGATTGCTGAGTGATGGTCACAGACAGCAAGACTCGAGATCCTTTTCCAGTGCTCAGCCTGAGCCAGTGCTTGAGAGCTGAACAAAACCTGGAGCAGCTGGGATGAAGAGAGGGAGCACAAGCTGTGAAGAACACCTCAGGGTGTGTGAGCAGAAAGCTAGAAGACTTGATACTTTCTCAACTACCTGTCTTAGTCGTGGTGGTAAAGCATTAAGTGCAACTCACACATGGCTGGGACAGGTCTGAAGGAGTGTAACAGAATCCAACAGGATACATGGAAATAGCTGAAAGGAGGCTTGTGGGTATAAGAGCTAGGTCTAGACAGGAAAAAGCCACAAATGCCTTCAGAGAAGCTCCTCAGAGGCAGCCACAGCACCTACAAACCTCCTTTGTAACAGCAGATACGCTAAGCACAAGACCATGCTGGGGCTGGGGGTGGAAGGGGTTTATGCTCTGCAAAACAGAGACAAAGATGATCCCAGTCAAAGCCCTGGAAGTGGGAATTTAACGTAATCAGCTTGAATAATACCCACACACAGAGACAAATTCCTCCTCTTCCCCCTTACCCCCCTTTCAAGACTGTAGCATTATTAGCAGACAACTCAAGATGCCACTAGGATACAAGTCGCCTTGGATGCTGCTGATGTCTGGATGCAATTCTGCCCTGGCACGGCTTCTCTCTTGCAATAATCCTGTGGCATCTGCTTCACTGATTCCTGAGACACTAAGTAACAATGAAACATAGATAGGTAAACACAGGTATGACAGTTCCCATAAAGGCTGGGTGGAATACGTCACTCAGTATAACAAGAAAACATTTCCCATGCAGGGTTAAAACACCCCAATTTTCTTCATTATTCTTTATGAAACCAAAAAATGAACCTTCGTTTTCACAAAGGGCTAAAGAATTATATTCAGATCTACAAGCAATCTTTTCTATTTGAATATCTATGCAATTACAAATATTTTTGACCTATTTTAACAGCTAACATACCTTGTACCACTATTTCAGACACTTGCAAATCTGCAAAGGAACTAGTAGAGGGGGGAAAAAAACCAGTTGTCTGTGAGTTGAGGAGAAGAGGGATAAAGCAGGTATCATAATACTGCTGGGTAATGTCTGTGTCCTAGCATTTCTTTGTGAATATGTTTTTGCAGCCAGGAGATTGGAATCAACTTCCTATAAGTTTGAGACTCTCCTAAATCTCCAACACATCCTGGCTGTTCTCCCCATATTAAATCTGGAGATCCAACCCTTCTCCCCAGGCTTCAACCCATCTATGTACAAGCCTTGAAATATCCAATGCCAATAACCAGTCAGAAGTTCTGCAACACTTGCTAGTACATTCCAGATATGGGAAAGCATGTATGAGCAAAGTGTTCCCTCTAAAATACAAATCACTGAGGGGAAGGAGAAAGAAACTGAACTTCTAGAATATACAGAATCCATTTGCTACTTGGAGTATCATAAAGGAAGATACACACTTGTATGCATCTACTTCTGTTTCTATTTCCTACAGAAATTGCTGGAAAAGGTTTTCCAACCGATTTCAAAACTCTGTAGTAGACGTATTTTTAAAAAAGCAACAACTCCCCTCCCTCACCCTTAGAAACTAGGCCTAGAAAAGGGGGTTTATCTATCTGAAGTGTTGAACAGTGACCAACACTGTCACTGCCTACTAAAGAGATTTCTGCCTTTGCTCATTCACTGTATGAGAGCCCAGTAATTTTAGATAATAATCATACAGGCTATGGTAGAACAGTTAAGAAACTAGAGACTTCATTTTCCAAGGTAGGTTGGCAGACAATACCACTTGACATACTCAAGGCTTGTGAATTTTATAGCAATACTTAACAGCATAGAATACTTAGGTAATCAAAAAGTCTTCTGTGTTTCAGGTGTCCCAGAAATAAAGCCAACTTCTTGACACCTAAGACAATTCCTTTAATTTTCTTCTATTCCCCCCATCATCAAAATAATGTTCAATCAGAATGTGTTTGAATTAAAATACATACTGCCTAGCACTTATTTTCCATTCATATTCAACAAGACAATATTAAGGTTCTCTACAGATTATGAAAGCTTGAAAGCACTGTTTTGGTGCTCTGCCACTCTTTTTACAGTTTAGGGGCCATTTGTCTTCTGCCAATGCTCTTCTCCCTCAGAGAATTACAACAACAAAATGACCCAAGAAGTTTCTCGTTGTATAAAAGCAAAATAGGCCATGTAAAATTTTCACTTTATATAGAATATGCTCTTTAACAGTTAATTTTTGAAATGGTTTAAAAGAATTTTTTTTTTCCCCTAAGGAACTGTATAATTTGGGATAACATCATTAACTCTGCACAATATAGATAACTGAATAGTGAAGGCATTTTAAGTATTGGAAAATGGGGTAAAAGAAAAGCAGCAATAATTTCCCAGATTAATGATACTTTTATTAATAATGTTTAAGAATGACAGTTTCAGTAAGTTCAATTTATTAAGTGTCCACATAAATCTGTTGGATTTTTTTAATACTCTGAAATACTCAACTTTTACAATTTGAAGTTTGAGCTAAACACAGGAGCATTTAATAGTGAATTCCTTCAACATATTCAATTCATAGATTTTCAAAGCCAGAAGGAATACTAGAATCAAAGTTTGACCTCCTGTATAACATAGGGTCTGGGCTTCCCCGATTTAACTACTGTTTCAGTCCAGTAACCAAGGGATTTTCTTTAAGAAAAACACCAATGCTGCTGTTTCACAGAACACAACCAACAAAATTAGCAAGCAGCCATATTACTTCTTGAGTTTCTTTTGAGCAGCCTTCTTCTTGACCATTTGTAACCTTTTCATAGCATTGAGCTGAGATTCCTGAGAAGTCAGGCCTTTTAGGGAGGCTGACTGATTACCAGTATCTGCTGTGGTTTTGCTTGCGCTGCCCCCACTGTTGCCCGCAGTCCCACTGTTGCCATTCCCGCTGCTCACCTGGCTGCTGGTGCTCGGCGCAGTACTGCTGGGACTAGGAAGACCTACTTTGCTGACATTGTCGCTGCTTACTGAACGGCTAAGAGTGGTTTTCCCCAGTGTCAGAGGCGGAGGAGGTTTCAGTTGAACAGGGTTTGTAGTGTTGTTGGCAGAAGCTATTTTTGACCCTAGTCCTGTTTTGGAAGTTGCCAACCCTGACAAACCCACGGGTTTCTGGTTATTTGAAGAAGCTGCAGGTTTCCCGCTGGCACTCTGTGATGTTGATCCCAGTTTAGCAGTTGACGGATTGGCAGAAGAGGTTTTGGCTGCAAAAGCAGCCCATCCTGTAAGGCCACTGGTTGCTGAAGAGGAAACACTTGTACTGGCAGAGTTCCCTGAAATTGCTGCTGAGGTCTAAAATAAATAAAGCATTCTTATAATAGTAGCATCTATTTGTATAACAAGTGACAGCAGGAACAGATTTTAAAAGACAGCAGATGCTCAGACAAAAATCAGAAACTGAGCAATTAAGTATTGCATTTATTACAGTCATTTGGCCAAAGTAGAAGCACCTAACCTTTTTCCTTTCCTTTTCTTCCCTTCCCCCCTCTAGGTTCCTAACAGTCTGTACCACAGGCACAATTTAAAAAAAAAATTCACTTATTTCCTCTAGCCTTCCCATTCAGGCATTCAGGCAGTGCAAAAGACAAACCTCTCACAAAGTTTTATTTGTCTGCTAAGTGCTACAAATTACCTGCAGTTCCCACACCTCAAACCCTGTCATCTCCAGTTTGCAGTTGGGAATAATACACAAATGGAATTATTAAACCAGAGTTATACCTAACAGCAGAGTCAAAACAGAAATTAAAATCCTCTATTCAAGTAATGCCCCTTCCATAATATATCCAGACAATTTTTAAACAGCAAAGATGATGTATGAAATCAGGTGTCACACTTACAGCCTGCTTAGGCACATAAATAACTCTTCTGAGGTGAAAGTTATTCACAAGTATAAGTGCTCAAGCAATAGCCATCATATTATTCATGACAGTTCACATACAGGCAGAGCAATGCCAAGCATAACTTTGAGCACATGAATAATTACTTTGACTCTGAGTTACAGATGTGTTTTCCTAGGTAAGGGTCATGCCTTGTCAGACTATTTTCTTATTTATTAGGCTGCTTCTAGTTTACCACCTTTGACTAACTTGCAACAGTATTAAATAACTTGGAGAAACAGAAACATGAGGCAACATATATGAGAAGGAGCAGCCTCCTAAATTAGATCTCACAGGGTCAGCTAGGGTTTCCCCATTACCATGAGGAGAAGCCTTATAACTACCAAAATATGCATATGTTACTTGACCACAAAGAGCAAGTCATATCTTTTATATAATTATTAGGATTTCTACTTACATAAAATATAATTTTAAAAAATCCCTAGAGCAAATTCTGTTCTCTCCCTTGTAACAAAAACAGATAAGCAATGGATGCTTTAGGGACTCGCAGTTGAATTGAGGTTTTTCTTCTCACTTTTTGTGTTAATGCAAAACCACACTGCTATAGTACTGCTCAGTACACATAGTATAGCAGACTTTTAATTCATGGTTCTTGTGAGAAAAAGATCAGTCTAATTGAAAAAGTGATAATCTATGCAGCAAAATGTAAACTCTTCCTCTGGAAAATTTAAGCTACATTACCTTGACTTCTGTTCTCTTGAATGCTAGAAAAGTTGGTGGGGTCTCAGGTTTTAACTTAATTTCTGGCTTCTTGACCAATGGATCCTTCACAGCTGGTGCAGCTGAAACCACTGCAGGAGCTGGTTTTTGAGGTGGTTTTTGTGTCTTCTGAGCCTGTATAAGCAGTAGGAAAAAATTAACTGTTTTGACTGCTAACAAAAAGCATGAGCATTATCAGATTGCAGTCTAGCCTTTACAATTTCAAGCTGAATAGTGCCTGAGAAATAAGGTAATAGCTGATGTGGATGTAGTGCCGAGTATGGTACTGGGGACAGAGTCCAGCCCAAAAGCATACTGCTATTTCAGCGTGGAAAGAGTGGCAGTGTTAACATGTTGGGAACAGGAAAGCACTGGGCCTTCACAGAAATAAAGCAAAGACAGGAGAACTTGAGGAAGACAGGGCCATAATCCAGCAGTACTGGGATGCAGGCTGCAGGAATCTGCTAAGTAGTAGCAGGTAAAATGGTAGAATTTATGCTGAAACAAAAAAAAAGGAAAGGGCATATTGAAGGGAAATGTTGATTGGCTGCAATGGCTACCCTGTGAAATAACTGACCTCAAGCAAACACTCCTCTGAGTTCAAGGCCTGATGATCATCAGAATAATCATGTACTTCAGTCAGTGAGGATAGCTCCTAGGCCAGGATCTCTTACATTGCCTTCTTTTCTTGTTTCTTAGTAGAGCCATTTCAACAAATAACATTTTGCTAAGTTATCATAGAACAGTTCCAAAACAGAACACATTTTCTGCTTTATAAAAGGGTTTGATTTTAGAGTGTCAGAAATAAAGTCATGCAAACTAATGGTTAATGTTTCATGCACCCAAAGATGCTTTCTCACTCTGATGTTTGTTTTTCACAATGAGATGAGCGGATTCCTGCGGGATCAGGAATAAGTAGTCTGTTTAATCAAGAAATTAAGACAGACCAATCAAAAGAAAAGGATTTTTTCATGGAATGTGCTACCCTCAGCTTATTGTTGAGCCTGAGAACACTCAGCACTTAAGATCTGGACTGATATTTGCCATCTTGTCTTACAGGAAAACAACTATTCACATCCAAAGCTGAGAAGAAAAATAAAACTGTAGGGCTATTTGGTAGATGAGCACTAAAACTGAGTATCACCTGAAATAAAAAGAAGTTTTTAACTGCTGCTAACCAAATACTAAATCCTACTTCACTCTTCTTCACTCAACTTCTGCTTGTTAAAAAGCATTGTTTAAGTAGTACTTTACAGAATACTCTTTGAGATGCTACATTAAAAAAACAGAGCTGCAGCAAGGGAAGCACTGCTGAGAAAAATGGTTCTCCAACGTGCTTCCAGAGATTTCTGCAACCTATAAAATAATCTATATATAAGAAATAGCCTGCTGTATTCAAACAAAGTTCATACGAGACAAAACACAGACTCTTACCATTCTCTTCATCTGCCTGGTACAGCGGGCACAATACCATACAAGTCGAGGATCGTTCACTTCCTTGTCTGTCACCTGAGGTTTATGGCACTCCTGGTGATAGAGATTATGGCACTCCTGACACTCCACTAGCTGATTCCCAGAAATAACTGTCATTTGCCTGCAGATCAAATAGTTAAGAAGAGATTATGGGAGAAAGCACTTCAAGGCTTATCCAATTGTTGCAAATTTTGCAAGGCTTAAGATAAAAACGAAAAATATTTTTGCTTTCATGTATGTTTTCTACCTGAGGCAAACAAAATGTATTCCTTTTCGTCCTATCCTTTTAACAGATACTTTAGAAATTTTGTATTTTTAAAAGGTAAATTCTCTCAAGAAAACCTAAAACTTCTATACTATTAAACTTGCACACTTTGGATTTCCCTGTTTGATTTAAATACTAGAAATTAAGTCTTACCTGCTTCATCTGGATATTTTATACATACCTCACTGTTTATCAATTATGACTTCCTCATTAAGTTACCACATGAAGGCCGAGTTATATTTAGATAATTTTGCAGTAAGCTATAGAGCAATACAGTTCAAGAACAAATATCTTCTCAATTACAAGCCTTTAAGAGTGCTTTCTGCTACAGGATTTAAAAGCATCATCATCCAAGCTGTATACTACTTTAAAGATGCTTTATTAGACATCCCCTTTTGGTCTCTACTGCACAGATACTTGGAATTTGAGATAATACCAGAATCACAGAAAGATGGAATAGAGAGGATTAACTGTGCAGTCCTGCCTTGAAGCAAACACATAAGCTGGTGATGAGGACTTAATTTTGTGTGGACCTCTGGTGAAAGTAATCACGCTGTATAAATGACAAATTAGTGATATACACATGACTGGGAGTATGTCTGTGCATCAGCCAAATACCATTTTCCTAATGATTTCTTCTTTCAGATGACAAATCAGGCTATTTAATTGCTAAGCTGCTTTTGCTCATATCCCCAAGGAGCAGGTACCTAGGTAACCATAGAAACTCTATTTGTAGATGGGTGGGGAACGGTAATACCTTATTTCTTTATATAACAAGAAAATGAGGTCTGAAGGTATTGTCCATATGGATACTACAACATTTCCTATGAAATATTTGTCTTTTAAATGGGCTATTTAAAAATAGAGGGAGAAACCTTTCTAAAATAGCGGCCCCTGGAATTTCAGATACAGGATATTTCAAAAGCTGTTTTGTTTGTTATGCCTAAATAAACTGGGTCAGAACAAAGCAGTGATGTCTCAACCCCACATCTCAATGGAGAAGATTTTAAAATTACTATTTTAAAATTACAAAGAACAATTCCAGACTGATTAAAAAAACATGAACTCTTCATGTCCAGAAATAAGGTAGACTAGACTTATTTTTAAGTTATATGATAACTGAGAAACAATCCTAATGATATTTTACCTTCAGAAAACGAACAAACAAAAAAGTATTCATAAAAAATTAGGTTGTTCTTTCAAAACCAGGCTTTTAAAAAGGCATATTTTTGGAGGCTTTTTTGACAGAGTTCACTATCATCTGCAAACTGCATGTAGTATTTCTTCATATAACTGAAGAGCCATATAAGCAGTGAATCTTTTTTTTTTCTAAGACCTGCAGGTATTGGAGAGGATGAAGTTATTTTAATACTCCTTCTCTCCTCATGCCTAACTTGACATAAAACAACAACAAAAACACCACAGGCATCAACATTCAATACTCTTAATCACTGTGAAAATACATTTGACACTTAGCAAATCTTGAAGAAACATTTAATGTCTCTTCTTTAGTTTTTACATCTATAAAAAAGGAATAGTTAATATTCAAATGCACTCTTTTGCATTTCTGAACCACAGCTGGGTTCTTGTTAATTTGTCTTCTTAAGCAATATAAATACAAACCCTTTGGCCATGAACCCTACCTACTCTGCAACTGGACATGGTGTTTTCATTCACAATTGATTGAAAAATTGATCGCATTATTAAAAGATGTCAATTTCTAAATACTATTCATACTTGAGTTATTTTACAGAGTACCCAGTGCTTGGATGTTATTATTGTGACTCAAGATGGCCAACCCTAAAATGGGTCCACATGCTGAAAGCTGAGCAGTAAATAGTGGAATACTGTCTAACCAATAACCAAATACTATGGTGGATTCAGAAAGTGTGAAGCACAGCTACTCTGAAAAACATCCTGTCCAGCATGAACTGCAGATTGAGAACCACAAGACATCAGTTCCAGAAGGTTTCATGTAAAATAAAAACAAATAATGAGCACTGGGTGACTGTTGCCATTCCCTCTTTCCTTGCTGTTTCTTTCACTGCTGTGCTTCTCCCTCCCTCTGGCACCAACTTAATGAGAGCTATTCTCACAGCCCAGAAAGCCAACCATATCCTGGGCTGCATCCAAATAAGCATGGCCAGGGGGTCAAAGGAGGTGATTCTGCCCCTCTACTCAGTGCTGGTAAGACCCCTCCTGCAGTACTGTGTTCAGCTCTGGGGCCTCAACGTAAGGAGGACATGGACCTGTTGGAGCGAGTACAGAGGAGGGCCACAAAAATCATGTATGACGTATGCCTGTACATGTTTTCCTTTGCCAGGAAAGATGCAGAATTAATAATCCACAGCAGCTCAAGACTGCCTAAACAAAACTTGTCTTTATCCCTTCCTGCCAAATAAGTTAATACCATAATGGTTTTAGCAGCATTTTAACTCACTGCTGAACCAGGCTTTGCCCCTTTAGGAGACAGCAAATATGGAATTTACAGAAAGAAAGGTAAAATTGAAATATTTATTTCATACTTCAAATTTTTTAACTATTCTTCCTTTTCCAATGTCTATAATAAGAAATTAAACATTTAATTTCTTAACGCATATAAATAGTGTGGCATGAAATCTCATCAGTTCGTAATTGGTTAACAGTAGAAGTAGCTGTAACTATGGAAATTTATCCTCCATGGACTGGAGACACTTCCTTCCATAAAAATGACACAAGAACAAAGTTAGAAAGCACAGTTTCCCAACTGGCTTAAGCTGAGCTAAAATACATACTGGTACAAAAAGACCAGTCCCAGCTTTCTCTGTCCTGGCTCTACAGTCCTGCATCCACACATGTGCCAGCATAAGCATTTACACTCACTAAGTTGCCTGAAACCCAAACCTACTGAAAAACCCAAGTGGAGAGCTGATCCAGAAGCTGATTTAGCTGATAAAATCTGTGTAGTCAATACACCCCCTAAACAGGGCAGGGAAGGAGGTACAATTGGGACAGCCAAACTGTTCTTTTGGGCAGCAGTGAGGATTTACAACGATATAAATCACCTGTGAAACCAAATCCTGACTCAAGTGATTTGATCCCAGGGTGGATGTTCAAAAACATACTTTATACTTCTGTTAATATTAAATGTATTATTAGCAGAATGTTAATAAGATCCATAAATGAATTATTAGCAAAATGTTACTAACATCCAATTTTTGAGCCCTTATTGAAAAGTAAACAGAACCTGTCTTGACTGCAAGATATATTTATGTAGTTAACTGAAAAAACATTGTTATGCGTAATGTCAAATGACTATGAAAAGAGAAGTAACACATACAGATCTCATAATAATGCCACTAAAAAAGTGTTTTCAGAAGAGAACTTTTTTTTAAAATGCTTATCATTAGCCATTAATATTTTAACTTATTTTCCAATAATTAAGAAACAGTATTTGTCATGATAGGTTTTGCATCTTGTCTAGTTTTATTATTTTTCACTTGACCTTTCCTGAAGAAGAAAAGTTGTTCTTCCCATTAAACGTTCCATTTTCAAGAAGCTATTCTTGTTCATGAAGGATGCTTAAATGTATTATTAATTTTGGATACATGCTTAAGTGATTTCCAGAATAAAAACTAAAGGAAGCATTAACTCGATAGTACACAGGAAAAAAAAAAAAAAAAAAAAAAAAAAAAGTGACTACACAATCGAAGTGAAGCAATGTTAACTTACCTGCAAACAACACAGGCTAATCCCATTTCCATAGCAAAGTCATCAGCACTGGTTTCCTCAAAGCTAGATAAATCAGGCATGGGTAAATCCTTGCTTGTCTGAACTGTAATAGGAGAGGAACGAGTCTCTTGCTTCTCTAGTCTGGGCTTCTTGGGTGCATCAGCTCCTTCAGCAGTATCCCCTTTTATCTATTACACACAGAGAATGTGAAAATGCAAAAAGCTAAAGGATACTATCAAAGTGAGAAAATGACTGGAATAACTAGGTTATTAGTATAAAGTATACTTTATACAGCATACACACAACATTTTCCTTAGATACCTATTTTCTTCAAAATATTTATGAACTAGAGGCATGAGTCCACTTTCTGTACTTCACCTCAAAATCCTTGAAAAAGATTTGGGAATCTCACATTTCAGTTTGCTATGTTTTAGTAACCTCTTATTATCAGGATATTTAAAACAGAATGGTTTGGGCTGGAAGGGACCTTTAAAGGTCATCTAGTCTAACCCCTTTGCAATGAGCAGGGAAAACATTCACAGAATAATTATAAAAAGATGTTTGCTGGATTGCCTAAAAGGCAACATGATTCAATAGTGCAGCTCACAGGCTATGCACTGTTAGATAAATTGATTTACACAGGTTAAAAAGAGTTTTTGTCTAAAACATCTTCAAGTTTGTTAACTAAGTTACTTCATTAGAGAACAAAAATTACTTACTTTATCAGCAGATCTCTTTTCTGCTTCTTTTTTCACCTTTTCTGATGCAGTGGGCTTGCCATTGTTGTTACCAGAAGGCAAATTAGAAGAAGCTTTAGGCTCTTGCTTACTGGAAATAGGTTTTGTAACAGATACTTTTGGTTGCTCTACTTCCTAAAAACAGAAAAAAAACCCAAAAAACAAAATTGAATGCAAACCCTACACTTGAGTTACTTTCTAGTTTGCAATTAGTTAGATAAGAAGTTAGGAAAATAGCATGTCATACAGCATTGATCACCTATATCTACATACACTTTTTTTCTAAAAAAAAAAACCATTTCTTTAATATTTTCATACCACATTGACAAATCAGTGTGTTTAAGCTCCAGTGAATTATTAAAACCTCCCCTTATCACTCATCTTCCAGAGGAAAACGTACTCTTTTTCCAAAGACAGATCCTCTTTGGAACATTTATTAAAAAGGAAAACTCTTCTGCTTTTAAAATTCAAAGAGATAACGAATACATATTTTCAGATAGTTCTGAGGACGGAATTCAATGTAAGCTGAAAACAGAAGTTGACATCTGATGTCACCAGACATCAATACTTCATTCCCTCATTGAGAAAAGTACTGATCTCTGCTTAAGATCAATCCAGACTCACCTATCAGATTAATAAATTTAGACCTCAACAAAAATAAGTTATTCTTATTAATGATATATTAGTGTCAGCAACGGATAATAAGCAAGTGAGTCTGTAAATGAGTGATCAATCACAGCAGTGTGCATGAGCAGGGTACCTCCCCCAGCCTGGTAAGAAGGGAGTAACTCTCTGCTGCATACTGGGATGGGTCCTGAGCTTCATTCCCCCTCACTCTCAAGTTTGCTGACTTCCGGTTGCATCTAGAGTCAGAAATGGATTTCCTCATCTGCCCAACTGTGGTAATCCTGTGCTCCTTACTCTGTTCTTGGATTTCATGGCCAACCACAAACTAATCCTGCAGCCTGAGAACACAAGGAAAGGAATTCTTGTACTTTTTTTTCATTTCTGAGCCTTGCAGTCCAGCTGATACCAGAGACACACTGAAAAGAGCAGAACAAGAGATTTCTTCCTCTGGCCTGAGCCTCAGTCTCACCTGAGGGCAGTTAACTACCAGCCAAGATATTACTAGAATTTGCTTCCCAAGCCTCTATGCACTACTGTTTGGCTCCCTGCTTCCTCTTTAAACCAGAAACCAATGCTTCTTTGAGCTCTGACATAGAGGACTCCCGAGTGTTTTGAGACCTGTGTTATAGGGAACTGCAATTTAAGTTTCAAGGAGTTAACAATTTGAATAGAAAGGAGTTAAACCACACAGTATAATCATGATGTATGCTGTAGCAGTAATAGTGCCTTTTAGTTATTCAGAACCATGTACACGTAGAAATGAAATCTGACTAATGTATCAGCATAGAGACCATAATCAGAACATAACCATGCTGACTTCTAGGCATCCTAGAGAGAACACTACCTCATTATCCATATGGCAATATGTAGCAATATGAGGATGTTCCTGCTTGGTTATTTTCATACACTAATCTCAGATTCAAATATTGTCTCTAGCAGGTGTTTAGTGATTTTCAGTAAATGAAAAATAATGTTTGTCCATTGGATGGCAATGGTTTCAGCCTGCAAATCATTTCTGCTTTGAACCATTTGGTGTTTTTCATTCTCATATGACTTAATCAACAGAATTTCAAGAAGAGAGATCCATCTTTATCAGTAAAGAGCTTGTTTTGTTTCCTATTTATCTGTGGCAAAAATAATTTCCATTTTAAAGACCTTTCATCTCTGACTAACTGGAGAACTACACAATTTTGTGTTCACCTTAGTGTGTATGATAGTTTACGAACAAAAATGCCAAAACTGATATAAAAGTGAATACAAAAAGTACTACCACGAAGTCAGGACACTTGCAGTATAGTGCTGAATATCTCTTTTACAGGTCTTGGTACACCAACAAGGTGAAGAGATGGGTTTTTTTTCCATTAACTGCAATCAAATGGATTATATTGCATAAAAGGGGAATTATGAATATGAACATTCCATTCCATTCTGATTCTTTCCTATCTTTCCAGCTGTAAAAGATGAACTAGGAATAGCAGGACCTTTAAAAAGGCATTAAAAATGACCCATGTTCTCCAAGACCAATACCTTCTGAGATGGACGATAGCTTGAATCCGTTCCTCTGGCCAAAGACTCATCAAGAAGCGCTTTCAGCTTTTCAGCGGAGTCCTTACTCTTTGAATGCAAAAAGCTCAGGGCTTTCAGAAAAATAGGATCAAGCTCCAAATTCACTGTAGCAGCCATTGTGGTGTCTTTAGATGAAGGAAAAAAAAAACCAACAAAAAACAAAAAACAAAAACAAACAATGACAACTTTATTCACATGGAGCATAACTCAAACAGCATATCACTAGCTACCTCACAGAAGATTCTTCGTTGTAAAATGGAATTATATTAAATCACAACAAAGATATGTGAATTATTATCATTAGAAGATGACTGTGAACCTCAGAGCTGCAGAACTTGAATTTGGCTTTACATCTGAAATGATGTCAAATTCATTTTTTGGCGTATCTGATGTTCAGAAACTAAACTCATCATTCTTACATAAATGGAACAAATATTCCATACATACAGAATATTGGAAAGTATGCAAAATAAGTGTAAACTTCAAGAAAAGCAATTACCACCCTTCTCCTTAACATTATTTGCATGTATAGTGATTTTTCTCATTGCTCATTTAAGTGTAACAAAGAAGATTTTTTACTTGTAGAAAAAAATAACTTTTGAAACTTCTGAACAAAACAGCTCACTGTAACATAGAATATAAAACATATAAAACAGCAAGTATGCAATTTTAGATGCATATATTGAAAATCTGAAAAGTTATATTATCCATTTTCAAATTTAGCTGAAACAGTGAGAAAATTTATAACTCAGATTGTGATTTATCCAAGTGCCCTTGCGATAGCCTAGGTTTTCACGTCAAGTAATGACTATCCAGAGCTCTAAGATGCCACAGTGTCCAAGTAAATGGAATAAAGTGAAGAAGAGGTTAGAACAAATTTTTAAAAAATACATTTCCTTCATAGCAATACATTCCTACACTCTGGAGGCTTCTCTGTTAATTTCTTTAAGAAAAGTTCTAAGGAACTGCATTTACATCAAAAATTGTCCCTATGAAGATAGAGATATTTCTAAATTAATCAGTAACTAACAATTAATAATTTAACAAACATAGGAAGGGAAGTTTCCCATTCTTTTCCAAAATGGATGAGAACTGGTATTATTAATAATCCCTTCAAATCTCATTTGAAACACATCAGGACATTTTACTTTTTTATACAGTGATCTAGAAGACATGCTTGAAAAGGCTTTCATCCATTCTGCTCAAACACACTGCCTGGACAGCTTTTTCAGCTGGAGCTTCCAAGGTTTTGTCTGACAAATTCCTTTTGATATTCAAGGCAGTGAACTTCTACCTCTCTGGCCAAAACACCAGCAGTGGCAGCCTGCTCCCTCAACACTTGCCTAGAAGTCTCCTGGAACCTTTATCTCATGCTGAGCTTTCACGAGACACCAGAGAATCGTTCAACTGAGATCATCAAGGAGTTTGACATACAGTAGACTTCATAGGGATTTTATCAATGGACCCAGCAGAGAGTTAAGAATCCTCTTCAAGAGCCTGTAGTCTCTTCCTTAATATTTGCTACTTGTCAAGTCATTTTCTGGGGGCCACAGAACTTCAGCTAGTAAGAACTACACACCAGTTACTCTGGCTTTTTCACTGATCAAGCAGAGACTGTGGTGCAAGCCCTATCCAGCCAACTCAGTCTCCCTCTGATTTACTAAAAGTCAATTCAATGTGCGTGGAAAGCACATACCCTTTTTTTTTTTAATGCATCTACCTCTGATAAATTTTCAGGCTGCTCCTGAGTTCTGTAGGTAGGTTCTCTCTTCTATTTATTTGTTCTGTGAATATGTCATCCACCATATGATCTTAAACTAGGACTCCGCTAAGCCCTCTGTTGAATGAAAACAGTAGAATTAAACCACCAATTTCAGAAATTTGGAATAATTTCCTGTTTAAAAAAAAAAAAAAATCCTTTAAGTTCTTTTCTGAGGCTTCTTCTAGGAATGTATACTTATGCATGCAAGGAACAGGTAGCCTCAACAGTCATTAGCAGCCAATTCAGGATGCCTGGATTATTTAGAGAACATGCGTAAACATACTAATTCCATTTTCATCTTTCTGAAGGTAACACTTCCCAGATTTATTTCTAGCTTTTTAAAGACATCTATTGTAAAGGAACTGTTAAAATCCAAATTTTAAAAGGGTTTTCTGTTTGATTTTTTACTTGCATGTGAAATTGCGGCAATTCTTTCTCTGTTCTCAAGGGTAAATTACAATGTCATAGGCTACTGCAATTATAACTACAATCACAAGAAATTTCTCAGAAGGGAGGGAACTGGGCTCATTAAACAGTTCAAGTATGCTCAGTTTAAGTAGACACTGTCTTAAAAATAACATCATCCAAAAAAAGGAAATTGATAAATATGCTGTCCTTACTGGACCACAATAACACAACTATTACATTCATTCAGGTTTTCATTCATAAACGGCTCCCCTGGTGGTGAGTCAGCATATAGCAACTTGATGGAGCAAGAACAGTACAGTGGTTTAATGCTGGTGCTATAGGTTATTCTGCATGAGAGCACTCCTTGAGTTTCTTGATGAAGTGGAATCTTAGTACAGAGTATAATTCAAATGTAATTTAAGAAAAAGAAACAGGAAAAAAGTGAGTATGACACTGTCTTTTGTGTAGCAGTTTATAACACAGCTGTGAGATTAGAGGGCTGTTGCAAACCTTGAAGGCAAAGCAGAACTATTTGTGCATAAAGCAGTGATTAAAAGGAACACAAAGGCAACTCCTCAAACAAGGACAGGAACCCAAACACATCCTCTTGCAACTAAGCATTAACACATCAGCCTGGCCCTAAAAGCACCTCACCCTAGGTCTCTGTTTGACACTCCTTCACTATTGTATAAAAACTGTTTGATGATGGGTAGACAAGACCAAATATAAGGTAACAAAACTCTCTAAAGTGTGTGAGATAGCATGAAAAATCCTAGTATGGATAAACATGGAGTAACCTCCTGGACTGCTATGAGTGGTTTAAATCCCTGTGGGGGAAAAAAAAAAAGTTAAGTAGTGGGTCATTATTCTTAAAATGTCTGTTTTTCAAGTCTCTCATTTGTTGAGCATACTATTGTCTTCTGCCAAATACATACAAACTTAATTGAGCACTATACAGAATATGTGGTATTCCAATTTAATAGACTTACTCGGCTTCCAAGGTCTAAGTCTCATTTATTTGCCAGCTATTATTTTGCATGCCTACACATCTATTATCTTATTCATCACCACTTTCAGTTAACCAGATTTACTTACATTTTCAGATAAGGTCATATTTTCACGTCTTTCTGAACTCCTATTTCTACTCTTTTCTGCGACAAGTGTGCAAGTAAAGATATTTTTACAAGGAAGTGCACACCTTCAATTTATATTGCAATGCTATTATCAAACCTATTCTTTATAAACTCAGCAATACTTTTATTTTTCACTGACACTGATGATTAAAAGGACTTTCACTCACATGTCCTTTTCAGCTATCTCCAACATCTGTAGCAGTTAAATTAAAACCCAGTAACATAAATCAGAACCACAAAATTCCTTCCGCTGCACTGTGTTAATCAATAATTAATTTCACTTACCACCATAATATCAATTCACCTTTCCCCACGCCCTTTGAATTCTTCTCTCCCTCAGAATTTTCTCTCTTTCTGATTTATCTAATAACTGTGATAGTAGCAGATTTTGTTTATTTACCAATAATGCCTTTTCCAGATCACTTTCAGATTTAATGTAAGTCTTCATAAAGTAGACGAAGGAAAATCTTAAAAGCAGGAAAAAGGTGATTTGTATTTTCAGTTTTAGTTTAGGTATCTTAATCAGAGCTTGATTCATGACAACATAATTTCGCAGTTATCTCCCATGAGGGGTATTTCAAAATTCACACACTTTAGTATTCTGGACAACTGTATTAATCAGAACAATCGCACTAATCAGTTCTTATTTATTTGACATGTTCTCCAAAGAATTTTAGAAGACTAGAGTAAAATCTTCAGCTTCGGAATTAGTAGTCTCCACCCCTAGAGGTATTTAAGAGACGTGTAGATGAGGTGCTGAGGGACATGGTGTAGTGGTGACTTGGCAGTGCTGGGTTAATGGTTGGACTTGGTGATCTTGGAGGTCTCTTCCAACCAAGGCTGTTCTAAGATTCTAATACTGGCACTCTTCATTTTACAGTCCATTCTACAGCATATGTGATACTGTACTTTTAGTATTTCAATCAATATCACAGTGACCTGTTTATCCAACATTCTAAGAATATACGTTTACCCTGTATTTGCTGTTTTCTACTTCTCAAAAACAACATATTATTTAAGAATCACAGAACCATTCCATTTGGAAGGGACCCCCAGTGGTCGCCCTGTGCAACCTCCTGCTCAAAGCCACGTCAACACAGAATTCAGACCACCTTGCCCAGCACTTTGTCTAGCTGAATCTTGAAAACCTCCAAAGAGAGGAATGTGACAAACCTTCTGGGCAACCTATCCCAATGCCATACTGTTCTCATTTCCTTACTTCGAACTGGAACCTCCCCTGTTCCAAATTGTTGTCTCTCATTCCTCTGCAGTGTGTCTGAGTAGAAAGACTGAGTCTATCTTCTCAATAATTTCCTTATAGATACATAAATGCATCTATTAGGTCCTCCTGAGTCCACGGTAGATGACATCCAACGCTACCCCTTCATCTTTAGAGCTAGTTATTTTGTCACAGAGGGCAACTCAGTTGGTCAGGCAAGATTTATCCTTGGTAGATCCCAAGCTAGCTATCCGCAGTCACCACCTGCTCCTTCTTATGTCTACAAAGGGCTTCCTCCATGATCTTTCCACAGGTGGAAGGAGTGAGGTTGACCAGCCTGTAGTTCTTGGGGTTGTCCTTCTTGCTCTTTTTGAAGATTAACATAAGATTTGCCATTTTCCAGTCTTCAGGGATCTCCCCCAATCTCAGGGCCTTTCAAAGACAACAGAGAGTAGCTTTGTGAAGACACTGTCAGCTCTCAGCACCCTTGAATACAGTCCACCTGTTCCCATGGACTTGGCAGGTAAGCAATCCCTCCTTCAATCTTCTTCCATGACTTATAGTTCCTCTTCTCTTTGAGTCCTGCCCTGTGGCAAAAGGCCTAGGAGGCCTTATTGGTGAAGTCCGAGGCAAAGAAGACATCAACTATCTCGCCCTTATCTGCGACTGCTGTCACTAAAACACTTGTCTCACTCATCAGCAACACTGCAGTTCCCATGTGAATCCTTTTGCTGATAAGCGGCATGTCGTTACCACTGATGCCTTTTGCTAGTTTCAGATCTAGCTTAGCTGTGGCTTTCCTAACACCACCCCACCTGCCTGAGCCGTGTTCCTGTATTCCTCCTTTGCAGCCTCCACTCCCACCTGGCTATGTCCTTTCTGCGCTGGAGCTCAGTCACGAGTTCCCTGACTAATCGAGCCCTTTTCCTCATACACATGCCTCACCTTTCCGCAAAACGCTTTTGTTCTCGTGAGTAGTTGCGTGGCCACCGATATCAGTTCTACAACAAACAGCCACTCGGTAACTGGGATAACCGTAGCCACGCAGCTGGGATTCGCGTGTCCCTCCAGACGCCGACAGGAGGGGCGCCAGCACCCACAGGGCCAACGCGGCCGCCCCTGCACCACAGGGAGACCCAGCAGCACTCGCCCCACCCCGGGACCGGCGGTAACCGCCGCCAGAGGTGCGTGCGTGTGGGCTCTCCTCTTCCTCCTCCCAAACCCCTCTTCCCGGGGGGGTCCCGGCGAAGTCATGCCCGCCCCCACAGAGCCGCTCACCACGACCTTACCGGAAAGGAGAAGGAGAGTGCGGGGAACCGCTGCTCGGGGAGCGCTGCTGGCCGCCTGGAGCCGAGTCCGCCGCCGAGCCGATCCCCCCACACAACCGGGACCCGGAGCCGGCCGTTCCGGGCGTGCGCACGCCCCGCGCTGGGGGCGCGGAAAAGCGGGCGGGGTGGGGCGGGGCGAGGCGCGCGCGCAGGAAGGGGCGGGGCCGGGGCGGAAGCGGTTGGGCCGGTGTGCGCGGCCTGGAGAGAGCTGAGGGAGGGGCGGGGTAAGCGGCGGGTGGCGCCGGCCTCGCGCACGGGGGTCGGAGCCGTTAGGGGAGGGCCGGGGCGGGCCTTGCTGTCTCGTGGCGGTGCGGGGGGCGCTGGCGGGAGCTGCCTGAGGGAGAGCTGCCGGCGGGAGAGCTGCCGGCCGGTGCGCGGCGGCTCAGGGCGGCGGGTGTCGGTGCCTTCCGCGCAGCCCTGAGGGAGCACTGCGTTAAAAACTTGTATGCTTCCCCTTGGGTTCGCTTGGGGGTGCAATGGTGGCATTAAACTCGTACAACGACTCGATTGTCTGGGTAGAAAGATAACTGCAGCCTCCCAAGTTACCTGCCTTAAAGCACGAGCATTGCTATTTGCCTGGTCAGATATTTGCTGGAGGAAAACTACGTTTTTAAATAACATTTCTCAAATGTTGATGTGTTTGTTTAGCAAAAGCTCTGTTTCACCATATAGTAATCAACAAATAAATTGGGTCCTTTTCAGGAACTAAAAGGTAGAGGATGTTTATGTACTTATTTATTTATTTTTAATTTTCCGAGAAAGCGTTTATTTTCAAACCGCTATTCCATATTACATTGTTAACACAGCAGCTCAGTGGGACTGATTTAACACTTGTTTAGTGCGTGTTGATAGGGAAGAGAAAATGGTAACAGTACAATGAGTGAAAGTTGTACTTACTTAATGTCTATTATTTTTAAATAGATGAGCTGATTTTTATACCAACCGTGGACAATATTATTTATCTTTAAGTTACATTGCAAATCTTGTGACGTTCATTATTTCTTCCTTCTCCTCTTTCAACAGTGGCGACTGTAAATAAGAATGAAAAAACATCTCTTCCCACAGAATTTACAGTCTAGCTAGTGGGAAAAAAGTGCTGGGAAAAATACTGTGAGCGAATAGTGTAATTCACTATTTTGTTTCATTAATTCTATGTTCCATGTTTTGTTTATTGTGTATGCCTCTAGCTGCTTTTATCTCAGTAAGCTGCCAAAGGATTCATAAATTTATCACGTTTAACGGAAGGGTACTAGTTATGTGAGAATGGGCAACCAGGTAGGCTATTGACTCTTTCAAAGGAAGTGCTGTATGTAAATCTACAAGGAAGATGTACTTTACAGAGCCAAAATAGTGCAAAACCCCAAAAAAACGTAGGAAACGACTTTATAAATGTTTGTGCTTAGAGACAAGATGTTAGGAACAATTCTCTGAAGTAAAAGATGGGAGAGAGATGGGATATGGCAGCTTAGGAGTGTACAGTTCAGCTGAAGTAATGATACAAGAAGACCTTACCTTCTCATAGGAAACAGAGGTAAAGTCACTCATAGGCAGATTTATTTTGGTTTCTCATCTGTGAGAGACTTGGGAATAACATTAGCCAGACTGTAGTTTTACTTTGTGTTCACAGACTGAACTTAAAAAAAAACCCACAGCCAACCAAACCTGTAAGGAAAATGTCTGATTTTTAGGGTTGCTCTAGGACAGCCTTCTTGTTTGACCTGAGCTAAAAATTCTCTTTGTGCTTCAGGTTTTTCACATATATGATGGGAACACAGGAAACTTCCACCTTGCAAGGCTTTTGGGAGGAAAGTCAATTACTGTTGTGTTGAAGGGACTTAGAAGTTTTTACAGTAACTAGCAATATAAATAAATCTAGACTGAATGCTTTGCTATTCTAATGAAATAAATACATAATGAGTTGTCATTACAGAAACCCAATCTGTTAAAAATAATTTTTAAAGTTTTTGTGAGAAGTATTAGATTAATTCTGTTGGTGTTTAAAAGCTCAATGCAAAAAATAGAGGGGAGTTTTCTGTTGCTAGCTTTCTCTACCTTGTAGTCTGAAAAAGTCTGTCCTCTTGTCTTGGTTTAGCCAGCTGTTCTTTGCAATTTCTAGTGAGAGTGATGTTTGTGATACAGAATCCTTCTCTTGGCCAGCCTGCGTCAGCTGCCCTGGCTTTTGCTCCTCCTGACTGACTCCAAACTGCTAAAGACCTTGATCACTATGGAAACCCACATACCGTGGCTGGCCACAAACTAAAACTAAGTGTCTTATCAACTTTTTTGTCACAGAACTGGGTGCTGTAGTCTTCTCAAAACTACAGCTTTCCTGAACAGAAAATTAATTCTATAATTCTATCCTAGCAAAACCAGGACACCTTCTGGTCTGAAAAGTACATAACTTTAAACATCCTCATAGTTAATATTTCCTATTCTTTTCCAGTTTGCTAAGAAATTGCTAACTTCTCTCTGAAGTGGAATAGCAAAATTTAAATTCAGGCAAAAGTTAAGGGAAAAATACTAGTTAACGCCATCTCAGATTAATAACTTCTGGTATATAGTTGCAGCAAAGGAAGAAGATTCAATGGTTCTAGTTGTGAAGAAATATTACAGTGATCTAATCAAACATAAGACAGCTGATCAGTGGCATACATAGAGAGTTGAATTGCCAGTATGAATTAGGACAAACTTCTGTGCTTTGGTTTTCTGACAGTGATAGCAAGTGCAGTTCCTGCAGTTTAGCTTGTGTAAGTGGCAAAGCTTGTATCTGGGACAGAAGTCGTGTCTGGTATTACATAGTGCCCTTCATCAATCTCTGAAATGTCTCTTACAGTATTTTAATAATGCTGCTCTCATCTTAGTAATTCTAGAAACAAATGTTGAATGCGGAAAGAGAAGAATCTTCTAGTTGAAGAACTATTCCCTGTAATTCAAGATACGGGCCCTTTGAATGTCTCAGGTGGCTTTACATTGGCTGCTGACTGAGGCTGAAAAAGAAAATTTCCTAAATAAACTTCCAAGATAGTCACTGAATGACCTTCTTTGTGGCGAAGAGGTTTTTGATGTCTAGAGGAGTAAGAGCAAGAGAAATCTAGTGAGTTAGTCTAAATCTTATAACTTCAAATATGAATTAAAAATTGTTAAGTTACCAAGGTAGGCATGCTATTTGGGAATTGCAGAGTCAACATGAAAGTTCTGTATGAGTTCAGAAATTACACTGTCCATATAAGTGTTTGACTGTTTTAAAGGAGGACAGAAAGAAAAGTCCTTTGCTCCCTGAAAATCTTGTAAATATTAAGAGTTAACTTAGAAACAACTCATAGCCAATCTGATTGCAAAAAGTAACTTCCAAATGTAAACCAAAATAGTGGCCTTCATTCCTTTAGAGTTCAGAAAAACAACTTCCACTGTTCAGCTCATAAGGCTGTTCACTTGGAGCTGATCTTAACACGAGCACTGTTAATTGTCTAACTGTTCACCAGCAGAAATGTCAGCTAATAAGCTTATCTGTTCTTCTTTGAGGATGGTACTTTCGTCTTAACAATTTGTATTTTCAGTTGGGTGAAATATAGTGAGGAATTAAGCGTGCGTATTGGAAGGAGAGGGAGGAGCAAACCTGAGCAAATTGACAAGTGAATCTTAACCTTCATTAAGTCAATAGTTAGATTTTGAAAATACGTAGTTTGATATTTGAGCCAGAATTATCATGAATTTGAAGATATATAATTTAACACGTTTTTGTTTTGCCTTCCTTGGATTTTAGATGCCAATTCTTTGTCAGCTGTAAAGGAGATGGGTTTCTGGACCATCATGCTGGGCATAGCAAAGGAGGAGTGAAACAGCTGGAGGATGCAAACAGGAGCTTAAAATGAAATATTTCTTTTGTTTTCCTGCTGAGTGAAGCTCATCTTTTCACCCCTTGAAGGTTAGCTGCAGAAACAGGCAAGTATTATTGTCTTTTGGAAAACTTACTAAAACCAGCTGCCTATCCAACTAGAAAAAAATGTAGATTTTTTTTTTTTTTTTAATGTATTGGAAAATTCAACAGCAGATGTTGCAACTTCACTAAGAGCCCTGAGATTCTTGTCAATGAGCGATGAAAGCTCTGGTTTTATTTATAGGTTAATATAGCTACCTGTGGTTGAGCACCTTCAGTCATTGTTTGAACTTAAAATCATTCTAAGCATTATGCTTACCTCTGTAGGACCTGTTCAGTGGTTCTTCGTGCTTCATGGAGGTAAATCATACAATTCTGCAGTTACTGGAGAACTTTTTTGTCATTTTGGGCTCATGAGTAGATAATTACAGGCAGATGCAGGCTAGCCACTGAGTACAGTAACTTGTGTTGTACTGAACAGTCTTAAGTGACAACTCCTCTTGTAGGCTCTTTAAGCTTATTTTAAACACTACCAAGCCTGCATGAGGTGGCTTTATCTGAGGAAGGAGAATACAAGAAGGAGCCAAGTCAGAGTCTGAACTGACACTTTGGAGGAGGTATAACTGACAAGTTATGGGACTAGAGGGTACTAAGTTGATTCAGTGTGAGATACCAAGACCAGTTGATGCTATCTAGGTCTGAGCCACTGTCAAAACAAGTAATTTCCTGGGCTCCCTGTCACCTGCAGTTGCACATTTCTACCATGTCCTTTACACAGACACTTTTGTGGCTACATGCTGAATGACGTTAATTTACTGCTCTGGCTGAGGGGGAAGAAAAGTCTTGGCCTTTCCTTCCTTCCCTCCCCAATATAATTTTTTCTCAGTCAATTCTGCAAAGTGCTCCGGTTTTACAGCATGAGCACAGTGCTGCTGTGTAAGTAGATCATGAATGTCACTGTTTCTGTGTTCTTTCTGTCTTTGTAGAAGTTCATTTAGGTTCAGAAAAATAATTCAGTCTCTCTGGTATAGTTCACTGTGTCGCAGCTGAGTAGTGGTAAATTACTGTGTATATTCTCAAAAAATTATTTTGAGTTTTGAAGCTTGGCCCAGCTGTCTCCCAGAGGTTCTCTCTTCAAGGCATTTAGAAGAGCAAACATTTCCTGCATGTACCTTTGCTTCAGTGCAAAATCTAGAGCCTTACCTAAAATGGTTGAGAGAAGTGACTTTAAGTTAAGATACCATGGACTAAATGGAGTGGACTGCATTCATACTCGCGTTTTCTGACACTGGACAATGGAGTGGGTAGCTCAGGACAATGTCTGCTTATCCTGCTTCAGCAAGATCCTAGTTTATCTGGTTTGCATGACTTCTGTATGTGATAATTGTATACCTGAGGATAAGAACAGGTGAATTTGACCAGACAAATTTCAAGTCAAATGTCAAACTTCAAGGAGACAGGTGGATTAATAGGATAGTGTCAGCTGTGGCATTTACTGGGTTGAATACAGAGCAGACCAATAACCAACAAGTCATTATTTCCCATCAGTTACTGTCTCAGGGACTGACTGATGGCTGCTGTCTCTTACTCATTGCTCCTGGGTAGAAGTAATTTTACTCAACAGATTGAAGGAGAATTCACATTGACAGTGTTCACCTTTTCATCTACCAGTTTTCATAGCAGGGCACTTCTGTAATTTTAATCAGTGGCCTGATTAAGTAGTACCTCTATTTGGGCATCTTTCAAGTATTTTTTTAAATTTTTAGTCTAATTATATATTACTTTTTGCAGGGAAACAGTGCTTCAGAGCTGCTACTCTGGATGAAAATGGGCAAGGGCTGGTGTACCTATTGAGAGTACCTGTGTGGTGAAAAGGTTAATGTTTTATTTGTGCTGTCCTGAGTGATGGATTTGGAATAATTTGTAAGAAAAAGTGATTAACATATGGAAACTACATACTTTGGAAATAGAAACCTCTTCAGAATTACTAAAATATTTAGCACTTCTGTATAGCAAGATAATGACCAAAAAAGCTGATTATGTCCAGTAAGGTCAACCAGAAGAAAAAATTCAGTGTTGAAGAGATTTGTAAGGTGAATGTGTGTGTCTGAGTAGCTAGAGTGGCCAGGAAAAGACGGGGTTGTACACTCTATGGGTTCCCATGTAAAATAGAAACAACCCAAATGCATATGAGGGTACTATTTAATATTGAATGAAGTGTAACAGTTGAGGATATGAGTTTAAATGCTAGTAGCTGTGGATTTAGTAGGTGTCTACGTTTAGCCCATTGCTGGGGCTAAACTGTAGCAGTTGCTCTATCATCTGATGACCCCTCCATAGCTGAGAAGGGGAATCAGAGAAGCCCCATGGGTTGAATTTGAAATGGATTTAATGAAATAACAAGACTAATACAAATACCAACATAAAGTGTAAAAGGTTGTACTCAGCCTGGTCCTCAGGAGCAGAACCTCTTATAATGAGCATGATATCAGTGCTATGGGATACACCTGTGAGTCAGTTTGGGGCAGCTGCCCAGACTGAAACTCCCAGCTGACTTGGGGCTACTCATGGCCTGCCTGCCATGGCTGGCCCGTAGGTCTGTGCCTGGGAAACCAGGACAGTAGGTAAGACTAACTCTTCTTGACTAATCTCCTTAACACTACCTTCACTATATAGTTTCTTCCACAGAGCTGTACTTAAAGTATTGAATCTGTCTCAACTTGTATGCCAAGATATGTCAAGATTTACCTAAATAAAATAGCTTTTAGGAAAGCAGGTATTTCATTATGTATTGTACTATTCTTTGTGTGGCAGTTGTATTAATTAAAGAAAAGCAACAGTACCATTATATTGAGCCACTGTTGTTTTGAGTCAAAGTCATGTAATGTAATGGTTTAAAATTACTTCATTATAACAATCATTATTATGATCTTTACTTAATGTCAGGTGGACTTGATTTTATTCTTCCACTGCCTCTTTTTGAACAATTGACTTGGCTCAGTGATAGATGATATAAAATAATAAATTCGATGTACACATCTACATGAAAAAAAAATTCCAATAATCTAGATATATCAAATGAAACCCCTTTTTTTCTTTTTAAATAATTACATCATATTCATGTAACTGTACAGAGACCTTATTAATCTAGACAGTTATTTGAAAGACTGATGCTTTTCCAATGTTACTTGTGCTTTATATAGATATATATGTATATAAAAAACCATACTGGCTTTTCTTAGCAACATTCAGATTTCTTTCTCTTATTATAATAAAGCTTTCTTCTATAATGTTTGTCTTAAGAGTGCCATCTAGTGTCTAAAGCTTTTCAATACAAGTTGTGATTTATAAATTAATGGACAATTTTATTGAGTGTGGAGCACAAAAATTATTGCATCGTTGTTTTAAATTAAACTGATGTGGAATAGTTTAATAGGAAAAATGTAATTTTCAACCAAGTGTAAGGAAAATTAATTTAAGTTTTTCATATATAGAGAAGACAATTTCAGCTGTGTTGCTGTTGTATTTAACTGCTTTAAAGAAGTTGGGTGTTTGAGGTATTCGTAACATTCTTGAAATTAACTTTTTTTTTTTTTTCTTATGTGTCCTCTTAACCTTCGGTTAGTATCTTGCCTGGCTCTAGATTAATTGTAGTACAGAAACGGATATAATTTCCCATGGTCTAAATGCCCTGTGTGTGTATATATATATATGTATGCCTTCTAACAGTTACAGAAAGACAAATGTGTGCGTTAGGAAACTGACTTGTAGATATGTGCTCAGGAACTTGTTTTTTCAATAATAAGTGGTTAATGTTGTGGGAGATTATTGTTTTTTTTTAAAAAAGTCTTGCTATAAAGTGTTTATAAAATAAAAAAAAAAAATAAAAGGAAATATTTTATTTTGGTTTTGTATGTTTTAATGTCAGAAATATGCTAAAATGTAAAAAAAATATTTACACGGATCATTTCCGTATCAGTGATTTGTATGTGAAGAGGCAGTGAATATGTGGAACCATTCTTTTCTCTCAAGGGCCTGAAGTCCACTTATTCAGGCTGGATGTCTTTAATAGTGTCTTATGTTAAAATCAGTTTTAGCAGATAGTAGAAAGACCACTGTTTCAAACTGTCTCTTTTGTATTCTGTATTCTTTTATCAATGTTATGTTCTGATTTCTATTTCAGGAACTTCAGCTCAGGAGGAAGATGAAAGATAGTGTCACCGAAGAACATTTGTATTTGGATTTTTCTCATCAGTACAGAGATACCATCTTTCCTCTTCATACATCTATTTCACTGTTTTTGCTATCCTACTGCGACTGCAAATTATTCAAAATTTTCTTGGTGCCAACTGGTGAAGATGTGGATTATCAGTCTGTGACAAAAAACCTCTTTGGAGATCTTGAGGTCCATTTAATCTCCAGATGTCAGCTTCCAGTGGTTGTGCAGAGCTGCTGTTTACCTGCTGTTGTCGTGAAAGATGGCAAGTTCTGCCGAGCTGGGCTTTCTGTTGTCTTAAGGCATATAATACAGAAAACATATGAGGCAGATCCATCTAAAAAGGATATTTTGGAACTCCTAGGCTTTAAGAAGACCTGCTTAAAAGCCTGTGCTGAAGTGAGTGCATCTCTTTCTCTTAGATACATTAATAGGGTTTTTTATAATAATTAAGTACTCTGGAGTAGATTCTTAATATTGACGTAACCCATATTCTTTTAGTAAGAAAGTTAATTTGCTTAGAAAATGAAATTTCCTTAATGGAGAAGTGTCTGTATTTTTGGCATAAAGATGAAAAAGAATTCTTTTTAAAGATACTACTTCTTAGCAGCACAAAATGAAATAAAAAAAAAACATGTTAGATGTTAAAGGTATCTTTCAACCCGAACCATTCTGTGATTCTGTGATCTTTGTTTTGTGTCTGGCTGTATAGTTTCCATGAGTCATAAAGTACAGCTCTTCCAGCTTGAAGTAAACTAAGAAATACCTAATTTATTGTTAATTTTGATTTCAAGAGCACTGTATACTGTTAGCACTGTATACTGCCAAGGCCTGCTGCTGGCCTATGTTTAGCTTATGCTCACCAGGATGTCCAGGGTGTTTTCAGCAGGGCTGCGCCCTGGCCAGGTAGTTGGTCCCTAGCCTGTACCATTACAGGGGTTTAGTCCATCCGAGGTGCAGGATGTTTTATTGAGTTTTGGGAAGTTCTAGTCAGCCCATTCACTAGGCTGTGTAGGCCCCTGTGAATGGCAACTCTTTCTTGGAGTTTATTGACTGCTCCTCTCAGCTCAGTGTCATCCTTGATGTGAGTGTATTCCATCTCTCCATCCAGGTCATTGGTAAAGATAATTAGATGAGATAGATAGGCCTCAGCATAGACCCCTAAAGAGCTCCACATCTGACTGACCTTCAGGTAGAGTGTGAGCCATTAACTACTACTACCCTTTGAGCTGATATTTCAGCCCATTTTTCACATAGGAGTTTATTCATCTGGCAGTTCATCCATCTTGCACTTGCGTTCCTCACTCCTCTCAGGAGGTTGAACTCCACTGTTTCATGAGTGCTACATCCGTGGTTGCCATTGACTATCGTACCTCCAGCCCAGTTCATCCCTGCTGCTGAGTGGCAGATGTGGGGAAGCATATCCTCATGTTAGTCTGTCTAGCACTAGTATAAGGAAATTGTCCCTGATGTCCTCCAGAAACCTCTGGTTCTAATCTCTTCTTGGAACTGCTGGAATACCTGATTATATGTTTCAGATGACTGTAGAGTGAGTAAACTGAGTAAGAAAAGACAAGAGTTTAGAAGTTTTAAAACCTTTAAGTACAGATAATAAGAAAGAGAGATAAGGATAAGAACATGAAAAAAAAGAAACTTTTTTTTAAGGTGTTGTTTGATTAAGCTTACGTTTTTTGATGTTGCATGCTAAAAACCTACTAATAATATAATGCATTTCTGTAAAATAAATATGCTGAAAATCTGTTTAGTGTAATCTTTGGTTTTATTACCAGCACTTGGTAGAGGTGACATATGAATTGATCACAGCTTTGCTTCTCATGAGTTACAGAGCCACCCTAGTCTTATGCCCATAATAAGGAATAAAAATATGCTATACTGTGTAATTGTTCATTATAACTGTTCATTCTGTTATATATAAGAATTAGCTTAATTCTGCTACTGAAAAAGTTATACAAAATACCTGAGCTTCTAAGATTATCAAAGAATGTATTAAAAGCTGGAGCTGCCACCTTTGGCTGGAATTTCTCTGCTTAGAGTGTACAAAAATGCACCCTGGATTTTGTTTCTCTTTCTGTAGAGACATTAATTACATAAATGTATTGGACAGGTTAGCCAGTGGACGAGACTTTGTGAGATCAGTATACCTCTGGCTGTTGAAGGATTTTTGACGGCGTCTCCTGAGCACTGTCAGACTATTCCTCCTGACATTTTACAACTTGAAAGGAAGCTTGGAGAACCTGTCCGAGTACATAATGATGACAAAATTCGAAGACAGAAACTTCAACAACAGAAGGCAGGTCCCAAGGCTGCAGTGTCTGTACTTGGTAAAGAAGCAACAGAGGAAGGAAAAACAGTGGAAATGCATGACTGTCCACTCCCAAGTTTGGAACTGAGCATAGCTTTCTCCAAGCTACTTGTCCAGGAAGTATCAGATGCAGTCAACAGGGAGGCCCCTCACATCAGGAGAACAAAAACCTCTGACCTTCCGCATTTGGACCACATTTTTGCAGAAGGGCTTTATTTTACCTTGGCAGATATAGTGCTTTTGCCGTGCATCCATCAGTTCTTGGTAAGACAACAAGTTGTGCAAATATTAAGTAGTGTATCTGTATTTTTTTTTTTTTTTAAGAACTTGAAAGTTGTAAAGTGTGTTAATTTAAAGTATATTGTGGTGTTTGCAATGTGAACTTAACCTGAAACAGAATGTTTGTCTTTGTTTGCGTACAAACAAAAGTCAAGGATTGGTGAGATCGCCAAAATTACTTTTAAATACATAGGATATCAATACTTAGTAAACACTGTTAACTGTTAAAATATTATGCTGAAGTATTTTGGCACCAAGTTACCCAGAAAATTCCTCCATGAAAATACTTAAAATGGACACTTAAAGTACATTCTAATATACACAAAGCAAAAGTAGGTAAGCATGAACCTATTTTCTTGCTTGAACTTTGTGTACTAGATTTATGACCATAACTCAATTGCTATTTACTAAAATGAGACCATTATATCCGTGAGGATTTTCTTGAGATTTGGAACTTTGATTCCATCATAAATTGCAAATTTTAAATGGAGGGAGGGTTGAGAATGGTATAATAATTTTTAAATACTTTGAGGGATATCCCCCATGAGAAATTTAAAATGGATGCTTAAAGTACATTGTAATACGCATAGGAAAAAAGTAAGTGAGCATGTAAGTATTTTAACTTTTGTTTCAGTGTACTGGGGGGCAAGGCAGAATTAATTCCTACCCAGTTTGTTGTACTTTTACTACATGGATATTATCTGAGTTGGAGTTCTTTGCTGAAAAGACTTGAAACTTTATGTAACATTATCTTGACATGGACAAATATGCCTAGAAGTAAACAAACACCTTCTAGGAAAGTAGGAATGCCTTTTAGGGACGCAATGAGAAAGATTCAGGAACTATTGTGGCTTTTTAGAGGTGTAAGACCTTGACTTTCCTTACACATACTAGAGCTGCAGAGGTACTTGGCTACTGACTAGGGAGAGACTTCCAAAAGCTCATTTGTTTATGCTACTAGTATATAATTTCTTGAGATTCTCTTGATTATTTTTTTTTTGTCTACAAATATTTCTTTTTAAAATATGGTGTGCTATGACTTCTGATTTGCTTATTTCTCCCCATAGTAGGTTAGTTATTCTTAATATCTGCTGTTGAGTCTTCTAGTTCCTAGGAATGAATTCTTTGGTTGGGAGGAAACATTCCTATGTGACCAACCTGGCTTTAGTCTCTCTCAGATTGGTGCTTTTTATCAAGCTCTTCTAGCAAATAAGCCAGTTTTATTGCATGTCAGTAGATAAAGATAAGACAGCGTAATACTTGCATATCAGCAAACCTTTTATTCTTCAGTGCAGTTTTGTTTTTACAAAACTTAGTCTGTATTCTTCTTCGAGCAAGGACTGATTGATCACTGTGACCCTGCTCAGAGATGATGTGTTGTGTCTAGGGAGCCTGCTTCTTCGGGAGGTGCTTCAGCCCCTGAAACTTCAGTAATCTATAGTTTTGTCATTCATAGTATTGTTGCTACTGAACTGTTTTCCACAGTTTGGGGAAGGTCCTTTGTTTACTGCAGTGAAAGAAGTGCCTTGGAAAAGATAGAAGCTCTCGCCATGACGTTCGTAACTGAAGTTATGATTCTCCTTGCGGTCCTATGAGATTGGCTGCTTGATTTGTTTATTTTTTTCCCAATAGGATCTTGTATTACCTGTACGGTCCAATAACATACAAGAAAATCTACACTTTCCTTCAGGGTAGTTGAATGTTTTTCTATCAGATTGTGTAAGTTTTACAGTGGGAAAAACTTCTGTGGCAAGGTGATGTGAGACTCTTGCTGAGCACAATCTGTGTACTTAGTTTTAGGAGGTTGTATATACAGAAGAGAATTAAGGAAATGACAATAGAATGATACAACAAGGTTGCTTACTACTAGCATTCCTGCAGTTACTCTATAAGAGTGATAGCTAAACTGGTGTCTGTTGCCAGGAAGAGCTCTGAGTGAAGTTGGTATTTGCGTTTTGATTTTTGCAAGTTGTTCTGCCAAATTCACCTTACAGTGTTTCAAAACAAGTGAAATTCCTGGAGAAGATGCTGTGAGTCAGATTCAGAGAAACAGTCTCTAAAATAAAAGAAAAATTTACTAATGAATGCTAGTATGTGACAAATGTCCAAGTTATAACTTCCTTAACCAAGATCATCATCCTCAATGGATTTCTGTATGATGATAGCAATATGGGAATCCAGAAGTAGGTTACCACGAGAGCAAGCGGCACGAGGAGCAGAGAGCGGTGGCTGTGGGAGCGGTGGGGCGGCCGCGGCGAGTGCTGTTCGCTTTTGCTGTTGGGTTTTGCTGAGGGTTTGAGAAGGAGCCGGGCTTCCCGGAGACGGTGAAGCTGGGCTAGAGCAAGGAAACCCGAGTCTCAGCGGGAATCCTGAGAAAAATTCAAGAGATACCAAAAGGCTGACGTGGCCGGGGGCGTGACTGAGAGCCGCGGCAAACTTTAAAAGCGGCCATGTCGGCAGCTCCCCTCAGAGCAAGCGGAGCAGAGAGCGGCGGCTGTGGAAGCGGTGCGTCGGCCGTGGCGAGTGCTGTTCGCTTTTGCTGTTGGGTTTTGCTGAGGGTTTGAGAAGGAGCCGGGCTTCCCGGAGACGGTGAAGCCGGGCTAGAGCAAGGAAACCCGAGTCTGAGCGGGAATCCTGAGAAAAATTCAAGAGATACCGAAAGGCTGACGTGGCCGGGGGCGTGCCTGAGAGCCGCGGCAAACTTTAAAAGCGGCCATGTCGGCAGCTCCCCTCAGAGCAAGCGGAGCAGAGAGCGGCGGCTGTGGGAGCGGTGGGGCGGCCGTGGCGAGTGCTGTTCGCTTTTGCTGTTGGGTTTTGCTGAGGGTTTGAGAAGGAGCTGGGCTTCCCGGAGACGGTGAAGCCGGGCTAGAGCAAGGAAACCCGAGTCTGAGCGGGAATCCTGAGAAAAATTCAAGAGATACCGAAAGGCTGACGTGGCCGGGGGCGTGCCTGAGAGCCGCGGCAAACTTTAAAAGCGGCCATGTCGGCAGCTCCCCTCAGAGCAAGCGGAGCAGAGAGCGGCGGCTGTGGGAGCGGTGGGGCGGCCGTGGTGAGTGCTGTTCGCTTTTCCTGTTGGGTTTTGCTGAGGGTTTGAGAAGGAGCCGGGCTTCCCGGAGACGGTGAAGCCGGGCTAGAGCAAGGAAACCCGAGTCTGAGCGGGAATCCTGAGAAAAATTCAAGAGATGCCGAAAGGCTGACGTGGCCGGGGGCGTGACTGAGAGCCGCGGCAAACCTTAAAAGCGGCCATGTCGGCAGCTCCCCTCAGAGCAAGCGGCACGCGGAGCAGAGTGCGGCAGCTGTGGGAGCGGTGGGGCGGCCGCGGCGAGTGCTGTTCGCTTTTGCTGTTGGGTTTTGCTGAGGGTTTGAGAAGGAGCCGGGCTTCCCGGAGACGGTGAAGCCGGGCTAGAGCAAGGAAACCCGAGTCTGAGCGGGAATCCTGAGAAAAATTCAAGAGATACCGAAAGGCTGACGTGGCCGGGGGCGTGCCTGAGAGCCGCGGCAAACTTTAAAAGCGGCCATGTCGGCAGCTCCCCTCAGAGCAAGCGGAGCAGAGAGCGGCGGCTGTGGAAGCGGTGCGTCGGCTGCGGCGAGTGCTGTTCGCTTTTGCTGTTGGGTATTGCTGAGGGTTTGAGAAGGAGCCGGGCTTCCCGGAGACGGTGAAGCCGGGCTAGAGCAAGGAAACCCGAGTCTGAGCGGGAATCCTGAGAAAAATTCAAGAGATACCGAAAGGCTGACGTGGCGGGGGGCGTGCCTGAGAGCCGCGGCAAACTTTAAAAGCGGCCATGTCGGCAGCTCCCCTCAGAGCAAGCGGAGCAGAGAGCGGCGGCTGTGGAAGCGGTGCGTCGGCTGCGGCGAGTGCTGTTCGCTTTTGCTGTTGGGTTTTGCTGAGGGTTTGAGAAGGAGCCGGGCTTCCCGGAGACGGTGAAGCCGGGCTAGAGCAAGGAAACCCGAGTCTGAGCGGGAATCCTGAGAAAAATTCAAGAGATACCGAAAGGCTGACGTGGCGGGGGGCGTGCCTGAGAGCCGCGGCAAACTTTAAAAGCGGCCATGTCGGCAGCTCCCCTCAGAGCAAGCGGAGCAGAGAGCGGCGTCTGTGGGAGCGGTGGGGCGGCCGTGGCGAGTGCTGTTCGCTGTTGCTGTTGTGTTTTGCTGAGGGTTTGAGAAGGAGCCGGGCTTCCCGGAGACGGTGAAGCCGGGCTAGAGCAAGGAAACCCGAGTCTGAGCGGGAATCCTGAGAAAAATTCAAGAGATACCGAAAGGCTGACGTGGCCGGGGGCGTGCCTGAGAGCCGCGGCAAACTTTAAAAGCGGCCATGTCGGCAGCTCCCCTCAGAGCAAGCGGAGCAGAGTGCGGCGGCTGTGGGAGCGGTGGGGCGGCCGTGGCGGTTGCTGTTCGCTTTTGCTGTTGGGTTTTGCTGACGGTTTGAGAAGGAGCCGGGCTTCCCGGAGACGGTGAAGCCGGGCTAGAGCAAGGAAACCCGAGTCTGAGCGGGAATCCTGAGAAAAATTCAAGAGATACCGAAAGGCTGACGTGGCCGGGGGCGTGCCTGAGAGCCGCGGCAAACTTTAAAAGCGGCCATGTCGGCAGCTCCCCTCAGAGCAAGCGGAGCAGAGAGCGGCGGCTGTGGAAGCGGTGCGTCGGCTGCGGCGAGTGCTGTTCGCTTTTGCTGTTGGGTTTTGCTGAGGGTTTGAGAAGGAGCCGGGCTTCCCGGAGACGGTGAAGCCGGGCTAGAGCAAGGAAACCCGAGTCTGAGCGGGAATCCTGAGAAAAATTCAAGAGATACCAAAAGGCTGACGTGGCTGGGGGCGTGACTGAGAGCCGCGGCAAACCTTAAAAGCGGCCATGTCGGCAGCTCCCCTCAGAGCAAGCGGCACGCGGAGCAGAGTGCAGCAGCTGTGGGAGCGGTGGGGCGGCCGCGGCGAGTGCTGTTCGCTTTTGCTGTTGGGTTTTGCTGAGGGTTTGAGAAGGAGCCGGGCTTCCCGGAGACGGTGAAGCCGGGCTAGAGCAAGGAAACCCGAGTCTGAGCGGGAATCCTGAGAAAAATTCAAGAGATACCGAAAGGCTGACATGGCCGGGGGCGTGCCTGAGAGCCGCGGCAAACTTTAAAAGCGGCCATGTCGGCAGCTCCCCTCAGAGCAAGCGGAGCAGAGAGCGGCGGCTGTGGAAGCGGTGCGTCGGCTACGGCGAGTGCTGTTCGCTTTTGCTGTTGGGTATTGCTGAGGGTTTGAGAAGGAGCCGGGCTTCCTGGAGACGGTGAAGCCGGGCTAGAGCAAGGAAACCCGAGTCTGAGCAGGAATCCTGAGAAAAATTCAAGAGATACCAAAAGGCTGACGTGGCAGGGGGCGTGACTGAGAGCCGCGGCAAACTTTAAAAGCGGCCATGTCGGCAGCTCCCCTCAGAGCAAGCGGCACGCGGAGCAGAGAGCGGCAGCTGTGGGAGCGGTGGGGCGGCCGCGGCGAGTGCTGTTCGCTTTTGCTGTTGGCTTTTGCTGAGGGTTTGAGAAGGAGCCGGGCTTCCCGGAGACGGTGAAGCCGGGCTAGAGCAAGGAAATCCGAGTCTGAGCGGGAATCCTGAGAAAAATTCAAGAGATACCGAAAGGCTGACGTGGCCGGGGGCGTGCCTGAGAGCCGCGGCAAACTTTAAAAGCGGCCATGTCAGCAGCTCCCCTCAGAGCAAGCGGAGCAGAGAGCGGCGGCTGTGGAAGCGGTGCGTCGGCCGTGGCGAGTGCTGTTCGCTTTTGCTGTTGGGTTTTGCTGACGGTTTGAGAAGGAGCCGGGCTTCCCGGAGACGGTGAAGCCGGGCTAGAGCAAGGAAATCCGAGTCTGAGCGGGAATCCTGAGAAAAATTCAAGAGATACCGAAAGGCTGACGTGGCCGGGGGCGTGCCTGAGAGCCGCGGCAAACTTTAAAAGCGGCCATGTCAGCAGCTCCCCTCAGAGCAAGCGGAGCAGAGAGCGGCGGCTGTGGGAGCGGTGGGGCGGCCGTGGCGAGTGCTGTTCGCTTTTGCTGTTGGGTTTTGCTGAGGGTTTGAGAAGGAGCCGGGCTTCCCGGAGACGGTGAAGCCGGGCTAGAGCAAGGAAACCCGAGTCTGAGCGGGAATCCTGAGAAAAATTCAAGAGATACCAAAAGGCTGACGTGGCTGGGGGCGTGACTGAGAGCCGCGGCAAACCTTAAAAGCGGCCATGTCGGCAGCTCCCCTCAGAGCAAGCGGCACGCGGAGCAGAGTGCAGCAGCTGTGGGAGCGGTGGGGCGGCCGCGGCGAGTGCTGTTCGCTTTTGCTGTTGGGTTTTGCTGAGGGTTTGAGAAGGAGCCGGGCTTCCCGGAGACGGTGAAGCCGGGCTAGAGCAAGGAAACCCGAGTCTGAGCGGGAATCCTGAGAAAAATTCAAGAGATACCGAAAGGCTGACGTGGCCGGGGGCGTGCCTGAGAGCCGCGGCAAACTTTAAAAGCGGCCATGTCGGCAGCTCCCCTCAGAGCAAGCGGAGCAGAGAGCGGCGGCTGTGGAAGCGGTGCGGCGGCTGCGGCGAGTGCTGTTCGCTTTTGCTGTTGGGTATTGCTGAGGGTTTGAGAAGGAGCCGGGCTTCCCGGAGACGGTGAAGCCGGGCTAGAGCAAGGAAACCCGAGTCTGAGCGGGAATCCTGAGAAAAATTCAAGAGATACCGAAAGGCTGACGTGGCGGGGGGCGTGCCTGAGAGCCGCGGCAAACTTTAAAAGCGGCCATGTCGGCAGCTCCCCTCAGAGCAAGCGGAGCAGAGTGCGGCGGCTGTGGGAGCGGTGGGGCGGCCGTGGCGGTTGCTGTTCGCTTTTGCTGTTGGGTTTTGCTGAGGGTTTGAGAAGGAGCCGGGCTTCCCGGAGACGGTGAAGCCGGGCTAGAGCAAGGAAACCCGAGTCTGAGCGGGAATCCTGAGAAAAATTCAAGAGATACCGAAAGGCTGACGTGGCCGGGGGCGTGACTGAGAGCCGCGGCAAACTTTAAAAGCGGCCATGTCGGCAGCTCCCCTCAGAGCAAGCGGGAGCAGAGAGCGGCGGCTGTGGAAGCGGTGCGTCGGCTGCGGCGAGTGCTGTTCGCTTTTGCTGTTGGGTTTTGCTGAGGGTTTGAGATGGAGCCGGGCTTCCCGGAGACGGTGAAGCCGGGCTAGAGCAAGGAAACCCGAGTCTGAGCGGGAATCCTGAGAAAAATTCAAGAGATACCGAAAGGCTGACGTGGCCGGGCGCGTGCCTGAGAGCCGCGGCAGACTTGAAAAGCGGCCATGTCGGCAGCTCCCCTCAGAGCAAGCGGCACGCGGAGCAGAGTGCGGCAGCTGTGGGAGCGGTGGGGCGGCCGCGGCGAGTGCTGTTCGCTTTTGCTGTTGGGTTTTGCTGAGGGTTTGAGAAGGAGCCGGGCTTCCCGGAGACGGTGAAGCCGGGCTAGAGCAAGGAAACCCGAGTCTGAGCAGGAATCCTGAGAAAAATTCAAGAGATACCGAAAGGCTGACGTGGCCGGGGGCGTGCCTGAGAGCCGCGGCAAACTTTAAAAGCGGCCATGTCGGCAGCTCCCCTCAGAGCAAGCGGAGCAGAGAGCGGCGGCTGTGGAAGCGGTGCGTCGGCTGCGGCGAGTGCTGTTCGCTTTTGCTGTTGTGTTTTGCTGAGGGTTTGAGAAGGAGCCGGGCTTCCCGGAGACGGTGAAGCCGGGCTAGAGCAAGGAAACCCGAGTCTGAGCGGGAATCCTGAGAAAAATTCAAGAGATACCGAAAGGCTGACGTGGCGGGGGGCGTGCCTGAGAGCCGCGGCAAACTTTAAAAGCGGCCATGTCGGCAGCTCCCCTCAGAGCAAGCGGAGCAGAGAGCGGCAGCTGTGGGAGCGGTGGGGCGGCCGTGGCGAGTGCTGTTCGCTTTTGCTGTTGGGTTTTGCTGAGGGTTTGAGAAGGAGCCGGGCTTCCCGGAGACGGTGAAGCCGGGCTAGAGCAAGGAAACCCGGGTCTGAGCGGGAATCCTGAGAAAAATTCAAGAGATACCGAAAGGCTGACGTGGCCGGGGGCGTGCCTGAGAGCCGCGGCAAACTTTAAAAGCGGCCATGTCGGCAGCTCCCCTCAGAGCAAGCGGAGCAGAGTGCGGCGGCTGTGGGAGCGGTGGGTCGGCTGCGGCGAGTGCTGTTCGCTTTTGCTGTTGGGTTTTGCTGAGGGTTTGAGAAGGAGCCGGGCTTCCCGGAGACGGTGAAGCCGGGCTAGAGCAAGGAAACCCGAGTCTGAGCGGGAATCCTGAGAAAAATTCAAGAGATACCGAAAGGCTGACGTGGCTGGGGGCGTGCCTGAGAGCCGCGGCAAACTTTAAAAGCGGCCATGTCGGCAGCTCCCCTCAGAGCAAGCGGAGCAGAGAGCGGCGGCTGTGGAAGCGGTGCGTCGGCTGCGGCGAGTGCTGTTCGCTTTTGCTGTTGGGTTTTGCTGAGGGTTTGAGAAGGAGCCGGGCTTCCCGGAGACGGTGAAGCCGGGCTAGAGCAAGGAAACCCGAGCCTGAGCGGGAATCCTGAGAAAAATTCAAGAGATACCGAAAGGCTGACGTGGCAGGGGGCGTGCCTGAGAGCCGCGGCAAACTTTAAAAGCGGCCATGTCGGCAGCTCCCCTCAGAGCAAGCGGAGCAGAGAGCGGCGGCTGTGGAAGCGGTGCGTCGGCCGTGGCGAGTGCTGTTCGCTTTTGCTGTTGGGTTTTGCTGAGGGTTTGAGAAGGAGCCGGGCTTCCCGGAGACGGTGAAGCCGGGCTAGAGCAAGGAAACCCGAGTCTGAGCGGGAATCCTGAGAAAAATTCAAGAGATACCGAAAGGCTGACGTGGCAGGGGGCGTGCCTGAGAGCCGCGGCAAACTTTAAAAGCGGCCATGTCGGCAGCTCCCCTCAGAGCAAGCGGAGCAGAGAGCGGCGGCTGTGGAAGTGGTGCGTCGGCCGTGGCGAGTGCTGTTCGCTTTTGCTGTTGGGTTTTGCTAAGGGTTTGAGAAGGAGCCGGGTTTCCCGGAGACGGTGAAGCTGGGCTAGAGCAAGGAAATCCGAGTCTGAGCGGGAATCCTGAGAAAAATTCAAGAGATACCGAAAGGCTGACGTGGCCGGGGGCGTGCCTGAGAGCCGCGGCAAACTTTAAAAGCGGCCATGTCGGCAGCTCCCCTCAGAGCAAGCGGAGCAGAGAGCGGCGGCTGTGGGAGCGGTGGGGCGGCCGTGGCGAGTGCTGTTCGCTTTTGCTGTTGGCTTTTGCTGAGGGTTTGAGAAGGAGCCGGGCTTCCCGGAGACGGTGAAGCCGGGCTAGAGCAAGGAAACCCGAGTCTGAGCGGGAATCCTGAGAAAAATTCAAGAGATACCAAAAGGCTGACGTGGCTGGGGGCGTGACTGAGAGCCGCGGCAAACCTTAAAAGCGGCCATGTCGGCAGCTCCCCTCAGTACAAGCGGCACGCGGAGCAGAGTGCAGCAGCTGTGGGAGCGGTGGGGCGGCCGCGGCGAGTGCTGTTCGCTTTTGCTGTTGGGTATTGCTGAGGGTTTGAGAAGGAGCCGGGCTTCCCGGAGACGGTGAAGCCGGGCTAGAGCAAGGAAACCCGAGTCTGAGCGGGAATCCTGAGAAAAATTCAAGAGATACCGAAAGGCTGACGTGGCGGGGGGCGTGCCTGAGAGCCGCGGCAAACTTTAAAAGCGGCCATGTCGGCAGCTCCCCTCAGAGCAAGCGGAGCAGAGAGCGGCGGCTGTGGAAGCGGTGCGTCGGCTGCGGCGAGTGCTGTTCGCTTTTGCTGTTGGGTTTTGCTGAGGGTTTGAGAAGGAGCCGGGCTTCCCGGAGACGGTGAAGCCGGGCTAGAGCAAGGAAACCCGAGTCTGAGCGGGAATCCTGAGAAAAATTCAAGAGATACCGAAAGGCTGACGTGGCAGGGGGCGTGCCTGAGAGCCGCGGCAAACTTTAAAAGCGGCCATGTCGGCAGCTCCCCTCAGAGCAAGCGGAGCAGAGAGCGGCGGCTGTGGAAGCGGTGCGTCGGCTGCGGCGAGTGCTGTTCGCTTTTGCTGTTGGGTTTTGCTGTGGGTTTGAGAAGGAGCCGGGCTTCCCGGAGACGGTGAAGCCGGGCTAGAGCAAGGAAACCCGAGTCTGAGCGGGAATCCTGAGAAAAATTCAAGAGATACCGAAAGGCTGACGTGGCCGGGGGCGTGACTGAGAGCCGCGGCAAACTTTAAAAGCGGCCATGTCGGCAGCTCCCCTCAGAGCAAGCGGAGCAGAGAGCGGCAGCTGTGGGAGCGGTGGGGCGGCCGTGGCGAGTGCTGTTCGCTTTTGCTGTTGGGTTTTGCTGAGGGTTTGAGAAGGAGCCGGGCTTCCCGGAGACGGTGAAGCCGGGCTAGAGCAAGGAAACCCGAGTCTGAGCGGGAATCCTTAGAAAAATTCAAGAGATACCGAAAGGCTGATGTGGCCGGGGGCGTGCCTGAGAGCCGCGGCAAACTTTAAAAGCGGCCATGTCGGCAGCTCCCCTCAGAGCAAGCGGAGCAGAGAGCGGCGGCTGTGGGAGCGGTGGGGCGGCCGTGGCGAGTGCTGTTCGCTTTTGCTGTTGGGTTTTGCTGAGGGTTTGAGAAGGAGCCGGGCTTCCCGGAGACGGTGAAGCCGGGCTAGAGCAAGGAAACCCGAGCCTGAGCGGGAATCCTGAGAAAATTTCAAGAGATACCGAAAGGCTGACGTGGCCGGGGGCGTGCCTGAGAGCCGCGGCAAACTTTAAAAGCGGCCATGTCGGCAGCTCCCCTCAGAGCAAGTGGAGCAGAGAGCGGCGGCTGTGGGAGCGGTGGGGCGGCCGCGGCGAGTGCTGTTCGCTTTTGCTGTTGGGTTTTGCTGAGGGTTTGAGAAGGAGCCGGGCTTCCCGGAGACGGTGAAGCCGGGCTAGAGCAAGGAAACCCGAGTCTGAGCGGGAATCCTTAGAAAAATTCAAGAGATACCGAAAGGCTGACGTGGCCGGGGGCGTGCCTGAGAGCCGCGGCAAACTTTAAAAGCGGCCATGTCGGCAGCTCCCCTCAGAGCAAGCGGAGCAGAGAGCGGCAGCTGTGGGAGCGGTGGGGCGGCCGTGGCGAGTGCTGTTCGCTTTTGCTGTTGGGTTTTGCTGAGGGTTTGAGAAGGAGCCGGGCTTCCCGGAGACGGTGAAGCCGGGCTAGAGCAAGGAAAGCCGAGTCTGAGCGGGAATCCTGAGAAAAATTCAAGAGATACCGAAAGGCTGATGTGGCAGCGGGCGTGACTGAGAGCCGCGGCAAACTTTAAAAGCGGCCATGTCGGCAGCTCCCCTCAGGGCAAACGGCCCGCGGAGCAGAGAGCGGCGGCTGTGGGAGGGGTGGGGCGGCTGCGGCGAGTGCTGTTCGCTTTTGCTGTTGGGTATTGCTGAGGGTTTGAGAAGGAGCCGGGCTTCCCGGAGACGGTGAAGCCGGGCTAGAGCAAGGAAACCCGAGTCTGAGCGGGAATCCTGAGAAAAATTCAAGAGATACCGAAAGGCTGACGTGGCAGGGGGCGTGCCTGAGAGCCGCGGCAAACTTTAAAAGCGGCCATGTCGGCAGCTCCCCTCAGAGCAAGCGGAGCAGAGAGCGGCGGCTGTGGAAGCGGTGCGTCGGCTGCGGCGAGTGCTGTTCGCTTTTGCTGTTGGGTTTTGCTGAGGGTTTGAGAAGGAGCCGGGCTTCCCGGAGACGGTGAAGCCGGGCTAGAGCAAGGAAACCCGAGTCTGAGCGGGAATCCTGAGAAAAATTCAAGAGATACCGAAAGGCTGACGTGGCAGGGGGCGTGCCTGAGAGCCGCGGCAAACTTTAAAAGCGGCCATGTCGGCAGCTCCCCTCAGAGCAAGCGGGAGCAGAGAGCGGCGGCTGTGGAAGCGGTGCGTCGGCTGCGGCGAGTGCTGTTCGCTTTTGCTGTTGTGTTTTGCTGAGGGTTTGAGAAGGAGCCGGGCTTCCCGGAGACGGTGAAGTCGGGCTAGAGCAAGGAAACCCGAGTCTGAGCGGGAATCCTGAGAAAAATTCAAGAGATACCGAAAGGCTGACGTGGCAGGGGGCGTGACTGAGAGCCGCGGCAAACTTTAAAAGCGGCCATGTCGGCAGCTCCCCTCAGAGCAAGCGGCCCGCGGAGCAGAGAGCGGCGGCTGTGGGAGCGGTGGGGTGGCCGCGGCGAGTGCTGTTCGCTTTTGCTGTTGGGTTTTGCTGAGTGTTTGAGAAGGAGCCGGGCTTCCCGGAGACGGTGAAGCCGGGCTAGAGCAAGGAAACCCGAGTCTGAGCGGGAATCCTGAGAAAAATTCAAGAGATACCGAAAGGCTGACGTGGCCGGGGGCGTGCCTGAGAGCCGCGGCAAACTTTAAAAGCGGCCATGTCGGCAGCTCCCCTCAGAGCAAGCGGAGCAGAGAGCGGCGGCTGTGGAAGCGGTGCGTCGGCTGCGGCGAGTGCTGTTCGCTTTTGCTGTTGGGTATTGCTGAGGGTTTGAGAAGGAGCCGGGCTTCCTGGAGACGGTGAAGCCGGGCTAGAGCAAGGAAACCCGAGTCTGAGCAGGAATCCTGAGAAAAATTCAAGAGATACCAAAAGGCTGACGTGGCAGGGGGCGTGACTGAGAGCCGCGGCAAACTTTAAAAGCGGCCATGTCGGAAGCTCCCCTCAGAGCAAGCGGCACGCGGAGCAGAGAGCGGCAGCTGTGGGAGCGGTGGGGCGGCTGCGGCGAGTGCTGTTCGCTTTTGCTGTTGGGTTTTGCTGAGGGTTTGAGAAGGAGCCGGGCTTCCCGGAGACGGTGAAGCCGGGCTAGAGCAAGGAAACCCGAGCCTGAGCGGGAATCCTGAGAAAAATTCAAGAGATACCGAAAGGCTGACGTGGCAGGGGGCGTGCCTGAGAGCCGCGGCAAACTTTAAAAGCGGCCATGTCGGCAGCTCCCCTCAGAGCAAGCGGAGCAGAGAGCGGCGGCTGTGGAAGCGGTGCGTCGGCCGTGGCGAGTGCTGTTCGCTTTTGCTGTTGGGTTTTGCTGAGGGTTTGAGAAGGAGCCGGGCTTCCCGGAGACGGTGAAGCCGGGCTAGAGCAAGGAAATCCGAGTCTGAGCGGGAATCCTGAGAAAAATTCAAGAGATACCGAAAGGCTGACGTGGCCGGGGGCGTGCCTGAGAGCCGCGGCAAACTTTAAAAGCGGCCATGTCGGCAGCTCCCCTCAGAGCAAGCGGAGCAGAGAGCGGCGGCTGTGGAAGCGGTGCGTCGGCTGCGGCGAGTGCTGTTCGCTTTTGCTGTTGGGTTTTGCTGAGGGTTTGAGAAGGAGCCGGGCTTCCCGGAGACGGTGAAGCCGGGCTAGAGCAAGGAAACCCGAGTCTGAGCGGGAATCCTGAGAAAAATTCAAGAGATACCAAAAGGCTGACGTGGCTGGGGGCGTGACTGAGAGCCGCGGCAAACCTTAAAAGCGGCCATGTCGGCAGCTCCCCTCAGAGCAAGCGGCACGCGGAGCAGAGTGCAGCAGCTGTGGGAGCGGTGGGGCGGCCGCGGCGAGTGCTGTTCGCTTTTGCTGTTGGGTTTTGCTGAGGGTTTGAGAAGGAGCCGGGCTTCCCGGAGACGGTGAAGCCGGGCTAGAGCAAGGAAACCCGAGTCTGAGCGGGAATCCTGAGAAAAATTCAAGAGATACCGAAAGGCTGACGTGGCCGGGGGCGTGCCTGAGAGCCGCGGCAAACTTTAAAAGCGGCCATGTCGGCAGCTCCCCTCAGAGCAAGCGGAGCAGAGAGCGGCGGCTGTGGAAGCGGTGCGGCGGCTGCGGCGAGTGCTGTTCGCTTTTGCTGTTGGGTATTGCTGAGGGTTTGAGAAGGAGCCGGGCTTCCCGGAGACGGTGAAGCCGGGCTAGAGCAAGGAAACCCGAGTCTGAGCGGGAATCCTGACAAAAATTCAAGAGATACCGAAAGGCTGACGTGGCCGGGGGCGTGACTGAGAGCCGCGGCAAACTTTAAAAGCGGCCATGTCGGCAGCTCCCCTCAGAGCAAGCGGGAGCAGAGAGCGGCGGCTGTGGAAGCGGTGCGTCGGCTGCGGCGAGTGCTGTTCGCTTTTGCTGTTGGGTTTTGCTGAGGGTTTGAGATGGAGCCGGGCTTCCCGGAGACGGTGAAGCCGGGCTAGAGCAAGGAAACCCGAGTCTGAGCGGGAATCCTGAGAAAAATTCAAGAGATACCGAAAGGCTGACGTGGCAGGGGGCGTGCCTGAGAGCCGCGGCAAACTTTAAAAGCGGCCATGTCGGCAGCTCCCCTCAGAGCAAGCGGAGCAGAGAGCGGCGGCTGTGGAAGCGGTGCGTCGGCTGCGGCGAGTGCTGTTCGCTTTTGCTGTTGGGTTTTGCTGAGGGTTTGAGAAGGAGCCGGGCTTCCCGGAGACGGTGAAGCCGGGCTAGAGCAAGGAAACCCGAGTCTGAGCGGGAATCCTGAGAAAAATTCAAGAGATACCGAAAGGCTGACGTGGCGGGGGGCGTGCCTGAGAGCCGCGGCAAACTTTAAAAGCGGCCATGTCGGCAGCTCCCCTCAGAGCAAGCGGAGCAGAGAGCGGCGTCTGTGGGAGCGGTGGGGCGGCCGTGGCGAGTGCTGTTCGCTTTTGCTGTTGGGTTTTGCTGAGGGTTTGAGAAGGAGCCGGGCTTCCCGGAGACGGTGAAGCCGGGCTAGAGCAAGGAAACCCGAGTCTGAGCGGGAATCCTGAGAAAAATTCAAGAGATACCGAAAGGCTGACGTGGCCGGGGGCGTGCCTGAGAGCCGCGGCAAACTTTAAAAGCGGCCATGTCGGCAGCTCCCCTCAGAGCAAGCGGAGCAGAGTGCGGCGGCTGTGGGAGCGGTGGGGCGGCCGTGGCGGTTGCTGTTCGCTTTTGCTGTTGGGTTTTGCTGAGGGTTTGAGAAGGAGCCGGGCTTCCCGGAGACGGTGAAGCCGGGCTAGAGCAAGGAAACCCGAGTCTGAGCGGGAATCCTGAGAAAAATTCAAGAGATACCGAAAGGCTGACGTGGCAGGGGGCGTGCCTGAGAGCCGCGGCAAACTTTAAAAGCGGCCATGTCGGCAGCTCCCCTCAGAGCAAGCGGGAGCAGAGAGCGGCGGCTGTGGAAGCGGTGCGTCGGCTGCGGCGAGTGCTGTTCGCTTTTGCTGTTGTGTTTTGCTGAGGGTTTGAGAAGGAGCCGGGCTTCCCGGAGACGGTGAAGTCGGGCTAGAGCAAGGAAACCCGAGTCTGAGCGGGAATCCTGAGAAAAATTCAAGAGATACCGAAAGGCTGACGTGGCAGGGGGCGTGACTGAGAGCCGCGGCAAACTTTAAAAGCGGCCATGTCGGCAGCTCCCCTCAGAGCAAGCGGCCCGCGGAGCAGAGAGCGGCGGCTGTGGGAGCGGTGGGGTGGCCGCGGCGAGTGCTGTTCGCTTTTGCTGTTGGGTTTTGCTGAGTGTTTGAGAAGGAGCCGGGCTTCCCGGAGACGGTGAAGCCGGGCTAGAGCAAGGAAACCCGAGTCTGAGCGGGAATCCTGAGAAAAATTCAAGAGATACCGAAAGGCTGACGTGGCCGGGGGCGTGCCTGAGAGCCGCGGCAAACTTTAAAAGCGGCCATGTCGGCAGCTCCCCTCAGAGCAAGCGGAGCAGAGAGCGGCGGCTGTGGAAGCGGTGCGTCGGCTGCGGCGAGTGCTGTTCGCTTTTGCTGTTGGGTATTGCTGAGGGTTTGAGAAGGAGCCGGGCTTCCTGGAGACGGTGAAGCCGGGCTAGAGCAAGGAAACCCGAGTCTGAGCAGGAATCCTGAGAAAAATTCAAGAGATACCAAAAGGCTGACGTGGCAGGGGGCGTGACTGAGAGCCGCGGCAAACTTTAAAAGCGGCCATGTCGGAAGCTCCCCTCAGAGCAAGCGGCACGCGGAGCAGAGAGCGGCAGCTGTGGGAGCGGTGGGGCGGCTGCGGCGAGTGCTGTTCGCTTTTGCTGTTGGGTTTTGCTGAGGGTTTGAGAAGGAGCCGGGCTTCCCGGAGACGGTGAAGCCGGGCTAGAGCAAGGAAACCCGAGCCTGAGCGGGAATCCTGAGAAAAATTCAAGAGATACCGAAAGGCTGACGTGGCAGGGGGCGTGCCTGAGAGCCGCGGCAAACTTTAAAAGCGGCCATGTCGGCAGCTCCCCTCAGAGCAAGCGGAGCAGAGAGCGGCGGCTGTGGAAGCGGTGCGTCGGCCGTGGCGAGTGCTGTTCGCTTTTGCTGTTGGGTTTTGCTGAGGGTTTGAGAAGGAGCCGGGCTTCCCGGAGACGGTGAAGCCGGGCTAGAGCAAGGAAATCCGAGTCTGAGCGGGAATCCTGAGAAAAATTCAAGAGATACCGAAAGGCTGACGTGGCCGGGGGCGTGCCTGAGAGCCGCGGCAAACTTTAAAAGCGGCCATGTCGGCAGCTCCCCTCAGAGCAAGCGGAGCAGAGAGCGGCGGCTGTGGAAGCGGTGCGTCGGCTGCGGCGAGTGCTGTTCGCTTTTGCTGTTGGCTTTTGCTGAGGGTTTGAGAAGGAGCCGGGCTTCCCGGAGACGGTGAAGCCGGGCTAGAGCAAGGAAACCCGAGTCTGAGCGGGAATCCTGAGAAAAATTCAAGAGATACCAAAAGGCTGACGTGGCTGGGGGCGTGACTGAGAGCCGCGGCAAACCTTAAAAGCGGCCATGTCGGCAGCTCCCCTCAGAGCAAGCGGCACGCGGAGCAGAGTGCAGCAGCTGTGGGAGCGGTGGGGCGGCCGCGGCGAGTGCTGTTCGCTTTTGCTGTTGGGTTTTGCTGAGGGTTTGAGAAGGAGCCGGGCTTCCCGGAGACGGTGAAGCCGGGCTAGAGCAAGGAAACCCGAGTCTGAGCGGGAATCCTGAGAAAAATTCAAGAGATACCGAAAGGCTGACGTGGCCGGGGGCGTGCCTGAGAGCCGCGGCAAACTTTAAAAGCGGCCATGTCGGCAGCTCCCCTCAGAGCAAGCGGAGCAGAGAGCGGCGGCTGTGGAAGCGGTGCGGCGGCTGCGGCGAGTGCTGTTCGCTTTTGCTGTTGGGTATTGCTGAGGGTTTGAGAAGGAGCCGGGCTTCCCGGAGACGGTGAAGCCGGGCTAGAGCAAGGAAACCCGAGTCTGAGCGGGAATCCTGACAAAAATTCAAGAGATACCGAAAGGCTGACGTGGCCGGGGGCGTGACTGAGAGCCGCGGCAAACTTTAAAAGCGGCCATGTCGGCAGCTCCCCTCAGAGCAAGCGGGAGCAGAGAGCGGCGGCTGTGGAAGCGGTGCGTCGGCTGCGGCGAGTGCTGTTCGCTTTTGCTGTTGGGTTTTGCTGAGGGTTTGAGATGGAGCCGGGCTTCCCGGAGACGGTGAAGCCGGGCTAGAGCAAGGAAACCCGAGTCTGAGCGGGAATCCTGAGAAAAATTCAAGAGATACCGAAAGGCTGACGTGGCCGGGGGCGTGCCTGAGAGCCGCAGCAGACTTTAAAAGCGGCCATGTTGGCAGCTCCCCTCAGAGCAAGCGGCACGCGGAGCAGAGAGCGGCAGCTGTGGGAGCGGTGGGGTGGCCGCGGCTAGTGCTGTTCGCTTTTGCTGTTGGGTTTTGCTGAGTGTTTGAGAAGGAGCCGGGCTTCCCGGAGACGGTGAAGCCGGGCTAGAGCAAGGAAACCCGAGTCTGAGCGGGAATCCTGAGAAAAATTCAAGAGATACCGAAAGGCTGACGTGGCAGGGGGCGTGCCTGAGAGCCGCGGCAAACTTTAAAAGCGGCCATGTCGGCAGCTCCCCTCAGAGCAAGCGGAGCAGAGAGCGGCGGCTGTGGAAGCGGTGCGTCGGCTGCGGCGAGTGCTGTTCGCTTTTGCTGTTGGGTTTTGCTGAGGGTTTGAGAAGGAGCCGGGCTTCCCGGAGACGGTGAAGCCGGGCTAGAGCAAGGAAACCCGAGTCTGAGCGGGAATCCTGAGAAAAATTCAAGAGATACCGAAAGGCTGACGTGGCGGGGGGCGTGCCTGAGAGCCGCGGCAAACTTTAAAAGCGGCCATGTCGGCAGCTCCCCTCAGAGCAAGCGGAGCAGAGAGCGGCGTCTGTGGGAGCGGTGGGGCGGCCGTGGCGAGTGCTGTTCGCTTTTGCTGTTGGGTTTTGCTGAGGGTTTGAGAAGGAGCCGGGCTTCCCGGAGACGGTGAAGCCGGGCTAGAGCAAGGAAACCCGAGTCTGAGCGGGAATCCTGAGAAAAATTCAAGAGATACCGAAAGGCTGACGTGGCCGGGGGCGTGCCTGAGAGCCGCGGCAAACTTTAAAAGCGGCCATGTCGGCAGCTCCCCTCAGAGCAAGCGGAGCAGAGTGCGGCGGCTGTGGGAGCGGTGGGGCGGCCGTGGCGGTTGCTGTTCGCTTTTGCTGTTGGGTTTTGCTGACGGTTTGAGAAGGAGCCGGGCTTCCCGGAGACGGTGAAGCCGGGCTAGAGCAAGGAAACCCGAGTCTGAGCGGGAATCCTGAGAAAAATTCAAGAGATACCGAAAGGCTGACGTGGCCGGGGGCGTGACTGAGAGCCGCGGCAAACTTTAAAAGCGGCCATGTCGGCAGCTCCCCTCAGAGCAAGCGGGAGCAGAGAGCGGCGGCTGTGGAAGCGGTGCGTCGGCTGCGGCGAGTGCTGTTCGCTTTTGCTGTTGGGTTTTGCTGAGGGTTTGAGAAGGAGCCGGGCTTCCCGGAGACGGTGAAGCCGGGCTAGAGCAAGGAAACCCGAGCCTGAGCGGGAATCCTGAGAAAAATTCAAGAGATACCGAAAGGCTGACGTGGCGGGGGGCGTGCCTGAGAGCCGCGGCAAACTTTAAAAGCGGCCATGTCGGCAGCTCCCCTCAGAGCAAGCGGCACGCGGAGCAGAGAGCGGCAGCTGTGGGAGCGGTGGGGCGGCCGCGGCGAGTGCTGTTCGCTTTTGCTGTTGGGTTTTGCTGAGGGTTTGAGAAGGAGCCGGGCTTCCCGGAGACGGTGAAGTCGGGCTAGAGCAAGGAAACCCGAGTCTGAGCGGGAATCCTGAGAAAAATTCAAGAGATACCGAAAGGCTGACGTGGCCGGGGGCGTGACCGAGAGCCGCGGCAAACTTTAAAAGCGGCCATGTCGGCAGCTCCCCTCAGAGCAAGCGGCCCGTGGAGCAGAGAGCGGCGGCTGTGGGAGCGGTGGGGTGGCCGCGGCGAGTGCTGTTCGCTTTTGCTGTTGGGTTTTGCTGAGTGTTTGAGATGGAGCCGGGCTTCCCGGAGACGGTGAAGCCGGGCTAGAGCAAGGAAACCCGAGTCTGAGCGGGAATCCTGAGAAAAATTCAAGAGATACCGAAAGGCTGACGTGGCCGGGGGCGTGCCTGAGAGCCGCGGCAAACTTTAAAAGCGGCCATGTCGGCAGCTCCCCTCAGAGCAAGCGGAGCAGAGAGCGGCGGCTGTGGAAGCGGTGCGTCGGCTGCGGCGAGTGCTGTTCGCTTTTGCTGTTGGGTATTGCTGAGGGTTTGAGAAGGAGCCGGGCTTCCCGGAGACGGTGAAGTCGGGCTAGAGCAAGGAAACCCGAGTCTGAGCAGGAATCCTGAGAAAAATTCAAGAGATACCAAAAGGCTGACGTGGCGGGGGGCGTGCCTGAGAGCCGCGGCAAACTTTAAAAGCGGCCATGTCGGCAGCTCCCCTCAGAGCAAGCGGCACGCGGAGCAGAGAGCGGCAGCTGTGGGAGCGGTGGGGCGGCCGCGGCGAGTGCTGTTCGCTTTTGCTGTTGGCTTTTGCTGAGGGTTTGAGAAGGAGCCGGGCTTCCCGGAGACGGTGAAGCCGGGCTAGAGCAAGGAAACCCGAGTCTGAGCGGGAATCCTGAGAAAAATTCAAGAGATACCGAAAGGCTGACGTGGCCGGGGGCGTGCCTGAGAGCCGCGGCAAACTTTAAAAGCGGCCATGTCGGCAGCTCCCCTCAGAGCAAGCGGAGCAGAGAGCGGCGGCTGTGGAAGCGGTGCGTCGGCTGCGGCGAGTGCTGTTCGCTTTTGCTGTTGGGTTTTGCTGAGGGTTTGAGAAGGAGCCGGGCTTCCCGGAGACGGTGAAGCCGGGCTAGAGCAAGGAAACCCGAGCCTGAGCGGGAATCCTGAGAAAAATTCAAGAGATACCGAAAGGCTGACGTGGCAGGGGGCGTGCCTGAGAGCCGCGGCAAACTTTAAAAGCGGCCATGTCGGCAGCTCCCCTCAGAGCAAGCGGAGCAGAGAGCGGCGGCTGTGGAAGCGGTGCGTCGGCCGTGGCGAGTGCTGTTCGCTTTTGCTGTTGGGTTTTGCTGAGGGTTTGAGAAGGAGCCGGGCTTCCCGGAGACGGTGAAGCCGGGCTAGAGCAAGGAAACCCGAGTCTGAGCGGGAATCCTGAGAAAAATTCAAGAGATACCGAAAGGCTGACGTGGCGGGGGGCGTGCCTGAGAGCCGCGGCAAACTTTAAAAGCGGCTATGTCGGCAGCTCCCCTCAGAGCAAGCGGAGCAGAGAGCGGCGGCTGTGGAAGCGGTGCGTCGGCCGTGGCGAGTGCTGTTCGCTTTTGCTGTTGGGTTTTGCTGAGGGTTTGAGAAGGAGCCGGGCTTCCCGGAGACGGTGAAGCTGGGCTAGAGCAAGGAAACCCGAGTCTGAGCGGGAATCCTGAGAAAAATTCAAGAGATACCGAAAGGCTGACGTGGCCGGGGGCGTGCCTGAGAGCCGCGGCAAACTTTAAAAGCGGCCATGTCGGCAGCTCCCCTCAGAGCAAGCGGAGCAGAGAGCGGCGGCTGTGGGAGCGGTGGGGCGGCCGTGGCGAGTGCTGTTCGCTTTTGCTGTTGGCTTTTGCTGAGGGTTTGAGAAGGAGCCGGGCTTCCCGGAGACGGTGAAGCCGGGCTAGAGCAAGGAAACCCGAGTCTGAGCGGGAATCCTGAGAAAAATTCAAGAGATACCGAAAGGCTGACGTGGCCGGGGGCGTGCCTGAGAGCCGCGGCAAACTTTAAAAGCGGCCATGTCGGCAGCTCCCCTCAGAGCAAGCGGAGCAGAGAGCGGCGGCTGTGGAAGCGGTGCGTCGGCTGCGGCGAGTGCTGTTCGCTTTTGCTGTTGGGTTTTGCTGAGGGTTTGAGAAGGAGCCGGGCTTCCCGGAGACGGTGAAGCCGGGCTAGAGCAAGGAAACCCGAGTCTGAGCGGGAATCCTGAGAAAAATTCAAGAGATACCGAAAGGCTGACGTGGCAGGGGGCGTGACTGAGAGCCGCGGCAAACTTTAAAAGCGGCCATGTCGGCAGCTCCCCTCAGAGCAAGCAGAGCAGAGAGCGGCGGCTGTGGAAGCGGTGCGTCGGCTGCGGCGAGTGCTGTTCGCTTTTGCTGTTGGGTTTTGCTGAGGGTTTGAGAAGGAGCCGGGCTTCCCGGAGACGGTGAAGCCGGGCTAGAGCAAGGAAACCCGAGTCTGAGCGGGAATCCTTAGAAAAATTCAAGAGATACCGAAAGGCTGACGTGGCAGGGGGCGTGACTGAGAGCCGCGGCAAACTTTAAAAGCGGCCATGTCGGCAGCTCCCCTCAGAGCAAGCGGAGCAGAGAGCGGCGGCTGTGGAAGCGGTGCGTCGGCTGCGGCAAGTGCTGTTCGCTTTTGCTGTTGGGTTTTGCTGAGGGTTTGAGAAGGAGCCGGGCTTCCCGGAGACGGTGAAGCCGGGCTAGAGCAAGGAAACCCGAGTCTGAGCGGGAATCCTGAGAAAAATTCAAGAGATACCGAAAGGCTGACGTGGCAGGGGGCGTGCCTGAGAGCCGCGGCAAACTTTAAAAGCGGCCATGTCGGCAGCTCCCCTCAGAGCAAGCGGAGCAGAGAGCGGCGGCTGTGGAAGTGGTGCGTCGGCTGCGGCGAGTGCTGTTCGCTTTTGCTGTTGGGTTTTGCTGAGGGTTTGAGAAGGAGCCGGGCTTCCCGGAGACGGTGAAGCCGGGCTAGAGCAAGGAAACCCGAGTCTGAGCGGGAATCCTGAGAAAAATTCAAGAGATACCGAAAGGCTGACGTGGCCGGGGGCGTGCCTGAGAGGCGCGGCAAACTTTAAAAGCGGCCATGTCGGCAGCTCCCCTCAGAGCAAGCGGAGCAGAGAGCTGCGGCTGTGGGAGCGGTGGGGCGGCCGCGGCGAGTGCTGTTCGCTTTTGCTGTTGGGTTTTGCTGAGGGTTTGAGAAGGAGCCGGGCTTCCCGGAGACGGTGAAGCCGGGCTAGAGCAAGGAAACCCGAGTCTGAGCGGGAATCCTTAGAAAAATTCAAGAGATACCGAAAGGCTGACGTGGCAGGGGGCGTGCCTGAGAGCCGCGGCAAACTTTAAAAGCGGCCATGTCGGCAGCTCCCCTCAGAGCAAGCGGAGCAGAGAGCGGCGGCTGTGGGAGCAGTGGGGCGGCCGTGGCGAGTGCTGTTCGCTTTTGCTGTTGGGTTTTGCTGAGGGTTTGAGAAGGAGCCGGGCTTCCCGGAGACGGTGAAGCCGGGCTAGAGCAAGGAAACCCGAGTCTGAGCGGGAATCCTGAGAAAAATTCAAGAGATACCGAAAGGCTGATGTGGCAGCGGGCGTGACTGAGAGCCGCGGCAAACTTTAAAAGCGGCCATGTCGGCAGCTCCCCTCAGGGCAAGCGGCCCGCGGAGCAGAGAGCGGCGGCTGTGGGAGCGGTGGGGCGGCTGCGGCGAGTGCTGTTCGCTTTTGCTGTTGGCTTTTGCTGAGGGTTTGAGAAGGAGCCGGGCTTCCTCGAGAGGGCTTGCCTACGGATAGGCAAGCGCACAGTGAGCAGCGCGAGGAGAGGACTAGCTAGATAGACCTTAGACCGCGTAGAACATGGTTGCTACACCCCCAAAAACCCTTGGGAAAAAGAATATGGGGACTCAGACAAATCCTCCGACCAGACATGCGGCCGTGCAGGTTTCTGACTGCAGCGAATGCCTGAGCCTGGTACTGGTACTGGAGGGAGCCAGTGACACCGCGTGTGTGAGGTGCGAGCAGATAAATGATCTGCTCGGGCAGGTGGTTGAACTGATGGAGGAGGTAGAAAGACTTAGAAGTATTAGAGATTGTGAAAGAGAAATAGATTGGTGGAGCTTCACCCTGAGGCAAGGGCAGTCGGAAAAGGGTGGGCAAGTGATGGATCCCCCCCCCTCCTGTCATCAGACAGAAGCAGAGCGTTCAGGAGTTGGGGAGGAATGGAGGGTGGTCCGTCCACGGAGAGGCAAGCAAAAACCGTCCCAACCCCCTTCACCCTCCAAGTTGCCCTTGAGTAATAGGTACCAGGCCTTGGAACTTCAGGGAGAAGTAAATGAAGTTGGAGGGGTAGATCAGTCTCCTGAATCACCTAAGGCTTGTCAGTCACCCGGACGCCTTAGGACTTCTTCAATTAAGAAGAAAAGGAGGGTAATTGTGGTGGGCGACTCCCTTCTGAGGGGAACAGAAGGGCTCGTCTGTCGACCGGACCCATCCCACAGGGAAGTCTGCTGCCTCCCTGGGGTTCGGATTAGAGACATTAAAAGGAAACTCCCTAATCTTGTAAAGCAATCCAATTACTACCCACTGCTGGTTTTTCAGGTTGGCAGGGACGAAATTACTACAAGAAGTGTAAGGGCTATGAAGAGTGACTTCAGGGCCCTGGGACGGCTGGTTAAGGGGTCTGGAGTGCAAGTAGTGTTTGCCTCCATACCTCCTGCAAGAATGGGTGAAGAGATAAGCAGGAAGAGTTCACAGATAAATGAATGGATGCGTAACTGGTGTCAAAGGCAGGGCTTTGGGTTCTTTGATCATGGGCTGCTATATTAGACACCTGGCCTGGTGACAGGTGGAATGCATTTGTCCCAGAGGGGGAGAAGGCTTTTGGGGCAGGAGTTAGCAGGGCTCATTGAGAGGGCTTTAAACTAGATGTGAAGGGGGAAGGGGAGACAACTGAGTCTGTTAGGGACAAGCCCAAGAGCAATATGCTAGGGCCTGAAGGAAGGTGGTCTAGGGAGGATTTTTGATCATTGAAGGGAAGGGATAGACGTTTAGGCCCTGACCACAAGGCCTCCTGCCTCCCAGGGGTCCCACCAGTGCGCTCTGCTTGCTTTCTGAAATGCCTGTACACCAATGCACGCAGTATGGGGAATAAACAGGAGGAGTTAGAGGTCTGTGTGCGGTCTAAAGGTTATGACCTGGTGGCAATTACAGAGACATGGTGGGACAGCTCACATGACTGGAATGTGGTCATGGATGGCTATGTCATTTTTAGGAAAGATCAGTCAGTGAAGCGAGGTGGTGGAGTTGCTCTTTATGTGAGGGAGCAACTTGAATGTATTGAGTTTTCTCCAGGGGCTGATGAGGGGCAAGTTGAAAGTCTGTGGGTAAGAATTAAGGGGCAGGCAGGCATGGGCGATACAGTTGTGGGGGTCTATTACAGACCTCCTGATCAGGACAAGGGAGTTGATGAGGCTTTCTACAGGCAGCTGAAAGCTGCCTCACAACTACAGGCCTTGGTCCTCATGGGGGATTTTAACTACCCCGATATCTGCTGGAAGACTTGCACAGCCAGCCATTCACAGTCTAGGAGGTTCCTCCAGTGCATTGATGATAACTACTTAATGCAAATGGTGGATAAGCCGACTAGGAGAGGAGCGCTGCTGGATCTTGTACTTACCAACAAGGAGGGTCTTGTTGAAGCAGTGATGGTCGATGGCAGCCTTGGCTGCAAGTGATCATGAGAAGGTGGAGTTCAGGATCCTGTGTGGGAGGAATAGAGTACCAAGCAAGACCAGAACCCTGGACTTCCGCAGGGCCAACTTTAGCCTCCTTAATCAATTGTTAAGGGAAGTCCCATGGGACAGCGTGCTAGATGGTAAAGGGGCTCAAGATAGTTGGTCAACATTCAAGGACCACTTCTTGCAAGCTCAGGATCAGAGCGTCCCAATGGGTATGAAATCAAGTAAGGGAGCTAGGAGACCAGCGTGGTTAAACAAGGAACTGCTGGGCAAACTCAGGTGGAAAAAAAGAATTTATGGATCATGGAAAGAGGGGCTAGTCCCTTTGGAGGAATATAGGACAGTTGTCAGAGGATGTAGAAAGGCAATTAGGAAAGCTAAGGCCTCCTTAGAACTTAACCTTGCAAGCCAGGTCAAGGACAATAGAAAGGGCTTTTTCAAATACATAGCTAATAAAACAAACACTAGAGGCAATATAGGCCCACTGATGAATGAGGGGGGTGCCCTAGAGACAGAGGATATAAAGAAGGCAGAGGTGCTGAATGCCTTCTTTGCCTCTGTCTTTACTCCTGCAGGCTTTCCCCAGGAGCCCCTGATCCCTGTAGCCCCGGAAGAAGTCAGGATAAAGGAGGAGTTTGCCTTGGTAGATGAGGATTGGGTTAGGGATCAGTTGAGCAATCTGGATATCCATAAATCAATGGGACCAGATGGAATGCACCCAAGGGTGCTGAGGGAGCTGGCAGAGGTCATTGCTAGGCCACACTCCATCATCTTTGGTAAGTCATGGAGAACAGGAGAGGTGCCTGAGGACTGGAGGATAGCAAATGTCACTCCAATCTTAATGTGTTTCAGTCTTTATTTTTCCAAGGCTTTTTTAAATAAGAAGAGCATAACTTTTTGCAGTAATATTTGATTTACTGGTGCTAGGCATGAAAAAGATTCTTGGATCAGATCCTTAATTGATTTCATCAATCCAATTGAAATTGTTCTGTAGATGTACCGTGAGCAGCTGAGAATGCTGTATTTTGCTTTCCACGCGTGACACTTGAGCCCTGGTGGTCTGGAGCTTATGAACGATATATAATATGTTTTTGTTAACTCTCACCAAGGATTGTCCAAAAAAACTGGCTTTCAGTTTTGTTTTTACCTAAATTAAGGAGCTGTGGGATAATGGTGCTTTATTCCTGTTCTCTGGTGAATAATCAGTTTCTAAGCAATGATACTTGATTTGTACCGTTATGATCCAAATTTAATAACTTGCTTCTGAAAGCTTCTTGCAGGCAATGGGTTGAAACCGCTCATGTTGATGGAAGTGCCAGAGTTTAATTGTGTATTAAAATTTTATTTATCACCTACGTAACTGGACTTCCTGGATTGTGTTTTAAAAAATGATTGTAGTTGCACTTCCACTTTGCTTTAGGATGTGAATAATAATGAAGTCTTCAATGGGTATGTGCCTGGAAAGTATCATACAATAAAAGGGAGGAGACTTGACTAGCTGATTGTAATTACAGAAAGTAAGATAATGAAGCCGAAGGGTTGTTTTTCATTACCTCATTCTGTTTCTGTTACCTTTCTGAGGTTACCTTTGTTACACTTCCTATTAGTTGTAACTGTTTAAAATTAAGAATAACAAAAGTTCCCTCCATCTGGGAGAAACCACTATTCACTTTTTAAAATACAATTTAGAACACTTGTTATCAAGTGTAACAGTGCCTCTTAGAATTGCTTTCGTAAATACTCGTTTCTTAACTGAATTAATGTATTTCTGCCTGTGTTACTATTAGGATATTGAATTAGATACGAAAATTACACAGTTCATCCTTCTTTTTCTCCTTTAGCTATTATTAATTTTTTGTTATTACCCTAAGAACATTATAAACACAGCATGCAAGAAAGCTGCTTGAGATTTTGTGTCATTTCAAGTGTTCTTTACCAACTCCTATTTCCATACTGAGGACAGATATGTGGAGGAGCACTGACTGTTTCTGCATGACCTTTTCTGCCTCTTCCTATAATCATGACTTTCAATTTTCTGCTTAAAGCAGGCACAGCATCACAGAATAGTTGAGGCTGGAGGGCACCTCTGGAGATCATCTTGTTTAACCCCCCTGCTTAACTAAAGCTAGTTGCCCAGGATCATGTCCAGTGGGGTATTGAGTGTCTCTAAGGATGGAGACTTAAAAGCCTCTCCTTTTAGATGATGATTTTTACTGTTCTAAATGATTTGGGAACCTGACCAAAAATTATTTCAGTTCACTGAATGCATCCTTTTTAAAATTAGCTGGTCTTCCTGTAAAAATGTGATTTTTCTGTAGTATGTGCATTGTATTCTTACTTAAGATTTTTATCTTTTTTAACACTTAAAATTCTAGTTTGTATTGAAGGCCACTTCATCTCACCTTCATGTATACTTAATTCAGAAAAGGAATATACTAGTTACCATTTTTGTATAAAAATATGAAGTTAAGATGGTAAAAAGTTTGAGTAAATACATGATTTTAAAAAAAGTTTTAGAATCAATGCTAGTTTAAAAAAAAAAAAAAAAAAAAGTCACAGCTGTAGTGCAAAGACTTCAATAAAGACCAGGGACAATGTATGCCCGTGTGTGTTTTGCTGTTACCACATGCTCAAATGTATTTCAGGCTTGCAGTTGCTGGCAAAAAAAGCTGTCAGTGGATGAGCTTTTAAGGGCTGCAGGGTGCCTGTGGGAAGGAAGAGCATTGGCGTACTGTAATGTCTCACTTAGCGTTCAGTATTCATTGCAAATTACTGTTGGGGATTTTTTGAGGTTATGGGGGTTTTTGTGCGATTACCAACTAAAATGAATCATTCTTTTATTGGGAAATAGCAGATAATTGAGAATATTATTAAAATTTTATTTTCCTGTAACTGACTGAAATTAGGATTAAAATTGATCATGTAAACCTTTTCATCCTATTAAGCAAATGGGAATTGCAGATTAAGTCTAAATTGCCAACTAGCAATTCCACCTGCAGGCCTCAGCTCTTAACTAGCTAGCTTTTTGCATTAGCATCATGCTATGAGTAAGCAGGCTCGGCATGGAGCTGAGCTCCCTTCTGTAGTTTTTGCCTTCTTGTGGCTTGTAGGAAGAAATTTACAGTAGCAAGTAACCTTTCCATTTTATTTTTGTAGGTTTCCAGAAAAAAACAAGGCAAAAATCTGGTAAATTTGCCTCTGATATCCAGTTGGTATCAAAGAGTTCAAGAAGTACCTGGAGTAAAGAAAGCTGCTAGCAAATGCAATATGGAGCTTCTCCAGCTTCCAGAGTTGATGTCTGCTCCAGAGGAAGAGCTGCAAGACCTCTCGTCAGTTCCTGATGAATTAGAAGAGGACAATGAAGACAGTCATTTTATAGGTGGTCCAAGGCCAACTATGGCTAAGTTAATGGTAATTTAAGCTTTTTAATGAGTTATTTTTAATAGTAATACTCTGCTTGGTTCGATATAGGTGAAATTCATTAGAATTGCAGAAGCTAAGTCTGACAGCCTTGAACAGCTTAATACATTTTGCCAGTCTTCTGTCTGGTATGCATTGTCATAGGAGTTATTTCACTTTTTTGTTACGTTATGATATTTGATCAATTCAGGAATTGAGCAAAGATAAGACTGCTGAAAGCCCTAGCAATAATTCTGAATAATCAAAATAACTTTTTGTTTGAATTGCAATATTGTATTCCTCTTTTAAAGATATTTATATTAAAGGATGACAAAAAAAAAAAAAAGTTGCTTTTATGTTTGGCTTCGTTATTCTATCGTTTCTGTTGGGTTTTTTGCTATTTGATTATAGCATTTTACGTCTGGGAACTCTAATGATTTTTGTTAAAGTAAACTTGCCATTATGTTCCATAACTCAAATTTTTTGCATAGAGCCTGACAGCATTTCCTGAAGAAAGTTATCAGGACTTGCTTGTGAAAATGTGAGAAATACTTTATATGGGATTCAAATTAATGTGGAGTCAGCTGCCTCTTTAGTTTCAGTTAGGCCGAAAGTGTTGCATAGTTTGATTTGATGCCATTAAATTCAGTGGGAATTTTGCTACCAGCTTCAGTGGGTAAAGGATCAGGGTCTTAATTTTCTTTCCCCCTTTCACACAGGAAAATGGTATTGAAGCAAAGTTTTCTCCTCACCCGTGCCCCAACTGGACCCTAGACTGGACCAGTCTCCCATCTGCAGTCAGTCCTGGAGAAGGTAAGGGGTTTTACGTATGTTTGTATGTATTTAGCAGCACCTTCTTCTGGTGAAGCTACTTAGCTGTTTCATAGGAAAATATGTCACTTTTCAGTGTATTTCAGAGCTCTGTAAAACAGATAAGCAATTTAAAATCTGTTCTAAAATTCAGCCTGTTTGGGACATGTGGTGAGATGACTTTCCACAGGTCGTCAACAGCTGATGACCAAACTGGGAATAAAAGCTTGACCTTGATTCCTGAACCATATTTTTTTCCACTGTTTCCTACTTTTCTGAACTTTTCTGCATATCTAAACCAGTGAACTCTGCCTACATCATGTTAATATAATCAGGATGAATGTTGTACATGGACGATGTCTCCCAGAGTACAGCAGCTGATTTTATTCTGATGAAAATAATATGCATTAGTAAAGTTTGGTAGCTACACATGAGTGAGTCTTCACTTCTGTGGCAGTGTTCCCTGCCCTGTAGGGGTTGTTTACTTTGCTGGATTGCAGGGCAGTCTGTTGCCTAGTGGCTATAGTTATACAGAGGAAAAACTGATTTATCACAATGTTTGTGTTTTCATCAGTGTTCTGAGTATTGAATACCTCTTCCACCACACAGTAGAGTTTCCTCTAAAAGGTCTTATACATACAGCCAGACAGGAAGAAGTTAATGGACAGTAACCCCTTTGTACAGGGAAGGAAAAGCTTTGTGTTCTTTTGTGTAAATAAGGTACTTATCTTAGATACTGGAGTCAGTCTAGCCTCAGTGGCAAAGAACTTCTGATTTAAAGAATACAGAAAAATACATGCAATATATAGATGCTCTTCAATGACCAATATGTGATGACCGATGTGATGACAGGCTATAAAAATAAGATCAATTTTGAAGTTGGTTTCCTCTGTTTTGGTTCTGTGAGTAGTTCACAAAGCCATGACAAAACCCTCATGTGTAATGTGAGTAGATTTATGGTTTTATATAAAGTATCCATCCTTCTAACGTGAACTGTTTTCCCCTGGTTATATCCTGAGAGAACTCTTTTCTGAGAAGTTGCACACTCTGCTTTAATTATTGACTCTTTCTTTCCTTTAGGAAGGGAAGAAAAAAACAAAACTTGGGTTTGTGTCTGTCAACATTGCATCATACTTCTTCAGACTTCGTGGGTGTTTTGGATATATTACTTCTGTTAAAATAGCTTTGTAGTCTGACTGCTGAAGTGCCCAGGGAGAATTATATGTGTTGAATTTCTCTGACAAGTTCCAGTGTTTTGTCAGAAGTGAATAAACATTTTTGCTTATTTCCAATGCTCAGGTTTGGGGCTGTAAGTTTTAGTTCATACTTTTGTCAAGGTATCTCTTTTCTTCTATTGGAAAGAAAATTTTGAAAAAGATGCATAACATACAAAACCACATAATGAATGTACATTTAGAAATTTTGTGCTGGAAGGAATCTCTTGGAGTTATTTTGGCTGAGAGAAAAATCTACTCCTGCTGCTTCCTGCTTGTGTGTGCGCTCACTTTCTCTTTTTTACTGTTTGCTGAAATAGTTACTGATGACATCAATATCTGAAATCGCTTTTCAGTTCAATTTTGGGGAAGCTCAACAAGCTAGCTCAACAAGGTGCTGAGAGAGAGATTTTGCCTCCTTCCACCCAGCATCACAGTGATGCTGATACCATTTTCTGACTTAGGGAATCTCCAAATGGTTGTGCTTTTAGTCCAGGAGCAAGAAAGTCACATAGAATAAAAAAGAAATTTCCTGATATGAGAATTGATTTTGCTTTTCAGTTTAATATATCTACATGCTCACCTATGCTGTTCTAAGTGATACTGTTCTCTGTTTCCTGATTCTTTTGCTAGTGCAGCCTAATCATTGTTATATGAATTGAATTCTCAATATTTTACTTCTAAATACTACCTGGCACGCTAAGAAAATAGCCACTGAATCTGACAGCATTTTAAACTGGATTTGAGTAGTGCAATTCAAGCTTTCAAACAGATTACTCTTATAACTGGTGAATAAATTTCTTCTTACTGATGTTCATAGCAGTTGAGACAAAGTAGAGAATGTTTCAGTCAGAACTCACTTTGTTTTTTATCCACAGTGAATTTAATTTGCTGTCAAATCTTAATTTAATATCATACATGATTTACTATCTTTGCTTTGTCTCAGATTAGATAACTTGGAATTTGTTATATGTATGTGGAAGTTCTTGAATTGAATTGTTCAGTCTGTTTGTAAATCTAATTAGACTACCTTGCTGTCACAGCTATCTACTACAGAAAAGAATTACTGGTGATTGCAGTTCTAATGTATTATTTAGATTATTCATTTAAGGTTTTGGGGGTTTTTTTGATAGGGATTACTTACTGTTGCAAAACTGCAGGTTATGACATCACAGTTTGCATTTCATTTGCTTAGTCTTATTTCTGAAGCAGAATGAGACACTTAACTATCTGTTAATTCTAGTCTTGATGCAATTTTAAAAGGTATTTGATTGACCCAAAATGGAGTCATATTTGCACTTTAGATATCCTCCAGCGTTTAAAAGTCCTGCCATTATGTCAATTACTTCTAAAATATTTAGCTTCTGAAGTTTTGTGTGTTGGCCTTGAGACATATGTGAATCTGTAAGGCTTCGTGAGCATCTGGAAAGTATTTGAAACATTGCAAAATACCCAAAAATGTAGTATCTTAATGCCCTCTGTAAGTGTTAATACTCTAGGATATTGTAGCTGCTGAGTTGTTGTTACAGACTTCCACTTTTGGAAGGAATTTAACACCAAATATTGGATTACAATATGTAAAAATGCAAATAAATAAAGCTAGATCACAGAATTGCAGAATAGCCTTGTTTGGAAGAGACCTGTAAGATCATCAAGTCCAACCATTAACCCAGCACTGCCAAGTCACCACTACACCATGTCCCTCAGCACCTCATCTACACGGCTCATAAATACCTCCAGGGATGGGGACTCCACCACTGCCCTGGGCAGCCTGTGCCAATGCCTGACAACCCTTTCAGTGAAAACAAATCAAAAGAAATGTATGTATTTTACAAGTGCAGCTTGCTCTTATCAATTAATGGAAGATATATAGCCCTACAACTTTGTAGTTGGTCCTATGCATAAGGCCAATTTTTCGTAAACAAGTGCATTTTAATGGATTGTGTATAAACGCAACTCGAAATGAAGCATGCCAAGTGTTTTATTCCTAGTAAACAATTGATTGATTCCTAGTAAACAATTGATTTGGAGAAGTATTTGACTTGAGGAGGTGAAATCTTCCATGTATGAATTGAAAAAAGCCAATATGGAAAAAGAAAAGGCCTTTCCCATCTTCTGTGTCTAGCGCACAGGTGTAAAAAAGGGTGTTAATCTATTGCAAGGCAAGGCAAACCTGCCTGGATGAAGTGCAGAATGACTCTATCAAGTTTGTTTTTTATTTATGCCTGCTTTGTGATCTGCAGCAAGTTGATGGCCAAATTTTAACAACTATATAAAACTGTCACAGAAAGGCCTGAATAAAGTGATACCCTGATTGATACTTGCCCCGTGTTTGCATTCAAGTTTTCAGACTTTTGAGAAAGTTGCTAGAGTTTTAGAATGCTTAGCTTTTAAAACAGGATAAAATTTGGAAAGCCTCTGTATCTACTTTTCAGGGATAAGACTGTCCCTGAAATGATTGTTGAGAAGCAATTTCTTGCCTTAATTCATAAGCCACAAAATAATAATATTCTCTAAATGTTTTGGGCTTTTTTTTTTGAGGGGGGAAAGAGAAGCAGAATTCAGTAAATACAGGTGTATAATATTTAAAAGATTATCTTTATGTTGTTATCTTTTCCTAAATAATTTATGTCAGCTGAGAGTTTGATCTTCAGTGATTTTTCCTTTTTTAAAGAGGCCTGCTTTTATTATTAGGAGTATTTTAATATATGCATGAATATGAATCTTACTAAAGGTGCCATATTCAGTTATTTATGTACGTATAGAGTACAGAATGTTCACATTAGAAGTAGAGAGCTTGTCTGAATTACAGAAAGAATAGTGGCATGAGGACAAAGCTGCTCTCACTGTGCCACCTTTCTTTGTTTGGTACTGGTGGTAATTTTTTCCCCAGAAGAAATGCTGCTTTTTTGGGATTGGGATATTGATTTATTTAGTAAAAACATAAGTGGTATGGTTTGAACATAATTTCTGATGATTATCTCAAATAATTTGAGTATGATAAGAAATTATGAGTAAATCTAGTATGTGGCTTTGAGAATTGATACCACAATATGTATGTCCACATGAAGAATACAAAATGTTCTTAAAATTATTTTTAAACAAACTGTTTATAAATTAAGAATCTGGAGAAAAAGCTCTTGACAGTATATGTCTGCAGAGGAATTGTTTGTCACAATGTCTTATCCTCTTTAGGAACACATTGTTGAAACCCCAAGGCAGTGAAACTTGCTTCCCTCTAGAAGTAGGAACTTTGTGTTGACCCATAGAGCTAATGCTTACATTTTCTTTGTGGCGCTAATTATTTGCAAACCAGGTTTTGTTTTTAACCTCTGTCCAATGTAACATAAGGTTACTGTAATAGATATATTTTTCTGGCAGAAAGGAAAATGAATTATAGGTGTTTGGCTGACACTTTGTTGCACTGGAATTGTTAAAATACCTTGCAAAGGCAAGAGTATTTTCCTTCATTGGCAAAAATTAATCTGCTAAATAAAAATTCACTGGGATGTGGACCTGAAAAAGGTTCTTCTAGTTGGACAGCCATTGATCTTGGAGATCCCATTTATGTATATTACTCCAAAGCAATTTGGTTTGTCCTCTGGGGTCAGCTCTCAAGGAGAGTTCTGAGTTCATTCATCGTAAGTGCTTTGCAAATACTGAGTACTGTGTCAGTAATTTGCTTCTCTGCATACTCTCTCTCCATGCCTACTCTCCTTTCCTTCTCTGTCCATAAAAATTGATTTTTATAGGACATTTTATAAGAAACTTGTGCTAGGCTTTGAGAAAGCATGGGTAAACAAAGTATGCAGAGGAATTTATTTCAATAGTTTTACTTCCTCATCTGCTTTCTGTGAGACATCAGCTTAAGTTTTTCTTCCATTTACAAATTAACAATACAAATATAGGCTGGCTTAGGAGCTGCATTTCCTTCGTCAAATGGTAAATTAGCATAATCGAAACAAGTGTCCTCATGATGCCTATTCATCACGATTGACCAATGTCACTTTTCAGAGTGATCTCTAGTCTAGATTTCCAGTGTGCATAATTTATGAATTAAGGCATCAGCTAATTCGTCTACAGTTGAGATATAACCTCTAGTCTTTCTTTGCAGACTAAATATACAAGTACTTGTGAAGCTATTTTTAAAATTAATTTACCTATTTACTAGGATGTTATTTTGTAAAATGACTTCTCAGGACCCCAAACTCTCCCCAGCTCCCCATACTCCCCTACCTTGTCCAATAACTCTATTATCTTTTATCTGGACAGGATCTGAAATATTAATCTAGTAACAAATGCCTACATACGCTGTTTCTTTAGATCAGTAGCACTCTTTAAAATATATGAATTGATAAGTTTAAAGCTAGATAGAAAACATAATCATCTATACCTGTCTCCTACCTGATTCTGGCTATAAGCTAAATTTGTTATTGGTTGTATCAAGGAGAGTGATTCATAGAATGATAATAATGTTTAAAAGATACCTGGTTGAAGGAAGAGTTGTGGGTTCACAGTATAATTTTATTGCTCCAGAATGGAGAAATCGGGTGGACTAACAAGAATAAAACAATGTTTACAATTTTAATTTAGAAACATCTTTAAAACTTAAGAACCTTTAAATAATGCAGGCTAGAACAATGACACAGAACATAGTATTATAGTCCTGTGGAATTAACTGATGTTATACCAGAAAACAATCCTAGAGGATCAGTTTTAGCTTCAGCTTCCAGAACTGGTATTAAGTAAAAGATACTTTGATGTAGCATGGCCCCTCAATTGAGAAGATACAGAAACTTCTTAACATGGCAGAAGAAAACTTTGAGAACTTTCAGCCCTCATTTATCCTATACAAAATTAGCTTTATTGAAAGGAAGAAGGAGACATCAATGAGCTACGATGAGATTCTTGATTTGAATCATGAACCACTGAAAATCCCGGCTTCTGACAGTTCTCTGTATTTTGGATGTAATGTTGATTTCTTGGGTTTTACCCTTATGCCAAATGACTATCAATCATTCTCTGACTTCACATGATTAGATATTACTAGTGTTTTCATGATTGCTGCGCTTTGTTTTTTACAACATTGAACGAAAAGAGCATTAAATGATGTAATTATCTTTTTACCAGTTTGAAAGTTTGTGACTTTCTGTCCTTATTAAAATTGTTTGTAATTACTAACAGAACTGACTGACATAATAACTGTGGAGTAAATGCTTTATGAGATGCAGAGTTACCTGATTTGAAATTGTTGTCATGATTGATCCAATGTATCCAAGTTGTTTCTAGGATTATTTTGTGAAGATAGGTCACGGTTATTTTATTTTGTTCTGCTTTTTATATTGATACTACCTTTGGAATATTTTAGGCTTGAGTGATGCTTTCTGAGATGCAAATACATGATGCTTAAAAATCAAAGCTGTTTTAGGGAATCTGTTATAAGAATTTTTGCTAATCAAGAGATACAATTATAAGTTTTAAATTAAATGTTAAAAGCAACAGTGTTTCTAAAATTAGATTCAGGCAGTCATTTATTCTGTAAAACAAAAAGAGTTAAAAGAAACACTTTCAAGTTCTCTATTTCTCTTCCAAGCCTGTCAGAACTTTTTGAAAGACTTTGAAGATTTATTTTTTCTAATAGTTTTGTAGCCTATTTCAGTGTCTCAAGCATCCTGAAGCAGGAACTCATCCTTCTTCTTCAACTGATTTTTCCGTATCAGACAGCTCTTTGCCTGCAAGCCACATGGGTAACAATCCAAGGGAAACACAACTGAAGCTGCTTCTCATTAACCTCTCCTTAAAGTTATAGTTTTGCTGCACTCATTTAAATAAGTTTAAACCACATTTATGATTGTATTGTATTTTGCAATTCAAGATCTGGGAAAGCTGCAAAGGCAATGGAGCCAGGTTGCTTCATATAAATACTCGAGAAGTAAATAATTTTCAGTAACAAAGGGAAATGCTCATGGCTTTAATGTAGGCAACATTGGTGTTTCAGGTGGTAAGTGTAAGAAAATGAAAGCTTCTTGCTACAATTTCACTCTTCTATGTGGCTTATCTTAAAAAGAGGATTCTTGTAAAACTTTAGATTTAATACGTGACTTCTTTGGGTCTTTTGACTGTTCTGGCATTGCATAGTTGGCCTGAGGACAATTTTGATGGGAGCTTGAATGCAGTTACTAATTGGAAATAATAAATTATCCATGTAATCAAAATCAGATAACTTGTCTATTGCGGTATTGTTCCTACTATTACTGTCTTCTCCCTCCATTTTTCTTTTATGATTGTCTGGGTTACCAAACTAAGCAAGGGAAAGGAATGCATTATTTTATATTTTTAAGATGCCTATTTGGAGACAGGAGGCAAACCTGTTATATGACTAAGTTAAATTAGTAAGTAATAATGGTTTTACTGAAATGAAGACTTTTTGGAAACATAGGTTTATATGCTGTATGAAAACAATGCATCTGATTTATGAGGGATACAAGTACAGTACATTTATTTTTGCTCGAAGTCTGTTGAATTTAAGGATGTTTTGATGTAAATGACATGCTTATCAGCCTCTGAAATATTCAAAATCTGCAAAGAAAACCCAGCAGTTGCCAGGGTATCTTACTGAAAATCTAACTAGAAAGAATAATATCAAGTATTAACAGCTGCATTTTGTTTCAGCTGCATTTTGATATCCACAAACACATTCTCATTGGTGTTTGGCCTGTTCTGTAAGAAATTATTATGGTGAGGGTGATTGACAGACATCCCATATGGTTGATAATCATACTGAAAAGTGTCACCTTTGTTTTCATGCCTTGCTTTGTGGAGTAAGTTTAAACCCTTAGAGAAGTACTGAAGACCTAGCCCTTCATATTGACTATCCCCTCTAACAGGAGTTCAGGTTTTGATAAAGTGTAATCCCTAGAGGTATGGTTTTACAATTCACAGGTCCTTGTTAATTGTGAGTTTATTAGGTTTCTGAGAGATTTGTTTTATAGAATACAGTATATAAAGTTCAGTGGAGACATTTTTTAGTCCCGTTGTGGTTTGTATTTGTTTACTGAGCATGTCTAAAGAATTAAAATTAAATGCTGCAATTTGCCAGTTGAAATGTTTCAGGGTTTTATGATTTGGGAACTGAAGACATTTCTTAATTATTTGGTTTTGTAAATTCACAGTAGTCTTAGTTCTGACAGTTAAATTAAAGCATGTTCTTGATTAATCATTACAAAGTGTCTGCTTTTGACTGTCACTGGCCTAAGATGGCTATGTGTAGATAGAATTGTGTGTGATCTGCCCCAGATAGAAAAAGTAGTTTTATTATTTAGGGGAGGTTTAGATTGAATATTAGGCAAAAATTCTTCACTGAAAGGGTTATCAAGCACTGGCACAGGCTGCCCAGGGCAGTGGTGGAGTCCCCATCCTTGGAGGCATTTAAGAGCCGTGTAGATGAGGTGCTGAGGGACATGGTGTAGTGGTGACTTGGCAGTGCTGGGTTAATGATTGGACTTGATGATCTTAGAGGTCTTTTCCAACCAAGGCTATTCTGTGATTCATTAGACTGTGGGGTTTTTTCTTCCCCTTTTGCCTCTGAAGTTCTCACTGAATAGGTCAAAATAGACTTTGTCTGCTACCGTGGGGAAGAACTAAAAGCCTATTTCAGGAGTTTTGCGCTTTGCACCAGTAGATGTGAACTTTTCAACAGAGTATGTATAGTGTTCAAATTTACAGCAAATTCATTTTTATACCTTGTCCAGTTTTAAATCTGTACTTACCTGGTATTCAGCATGGTTTTGTAATGATGTGCCCGTTTTTGGAATACAAATTCCTTTAAAAACCTTTGGATGCCGTCTAAAAACTTGTAAAGATGTGTAAAGAAATTATGTCCTGTTTCTGCATAAGCAAGTGAAAAGATTGTGTTTACTTCACTGGGGCCAATATTTCTCTTTCTGAAAGATCTGTTTTAACTTTCCAAATATTTTAATCAAATGTAGTAATGAATTCCATATGTATTAGCATATTTGTATTAATTACAAAGATTTAGGAGGGGGAGTTAATGCCTTTCTTTGTCTCCAAATATGCTGAATAAGCTACTGGATAAAAAGTTAAATTGTTGATGACATTGGTCTTCATAATTTTTTTCCGGAATATACTAATAACTTAGTATTCCAGTTGCTGTACATTTTAAATGGATCTTTTGTAGCACCAGCATTGTCTTTAAAAGAGATACTGCATCTGCTTTGGTATTCTGGTATGTCTTGCTGTAAAATGTCTTTGAAGATTGTTCTGTAAGTTTTCTCATTAAACTTAAATCTCAACTAGATAGATGATATGGTGTACCCACTGTATAGCTTGTGTCCTGTATCATCCATTTGCCATATCTGAGAGTAAGGAGATTCAGAATTCATATAGCTATGTAGCATTATCAACACAATGATTTAAAGTGAGTTTTTTCCCTTTCTTTGCAGTATTTTTATAGGTCACTTACTTACATTGTTGTTTTCTACACGTTGTAACTGAGGGACAGCTGAGTTTTAAGTGTTATCAGCTCAACTGTTAAGTGAGCATGACTGATCTCTGTTTCTGCTACAAAGCCTAAGCAGTCCTTTCAAGCAGAATCATCAGGACACCTTTGTTACCTCTGCAACAGCATTTTGGCTTTTTCACTTTCTTCAAAGTGTGGTGTTGAGCTGTGCAATCTTTCTTCCAAGACAGAAGTGTGAACTGGTGGAGTGGAATCAGTTTTTCTTTGCTTTTTTTGTGTGTGACTTTTGAAGCTTAAAATATTTACAAGCCACAGAAGGGCAGCAAAATCTGTTGGGAAAAGAAACTGTATCTGGATGGATGAAGCTGTGCGCTGTGACTAAGGAGCCACCCAAGAGGAAGATAATATTTATGTGGCAGCTCTCAGCTCAGTAACCTCTAACCCCAAAATCTGAGACATTTTTTTTTCTTCAAAGTAGAGTTAATGTTTTAATAGTTGACGTATTCATTGTGTTGGGGTAGGACCTCAAAGCAATAATTGCAGAGTCTGTTGTGCCAGATGCTGCATAAACACCTAGCAGGGTAATGTCTTCTGCCTTGAATGTTTTCAGGTTTGAGGAAAGAGGTAACAGCTGAGCAGGGAATGATAGAGGAGGAAAGTTGATCAGCTCAACTTCTACTGGAGTTGTAGATCCTTTGGGATAACGGAGAATGCTGAGAAGATATTTGTAAGAGCATGAGGTGCTAAATGGGAATTTCTGGGAATTTTTTCCTGGCACATATGTAATGACATGAGAAGAATTGTGCTAGTGCTTTAATTTTTTTTTTTTTAATTGGTGAATAAATGCTGCTATAGTTCAAGGGCCAACATGCTGGTAATTGAAAAAGATAGTGACATTGAAGGATAGGTTATGACTGGAATTCAAAGGAAAGGGAAATAACTTGTTGGATATGATAGAAGAAAAAAGTATGCAGATGAAGGGATGTAAAGAGGTGAATTTTAAGCAACTAACCAGTAATATTTTTTTCTGTAGCAGCATTCTGTGCACGTGAGAATATTTGACTCTCTTCATTAGAAGGGGAGGGCGGCAATCAGAATGTGAAACGTCTGCCTAGGCTATACAAGCATTTGAAAATATTCCCCAGAAACAAGTCAAAAAAGATTCTCACCCTTAATTGAACCTCTCATAACTTTTCTTCCTGGTATAATCTTGCTTTCAAAATAGGAAATGTAGGCACTGAGGAATCATCTCGAAGTTAAGATCAGAAGATGAGAAGGAAGGTATAGTCTCTGCTTGGGCACAGAAAAGACTGCAGCCCAGAGAACAACTGAAGCTGAATCTGGGTGTTTCTCTTTGTTCTCTTCCTTGGTGACAAAATACTGCAAACGTATCAAAAGACTTTGTGTTGTTCTCACTCAAGTTTATTGACATCCACTCATGTTTTATTCTGGGGATAGGTTCTTTAAAAACATTTTTTGTTACTGATTCGGGAGGGAAGGAGGAAAGGATTTGTTGGAAGTTGAAGATCATTTCATAATGATTTACATTATATATTTTTTTAATGGTCTTTGGAGAACCCAGTAAATTATTTGTAGATTATTTGTGAAAAATAATTCAACCTGTGTTCTTGGTTCACAGTTTTTTATTTTACTGGATTACTGAAACTCTATTAATCTCTCTTAGTATTTAATATCCTTAAGGAGTTATTTCTAAGACTACTGGTTGTTTCCAGAGTTTGTGATTGCCCAGATTTTATGTCAATTCATAAGTGATCATAATAAATAAAATGGAGGTTTATTTTGTGATTATTAACTAGACAGTTTTCCTTCAGAAATAGACAAACATGTTTGGAACAACCTTATTTTGCAGAGTCAGAGTTTTGTATGTTGGGGAGGTGGGACTGCCTCATTGTAAGGTAGAAAGCATATCGCTGTGGAGGTACTGTCAAGTTTTGTGCAACATTAGTGAATTTCTGTAAGCTCTTTATTGACATTTTACAGGGAGTTTATGAAACACAACATATTTCATGGAGGCAATACAATAGGCTTGTGTATATAAAACATACTTTTAAACTAATGTTTCTGCTAGAAACACAAGTCTTGTGTATACTCTTAAAGGTAAGTATTGTTCAAGTGGCTGCATATACCTTCTTTTTTAATCCCCCGATCTTTTATCCGTTGCAGATTTGAGGAACAGATTTTGTTTCAAATCCATAAATCACTTGTGACAAAATATGAGATAAGGAGGATTTTTTCTGTCAAAGTTACTTATAGTTTCCATCTGCATTGTCAGTGTTTTTATATTTCCATGTTAAGAATCGTGAAGTATTACTTGATTTGGATACAATTCCACATTAGGTCAGGAGTTTCATTTTAGTTTTTCCTGAAAGTGAGTTCCTAGGCCAAATTTGTGCAATTTCAAGGAAGACAGTACTGCTATGTTTAAGAAAAGAACCCCAAACCTAATAGTGGAAGAAAAAAAAAACAGTAAATTTGAGTGATTCATAATCTGAGTAGTCTGATACTCTCAAAGCTTTTAATTGCACAAAGGGAAGGCCAGACTACTGTATATTTAGTGTTTTAGTGAAGGTGATATTAATTATTTTGTACTTGAAATGCATCTTCTCCAGATGGTCTGGAATAGCTTCTGAAAAGTTAATTTTTGGCGCATGTCTCATGTCAATTTTCTGGCATCTTACCATAGCAATATCAAAAGGAATTCACATACTTTAAAAACTTTTAAAGTATTGAAGAGCAAAGGCAAGTAGGAAATTCAGCTGTTTGTAGAGTTATCTTGTAACTGTAGAAGAATTGGGAGAATAATCCCAATATTAAAATCAGTCAAATCTAGTCTCAAGCAATAAAATTTGTCCCGTCTTGTTGTGGAACATTAATCTGAAAATCCAGGGATAACAGAGAGAGATATGATGCTTTTATTTCAGTTTTTGCCAGGAGGTTACTTTTAAAACTTCTGCAGATCTGTCAGGGTGTTACAGGGTTTTTTGTTGATGTTTAAATCACTTGTGTAAGTATTGTGAGTAGACCAGCTGAAATAGTATTTGTTTAGTTGTTCCATCAGCACACTCTAACTGGAATTTTCTAATGTGTCTGATTAAGTAATACTTTTGAATATCCCATTTGCAGATCTTTCATGTGTCCTTGCATTTTTAGTTGTAAGAAATAAGAAAAAAAATAACATCCCCTCACCCCTGAAGACTAAGATACCTCTTAGCAGTATAAACTGTCCTGAGTGCTTCCATGAAGAAATACTAAACAGGACAAAGTACTTATCTTGGCTCTCAGCAGTTGCATTACATGTTTTCTTCAGTCCTTCCTTTGTTAGGAAGAGTTTGCTGGGAAAAAAAAATGCATTACAGAATCACAGACCTTCCTTTCTGTCCTAGACTTTGTACCTGATATTTTGAAGACTTCACTGAAAATTGGCTCAAATTGTAAATGGTTCAAGGCTGTACATGTGAAGCTGAAGACTGTGTATGGAAACTGGCTTCCTTTCCTTATCCTTTGTCTGTTTAAGGCCTCAGGAAATATTGGTATATGTCATGGACTTTCATGAGTGAGCATTTCACGCTGCATCCTGGATGAGTTCATGTGTTTTGCTGCAAGTTCAGTGGGACTTAACTAGGCAGTATTTTTAGGAAAGAACAGGCTTATTTTGTGCAAGAAAAAAGGCAATTTGTAGAGATAACACCATGAATCATGCCTCATATTTCCATTGTAGTTTACAGTAATATTGGGTATGTTTTTCTTCAAATTTTATTTATCTATCTGTATCATTCTTATGTTTCTGTATCATCAACAGAAGCTTCTTGTGTCTGCGTTGCCTGTTCTCAAAATGTGTGTTTCAATAATGTGAATAGGGATTTGGTGTTTGTAGCTCATACAGGGGAAAGAATGTAATTAAATTTTTGTTCAGAATTAGTAACTTAAAAAATGAATCAGGTTATCAAGTATACGTAGGTAAGCTTGAGAAACCAGACTTGCTGCACAAGATAAATTTTGTAGACTTTGATGACAAATTTGACATTAATATGGATAAATTTATAACGTTTTTCGTATTTTAAATTGATGATTTAGGCTTTTTTTTTTTACTTATATTTTTTAGACCTTGTCAACTGTACTAGAAAGAATTATTGCTTTTACTTCTATAAGCTTCTTACTACTGCTGCAGATCTAAGTGTGAGTGAATTTAATTATTTTTCCGCTCTTTAGAGGTTGCAGTATCTATATTCCTCCACATTGTCTCAACATAGGATCATAGAATCATAGGATCATTTTGGTTGGAAAAGGCCTTTAAGGTCATCAAGTCCAACCGTTAGATCATCAAGTCCAACTGTTAAATGGCAAGCATGTAAAGTGAGTGCCTATGCACATGCACACTCACTTTTGCATAGTAAAGAGGAACATCTTGAAGTCATTCTTCATCTGTGGTTCTTTCTTTTTGATGAGTACATTTTCACATCCTTTGGCTAGATACTTTGGATTTTTTAAAAATAGATACACTTGAAGGGTGAAGAATGGAGAATTTTTATTTTCAAAAGCAGAAGTTAACAGTTTGCTTGAAGGCTTTTGTTCACGAAAGACGGCTGTTCACAGGTGTTGATGTTGCTTGCTGAATGGAAGCGAACCCTTTTGATTCTGAAATCTGAAAAAATATTTTAGTTATATTCATTTAGTTCTATATTCTGTTTGTTCTTGTGCTATGTGTCTTCTTGAAGACATGACTTTAAAGTGTACTCTGAAAAGAGCACTGCAATGTACTTCTACAGTATAATGCTGCAGAACAGTCCAGGTTAAATAAGAGAGAATGCCTCAGTCCTGTCACCATGACCTTGGTCATGGGTGGCTTTGATGTGACTTCCTTCATTTCCAGTTTGTGAATATTTGCTTATTGTGAGCTTTCTAATTGTAGTAGGCATCTGTTGGTCTGCAGAGTTCTAAGGCTAGGAACTTTTCTGTTGTTTGTATTCCTGTAGTACTTAGGTTTCTCAACAGAAACAATTATTTCACTGCCAGATCTCTTTGTAGTGCAAGTCTGGTCTGAATTGGCACGCTACTGAATCTGTGACAAATTAGCACACAAGTTGGAACTTGTGCCTAGATATGTCATTTAAGGTCACAAGGTGATATCAAAACAATGCTTTGCAATATGAGAAAACTGCATTTTTTGTTTGGTAGTAGTGGCACTTAAACATGATTTAATAACTTGTTAAGCTTCCATCTGACCTAGAATCCTTTCTGGTGTTTAATACTGTATGTACCCATAATTAGAGTCCTTATTCCAGGAGAGCTTGTTGTCTGGTGAATCTGTCCCTTGTTCTTCCTAGAAGAGTCAGATTCTGCCACTTGTTTCATATATTGAATTGTTCTTTGATTTCACTTGGTTCATTTCCAGGGTAATTTCCTAAGGAAGAAAAGAAAAGGATGTAGAACTCATCAGAGAGTTATGGATATCTCGGTTCTTGTATCAAGTCCTTCTTTGCTTTCAATATTGAACATCTGAAAGGATGTGTGACCAGTCTGTTCATTTCACCATCTCATTACTATCAAATTTGTTTCCCACAAACTCTATAAAATCATTTTGTGCCCAACTCTGGACTAACATGAAAACAATGTACTGTTTTGTTTCTTTTGACAATAACTCGGCAGTATGACTGGTTTTGAAATAATTTGGCTGAGATCACTGCATCTCTGATCACTGTAAATCAGTAAATTAAGAAACCCAAGGTGATACTAAAGGGTTTTGTTTTTTGGTTTTGCTTTTTTGAACCAAGCATGTGTATTATGGCAGCAAGTCTTCATCCTGTTGTTATACAAGTAGTTGCAATTGTTTGCTGGACAGTTATATAGATATCTCTGTACATATTGAATTATTAATCATAGGAATGTACATTTTAATCATTTCTCATTACTGACTTCTGTTTTTCTAGAAAATACTGATTGGATTTGTTCATCTTAATCTTTTCTCCTGTTTGATTTATAGAATCAAATTGTGTTGTGTGTTTTCCCCTGTTGTGTGTGCAGCCTCTGAAATAGTTTGTCTGTACCTTAAAAATCTCTTCTACTGAGTGAGTTGTTGCAGTGTGGTTGTTTTTTTTCCAACACAGCTCTCTTTCAGAAGTTTCTTCTGGAAGTGGGAACACTTTTAATTGGGTCCCTTTATTGTAGATGTTTATGTCACTATTGCTGTAGTTTCTAGTTTACAGCTTCTCAACTGTTAAAATTCATCACTGACTTGTGACATTGGGCAGCAGTAATACCCACGTAACAGCTGAGCCACTGGGCTTAGCTGGTGTGCCTGAGGAGGTCTACAAGACTAATATGAAATAGCCCAAACCTGAATGCTGCTTCTATGTTAGTGTACTAGGGAATGACCTATCTTCTCCTCAAATAAAATGGAAACTTTAGGTATGTTTTGGAGTAATGTAAGAATGAATATATGTTAATCATGCTGGGCCCTGAATATTGTGGCTGGGCTAGAGTGTGTGATTTAACTGGTTTTAGCATAATTTTTCCACTCTTGTTTTTTCACCTTTAAAGTTAGGAGGAGGAAGATTCAGGAAAATGTGGGCAGTCCTAGCAAATTCAGTTATTGGCTTAATCTGAAATGCACAACTATTTAATATTGGAATTTACAGCTCTGCCTGTACAATAGCCTAAGAATTTAGGCCTTGCTTTTTGAAGACTATGAAATTCTGATAATAATTTAAATGGTTTCCAAAATAATGAGTTGGAATTTCCAGGCCTAGTTTACCTCTAATCCAGAAACTTGTTACTGGCTGGTGTGGTGTTATATTAAGCAAGTAGCAAGAACTTTTTTTTAATATAAAAGTGTATTTTAAGATATTTATGACATGCTTTAAAATAATTATGTTTGTCTCATATATGAGTGTTTCATTCTTATTTATAATAGACATCTAAAACTGTAAGCGAGTGCTGTGAAGTCTTATAGCAAGGGGTTTTAAAGTTATTTTTTGTATATAACTTTTAGAATCAAGGGTTAAGAAAGACTGTTTACTCTTGAACAGCTTCTGAATTTATACTTGTAGCTGATTTGACCCTTCCTTTAAACATAAAAAGCTGTACAGCTTTTCTGTGTGTGCTAATCCTGAAATTGTTTGCATTCTTTGGTGGTTTCTGTAGCAAACTGGACGTAAGCAAAAATAAATGTCACTATGCTTTAAGTGTAGGAAATGTGGGAGCAAATGCCACATTTACATCCAGATCCTGTAACTTTCTGTAACTTGGTAGTTTCCAAATAAGACATTTGATTTGTTAGTCACTTTAAACTTAGAGTTTTATTTTCTCTGTCACAACACTCACCAAAGATCTTTGAAAATAAATCTGGCACTTGAAATTGTGAGAATTTTTTCCATATTTTTTCTCCAGGTTTGCAGAACTTCTAGTTCTTGTAATAGTCTATGGGTCAGATAGTTTTGGACCTCTTTGTGAAACAATTGTTGATGGTGCTCATTTCTGTGGGAGGCGGATGCATTTTGAACTAATGTATAAGTCCAGTGAATATTTCATGCATTCTTAAATTAGCCATTGATGATTCTAGTGATTTTTAATTTTTTTTAAAAGTATATAATTGTAAACAGTAAAATTCTTCATTTGAGCACTCCATTGCTTGCCTGTTGAGAGGCTCTGACTTTTTGTAATTCAGATTTGTCATCCCCAAAATGTATTTCAGGTTTATGTAAAGTAACCATAGCCTACTACGCAGGTATCAGTTTTGAGGAATTTTGATAATAGAAATTAATTTTGTTCATGTGGTTCCTCTCAGTTTACCTGATCTAACATATGAAAGCCAACATAAATGGGTATATAGGCATCTTTCAAAGTTGTTAGTGTCCCTATATTCAGTAATGTATTTTTTGAGCACAATCTATTGCTGTACAGCTTTTGTGAAGCATTGCCATAATTCCTTCACTAGATTCTCATCTTATTTTGAAAGACTGGAAATTATTTCTCAATTGAAATAGTCTGTTTCTCTAAAAACAAAACAACCCCCCCCCCCAAAAAAAAACCCCAATTTGAGCTGAGACAGAACAGTTCTTAATTCTGTGTTCTGTGCTGTTCAAAAAACGTTCTGCCAAATCGATTACTTGCCATCTTATCTGCAGCACGTATTTGACATTCCTCCGCTTGTGCTTGTTACTGGATTCTTTGTCCCAGTTGTGATCCCACTTGATGTGTATTGGAATTGTAAATTGCCTTTAGCTTATTTTGGATGATGTCAAGTAAGATGTAATTCAGAACATAAGCCACACCTTCAATCAAACTTTCTTGATGTTTTGTATCATAATTATTCTGTAAACAAAGGTTAGTTTGTTGTTTCTATATTTATGTCCCCCTTTTAAAAAATTATTTTATAGTTAATACGTGCATTTTACATCTCTCTGTTTTTGACTATGGCAGAAAGGTTACAGCTATAGTTGATTCTTGCTTGTAGGGAGCAAGTAGAACATGTGGCAGAGATTATGAATGTTGAACTCCTATTTGAGCTGTAACATCGTAAGTTTTGTTTAAAGATTGGTTTGTAGCTGTTGCAATGGCAAACAGTAGGGCTGAAAATCACTGCAGTAACTTTCCACAGAACATGCTGATTGCTTGTAGATTCAGCTCTGCCTGGTTTTGTGTCTAGTTCAAAACATGCAGGTCTGTACAAAAGTTTCTGCTCATGATTTTGTTAGTAGGGAGATGAGCAGATTTTGTGCTGTATGTTTATCTGATGGTCCTGCAAGGATAAGTTAATCTCTAATAATTAGGTGATATCTCAAATCTAGTTCAAGGCATTTTATGAATGTAGAGCTTTTTCTGCATAAATTCAACATTTTAATAACTACTGTATGGAAATGCTTGCTTAAAAAACAATAGTTTCTTCAGTTAGTTAAAAAGGTATAAGGAAACTTTTTTGGGGGTTGTTTTTTTGGTTTTTTGTTTGTTTTATTTTTAGTAAATGTAATTTTTACAGTGACTTGCAGAACTTATTCTTCCCTACTGCAACCGTGTGTGAACTTTGTTTAAATATAGGAGTAGTCCTGTTGAGGTCATGTAAAAACTGAACGACAAGAGCTTCAGTAGAATCACAGCTTTAATTTCATATTGTTCATTTAGGTGATTCAGTTAGATTTGCTACTGTGCAATACATACAAAGTCAAAGAAATAAATTTTAAGATTACTTAGCGTATTCTTTCAGTTTTGTATCACAAATACGCTACACAGTCAAGTGCTCCATACTGCATTAATTTCCCATTTGATTTAATATTGTTGTGTGTCAGAGAGGAACAGACCATAGTGCTCAATTATTTTTTTTATTTACTTTTCTGAAGTATTTTCAAATGAGTATTAATTAATTAATTAATTTAAAACCCCCAAATAACCTAACCATTTAATATTTCAGTCATGAACTCAAAACAGTTTTATGGAGAAATTAAATTTGATGGAATGTGGTCTGTAGTCCATTGGTAAGACATCTAGTGGCTGCTGCATGAGTAAAACTGGAACCATACTTCATGATTACATTTTTATGTAAAGCTGCAATACAAGAGAAGAAATGGGCTTTACAACAGCCGTTCATTATCAAGGAGTATTGAGCTCTGTTGTATTTAAGGGTGGGAAATGAACTGAAAACCATTGATCACTTAATCTTCCATCCTCAGATTTTAGACTGTAGACTATTTATATTGCACTTCTCTGCCAATATTCACCATTGCAGAGGTGCACGATGGAGGTTGTGGTTACTATTACAGCTCGTGTTTTCTTGGATTTTGTGATTAACAGTATGCCTTACTGAATACTCAGCTATGGATACTCTTATACTCATGTGTAGTCTTTTTTGTCCTATTGTAATAAAACACTTTTCTCTGTAATTGCAATGTAATTCTTTTAGTATAGAGATGTTTATTCTGGCTTCATTTCTTCTCAGTTTGGTTTACTCGAAAAGTGTTTTAATCTAAATAAAATAATCCCATCAAATAGCCTCAAAACAATCCCACTCTTATACCGCAAATGCCCATTTTAAGGATGATATTTGTATAACAATATTGATCAGACTGATGGCTCTTTTCTCTGTAGGTTAGGCTTTGTGCCATGCAGTATATTATTTACTGTCAAAACAGTTTTATGTCTTTGGCCTTGAGGAGAATTTGCTTGCAATATTCCTTCAACTCGCTCTTCTTCAAATGCTTTCTTTATGCTGTGGGTGCATAAGGGCTCAAGCGTCTGCAGAACTTCTGTCTCACAAATATCACAGAAGTACATATGTGCCATGCAGTATTAGGTTGTGTCCATGCAAAGTTGAAGGGTTCCCATGTTTCTCAATTTCTTTCAGCTACTTTGAGGAGCTTTGTTTTCCCGGTAACCTGCTTTCCTGGGATCTTCTCTCCACAATTCCCCACAAAGTTACAGGTCCAGAGAAGTAATTCTGCCTGCCAGTGCCTACATTGTAGGTAGAATGCGATGCAGTAGGAATCTTGCAGATTTTTCTGTGTGGAGTTTGTGAATAGGAAAACTTATGAAAACAGGGTAAAAAAGAAAAAAAAAAAAAAGGCCAACTGTTAACCCTGCTCTGAAGTGACTCTGAAGTAGATGGCTGTGTTGCTGTCTTAGCTTCATATGCATTTGCTTAAGCCCAATTTGGCCATGCCCACACATGAAAGGCAAATTTTGTTCAGATATACCAAACAATCTGTGTATTACAGAGATTTTCTATATCTTGCATTGCTGCTGCTTTGGATTCTGTATTGGTTTTGGCTGTTACAGTGTGAATGTTGTTGAGTGTGAATATACTGAGTAGTTTATATTCTCATATTTCTAGCAGAAGTGGTGCTTGATTTCCTTGATTAGAATAGTAATGAGCAGTGGTATAATTACTGTTTTTCATCAATATATGATGAAGTGTGATTGCTTGCTTGAGAAAATAAAAACTTAACAGTTTTACATTATATATAAAGGAAGAAATTTTAAGGAGGAAGTGGTGCTAAAGTGGCATATCTTTTTATGTTATCCATACATTTTTGAAAGCTAAGTAATTTCTAAAAGAATATATTTTATTTTCCACTTTTAAGTAGTGATTTTTGATTGTCTTCTTTTGTAAATGATGCAAAGCATCCCTACAGTCAGTTATCAGAAATATGTATGTTTATATATATTATAATAGGTTTTACGTGTAAGAACTCTTAGCTGAGGCATTACTTAGCTGAGGCATTGCTGAGGTGTTTCTTAGACAGGTACTGCTGTAAAGTGTATGAACTATTTACTTTTTTTTCAATGCTGGACATCTCTTACCAGAATTTATTAGGTGGTGAAGAGATCTATAGCCATAGATACGTGGTGACCTATTAGGTCAATGTCTGCATCCACATTAAATGATGATGATACAGTAAATGTATCTGTATGATATCCAGTACCACAACTCTGTATCCACAGATGATGATGAAGGAAAAGAATTCTGTGATTTTTGCACTAGAAGGGCAGTATGGCACTTGAACGGGTTGCCCAGGGGCCTGTGATATTTGTCTGCTTATGGTCTTTTAAGACATGGCTAGACCCGGCCAAGTCTTGATGGTAACTCTGTTTGGAGCAGGAGGTTGTACCAGAATAACTCCAGAGGTCTTATCCAAAAAAACATTGCTGTGGTGATTTGTTGTGCTGTTTTCTTTGTGTGTTTTCCAGCTTTTGGCTCCTTTGACATTATACTGGTGTATAAAGTTTGTGTCAGAAACCATTTTCTACACAATGCCCTACAAATATTTGCCGGTTGATATCTTGGGTTTATGTTCTATACTACTCTTGAGTTACCTCACGTTCTTACTATTTTCTTGTGTTTGGTCATGTATTTTTCATTAAGGGAGATGTTTTGCTGAACCTGCCTTCTGGCAATTAGTAGGAGATGTATTTTCTCTTTAAGTTTCTAAAGGCAGATGTTTCTTTAGCCTGAGTCTTTGTTTAGTTGACTGAGCTGATTAATTTCTGTTGGAAAAGCGTTCATAATTTTTCATTTCTGTTGGCTTCAGATCAATTTCTGAAATATTTATGGAAATTCAGCAAGCTATTTGAATGCCTTCAGTCCGTGCTACCCAGTTTTTCTGTCTCTCTTCATCCCCTCAAAACTGCTTATCTAGTTTTGTTGAGGTATAATAAAGTAATTAAAATATACTGGGGAGATGAGAGAGTTCTGCAAAGAACTCAGTGTTTACATAAAGAGCAGGAAGATACTATCATACGTTTCCTCCTTTAAATTAATTAATACAGTGTTTTCGTGCTGTAGATGAGTTTATGTGACCTTACTGTTTAGTTAGATGGCCTTAAGTATGCTGATAGTTTGTACAGTGAACAGAAGTGACGTCTAAAGTTAAGCTGAAAGTACTGCTGTTGGTCCAGCAACCAGCTGTTCAGAGCTGGTTGCCAAGGAAGGACCTAATGAAATCATGTCTTTGTTTCCTAATGTTCTTTACATGTGAAGCCTAGGGGACTGGAGTACAGTACTGGGCTGGTGCCCACAGTTTCATTAACTTTTTCTTCCATTTAAATCCCAGTCTCTGTTTCAAAGGTGATTGAAGAGTTTTATGTTTTTTCCTGGCTATTTGCTTTCATAAACTATGTAAGAATAATACAGAAGGCCACCCTGCAAAAAGCTGCTTAAGACACAAATAAATGGAGCTTTTTGTTATTAGAACCACTGATTAGGCAACAAGTACCAATTGTATACATTAACTGTCTTGGAAACTCAATTTTTGCCTCTGCTTTGGATTTCAGGAGTTCACCTGTGACAATCTTTGCAAGCTTGAGTGCTTTTATTCCTTGTAATATCAGTAAGGAAAGACTCTTCTTTGCTCTTTTGTCAAAGACATGTATGTTTGTATTGGAGAACAGTATGCACAATTAGCTTTTCAGTAGTGTATCTGAAGTGGTCTTAACATTGGATTAGCCAGAATTAAAATATTTTCCATCTTTAGGCGGCTTTTTGAATTGATACTCCAAATTGTCTCTAATTGGTATTTTATACTTGCTCTGAAAATCTTCTAGGAATGTATTTTTTTTGTAAGTACTGTGTAGCATAAGCTGACACTTTTGCATTATTTGAGAGGTATTTCCCCTTATTCATAGCCCTTCAGAAACTCATAAAAACATGTTGAAATTTTATTACATTTTCTTTTTATAACATCGATGTAAAACATTATTGTCCGCATGTTGCATGTTTTTGGCCTGTCATGAAAAATTTCTCTTTATGGCAAGATTGTTTAACTTCACAATCTTTCTGTCATGAAGTTTGCTGTAAAATAGCATTTGTTTGTAATGAATGACTATTGCTGTGAAGTATGATCCAGGTGATCACACCATTGTTTTTATTTATTAAAAAGGAAATAAAAGTCTATATTCTGTTTATTTCATTGGTTTGTCTTCTACTACATTATAATTACTTGTGCTGATTATAGTAAATTTGAGCTTTACCTAATTTAGAAGGATTTGAATGGGTGGTTTGGATTACTGACAGCAATGAAAAGGAGCAGTTTGAACAGTAGCGTTCTGCAGAATGCCCTGATTCTATTAGTGTGTGTTCTATTAGTATTACTTATCTATTACAGCTCTAAAGGTGGCAGGCGTACCAATGGTGTATCTTTATGAATACGTTTGTTACAAAGCCTGGGTTTTTTCATAATAGTAAATGGCAAAATTGCTAAGCAAGTGATCTGATTTTACATAGTTACTGAGCTCCTCAAAGAGCTGAGAGCAGCCCTGAGGAGAAGGACTTGGGGGTATTGGTTGATGAGAAGCTGAACATGAGCCAGCAATGTGCACTCGCAGCCCAGAAAGCCAATCATATCCTGGGCTGTATCAAAAGAAGTGTGGCCAGCAGGATGAGGGAGGTGATTCTCCCCCTCTGCTTCACTCTGGTGAGACACCACGTGGAGTACTGTGTTCAGCTCTGGGGTTCCCAACATAAGAAGGACATTGAGCTGTTGGAGCAGGTCTAGAGGAGGGCCACGAAGATGATCAGAGGGCTGGAGCACCTCTGCTATGAAGACAGGCTGAGAGAGTTGGGGTTGTTCAGCTTGGAGAATAGAAGGTTCCGGGAGGACCTTATAGCACCTTTCAGTACCTGAAGAGGCCTACAAGAAAGCTGGAGAGGGATTTTGTTACAAGGGCTTGTAGTGATAGGATGAGGGGTAATGGTTTTAAACTGGAAGAGGGTAGATTTAGATCAGACATTAGGAAGAAATTCTTGACTGTGTGGGTGATAAGACACTGGCACAGGTTGCCCAGAGAAACTGTGGCTGCCCCCTCCCTGGAAGTGTTCGAGGCCAGGTTGGGTGGGAGTTTGAGCAACCTGCTCTAGTGGGAGGTGTCCCTGCCCATAGCAGGAGGGTTGGAACTAGGTATCTTTAAAGGTCCCTTCCAACCCAAAAATACAATTCTACAATAAAGGCAAAGCCTGTTCACTAGGTTTTCAGAGGAATTAGTGTTTACTGTCTAAACTGCAGTTCATTTTGATTCCCCCCCCCAACTTTGCTAAAAAAATTAATCAGAAAAAAAAGAAATGAATGAAAAACAGTTAAGTGGTCAAGCAGTTACTATTACTGCATTTAAACCTTATGATGGAGTTGTGCAATTCCTGTATTTCCTATGAACTCCTGAATATTTTTTCAGCCCTTTTAACTAACTTAAACCACATGAATACCAGAGACACTCATTTAATACAGTAAAATTGACTGAATTGAGTAAAATTTTCATAAACTCCAGATTTATACAGGATCAAGCTATAAGTGCTGTGGTAATTGCAGTGTAGATCAGACAAGGTGGAAGTCTGTAACTTTGGCCTTTCCATGTGCAGTTAGAATGCCTTTATATGGAAGTCATATCAAGCCATTGTGAAATGATATGGTTATTTGTGTATTAAAATGTCAATGAATTATGAATCGGTCATCAAACCCTTTGCAGTATGGGATTTAATTTTTGTAATGACTGAAATGCAGGATGAAATTTCAAGCATGAAATTCCTTTTCATTAGGGGAAATGTTTTGGAGGGATTCCTCCAGCCGTTAATCTTTGCACAGTAAACAGACATAGGATGTATAAAGTTAAGCTGAAAGTACTACTGTTTGTTCAGCAGCTAGCTGTTCAATTGCTTGACACATAAGGGCCAAATGAATCATGTCTGTCTCCTAAGCCACTTTTTCCTGTTTCTGTATTATTAGTTCAGGCTCTCTCATTCTTACTGATAAGCAAATCGGAGACAGAAATCATCCAAATTATTAATATACCTAATATTTTAATTTTTTTTGCTTATTTAGAGGCTGTGGTGGGAATTAATGAGTTGATAGATATCAGAAGGTGTCTTGGTCTTGGTCCTTCCTTCAACTACTTATGAGCATTTAGCTCTTACCTTTTCCTTAATAATCAGTTATAGATATTAAGCATAAGGAGCTCAGAAAGGGAAAACTGCTATGTTCCTGCATGCACTGTGAATAGTCTGCCTCGTAACTACTGAGATTGTTCTCCTGGAGGCAAAGATCCTGCTGAACAGCTGAGAGTGTGAATGACAGGGGCTTCTGGCCCTTGTTCTGACCTCGACAGGGACTCATCTCTGATTCCTGCTGGGGATGGAGCTCTCCTGTTTCTGCAGGAGACAACCTGCTCTTAGCCCCTAGTGAGCACTGAATTCAGCAGGAATTAGCTGCTCCCCTTTCTCAGCAAGGCAGCAGCTGTCAAATCAGTGTATTAGTTTGTGAGAGGTAAAGAAACCATTTGATTCTTGTTTCATTGTCAGGCAGTGACAGCTTCATCTGAAGAAATTTTACAGCAGGTGAGCAGCCCCTAACTTCACTAGCCTGGGTGTTACTGAGATTTGGTATAATGTTGTGAATAGATAAAACAGCACTCCTTTTTGCGTTAGAGAGACCTTTTTCCACATTTAGCACAGCAGAGGTTGCTTTTCCCTTTCCTTTGTTTTCCCCTGAATGTTCTATCATCTTTCCCTTTTTAGGGTTTATATTGATGTGCTTTCTTCCTCACATCTTACTCCAGTGCTTTGCTGATGTGAGTTTGGGCATATAAGGAGCAAAAGATAAAGGTAAAAGGTCTGACTACTCAGGTAGCAGCAACAGAGGAGGTAAGGTAAGGACAGGAGATGTAAATTTAAAGGAACACCACTGCTATAAAGCTGTTACAAATCTGTGTGCTGAACTGTGTTTGCTCTGACACCTGCTCTTTGAGCAAGACGTTTAGCACTCTTACTATCTGTAACATATCAATTCATAGAATTATAAGATAATTCATGTTGGAAGGGACCTCAGGCAGTCTTGTAGTCCAGTAGGGTCAGTTATGAGGTCCTGCAACTGCTCATGAGTTCTGAACACATTGGCTTCTTTTCATGGCATCTTGACCCTAAAGAAATGAATGAAGGTAAGGGAGAAAGGTGTAGGAAAAAAGAGAGAGGAGTGCAGGAGAGGCGGTATTTGAATAAATGTGAGGAAAAGAAGGGTAAATGCAATGTTTTTTTTTCTCGCAGTTCTGTCATGGTACAGTTCTTGATATCTTCCTTGAAATCCCATGATTGTATAATATTGCCTGCTTTCATTTTAAAACAAAATAATTCCCTAATCTTTGTGATTTTGTAATAATAGCTTGCAAATACGAATCTCAAGGGCTTCAGAATGAGAAGAGGGATGCACAGACATTGTCAGTTAATTTAAATGTGTAGCAGCTCAGAATTTTGGAACTAATCTAGTGTTTTGGGAGAGCTGCTGATACATGATCTTCCTAAAGATTGCTGTTGGCAATACTATACTGTAAAACACTTAGATGAGCATGGCTCTACATGCTCTACATGGCTCTTACATGCTAGTATGGATAGCTCTCTTTAATTTTAGTGTATATAGAGAGGCTTCATAATCTAGTACAAAAAAAGTTAAAAAATAGTGTGAATACTAGATTAGATGTGTGAAAATTATGTTAGCTGTTTGTGTCTGGATTGCTTTTTGTTTAATGCTCAGAAGATGGGTTTTGAAAATTAGGAATTGGAAAAAAATCCCAAAAACTTTTATAAGTAGAACATAGTTACATTCAGGGGGAGCCCAGCATTCATTTTCATTTCCTTTTTACTGGCATCTGTTGATCTTTATTTTTTTTAAAGGTAACTTATTCTTTTATTGCTTGAAATCTTCTAATACAAAAAACGAAGCAGACCAAATTCCTGCTTAAGTTGTCAAAGGTCAGTTTGTGATGCTTCAAGGTATGCCTTCTTCGTGTCTGGTGGTACTGCTCCCTGGCTCTCCAAAATGTGGATTAGATTCTCAGTCTTCACAGATTGCTGCAGGTAGGACAACCCAGAAATATCTCCTCAATATAATGAAGATGCTAATTAAATACTTACTTTAAAAGTCTGTGAAGCTGTTCTGATTTAAATGTTTCCATTTACTTTTCAATGAGAGTGATTTGGAAAATCACCTGTTGTACAAAATAATTGTATTAGATTGTTAAAGGGAACTGATGTAGTGGAAAATGTAAAAAGAGTGAAATTTTTTTTTATATAATTTTACTGATTTTTTTTTTTCTTTGCCACTATCAATTCCAGCAGATTCAGTATCCCACATTATAAGAAATAATTTTATGACCAAATTCAGCAGGTTCTGCATTTTTAGAGTATTTTCAGCCTTGCTTCTCAGTCTATTTCAGATCCTCATAAGCTTGTAAAATTTAATTTTGACATGCCAAATGATTTGTTCTAAAATTGATCTGGATCAGACTTCCTTTTTTGGGTGGATCAAATTCATTTTTCACATTTAAGTGTCCCTTTAATATTTTTCTTAGCAAAGGAAAGAAAGAGAACTCTCAGGATGAAGAAGCAGGATTCTTGCTAACAAATTACTTTGTCCTCTATGTCAATGTAAAGTAGTAAAAACAAACACACAAAATCCTTTTTCAAAACTATTCGATGTTAGAGGCCAGCCTTTGAATGCTACATTCATGTCAGAGCTCAAAGCCTGGCCCTTAGACTTAATGCACTTAGTAAAGAAGTACATTCTTTATAAATAAGAGGCAGACTTCCAGTGACAAACACTTCTTAGTCCAGCATCGCAGGGAACAGCCAGACTGAATTATTTCACAAAGCTATGCAACAATAAGGGAGCTGAACATAAGGAAAACAATTTATACTGAGCCTGACAAGTGGAAGGTCAAGGTTAGTGTTGTTCTGCAGTCTAGGCTGCCATGAGGAATCATTTAGGGACATTTTGCAGTGTTAATTGTTTTACAGCTACTCTCTAGTAAGAGCCTGTGTTATTTCCGAAGCTGAAACCATACTCTGAAGAGTATAACTTTTTGATTTTAAATGGACAGATTTATATCAATTAAGAAATACTCAAGCCCCAATAGAGGATGTGGTCAGACTTCTCTCTCAACAGTCCCACTTTCTTTTCTGGGTTTTTACCCTTGGGCATAACTCAAAACAAACTATTTGCTGTATTGAATTAAAATACTCCGAAAATATAATCATCCTGTTTGCCCAGTCAAAGTTGCCTCCCTCCTCCGTTATGAAAGTCGGGTGAGAGGGAGAGGAGGATTGAGATACACTTGCCTCTCACATACCTTTTTAGCAAGTTTCCTTTTTGATGTATGATGCATTTCAGACTGTGATTCAACTGAGTCTTTACCATGATGTACTTGTAGGTGATGCTGAGACTGGCTGACCCATCTGCCGCTACTTCTCCTCTCTCCTCTGATGTGGTCATGCAATAAGAGTAGGCAGCAGATGTGGCTGAAAGCTATCAATTCTGTTCTTGGGAGGGAGAAGAAGGGAGACAGGTCAGTTCAGTGAAAGGGGGCAGCTGGAAGGCGGCCCCAGGATGGAGAAGGGGAGGGCAAGTCTTCAACATTCAGCACTGGCCCACACAGATTGAATTAAAGCAGCTGAAGTCAAAGAATACTGTCCAAGTAACAAAGGTGACAACCAGACCATAGCAGAGTTATTGTCCTTGCTGATTATATTTATTGCAAGATTTGGCAGAGTTCTTTTTAAGAATGTGTTATTATTTCTGACTAGTAAGAATATTTTTTGTAAATAAATGTCAACTGAGCTGATATCCTTCATCTGTTTGAATTCTGCTTTTTCTAGCAGTTACATGAGAACCACTGTACAGATGTATTAATCTGAAAAGTACTGTATTTAAAAAGAAAAAAAAAAAGCACATAATGGAAAACCACAACAATCACCCACAAAACAAGCAAACAAGCCCCCCATCCCCTAACAGGTACCAAAAATAGTGTAGTGGGGGATAACATCATTGAAGTGAAGGAGATATGACCTGAGTATTTGAAAATAATTAGAATATGCTGAATTATCATAAGGAACTACCAGGGGGGAAAAAAAAAACCCACATTGGTTTCAGAAAAATGTGTTCAACTTAGTATAAAATAATAAAACTGTCTTTTTTGGCTTTTACTTTACAGTTACTGAGCCTTTTTGCTATGCCAAGATTAAATCAATATAGTAATAAATACTATCTACCTGAATTTCCATGAAAGACAGACTTGTGTTACCACTTGAATTAGTTATCTGAGGCTTATGGAAAAGCTAATAACAAAATATTTGTGCTAAAACAATAGAAGTATCCAATTCTGCTATTTGGAGTAGGAGAATGAATGTATTGTGTGTTATATATACGTTTTAGTAGCTGTGTGTTCTGCTGTACTGTGTTATGATGTCAAAGTTGAATGGAGTTTAAGTCTTAGAGGATATTTGAGTTTTGCTTATTTAAGGAAAATTTAATGGCTTTTCAAGTTTAACTTGAGAAACATGGAAGTATTATTTGAGAACTGAAGGATTATATAATAGTATAATTAGCAAATAATTGCAATAATTGCAAAAGGCAATATAAAAATAAGGGGCTTTTTCCCTGCTGAAAAGTTGTATTTCTTTGTGCCAAAATGCAAGACCTCTGAGTGCCACAGGGACTTCAAAACTCTGCTTGACAAGGGCTGAATTAACAGTAATGTTAGATTCATGAAGGTAAATAAAGTATTTTTGTTGTGACCATTAATTAAAAATGCAAATAAATCTTTCTGGGTCTGTATGGTAATCTGTCAGCTGGGTTCTTAGGAAGGGAGCAAAGCGTTTTATGGGGGCCTTTCATGTATTGTAGGAAAAGGTCGTGTTCTTCAAGGTTTTGTCTTGTAGGGCTAAATTTCAAGCCACCTTCTTTCTTATTGTTCTTGAAGACAACAGTTAGCATTGTTTACCATCACAGGGCTTGAGAAATGCGAAGTGAGCTGCAGTATCTTTAGATGCAGGAGTTTTAGTTGCATTTATTGCCTATTTGCTATAATGAAGGACTGGTGTGCCCAGCTGTGCTGACTAACATTCTCTACAGGCTACATCATGACTCACCATGTTTCCATAATTCTAGCTACTGAGTTAAAAATACAGAGGTAGAGCAGGCGAAAGACATGTTGTAGGCTATACTTTTAAAAAAATATTTCTTATTAATTCAGTGCTCAGGAGGTTGGCTAAGAGAGTACCACATAGTGGATCTGTTGTTGCTGATGAAACCTGTTATTTTACCTCTTGGTTTTTAGTGACTCCAGGATCTGTTTGCTGACTTTGCACAGTATGAAAATTTGGTGGTGTTTTTCAGGAGTTGTACTGGATATTAACAAATCCTACACCTCCCCAGAAAACCTTAGGGTTGGAGAATAAGAACAGAGAAGTAGGATAAGGAAGTAAGAGCATTTGCTTGCATGGATTTTTGTGCCGTTTGTGGCATGACAGGTGTGGTCTGACCTTCCGCATTGTGCAGGAAAATGCCTCAGAACATTTGTGCTAATGCCTGTTGAGAGGCAGGAGTTGGAAACAAAGTAGTTTCCTGGTCCCTCTCATAATTAGGAAGATTGAAGTTGAAAGTGGATATAAGAGAGTGATACAAAAGTTACCAGGGGAAAAAGCATTTACAACCAATCCCATTAAATTAATTGCAGCAGTTACTTGAGCTCAGGAAGCCTTGCATTTAGACGGCTTTCCAGCAAGGAAGCTTGCCACTTTAGACCCTGAATGAGCTTTAAGTACTTTTATTACTTGTTTTCACTGAATAGAAAGAAAATTTGTGAAGGTCGAAGTTTTGTTGTGGTTTTGGGTGTTTTAAGATAATGCTTGTGAGAACTAACCACTGCTAAAAATGAGTTACAGTGTACATGAAGCCATGTAAACCTACAAGGCAAATTTTGTTGTGTTCAAACCCATTTTGGAGAGCAGAGATGGCATTTTATCTTCACTGTGTATTTCTAACTAAGGGATTCTGTGTGCTTTGGCTATCTTGGGGTTAAAAGGGCAAGTCCATGCAGAGTTCTGTCAAACAAAAAACACTGTTTTTTTTCAAGCTCTTGGAAAGCCCGTTTTGTGCTTTTAGCTGAACCTGAAATTTTACCCAGTACTGAGGATTGACATCCCTGCTTCCTTCTTGCTATTTGTGCCTGCTGCTGCTGTCCACTAGTTGTGGACCTGCAATATCACAAGAGCAGGCTTTTATACTGCAGGTAGAAGTGTGCTTGCAGTTTCTAGAGATAAGCCAAGCTAATTTCGAGCTGGTACCTTGGGTTTTAGCAGCATAGGAGCTGACTGGGTTTTTGAAAGACCAGCTTGCCCTAATTGCGGACATGTCACAGCAGTATTGCAGTCCATGTCCAAACTGGGTTGTTTAAAGCAAGCTCAGATTTACAGAGCTGAGCTTACAGCTGTGTCCTCAGAGCCAGATGGGGATATTGTGCAGGAACAGCTACTAGTGGGCTTCTAAGGAAGCTGTATCTGTCGGCAAGTCTGCTCTTGCTGGCTGCTCACTTCAATTGTGACTCAGTTTCCTGCTGCCTCTGTAAAAGGGGAAGGTGTCTGGTCATTTCTTTCTCGTTTTAGAGCTACAACTATTTTATTAATTACTTTATCACGTAGAATTGAAATAATTGAAACAAAACCAGTCAGATCTGTTGACTGATGAAAACAAACCCAAGTAGTAGCCTGTATTATCAAGATAGAAGTCCCTGTTAATTGGCCCTCCCTTGCCACAGCTGTATTTCAAGTATGGGGGATATAGCAGACAAATGTAAATTAGATTTCTTGATTATTTTCATTTATTGCTCAGGTAACCTCAATTAGATTAAAGCTATGTGCAGGACAACAGCTGCTTTTTAAAACTCAATTCATTGTGACTCTGTGTGTGTGTGCATACACATACATGTACACAGAGAACACACTAGTATGGGTTTTTTAGGTATAGGATTTTCTAGGTATTAGTATCATTATACCTGTCTGTATAACAAGTTATAGGTTTGGCTTCACAAGCTGAATTTCTAGCTCAAACGCTATGACAGTACTTGATTTTGCACATGCTGGAATGCCTGCATCTTCCATTGACTTCAGTTAGGACTGTAGGTGTTGAGAACATTTGAACACTGAAATGGAAGTGTGAAAATTAGAAGCAAGATATGGAGCAGTTCACATAGATATTTGGCACACAAGAAATTAGGGTTTCTTCCTGTATAGTCTTTCATAAAAGTTTTTTTTCTGAGGACCTACTCATGTGAAAGAGACAATTCCTTAAAATGCATTTATCATTTTACATAATGTGGTAAAGGTTTCATATGCACAGTCCTTGTATATATTTTTGTCATTTGAAAGTTTAATTTTGTGGGACTCTTCTTTATGCTAACTTTTACAAAGTGTAAAAAATTTTAAAATATAACAGTGATTTTATTTTATAAAATGTACTGGTTTATACTTACAAAGCTGATAAGAAATGAGGAGATTGTATTCAGGTAGTACACGTTTTAATATGTCACTGGGCAGTGCAGTCACCTAGGAATATTTATTTTTAAAGTCATTACTCTGTTTTTTTAAATGACTGTCTATGCAATAACTGTGCAGAATGAACTCTGCCTTCTGTTGTCAGTCTTTCTCTTTTCTTTGTCCTGACAGCATAGAATGTAATATCTTGAAAAGCGATTTTTTTTTTTTTTTTCCTCATTCCACCTAGAGCAATGTAGTGATCACTTTATCTTATGAGTTTGTTGAATTTGATGGAGTATTTGTAAAGTGAAACGTTGTTTACAATAAAGTGTAATACAAAATAATACATTTTCAGGGTAGATTTAATGTGTTCATTATACATTCAGCTGTATAATGAATGCAACTTAGGATGTTGATAATTGAACTGCTTTTGTAGTAACCAGGAAACTTCACTGATTTGTGGGTTTTATTCTGAACTACTCATTAGTACTGAGGACAATGTATTTTTAATAGACAAAGTTAATTAATTTAGCACAAAACTGGAGCGTGCCCATACTCAATTATAATGTGATGCTCCAAGTAGGAAATATGTTCATATTTCAGTGAATAGTAGGTTTGTGTGGGACACCTAAACCTCCTTCATGAAAACTCATTCAAGAGAGTTGTTTCAGTACCTTTTTTCTTATTGTAAAGATGAACTCATGAATATTTTTACTGTCAAACTCTGCTTTCTGAACAAATAAAAAGAACATTAAATAGATCTGTCAGCACTCTGTTAGCCCAACTGAGACAAAATGCATCGTTACAGATATGTAAATGCTGGCTAAACAAATTCATTATATCTGAAGCAACTGTATGTTGGACTTTACCAAGCTCATTTGAAAGAAATTAATAGTTTTTCCATTTCTGGCTGTTTCAGGTGTGATGGAAAGCCAGGCTTTGCTATGCAGGAGTGGTCACTTTGAGAAGTATCTCCTTGTACACACAGTCATTTAAATAAATAGAGCTGCTTATTTTGAGAAGTGAAAATTGACAGGAGAAAGAGTGTAACTTTTAAAAACAAGGTACTTAAGGGTAGTATATAGATATAGCAAATAGGGCTTTATTTTGGCAACCTTACTGTGAATGGGTTTGAGCTCTGTTTCTGGGCATGATTCACGGGAATATAATATTTTGGTATATAGTCAGGCTAGAGTTTACACCGATTTGGTTACTTTATATTAACATTGTTTAAAGTTTATACGAATGTTTTCCTAAGGATACATTAACAGCAACAGCTGGGAAGTAAAGTTTTAAATATGCTAAAGCTATAGAGAAAGCTCAAACAAATATTTGTGAATTTAGCTCAAAGTGGATTTGGATGCCCAAGTGTTCCAGCCAGTTTTTAGTCTTGGCCATAAATTTTGTTTGCAATGCTCTGCTGTTACCCATTTAAAATTATCAATGTTGAGAACTGCTGATCTCTACTTAGATGTTTTCTCTGTCATCCCCAGGAAAGATGTCTAGAGACCGGGCTCTGAGGAAGCAGCAGCAATTGAATAATTTGGTAGCAGCGGTGACAAAGCTTGCTAAGCCTGGAGATGTGATTGTGGATTTTTGCAGTGGAGGGGTAATGTATATTTTTCTTTATGCATGTGATGCGCTTTCTTTCAGCTTTTGTCTTTGCGGTTCTAGATGGTTGCTGCCACAAAACAAAAGCACAAATGCTGCTTTCAAAGATTCTGTCACTGGTCAGGGGATGCTCATCATGTAATGAGTCAACAACAGGGACACTGAAAAGTGACTCAGATTTTGGTGGTTGGTTGTTTTGTTTTTGTTTTTTTTCCACAGGGTCATGTTGGAATTGTTCTTGCTCACATGATGCCATCATGTCAGGTAAATTCTAAATATAAATTACAGATGCTATGAGCTTGGTCTCTGATAATAATCTTAAGATATGCATTCAGGAAGAATAAATATGAAGACACAGTTGACTCAACCAGGGATTTAGGTTTGAAACATGCAAATTTTTAGCATAAGCCCGAATGTGTGCGGTGCTTGCCTGAGAAATCAAAAGTTACAGGAAAATATAAAATATTTGCAAGCTGATTGATATTGGCAAGTATTAAATGCCTTCCGTTGTTGGGTATCCTGATAATAATTTTGGAGATATCAAGTTCTGCCACAAGTAATTTAGAGGTTTTCTGAATTAAACTACAAAGTTTTGTGCTTGTTGGTAATATTGTACTTTGATTTCTGAGTATTATTTTGCCTTACTTTTTTCTGTGTGTGAAATCTAGGTGGTGCTTATAGAAAATAAGGAATTGTCTCTGATCCGTGCTAAAGACAGAAGCGATGAACTAAGTTTAAACAACATTTGGTTCATTCAAGCTAATTTGGACTATTTTAATGGGAATTTTAACATTGGGGTAAGTGATGATAACTTTTCTATTTCAGAGCTTCAGTGTTTGGTTAGTTATTCTTAAAACAACTAAAATATCTGAGAAAAGAAAATTATATGTCCCTACAGACAGGTATTTTTTGATGCTATGAGTAGCACCCTTGTTATAGTAAACTACATTAAGTTAGTTTTGTATTTATTGTTTGTTACCAACTGGCATCACTTTTGTATTACTTGAGTGAAGAAAGAAGTGTCTGCTCCAATCAAATACAAAAATAGGAGTGCTCCCTGACCACGTTGAATTAAAAATGGGGTAGATTCTTGGTTTAATCATGTTAATTCAAAATCAGTGATTCATTAATGGATATACTCTGGAGAAGATTTTGAAGATGGGAAGAAAAGACCACTGTTGCTCAAATTAAACCCGAGTACAGTAAAGTGAAATCGGAAGTGTATTTGGGTGACAGTAAAAGCATTTTAAGATAAAGCAAATAACTTGAGACTGCATGATGCAAAACTGGGAAGGAACTGTCTGGACAGAGAGAATGTTGTACTAATGATATACATTTGTAATTGTTGTGTAAAGTATACTCAAGACCAGTTGTTCTCTGGGTACCCAGCCTTGCTGAGCTGGAAGACAGGGATGGAGAGCAGAACGAAGCCCTCATAATCCAAGAGGTAATGGTTAGTGACCTGCTAGACCTCTTAGACACACAAGACTATGGGGCCAGATGGGATCCACCCAAGGGTACTGAGGGAGCTGATAGAAGTGCTCACCAAGCCACTTCCCATCATTTATCAGTAGTCCTGGATAACTGGGGAGGTCCCAGTGGACTGGTGGTTAGCAAATGCAAAACCCATCTAACATGAAGGGCCAGAAGGAGGATTCGGGAAACTACACACCTGTCAGTCTGACCCTGGTGCCAGGGAAGGTTATGGAGCAGAACATCTTGAGTGCCAACACACAGCACATACAGGACAATCAGGGGACTGAGCCCAGTCAGCATGGGTTTATTAAAGGCAGGTCCTGCTTGCCCAACCTGATCTTCTTCTATGACAAGGTGACCTGCTTGGTGGATGAGGTGAAGGCTGTGGATGTTGTTTACCTGGACTTTAGTAAAGCCTTTGTCACCATTTCCCACAGCACTCTCCTGGAGAAATTGTTTCCTCATGGCTTGGACAGGTGTACTCTTTGCTGGGTAAAAACTGGCTGGGCCCAGAGAGTTGTGGTGAATGGAGTTTAATCCAGCTGGTGGCCAGTCACAAGTGGTGTTCCCCAGGGCTCAGTATTGGGGCCAGTTCAGTTTAATATCTTCATCAGTCATCTGGATGAGTGGATTGAGTGCACCCTCCATAAGTTTACAGATGACACCAAGTTGGGTGGGAGTGTTGATCTACTTAAGCATAGGAAGGCTCTGCAGAGGGATCTGGACAGGCTGGATCGATGGGCTGAGGCCAACTGTATGAGACTCAACAAGGCTCAATGCTGAGTCCTGCACTTGGGTCACAACAACCCCATGCAGCGCTACAGGCTTGGGGAAGAGTGGCTGGAAAGCTGCCTGGCGGAAAAGGACTTGGGGGTGCTGGTCGACAGCTGGCTGAACATGAGCCAGCAGTGTGCCCAGGTGGCCAAGAAGGCCAACAGCATCCTGGCTTGTATCAGAAATAGTGTGGCCAGCAGGACCAGGGAAGTGATTGTGCCCCTGTACTCAGCTCTGGTGAAGCCACACCTCGAATACTGTGTTCAGTTTTGGGCCCCTCACTACAAGGACATTGAGCTGCTGGAGCGTGTCCAGAGAAGAGCAGCGAAGCTGGTGAAGGGTCTGGAGCACAAGACTTATGCGGCTGAGGGAACTGGGGGTGTTTGGGCTGGAGAAAGGGAAGCTGAGGAACCTTATCGCCCTCTACAACTCCTTGAAAGGTGGTTGTAGCATGGTGGGGGTCAGTCTCTTCTCCCAGGTAACTAGTGATAAGACAAGAGGAAACAGCCTCAAGTTGCACCAGGGAAAGTTTAGATTGGATATTAGGAAAAGTTTCTTCGCTGAAAGGGATATCAAGCACTGGCACAGGGCTGCCCAGAGCAGTGGTGGAGTCCCTATTCCAGGAAGTATTTAAAAGACATGTAGATGTGGTGCTGAGGGACATGGTTTAGTGGTGGACTTGGCAGTGCTGGGTTAATGGTTGGACTTGATGATCTTAAGGGTTTTTTCCAACCAAAATGAGTCTATGATTTTATATTGAAGGCAGAATGATATTTCAATTTTGCAGGGCTCATGCTGAGCACTCCTATTGCAGCCAACAGGTGATCTTCTGACTCCCAGTTAACTGTGAATGAGGAGAGCAAAGCAGGAATCAGAGTTCTGCAATAGCAGAGTAGGTGATTTGAATATTGATTCAGAGCATCTGTGCTAGACCCTAAAAGTAAGTGAGATGAATGTCCTTTCTAGAATTCTGCAGCCCTAGTGAAGAGTAAGGCATAAGTAGTCTTTTGTTACTCTCTAAAGATTTCTGTCTTCCAGTTTTATTTTCTGTTAATAGAAATGAACTTCTGCTGCAAGCCTCAAGCTTTCAGTGCGAGTCTTAGTGCTCTTTAAATCATCCATCCATGGGCCTGTAGCTTGGCATGTTTAATGCTGAAGGTTTATGGTACATAAGCAGTGCTGTTTAACTATTTGGTAGGTTTATTTAATAAAGGAATAGAAATATAGTGCAGGAGAAAGATGAGAAAATAAATTATTTTATCCCAGTCCTTCCAAGTGTAAATTTCCAATTCTTTAGCTTTATTTTCTGTGCTACATTGTCATATAAATCTAAGTGGATGAAGCAGAAATTTATTTCAAAAAATCAGGATCTCATGAATAATTTGTTGAATTATGTATGTGAAATGTGTAATAGTTTTTCAGTGAAATGGGTCTGCAATTTTGTGATCATTGGAGTTCCCATCTTCAGGTTTTGGGTCTATTTTTAAGGTTAATACTAAGTTAAATGTCTTGGTGGACTTTTTATTATAATAAAAGTGTTATATTCCCTCTTTTAAGTTTTGTGACAAAGAAAATATTGAAGTATGTGTCAGAAAAATTCACTTTGAAATTCTTCATTTCCAGGTCTGTGATTTCAGTTTCTTTGACTTGATTCTGTAGTTTGTTCAACAGTCAAACCAGGAACTTTCCCTTTTTGGAGACCTGCATCGATATAAACTTTAGGATGTTTATTTCCTACCATGGTTCACTCTTCAGAATTAGCTCATTAACTCAGGATTAACTTTCCTATGCAGCCACATTTAAGACAGGAGCTGGCTGGTTTACTGACCGGTAGCACAAGTGTTTGGTGTGTTTGAAGATAAATAATGTAAATTTTAGCTGCCTTTGTATCATGCAGATGTGGCGCTTATGGTGGACATGGTTTATAGTGGGACTTGGCAGTGTAAGGTTTACAGTTGAACTCAGTGACCTTCAAGGTCTTTCCCAACCTAAATCATTCTATGATTATGTCATCAACACTGTTCTGATACAATAATGACAATATAATACTATAATACATAGATATGTACAAAATTTGGTGATGCGTCATTTCTGAACCCGTCTTCTGAGGCTTGTAAAGCTATTCACTCGTTGCATGACTTCACCATTTTCAGTAAAACAATACAATGTAAATGTGAAGGTGGACATGATGACAAGAAATTCACTGCTTGTAGTACTTGAAATTTAAAGAGTTACAGAAAAATGAATGTGACATAAGTCTTAATCTCTCTGCTTTTGGTATTAATTTAAAACATGTTTATATGCATTTTAATTACCTTGATATCAAATCTACATTACGTATTTTCTTCTCTGTTATCTGCTAGGAGTTTAAAAGCAGGTTAAGAAAAATGTGTCAACCACTTCCTTTTGCTCCACATAAAATTTCTGCCCTTATGAAATTTTATACCTGTTGGGGTAACAAAGGTCAAGGTTCTGAAACAACTTGTTTGAATGCCAAACTTACTATTACATTGTACTATTACATGTTGTAGTACAACTGCTATAATAAATGGCTGTTTATTATGTACAACTGCCATAATAAAGGAATTCAATTTAAAAGTGAAAACTTTCCAAATATTTGCATGCCAACACCCAGAAGACTCTCTGAGATCTTAGCTGGTTTTAATACTTACATAGTACCCATAATCTCACCTGATTTGAGAACAAGTTGAAAAGTTTAAGGTTTGATTAGGGGGTGTATATTTTTGAGTGTGTAGAGTTCTTATCTTTTTTCAGATCACTAGAGTGAACCTGAGGTTTCACACAACATTCTTTTTCCTTCAGTCTTCTGTGTGCACTAGACTATTCTGAGGAGTTGCAGTGCTGGAGGAGTCGTACAGGGCAATGGTCGTGCACTGCGTTTGCTCTGTTGCTCTCTTCAGGGGCCACTTTGTTTTCCTTTGTCTGTAGATAAATGGATTTGTGAACCAAATACATTATCTGCATTAGTCCTCACTTTTAAATTTTGTTTCAGATAGTGACTTTAATATATAGGATATGCTGAGAAAGCTTTGTCTTGCATCTTACTTGCGATTTTTTGCTTAACTAAATTGATTCTGAGAAACAGAAAGAAGAGATCAGTTGTTGTAAAAGTTCATACAGGCTCAGCAAAGCTACTGGTTTTATCCACTGCTGGTTTAAGGTCTCTTTTCCAAACATGCAAGCAAAGCATAGGTCTTTGTTTTCTGTTGGATAGATAGGAAAGTAACTATAATTATATTCTATTATCATTTATCATGTTGAACTAGGTGGGGGTTTTTTTGTTAAATTCATATGAGCAGAAAACTTTCATTGTGAAATTATTTTCTTATTAATTTTTTTAATATTCTACTTGAGACAAGAATATTTGTTACCATCTGTGTGCACCTTTAGTTCAGCTGATAATTAATGGTCTGCTCAGCTGAACTTACATCAAGCAGTCTGCAAACAAAAATGTCTTTGTTTCAATCTATATCTGAGAGCAAAGTTTTTATCTTCCAATTGCTGTACCTTGAAAAACAGCTTTGAACTCTGAAATCTGAGCTTTGCAGTCTTAAACCTTTTTCCTCAATTTACAGTGAACAAAAAGCAAAGAAAACAGCGTGGTTTTACAAATCCACACCACTGCATAAAATTAAAAATATGTCTCAAATATGTCCTTCGTTTAATGAAAATGTAGATCAGTGTGTATACACCAGGCCTTCTCTTTGAGCTACTGAGTACATGGAAGAAGGCAGAGAAGGCAGTGTCTCCATTTCACCTGGCCCGTTTGGTATCACAGATATTGCTAAGAGAGAGCTGCTTGCCTTTCTTTGCAACGTTGAGTACAGCAAGGACTTGTCTTTCTATAGTAGAGCATGAAGAATTTGGGTACAACGTGTGCATTACCCAAACACACATCAGTGCTCACAGGTAGTAGTTGTGATTGAATGGCATTCTAGTTTTAGTTTCAGCATCTATCAGTAAGGAAAAGAAAGAATAGAATAAGGAGAAAAAAATGAAAAGGAGGGCAAATTGTATTTGATATACACACACACCCCCAATGTTTGTTCTCTAAAGTTTTTACTCAATACCTTACAATCAAATGATGAAAATGTATGCTTAAATGTTGTCCTTTAAATGTGACCTTCAGGTATATCTGTTACTTCTCTTGCTGCTAAGTTGAAATCCAGTTTTGAAATAGTTCTTTGTATTTCTAAGTCCTTGCTTGACAAAAGCTTTTGACTAATCGCCACAGTAGTTTTGTTTGGATGTCACAATGCAGTGTACCTACCTTTTGAGTGCTTTTGGTGAGAGACCTGTGTTCAGTGTTGAAGGTTCCCTTGTTAATGGAATAGGTTATACATTTTTCTTAGCGTAGCTATGAGGGAAAGGAATGAAAAACTGAGAAATTAAGGACCAGGCCTTTGGCATAACAGCTTTCACTGCAAAAGCTTCCTCATATGTTTAACTCAGTCAACCAAAAAAATACTGCAACAGAATTGTATGTAGAATATTGCTATAAAGAATTTGTTCATTGCTTTGTTTTTAACACTGTAGGTGGCTCTGCATGCATGTGGTGTGGCAACAGACATGGTGATCGAACACTGCGTCAAGGCACGAGCAGCCTTTGTCATCTCCCCTTGTTGTTATGGCTTCATTCAAAACACAGTGAAGTTTAAATATCCACGAAGGTAAACTGAAGCTAACAAGATAAGCTTTAAAGTATCAACTTAAATGTAGGAAGAAAATACTAAAAGAGTATAGAATTTAATTGATTAAAGATCATTGTAAGTGTCTAGGCTGAAAAATTGGTTCACAGTTAGAATGCAACTGTTTGTTCCTGTTTCTCTTTGCAAACCCATCCTGAAAGGGAGACAGATTGGCAATTCCTGCATTGCTTTTTTTCTGGATTTATCTATTCCTAGTTCAGAAGACTTTATGCTGTCAACATAGTAGATACAGTATGTGGGAATCTATGTAATATGCAGACCTTTTACCTTGAAATCACAAAGATAATATAAAACTCATGAAAATTACTCTAAGAAGGGCAATTGACATTTTAATGTTGGAGAAACATGTAAGCAATCTGCTTAAAGAAATAGGTCGGCTTTATACCACAGTTTAGTGCTTGTGAAATTCTTCTGATTTATTGCCAAGTAGACAAGCTCTCGTGTATTTCAGTTCATAGTTTTAATACTTTTTCAATGGACTGTGTAGATATTTTGTCATCTTCTAATCTGCCATGTTGGAGATACTTATATATCTTAGTTATAAGGATTTTAATGCCTTTGATATAAATAAAATGTAAAAGGTAAGCATAAAGTGTCAGAAGACAAGAGGTTAACAGTTTTCTGAGGCAGGACTAGATAGGGGAAGAAGGTTGTGGGTTTTTTTTTTTTTCATGAAGCTGAGCTTTGCATTTTGGATGTCCAAGATGAATCAGATTCAGTTCTGCTAGGAATTACAACATTGTCTTATGTATATATTTGCTAAAATAAGAAACTGAATCACGCTGTCTTAAAAGGAATCAACAAACCTAAAAAAACCCCTCATGCATCCATTTTAAATATTTTTCATATTTTTCTATAATTCAAAGTGTGCTGTCACAGAAGTGCATGGAGAGTAAATATTTAGAATTTCAGTTTGATAAACTTTGCATTTAACAGTGTTCTCTTAGTCAATTTGATTCTTCAGTCTCTTTATGTGTGTCCCTTTTTGTTTTCTCTTGTGACACAGTAAAACAAGTATTCTTAAGGAAGAGGCAAGAAAATTTTAAGCCTTCTGAAGTTATCAGACATACAGCTTCTCTCTGTTGACTTGTTTTAAAATTGACTGGATACTGTTTAGCTTTTGATCAGTTACATTTTTAGATCATGAAAACTGGAAATGCTTACTATGTTAGAAAACTTTTATTGCTGTAAATGCTTCAAGAATGTAATTATGGGTTTGTGTTTGTTAAAATTTTGAATGTTAACATTGTAAGCCTATGTAGAAAATTATTTGGGTCATAACATATCAACCCTAGCTTGAGCTACATTTTAGGGTTTGCTATTTGTTTTTCCCTTATTCTATATAATCATAAAACATGATAGTCTGCCTGTATTGCCTGTGTTCTATACCCAGTTCCATTGTAGAGGCACCTTACTTTGGTGATACAAACAAAATATATGCATGTCTAGAAGTTGCATACATGTAATATAAAGTATTTATGTGGCAACGTGGAAACACCACTAAATCTGTGTTAGCATTTATAATGATTTAAATGCAATAGGAAAAAAAGACACCAAATACACTTCTTCTTGTAGTGAACTGGAACTGTAATGGTTTCTGTGTTTCTGTAATGCCTTTCTGTGGAGGATACAGATACTGCTATTTTGTTTAAAATGTATTCACTTCGAGTGCTTCTATTTTCTGCCTCTGCTTTTTAAGAAGTTAATTGAATTGTTCTGGGTTTTTTTTCAGTCATCAGTTCAAAGAAATTTTGTCCTACAAGGTATGTAAAAGGGTTGGGGGCAGGCATAGAGGGTTTTGTGCACTTTTCTGCATTTCACTGTGTCTTCTTATCGAATGAAATATGTGGTGATCTTTTAATTGCAAGGAGGAGCGTATGTTATGTGAAATGCTCATTAGTAGCGCAGATGTCATTGTGTTGCTTTCTCTCCACTATCCATTTTTTAAGGCTTTTTTTCTTCAATAATATTAAATAGTTTCTTCACAAAAGAACTTTTTTTATCATAACGTATAAGCGAGCCATTCCTAAGGTACTTCAATGTGTATCAGTTAACAACTACAGGGTGCCAATTTACTTAGGTCTTAAATACAACTGGCTATACTGTGGAAATGTCTGAGTATATTTTAGGTAAAGTTATTGCTTTTGGATATTATTTTCTGATAAACACTAGATTTCTCCCTCTAATTTGTCAAGAAGATTAGACATAGTGAGTGGGAAGAGATTACACTCATCACCTAGACTTCTATACCGTATTGTTTTAAAGAAGTTAATTTCAAAAATATTCGTATTTTTTTGACCCCAGGGATCCAGGATCTGTGTGGAAATAGTCAGAAAAGTGGGAGAAAGAGTCAATGAGGCGTGCAGATCTGACAGAGTAAAGCTAACAGGGGAGTGAAAGAGAAGAAGAGCAGACAACTGGTACTGGTCTGCTAAGCTTTGTCTAGCGTGTTTAAACTAACTAGTTTAAACTAGTGATCAGCAACCAAAAACTTGAAGGCTAGATGCACTTAATGTGGCATGGAAAGAAAATGTTTCCATTTGAGAGAAGCTATGTAGAAACTTTACTAAATTTACATGCCAAATCCTAGACAAGGGTCTTGGTGTTTATAATACAGAAAATGATCTTTGGAGATGCATAATAATTCTTTGTAACAGAAATATGAGAGAGATGGTGTTTCTAATATTCAAATGTTTTTTAGGACAGTGAGCATAGCAAAGGTGCTGTATGTAGGAGGAAAATGGAGATTATCCTTTTTAATCCTCAAGTAACAGGGCATTTAAAAAAATTCAGAAAATTTCCAGCCTTTTTATGTAGGGAAGTTCAATTATCTGGTAGTACACTAATCTTAGCTTCATGACAGTCTGGGTTATGGAAATAAATAGCCGTTGATTGCAGTGATAGAAGTGGCACAATGGATTTGGACCTGCCATTATTTTTGCCCTTGAGTTAACATTCTTTTCAATACATTTATGTGTTTCTAACATACAATCACAAAGAAGGCAGGTTTCAGTTCAGAAAAAGTTGGTACTAACATACTATTAAAAGTGACAGTACAGAGGAATATGATGACAATTATAAAGTCAAGGATGCCTGGATTAGGATAGTGTGTATAATCTCATTAAAGTTTAGTGATTTTTTTCCTAAATCTGTTAAACCATGGTGGTTTAAATCACAGTGTTTATCAACACTATAGAAATTCCAGCATTTTATTATTTGTGTTGCAGAAGGGCACAGGGGCTGAGGGCAATGCTAAAAAATATTGCTGCTCTTAATAATGTAAGAGTCTATACAAATGGTCTAGCCTGGTTGGTGCCTCAAATAATCCTAGTTATAAATAACTTTTGTTATGCAGCTAGTTATATGCATTTTTATATTTCATACTAATGAATTGTTACAGGTTATTGGCTGGTAGCCAGAGCTGCCATGTGTCAGCCAGATGTTGTTGGTGTCACCCCCCCTCCAGTTCCAATTTTAATTCATTTCTCTTTATCTTTCATTTTTGTGAGATCTAAAAAGACATCCAGAAGTCTGGCAATTCCAAAACTTTTTTTTGATGAGAACATTATGCTGTAATTCATTAGTTTATAGCTGCAAAGAATAAGGTTATGATAGCTGTAGATTTCTACCATGGTACATTTTGAGACTGTTTGTCAAGACACTGTCCGTGTAGGGGAATTGGAAAGTAAAACTGAGTAACTGCTCATACAGCTTTGAAAACGTATTAGGAATCGAAGGCATGGGTGTTCTAGTAAGGAAGTTAACTGATATGCACACACAAAGTTTGGGCAGTTCATAGTTACTATCTTCATTGTTTTAGAAATGCTTTTCTTATTTCTGCCAACAGGGAACGTGACAATTTAAAGACTGTCATGCGGAAACAATGTACTGATAACTTAGGCTCTAGTTTAACTTTTTAGCTCATCTCTGTACAAAGCGAAGGCATTAGAGTTGGTCCAGGTTTTCAGGTTAAGTGGTGAGGCTTACCTTGGTTCTGGCCTAGTTGGATGAGCTGAGAACTGGAGGTTGCAAAGAGCCGGGTTGTGTTGGGTACCTGAAGGCTGGTGAGGGGTTCTGTGCTAGTTGGATCTTCCCCCCCTCCTCTGAATCCCTCTTTTTCTCCCCAAGCTGCCTGTCACTGCTTCTCTCCTAACAGCAGCCACATTGCCAGTGGCTCTCCTTCTCCTCCGTTTTCCAATAGTCACATCTGGATTTAACGTTTTCAGCTCTTTTGTACTAAAAACAGCCATATGTGAACTGAACTGACTGGGTGTAACATGTTTTAAGTCCTAAACATGTTATAACATGTTCTCATTTTGCTTGCATATTTCTTAAGGAGGTGTAAGCTGAAAACCTTCATCGGAATGAGGGTACAAATACCCCTGCCTCAAGATACTGTAAATGTATTTAGATGAGTAATATTTGAGCATCAACTAACAATAATATTTTATTTCATAATATGTGGGCAAACATTTTGTGGTCGTGTGTCTATTAAATTTATGAATTGGATGGAGTGTACTGTGGAGGGAGTTACCATCTTGATTTAATATGAAGATGGGATTTTATTCAGGTTTTTTGTGAAATAAACACTTTTGGATGTTTATGTCCTCGTAACAAAAAGCTGGAGTAAGTATCCTTACTTCAGGGCACTGAAGGAAGCTGAAGTATCCTTAGGTAAAGTTGCTCTCTCCATTTGTTATAGGAACCTTTAAAAACATCATTTTATATCAGAAAAGATTTTTTTTTTAAAAAAGGGGGGGTGTTGATATGCAAGACGTCTTTTTTTTCAGAACTATAGCTCTGGAAGCTTTGCTTAGCAGAGCACTTTTTGTTGTCCATTTCTGTTTTCTCCCCATGATATTACAGAACACTTGGGAATATTGTACAGTTCTAAAGTGGTTGTGATTTACTCTGTCCTGTACTTAATATTGCAGCTGTCCCAAAGAGCACAGCTGTCATCAGAGCATTAATTTCACTGCTATACCTTCAAGACTTTTTCTCTCACCTTCTGGCTAACTTGCCTTCCTTAGCTTGCCTGGCCTGTGAGAAACCATTTTGCTCGCATAGGTGGTGTGTTTTGAAGGCAAATGAGGATGGTGTTCTGTGTGCTTGTGTAGTGATCTAAGCAGGCATAAGGTGGTGGGGCTAACCCTCCACTGCACCATGCCTTGGGTGACAAGACAGGAAGAAATCAACAACAGCTGTTGTAGAAGCCTCTGCAGAAACTTTAAGTGGAACAAGGACAGTTTGAAGGTAAATTGTGCTCATTTTGATGTAGGAAGCTTTCCTGTTCACAGCCAGGTATTTTTTGCCTTCAGGATCAGTTTTGCCTTCAGGACCTTTTGGGTTGATCCTGAATGGATTTGGCAGTGCAGAGGAAGTTTGACCCACAAAGTGATTCTTCTGGGATTCAAAATCACTGCTTGGGAGAAATGTGCAGTAATTCAAATCACCTATTTAAGAATTTTGTCTTGGCTGCTTATTGATGCAGAGATGTTACCCCATGATGACTGTGTTAAAGAAGGCTGTGTTGCTTATCAGTAATTGAAAGCAAAATTAGTCTGCAGTATGTCTTTGAAGAATGGTATTTTGTGTACATGGCATCCAATTTAACTGCTGCAGAGAATTAGAGAAAATTTAGCAAAAAACAAATATTCATGAGCAGAAATGTGGCCATGGTTGCAAACACTTGATTTTACACACGCATTTACAAGCTGAAGCAGTATCATAATTAGTATTTGCACACAGATAATATTTCTAGAAATAGTCTTCAACATGATGGCGTTTTTTTAAACTTTTAGACATTTAATTAGATTTTTCTTTATTTGGAAGAAGAAAATGCTACTGGACCGAATTTCTTTGCTTTTTTTTTTTTTTCTAGGAGCACATGATCCTTTGCAGGTTCGCAGATCAGACAGCTGTTCAGCTCCCACCTGAACGCAGGCTAATTGGTATGAATTTCTGCAGCTGTTCTGTAAACTATCTCAGTAATGTATTTACCTTGGTATATAAAGGAAGAAGTAGTGCATTTATGAAAAGGCCATTAAGTTTCTGTCTTCACATAACACTGGAAAATTTTGAGTTTCTTTACATTTTGTCTCTTGCTGTTCTGAACTATAGTATAGAAACTCTTTTCAAAATTATCAATGTGAGATAGAGGGTTTGTATTTTACTGATTTATGTTGCTTCACCTTTTTTTTTTCTTCACCATTCTCTGAAAAGAATGAGTTCTTTGTAAAGTTCACTGAAGTCCTGCTGTTGCCAGTTTATCTTCTATTAAAAGTTATTTGTAGTAGTGATTTTCAGTGTTCACCCTTTGTCCTGCTTGTAATCACTGCTGATAACTCTCTTACAAGGGCAAATGTCTAATGCCAGCTGGAAGCAATAAGGTGAAATTGCAAAGGTAGCTTCAGTACAGGCAGGCTTAGGAATATACAGACTTATTTTCCCACTTCATTATTAGGATCATCATAATAATTTTATAAAAAACTCAGAAGGTTTTTCTGGGATTTTTTTTTATTTTTCAATAGTGAATATTTATAATCTGAAGACTTTGCCAAGAACACAGTTTGGCTTACCCCTTATCTGGGGGTACCAGCCTTCCCATTGTGGGGAAACTTATGTTGTAGTGACAGCATTGCATGACTCAATTTTATGTTTCAGTAGTCAGTTCTGTTTCAGGTTTGTACTTTATTGCCATTCTGAGTAAGAGCAGCTGCCTTCTATGGGGTCATTTCCATGCAATTAATGGCCAAAGTGAGTTGAACCCTGAGATTTTAGTTTCTTGGTCAGGTGTCAATGATTTCTGAGGAAAAGAAATGCAAGCAGCTATCATTAAGATATCAGGAATTTCATTCCTCAGAAAGACAGCAAAATATATAACCCGTCAAATATTTCTTTTTAAAGCCTAAGCTTATTATTGTATCTCTAAATTGTCTCCTGCACAGTTACTACCCCTCTCAAATTCCAAGCCACCAACAGAACAGAGTCCAAATGTCATAATGTCAATGAAGTCAAAGTGGTGAATTTCTTTTGTAACTAAGGAAAGGAGAAGGAGAAAATACTTCTGGCTATTGGCTCACTGTGGAAGGACAGAATAGGTTGGGCTGAGTACCGTATTGAAGTGTGATGTGCATTAACTGTTCTGAAATACCGGGATACTGAGGGGCATGTTAGTGCCACGTCCTCAAAACTTCTGCTACAGGCACTTAACAGATGCATACCAGGGCTATGTAATAATACAGGCACTCAAGCTCTGTACATATCCAGGGGAGAGAGGTAGGCAGTTCCAGAGGGTAGTTTGGAATGCCAGACTTGTATCATGATGGTAAACAGAATGAGTGCTCCTGTCTATTCCCTTCATCTTAGATCCCAAATGTATTTAACTGTGCAATTCTGTCAGGATCAAGAAAAGATGTAGGGTCACTGGCTTTGAGACAGAAGCAGGATTGTGCCTTGTTCATGACTTGAGACTGTATGACTATTAGTGGTAAAACATTTCAGGGAAGTGCTAAATCTTTCTTGCAAGAGAGTTTCCAACTGCAGAAAATACGATCTGACAAATCAGTTCTGTACTTCAGAACATAATAATCAATTATAATGAGTAAATATGTAAAGACAAATAGCCCCATCATCTTGGCATGACTGTATCATAATACCAACTTCGAAGCAGAAAAAAACCTCACTGAATTAATCCTCCAGTTTTTTCTGCAGGTGAATCTGAGATAAAACTAGTTTTCATTAGTAATTGAGTATTTTTCTTTATAAGCAACTACATTCCTATGTCTTGAATCAATTACACTGGATCACTGTCGGATATTTCAGTCATTTATTGATATTCAGTAACCAGAGATTTTCAGATTTTAGGTAAAAGTACAGGAGGAGAACAGTTATGGTTTTAAAGGGAGTAGAAGTTTGGCAATTCAGACAGCAAAGAGGTAAACTAGGTGGATTTTGTTGGTTTTGGGGTTTTTTTTTCCTTTCTTCCTGTGGCTTTTACATTAATGCATGGATTTTTCTGTAAAATTCTGATTTAAGAATACTTAAAAATAGCCGTGCCTGTTAAGTTTCTTCGAATATAAAAAGTTAATAATCCTTCTCAAGATCTTTGCTAAATGAGGGTTACAAGTCACGGATGTGATTTAGAACTATTAGTGATGGTCTATTTGAAGTAAAACAGAGTAAGATAGTTTTTAAAGCAGATTTGGAGCTTATTTTTTAGATGACTTACTGATATGTTTTCCTAACATTGAATATTGAAGTGCATGTTTCTGATAATGTTTCTACATTTTTAGAGTTTCTGTGCTCTCCTTTGCTGTTGTTTTAGGAAAGCAGTGTATGGGGCTTGTGGATCTGGATCGAGCATGGGCTGCAGAAGAACGTAACTACTCTGTCCAAGTTATATCTATGGAGCCAGAGAGTTGTTCTCCAAAAAACAACATGCTTGTGGGCATCTCTACTTAGAGTGTGAAACTTGCATTTGATCTGAAGTTGAACATAAATCTTCAGTGAATAATGACATCCAGTAGATACAAGCATAGCTGGAAACCAGACGTCACGCATCTTGAACCTATTGCATTCAGGAAAGGAAGCAGCACAAAAAATCTTAGAAAGCGAACTGCACGCAGAGCATCACAAATCATACTTAAAAGGTGTCATTAAGCAACTTTTGGTTCTCTTACTGAGAAGTATCTGAATCTAACAACTGTGCATGGAATCATATCCACCTTTAAAAGTTCAGAAAAAAAGTCAGCCTCATTGAAGGGAAGGTGATTTCCTTTTTAGGAAAGCTGTCTTGGCTGCTTCGAAATTGCATTAATGGTCAAAACTGCATTTGTGTTCATAAACTGAGCAGTTATCGGTCAATAACGCAGATCACTAGAGGAAAAGATAAAATGTATGATGTTAGCGAAGAAGGCTGTGCAATAGGTGGTGGCTTCACTTTGTTAAAGAATTCCATACTACTTTAGGAAGATTATTTTTAATAAAAATTCATCAGAATACTTTGGGCATTGTTCTGCTTATCAAAAATGTATTCTAGCTTACCAATCTTTTTTAAAAGACTTAAAAAAAATCACTTAAAATATCACAAGGATTCTTTAACCAGGCATTTGAAAGTGTGTCTAGTTAAAGAAAGCAAGCTCCTTATTATCAATTGACAAGATAATGGAAGTTAGTGATGATGTCAGGGAATGGATACTTCCACCGTGGACACTGCCTCCTCTGCTAACTGAAGTTGCTTCCCATTCTTAAGAAACCTGCCGACGAAGACATTTTTAAGGACAGTGTGTTTGTTTATATACATCATTTTCATTGATTTTGTATTCAGTTTAAAATTTGAAGAAAGATGCAGTTGTGGGACCATTTGAAAAGATCAATCACAGTCATGTTACTGTAAAATGAAAATAAATGTTCTGTGCTCTGATTAGTAGGCAGTTTTCTACCCTAATTTAAAATCATCTGTTGACACGTGATGGAAAATAACTCCTAATGAGATTTTTCCTGGATGTTTATGGGTTTGATACATTTATGAATTCTGCCATGGATTACTTAAATATATCTGAAGTTTGGTCAGTGTGAACATAGCTTCAATGCATGTGGCAAACAGAATTACAAACAGGAATTGGAGGAGAAAAAAAAGGATCGTGGAATACTTTATTCTTTGTGAAACTTACATCTCTGAAAGATTTAAATACTTGGGGTTTTTAATGTGAAGACTGAAGGAACCTGCACACTTAGAAGCACAAAGGTGAGCAAGCAGGTATGAATTCATACTGTTCTTCAGATTTTAGTGACAGAGTACTTTTTCTGCAACTTTCTATAGTCACAGGAGTAGCTGGACTTTGGAAAAATATATAGCAAATATAAAATATATGGCAATACCAATTGCCATAAAGAGAACTCAGTATTTAAGATAATAGTGTGTCAAGTCTGAATGGCATCCACATGAAATTACTTTATTTAGAACTCCAGATACTATGTCTGGAGTGAGAAAATGTCTCTTCATTACTTTTTTGTGCTGAAGAAAGAATTCATCAAGGTAAGACACTTGATGCAGGATTTGATGCTGTTTACAGTACGGATTTTCACAATGCTCTGCTCCAAGCGATGAGTACCAATATGAGTGTTTTAATTATGGTGATGTTGAATATTTGGCATGGTCTGATATTATGCAATAATAAATAGCTTTCAGTAGAAAAAAAATATCTGTGCTGTTCCATTCTTCAAAATTTCTACAATATCTGTTCCAATAATCTGTAATAGTTCTTGGATCTAGCAGAAAATGGAAAAAGAATACATTTGGGATGTACCAGAGGGAGTATGTGTGCCACTGAATGAAAGATAAAAATTGATTTTTTAACAGGCAAAAGCAGTATTTCTTGGAAACAAAGGTGGAGAAGGAGCCTTATTTGAACAAATGTCCAAATAGCACAGTCAAGAAAAATAGTTACAGTCACACAAGAATCCACATACCAATCACTGGTTTGTTTGTTGGTTTTGTTTTTTTTTTTCATTTTTAAAGTACCTGTTTTCATGTTAATGATGCAGTTTCCCACAGGTGTTGCTTATTTGTGACTTAAGGAAATTATTTTATATTTGCTGCCCAACAGAGAACTAGACTTCCCAGGAAGAAAAGATTTATAGAAGCAAGGGAGAAAACCTGCAAAACTAGTGCTGTGTTTATACGCATTGTGACATCCCATGTTTCTTGGATGAGCCAAACTATAGAAAGTGAGTTTGTGACAGATTTTTATTTATTTTTTTTTTCCCCCCTTTCCAGAGATCAGGGATATTTTGATGGCATGTTGTAGTATCCATCACCTTGATGGCTTACAGGATAGTGAGACTACATCCCATTTGTAATACTGCCTTATGACCTTGTTGGCATCAATGAGCTCTCTTCTCAGGAGAACAGAATCTTCCTTGTGTCTAAGGATGGAGTTACCTTACTACGAACAATAAAGCCTGAACTATACTTGAGGTGAACTGATGTTTTGTTTCATGAAAATTGAAGAGAAGCAAATGAAAAGAAGCAGAAAAAGGAGAGGATAGTCTCAACAGTTGATAATAACTAATTTACGACAGATTAAATTGCCACTCTGTGTCAAGTACTTCCTTCTAGCAATGTGAGCTCAGTTATATTAATTTTTAAGTATGTTAATTTGTTACTTTTCCATATACATAAATGGTGTGGAATGAATAGAGCGTGGAATTTCCTAAACAAGGTGACTGGACATTGTGGTCCTGGTAAGTTGAACAACTCTTGTTCTTCTAGCAGCTCGTTATGCAAGGAGCTAACTTGATGTCCAAGATGCAGACCTAAATACTATTTGTGTTTCGATGTGGTGTCCGGCCCCACTGGGACTAGCTGTGGGGTGAACAAAACGTTGTCCTCACATCATCATAATTTTCCATTGTCTTGCCAGTCTTCTTTTCTGTTATCCTTATAGCCAGTAATGCTGGAAAAAAGTAGGTTTATAATAGGAAACAGATGACCAAACCAAACTGAGCTTCTCTGTGTGTTAGTCATCTGTGTGTTACATGTATTTTTTATTTTCGCTCTTTCATTTTTGTCTTTATTGTGTTAATTATCTGCTTCCTCAATCCTATTTCAAGAGGTGCTAGTATTGTGCCTTACTTAGGCATGGGTAGTAATGAACAAGGGACATTCCTAGTAGGTACTTCGCACCTTCCAATTTTTATGTGACTTAACAAAAAAAAAAGAGCAATGTTAAAGCAATCTATTGATTTTTTTTATTTTTTTTTTTAAAAACAAAAATTACACGTTGTCAAAACTACCCATTGATCGTTCTCACAAAGACACAAATGAAATGATTCATTCCCAGGGCTGCCATAAACTTTAGACGTATGTTTTCTGTTTCTGATTACTGCTTGACTTTCAGCTACCTGGTGGATGTCATTTGATAAGGCAATGATAATAAACAGAAATGATTTTAAATATCTGTCTTCCTAAATGATATGGTATGCCACTTATTCTCATTGAAAAGAACAATTAAAAAAAAATATATAGTCAATTACGTACACATATGAGTTTATGAGCTTTAAGTAATCTGCAGTGAAATGGCACACAGCTGATTTTATAATGGGTTTGTATGAATATTAGTTTGGCTAGACACCATCAGCTGCAGCTATTTTCTGTCAGGATTTTGGTTTAGGATTAGTAATTTATCATTTCAATTAATTTTTATTTTTTTTTTAAAGCGTGTTGAGCTATAAGAGTGTTGCTTAACAAAAGGTAACTGAACAGCTGGTGTTGGTTTCAGTCTTAGCGCTTAGTTGTCAGCAGAAAGGAAAAGCACAAATTTTTCCTTTAAGTCTATTCCAGTACTACTTTCAGTGTTTTTGCCTGGGAGCACTGTCCTTTCATACCAAGCTCCTGATGTATAATCCCAGTCTAAATTCCTGTAATTTTGTTACTACATTTAAAAAAAAAAAAAAAAAAAAAAGAGAGAGAGAGAAAACCTAAGTATCATACATGTAACTGCCTACATGTCTAGTGTCAAAAATGTTACATGCCTCTCCAATACAATAAAGAAAACCTCAGAACTTTCCATGCTCAGACTTGCAGTTATATTACATAGCTATCATGGTTTCAGTTCAGTAGCTTATCCTTAGTGAGTTTCAGCTTATTACAACTATCATTAAAAGAAATTCAGTTTCTTAAGTTAATAATATATTAAGTTTATATGCAAACAGTAAAACTGAAACCAAATCAATTTTCTCTTTGCTTGTAGCTTTTATTTACTCAGAAATTAAATGAGTAATCAAGTGTCCTGCTCTGCATTCTTCTCCTCAAAGTGAATTTAAGAAAATACCTGTATTTTCAAAATTCCCCTGATAAGCCTCCTGTATAAGGAAGAATGTTTAGGATAGTTTTCTTATAAATCACTCGGGTCATTTCTGAGTGAAAACAGAACATTTTTTTAAACTTTGTATGTGTGAAGTGGTATATTTCCTAACTAACTGTTAAAATCTTGTAAAACATTTACGCTGGTATCCTGGTTTCCCAGGCACAGACCCATGGGCCAGCCATGGCAGGCAGGCCATGAGTAGCCTTGAGTCAGCTGGGAGATTCAGTCAGGGCAGCTGCCCCAAGCTGACTCACAGGTGTATCCCACACCACTGACATCATGCTCATTATAAAAGGAGGGAGTTCACTGAGGGTGGGAGTTCCTGTTCTTGGGGCTCCTCCCTCTTGGCTTTCTGCTCCTGCTGCTGATCCTAAGGATGAGGCCAAGTATAACCTTGTATACTTTATGTTGGTGATTGTATTAGTTTTGTTATTTCATTAAATCTGTTTCTATTTCAACCCACGGGGCTTCTCCTCTTCCTTTTTTCTCTGACTCCCCTTTTCAGCTGGGGAGGGGTCATCAGGTGGTAGAACAACAGCTACAATTTAGCCCCAGGTACATGCTAAACGTAGACAACGGCTCACTGATCAAAATGCATAGATAAACCACCTGCAGAGAAGAACCATTACTGTTTTTCACTTAACAAAACTGAGGGTTGAAAATGCTGCTGATTTGGTGACATGCTGATGTGATACCATTTGCTCTCTTTTTTTAGATCTGCTGTACCTTCACACTTCTCTGCCACCTATGGTTTGGTCAGTTCGTGGCAAGTACATTGGAGTATAGAAATAATTTATTGCTGATCATATTACTGCTGATACTGTTTGGGGTTTTTTTTGTAATTATCCCTTCTTTTCAATGGGTGTCTCTTGGAGTTTTGAATCTATTCATCACCACTAGTGGTATTTGTATATTGGTGAAGTTTGAGTTACCTTTCTTGAAGCATAGAAGAAAAATCTTTTTTCTGTCTGCCTTCAGAATCAGAGTACAATTATATGAGTGGTGGAGTCAGGAGACTCTTACAGATGTGAGAGCTAAAATAATGTCAATAAGTGTGTTATGTATGTCACCATGAAATTCAGCTATATTACCACTTGCTAGTTGGAGAAGGATTAGAAATAGATATAGCATACTGAAAAAAGGCATTTGTGCTTCTTAGTTGGGTTCACTTCATATGCCGAAGCCAAAATCTAATTTCAGAAATTGTGTTTAATAATTTTGTGTGCTTTAATCCTTCAAAAACATTAGTTTGCATTAAAGTTCTTATACTTTTGTCAGTCCTAAGTAATTGTCATTTTATCTTTCTACTAGTATGCTATTATAGCTCCTAATTTTCTTGCTTTCCCCTCTCCCAGTGCTAGTTTTCCAACCCAGATCATTTCTTTGGGTATGTTGGAACAGCATTTCATGCATTTCTTTAATTGTTAACAGCTTTTTCTGAGCGTTAAAGCATCAATTTAAAATAGTGTGCCAGTTTACTTAAGGTGCCCTTTATTCTAATATGTTATTCCTGTAATCTTTAACATTTTTATTAGTATTTGGTTTCTTTTGCAGCATTTAGCGTTGTAACATTTCATTTAACGTTATGATTGGGATTTGGAGGTTTTTAGAAAGAATATATTTTCAAATGTATGAAGATAGAGTAAGTTACCGCACTTTGAACTGTTACCGGTACAACTGTATTGTAGCTCAAACACCTTCAATTGTAGCAATAGAATTCTAAGTTATATTCAAGAGCATAGTACCTCTAGCATTGTCTTGATGCCCAACTTTTGATGTTTGTTTTAGTGTTTTTTCTTTGGATTTTTGTAATTTTGTTCACCCCCAAACAGTAGCATGTCAAAGGCCTCAGCATGATTCCAGTTACGGGTATATCATTTTGGAATGATTAGGGATAGATATGCCAGAACAAATGTTCCTAAAATGATATTGCAGGTAAGAAAAAGGAGAGAGAACTTTTGCAGTTTTAGAGCTTGCATGAGAAGGTGATACCTGTTCGTTAAGGGAGGATACAAATTTAGGTGTAAATCATTCTGAAAGGGTTGTCAGGCACTGGCACAGGCTGCCCAGGGCAGCGGTGGAGTCCCCATCCCTGCAGAGATTTGAGAGACGTGTAGATGTGGTGCTGAGGGACATGGTGTAGAGGTGAATTGGCAGTGCTGGGTTAACGGTTGGACTTGATGATCTCAGAGGTCTTTTCCAGCCAGGGCTATTTTATTCTATAGATGTATCAGGTTAGAGGGCTTCTAAGAGGCCTTGCTCTGTGATTTTTCCCAAAGATGGAAGTGAGGATGACCTGTATATCGTTCCCTGTGTTGTCCTTCTTGCAGTAAGATTTACCTTTCTGATATCATTGGGGAGCCTCCTCACAACCTTTCCAAGACAATAAAGTGCAGCCTCATGATGATGCCAGCCAGCTCTCCCAGTACTCTCAGTTGTGTCCTATCAACTCCTATGGACTTCTGTGAGTTAGAGAACAGCATCTAAGTCGGGGAAACAGGTTGTGGCTATGATATGATGGGAGTCACCATCCCTGGAGGTATTTAAGAGATGTGTAGATGTGGAGCTTAGGGACATGGTTTAGTGGTGGACTTGACAGTGCTAAGTTAACGGTTGGACTTGATGTTAAAGGTTTTTTCCAAACAAAATAATTCTATGAAATGTTAAACGTGGAAGGAATGGGTAAGTTTTTTCACCTATGAAATGAAGAAGTTAATTCTAAACTTTTTATTTACTAATTAAAAAACAAACCACACAGTAACTGTGCCACTGAGGAACATCTGACTTTTATCATGTTTTAGCCTAATATTTTCAAGACGTCCAGGGTACTTTTGGTGCAGGCATGTGGAGAGGAGCAGTGGGGTGTAAATGTGGAGAGGGAAGGGTGAGTTGAATGGAGGATGGTTACTTGACATACTCCAGCTGTGGAACGCCCTCCCTACAGCAGTTTTGTTTCCCTACCCCTCCATATGTTTGGTAGAGAAATTTTTCATCTGGCATTTCCTGGACTGTAGACCGTTTCTGGATTATCTATGGCTGTTGGAACTGACAGATGTAAGAGCTGCTTTTATGTGTTTTTTGTGACAAGCTGACCTACTGTTTAGTTGCATTTAGACTATATCAAAGTACATATTAAAACATAAGCATAAAGTGAAGAAAATTATGCAGGTGATTTTAATAGCTTGTATACAAAGAATTCTATTATTTTGCAAAGAAAATACAAAAGTGGTGGTCTGGGATAACGTAGCTGACTTAGTGTAGAACTGAGGGTGCCAGTAGTTTGCAAACTTAAAGGGAAGTGATCATTTTTATAACGTGCATGTTTCTTTGTGGCATCTGTATTTAGCCAGTGGAATTCCCCATGACAAACTATAATTGAGCCAGGTTTTAAATCAGGGTTTTAAATAAACATTTTTTAAAATAAGGGTTATGAAGTTATGCATAGTTAAAATGGACAATAGGGAAGGATCATGGAGAATGGAAGCCTCATGTTTTAGAACTTAGGCCAAGAACTTTGAGCCAACTGCTGTTCATTAAAAACATTGTCGCTTCTTTCCCAGAGGCCTCCAGGCTGGACCACTCTTGGCAACCAGATGAACCAAAGTTCTGATTCACTGTTGCAAATCCCAGGCGCCTTCCTTTAATTGAGGTCTGCCGTGGCTGACTTCTTAAAATTAACTTTTATTCAATTATATTCTTCAACTGCTAAAAGGCTCTTGAACTGCACAGCTTCTGGTTATTACGGGGTTTTGTCCAGCTGACATTCTTTTTCATGTACTTCAGCATAAACTGTAGATTTCTGTCGTGAACAGATACCCATTTTCATACCCCTGCTGTGTTACAGTTCCCGAACTATAATATATATATATGGCTGTGGCTTAATATAAGCTTAGATGATGACATAATGGGCTTGGTGTATTTAAATTGACACTGCTTTCTTAAACAAAATCAAATCAGCTATAGACTATGCATATTGCCTAAGAGGCCTGTAGTAACAGTAGGTGTGTGTAGTTTTGCTCGTTGCTTTTGCATGCCTCTAGCTAATTTTCTAGAAATAGCTAATGTTTGGCACCCATGTAGATTGCTTTTATTCATCTGGCATGTTCCCATTTAAATACTCATTTAATGTGGTCATCAACGATAGAAATAGTTAAATAATACTGTAAATGGACATGTTTTCTTTGTTGGGTTGATTGCTGACACACTGAATTCTTTTCATTAAGTAATTTGACCGCAAGCATCTCTTTACTTTGGAAAAAGAAGAGGAAAAAAGCTCTAGCAAATAGATTTTTTTTTTTTTTCTCAGTTTTCATATTTGCAGTGCTTATGTAGGGGGATATAATTGGAATTTCAAGATAAATTACACAAAGTATTGGATGAAAATCAAGACTAAAACATTCAGTTCCTCTTTTTTTTGCATTTGACCATTGCACACAAACATTTGGTTATAAATAGATACTTTATCCATGTTGGAGTAACATTTCATGTTCAAAGTAGGATTCTGGAAAAGAAAATCCTTTCAAAAGTGATTTAAAGCAATTATGCAATTTGAAACCTTTGGTTAGCTTATGAATCTTTATTACAATTGGATTACTTTTATATTCTCTGTAATAAATACCAAAAAGCTCTCTAAAGTAAAACATGTTCCAGTTGAATAATCCTTGCTGTGAATTTGCAACTGCAGTTGATAATCTTGCATTAGCAGGATATCTGTATGCTATTGGTATACACAATAGCTACTGTTAGAAGAATAAATATCATTGGCATGTATACTGTCAACCTGTAGAGAGCTGCCATACAAGTGTAACTTGTAACTTTTTATTCATGCAAGTAATGTTATTGATGTTGGGGAAATGATTCATAAACTGAATGAACTAAAAGTTCAGTACAACTAGGTTTGGGTTCAAATGGTAGCTTGCATCCCAAAATCATAAGCTTCTGGAAGCCAAGAACCAGGGACTGATATCTTTAATGTCATTTACAGTACAAAGAAATCTGATCCTTTAATTGGACTTCCTTTGGTTGCTTCCTGATTTAACATGTTTAAAATGTATTCCTTTTTCCTGTATGATCATTGCCTTTAGTTCCAGTAAAAATAGAAACTGAGTACTATGCAAGCTGGACAGTCTAATTTTCTGATGGGCAGCTGACATTCTTTAACTGCACTCAAAAGAAAAATGACACCTTATTTATCCAGATAGTTTCCCTATGTCTTTGAGAGCTGACAGTTCGTCAGTTTAAAGGTGCAGCTTTTATACTATTCAGATTATTGCAAAATATTTTAGAGAAGTTCAGGCTATAGTTCTTGAAAGAAGATAGGCCTTTTTATAGACACTTTCCTGTCTGTCTTTTCAAACTAATACTTCCCCTATTTGACCAGACATAGGTATCAGTCATGGTTATTTATGTATTAGAACTAAAAAGGAATAAAATGTATTTTCTGAAATGTGACTGCAACCAGCTTTTATGCTTTTGTCCTAGTTCCATCTTCGGTCTGTCCATAGAACTGTTTGTTAATTCTGTCATTAATTCTGTTACCTGTGGATTCTGCTATTTAAAGCTCTACAGGGCTCTTTAAAATTTGGACTTTTTTTTTTTCATTTGTCCTAGAACATTTTGATATGGTCTGCAAACCAGTTTTTAAAATTGTCAACAGATTTGCTCCAGTCTCTTTCTTACATTTCCTCTCTCTCTTCATGCTAACCATTACAATTTGTTTTCTGGTCCTCAAATTTTCTCATTTTTCCTTCTGCAGAGTATCTTCATTACCGATGGAAAAAGCTTGTAGTCTGGTGCTCCCAATCGATCTCAGTCAGAACTGTTGTACTTTTCTACCTTATGAAAATGGCAGTTCATGAGAATTTTGGTTTATTTCAACAGTTCAGGCATGTGTCAAACTGAATTTTAAAATGGAATCCCAAATTTATTGTCTCCTCTCAAAAGGTATCAATGAAAACCCATAGAAATCTTCTGAAGTGTTATTTGGATTTACTGTTCTTGAATACACAGCTTCAAGGAGAACATAGTACAAAGTAAAATTGAATGTTACTGCATTGTTTTAGCAGAAAGAGAGAAGAATCAGTAACTGTCTACCAAAACCTGTAGATAACCCTGAAGCTGCTTCATTTCCTTTCATACTGAGCACTTAAACCCATCTTAAATCTTTCCCATCCCCTTGTCTCTCACAATGTATTCTAAAGACGTGAATTTCATGCACATTTTGGTCTCTCAAATCCTACCTAATGAAAACCACAAACAAAATTTGTAATGCTGAAAGGCATTAAACGGCTCACAAGCAGCTATCTGTGCAATAATCATCGTACCAGTCATGTGCTTTAGTTAACTATTACTGCACTATACATCTGTGAGATCTTTTTTGGTTTTGACTTAAAACATACAAAAACTTTATTGGTATAAATTGTCAGTTTCACAGTGGTCAGTACTGGGTCCAGTTGTGTTTAACATCTTCATTAATAATCTGCCTGACGGGGCACAGTGTACCCTCAGCAATTTTGCTGGTGACACAAAACTGGGAGGAGTGGCTGGTATGCCAGAGGGTGGTGCTGCCATCCAGAGGGACCTGGAGCAGTGGCCTGACAGGAACCTCATGGAGTTCAACAAAGGGAACTGTGAAGTCCTGCAGCTTGGGAGGAAGAACCGCATGCACTACATGCTGTCAGCTGGCTGGCTGGCAAGCTTGTTCCCAGAAAAGAGCCTGGGGGTCCTGGTGGACACCAAGTTGAAAGTGAGCCAGCAATGTGCCCTTGTGGCAAAGGCAGCTAAGGGTATCCTGGGCTGCATTAGGAGGATTGTTGCCAGCAGGTCAAGGGAGGTGATCCTTCCCCTCTGCTCAACACTGTTAAGGCCGTACATGGAGCATTGGGTCCAGTTCTGGACTCCCTGGTACAAGAGAGATACAAAGCTACTGGAGACAGTCTAGCAAAGGGCCTCTCAGGTGATTAGAGGACTGGACCATCTCCCCTGTGAGGAAAGGCTGAGAGAGCTGGGACCGTTTAGCTTGGAGAAGGCTCAGGGGATATTTCATCAAGGTGGACAAATATCTGAAAGGAAGGCGTAAAGAAGATGAAGCCAGGTGCTTTTCAGTGGTGCCCAGTGACAAGACAAGAGGCAATGGACACAAACAAGATGTTCCATCTGAACATCAGGAAACACTTTTTCACTGTGAGGGTGACTGAACACTGGCATGGGTTTCCCAGAGAGGTGGTGGAGTCTCCATCCTTGAAGCTATTCAAAAGCTGCCTGGACATGGTCCTGGGCAACCAGCTGTAGGTGACCCTGCTGGAGTAGGGAGTTTGGACTAGATGACCTACAGAGATCCCTTCCAATTTCAACTAATCTGTGATTCTGTGAAAAAGCAGTAGAATTAATGAGCTGTCCACGCTGTTTTAACTTCTGAAAGTTCTTTCAGAGATTGCAGTTACATAGAGTTGAACAGAAGCAGCAGGGTCAACAATATCATAACTATATAAAAACTCTCCCTCAGAGCATTCATAGTAGGTTTTCCTGCCTACTAGTCCCCCTCAGTATCTCAGAAGGTACTGGGGATTTTCTGTATGTCAAAACAAGATGGAAATTAAATAAGTGATTCTATCAATTAGACAAGCCCATTTCCCCCTTGAGAGCAGCCATTTAAACTCATTTATATAAGTAGTCCTAGGTCAATTTATCAGCAGCCACTACCAGAGGATCCATCTCACTACATAGGTAAAACCAAAAGAAACAGAGGGAAAATCAGAACCCAGAGTGACTTATATATTTTGAGCTAATTTATTCCATCTTTGCCAGAATTTGTGTAGCAATTCTGGTTCAGTATGAAAAGAGAAAAACAGTCTAATGGATTAGGTTAAAGTAGTGCTTCATCATTTCTCTCTGGAAAGACATTGTCATATTTTATAATTTATATAGGTAGTCTGGGCAGCATACCTGTATTAATATATGGACCTCTGACTTTTTCTGTATGTGATATTGGCAATGAGCCCAAGGCATGGGGAAAAACAACATTACAAAAACTGTGATAGTCAAGGCTGATCTCTTAAGCTACTGTAAATCATGTCCTCTGGTTCTGCATCTCCCAGTGTATCTCTTGCTATAACAAGTGTATTTCACGAGCAGAAACAATTGAATCCATACTGCACCAGATTATTTGCTTCTTTTTTTTTTGTCCTAAAGACAATTCTGGTAACTTTTCAGGCTGATTTATGGCTGGTTTTTATATGTTAAAATGCTTACGTAGCCCAAGGAGTCCTAGCTTGCAAGTCTGGGCTCACGAAAGAGAAAACTCGCATAAAGTCCATAATTATTTCAGATAATAACCAAAACAGTTGGCCTACTTGATTCAAATTGGTTTATATTATAGCTGTGATCAAGAACATGTCTTCATGGAGATCTTTTCTGATAATGTTGCCTTTTTTTTTTATTTTGATAAAGTTATAGCAGAAAGTGTGAGGTTAAGTTTGGTTTCAGCTCACGTGCTTGTGGTTTTTTGATTCTTAACAGCTCTTTTTAATGGTTGTTCTCTGTATGGCACATGTGATTCTTTTCCTGTTTTGTTTTCTTTATATTTTCTTTTAGTTACAGGTGGTAATCTGGTGATTTGATTTTTGCTTTGTTTTTATTTTTTTTAAGAATCTGTCATCAGCCTTTAATATTGTTGAACAGAAGGGTTTTTTGCACTTATTGCTCATGAAAAAGACAGTACACTGTTGATTCCAAATGTTGTTGGGTATGTGCATTTTCTTGCCATACTAGTAATATTTCTTTGGTAATTTCCACATGGGCAAAATGTCTTTCTGGTGCCTCAGTTCTGGTCTTTTCACTCTGACTGCTGAGTGTGCACGTAGCCCATGGGGATCATAATGATTTGGATTTGGACTTGATGATCCTGGAGGTCCTTTCCAACCATGGTGATTCTATGATTCTATGACAAGAGATTGAAATTGAGTATTAGGAAAAATTTATTCACTGAAAGGGTTGTCCAGCATTGGAACAGACTGCCCAAGTAATACCCTGGAAGTATTTAAAAGTCATGTAGATGTGGAGCTGAGGGACATGGTCCAGTGGTGGACTTGGCAGTGTTAGGTTAACGGTTGGACTCGATGATCTTAAAAGCCTTTTCCAACCTAAATGTTTCTATGATTCTATTCAGGTGACAAAAGTAGGTAGTTTATTAGTGCAGGCAGTTTAGCACCATTTTTTGAAGTTCGCTGTGCTGTCCCTCGCCATCCTGCTGAAGATGTCTTTTACATCAGTTGCAGATTTTTCTGCACTCAATGATTGTGTAGCAAGTGAGGCCAACTAGACTGACTCCCTAATGAACAGGGTAGTATTAAATTTGGGGGATTATCATTCTGATCTCCTATGCAAAACACCTTTAGTACAAAAATTGATAACATGGACAGTTAGAAATCTGTTGTCCTGGGTTACAATGTATTCTATTACCGTGAGCTGTTGAAACCAGGTATGCCGATGTTCCTTGCCTCCCCCCCTCGGGACTAGCTTCTGTTAATAGGCCCAACAATGCCTTGCCCCACGACTCACCATCCCTTTGTGAGATGCTCCAGCCAGGGGGGGAGGGAGCCAAGCATTCCCACCGGGGATAAAATCTGGGGTTTGGAACAGCACGAGCAGCCTTACCTGCTGGGATCCCAGAGGACAAGGACCACACCACCACCGGATTTTCGGAGGAGGACCAGTTTTCTTTTCTACAAGATCACTGCTTCAACAGGACCATTTCAAAGAGAACTGCAGCTGCCACTACATCGGACTGCTACCAGCACCCTGCCCGGCAGGGTGCCAGGTTGTATCCCTGACTCTGTCAGGCTTTAAACCAGTTTCTCTGTATTATAGTTTTGTTGTATATATTAGTAAAAACTGTTATTCCCATTTCCTCATATCTTTGCCTGAAAGCCCCTTAATTTCAATGTTATAATAATTAGGAGGGAAGGGGGTTGTATTTTCCATTCCAAGGGGGGCTCCTGCCTTCCTTAGCAGACACCTGTCTTTCAAACCAAGACATCTGTTTAAAAGACATATGCAGAAAGGAATGCGGAATTTTCCTGAGCTTTGAAGGGAAAATTGTTTGTTTATGGTTGAAAATAAATTCTTCACACTAATGAAATGCAGGAAACTTCAACACAGATACCCCTTGTAGTTTTTAAAGAAGGATCAAGTGTGTGAGGAAAAAGCGTATTGCAAGAAGCAAATTAATTTGGAAGACCTGATGCAGAAAAATAGTTTGGAAGCTTTTGAATTAGTATTTCCAGAGCACAGTGTTTATCTGTCCAGATGGTAATTTGATAGTACAGTGTCTTACAGTTTTGATGACTTTCTTACCCTTTCAAGTAGGTTTACTAAAAGGGAGGTGGAGTACATAGATTGATTCAGCTGATTGAATTGCTGGATTTTCTTGATGCCTCACAGTTTTCTTATTAGCATGAGACTGACAGAGACTGTGACCTACCATATGATGGAGCTAATATTTACTCAGTGAGTACTACTTTTAAATCTAACATACACAAATTGGTTGAAAAGCAGAATTGCATAGCCCCAGAGGAAAAGTAATGACATTGGAAGTTTCACGGGTAATTTGGACTTTGATTCTTTTCTTCTGTTCCATTTTGCAATAAGTATACATGTTACATTAGCATCACAAATGCAGAATATGATCATGCATGCCAGTAACTACAAATTGAATGTTCTTTACGTACATCACTCTCTGATTTAGTGACTTGGGGTAGTGTGGTACTTGTGGTTAACTTGCTTAGCCTCAGTGAGAATGAAATACTTAGAAGAGAGGAAGGATGGATTTGTGGTTTAAGTATGAAATTGGAAATCAGGAGATCTATTTCTGGTTTGATGACAGATTATTTGATTTGTAGGAAAATCATTTTCTGTTCCTTAATTTCTGCTTATGTAAATGGGAGAGTTGCAAAAAAGTATTGCCTGATTCTGCTGAACAGAGGACTTAAATCACTAATATTTGTAATGTGTTTTAAGACAACAAGGAGGAAATTTGAAAAGGTGGACTTGAAAGAAGTTACTTATTTAATGTCCAGCTTAAAGAGAAGTTACCTGGAAGTAGATTGCCCTGAGGCAGTATCTTTTACTGCTGTGATTATGTCCAGTTCACAGCTATCTGTAACAATGAAGATGAATTTTAAAGTTGTTTCTGTGTGATTTCTGCCCCGTCTACCAGATTCTATTGTCTACCAGATTCTATTGTCTACCAGATTCTATTGTCTACCAGATTCTACCTTCATTTTTAAGGCAAAATTTACCTTCCTATTTGAAATTGCTGCGTGCATACTTTTTCATACACAAGGGTACAGCATTGCTGTTCAAAATACTATCTCTTCCTCTGTGTTTCTGCTTTGCTGTTGCTAATTTGCGGCTAAAACCCTGGCTGTCACGTTGCACTCAACCAAGTGTCTTATCAGTATCTTAGTAAAAATGGTTTTGGACACTTGTTCTCTCGTCCACTTTGTCCTCTGCTTGGTAGCTGGGTGTAGGCTAGTCCTCCATTTCAGTGTTTGATGCGCTGCTGCTGAACTTTTATCACTCAAGTCTTGCTGAACATCAGGTCAGCCCACCCTATGGCTTCAACATTTGTCAGGCTTTCATTCTGCCTCACTAAATATAAGGCACAAAAGTGCTTCTAGTAGTACTTCCAACAACTTCTTCATCTTCTATATATTACGTTGATGTACACCCACGCAGCAGTGGGGTATGGAAGACAGCTTTATACACGTTTAATTTGTCAAAAAGATTTGGTCCTTTGCCAGCTCACTCAGTAATCCTTCTAGTGTCCTGGATATGAGAAACTACCTCATTAAGAAAACTCCACTAGCATTAGTAAAGCATTGCCAACATAAATGAATTAATGCATGACTGCATGTTCAGTCCCATTGATGGGTATAGAAGTGCAATATGTGATCTTTCAGTGGCTGGTTAACTGTTTTTTCAGGCTGATGTTCCAGAACAAATTGTGAAGGCAGAAGTTAACCAAGAGCAGACAATCTTAATTGGAGAAGGCACCATGTCTCACCAGCACACTAGTATTAGCATACAAGGGTGCCAAACGGGCTGCTGAGGAAATCTTAAATGCTGAGTGTAGTCTGGAGATATTAAATGATCTTACTATCATTTGCAAGTATGTATGCTTTAAAGGAGTAGCATGTTCTTTAAAGTTGCTGTGTGCATAAGTACCACTATGCAGCACTGCATAAAAGGAATTGATTTTATGACATGTCCCTTTGGACATAAGAGGGAAAGTGTCAGGTTGCCCTAGACCTTAATTCACAGTGAAGTTCAAATGTTGCTTTTGGCACCTCTCCTGAACTTGGCTGCCATGTAATTTGTGGACACTTTCTTTCTACAAATTGGAGAGATGCAGGAAAATGCCATTGCCAGAGAGAAATCCCTGTGGTTATCACAAACAGGATTTCTCCCCTTTTGCCCATAAAATCTTGACAGCAAATTTATTCTGCAAGGTCCATTTTCCCACATCATGCATCCACGTGAAAAAAAATAAATATGTGATCAATCAGTCGAGAGGTAGAAATCGGCTCTGTATTTCAGCAAGAATCTAATCTGAGCCAGATGCTCTCCTGTCTTTCCGAAATGTGCCACCATGTCATTGTCTTCACTGTTTGGCTATCAGCTTCTCACGTGAATGAAGGGAACCAGGTTTGGTTCTTGGTGCAATTTTTATATCTAAGGGGGCTTCCTTGTTATCTAAGCATATGTAACAAGCACCCTGCAGAATCATTGCCTTGTAGCTTTTACAGTTGTTTTTTCTCTGAAAAGTGCTGGGTTGAGGCTGTGGACAGAAAGCTTAGCACGAGGAATAATATATGGTCTAAAAAGATGACAAAAAGAGGAGAAGGAGCATCAGGGGGGCTTTCTGCTGCAAATTTGAGCAGAAAGGGGTAAAACCACTTGGGAAAGGTATAATTTTCAAAAGCTCACTGGCACAATTTGTATTGGGCAAAAAGTAGTTACTTTTGTGTATGGTAAATAGCTCCTTAAAGGGTTTGGCTTTAGGTTACAGCACAACCCAGATCTCTTGTTTCCTGCTTCTAAGCTGCAGCCAGACCCATGTAAGATCAGCTGATGAGATTTTGCCTTGATTTAGGCACAAAGCAAAATCATTGTTGCAGCCTCGTCCAAGTCATTGGCTGGCCTCGTCTGTCTGTAATCAGAGGGATCGGAGCAGCTCTGACCCTCAGTTGGTGACAGGCTGTAATTAGAAGTGTCCCTCAGTACATCCTGAGCTGTGGTTCATAGAAACGACCCCAAAATAACTGCTGTATTTTAGCACGTTAATGAAGAGTACGGAAGCTGCTGTTGGTGTTGGTAGTGGTGCTGTGTGGGGAATGTTTAAATTGGTCACTTGTTTTCTTCTGGACAAGGGCTGGAACAGCTTGTGTCACACACCAGCATCCAAGAGCTGTTAACAGGAGTGTTCGACCCAGGGGAAAACACCCATACCTTGTAATTCTTCCGAAAAGCTGTATCCTGGGAGAAGTTTCGTTGGCAAAAGAAGGCCAAATCTTAATGCTCTTGTCTCTCGGTGTGGACTTTGCTCGCAGAGAGGAACTGGTGGCCGCCCTACTTCATGAGGCTACAGCTAGAGAAGCCTGTAAGACCAAAGCCCCCCTGCCTCGCCGCCCCCAGGCTGCGGGTTGTGCCGCCTGCAGCTCGCTCGGCCCCCGTCGGAAGGAGCCGTGGGCCCGTTCCCGCTAGCTCCCGCCCGGGCGTACCGGCGGGGCACCAGGTGCCCCTCAGCGGGGAGGCGGGCGGCCCGGCCGCGGGCGCCTCTGCCGGGGCCGGACGGCGCTGCCGCTCCTCCCTCCGCAGCGCCTCCTCCGCCCGGCAGCGAGGCGGGCGAGCAGAGGGAGCGGGGCTCGCCGCCGCTCCGCAGCTGTGGCAGCGCAGCCGGACCCGTGCCTCGGAGTCCGCCGCCGCCAGCGCTGCCCACCCCCGGGCCGCCTCGGCCATCGGCCCGCGAGGCGGGAGGGACCCGCCGGCCATGGAGCTCTGCCTGCGGCTGCTGCTGGCGTCCTGCCTCTCCCTGGGGGCGGCCGGGGAGTTTGACAGAAGGTAGGCGCCAGCTCCCGCGGGGGGCGGCGGTCGGGGGCCGGCCGGGCAGGGAAGTCGATGGTTCCTCGGGCAGGTCGGAGCCCTGGCAGGGGGAGCAGAGGGAGCCCGGGTTCTCCCCCGGGCGGGCGAGGGGCTTTGGCGCTTGTGGTGCCGGGGCGCGAAATGGCGGCGGGGGGCTCGTTACCGGCCCCCGGGGCTGCCTCACGGCGGGGCGGGGGGCGGCCGGGGTTGGCGCTCCGGTAACCTCGGTACGGGCTAAAAAGTTCATTGCTCTGGCAGGGTTGCGTCCTGCACGAATTAAAAACAAAGCACTCGGAGTGCTGTGGAAATAAAATTAGTTTATTGACGCCTGGAGGCAGCTGAACGCGGCCGCGGCGCAGATCGCAGCTCAAGTTCTGACACGAAGCGCGGTGGAAGCGGCGGCGGCAGAGCCCGCGCCTCACGTCAGGTGTCCCGGGTGGCGCCGGGCGCGTGGAGGGCCCGTGGGGGGCGCCAGCCCAAGGCAGAGGGCAGGAGCCCTTCCCTTCCCTTGTCACTAAAAATCATTAACGATTTATGTCAGTTCACAATCGCTCGAGACTGCCGTCCTCGCCTCGCAACAAGGGAAGGCTGCAGCTCTCCTTCTGTATTTAATTTCTGTCTAACAGCTCAGGAAGCTTTTGTTTAGATTTTTTTTCTTCTTCTTTAATGTTTCAGTGAGAAAATTCGTCTATATACTGTGAAATTAACCAGCGCTGAAACTTTCTGACAGTGGTTTATTCCCTGTTACAAATTCTGTGTTCCAGGCTTCAGAAATGACTCAGTACCAGCCTGGGAGTGGCAGCAGTGAGCATATTGCAAAGCATGCCAGTTTTTTCAGCCTTTACAAAGTTATCCTAATTATCTTTTCCTCTCTTTGCCTATAGTTGTGTACATTTTCAGAACTAAACACATTATTAACAATAGAAGCATCATAGACTTGACTTAGAGCAGTTACTGTTTTTTTAAAAAAAAATAAATATCTATATCTCCATGCAGGAGAAGTTTTCTCTGGTCTTTGTATTTTGATTTTCTAGAATAATTTTACTTTCAAAACATTTCACCAGGCTTTTTTTTTTTGAACTGTCTTGCTCAGGTGGCCCAGACAAATAGTCTCCTCCGCAGGACTGTGTCGGTTTGGAAGTAGAATTGACTGCTGCTGGGGCTGGGTCCGGTTGTCCTGGGGACAATGCCAACGTGAGTATCACTGCTGCTGGGGCTTCTAGTCACTTGTAGAAAGGCTTGTACACACCTAGTCACGTCTTTCACGTGCTCACACACATTCTTACAACACAGGGCTTAGGCTTTTTCACGTGTGAGTCTGACTTAGAAGGATGTTGTCACGTTAAAATTCTCTGTTATTAACAGTACTAAAACCAATTGCAATCAAGTAAGGTAAACTTTAGTTAGGGCAAAGAGGATTTGGGAATTTCTATTTGGTTTCTGCTTCACTTCATGCTCTGGTCTAGTAGCCTGTTGTAACACTGCACTGTGTCACGTTACAAGCACTGCAGAGCGAGAATATTTGCGTCTGAGAAGGAAATCCAAGTTATTGACATTTCACTTAGAAAGTCGATGGAAATGTTCCACTTAGTATTAAGTTCAAACATTCTTTCAGTAACCCTAAACTAAGGGAATAAATCTGTCTGACAGCATCCTTTTACTGGGTCACACGTGAAAAGAAACATCTCTGAAATTCTCACATCTGACTAGAATTTTTGATATGATTGTAGGACAGCCAAGTAGATAAGTGTCATCATTAACTGCATCTTCAAAAGATATTCTGTGGTGGCAGCTAGCACTGTGTAGAAGTTAAAATTGTTAGGAGTGTCATAGAGAGCTCAGCTTGTTAAAATTACAGCCTTGCATACTGGACATGCTCGCTCGTGTGTTTAACAGTGCATACATGAGTGATATACCCTAAGTTTTTACAGGAGTGAATGTGCAAACTAGATCCATTTTCTGCAAAGCCATTTTTAAAGTAAAACAGATATTAAATACTGTAAGTTGCTTAGTCTGCAGGGCAGTGACTGTAGGTGGCAAATATTAGGCAAAAAATAGAAATAGCACTGACAATGCAACTGTAGACTCTTAGCAAAGGTTTTGTTCAAATCTGTAAACAGCAGGACTGGCTTCTTCCTTCCCAAGTGTGTTTAAAAGCCCACAATGTTTAACAGGAATATAAGATAACTGGTAAAAAAGCCATGTAAAGTACTTCTGGAACATAACATCCATGATACTATTTTTGATGCAAAGTTCTCTTTGATCTCTCTCAGGCAATGCCATGAATCATCTTGATCTTTAGGGCTCTGATTGGTAACAAGTAATCCTTTCCCCGGGATGAATGTTTATAGAGAAGGAAGGAGAACCTGTGGAGTAGGTTGATGGAGGCTACTCCAGAGATGATAGAATCTATGTCTATCTTTCATAATGCAGACTTACTTGAAAAGCACTGACCATTTAAATATCTGAGGCTAGGAAGGCTTAACTGGCAGGTATCAATAATTCACATTGTTAAAAAAAACAAACAAAAAAAAACCCAAACCCAAGAACAAACTCAAAAAACCCCAAAATACTGAAAGGGTCTTACTGTGGCCCTTTTCTTAGACAAGTTGTCTCCTGTGTTGTGACCATAAATTGCAGCTCGTGTTTAGGTGGAAGTCTGTTTCTCACTATTATCAAGTCTGATTTGGGGTTGCATTTTTATGGTCTTGGGAGACAGGAACAGCATGAAGTGATACTATGAAAAGATTCATAACTAAAAGTTGAAAATGAGATGAAAGTAATAACACACAAAGTATTTTTACTCTCTGAATTTTGTCAATAGAGTAATTTGTAGTGCCAACTTTTTCAGATACCATAAATGCTCTTTTTTTAAGGTTAAAGCTAGGTGAATTTTCACCTTCTTCCACTGCATTTTGATCCATTATTCACAGATATGTTCTTCATGCACATTTCCAAGAAGTGCAGGGATGGATTTCATGTGGTCATCTCCAGTAGTTGGGACCAGACTTTCAAAAGAATACAATTATCACTTAGGAGTCTAAATGCATTTTTTCCCATTGCTTTTCACACACTGGATGTTGATAATTTTTGAATCGCTGGTTCAGAGGAGTCTCAGACATGTGAGTGAAGGCCTTATTAAAAACTTAGGAGTTCCTTCTAGTTTTTAAATGAGTGCCAAACTCTTAGCAAAATAAAGCAAGAAAATCTAGTTGTGGGTGGTAAAAATTCCAGTCATATCACTGAGTGGGAGATTACACTAAATGAAAGTGAATCTTTCTAGTGCTTGCAGCCAGATGGAAAATCTATAGTCAACTCTCCACCTTGGGAATGTGGCATTCAGTATGTAGGATTAACCTGGCACAGAAAGCAGCATTCCTGGCCTCAAAGGAAAACTTGAGTGTTTTATTGTACAAAGGGATATCACTGAAAAATTTCCAAAAAGCCAAGTACATGATTATTTCTGCTTTTCCTATGGAGAAAAGCAAACCTCTTAGTCCTGTCCCCAAAATGAGTGGCATAAATACGCGTCAGATTTTCTCTGCTAGATGTACATTTTCTTTCCTGTTTCTGGAATAAATTGTATTCGTACTATGAAAACAAATAGAGAGTCAGGCTTAAAAAATAGTTGTGACACTCAGTTTACAAACGAGTCCAAAAAAGAAGCTGTAAATATTCCTGCAACAGCGCTGAGCTCTGTATTAGTGAGCCTGAACTGCTATTCTCAAACTAGTTTGAGACATCCTCGGTACTCCTGCAACAGTAGTTTAGAGCACCTTTGGGCTCTCACCTGCTTACTCATGCATAGTTTACTGTGCAGGCACTGGTCACCTCTGAATTTGTCTTTCTGACAACAAATATAAGATGAGAGCCATGCTGGAGCCAGAGCATAGCAAGCATATAGGCTCTGATACTTGACAGGGTTGTCCCAGTTTACAGAGACCTCTGAGTCGTGATGAGCCCATGGACAAGTTATCACTAACATACTTGGATACATTTTCTGCTGTCCAGCTGAGCTGCTCCACCAAACACGTGCAAGCATGCCTTCTGCCTGTGGCTATTGAGAAAAAAATGTGTTAGTGTAAACCAACTGCATGATTGGAGGTAATGGTTTCATTGTGGCAGAGGATTAAGCCGCTGTATATCAGCTCTAACAGGGTAGGAGTGTGGCCCAGATGACAAACAGTAACTCATCAAAACTTGGTAACTCAGTGCTCCTGATATTTCATCCATAATCTATCCACACAGTTGCAGATGGAAATGGAACTGTGTTAGCTAAACTTGCTTTTGGGAAGTGCAGAGGAATTCCTTTTGTGTCCTTTTGACTGGCCAAGGAGTGCACATGGAGCATGACTGTGCTTACTGCTGCTTAGTAATGCAAGTCAGCATAACTCAGCTGTCTTTTTCACTCTTGTAAGCATGTAGGAAGAAGTTGACATCAGGCCCCTCCTTTAATTTACACACTTCCTTTAAAACATCCTCTGTCTCCTGTTAATAAATTACACCTATCAAGAGGAGGTGCATGTAGGTCTGATCTGTATGTAAACTTGCTTCCAAAGCCTGTCAGTGTCAGCTGTAACATCTCAGATAGTAGAAATACTCTCTTCAGTGATACGTTTTGTGATTGAATACAGCCATATTTTCACAGGGGCTGAACAAATGTAACTCAAATTCACTGACATTCCTAAATCCTTGTAAATTGAAAATCCATCCAGTTATTTAGTGGCCTAATCTAGATTTAGAACAGTGGATATATTCCATCACTAATGTAACTAAGTAGCCTTTCTGAGGTCTTGATCTGGTATGTAAACCAGGTTTATTCATTAAACCTGGTGTGTAGAAAGGCTAATTTGGAAGCAGCAGCAATGTTGTTTAAGCAGCAAGTCTTAGTTCATGTGAAGTAACCTCATCATCGATAGAGCTGATCCTTTACACTGATGGACTCACAGCATCAGTGCTTTAAAGTTAGATGTTAAATATCCCATCTGAAATTATTCAAAAAATCCCATGTTGTTGCCCAGCCAGCAGGATTTACTTGCACCTTGATGAGTACTAGGAGCAGTAGTAGCTGTAAATGGGAGTAATCACACAAAAGCCTACTTCTGTGAAAAACAGTATGTTTATAAAGTACTTGATGAGATGTGTGTGAAAATAGGGGTGTTGTCTTGCACTTTTATGAGTTATTGTTGTGCACGCAGCAGAACTATAACCCAGAGCAAAAGTAAGGGTAGAAATAGTTTCTTCTGGATTTCTTCTCTCAGAGTAGGGGGTTTTGAATTCCTGTGCCAGAGCATTTTTGGTGAGAGCAGATACTGACAGTACATTTTTAATTCATAACTCCTTTTTCATTGTAAGGCAGCTGTATCTGTAGTAATGAGTGTGTTGTCCTAACCCACAACCCATTCAGTGGGTTTTAAAGTATACCAAGTTGGAGCATGCATCATTGCATGTGTCTTGCACAAATACAATTGTCCATGTGCCAGCAGAAAAGTTGATTCAATTTTTTTTTTTTTTAATGTGATATTCAGCAATAATTTTCATTATTTGAAATACCTGGGGGAAGAGCTTTTCCAGCATTAATAGGGCTGGAGCTCAGTTCTTGGAGCTGGATGAGTAGTCAGCCACAGAATAGAAAACAGGAGGTCCCTTCCAGTCCCTAACATTCTGTGATTCTGTGTGATTCTGTGAACCGCTGCTGACTGACCCTCGCTGATAGTGTGGTGTACAGAAATCTACTGTGAATATGTACTCACATATAGAGCTCTGAAACCCAGTTAGCCTATCAGAAAACTAAGATATGGGATAAGAGATGCGCTCATTTCATGCAGAGACTTATGTGAGAAGTGGTGTGATGCTTTTTATTCCTCAGTATGGAAGTGGAAGTTCTTCCCTTCGATTTCCAACAGGCCATGCTGGGAGTTGTTTGAAAAACAGTAGTTCTTTGTGGATGTTTCTGCCACTAATCCATCTTGGTTCCCTGAAAGTTATTCATAGAATTAATGATCTACCTGCCTTGGTTTTAGCTGGCTTACAAATATCTCTGTAGTTCTTTCAAAAGCTATAAAAATGGTTTCCACGTGTGTGTGCGCCTTTCGTGAACAAAATCCACCTGCTTTGTACTTGGCTGCATGTCTGTTTGTAATTGATTTGTACACTAGTTCTGTGTAGTCAAGGTACACTGAAGATGTAGGCTGCCTTTTGCTTGAAAATTTCAGCTGCAGTTTAACAGCTAAGAACTGTAGAAAGAGATACTACTTTAACATAGATTTAGAAGATTAAGCAAGATTATTTTTTTTTTTCTTAAAAGCAATAAAAAAACACTTGAGTTCTCATTCTGGATTACAGTTTGGACAACTCCTTTGCTAGAGGTGATGGCAAAAATGGTTCCTTCTGCTACATTTGCATGTGTGCAGAATAAAAGATTGGATCTTCAGCTTCTATAAATGGATGCAGATCTACTGTCAGATCCTCTGTTGGTGTGAGTCTGCATGACTGCTGAAGTCAGTAGAGAGGTACTCTGAGATTTTTTTGGTCTGTAGGCAGAAAGTTTGACCAACATAAGATGCTTAACAGGGATAGAATCCCATTGAACGTGGATTTCACAAGTAGTGATGTTATTTGATTACGTCACTCACTCATTTCAATCATGAGTTCTCCTTAAACAATAACAAAGTCCAGAAAGTCTGTCTTGAGAAGGGGTTGTGAAGATGAGCATGCTTTCAGAGCATCCATCTGTTGCAACACCCATCTGATTATACCAAGGGAGCAAAACCAGAATAGTTCAGCAAAGTAGTTTCCCACCACCTTACACTAAACCTGTGACAATTAGGCTAGGGACAGAGCAGTTGAGAAGCTATACAGTATAATAGCCCATTAGTAAAAGTTTAAGTCAATCCATCAGTTTACACCTTTCCTTAGCATTGCACCATTAAAAAATGTTAATTGTCAGGTTAGCATTTAGACTTAGTCAAACCTAGAAAAAGCCTATTATTTCAGGAGGTTCTTAAAAAGTCCTGCAAGAGAGGAGGGGAGCTTGTACAAGCTGAGGTAGCAGGTACAGACATAACCAAGTGCTTTGCTGGAAACTGTGCATGCTGCTGCCTTCTTATAACAGTTGTAAAGAAACTTACACTGTCTATGCTGCTGCTTCTCTCCTGATGAACTTAAAGTCTGTGTATCTGTACTATGCGATCTATTTACAGAGATGCAGGGTGGTGGGAGGGGGGGAAGAGGTGGTTGTGCTCTCATTGATGCTTAGAAAGAAATTTTGTGTAACCAACATCGTTGATGGGCGTTTACCCATATAAATTATCTCATCCATCAATGGGAGAAGAGGCCACAAGCTGCTTAGGACTTCTGTTTCTTGCACCTAACAATGCTTTTGGTGGAGACGGTAATTCTGTATAGTCCAAGATGCACAAAAATAAAACCACGATTTTATCAATAATGGGCAATTAAAATACTGGCTTCCAGGAGACTGACCCACTAGCAGAAACCTCCTTAAAGAAGGCAGTAAGTTTTGTTACTGAATTTGTGGTTGCAAGAATACAATCTTGTATTAATGCATTGGGTTGGCAATGTTTAATTAATATTGATGTGCAGCCTGCCTGCTGCTTATAAGTTGACCAATATTTTTGTGCATCCTTAGGTACTTTTCAAAGAAAAGACTTTTTATACAGAATTGCAATACTGCTTTAATACTGCCATGCAAGAAAAAAATGAGGTTTTGCTATTTTTATTCAGTTATGGGTTGTTTGGGTTTTTTTTCAGTTTAGAAGCTTTATGCTTTTAAAACAGTTACGACTTTACTATGTTAAAGATACAGTATCCTGTTCCACTTGCCCACTCTATCCCTCCTGCACTTCCTACATAGAATAACAGTTTTGCAGCCCAGTTTTTCCTAAGGGAATCTCAACAGTAGCATGATTTGACCATTTACAACTGTAGTGTATTTGTACATGGAGCTTCTCTCAAAACCCAGCAGCAGCTTGGGGAGCCTTCCTTCACTGTAACAAACACTAAAGGACTTTCTGGTTAAAACTGACTTAAACCAATATAATTGCAATCATAGCAAACCCTGAAGTGTTAGTCACATACTACTTAACATATAAGGAGCTGCTGTTGCAGTTAAGTCCCAGTTTTTTATAATAAGGCTATGTAGCTTAACAAGCTATGCTGCTAACATTAAATTTATTGGCAAATAAAGTGAACTAAAATAAGCCTGAAACATAAATCTGTGTTTCCATCTTATTAAACTTTTGTAGCGTATCTAGTTTCATATGGTAGTAAGAGCTGAAAAGGTCTCCAAGCATTAGTTTTAATTTAGATGACATTGAAAATTTAAACATTATAAAAATGACCAGTAAATTTATATGCCAGCATTTTTATTGATTACAGATGTTCAGATATTTAAAAATGGGTGTAATTTTAATTACTCTCAAAGTAGCATCCAGATGCTAGCCCTTTGCTCTGTGGAGATGCAGCATTAAAAGTGTATACCTCTATTTAAATGAAAGGATACTGTCTCTTTAAGAAAAGCACTTCTGTTGATGGAAACATTGAATCCAAACTGTGAAAAATGAGAATTTTTACAACTATGTACCATATGAAACATGACAAAGTGTAGCTCCTTAGTTGATTGATTAAGAATAGCATCACGTCATTATATTTAATTACTCTTATGTATCAGAATGTGTTTGTTAAAATCTCATAATGAAATACTGATGTAAGGTATTTCCATTTTTAAATGTGTACCAGATTTTTTTTTTTATTTCAGAAAAGCTCTGAATGTTGAATGTGTGTAAGTCTTCAGGAATGTAACAAGTTGATAAAAACCCCAGCCAAGACCATCTTCCTTACAGGAGAAAAAAAAAAAAAAAAAGAAAAAAAAAGCTGGATTTTCTTTTTTTGGATATTTGTTTTGCAGCTTTCTACGTCTTAAGGCAGAGAATAGCCAGCCTAAGGTGCCATCCCAAAGGTTAGCTGAACATATTTCTTGAAATAATTTTGGCAAGGTTATGACTTGGAGGTATGGCCTCTAAGTCATAAGTTTACATGACAACTATAATACATGACAAGAAAATGTAGATGTTATTTTATTTTATTTTTTTCTTTTTTTAAACGTTTGATTTGGGGAAGGAAATTAAGAGGGCTGTTTTATCCCAGTCACCTATCTGATAAGGTACTTATTTTCTAACCCATTACACTTTTCCTTTTCACTCTGTTCCGTTTTCTTTATTTTACTCTCAAGCCCTAGGCAATATTTTTTTCCTTCCTGCAAATTGTTTATACTCCCAGCATCATATTTACAAGCTGTCAGACTTAGGAGGCCTAATTTGCTTTCACAGTATTGAGTCATGTGCAGTGGGAGGTTAGTTTGGGATGACTGAAGCACTTATTGCCCCCCCCCCCGCCCCCCCCCCATTGCCTCCCACTACAAGTCGTCATTCCCGCAACAGGGAAACTTTACAGCCCCTGCTCTACAGCAGTGTACAGCCTGGTGTGTTAAAGCAGAATGAAATCAGCAGTAGTTTACATTCGTACCCAGAGCTGAGTCTGCTGCTGCTTAGGAATTGATTGGTACGTCTTGTTTACTTATTTCTGTGGTGGGAATACCAGTCTTTAGCAAAGGAGCAAAGCAATCAGCTGTTCATCTGTTCCTGAAAGTCAGCTTTGCTACTGCGATACAGAAGTAACTCTGCTGAAGTCAGTGGGTCTTATATTCTAACAAAATAGCAATAGGGTCCAGTTTTTCTGCCACTGCACATAGAAACACTCACCTACCCTGCTTGTACCTGCTGGATTTCAGTAGACACACAGAGAGATTCAGGTAACAAACAGGCATTTGATATGATAAAGCACCATTCTTTAAGCAATTATCATGAGCTACTTGAAATGCAAATGTGAAAAGATTGACAAAGCATGAAATATTTCTTGTTTTTCCAATTTTGCATTTGTTAGATCAAATTTTCACTGCTTTTTAAAAAGAATATTTAAGTGCATAAACATTAGATCAACTTCCCTTGACTTCATTAAATCCTATTAATTTCAGTGTAACCCATGCTTAAGTTACGCATGTTTTTAAGTGCTATTGTGAATAGCAAGGCATTCATGAACCAGGGTCTGGATTTGTGTATGCAGTTTAGAAACACATTTGGCAGCAGTCACAGGCAAGCGAAAAATTGACTGCGATGGATAGCCCACACTGGTTGCAGTTTGTCATGTTAATGTGCTGTTACCAGAATCATATGTGCAAACTGAGTAAACCCAGGCAAACATAGTAGCTGTGCATGAAAAATTAGGAACCACTTACTTAATGGAACTGTATGTTTTAGATGAAAGCTTAAACACGCATTTTGACAACATTTGTTATCATGAATGTTACAGATAAGTGAAAATAATTTGTGAAAAAATATTCAGGCATTAGATAGTACCATTTTATGTGATGATATCAGTCTCTAGTTACAGAAGTTGGTCAAGGACATTTCTTATAGCTCAAAAAACCAGAGTAAGGAATGTTTTATGTATGACATTATTTGAAAATTAATAGCCAGTTGCCCTAGTCAGGCTTACTAAGTTCTACAGAGATATTTGTAGTGACTGCTAGTACACTTATTTGGGAAGCAAAGTTATTTTTTCAGAAGTAGTTCTGTAATGTGAGTTATGGGTATGACGTTTTTACCACCTACTGGTAACTGTGTGGTAGGTTAAGCTTTATGCATTCTTCTGTATGTAGTTGAACAAAAAAGAAATATGTAACTCTGAAAGAGCTGCAGTGATTTATTTTACAAATTAGCTCATACCTTTGGGATCCTGCATCAAAATTACTGTCATGAAGGCAGATTTATTTTCCTGAGCGTGCATTTATGCAATTGCATAATTTGAAAAGAATTACAAAAAGTAAATTGAAATAGACAGATGTGAGCTGGAGCTGGCTCTGAGGAAAAGAAATATAAAACTTGGGGTTATGGTCTGTTAGCACCACATGAAGAAGGAATCCAGTGTGAAGTGAAGGAGGAAGCGTAGAGGAAATCTTGTTTCACCAACGTGCAAGTCTTGTTATAAAGTTGGCACTGGGGGAACGTAAGTAGCCATCTTAAGACTGGAAGTGTGTTCTGCATTCCGCTGTGTAAGAGGATCCAGTAAAGGTTTGTGAAGCTGAATAGTATGTAATCATCTCTGAGCTGATGCATGAATTACTTTCGGTGTTTGGGCAAGCTGGATTTTAAGGAGCTGGGATTTAAGAGTCAGAATAACTAAGGGTCTATACGTTACTTGGGAAGAAAGGGCAGAAGCAAGGCCGTTCAGGCAGGTGGTCAGCATAGTTTTTCAGATGCAGGGATTCTTTTGCATATTTTTAGACATCAGAGAGGTGAAAACAGAAGTCCAAGAACAGTTTAGACATCTGCAGTCTGGCATTTTGAGGCAGATTTGAGTGGAGGGATGCAGAAAGAGCAGTTAAAGACTTTGAGGGCAACTGCTGTTGATGAAACCCTCTTGTGGGCATCATGCAAGAAAGAAAATGCAAGGAATAAGAAATAGGTATTAAGGAACAGAAATTAAGAGGCAAAGCAGGGAAAAAGAATGTAAGAATTATACACAGAATTATACTCAAGGCTGTTTTGATGAAAGATGTAGCTAGGAGTGCTGGAAAACCAAAGAAGAGTTCAGTTAGTAGAGATACTCCACTTATTTCCATTGTTGGCCACAAATGAAGAGGAGTTGAGCAGGTAGGAAACAGGCAGTGCAACCGCCTGGTTATGACTCCACCAAATAGTGTTTGGTAATCAAGAAATAAATCATTAATGTTAAAATTCTGGATGAGAAGGACTAGAGGGGGCAGCATGTGATAGTCACCTCTGCCCTCACAAGGTGAGCAGTTTAGTGCAGAGGAACTGACAGAAGCTGAGGGGGACTTCCAAAGCAGTTTTGAGAGAACTGTGTGCAGGGAGGAAATACAGATGAAGTTAAAAACCTCCAACATTATAGACTCATAGTGAATTGATGGAATGTGTTTTTCATTTCTTGTATTTATGCAACAATTAAAAAATAATAATTCAGAGTGATTGAGTCATGCTCAGTCAGATACCACCAGCAGCTGGTAGTGGCTGGGAAGATTGATGGCTTCTAGCTTTTACACAAGCATATCACATGCTAACAGCACGTGCATTTCACCAGAAATTCTTTCTCCCTCTCTCCCATGCTTGAAAAAAATCCCAACCCTAAACCCAAACCACTCACTCATGTTTTGATTCCTTGCATTATTTTTACAGGAAGTTTATTTTGGCCTAAAGTTTAAGTGAGACTTAAAAGGTGATATTTATAATCTTATTTTGGAGGAAAAGGTAGTTCTTGCCAACCTTTGAAACAGGTACTTGGTTAGATTTGTGGCCAAATTTGTGGTTTTAGGATACCTCCTTGCCTCCATTGAAGTCAGTGGGAATGGAGACAGAGCACATCTTCACATCTGGTCCAAAAAAAGAGTTTGAAATGATCAAATTGAAATGAATAATAATGAGATCATAGTTTATTTGCTGATATCTCTTGAATGAATTGGGCAACAAAATGAAACGGGAAGTTTAGTTGTAGTTGATTCTGTGACCTAGTTAAATAAGCAGCAGTTGACTAAAGATGAAGATAGCTGTGCTTAAGGTTTCTTTTTGTCTATTTCAGTCCACATTACTACCCGATGGGAGTGCCAGTTCAAATGCTCTCAGAGAGGCAACCTTGGAGAAACGACAGGTCTTTGTTGGTATTGATTCAACTATAAATTAGTAATATGGTTTTTAGTGGCATGTGTCTATGTAAGTGTACTTTTAACTTTTGTTGAAAACAATTACTATTATGAAGAGTAGAAAGCTTTTATTTCTTTTTGGCAACCTTTTCAGGCTCTTGTCTTCTGGATTTCACTGCCCTAAGTGTGTAAGAGCGTGACTTTCTCAGCCTGGTGTAACTTTCTACTGTCTAGGTTTCCCCCTTGCCTAGTAGGGAAATAAATGTTGTGTAGCAGACTGAAGCCCAAGGGCATGGTTTATTTCAGCCATTGTGAATGTTAGTTCAACGGAGGGAAATGATGTTCTGTTGGTTGTTGTGGTTGGTTGTGGGGGAATTTTTTAATTGTCAAGATGCAAACACTATTACTTGGGAGACTTTTTCCCCCGCTACTTGTGAGTCTAATTGTAAAATTGGATAAACTCCATGTGTTCATGTGTGAGCAGAGCAAATGAAATACTCTATTCTATTCTAATCTGGAATTTTGCAAGAAAATAAGTAGAGTGGAAAATCCAAAGAAAAAACCCAGTTGTATCAGCACACATAGTGTATGCCTAGACTCATACCAAACAGATGAAATAACTGTCTACTATTAAAAGCAATGTTGAAAGTCAGGCTCAAGCTTATTTTTATACCTGGATCTCATTGTTGACAGTGTTCAAAGGGAGCCCTTTGGGAGTCAGCAAGTGTACCTCTGCTGCCATGCAGGGGCAGCTCCTCCATTGCAAAAGGGAGTGTTTGCACGCTGTGGATGGCAGAGCCTGAGCCAGCCCACCTCTCTGGGTCTGGTGACTCTGGTCAAGGTCTGCAGGAAGGGCATATAGATGTCACAGGTGGAACTCCAGCCCGATGTGCAGACTTGACTGAATGCCATCTGCTTCTTAAGTCCTGAGCACCGTGGAAAGCCCTGCTCAAGTTAATGGGAGTATATGCCAATTGTTTGGTGAGGGTGGCTTCATTCTTGATAGAAAACACTGTAGGGTATATCTGTGTTGTTGGCTGAGCTACAGATGTCACTAAGCTTACTGCAAAGCACTTTCGTGTATAGAAATTCTTCAGTTGTAACACTGTTGTGAATTTCAGCAGCTGTGTATAAGTAAGATGCATAATGCTTAAGTAGCCAAAGTGCACAGAATGTACTTTAATAAACAGGATTTCTTCAAATATAGTGTTTGGCAGCAAACACAGGTTTCCAAATACCTATTTAATGGGCAAAAAATAGCATTTTTTGATGACTTTGACTTTATGGATAGTGGTTTGCTAATCATTAGGAAACTTCTGTTATGGTAGTAGAGATTCTTGAGCTGTAGGCTGCTGGGGGTCTGGGATCTTCTTTAACTGAGACGTCTAAAACCGAAAAGAGAAGTATCTATCATATGATTTAAGTGCATTTCTTAATTATATCATGAGACTAGAAGGTGTAGACTGGATCAGGAGCTACCAACCTGTATGTCATACAAGACATTAAATACTGCATAGTATGGAGCTAAGTTTGTTGACATGTAGTGGACTATATGATCTCCTGAAGATCCCATAGATCTGATTGCTTGATTTAATAACATGGCCTATGTTATGCATTTGAAATCTGTAGACAGCTGTATATTATTTGTTTTAAATGAATGCTAATACATAATTTTTGTTCTAGTACACTATCTGACCTACTTGGTTAACTGAGAGAATTAAGCAAAACATTTGAATCTTAATACAAATGTATTTCACCTTCTGAATCGGAGGAACATTTTCATTTCTAAATTAAATTAAAATCTGATTTAATTCATTACTGAATTTTATAAGGCTTTTCCTCTTCAAGTATGAGAACTTTTTTTCTCTATCTATCTGAGCTGCCGCTAATTTGCAGCTGAGGGAGGGACCAAGGCTTTTTAAAAAGTCAGCTAAACTAAAGATGCCACAGGTTCAACTACTAAACTGTAACACTTCATACCAAGCTGATGCCATGGTGCTTTGTATTTTTTAAAGAGTAATTAGTACCTGACTGTATCCCATTCCACAATATGGATTTTCTCTAAAGTGTAGTTGAAATTTCATGGAAGCTTTTAAAACCTCATTTATAGTAATTTCTGTTTCTCTGCTGTAGTTTAGATCACATCTTTTTCCCCAGTGACTTCAAAGTTATGAAGTTGGTCTTCATAGTCTTCGTTTTTCTGCCATCACCTCTAATTAGACTCGGGTTTACCATGTCAGGAAGATAAGAGTCTCGGTGTCTAAGTGAGGTCTTACGCAAAGGGGATCTTTTTTTCCATTTATGACTATAGTGTTTAAAAAAGCAGAAATTGTTTCCAAGTACAATGATGTAGAAATTTTTGATGATGTATCAGTTACTCTTCAGTCAAATCTGTCTGCTACCTTAGGTCATACTTTTTGAAACATACCCTTTAGTGGTCTAAGCAGCCCCTTTCCTTAACGCTTTAATTGGGAGGTGTTTCTGAATCTCGTTTCTTTGGTTTTGTACAACGTTTATTGGAAGAAAAAAAAGAATCTTGCATTAACTAGAAATATCCCTCTTTTGCCTTTTAAGATACTCCTTAAGACAGTTTCTGGAAAGATGCTGCACCATCACGTGCAGATCTGTGAAGAGCAGTGCTGTAGATTTAAAACTAGATTTTATGTTCTCAGGGGATATCATTGGCCATATATATAAAATATATAAATAACGTTTAAACAAAAAAAATGCCCTCATAATTAAAGGCAAATGCAGTCCTAAAACTAGAGCAAACTCCTTCTATGCTAACAGTTGCTTCTGTGGATGCATTTGTGGGAACTGCTGATTCTGGATGCTTTGAATCTTATGGAAAAGATTTCAGAACATCAGAGATGTATTTGCATAGTTCTTCCACCACCAAAACTAATCTCTTGTTTCCATTTTAATTTTGTTTAATTCAACCCCGTTGAACAGCTTGACTATAATGCAAGCTACATTTTTATATGCTGACAGATTTCTGTTAAATTACATCCTTAATACATCTGGTTTCATGATACAGCCTGTTGTCAGATTAATTAATATTATAGCTGGATCTAGTTAGTTACTTTGCAAATTCCAAAATGCTACTAATTTAGAAAATCAACTTAAAGCCAGGGTAAATAGTAAATCTTGATTATAGGGTATTCAAGTTATGCCACCCTCTGATTTCTAATTTGTGTCCATGTTGCTTAAACAGAAAACTTACCAGAATTTTGTATCTGCATTTTGTCATAGAATCATAAACAACATTTTAGAGCATAGTAGCTATTTTAGTTTTCCAGTAGGTTGATACAGTATGTCTAGTAGTAGAAAGACATTTCTAATAAAAAAGACTTGGAAATGTTGTTTAAAATTTTCAGCTGTAAAATGGTTTACAGAGTTATGCAGGATTCATTGCACTGAAAGGAGCAAATTCAGGCAAAACATTGTTTAGAAAGGGAGTAAAGAGTGTTGCCTTAAAGAGGAAAATGTTTGAATGCTGGGATCTGTGCTACTGCCTATCAGGGACTGAAGTATGGCTTTGTTTGTATGTCATCTATGACATTGGTGTAGGCATTTTCTGTATAGCGGAGGCGTGTTCCAGGTTTACCAAATTTAATGGCGTGAATCATAGCACATACATGCATAGAGTGAGCAAGTGAATTAAAAGGGTTTAATATCCCAGAAACAGTACGCTGTATTTGAAGCATAAAATGATGCTGAAGGGAGGAACATAAGCAGTACTATTTGTTAGGTCTTTGCCATTAGTTTCAAAGTAAAGCACTGTGAGCCATGACTGGAGCGGAAGCATAATGAGTATTCCTCTGTTTGCAGCTATATGCCAGCCAGGATGCAAACACGGTGAATGCGTTGGCCCAAACAAGTGTAAGTGCCACCCAGGATACACTGGAAAAACCTGCAACCAGGGTAAGAAAGTGACAATTTTTGTACGTACTAATTACTTTAGTGATATCAAACGAATTCTGTGCAAAGTGCTGGAGGCTGCAGTCTTGAACTAAACTATTTACTTCCCCTAAATGCTAAGAAAGAAAAAAATAATATGGTGATAAATGATTAAAAGAAGCCCTTTAGGCAGCACTGATCAAATATTCTTGCATGGTATTGGTGGCAAAACTATCATGGCAGATGTGCATGTAGTTTCTGAGATGCCCACTCACTGAGGTGTCCCAAATGTACACCAGTTGTTAACTTCTGTGTTTAGCAGCTGTTGATTAATCAGACTAAGTGATGTGAACAGAACTCTCTTAGGGTGATACAAATCTCCTAAGTTTAACATGGTAGTGTGATGATAGTCACTGGAAATGAAAGCTGATCTACTGTTTATAGTGCAGTGATAACAGTTTAATTTTTTACTTGGTTTTTGGTTCCTGGTTTTCTATTTTCAAAGTCTGGGTAAATTTGGTATTGTATATTTGACCTCTGTGTTGCCTGATCCAAATTGGCTAGTAGGCAGAAAAAGGCGGAAAAGGTCTGAGTGCTGGAGTCTTCTGCAGAAGCTAATTAAAGAAAATAGTGTGTCTTGCATCTTCTTAGGAATAAGTGCCCCATTGTTAAGTGTGCATTGCAGTCGGTCATTATCCAAGATCTTGTGTGGTGCCACGCAGTAGTCAAAGAAGTCATATCCAGATTTACCAGCATAGCACTCTTGTCCTTTCCTTGCATTCACATTTTCATTTCTTTAAAAATAAAATACTTGTGCTCAGCAGCCTGTGCTTATGTTATAGACCTGCTTTCCACAGTGCCCAAAACTGTCCATCTGCTTTTACGTACAGTACTGTCTTATGTTATTTTGAAATGAAGAATGCTGTTTTTTCGTTGATGCTACAATTTTAGGCAACATGAGAATTTAAGTGGCTTAACAGTGAAATTCACAAGTTCAGGGCAGTGAATGACATTCCTACAAAGGAAATAAAGGGATTTGTTCAACTTTTTAGTAGTGTTGGGCTTTATATTTTAAATTCCAGTGTGAGATTCTAAGTGACTAAAAGAAATTATATTTTATTAAAAAGAAAAAATCACGTAAAAGGGTTTTGTTACCCATTTTAATTTTTAAGGGAAACTTCTACTGTTTTCTTACTTCCTCTTTTGATACATAGACATTTATATTGAGATGTCTTTATAGATATTGCTTGAAATACACAATTGATAAGCAACCAGCACTTGTTCAAGGGGTATATTGCTAAGGATGATTTTTTGACTGCTAACATTAGCCTGAATCTGTTCCTGAAAAAACAGATCTCGCTTAAGGAACAAGAAACACACAGAGTATATAAATAGCAGGAATGTTTCAGCACTCCCCCACTCCATGTGCAGTACATCAGACTCTTCCGAGGGAAGCATGCTGCTACAGATTATGGGTGCATGGAGGTGGATCCAGAGAGCTGTCGGCATATTCATACAGGCCTTTATGTAGAACCAGTAGGACCTGCCAGTCATCGTACAATGTGCCTCCTAGGAAACTGAGTGGTGCTTGCCCTGCAGTTTCCAAGTATGTGCCCATCTGCACTGCTGAAAAGAAGAAAAGTTGCATTTGGGGGAAAATAAGATGGGCTGAGCAGTGGGCTCTAACACACCTAACCTATTTGCAGGCTGGCTTCTGTCTTAAGCAGCAAAGCACTGCCAGTACTTGTTTTCCTAAACAGTAGCATTAGTTCTGACTCCAGAAGGTTAAAACCATCTTTCTCTCAGTAGCTGATTTCAAAGGCAAAAGTGAAAACCTGTAACACGTGATGTTTAGGTTTAAGTGGAGTTGTGCTGGCAACCTATTTCTGCTGCCTTGTGACCTTCACTTTCTGATTAAAAAATCAGAAAAAACGTTAAAAAATTTGAACTTTTTCAAGGCACAGGCATTTTATTTTCAACATGTTTAAGATGTGAATCAAAAGCTGATGTTGACAGCATTTATTCACAGGCAGAAATAGAATGAAGCAAAGACAATAGAAATAATTTAGTCAAAATTCCACTAACAAAAAGCATGTGATGTGGTAGCCTAATGCAGATGATTGCACCTACTTTTTAGTATTAGGTTATTCTCAGAGTATGTTACTAATAGCTGTCTATTTGTCAGTACCAGTGCTTTCATTTCTGTACTAAGAAACATCTTGTTCAGCCTTCTGCAGGAAGAAAGGGAAAATTATGTCCCTTACCACTACTCTCATAGCAGAGGGGAGCAAAAAGTATTCCTATCCCTAAACCTGCTGCACTTCCCAAGGCCTTGGAAAATGAAGTTAAAAATATCATATCCATCAGTTAGGGGAAGGGTTGTGGAGAGGGACAAATACCTGTCTGTGTGATGCTCGCTCTTCCTTGGCCCCATGAAGATGAAAACAAAGTAGGTCAGAAGACAACAGATTTAACGATACATATAAACACTGCTAAGAATTACTGACTTCATTCTAACCAGAGGTATAAAGTCTGAACTCTAAGCCTTCACATCTAGTCCACAGAAAGCATGCGTCTCCTCCGCTGGCATTTTATGAAGTGACTACTCTGTGTGTGTGTGTGTGTGTGTGTACCACACAGTAGGAGCCCCAACTCTTACCTTTCTGCTACGTGAATTACAGAGTGACTTTTGATGAGAATGTGCTTAATAGTGGAGATGGCTCTTTGAAATAACAGACCTTCAGAAAGCATTGTGCAGTATTAAAGATGAGGGTCTGAGTTACAGATATTGTGTGATAAATCTATTGTGAATGGATTTATTATGTTCACTTTTATTGTCATCGTTACTTACTAGTACACAAATAACTAATTAACAAATTATTCTGGTTTACCCAGGTATAACCAACACATATTCTTAGAACAGAATTCTGAAGGAAATGCTGACTCAATCTTTACTTCTTGGTAGAAGCCTTGTCTAGTAATATGAAAACTGTAGGCTGAGTGTTTTCAGTTTAAGTCATGAATTCTGTATTAAATAGTAAATCTTGACAGGAGGGGTGAACAGTGCTTCGTACAGGATGTGCTGGACACTTGCTGTCAGCTGGACTGTGTATAAAAAGCTAATTGCCATATTTTTCCTTCTCTATCCAGGAAATTGAACTAGTAGGTTTTTCAAAAATACTTTGTATGTCTTCTTTTCCCACCCCATTCCCTGGTACCCTTCATTTCAGATTTAAATGAGTGTGGACTAAAGCCACGGCCATGCAAACACCGGTGTATGAATACCTACGGCAGCTACAAGTGCTACTGTCTGAACGGCTACATGCTTATGCCAGATGGAACGTGCTCGAGTACGGCAAGGCTTGTTGCTTGCTTTTTCAAGCTCCTCAAGATCCCTGCTTGGGTTTCCCTGTGGAACTTTTATGTAAAGTAAAAGATTAATCTTACAGGAAATTAGGCAGTTGCACAAGATGAGCTTCTTTTGTCTAATGAAATTAGGCTGAACAAAACAACAGCAAATATTTTGATTTTCTTAGTTTTATTACATGTTTCCCCAGAAGCATTCTTCAGTGCTGTAAATCACTGTTAATTGGCCTTCAAGGACAAGTGCTTGCAGTTTTCATTGCAGCAAGACACCTGCAGTTCTGCTATGTTATGTCCTTATGAACGTAAAATCATTAAAGCTGCAGATGTTGGTTGTTTGACTGGTATAAATTTGTACTGTCATCTCTCCAGAGATCAAGTTCCTACTTGCTCCCATAAAAGTGTATATTTTGAGTGTCTGGACAGAGAGAAAGGGAGAGAAATCACCTCTAATTAAAGATGCTTCTATTTTAAAATGGCAGTACTGTCCAGGATGGTTTATAGTACATACAGGGCTTTATATTCCTCATGGGGGTGCATTCCATGACACAACTTGCTACAGTTCTGGTATTTTTTTTCTTTTTTATTTTTCTTAGAGATGCAATTTGTGGAAAGAAAAAATTTACTTCTTGTGCATTTGCTCTTTAAAACCTGAATGGATACCTGTCAAATTCAACAAGTGTTTTTCCTCTTCTATCATAATTGTTTAATTCTCCAATATTCTTAATCATTTTCTGTTGCTGATCAGAGTCCTTATCTAAATAAGTTCAATTATTTTTCCCTAGGTGCCCTTTCTTGCTCGATGGCGAACTGTCAGTATGGCTGTGATGTACTGAAAGGGGAAGTACGCTGCCGCTGTCCTTCTCCAGGACTGCAGCTAGGGCCTGATGGCAGGACTTGCATAGGTAGGTGATCAAATATAGATTTAATTTTTTTCCTCCAAAATGCTTTTATCCTTACACAAAACAGTCCAAGGGAGTTTTAGATGTATTTAGAATCATACATGTAGTTTCAAGATGTTACTAATGAGAATTTGGATAGGCATGTTGCTCAGGTGCTCTCGAGTGGTCTGTCAGAAATCGCCAGTGTTTGCCTCCAGTCCTGCAAGTTTCATTGACTGCTTAAAACTCACACGGGCTGCCTGGCATCCAAGCTGTCAGCCCTTAGCACTGCTGTTACTGGGTCATTTTAAACTATTGCTAACAAATACTCCAAAATGCCTGCCTGCCTAAGAAAAGGATTGGGGTGGTCAGTTCTTCCTCATACCCAATAAGGTAGTGCCTAAGCTCAGGGAGTAGAGGGATAATTTGTGCAAATCATTGAGATTACCCTGGGACAAGGTGAGGGTCTGTGAATGCTCCCAATAGTAATGGAATTGAAGCTACTGTCTTTTTTCCATACTGTGAAAGCTCCAGGTTAAAAAAACCTCAGGAATTCAGACTGTATGAAAGTGAAATTTTTTGTTCCCACATTCATGAACATGGAAAAGGTGCTTATGGTTAATCAGCCTGTATCGTGCCACACTCTATTATGGCCTGAAGAATACTGTGATGTGTGATTTCATTAGTCATTAACTATGCATCCTGAGTGGATATGACGCTTCAGTGATTTTATTATTTATAGCTTATGCAGTGCTACAGTCCCATAACCAGTAACAACACTTGCACTGAAAGAATGTAAGAGCATGTGGATGCACTAATTATCCATTTGGGTATCATGGCTGTCCACAAGGGAGGTGGTTCTCCAAATGGCTGACCCATGCTGACCAAGAATTTGTTGAGTCTGATCCTGTAAATACTTCCAAGAATTGAAGCTATGTGGGGCTAAGACTGCCTTTTCCTCACATGTGTAGAAGCCCATGACCCTTGGGGAGGTCATCAGCTCCAAGTGAGGGTCTGGGTACTGCTGCAGTACAAATAGACGTGTAGATAATGGTAAAAAATTTGAAGTGTGCATTGACTGCAGCTCATGAAATCCTTGTTTGAGGAGAGTTTGAGAGACAGCTGGGAATGTAATGCTTATTTTTAGCACAGGTGGAAATTCCTCTAGGCACTATTCTATTCTTAGTTTAACCCATGCTGATCATTCTTTTGTTAAAATGTTCCCTCCAGACAATCAGTAAAGAGCCACGAAACAATTTGGCTGTGAAAGTAAATAATGTAAACTAAATAACAATGAATTGAAAAAATAATTCAGTGAAGTATTCTGTGAAAATATGAATTGACTAATTAATTGATTAATGACTCTTAAATCAATAAATCAATCAGTGTTGTCAGCTTTTTGGATTGGAATTTTCATGTAATGAAGATAGCAGTATACGCATTTCAGCTTCAGAAGGTCTGAAGTAATTTAAGGACTGAAAATAATTATTTTCACTGTAAAAAACAAATTCTTTTTTAGGTTTTTTGGTTGTGTATAGAAACTTGAAAATATGGCCTTGTAAACTTAAAAATCATACTGTTTTTAAATCAATCTCATAGTTGTTTAGCGTTTGTGTTGGTAATATGATCACACAGCAGGAGAGAAGCAAGACTTTGTAATTCTGTTTCTCTGCTGAGCGCTGTCACACATTAGGTGCTGCCTGTATTATGTGCCTTTGGAGCAGCTCCCTGGCGCGGAGTCTGGGCATGCGCCTCCATGGCAGACCAGGCTGAGATCAGAATACAAATCACCCCCTCGTGCCCTGGTTTTTGTAGGAAGCAGTCATGAGCTGCAGCATGTTGCAGCAGGCAAAGGGAAACAGCCTCACACCATTTGTGCCCAGGTGTGAATTGGCGGGAGTCCGTGGACGTGAAAGAAGCCACAGTCTCTGTACTATTTGAGAACTGCAGGAAACTAACCGTAAGCACTTGCATACCATCTTGTAGCTTATGATTAAAAAGTGGTTTTCCCACCAACAACGAGCATCCACCCACCTCTCATATTAAATGCAAGCAGTAGACTGTTACTTTTTTCCCATTATTTTTGTGCCAGTTTTCGACAATGTATTGATGAGCAGTTCAGCCTTGTATCTGATGTAGAACTGCCTAGAAAATGGAACAATACCACTACGGTGCTCTCATCATCTAACATACTTCATGCCTTACGGGAATTTGCAAAAACATGACTTTGTGCAGAGGGAAAGGCAGGGCAAGCTACATTAGGTTTTAAATAACATAATCCGTGCCATGATTAGTTATATTCAGTGGCTGACTTTTTTCATACTGAATTCTGGTTTAAAGATTAAAAAAAAAACCCCAAACCGAACACTGGTCAAAAGCTTGAAATTTGCAGCCTTGAAATAATATTTTAACAAAGAGTAGAACATTCTGGCTTGTGAATTAAATGACTGTAAGGAACATGGTAGAATTTGTAAAACTGTTAATAATGTACTCAAAGCCTAAAACATTAATAATAGATTCAAACCAAGAGGCAGATTTATAGGGGGGTTCACTTGGAGAGGTGCCCAGTATTGGCCTCGTTTTCTTTCTCTTTCAAGCCTTTACCACAGCATTGTAGAAGTGCTGCTGTTGTGCAAAGGAGAGCTGTTGTTTTGGAGTGATCTGATGGGCCAGGAGTGTGGGAGCTGAAGGGCTGAATCCTTGCTGGCCTCAGTAATTCTTCATGCAGAGTGGGACAGTGCCAGCAGGAGCTACCAGGAGAGCCCATTCAGCCAGTAATTCACGGCTTTAGGTCACTTCTTTTAGTTGTGGGAGACACAGCTTGGAGAATTTGAAGCTACATCTCCCCTGCCTCAGGTAGCTTCCCTAACCCACCTGATGTTTGGTGATAACATTTTTTCTGTGCTGTGCAAGAGGCTTGGGCTTCTCCATGCCTTGTTCAGGCCTCTTTAACAAGCAGCAGGGCATCAATCACTCAGCTTTGTTTTACAGTCTTGATACCTACAGCTGAAGTGCTCCTTTTGGGAAAAGAATTGTGTGGAGAGCAAAATCTTGCTTTCCCATAGATCAAGAGCCTGATAGAGCTGCACAGCAAAGGCTTGAACTGTGCCCTGTAGATAGCCATCAAATGTCAGGAGTGGCGTGCGTCAGAGGCAGCCGTGCATGGCAGGTCTCTACCTCAGTGAAGAATTAGGGTTCAAGCACTCAGCAAGCTTTAGCTAGGCCTACAAAGCGAGTGGCAGTGCAAGCAGCTTTTCCCTATCAGCGTGACCTCATCTGAGAGTTTCCTAGATGGTAAAAGCAGCACTGGGTGAGCGTCGGCTGCTCCCAGAGCCTCTGCCTGGCTTCTTAGTCAGCATGAACAACAACAGCTCCTGAGAGATGAGGGGCATCAGACATTTACTGAGCATCACCCATGTCTTCTCACTTCTCTACCCTTGCCTGGACATTACTTGCTGAAGCACTGCTTGGGATCCCCTGGCAGGGCAAATGGGAGCCATGTATCTCAGCACCTCAGAGGTATTTTAAGGTCACTTAGGTAACCAGCTTCTTTGTAAAAGAGGGGTCAGCCACAGTGTGGGCACTGTGCAGGGTGAGAGATTGTTAAGAGGAGGTTCTCAAAAAGCATTTGGCCTGTAGTGACTAACTGGTAGGAGACCCACAAATACTGCATCTGGCATTAGCTTCAACTCCCTTTGTTTAAAGCTAAGTCCTGAACAAATCAAGATTTCCTGATAGGCCTGATGGGCAGGTCATGGATTAGAGACACCTGAGAGTTTAAAAAAACAAATCACTTCTGACTGCAGGATGATGTACATTGAATAAGCACACGTGACCTGTGCTACAGGAACAATGTTTCAGGCATGTTTCAGAAAAAGAATTACTGACGTAGTTGTTATTATTATTCCTTGCCTGTAAATCCAGGTGCTGTCTTTATAACCAGGCAGGGCTTAGTGGGACAAAAGTTATACAAATAACACAATTAAAGTTTTAAGGATGAGTGTTTTGAGGCCTTGAGGAGGCTGTCATGCATTCTGTGGGGAATTAGAAAACATCTCCTCTCCAAGGGGAAGGGTAGCAGGATGGCAGGAGCACAGAGCAAGCATTCCAAATTTAGTAGCAATGCTCATGATGCCAGTGCATCTCTTATCACTCACTGTACTTGTAAAGGCTTCTGGCACAGGAGACATAAAAATTTGGGTGTGTGACCAAAAGAAGTGCTCAGGTATTACTGCTGGCTGACCAGCTTGTAGCCAAAAGGACCTTGTCAAAAATACTTTGGCTATTCTTTAGTTTTTCATAATGTGAAACCAGTTAAGTTTAGATAGTATAGATTGTATTTTAACTGCTATTAAGAATAATACAGTGCCTTTGTTTCCATAGATATTGATGAATGTGCTACTGGGAGAGTTATCTGTCCACGATTCAGGCACTGCGTCAATACTTTTGGAAGCTACATTTGCAGGTGCCATAAAGGCTTTGATCTAATGTACATCGGAGGCAAATACCAATGCCATGGTAATAACTTATTTCTTATGTGCATGTAGTAGAGCTGTCTATTCTAAACTGAAATTAATGGTTTAAAGAGGACTCTTTACTTATTATAGCTGAGACGTTGAAGCATGTTGTTTTAGGTTGCACTGCATCTTTATTTTAGGCAAGGGTGGATTACAGAAATAGACTGTGAAAAAGAAAGCATATATTTGGTCCCCCAGTCTTGCAGCTGTTTCTCCTGTGGAAGCTAGTGGGAAAGCAGAGCTGATTCCTTTCCAGAGACTTTGTCCCCTTAGGTTTCAGTGAGCACAGGGAGTTGTAGGTTTGGAGCAGCGTATAAGGCTATGGCTGAGCTGTAACGCGGGTGTGCTTCATAGCATGCCCCAAGATCCAAGATAAGAAAATGTTGCTAGAGCACACACCAGCTCCTTCCAACCCAGGCTGCCCAACTTTCCTTCCCCTGAAGACAGGTGGGGAAAAGGCAGGGGTTGGGAAATAACCTGTCTTTGTCTGGACATGAGGCTGGAATGCAGCTGGTGTGTGCCCTTCAACAAATAAGTTCCCAGGTCCCACTGCCTTAGTTTCCCAGGGTCTCAACTGGTTATGATCCATTCACTGAAAAAAAGAATCATGTGGAAATAATGAGGCATTGCTTTATGTCTGTTTAAGTATACTTTTTGGAGAGAAATCTCTATGCAGTGCACTGGAATTTGGAGATTTTTGCTTGCATCACTATCAACAAACATGGAAATGCCATAGAATGTTTCAAGCAGTTTCTACTTGATATAGAAATAGCTATATGGATGTGTAAGAGGAAGCACTTTATGAAAAAACAGTTTAATACCTGTGTGATTAAGAACATGCATATTCCTATACTCAGTTTTTCTTTTCTTATCATGTCACTTTTGAGAAGTGGTTATTAAAATTGTGTTCTTCATGATCTCAACTGCAGTCTACCCACAGCACATCATTGAAGCTCATGCTAAGGTATAAGCTGAGCAATACCAGAGTTGCACAATAATAGTCCCTTTTACCCTAATGTTTGTATCACCACATTGGTTTGTGACTGTCTATCTTCTTTTTTCCACTGGCAATTCAGTTTTATTAAATTTTTCAAAATTAATAATATTTTCGTACTGTTTGTGGTTTTACAGGGGTAAGTGGAAGGTCAGATTTCTTTGATGTAAATGACTTTTTAATGTAACTTTCTGTTTCAGATATAGATGAATGTTCCCTTGGCCACCATCAGTGTGGTAGTTTTTCACGATGTTACAATACACCAGGATCCTACAAATGCAAGTGTAAAGAAGGGTACAGAGACAACGGAACAAACTGCATACGTATGTAATGCTCCTTTTAAAAAAGGAATTCTGAAAGTAAATGTGTCCCACATTGTAAATTTTGAGATACAGCACTATCAGGCTCAGTTTCTCTTAACTATTTTTAATGCTTAATAAGGGGCGAGGGAATGTAGTCAGTTTTCAGAGTCTTAGCATGCCTTAGTAAAAATACCTTTCCCTGAGACATTTTCATAATTAGAAAGAAATTCACCTCTCCCTATTCACAGCTTGATTCTAGAGATTGCTTCAGGATGAGAACAACTGAGTAAGCAGGGCTGGTCTGGTCAAACAGTACATATTACTCATATCTGTTACTATGTACACTCTGCCACTGGCCCATTTCAGCAGCTTGCCCCATCTGCTCCCCACTGCTCCCCAGATGTGAGCAGAGCCAAGAAGGAGGATTTCTCTGGAAGAATTCCCTTCCTCACCTTTCTCTTGGGAGAAGCAGCCATCCCCATTGGTACAGAATAGGCCATTGGAGCTCCCCCACATTTGACATCCCTCAGGACTGTGCATCTCTATGACATCTGCTCAATCTTTTTGAGGAGCCGGTGTTTATATGTGGGTTCTGGTCTTTGGTGACTCACTGATCTCTTTAAAGAGCAGTAGCATTGCAGACTTGTCTCCTTTGCCTGTGGCTGTCACATTAATGCAATCTGGCTAAGGTGATCTTTCACAACCTGAGTGCTTGCAACTGTATGTGGACACGCTTCACATGTGTTGCTGGGACATAGTCCATTTTATATTCTAATACACCATAATGTAAAAACCACAAGGTATTCAAAAGAATAATAATAAACAGGTGTCCAGAGAGAAAACTTTTTTACCTGCTATCATCAAACAATTCATTGTTTAACAAACAGTAGTTCTTCATTTTAACTGTGTGTTATACTTGAAACACTTGTACACAAAATGTGTGACTAGAGTTCTTAGTGGGGCTTTTAAGATCTCTAGTGAGATATAAAAGGCTTATTAACAAATAGAAAATTATAAATAACAAAACAGGCACTCTTGCATTTCATGTCTGCAGAAACTCCCCTTGTGAAACCAAGTTACAATTTGTTGTTCTTTCTTTATGAAATACTGGGGAAGATGGTACTGTAGGCGGTGTGACTGTGGTGTAGGTGGTGCTCAGTTCACCTCCTCCATTTCGTGGAGCCTGAAAAAATGCCATTTATTTAGTTTCCTAGTGTGTAGCAAAGGTAAAAGTCTAAACTAAGGCCATTGGCTTAGGTTCAGTCTCGGTAAAATGAATAATGCTTATTGACAAGGAGAAAAGTTTAGAAGAAGTGGAGAGATAACTTTCTTAAGCTGAAGGTATCTGCCTATCCAGGACCAAAATGGTTGTAACACTGGAGTCTTACTAAACTTGCCTCTGCTCCTGAGTACAAACTTGTCCAGTTCAGGGGGCTGCTTAATGAATGTATTTCTGTCCATGCTCTTTTATTGACAGTGCTTTTGGGTCAGTTTTGCCAACTCTGAAAAAGAGTTGATGCCTGGGAGGAGGTGGGGATGGAAGTCTCCTGGCCTCTAGTCATTCTATATCATCTCTAAACTGCTGTAATGGGAAGTGCTATCTGAAGGGATGTGGTAATTCAGCAGTACTGATGCTAAAGTATGTTTCTAATTAGTGGAAACATTGAGAAGAAGAGAAACTATTTCAGCAACCATTATGACACTCATAACGTAATATATTTTTAAATTTCTGGAGCTAGAGACTCGGATGTCCATTTTGGTCCCATTTTGATTCTCTTTGCAGTTATTCCTAATGTTATGATTGAACCACCTGGTCCATATTATACATGCAAGGGCAACAGCACATTCCCTAAGGGAGGCAGTGATATAACCAATAGGCTTCCTGATGTTGGAGGCACAAGGCAACCCCTCAGACCACCATATGTACCTGCTATTGTTACAGAAAGGTGGGTGACCAAGCCAACGACTCGACCTACACCCAGTCCAACGACTCGACCTACACTTGGGCCAACAACTCGACTGACACCAAAGCCAACAACTAGGTATGTGCCGGTGACAACAAGGCCAGTATCAAAGCCAGTGACAAGGCCTCCACCTCCGACACCACCTCATCCTACAACATTAAGACCTACCACACCACCACAAAGAACTTCTCTGATAACAACTGAAGAGCCTTCACATGTTCCCACTGAAACTACATTTCCCCAAGGAATTACAGATGACAACAGGATCCATCTAGATCCTCAGAAACCCCGAGGAGATGTGTTCAGTAAGTAATTTTACCTATCCGTTCATTTATCAGAATTGTAGATGCAGTGAGGTGAAAGCATGCACTGTACTGTTTGGTTTTTTGTGGAACACTTTATCAATGAGAACAAAGACAAACTGAAAATGGTCATATGGTAAAGCTGCACAACTAATTGGTTTTATTACCTAACAAAACTGTGGGGAGGAAGTTCTGAACTGATTCAACAAAAAATTTCATTTTTTTTTTCTTCCTGAAATTATTTGTGAGTGTATCATCCTGTATAAGTGCATAACCTGATTCTGCTTTCAGACACTAGTTCTGGAGAAGTGAAAGACATTTTATTGAAAAGTATGGAAATGCAACATAATGCGTAAATGGTCAATGGATTCAAATTCAGGGAATTGAGTCACTCTTGGCATATTTCTGTAGCTTTAAGAATGGTAAGAAGTGGGACCATGTCTCATTACCTAAAGGCTGTTATGCCACCTATATTGTATGAATTCAAATAGTTTTACATGTTTATGACTAAGCAACGGGAAAATTGCATAAAAATAACAGGCTAATTTTATGGACTGCATCTATGAAAATGGATACATGAGAAGCTGAAGATAGTAAAGATTCTCATAGCATGAACACATGGCATTTTAAGAGCTTCTCTGAAATCTACAGCACCATTTCTACGCCAGCTTTAGTGCATACCACAGAAGAAATTACTGGCACATGCAGAGTAACATGTATCTGCCAAGAAATACTCAACACACAATTTCATCTTTCATTCTGCCACTAATTTTGGAGACAAGGAGGGTGTGCTGGGTCAGCCCTTCTCCTTCAGCTTGATGTACTAGAAAGCTGCTGAAGCAATGTAGTAGGAGGAAAAGTTTGCTGTCTCAGAGCATGTGTACAAGCAATGTGGGAGTGTTTTTCTGGTTGCTTTGGCATCTGTGTGGTAACTTCTTAGGCTATGTTCTTTTAGGTCATGACACAGTGAAATAGTTTGTTCCTTGGAAAAATGGTTTGTTTTCCTTGTTGACATTTTATCTGTTGTAGACAGTTTGATAAATTTAAAATGGAGACAAAAGCTGACTTAGAATTTGGGAAGATAAATCCTAGAGGAGTGTACTCTTACCTTTTTCAAGGTTTTATTTTTTAAACAATCTATATTCAGTTAAAAATATAAAAGTGTTTTTATGTAAAATTCTAAAAAGAAATATAGTAAAGAGTCCCAAAACTTAATATAATAGGAACCAATAGTTAAAAACAGAGTTCTGTTGAAATTATTCTAGACTCTAGCACTGAGCTTCCCAGGTGTCTCGTGTTGCATGTGTTCTCTGGAGTTCTAAAGCAGAGGGATAATTTTCAGCTATTTTCAGGAAGTCATAACAATCCTCTGTATAAAGCTTATTATTTACAATTAGTCTTTCTGTGTTCTCCCGAGAGGCTAGATTGTGAAGCTAATGCTTTCAATATGTATGCTTTAGATACAGGGGGTTGGAAAGTAGGAAAGTAAAAGTGTTCCAAGTTTGTTTTCTCACTGTCAGCTTACAGTATGGTACATTCAGCAAACACAGGAAACAATGACCTTTGCAAAGCATTTATCAACTATTTATTTAGGTCAGCTGCCACCCTCTGAGGTTTGCGACAGACACCCATAGCTTCAAAGGCTTTGGTGCACAATACAGCAGGATGCCAACAGGTTGAGCACCACCGTTCCTGGTCTCAGTAGGTGATGCAGGGACAGAAAGTTCCTTAGGTCAAGTCAATAGATATGTGTATTTAGTCCTATATTATTTTTTCTGTCTCCTGTTAAAGACATGCTTGATATACGTATGCATGTGACATAACTGTGTGACTGAAGGCATATTCCACCTGTGCTCTAGATTTTAGGAATTTATATGGTGCTAGAGATGTGATTCTTAACAAAGCTGGTGTCCTTTCTCCTCTCTTTTATCTCTCTTGCTCTCCTTTCCACTCTTTTTCTCTCTCTTTTCTCTCTGGCCACTTTGAAAGTATCACCTAGGTAGTGGTTACTGGTGTCCCCTCCCACCTTCTCTCTGTCCAGAAGCATTTATGTAGTGAGTGCAAAAAAGCATTTGTTCAGGATTTGAAACCTACAGTCAGATGCAAAGCAGTTCTGTTCCAGAAGAATGTGCTACCTTGTCAAGGAAAGCATTGCTTGTAGAGTAAGGTGTTACCTTACCTATGGAATCCTGTTACTGCAGGAGTTTGTGGGTTAGAGGAGAAGTTACATTTCCTTATGTGGGACATGTAGAAAAGTTATAGCCACAGACATTACTACAGTGGGATGCACAGGGCATGACTCAGCCTGTCCTTGCCCGCTATGAGCACTGCGCTGCTAAGAATGATGCAGAGATACTCATACATCCCCAGATGTCATCACATCAGGGGTTCAGTTGAGACCTCAATATTTGAAGTTGTGGTTTTAAGCTAGGTTATCCTGCCATGCATGGACTTTTTCCTTCCTTTCCCGCCCCCCCCCCCCCTCAGGCTCTGAAGCCTTAACCAGACTTTGACAAAGCAGCATGACAGTAAAGGCAACTTTGCTTAGCCATCCAAATAGGTGGTACTTCTGTTAGGCCATCCAATGGCAAAGGGGTAGTTGATGTGCTGTGCACTGATAAATGTCCTAGTGCACTAGACCAAATCCTGCCGACGTATTGGTGGCCTAAGATTGGTCCACATCAGGAGGGAAAACATGCCTGGGCAAGTGTACTTGTTTTCTGCAAGCATCTCTCAAATTTTAATGTTGCATTATATAACCATTTCCTGAGCTTACCTTTGGTGACTTATCGCTCCCTATTTTCTCCCTTCCTTGTTACTTGACCTGCCATCCCACACACCAAGTAAACTTGTCCTAAGCCTTCACTTCAGAGCACTCTTGAATGTGCTGCTCAGCTTGAAATGAGCTGAGGACCACTGAAACTAGTCTGTTCAGCGGTGACAAAGAGCATGAATGATAAAGGTATTGGGGTGTTGCGTTTCTTTAGATGCTTTACCCCTTCTCTAAAAATGCCTGCAGTGACTTTGTAGAGCTGCTTTTTCAAAGAACAAAACCAAGTATTTTTAAAAATGTAATTCCTACACTTGGCCTTTGAACCACTTAGATGCAGACAGTGGAATCTGGCACCAAGGATAGTCTTCTGATATGGATATGGGGAAATGGCAATGAGGGAGGAATGCAGCGATGGCTTAATATTTAACTATTTCAGGACTGATACAAACTATAGTGAAGTACAGAGGAATCTCTTCTGGTTACTCAGATGGATAAAGTCTCTAACAAACAGAAAGTACTTTTCAATAAGACACATGAATTTCTGCTACCATTGGGACCTGGGTGATAGGCATTAAAAGCATCAGCTTAAAGACAAAGCATAATACTAGATATCAGCAAAGCAAGAACAAAAACTCTTATCTGTATTAAAAGATAGTTCAGCAATTTTCTGTCTTAGCCCTTAGTGGAGCTGAAAAGATTGGAATTAGGAGACTTTTCTCATAACAGCTATTAAAAATACAAAGATTGGATTAAAACTTGATCCTTTCTGCTCTCCCTTTCAATGACTGAAAAGTCCTTAGTTCTCTCTAATGAGAGTAGCATCACTTTACAATAGCATTTCATTTGTCTTCACTGTTCTGGCACCTATTAAAATGTATTTGTCTTAATATTGAAGCATTTCAGATAGACACTTCGTTCCTGTTTGTACCCTGGAACTAAATCATAAGATCTAGGATCTTACAAACCCCACCCCCCATCAATCTTCCAGCTAGTTTTATCCGCAGATCTGACATGCAAGCTTCTGTAGACTATGTATTTTAGCTGTGTCTCCCTGAGCCTCAACGCGCTCTACCTCCTGAACAGCTGCTCATAGAAAAGCAGGCAGGTTGTTTTTCAGAAAATCTTCTGGAAATAATATGTAAGATGATGATTGATTTAGGTCAAAGCTAGTGAACCTTTTAATTGCCTGAGAAATGCAAGACTGGACTTCAGTGGTCGCACGCTAGCACCATCTCTCTCCTCATATGGAAAGGGTACTGTAGAGGGTGGGACAGTCCATGAAAGCCCTTCCTGAAATAATTCTCACTGCAGGATTTGAGTCAGTGGAGTTTTAGTCAACATGTTGTGGACATTGTGAGTATCCACATAAAAGGGTAAAGTGTACCTCTCTGTCTCTTCTTTTTAGCCCAGCATATATCAAAGTTTTCCCTGGAGGAAAACAGGACATATTCTTGTTTACTAAGTCTGACTGACTTCTGGACTACCCTTCCTTTTAGCTGTTTTCTACTAGTTTTGCGTGAGATCTCATCACTTGTGGGTTTTTTTGGATGTGTAACTTAACAACTTTCAATTGTGACTACTCAGTCAAAAAATCTTTGTCTTTTTTTTGTTGCTGTTGTTTTCAACAAATGGGAAGCTAGGTCATGATTATTGTGTGGAATGGAATTGCGTAAGAATACAGTGTTTGTTGTAAGGCAGAACGCTGTATTATTAATAGTAACAACAATTACTAATAACAAGAAGCTGCACTCCATTGTTTTGGTTTTGTAACATTGAAACAGTGAATATTCTGTAATTACATATAACCTGACATATGTACACACCATCTCTTATACTCCCTAACTCAGCAATTAGCAAATAAATGAAAAAAAATCCTGCTGTTTTCCTAAAGCTGAAAAGAAATCAGTCTTTTGTAGTAATTAAATGTTCCCCCCCTTCTCACCCCCTCCCCCACATTCATGCATCTGTGAAGAGCTTAGCTCATGAACTTTGAGAATATGGTAGTGTTGATGTGTTGGCTCACTTAGAGCTTATAAAATTCTCCAAGCAAAAGCAGCCAAGTTTATATTTAACAAGCTTTATCAGACTATTGAAGTTAAGTGAAAAGCATGCTGATACGCTATATAAAGTACACAGAAAGGGCTTGGAAAGCTTGCAGAAAATAATCGTGCCAAATACTTTCTCCCACGATCACCACTCAACATATTAGTCATGTAGCAAAAAGAAGTGTACGCATGGATTGTATTTAGAGTCTGCATCTCTTACGGTAACTTGTCTCGTATCGAGTGCACATTCCTCTTAGGTCCAAGCGCTGATATGACTGGTTTAAAGCTCTGCAACATGTTCTTCTAGAAGTTAATAACAGCAGTGTTTGGAGAGGGCTTTAGAGAAAAATCTTTTAAGAAATATTTTTTTGTAGAGCTTTAATTATAAGCAAATACATCAACTTTAATTTGGAGAATGCTTCTATGTGTACACAGATGTAACTCAGATTTGTATAAAATAGCAGTGCATTAGAAATGGTATTGTAGTAAGTAAACGGAAGCAGCATGGAAAATAAATTCCTAATATTTTCCTGCCGACTTGTTCTCCATCAGGTAGGAAAAGAACAGTATCTTTTTTTTCCTTAGCACAGTCCAAGAAGAAGAAAGGCAAGGTGATAGTCCCTGGGGGTGCAGCGTAGATGTGTCTCTTGCACGAGGACTGCTGCTTTCCACGGGAAGTGGCAGCCTGCAGCATGGTGGTAACGTGAGGTGAAACTCCACTGTGAGGGCTTATGTAAGGCAAAATTGCAGTCAGAGCACTGTCCTGCCAGAAGTGACAGTAAGTAGCTTACAGGATGCTGTTGGTTTAGCCAGCTTTGTAAGTAAATACTCCTGCAAAATTTGCTGACCCAGGTGGCTGGCCACAGTAAGCCCAAGAAATGGAATTACCAGTTTTTACCATCCCCGAGCAAACCCATTGCAGCTGAATTTAAACGGTGCCAATAACTGCTGTGTGTACTACAGTGGTGGTGGTCTAGGCACACACAGGCAGTTCACACACCCATCTACTCCATAAGCTACTGCCCATGGTTGTCCATGACTGTAACGCAGTGAGAGCTCTGTAAGAGTGCGTACGGTGTTACGTGTTGGAACAGCTTGCACTGCCCCAAGCACCTCTGTGCTGGTGGGACTGTAGCTGGATGATGTGCTTATTCAACTGTCCCACCTACGTATTAGAGCTCTTGGGAAAGACAGGCATATACTGCTGGGAGGGATTAGGGGTCAGCAATGGTTTTAGAGCATTCCTGTTTCGATCTTTTGCTGCCTGAGGTAAACAGATTTATTTTTTTTTTCTTTATAGAATTGAATATAGTATTTGTACACAAATGTACTGCAGGGTGATTATTCACCTAGGTGGTGTGGGCTGTGCACGTTTTTAAGGTTTTTTTTCATGTTAAATCTTAACATTCTAATCACATTAAGCAAAAAAAAAAAAAAAGCAGATTAAACAAAGCAGCAAAAATATTATTAAAAACAATGTATCCTTAAAAATGAACAGGCCTTTACTACCCAGGAGCTACTACAAGGAGCTTTTGCAGCAGTGCTATTTACATATTGTCCTAGTACAAAAGGAGCCTCTTCTTACCTTTGATTTGATTTCCTGAAAACAACAGTTCTTTATTTCAGTTTGGAATTGTATATCATCTCAATTCCTCATATTCTTACTTGCCTAAGAAGCCTATAGAGACATTAAAATGCTTCTTCAGTGCTGCAAATGGAAACCATGTCAAGTTTTTAATAGATAAGGCCCTTAAAAATATCATAGGTCACAGGTGTCAATAACATCTAAGGACAAGTCTGAAACTACTGTTATTCATGATGCCTCAGACCTGCCTCTAAAGGAAGAATTTCCAAGGCAGCTCTATCCAATGCCATCTGTTTATCTCTAGTTGACAACTGTCCATCTGGTATGACATCGGTGTCATAGTTCTGGAGTCTTACACAGACTGGCACAGCATCTTCAGAAGGAAGTGCAAGTCTTTGTAGCCACATGACTTTGGCAGCCATCATTCCCACAAAGACCTCTTAAATTTCAGGTTGTCCTGGCTGCTGAATGTCCAGTAACCTCTGGGCCCGTTAATCATCAGCAGTGAGAACAGCAGCTGAAGGACAGACTGTGCTGGAAAGCAAAAATTATAATTACAGTTGAATTCCAGCTTCCACTAGAGCTCCTCCTTGTCAGCTCTCAGGACAATCCTAATAATGGTTTAAGGAGCTCTAATCCTTTGCAGATAGAAGTATGTGCCTTCAGCAGGGTTTCAGAGGTTAGGTGTGTGTGTGGATACTCCAAGTTCCACTGCCTCCTGTTGAGGTTCTCCTATAAACATCTCTGGAAGGTGAGTGGATGGGAAAGTTTGAGCAAGGGCTTTAATGTGGCGTTAATTTATTTATTTATTTACCTTTTAAAGTGCATTTGGAGGGGAAAAGTGTGCTTCAAGGTTAAAGCTTTTTTCTTTTTTTTTTTTTTTTTTTTTTTCGTTTCCTAGTTAAAAAGGAGCTTTCATTTGAAGAGCCTTTAGCAGATTTGGAATCACCTTTTACAGTGCTCTGATAAATGTTACAACATAAATCACATAGGCATAGTTTATGAATCTTCATGTCAAATATAATTAAATATATTGAATTCTCCAAGAAGAGCACAATGCCTAGAGCCGCTCTGCTGTTCTTTACTAAAGATAAGGAAATAGGTCACTAACTACCTTTATCTCATTCATTTCTGAAAAACTGTTTTTCTCACAGTTCCACGCCAGCCTGGAGTGAGCAATAACCTGTTTGAAATACTTGAAATTGAAAGAGGGATTACCGCTGATGAATTTGAAGCAAACGATGACCCAGGTAAAGATCACATCGCCTGTTCAGGGCCTAGCGTTTAGGATTTTTTGATGTTTCCTGGAGTTTTATATATTTTTACAGGACTTCTGCACCTTATGCCTCTTGTTTAAACCGTGCTTTGTAAAAAGGAAAAAACCCACCACCTAAGTGAACCTTTATAATTGTATTTCCTAACAGATTTAGCACAAAAGTAGTGTGAATTGTTCACAGCATCCTTTTTATTGTTTTAGTATTTTTGTAGATTCTTTTCTTAGTGTTCCTTCTGCTGTATTTAATTTTCATATTTACTTGTTAGTGTCAGCCACAAGGGAAATTGCTGTAGTTCCCCAGCCAGAACAAATCACTTCTTTTTTTGACCTTCTGCTCTGTTCTGCCTAGGTGTGCTGGTGCACAGCTGTAACTTTGATAGTGGTCTGTGTGGATGGATCAAGGACAAAGATGACGACTTGCACTGGGAACCAGTGAGAGATGCCTCAGGTAAGATACGCGTGTACAATCACATCCTGTAGTTGAAGAACCAGCCAGCCTTGACGTTGACAGTTCTCACATGATGAATTTACACAGCTTCTGTTCCCTTTAGTTCTGGGGTATATTTCACACCCACACTTCTTCTGTGTATAAAAATCAAACCTGAGGATTCCCAACATGAAAGAGCAATTGAGAATTTGCACTTTAATCATAGCTGGTATCTTTACAATAGGAATGTCTCTGAAGGAGGAGTAAATGTATTCAGCAAAATATTATGTGTCTTAAAAGAATGAGAACAAAAATGTGGACTAGAGAACAACTTTTATTTATAGCTTACTTTCCAAACCACCACGCAAACATAATTATTTCTATATTACTAGCAAAATTATAGGAAGTACTGGAAATAGTCTCTCTTCTGCTGCCAAATACAATGTTCTAGTTTAACGTCTCAGTTTGATTTTATTGAATTCTACTCAGCAACCTGTATATAGGAAAACTGTTCATTAACTGGAAGGAAGACAAGTTAGGTGTTAATATGCAGAGGCTTCCGAAAATGGGTGTGTTTGGAATGGTAAAAAGCGTCCTTTAAATGAGTATCACAGGGGAGTATGCAGTAGCCACTTGCAGGATAGAAGACTGGCATATGGGGACTGGTGGTCAGCCAAAGCAGCCACCCCTTCCACTCACACACCTCAAAAGGTGTAGTCCAAACAGAACTGCACGGCAGCAGCGCTGGAAGCCAGTTGTATTTTGTCCTCTGTTGAATTTACTGGAGAGGGTGGCTGATCTTGCCTGCATACCCTTCCCCCAGCAGTGCATGCCCCACAGCGCCGGGGATTAGACACACATCTCTGGCTCCCCGTAATGATGGGATTACTTCATACCCAGAAGAGCAGCCTTTGAAGTGCACAGTGCTTACATTACATGAGGGGATGGCAGGCTGCGGAAGGAAACGCGCTCTAGGGCAGTAAAATGTTACAGGTTAAGTTGAGGGAGGGTGAGGGCACTGAGAGCCATTTTCCTTATGCACCACCTCATCATAGACGTCTGTCCTTACACTGCCCTTGATGAGACAGTCATTCGCCACCGCAGTGGGTGACCTGGCACCTTTTTTCAGGCAGCTCAGTGGTGGAAGTGCTGTCTTCACATATTGGGCAGGCCCCCTCCCCACCCCCAGGCATGCTCTAGTATTTTGTATGCACCTTATGACACTTAAAGTCTCCTGAAGGACTTCGTGAGCAGAGCTCCTTCCTCCTGCAAATGAGAAACCAGGGAGCTGCCTCCTGCTTGCAGACTGGCATTTTAAAACAGATCGCCCGTAATTCAAACATCTTTTGGAAACAATGGATTTTAAAACGCTTTGTTTCTGAGAAAGTCAGTCACTCGAAGCATATTCATTATCTGCCCTCAAAAATTGTTGTTAATACATATTAAGTTCCAGAACTATGATTTTTAACTGGGTGGTTTTTTTTTTTTTTTTACACTACTTTTTTTTTTCTCCTGTGTTGCTTCCCAGTCAGGGACAATCTCAGGTTTTTTATTTCCTGTGTATGTTCTGCTGCTGTTGACATAACCTGTTAAAACTAGTCCCTTGAAGTCACCCACCCACTCCCTCCCGTCTGGAATACCTTGTTGCAAGGATTTATTTTCACAGCTTGTTCCCAAGTGTTTGCTTTCACCTTTCAACGTTTGCTATTTATTGGTTTATCAGAATGTGCATTTTGAAAGGTGTGGTGTTGAAGCTTTATAAGCTTATCTTACATGCAGAAAATGCTGATTTAAGGGGACCTTTTTCCTACAGGGGCTTGCCTGCAGATACATTGGCTTTGTGCTTACCTAAATCTGTTTCCTATTGATTGGATTCAGTTATTGTAACTTTCTGAAACAGATGAAGTTAATGAGTCAAGTCAGTACTTTCTTAGTGATATAATTGTATCTACAACAAACAGGTGCAGTTATTTAAAGTCTATTATGCTTATTTTAGCAGTTAGTGACCTTGATACAAAACCAATGCTTTTAAAAAACCCACAACAAACAAAAAAACTTTAACAGGTCCTTGGACCAATGGCTCCCACTTGATGCCCAAATGCAGATCTGGGGCCCCAGGCAGCAGCATAATACTTCACTTTGTTGAAGACCTTAGAAGCCCATGTAGAAGTAGTGAATTGGAGACAAGGCTGGCTTTCCTTTTAAGTGTGTGACAAGCCCGGGTACATTGTCATTAAATCTCACAGCTTTTGAGGGAAATCATTGTGGCTTTCAACAAGTAAAGCTCTGGTTGAGTAGTAGCAGGGAGACAACTTAAATGAAAAATATTTTTCTATAATTAATTAAAGACTCTGTATGTCAGCAATATTGCAACCCGACAATATTTCTACGTCATCGGTTTCAACTAAGGAGCCTAAATGCCATCTTTTAACTTAAGTTTATTAAACTTGGATTTTTTAATTTAAAAAAAAAAAAAAAAAAAAAGATTAAAAAAATCTGCTCTCGTTAAAAAACCCAATATTCTTAAGTTCAGAGTAAGGTAAGAATTTTTTATTCATTTTTATTTTTTGAAAGTAAACCCTCCTCCCTTTGATAATTTCCAGTTTTAAAGTTACCCACCTTGCAAAAGTTTTAATGAAAAGCACAAAGAAAAAATACAGGTGTGGGGTTTCTCCAAGATGTGAAGTCTCATTATTGTAGTTCTGAGTGGAAATGTGAAAGGGTGCATGGGACTTACTTATGGAAGTATGTGTCTTTTTATTTCGTGTGGGGTTGTTTTTTCAGATATAATGGATGATGCCATATCTGAGATCCTCTACTTTTCATATTTTAGGTGTTTTTATGAAGGAACCTTTAATTCATACATGATCTGAATTAAGAATGTATGTTCACTGACAACTTACTGCTGTTAGAGAAGACTTCAGGGAATGTATCAAGTTAACAGCCATTTAAATTATGGTTAAATAAAAAGGTTATCCATGTTTGCAAATGGATACACTTTGAGAGTAAACCTGTTAACACAGTTCCCAAACAAAAGGAAAGGGACAGAACTGTAGCTCAGTTACCTGGTAACATTTATGCTGGTCTTCTCATTTATCTAATAGCAAAAAACCTGCAGCTTACAAGGTGCATAAGTGTACACAGTAGGTTTAATGCCACTGTGGGCTTAAATTCATGCAGTCTTCAAGGGGTTGTCAGAAATGAAGGAATACATGAAGCTTTCATTTTCAAAAGAGGTGTTATTTGGTTTGCAAAAAAGAAATTAGATGGGCAAGACCTGATCTGGTACTAATGTAAACAGCAGACCAGCACGCTAAATTTTACCTGTGGGAGGCAGATGAATCAGTTCTGGTTCACGTTCCAGCAACTATATGCCATATTTAAGACTCACTGGACCTTGTAGAGACCTTTTTTATTTCTTGATTTTTTTAATGACTCGTGCATTTGATCCTGCAACACAGTAGAATTAAAAAAAAAAACCCACAACAAAACAAACTGCTTTTTCTTTTTGCAGGGGGACAGTATCTTACAATCTCCGACCCCAAAAGCAAAGAAGGAAGAGCAGCATATCTTATCCTGCCATTGGGTCACATGGCTCAGGCTGGTGACTTGTGCCTGTCATTTAGGCATAAGGTGCCTGGACTGCATTCTGGTGTCCTCCAAGTCTTTGTAAGGAAAAACGGTGCTCATGGGCCAGCCATTTGGGGAAGAAATGGTGGCCATGGCTGGAGACAGACACATATAACTTTACAAGGACTAGGCATCAAGAGTGTAAGTACCAATGCATGTGCTGCCTTCTGTTTTTTTTGTGTGAGAAGCTGAAGACACTGGTGTAGCACTGGACTGTTTGTCTTCTAGGTCCAATTTCAGCCTGTGTTTTACTTCTTTGATCCCTACCAATGGGATCACATTAAAGATAAGAGTTGTTGTGCATTTTGTCAAATCAGGTTGGTTTTTTTTTAAAAAAAAAAAGGAATAGCCATATAGACCTACAGCAATAGACACATAAGGAACCTCAAAATAGGTTCTGAGCTACCTCCTAGAACTTGTTTTCAGGGACTCACCAGGTAGGAAAGAGCAGTCTAAGGAACTGTGTGTGGATTTCCAAAAAGCCTGTATTAAGATTCCTCACAAACAATGCTTTAAGTAATACATTGCCGTGAAATAGGAAGAATCATCCCCTGTGGATTAATAACTGGCTAAAGCAGGGTAAAGATACTGAAAATAAGTCATTTTTGATAATGCAGGGTGGTTACATGCACAGTCTCACATGGTTTTATACTTTTCAGCACACCTGCAGCTGATCTGGACAAGGAGGTACATAATGACCTTACTATGCTAACACAAAAAGGTTTAGCACAATCAACCAAAAGCAGCTGTCTGAAGTGCCACAGAGAGTCTCTTAATACCTGGAAATCTTAAGAACATTGGGTGATAAACTGATATATAAAAAGCTCAGCATTTTTCTTCAACCTCTGCTTAGCTTTGAAGGTAGTTTCTATTCTGGATCTGAAGAAGGAGGTTGGGTGCTTCAGGGCCTGTTTTGCTCTGGCTTATATCAGGTGGTCTAAAAAAACTCACACATCATAGTATTCATGGTGGGAGCAGGCTACAACACAGAGTATATGGTTCTAAAACTAATCCTAAGGCTGTAATTACTGCAGTTAATTTTCTGAAAACTTTACTTCAGCAAAAGTAGCAAAGATGCCTGACCTTGTGTTAGCTGCAAATGAGCATCAGACTGAGACTGTGGCAGTTCATAGCAGGTGAACAACAGTTGAGTTTGGGACCTTCTCCAGCTAGCACAGGGAGCCTGGGCTGCTGACCTGAACCACTGTGACACGTATTCCAATGATCAGGGAACAAGAAAACTCTAGGTATGCAGGGAAGGCCTCTGCCACAGAGAAATCAGGAGGAAATATGGAAGCTTTCTTTTCTAGCTAGTTAAAAACCAAAAGCAACTAAACACTGGTGACTTTAGGGGGGGCCTACTGGAAACCTGAGGAGAATATGAATGGAGACCAGAATCTTTCAGCACACTTTCTAGTGAGTTAGCTCTGTATAAATTATTTCTAAAGCACACCCAAACCCACTTATTTATAGAAAAATATTTCATTTATTCAACAAAGAGTTGGATAAAAAAATAATTTCTAATTTCTTTTATTTCTAAAAAAATAATTTGGTATATTCATGACTTCCTCTGTTCCTACTCCTTATTTGACAGTGTGCTTTCAGCAAGCATCCAAATTACCTTCAATTACATACCTGCATTTCTGATCTATGCATCTGTATGAACTCTTTCCAGCTCAGTTATAACAGCAGACTCTTACAAGGTTTTGCTGTAGGCTTAGAATAATTTTTAAGCCATGGTCAAAAACACTGACCGTATTAAACAGTTCAGGCTTCTGAATCTACAGCAGTAGCACAGGTGAGAGAAATACTGATTTATGGGAAGTGTTTCTTAAAGTCACCTGGCCATTCTACATATCATCTCTGGTTTATGCTGCGGTCGTCCCAGTCAAGCTGTGTATTTGTTGAATTTCTCCTACTCGGGCTAAATCCAGACTGCTAATGATCTGCTTATTGACCTCTATTAGACAACGTTTTTTAGAATACAGAAGATTTTGTGTTTGCCATGAGGGACAATGAAAACAGTGCAGAGATGATATATAGAAAGCACCTGAGATTCTTTATGTGGAGGTTCATCTCACCTCGGTAAATGGTGCAACTGGAGCAACTCTGTCCTGAACTATGGGTTCTTCACAAAGCTCCTGCCGAAGTGAAGAAGGGAGAGGATCAGAAATAGAAGAAACAGCCATAATTCTGAGCTGGCTTTTGTGAGTCTGTTACAATTGCCTGAGCTTTTGTATGCTTTTGCTTTCTTACTGTTGAGACCTTTATTTTTGCACTCAAATCATTCTGTTTCTCTTCCCAGGTTATCTTCAAAGGGGAGAAAGGGAAAGGAAGAACTGGGGATATCGGACTAGATGATGTGACCTTGAGGAGAGGGCGCTGCTCTGAAGAACGTTAGCAAAGACAATGGACCAGCACGGTCATCTCCTTTAGCCCTTCTCGTGCTATTCCTACCAAGCTCTGAAACAGAACTGCACAAAAAAGAAGAAAATGTTGGAGAGTGGCAACTTCTTAGTGATCTGCTAAGTGCAACCTCACTGAAACTTACTTCACTTAAAAGCACGGAGAGCACCTCCTAGGATTCAGGAACTCCACTCCCATGCTGGATGTTTCTGTTAATCCTTACCTCTAAATCATATTTGTATCTATTACCTTTATCCTGTTAAGCCTGGTGCATGCTCACACAAAGAGCACTTGTGAAAAAAGGAGAATTAATTACAAACAGTGGCAAAAGAAAGCTCCAGCTTTTAGTGTTAACTGATACTCATCTTCCCATAGTGCTACTCTTTCATTGATTAGATTTGATAGACAGTGGAATTCATCTAGCTTCAGAGTCACCTCAGATTAGTGGAAGCCTGGACCTGAACTTTGGCTTACTGCCATTGACCTTTGAAGAAGGGTTTGCTTGACAGTAAATAGCATTTATTTTTGTGTTGCATCTGTATTAACAAAAAGCAGTTATATAGAGTAGGCACTGCATCCTGTAATATTGCTACTGCTGTGTTTTGTGTATATGTGTATGGTTATTAACATATTTATGTTTCTAATATTTACAGACTCTAGTTGCAAGGTAATTGGCAGCTTCTTATTGTACTAAACCAGAGTTCAGCATATTCTTTGATCCTGCTGGTTGTACAAATAGATACATTACCAAAGCCAGTTAACGGTGCTCATTGAAAAATGCTGGTGCAGTTTTTCATGTTGTAATATGCTGAAAGCAAAAGACCAAATACTTACCTGATATGAACTGGCATCTGAAAGTGCTGTACAAGTTTGCATTTAGCTCAGGAGCAAGCCCTAAAGGGCTCTCAGTCCTGCTAGAAACTCCTGGTTCAGCTGAAGGCCGAGCAGCCTGGAGAAGATAATTTGCATCTTCTAAGACTGAGCCCGTGGACACCACCAGGAATGTTCCCTTCCCACAGGTGGAACACGCCTACACAGAAGCAAAAAGGGCAGCTGCATTAATGCTGTATGGACAATTCAGACCGTGAAATGCCTTGAGTGATCTTTGTCAAATGTTCATATTCCATCCAACCCTTCTGTATATAATAAACATTTTATTCTGTAGAACTAGAAGAACTATTAGCTGTAGCTGGAACTAAATATTTATCGGAACTTTGGACTGATGTTTTAGTTATGTATCATGCATGTAGTGTGCAGTTTCCCAGGGAATTCTACTGTTTGGTTTGGGATTTTTTTTAAATGAGGAACATCATCATTGCTGCTAACGATTCTAAACTTGACAAAGTAATTGTAACCTTTAAGAAAATAACAAAAGATTGGTAGAATGTTGATAGTGGCATAGCCTGAAAGCTTCAAAAATGTATACATAGAAGAAATATGTCTCAGATCTTTTAAATACTTAAATACAATGTAAAATAAATGTCAGCTTCGTATAACAGTATAAAACCATCATTATAAAAAAAGTCATGTTACACCTTGCACAAATTCCACAGAAACTGCAGGACCATTAGAGGTCATATTCCAAACCCCTATTTCTGACAAAGTACCGTTCTGAAAATATTTTTCCAATTTGTCCTCTAGGACAAAGCCCAGTATGCATAGCAGAAGTTGATTTGACCAAACAGCGAGTCTCCTGCAAAACTGTAGAGAAACATTTTTTGAAAAGGAAAACACAATGCATTTGTAAACATTTTTAAACTATTTTGCTTCAAATATGATAATGATCTTTTTCTCTTATGTTATTTTGTATTATGGCAGAAATATTTGTGAATAGTTGAAATACCTGGTCCTTATTTTAAAGTAATCAGTAAAGGAAGCTGTTACTTGCTACTAATTGGAAATCTTGTTTTAATTTCTGGATCAAAAGTCTCATTTTTATTGCAGTGAAATGAACCAAAAGGGTGACAGTTCAACAAAAGTGAAGTAGCTCTTGTTACCAGATTTGAAAATAAAAGTACATTTCACTGTAATATGACAAGAGCATCGTATGTATTATTCAAGAGGAAGAATGACAATTTTCAACCAAGCTTTTTTAAAGAAGCTTCACAGTTAATTTAAGAGCTTCTGCAATATAAAACAACCCTGTTACAAGCAGCAGCAGCTACCACAGTTCCACGCACTACTAAACCCGTTCTATTCTTTGGCATCTGACAAGATTAACACCTTTTGGTCTGGTTCTTCTACACTGGATGAAGGTGGTCTTTACCACAAACTATTACAGCTTTCTGAGATTGAGACTCTCGGATTAAAATTTGAATCTCATACCTGTGCAAGACTGAATGCCATGTCAGTAGGTCACTACTGGGCCCTTTCAATAAAGCCCATTTGTTCTGGAGAAAAGCTTCCCTCGGTTTCCTTCAGTAAGTTATCCTAGAGTTGGAGGTCAAAACATTGGTGGCTATTGTAATCTCCAACTATAGTAAAACAATAATAAGAGTCAGGTTAGTCATGAGAAGACAACCCTGAGCAGAAGAATACTCATGACAGCAGGCTTTGTGGTCCTGCTCTGCCTTCATGGATAAAAGATGCAACAGTAGCACCTGCATTTAAAGATATACAACAAGATAAACAAGAGCTGTCTCTCAAATTTTAATTGTGAATGTTAGACAGTCACTAATTGTCAACTAGAGCCCAGCTAAATCCTATGCAATTTTTTAAAAATATAGATCTATATCTCAAACACCAAATTAAGAAAGTGTTCTAAATACCAGGAGAACTTCCATACCAGCTGTTTTATCCCAGTGTCCTGTAGTCACACAAGGTTTTATGACTTCAGATTTTCCACACCAATTCATTTCCCATCCACAGAAGAAGCACAATGGGAAGCCCCCTAGACACTCCCACTGGAAAAGCTGCACAGTCGGCTCCAAAAACACCTTTTCCTCGGATCCCGTGTTTCAGGTTGTTCAGGTTGTCACACAGCTACTCCACAGCAGTTCTGCCAAAAAGAGGAACCACTGCCAATTTAAGGTATGTTTTTACATGATTTTATTCCCAGATGAGCACAATAATACACATGCAGCACAAGTGCCCAGAGAAAAGAGATGAGCAGCCAAAAGCATACCCTGAGATGTGATCAGCAACAGATCAAAGGCAACATCCAAATCTTAAATTAAGAAAAAAAAATGTTGGCTGACTCAAAAGAACAAGTCTCTTGCCTATTATTTTGCTCTGTCAGACATTGGAACTTACTAATTGGATTTTTGTACCAATATTTTGGGATGCCAAATACAAGTAAACTTTCTCCCCTTTTTCCAGACCTTTCCACCTAGCTATAAATAGTGAGAGTGGCACAGTGAAACGTACTCTCACAGCCCTGGCTTCAGGTCTAGCACAAGAGCAAGAGCTCCTCATCTGGGAGCTCCCACAATGTGTGCCACCTCAGCTAGTGGCAACACCAGAGTTTAACACTCCGGCAGCTCAGCTGTGTATAGCAAGCAGCCCTGGCACACTCACAAGCTCGCTGGGAACTACTACTCACTCACTGTGAGCTACTCTGCCAGCTTTTATTGGAGTAATTTGTTTGCCAAATAAAGACAAGTGACTGAGGCCTGAAAAAAATATTTCATTAATACGAAAAACAGGCAGAGAATGTACATGGTGCATTAAGGGATGCCTTCAGCACCTTATGGCCTTTGGTCTTCTTACACAGGTACTTAGAGGGCTAGACAAAAATTGTAAGGCATCAAATACGGCTTGGCCACAGAGCTCCAATCCACAGGCCTCTCACTCAGGGTCTTCACCTGCCCATTGAGTACCACCCTCTATACTAGCTGCTCCCACTAAAATTTCCTGCCTACTGTAACAAGGTCCCCATGCCCAGGTAGCAAACTGCACAAAAACCCCAAATAGGGCAATATCCTGAGCGTGCGGCAAACAGATCTGAGCTATGACCCTTCAAGAGGCAACTACAGGAGGCACAAATGGGGAATGTAAGCTGTCCTGCAGCTGCACTCACCAGTACAGGACTCCAAAACAACCAGACTCCATTTCTGGCCCCGGAATGCACTGACACACATTTCAACTGGTGAGTTTTCCAATGAGCAGTCTGCCTGGGACAGCTTGGGAACACTGCATCTCCAGACCATGTGAGGCCACCAACAGTGATTGCTAGGTCATCCTGTGGCATGCAAAACAATACGCAAGGGGGACTGTCAAACCTCGCTACTAAAAGCATCTTTGGAATGATGGCTGTGTCCCGACACTCAATATGGACACTTCATGTCTCAGTAACAGGGCAACAACTCCCTTAGGGCATGTGTACAGAGCGCACAAACGAGCTCTACCCTTTGATGACCATGGTTTTGGGAAGACAAACGTCTTGCACCCATAAGGGAACTGTACAGAGCTGCAGCAGAACAGGCACAGGCTGTGCCAGTGGTCTCAGGCTTTCACCCACCGGCCTTTTGGCCGAGGGGTGACGCTGCCTGGGAGCTCCCGAAGCACATTCAAGGGACCGGGAGGAATTTTCTCTGTGCACCTCTCCTCACCCCTATTCATACTGCTGGAAGTAAGGTGAGTAAACTCACCCACGTGGCAGATAGAGAAGTGGGCAAATGCTTTTATCATGCACCCAGATATAGGTAAACACCCTTTACTTGAACTTACTTGCAAATCCTACTGCTACACACTGTCCTCTTGATAAACAACCACAGCAGAGACAGGTCAACTAGCCCAACCTGCAATAGTAGTTAGTTTAAAGCAGCAGCACAATTAAAAGCCTCCATTATCCAGCACTATTGAAGGGAGGAAGCTTACAAACATGTTCAATTTGTAACTTCTAGGAGCCTGGACCTCTGACTTGGCCCATTTGCCACCACCACCATCAGATGAGGCACATTGCAGCTGTTTCGGACCCCGCTGCCATTGGCTTCTGTAGCCAAGATCAAGTCCTTCATTAATACCACATGAAACACCTTGCTTCTGAGTAAAATGAATCCTCTCAGCTGCTCAGAGAAATGCATCTGAATTTCTCACCTGAAGGAGCTCCTGAACAGGGAATCTAGAAGGCCACTGTGCAGAAAGCAGAGACAACAACCAAAAAAAACCCTCACAAAGGAACTTGGGCAGCCAGGAGACAAACAAGCAGATCAGATACTGATGAAATCACCATGCTCCCTGAGCTGTTTGTATGTGATTTATCTCAGCTGCTAGTTAATTTTTAACAGGCATTTCCCCTGTCCCTTGCCAAGCAGTTGGCAAACTCACTGCAGCAGAGCCACATGTGCTCCAGGAACAAATATTCAAGCAGCATTTCAAAGCGGATGTAGGAAATGAAGTTCTAATCCAAGTAAGAACTGCTGTTTAAAATCCCGTTTCTCCTGTACCTGAAAATGAACAAACTTCTTTTTGCCCATATCAAAGAATGAGATACAACATTCCTCCCTTCTTCACCACACTCTGCCTTGTACTACAGTTTTCCTTCTTCCTACCTAGGTACAACATGTCATTCCTATCCCCTATGCAGAGTGTTCTACAAAGTGGATTCTTTAATTAAACAACAGGTACCAGCATTCAAAGTCTTTTCGAAAGCACATTTGCACCAACACTAACCCAGGGCAGCATCAGGGCCAGACCAAGACAGAGCTCTTGCAGCCCCACATTGCAGCACATGACAGTTTTGTTGCAGCCTAGCCCAGTTTTTTCCAGGCTAGCCCACGGTGACACCAACCTGCGAAAAGATCTTCAACAACCTACCAGCCATTTTATAAGCACTGTACTTGAAATACTGACACTCTCACCTGCAAAATGCAAACCCTCAAGCCGCCTCCTCTGGTTCCAGTCATGGGCTGGTGGAGAGGCTGCACTGCCCCCAGTCAGTCACCAGCTGAGGGCTCTACTCCCTGGACAGGGTGCAAAGGCAATGCCCATATGGCATGACAACAGGCAGCCGTGGGCATCACAGCACCCGCACACCTTGCTGTGGTGAGGTTTCTAACTCCTGGCAGTACCTAATCCTGCTGTGACTGCCCCTGGCTGGATTGAGCCCCTGGCGTAAACAGATTCAAACCAAGTCTCTACAGATCAAGCTGGAAGAAGCCCTATTTGCCTCTGAGTCTTCATGGCTGGGCAGTCCACAAGGAACAACCACCTGAATTTACACAGCCTATCAAACCTGCACCACCCACCCTACGGTGCAAAGGCAGCCCGAGCAGCCGGGATCCTGATGGTACCCTCAACCAACAGGAGAGAGGGCACTAGCATTGCTTCTAAGCATAACCAAATCTTCAACTCACCAGCAAGTGGCTAAAAACTACAAATTCAGACCTGGAGTATTTATCTTGTCCACAGTAAGTGCATGTGTGCTTTGGAGTTAGACACGCTCACTGCAGCACACCATGTGGGGGTAGGGGTATAGCTCCCCATCCTCTGCACAGGTTGCTTCCTCTCCCCTCCTGTCTGTTCCTCCTCTTCCTCCTCCTCATGCAGCTCTCAGTTTCCCAACTGCACTTTTTCTCTGACCCCCCAGTTTGTTCCAGGAACCCAACTTCTTTCTCTCCTTCCTCCAGCTCTGGGTTGCTGCTGTGACCCTGAGCTTTTGATGAAAAACAGGCTATCAAAGCCTTCATCCTCAGCTGCACGCTTTCAAGTTTAGGCCCCCATCGACCAGGAAGATTCACGTTAGGTATAAAGCACTGCACCTGGCAGTGTTTGCCAGATCCTGCCCAAACAATAATAAAGGTTTTTTGCCTCAGGACCTGCTGAACCCAGAGACTGTTTTCTCTGGCACAAGAGGCCAATTCACTCCTTGAGATAAACACTAAGCAAACAGGAATTTTTTTACTTTAGGAACTAAGAAGCTAGAACTTTTCCCTGCAGCCACAGTCACACCCCTTCTGCCTGCAACACTGTGCTATTTTTAAAAAATTAATTCCTGTGGTATTTTCCTAATAGCTATAAAGCAGTGGGGCATTCTGTCAGACACACGTTGCTATTATTACTCCGTATATACCACATGACTATGACCTTCCAAATTCAGAAAGATTAGCCAGCTGTTAAAAGGAAAAAAAATTAAATTCTCCATAACCTTTTCTCTATCGTTTGTTTGCCCTGGGCAGCAGCATAGACCTGGCAGGGAACCACCTTTTAGTTCCTGTCCTAAGGCTCCGTCACATCTTGGAAATGTCCAAGTCCTGAATGTTGCAACTTGGACCTTCTGCATGCTAAAAAAAAAAAAAAAAGAAAAACTTGTACCTCTTGCCAGTGTTTCAACAAGCAAAAACAGTGAGCCATAACCCAAGTGAAGTACTGTTGCCCATCCATGTAATAATGACCCTTCTACACCTCAAAAAATAACATTAGTAACTTGAAACGACCAAGGGGCACTAACATCAGCCATTCCAACAATCATACTGCTCCCTTCATCTCAGGAGATGACAGGTAAATTGAGTTTGTGACTTTGCTAGTAATTCCAATAAAAGAACAAAGTCCATAGCAAATTATGATACAGACCCGTATCAGCTCGGGGACCTCTTGTTAACATAGCATTCAGAGACACAGAGCAGTTAGCCGTTCTCTCTCCTCTGTTCCTGTTCCCTGATTTAAAATACAGAACATTTTATCTAAGACTATGTAAAGATAAACAAAGATTAAAATTAGGGCAAGCATCTCCTACCCCTGATTACATAGTCTGAACCCTCATTAAACTCTTCAGTAAGCAAGGTCAGACCCCATCTATTTTCTATTCATACACACCATTTATTTCTGCTTGCCCACAGTCCGTGCCTGGGGAAAGCACTCCCAAGCAATCAACCTTTCACTCCTAACTCCTGACCTCATTCCTTTTCTCCCATCCTCTTACATTTTCCAGCCTTTCAGCCATCTCCTAATGGTGAAATCAGCTTTTTGCTGTCTGAGCCAAAAGAAGAGTCAGTGGCAACATGTCCTTATGAAGAAGAAATCACTTCTTGCCATGTTTTCTACCTTCCAGAGCAAGCCTGCACCCATCTGTCCTCCTCACCCTAACCTGCTGTTCTTGCTACCCTTAGCAATGCTTCTAAGTCTGTAAGACGTGCAAGCTCCAGAGCAGCCCCTCATGGCTGTGATTTGCATCTTGTCACACTCTCCCAGCTACTACAAATGCACCCTGAGCCAAAAGCCTCTTTCAGGTCAAAACCTAACTTACTGACACACCATGAGTCCATTAAGAGCATTAACATGCTCTTTTCCCTCTATTGGATGAGTCTATCTTCAAACTCTGTCCTAGAGAGGTGCTGAAAATAAGAGGAAATAATAGGAAAGTACACTTACATAAATTGAGCTGATAGCAAAGTTATAATAAAGGTTTTAGTTCGAATGGTGCTGTGCTGTTTTTTCGTCAGCTGATCTTCCGGCCCATGAATTCCAGCATCATTCATTTACTCAGAAATAATATTTAATTCTCATTTATGTCAGAATCACAAAATTTACTTTACTTCTTCCACATCAAACTTAAGAAAAAAATAGGTGATGGGTAGCAGATCTCTCTAAAGCTGAACATTAATAAATTGGATGAGAAAACAACAAACAAAAAGTTATCAACAACTTCTGGCTAATTTCAGAGGGCAAAAGGGAAGGACTTCATTCAACAAAAAAAAAAGCAAAATCCCAAGAGAAAAAAGTAACCATTCTTTTCTCCAGTACTATCGCTTACAATAATTCCAGTGGTTTGTTTACATTTTTAGACTCTTTATTTGTTCTCCCAGACACTGGAAATAAAAAAATAAAATAAAAATAAAATAAAAATAAACTTTCACCGCCCTCTGAACAAGCTACAGTGACGTGCAACAGATGACAAGCTGAATGTATCTCTAGCAGGAGGCCAATTCCAATACTGCACCTTTATTTATATAGGAGGAACAACACACACACATATATTTTTTTTATATCTCATATATGTATATATGTTTATACATATATATACATATGTATGTTTAAAAATATATACCTATTTATGCTTTCAAGTAAAATATGTAACAAGGGTAGCTTGAGAAGTGCTGCCAAGGCTGGTCAGCGATGGGAAGGCAGGGCCTCCCAAACCCCTCCCTGGGGTTTGCTGGGTGCTACCTAAGGAGGAAAAACCTCCCCTACTGCCAGTTTTTCTCCATTTCACAGGTGCAAATCCTCAGCCGTTTGTCAGGCTCTGCTTGTTATAACAAAAGCCTACAGTCTCCTGACATTTTAAAAGGGTTCAAAGAAATATAACGTGAGCTAGTTAAAAATACCACGTGGAGTGTGTATACACACCCACCCCACTCTAAGCCAAAAACCACAGAAAGCAAAGTTTGTACAGCCTAATAGCTCATCCTGTCTATCCCCCTCTTTCCTGCAGGACTCCTCCAAAACAATACCTGCTCTGTTGCCTTGCCTGGTGCGTTTTGAAAGCCCCAGGTAACCCCCTTTTCACAGCAGGCATGCAGACTGCACCCCTGTGCACACCCATACTGTGCCTAGCACAAAGGGCTCCGAGCCGAGCCGTGCACCTCCAGGTGGTACCCGATGTAAACAGAAGCTGGAGAGCACATGCTGCAGTACTTTTCCTGACCTTCAGCCAGATTTTTTGCTTCAGCTAATTTGAAACTCCTCCTCTTGGGAGACCACCCAAAACATCTTTGTCTAGTTCAGGTCATGTCTGAGTCACCTGGCTAAACTTAAGTCCTGCAGCTCTTTTGATCTTTCCTGGTTAATCAGCCTTCTAGGTCACTGCCATTGTCAATGCTGCTCTCAGCATTCGTCTCCCAACAGTGATCTCCTCCTACTCCAGACAGCTGCAGAGAGCCATGCAGCATGGTAACTGCAGCCAATAGCACATTCCCACAGCTGACACTGATAAGACCAGTGCAAGGCTCAGGCAGAGCTCCCCAGCAGTGCACAGGACTCTGCGCTGAGCTCCCTATTGCTGTTGCTAGACTGCTTTTGAAACTGGAACAAGATAAGGTCTGTCTGTGCTGTGCTGCAGCATGGACACACTGTTTTATCATCAAATCCATACCCAAATATTAGTTCACAGTTGTCTGCCTGCTTCGCTCATGGCACAGACAACATCTCCCTGCAACTGCTTCTACGGCAACTGTCAATGTCTGAGGGCTTAAGCATACCCAAAGCCCACTATCAAGCCATTCCGTTACAGCCCTTGATCCTCTTTCAGTCCCTGATCAATCTATTTTCCCCAGCCTGGGGGAATCAGAGGCAGGGACTGCTACAGAGAGAAGAAAAAATGATCAAGAAACAAATGACAAATAACAACGTCCAGGTAATGCAGGTAAACCACCACCAGCAGCATTGTGGCTCTTTGCTGGGCAAAGAGCATCCCAGATTTCCCGTAACACTGAACAGTTACACAGTGGCATTTTATATTAAAAATAATGTAAATTATATCACCAGTCCTACTGTATAAAATAACAGAGGGTCACAGACTGTGCAGTGAGTAGCCAGGCAATGAGGCTTCCTGCATGACGGTTCTGCGATATTTTGACTCTGTGTCAAGGCCCAATAGCAGCCCTGGATTACTGCCTCTTAGTGATGCCTCTAGGCTGCTCTCCCTACCACACACTTCATCACTGTCCTACTGTTACCATCAGTGAGGTCTGAATGCAAAATGCCACGTTTTGGGTCAAGGTGTGTTTCACACTACCTTTGTGGTGATGCAAAAGTGGTGGGAGAGGAGATGTTGGGATCCCAGACTAGAAAACATCTAAAGAATTGAAGGAGAAAATCCTGTGCCATTGTAATACAAAGATTGCTTTTGGAAAGTCAATAGTGCCCAAATAGGTGATGCTATAATAAGTAAAACTTCTATACTTTGCCATAGTGATCCATGAGAGATCTTACACTAGATGCTCTACAAACAGATTTCTATTCAGGGGAATCCCACATATTATGTCATTTGCTTAAAGAGACAAACCCCCCAAAACAGTGTTTTCATCTCTTCCTTAGGACATTTTTCATCTGAGCAGATTCCTTTCAGAGAAACAGTGTTCTATAAAAAAAATATTTAACCCTTGCAATATGATCCTGACAGTGGTACAGCACAATCATCCAAAAGAAACTTGCCTCTCAGACAGATTCAGCACAGCCTGCTGACAGCACTTCAGGCATTGCTCTCTTCATTCAGCATTATGAAATTGTCTCCTTAGTGTAAGAGTTTCATTTCAGGTCCTGCCACAGCTAATATGCAGGACAAATACTTCCCTCACTTATGGCCCAGTGAGAGCTCTCTTAAGCACTTCAAGTTTGCTATGTAATACCTAGGACAACATGACAATCAACATCTCATACACTGAATGATGTCAGACTTCAGAATGCAAGCAGGATTTTACTTCAGCTACTCTGTTCTTACCCTCCTCTGATAGTGAAAAGAAGTGATCCTCTGTAAGTCGCAGAAACTGTCTCACAACACTAGAAAAAATCAGTATTTCTTATAATGTTTGCTGTGAGCAGAGCTTTAGCTGAACAAGAGCTATCACACCAACCTCCTCCATGAAAAATTAAGTGTTGAGGGGGGAAGAGAACACCACCCCATCCCAAAACAGAAACATGTCCATTTTAATAATCTTCTCCCTCACAATACCTTCCCTAAGAATCACTTTTTTTCCCCTTAAAAAATGGATATATCTTTAATAATAACATCATCAGTATTTATTTTTGTTATCACTTTGCCAGTGAAGCTCTGGGCCACTTTGAATAGTTAATCTTTTCTCCAAAGGAACCCATAAATTTTCACAGTTTTCACAGTGGCTGGCCCGGAATGAATATGTGCCCTGATAAAGTGCAATGACATTTTGCTGAAATGTAACTACTGTACATTTTATTTGGCAAAAAGGTGGAATCTCCTTCAGGAAATTGTACAATTCAGAAATCTGCACAGTCCTCAAAATGTCCTAGTTACTCATTAAGTTTGTAATGAAAGAGGAGCCATTCATAGAAATAATCTGTTAAACCCAGAGCAGAAAATTCATACCTGAGGACTCACACCAATGAATGCATGCATGAAAAGATGATGTGAGTTTATCTTGGTTGGACTCTATCTGTAGAGTTTGTGTCAATCTGCAGAGTTTCACTGATAGTACAGCTACTGCTGTCTGCACTACCAAGCTAGAACAGACTAATTAAGTTTAGTTAACTCTGAATCCTGCCCCCAATGTGTCCAACAAACCTCCAGACAGTTAAGGAAAAACTTGCCCATTTTCATTTTCAGCAACAGTGTGAGATACTGAGACTTGTCAGAGATGCTGACACCTAAATACGCTTCACAACTTCTGAGTTTTGACTGCTTCACTGTATTTCCTGAATGCATTGTGCCTGCAATTTTCCCCTTCTGAATCACACAGCTCATCCGTGTCAAAATAGTTTTATCGCCTATTAATTTCCATTCTTCTGCTCATATCGTTATTTCACACCTCCAGCAGACAAGGGCAATGCAATGGCAGGGCATCAGGTTGCTAACCTAACATCACAGAGGAGATTAAAGCATTTCCCCCCTCTGCAGGGTGCACACTTGGCACTCTTTGGACTGTAGTTTTCTGGCAAAATATAAATCAGATATATTTTTTTGGTTTTGAGAGAGCTCTTCCCTGAGTTCATGGACTTGGGTGTCCACTTTACCTCTTTCAGTTTAAAGATAGATGCAGTTTTCTTGTTCTGCTGTAACTGATGAAGGCTTTTTCCCAAAAAACATTCCCCATACAAGTGTTGGAACTTAAACCCTAAATAGGCAACATTTCATAAATGATGAAAAGCTGTCACTTTTGATAATTCCCCTTTCAAGAGAAAATGACAAAACAGAAAATAAGTATGCTTTAAAGGAGCAAGAGACAATTCTTAAAGGAAACTAAATCCATGGATCTGACACAGCAGTGGGACAGCTGGCTAGAGCTCCATTTCTTGACTATACAGAGGCAGGAATAAAAAAATAAATCAAGACTTTTTCTAGTGCAGAGTAACTCAGTCTTTCACAAGAATGCTCTCCATTTGATTAGAAACCACTGCACCCTGTCTCTCAGCCAAATTAAACTCAGGTTTGCTTTAACTGTAATTCTGCTTTATGATGCCTCCATGTTACTATCAGAGCGAGTGCATTTTGCCACGAGAAAGTACGGGCACAACTGCAAAGGAAATGTACTTGTCATCACACATCCACCCTAATGCCCAATTAAAGCAAAAGCTGAATAAATTAGTTGTTTTCACGTTGGGGAAATCAGGTGGCCAGCACCAGCTCTCTCCCACCCAAATGTCATTTGACAGTGCTGCCACTTGCCAGCGGGAAGCACAGCTGCTCGCTGAATGCTGCTCTGCCAGCTCAGCACTGCAGTGTCTCATTCAGAAAACGTTAATTTAATTAAGAATATTTTAAGATAGACAAAGGGCAACTAAAAAGCCTGTCAGTCATTGTATACAGTTTTTCAACTTCTGTTCTTTGAATCTATGAGCTCATCACAAACCTGTCACTGATATAACATGCAAGCTGCCAGTCCTCTTGACTGTGCAATGTCTGTAGCACACAATAAACAGCCTCTTCACCTCATATATTACTCAGCTCAGCGGCAGCATCTTCTCATCCCCAAACTACTTTAAAAAGATAGTTGCTTTTTAGAAGTACCTTATAATTTTCTCAGATTACCAAAAACAACAGTCCAACAGACTTCAGATACTGTTCTTTTTAAAAATACACCTACAGGATTCCTTCTGTAACATGAAAATGAAAGAGGTTTAAAACCTTGGACACCTGGTGAACACAAGTAAAATCTTCCTCGCGGGAAGCCAGGTTAGCAGAGGTTCGCATTGTTAGATGAACACCTATGCTTTTGTCTACACATTTCATCCCTGAGCCTTGAAGGAAGGGGGACAGTGGTGCAGAAGATACCTGTTAGCATTACCACCAAACCTGCATGTGGACATCCAAGAGTTGAGAAACACTCCTCAAGCCACATGGGTGAAACGTCACACCAGAACCAGTGATCTGCAACAAATTCTACTGTGACTTTTTAAGCCCCACCTCAGGGAACTCTCCAGGCTACTGCATACGAGTGCTTTAGGTTGCAGAGTGCCAACAGGGTCTAACAGCTCTGATGCTGTACAAAAACACTGGATCTAATGCTGTGACCATAAAAATGGCAGCTACTCTGTTTATATTTTTAAGTACTGTAACAAACAGGTAAATGTGCAGTTCTGGATCCCCATACAAACCACGGGATGATTTAATTAGCAATATTCTATTTCTCTGCATACAAACCACAATACTGATGCAGCACTAAGGTAGACAGTCCTCAATCTCCATTTTCTGGAGATACTAGGTACAGGTTTAACCCAGGAAAAAAAAACAAACAATGAAAGCTTTTAAAATATTGATATTAAGTACTTTGAAACTGTAATATATTGTAATATATTCATCATTTGAACTACAATAGCATCCAGAAAAACAGCCGCAGTTGGACATAGCATAAGCGTGTAGGAAAACACATCCATCTCGCACATGGCCTATGCTCTAAAGAGTCAGTCAAATCAGACACACACTGGAAAAAGAAACAAAGTTCTAATGAAGTTAACTGAGCAACCTGAACTCAGTGGCAGAGGCAGAAATAAGATTTCAGTCTCCCCAAACCAGTTGTGTATCCATGTGTTCACGTTGTCTCACTGGAGGTTACAAGAAATGGCAGCAATGCATACCATCTCCAGCTCAGCACAGCTTGAGAAATAGAGTTCTCACAGCTCACACAAACATCAGTTCATAGCACATGGGGAAACTTCAACATTGCTCTTTACTGCTCAGTCTGTTAAGGATTCATGCTCAGATAGCTCTGCCAAAATCCTGGTATGAAGTGACAAATTATCCTATCATCTCATAGATTTGCACTGGAATACACTCCCTGACACACATCTGAGAAACATCATAAATGCATGCATTCAGGAGCTGCAAAAATAATAACCCCGGGCAACACAAAAAGGAGGTAACAATAGTAGAATTCATTGGAGGAGCAGCAGCTTATCAGAACAATGACAGAAAATCAAGTCCTAACAACGTACAGAAGTCATGCAGAACAAACATGATTGCTATCATTGCATTATAAAGCAGGAAAGACAGACAAATCAAACACTGGAACACATAGTCAAGTTTCCTCCTACGGTCCAGTATGGAAGTTTCTGGCCAAAACAATGTTATTTACTACCAGCTTCAGTATCTCACTTCAGTGTTCATTCAGGAGCAGATCAGATTCAAGTGGTTTTCTTTCTGACAATTTTTTAGTCGATATGAATCCCAATAAGGGACACAGGGAATGAGACATATCCAGAAAAAAACCATTCTGAACTGCTTCATTTTACTTTTCTCCGAGTCCAGATCTACACCGCTGCACTTGGCAAATGCATTTACCAAGAGGAGACAGTGACCAGCTTGGTTCTCAGCTAAAAATGCATAACAATCTTCACTGAGTAGGACTATCAGATTTGCTCCATTGTTTCAACAGCAGACTGAGCTACTACTGTAAATTTAGTATTTTTTTGCAGCTATTCACTATGAAGCTTGCCACATTAATGTCAGATTTCCCGTCTTCAGTTTTAACTGTGAAGAAATCATCAGGCCTGAGGCTGAGTGAGAATAACATGCATACCCTCAGAGGTGGGAAGAGGAAAGAGAAGAGAGACGGCAACTGGCATAAAACAGAATCTGTATTGCTGGGGAAATCTGGAGACTTGCATCCCACGGGTTTCTAGTTAGCACCCTGCCTTTGAGCTCCAAGCTGAATGCATTGCCACTGGAAGACACTGAAGTCTTGCTCAGTAGTTGTATACAAATCCCAAAGACAGTAAGGAAAACAGCAAGATATGCAAGCTGGCTAAAACCACAAACCCTAGGCACGAGAACATAGCACAATGCTGCCATCGGTGATCCCTCTGTTAAACAGTAACTGAAATAGCCAGTGGTTGCAAAAAGGGGGCAAAGAAATTGGAAGAGAGAATCTGCTATATTACATCAAATAAATTGCTTATTTTTCAGGATATCCATATGTCATGAGTGTGTTACAGTACACTTGTCATGTTAAACAACTGTCCACAAGACGTAAGTGTATATCTGATACTCTTTTCTTCCACACAAAATGTTCTGCACGTCATGTTTTGAATGTCTTCCAAGAATCTGAGCTGTTGGCTCACTGAATGAAAAGTGCACCTCGTTCACGCATGACTGTGCCTGAGATTTCACAAAGAGGCCAGACCTACCTGTGGGTCTCTGCAAAGCAAACACCAGCCGCAGCAAAGGCAGTAAACACAGGAATACAGGTCTTAAACAAATAATTACACTAGCACAATACTGGGAGAATAGATGCATTCCAGACTTGCACTCAGTTGAGAGTTTCTGGATAACAAATTTGTTCAGCAACACTTGACATTAATCCCTTTGCTCCCTGTACATATAAAGTTGCTCCTATATGTTTTCTGTAGTTAACAGATAGACTATGGTGACCTGTCTGTTACCTGCAAGTACTCAGAATACTGAAGAAAGAGCACAATTTCAATTTATTTTTTTTTTTAATGGTAATTAAAATGGTATTTTTAATGGTATTCCATTCTGACAGTACATTCTGAATGCCTATACAAACATTTTATTTGACTTTGGAGGTCTCCCAGGTTTCCCATAGCCCTTCTTTCCTCTCTGAATGGGTCTGAAGTTCAAACCTTTCCCAGTAATACCTGACCGTAACTCCCACCTGCAGTGCCAATATTCTCCAGTCCTACTGATATCTCAAGAGGCCCACTGGGAGCCCAAAGACTCCATATCTTTTGGATTAAGCTACAGTAAAGTATTCCTTTCAATTAAGCATAATTTTGTATAATTAATCTGCACAGAAAGCATTAATTTACCTTGCTATCTCAGATTTCCCTAGAGAAAAAACCTTACAGTTCAGATGATCCCCACATCTATCATTATAAATCATCGTACATTAATAAGGCAGCCTGCAAGTACAAAGAGCTTCCCACACACCCATTCTAATCAAAACAGAAATGCTGCTGTATACAGCATGCGCACAAATTCCAGCCTTCAGCAAAAACAAATCCTGCCACAAGATGCTCCGTAGAGCCAATCTGTCAGCATCACCGAGGCTCCCTCCATTCACAGCTCTGCTGTTTCACATATGTCAGCAACCCAGGAATCATCAGCATGAGCCAACCCAACCACAACCCTAGTGACTAGGCAGTCTGGTTTCCCAGACTCACCCCCTTTGGAAAACCATTCCCTTAAGTCCCATTCTTATCTATTAAAATCAAGGCCGTCTTCCACTTTTATTAAGACTGCACAGGATTTTGCCTGGTGTAGAGATGCGCAGTGCAGTGTGTGCAGAGATACCCACTTGAGCACCAGCTTTGTTAATTTGCCTTGGAGGAAGGAAGGAATACTCCACCAAAATACTTCATGCAGCAGCAACAGCCCTCACCCGCTGTCCCAGTCCTGCTGTTGTGTTGAGAAGAATTGCACCAGCGAGGGAGGACAATTCAGAAGGAAATACTTAAAACTGAAAGGAAAAAGACAACTTACGCCTTGAGCCCATGCTGAACACCATACATTTGTGCATTTTTAGGTCATCTCTACCCTGCAGTCAAAGCTGAGCATATGTACACAAGACACAGTCACAGGTTTGCACAGTGTCACAAGCAATGTTTCCCCAGCAGATTATCTGTATGAGCCGTGGACTGGACAGACACCTCCAGAAAGATGGGGGGTTTTTTGATAAACAGAAATGAACTTTGATCTGTGCTGAAATGCTTCTTTTTTCTTGTCTCTTGACTAATCAGTCAAGAGTTCTGAACAACTCTATACCATCTTCCCACAAAATAAGTCTGGTCTATCTTATAGGGCACAGTGGAAAATGAAATAACTATTCCATGGAGCAATTTGTGCTCCAAAACAGCAAAAGAATTGCTGTCAGTTTGGTCAGTATTTACTCTCACTAGCTGCCATTGTGCAGGTGAAAGCAGCATCTTTGGGGGGAACTGTGTGTGTAAAGCTCATTTCTTTTAGAGAAAGGCCCATCATCCACAATCATGCTGATATAACACAGGAGCAGCTGTGTTAGGAAAGGTACAGAAATAGTCTTATAAAACATTCATTACCTGGTTTGGCAAGGACACAGAGTTCAGCAGGTTCACACTCTTCAGTTCCTCCAGGAAACAGAATTCCAGCATTGCGGGGACGATCCTGAAGAAACGCAGAGAATATGAAATTCAGATTCTCCCTCTCTCTTCCTGCATGAAAGTTTCAAACTGTCCTTTGATTCCAGGTAATTTGCCGTTTATAGTTAATTGTTATGTCATTATGTCTGGAAGTATCCACTTAAAAAAAAAAAAAAAAATTAGTTGTCCACTTGGAATAACAGATACCACAATGTACTATGCAGACTCTCTAAAAGCACAACCTCTGCTTTCAGGAGCACACATGCACCTGGAAAGCAGGCAGGAAAAGACAGCCTGTGTCCATATACAAGGAGAAAACCGAAAGTGTGCACGACTGGCCTGAGAAGGAGAAGGAACCAGGGTTAGAGGCTGAGTACTTGGTGAATGATAATACTTTTCCAAGTCTCAAGATTTTAACTGACCAATTGACAAATCTGGGTAGAATATCTATTATACTCAATACCTCTGTCTTCTGCACACTCAGTTGTTTTCACTGACATGAGTTTTCCAAACTTGTAATCACCTTGATGAAAACAACATTATTTCAACTTCCTTAATACTTTACTTCTATAAGCTACAATAAGAAATAGCTTTTGGTCTAAATACTGTTTTCTTCTAACTATTCCAAAATGCGCTGGGATAATTGTTACTGCTTGACTGCAAGCAAGAAAAGCCCTATATTAGATGTACCTATGTATGAGAAATCCCACAGTTTCCCAAGTTCCATGGTTATCATTAAAAAAAAAAAAAAACCAGAAACAATTAAAAAAAATCCCAGCCATTCAAATAGGTCGTAAAAAAAATAAGAGAAAGAGGAAGGGAAAAAACACTTCTGAAATGCATTAAGTACATCTGCATTCATACACAAACCCTACCTACAGTATGATCCATCAGGAATTGAATTTATAGTTTTGGAGAGTTGCATATGACCAAATGTTATGAGCCTCTCCTGCAGCAAGACTCGCCTGCCTCTTCTGTGAAGTTCACACTGGAGGTGGGGGAGGATGATTACTTACTGTTTAGCTAGGTGGGGAATGACAGGCGGGCTTTTAACATCAGCCAAAAAGTAATCAGCAATTACAAATTGTATGGCGTGACGAAAACCATGCTGTGCACACAGGGAGCGTTCTGGCTGCACACTGTCTCCTCGCCAAGAGTTAATGAGATAATTTTTCTCCTTAGAGGCTACGCCACTGCTACATCCAAGAGTAAAGGCAGCCTTTGCACAAGCAGTACCTCCCATATAGCAGGTCTGTGAAACAAAACATTACCTAATTGTAGGCTGCAGCTCAAGACTACAGCCAAGAAAGGCTCCTCCCCTCTCTGACAGTAACTGCTTGCAAGTGGGTTCTATTATTTGAACTCTATTATTGAAGCTCCTGGATCTATGTGCAAACTCTCAAGGCTGTTTACATCCCTTCAACATGTCTTTGGTGGGTGGCCTTTGGTTTTGATTGTTTCTACCCCTCCTCTTTCCCTCAAAATACCATCATTTTTATTATTATTCTAACTGCTATTCCTTAGCCTGATTAAGACTCTCTGGCTATAGGAGCTTTTTTAAATTTTGGGTTAATAAAACAAAACAACAACGCAGCAGAGATCCCTCAGGTCTTTTGAGTGGATTCAGGCAAAGCTTGACATTTTGATCATCCCTGATATTGTTTCTAGCCAGATCAGAATAAATTATTGAAGGTATTTAAGCCTATGCCTAACTTAAAGCCAGGAGTTGTGATGTTATCTTCAACCTGACAGTGCCTCTGATCATCTGCACAAGTATCTTGCTGAATCAGTAAAACAGTGCAGGAAAACAACCCTCATGTCTGCTAATATTTGAGCTTCTTAAGGCTTTTCTTATTAAAAAGCACTCCCCTGAAAATAAAATCTAAACAGGGTCAACAGAGACTTTCAGAGGATTTTGCAGTCAGCCTAAGATTTTACAAAGAAAACAGATGCAGGAGACAATTTTTTTAATCAACTAAATGAAAGCAGTAAGGGCAAATCTCGGCAATGAACACGGTATTTAGGCTTGTTCTATTGCACAAGCAGAATGGGTGGTCTGAAAACAGGTTAACAATTAACACTAGAGGGATGGCTCTGCCAGCATTTCCCACTGAAACCATTTACAGACTGTATGTAAATCCTGACAATTTTTCCAAGCTCAAGTCCAAATTTTTGTGTTTAGCAGTGAGTGTGGAGGCCAGATTTTCAGGAACTCGGATCCCATTTAGACACTTAACAAAGGGTTCAGATTTTTGCAAGTTCTTTGTGTAACTGCAGACTTCTGAAAATTTGCCATGTACAAGAAGCAGTTTCTGTTGCACAACATAACCTTTACTCAACCTGGTTCGTACCTAGTAGCACTGACAGAAGTCTGATATGTTTCTGCACAAAATTGTGAGTCCAATTCTGTGATAATCTAAGAACCTGGACGTCATGAACAGGTGAGGCTTTGCAACAGGACAATACACCATCATCACCAGTGAGCAGGTGTACAGTGGAGATTACACTAACCCTTAATGTAGCAGGACAATGGAGTAAACACGCAATTATGCCTACCAAGAGGCTGGGGCACACATTCTGTCCTTTTCATCTGCTCTCTCTATCAGTAATGACAGCCAGCTATGCAAAAATTTACAATAAGGTGAAGTCCATGATGCACCTCAAGCAAATATAGGCTTAAGCCTAGCTCAGCGTAAGAGCTTGGGAATCATTGCTTTCTGATTCCTGGGACAGACTGCTTGACTCAAGTTTTAGATGTGAATTTACACAGAGAATAAAACATACCTTGAACTTCCTCACACTGAGTTAAAATTCCCAGTTCCAGCTGCCCAGCTTCCCATTCTAATTGGTGACTCATCCACTGCTGCACTTTCATCTAAGTTGCTTGCTATGGATGACCAATCACTCTCAAAAACTGTGTAGGATATAATGCTTAGGGGCTTCTCAGGCATAATTTTATTCTCACAATACATATTTGCTTGAGCTAAAAAAAAACAAAATCCTGAAAACACCAAGCCAAAATGTAAGAAAAATTGCTGGGCATGTTCTTTTGTAATTTGTAACTCAGAACTATTAAATGCTTTTATTGCTTCAACTACAGTAGTAGTTGAAGGTCTCTGAAAGAAATAAGGGTCCCATGTGTAGTAGCAAAGGGTCAGGGAGAGTACAGCGTTATTCGTAGATAAGAACTTGTTAGCAGTCTATCATCCCCCCATTGTGGTTCTGCAGTGATCTTCGTAAGCTCCCAACTGAAGTTAACAATAGTTCTGAAAAGTTCAGAAACTCTTACCTTTTATAGCATGTTTAACAATGGATTTAAGCTCCAGTTCCTGTATTTATTCTGGATTCAGTTGTCAGTTCCTTATAAACACTTCAAACAAATAAACAGTTAAAGGCTGCAATCTAAAGGACTAACACAGCTTCCCATTTTCTTAGACTGACCTGACCTCATTTTTAGGGACCTCCCCTTGACTATGTGCATGCATATAGTATTATTTATAGAGAAAGATGTAGATGTACGTGCTGCACTATGTGTACCAGCTAAAGGTTTCTCAACGCTCTTGGCAAATTTAATCCTATCACCTTGGAGGATGAAAAGCCTGGTTGAGGGCCACTTGTCATGGAACTTGAAGAAGCGTTGGAGCTGCAATGGAAAGCTGGCTTCAGAAAGGCTCCAGGAGAGCCAGGCCTGCCCTCCTTGCTTCCTCAGGGGACCAGAGATATCCAAAGCTGCTTCTAGGAAGATCTCTCCATCCCTGGCAGAAAGGGCAGTCCTGGCTTTCCAAGACTAGCAGATGGGATGTGGTGAGTTTTCCTGGACAACCGTTTCTCCTTCTGTACTTTGGCATGCCCTTTCCCTTCTTGGACACACACATACCTATATGCAGGTAAGGTATAAAGATGAGGAGTACTTAGTTTACATACCTATTTGTATTTGCACAAGACCCAGGGCTCTGTAACCAACAGTTTCCATTTGTCAAAACACTAAAATTCCATTTTGTAATATGGCATCATGGTGACCAGTCTGTCCCAGCCAGAGTATGGTATATATTCAGCCTTAAGTACTTCAAATTCTCAGCAAGTTTTCTGAGCACACGAGGTCTGTCGTACTGCAAGTTAAGAGAATTCATCCAGATCTAGATTCACATGGAGTGGTATCACAGAGAAGAGATGAGACAAAATGAGAAGCAGCTTGAATAAGTGGAAAGTGAGGGAAGGCTGAGGTTCGTTTTTTCATTTAGCATTAACCAGGTGATCACCAGAAGCACACGATATCTTCAAGTTCAGTATAATAAATTCCTAATATATGTTTAGATTACTTGCTACTTGTTCATTGCGCAACTTTTATGCGCAACACACATAGTAGCGCTGCTTGATTTTTTTCACTGCCTGTTTTTTTCCCACTACTTCACAAAAAAACCCCAAACAACAAAACCACAGCCACCTTGTCTTCCCATAATGGGAGGTGCCAGTTCATGCCACTGTCTCAGGATGTGATAACCCAAGAGCAGCCCCAGTCCATGAGGGACACTGGTGTTTCTGTAACAAGCAGTGAGCAAGAGGCAGTAGTCTGAAGCAAAGCCCTAGGTGTCAGTTATTCTACCTTGTCAGGAAAGAATAATTGGAGAACAACTCCCTGTTGTCTTCAACTCTCTCCTGCCACCCCCACTGGTCCTCATCCATCATCATGAAGACTTCTCTCAGTGATTCATTATGAGAGGGCTGCCTTTCCGAGGGAGGCACTGAGAGGAATTTTCCACTTCTCCCTTCCCATCTGCACAGCAGCAATTTCATTTCATTACAAGCCCAGGATCTTAATGTCAGTGGTTTCAGGCAATAAGGAACAAGCAGTTTTCAGGAACAGGAGACACGATAAGTGCATTAAAAAACTCTTTCAACAAAGAAAACCCATCACATGTTTCCAATAAGGTGATCAAAAGGTAAGGGCTTGTGAAAAACTGAATGGAATCCTGGAGGGAGGGAGAGCCTGTGAAGTACAGTAAAAGCACTACCAGGCAGGATGAAAGAGAGCAAAGAAGCCTGGGCAAATACTCGTTTACCAACAGGACTTCAACAAGAAATGTAGGGCAAATATATATTTGTACCTACAGTACCAAGAGGCGCAAAGCATTTCAAAAGCAGTGAGAATATTTGGAGCAACTGAGCTCAGATATATTGCAACAGCACTGGGGTCTAACTCTGCCCATTTTCATAGAAGCATAGAATCATAGAATAGAATAATTTAGAATCCTTTTACTGGTTACCGCTTCAAAAGTAATCTCAAAACTTCTGTCTGCATGAAACAGCGTGAGGACTTACCAATTTTAGTAAAGTACTCAGATTCATGTGCATGTACACCCACTACATGTCAATACAAATATTGCAAAGGAGGAATTTTCATTGTACCAAATCCTTTGATTCTAGCTAAGTTCAGAGGATCCTCCAAAAAGAACTGGAAGTTTTTAACAGCTTTGTCAGTTAAAAGAAAACTTTTTGCTAACTAGGTTGTTACAGTTATACATATATTATACATATATAGAGAGCATATAGTTATATGCTAAACTAAACTCTCCATGTTCGTTCTTCCAGATACATATTGTAAATAAGGCATCTTTCCAGACCTGGGGTAGGAGTGTCCCAGTTGTTGAAGAGCTGCAATCAGAGAGCACTGAACTGGTCCTACACTGAGGACATGTAATACTCAAGAGTGTCACTAAATTCCTCTCTTGAGGACATCATCCTACATCTGATATCACCTATTTCTTTGAGGCTGGGAATCACAGAATCACAGAATCATCTAGGTTGGAAAAGACCTTGAAGATCATCGAGTCCAACCATCAACCTAACACTGACAGTTCTCAACTACAACATATCCCTGAGCGCTATGTCAGCACGACTCTTAAACACCTCCAGGGATGGGGACTCCACCACTGCCCTGGGCAGCCCCTTCCAATGTCTGACAACCCATTCTGTAAAGAAATACTTCCTAATACCCAGACTAAACCTCCCCTGATGGAACTTGAGGACTGTTTCCCAAGGGATTCTGTCAAGCAGTCGCCTAAACAAGTCAAAGTCAGCCCTTTGGAAGCCCAGAGTGGCAGTTCTGCTGTCCCCTCTCCTAGCCTCTCTAAGAATAAAGAACTCTATCATTTCATGATCACTGTGCCCTAGACAGCCTCCAACCACCATATCATCCACCAGTCCTTCTCTGTTCACAAAGAGCAGGTCCAGCAGGGGCACCTTCTCTGGTCAGTCCACTTGCCAGCTGCGTCGGGAAATTATCTTCCACACATTCCAGGAACCTCCGGGACTGGTCCTGCTCTGCTGTGTTGTATTTCTAGCAGATGTCTGGGAAGTTGAAGTCCCCCACAAGAACAAGGGCAAGCAATTGCAAGATTTCTCCCATTGCCTGTTTTTAAGGGGGGCTGATGACTGTACAAACTGTTGTGCTGTTCATCACTGCGTTTCTTTTCAGCTGTGGTTCTCCCTAAGATTTCCCAGCTGCGGCTGTCCGTCTTCCCTGGCACTCTGCCACAGCACGTGTCCAAAGTGAGCCCGAGAAATCTCCCAGAGAGCATCTGGACCCAGGCCTTCCTGAAAGCGACAGGGATTTCCTAACAACCTCCTGAAAATCCCACTTTGGAACTTTTTCCTGTGCTGCAGCCCATTTATTCCCAAGGCCATCACCCCCTATCCCAGCCCTGGACACAGGACGTGCAGCGGGTGCACTTGCAGGAGCAGAGAGGGGTGAATCAGGGGGTCTGCAGCTGCAAAGCTGCTACCTTCACCCCATCCTGGAGAGGAGGGAGTAGGTCACAGCTGATTAGTATTAGTGACCTGTCACAGGTAGGTATTTCCCAGCCAGTTTGTGTGGCACTTCATGGGTTTTTATCCCATCCCCCTGCCTAATGATGAGCAAACTGGAAAACAAATGGAAATTACCCTCAGCGCTGAGGGAGGCTTGGGTGGGAAGGCACCCTGCCCTTCCTTCCCAATGCCTCGAGTGTGGAAACAACGGTAGTGAATCCTTGTTTACCAGGACGAGGTCAAGCTCACAGCTCACAAGGTTGCCTTGATCCTTGACTTGTGGTTCAGAAACGGGTTTGCAAAGGTGGTGCCAGGTTCAAAACTTCAAGCTTGATGATGTCATTTTTTCAGGTTTTCAATAATTCACAGTTAAGATATGTAGCACTGGAAGACACTTATTCTGCCTGCGCTTAAGCCACTTCCTGAACAGTTTTGGCTTTGAATGTTCAGAAGTATGTATTGACATACTCAATAGTGATAAGGTTCACAGAGCCAAGGAATCCCCCAGGGATAATGGCATTTGGCATTAATATCCATCATTTATTTTACTTCCTGGTGACAATTTCTGCCCCCCAGGTGTGGATCCACATCTTTCTTCTGGCGAGACAGAACTGCAGCCCAATTCAATATACAGTTCAGCTCTCACAGCTAGCAGGCTCCACGCTGCACATGAAGCTGTGTGGGAAGGCATTGACCATCCTGAGGAATAGCTGGGAAAGTGTTGCAACAGGGAGGCAGAAGGAAACTTCCCTCAGAGCCATCCTGATAACATCAGGGAAACTGAAACAACATGAGAATATTTGGATTTTAGTTTATGATAGTTCATGCAGCCTGGTTTTTGCATTGCAATGCTTTTTTTTCCCTGTACATCGAGGGCAGGGTACAAGGCTGGACAGACCTTGGTGGCTTCCCGTAAGGCTGGGCTTGTGTTGCGGGGATGCGATGCTGCGTCAGGGCTAACATCACGCCGCCAGCCCTTGTGAACCACGGCGTCCCCTGCACCACGGCACCACTCAGCCTTGTGCCAAGGGATTATTCCCTGGGAGGCTGCGAGGGCTGATACCCACCTTTAATTAATACCACCCCATCCAGCCTTCAGATAAGGTTCAGTACTTCAGCTGCAGCCTATTTCTTCTGAGGGAGCTGCGCATGGTGCGAACTGAACCAAACATGCAGGGGTTTGAAATTCTCTCGGCAGCAGTCTGTCTTGCAGAGCCTGTAGGGATGCGATGCCCACTTCGCCACTTTCAGTGTTAAAAAATGGGTTTGTGAATGGAAACGGGGGTTGTTAAGCCTCACTCTAGCAGAGAACGTTTGCCAAAGGTCCTAAATCCTGCTGGGACCAGCTGCCAGAAAGCGCCCCATGCAGAACACTGACCAAGCAGAAATGCAACGCTCATCTTGCATCTGTCGTGCATGAAGAAATTCTTAATGCACTAAAGACATAACACTGCAGTATTTGTTCCTTTTTAACCTACGAGGGGAAGCGATGTGGGTTATCAGGTGTGATAATGTCCGAGAGCTGTCAGCTGCGGGACACTGACGTGACAGCCCTTTAAAGTGCTTTCAGGCTCTTGTTGGATGCTTGTATCAAAACACTTGTTTTAGCCTCAGGAAGACAAATTCATCGTGTCTTCCCTTTCTGGGGAGCTCCTCAGTTTAAAGTACTGCTGTTCAGTAGTGCAATACAAAACAAAATGGATTTCTTGAAGTTGTCTGTGCTGTCGGTACCATCTCCTCCCCTCCCAGTGTCCAGAGTCACACCAGCACCATACCCAGGGGCTCTAAGCAGGGTTCCCCAGGCACAGAGGCCTTTTGCAGGCTCTGTGCCCCCCACAAAACGCTGATCTTGGGGGATCCGTGGGCGATGCTCCGCGATTGCCCGGTGCTTGTGTGAGACCGGCTTGGCTCTGCGTGTCCCTCCCGCCGGGCAAAGCCCACTGCTCCCCCCCGCCTGCTCCGGCACCGGCGGGAAATAAATTAAAGGGGGGGGGGGGAAAGAAGCAAAAGAAAAGGAATCCTTTGCGCTGCAATAGCACTTGCAATTAAGAACAAAACGGGGCGGAAAGCTCTGAAGCGTGACTTTGGGCAGGAAGAAAAGCCCTGCCCGAGAACCCTGGGTTTCTGCAGGCACAGCGCGGCGGCTGCTGTGTTCGCTGGACGTCAGAGCATTGATGCTGCTGTTTCGCCCCTGGTATCAACAGAGCCCGCCTGGTAGGTGGGTGGGGTACTGGGATTTATGGTGGAGAGGAATCCAGGAAGGCTTCAGTCTTTTTTTTTTTTTTTTTCCTCCCCTCTCCCTATAAAGCTTTTGAAAGTCCTCTGGGGACCCCTAATGTTCAGCTGCTGCTGAAGCATCCACTTCAAAGCCAGAGCTGCAGAGCTTCAGCCATCTACGGGTTTGATCGTTTAGATGGGCTTTTATTATGGGCAATAACGCTTCCTTCCCCCTGCCAGAAGTCATCTGTCTGGGAAGTTCTGAGAGCTCCTCAAAACGCTTGGTAAAACATTTCTAGGTCAGAAAGCTGATGCTGCATCCAATGGGGTGAAGTGCTGGGGTCTGAAGCCCGAGCCCGGAATTAAGGCTGACATATGTGTGGTTCCCACAGTCCTTCAAAAGGAGGGGATGAGTTTGCCTTTTGCCTTTCCTCCAAGGTGCAGCCAACCTTGTAGGGAAAGCCCTTGGGTAAACAAGCGCCAGGTTCCCCGCACTGGGTAAATGAGTGCCGGGTGTCCTGCTTTGGGCATAAAAGCTGGGACCACTTGCAGGAAGGGTGCAGTATCTATTTATGAGGTAGATGCCCTTTGCAGAGTTTCCTTGTTGGGGAAGGCCCTCCTGACTCTCCCTGCAACTGGGCCCCAGTGAGGTTTGGCACTTGCAAATGCGGGCTTCGTGGGGCAACAATATGTGGCTACTTCTATCTTATATGATCAGCCTATTGACTTGGTTTTCTCCCATCTCTTCTATGGGAGACTTTGTTTCTTTGTTTATTCCACCTATTATTGGTAGTGCTGCGTTGTCGCTGGGGTTGATGTCTATTATGTGTGATCTGTTTGACTTGTTTGTACCCCCAGCGATCACCCATATACTGACTTTTTTTGTATACAACAGAAACTAATTACTGGTTCGTTCTGCTGCTGGCTGTGTCCTTTGTGCTAGGCCTAGTAATTGGCAAAACACAGGGGTGCCCCAGAGATGCTTTGGGAGGCAGAAACCTTTGTGCTGCCCACCTAGTGTGTAGGGATCCCTTCCTGAGCCATGGCAGCAGACACATCTAACATGCCCAACAGAAAAGTTTGCAGGAGAAAAGTGGTCAGAAGTCATGGTCATTGTAAAACATGATAGGAGGAATAACTTTTTTAAGGACACCGGTAACAGATTGACAGGCGTCCAGTCCTGTATAAACTCCCACTACCTAGTCCCTATTTCCACAAACCTCCTAGTGGCTGCCTCACTTTCCCCTCAAAAAAAAAATCTCCATTGCCCATCTCATAAAGTCCACATCAAGCTGAGCAGCCCCCACAGCCGAAACCTACAGTGCCCTGCCATTGCGCTCGGCCAGTGCAGGTGGGAATTACTGCTTTCGTGGGGTTTTGCCCCAGTTTCCCAATGTCTCTGCTGGTGAGGCACACAGACCTCTTTGCCCAGCTCATTTTATGAGGTTTTTATCCCACTCCCCCAGGATCAGCTTTCTTCCCTCTTCTCTCTGAAATGTGTCATGTTTTCCAGACCAGCATGGTTATCACTATAATTTCTGCCCCCACAGCCAAAGGCAGCAGCATGGCCAGTGACTGGGAGTGGGCAGCCACACCAAACTCACCCAAAGGTTTGGGCAGAAAAATGTTAGAAACACAGCTGGAGTAAGTCGCCCTCCTCTCTTGTGCCTCTGTCCCCAAATCCAAGCAAAGCAGAAAAATCTGTACTTTCTAAGTGACTTCTAACATAGTGAAAGTCAATTAGGGTGATGAAAATGAAGCTGATAACTGCAGGTCTTCATCACTGACTGTGTGCTAAATGTCTGTTCTGTGCGGTTTGCGAGGAAGTAAGGGTGCATGGAGAGGAAAGGATGGGATTTTTTTAAAAGCAGTTAAATTGCCTCTAATTAGCAACACAACTGTAGTCAAAACATAATGGGAGGATAATAAATTGATATTTGCATAATGGAAATGCAACCAAAATGTACTTCAAATACGATGAGTTAGATTATAATTAGAGCTGTGTTTTGGGAAAGAAAACCCTTCTAACTGCCTGCGTACAGGCGGTGCCAAGGAGGAGAGGCCTGGCAGATGCCAGTGAGGTCCAGCCATCACTGTGCAGGACAAACACCCCATGACTGGGGATCACTCCCTGCAGGGGCACAGGGATGCAGGCACTGGGAGCCAATACAGCCCCAGCAAGGCAGGTTGGTGGAGGAAAAGGGAAAAAGGTAGGAAGAATATGAATGTGTGCACCCTCAACCATTGACTGCTAAATCGTGTTTCATGAGATTGGACTGAAAGAAAGTCCAGAGCGAAATCATACAGACAGCAATTAGGGTGGGAGGCACTCGTGTCTCAGGGAAGGTGGTGCGAGGGTAGAAATGCAAGTGCTAATTCTGCAAATTACATTAAACCAGTGAATATCTTTTCTTGGTCAAGTCTCATCATTGCATTGAGTTGCAATAGCCTTCTCCTGCTGCTGTTTGATAACTGGTTTTATCAACTGCAGTTATTTTTTGCTGTTGAAATGTGTGCAAGGTTGCTCATAATTTATTTACCAGCTCTTACAACTACTTATTAAAAAAGAGGCCACCTAGAAAGCATTGGATAAGTCACTCACCTGTTGTACATGACCATGTGTACCAGTAAGGAAACTACTGTTGAGATAAAGGAAAAATGTCATATTCCAAATCAGCTTTTTTGAGGAAGTGAACAAAAGAACCAGCAAAAGAGTAACATGCTGATATTACACCTTGCCACTGAGGTGAAGGCAGCACAAACCTTGAGGCTGACTCGTTGCTCAGTAACTGTGGAGTCTCATGGTCGGTGTTAATGCCCTTTTTGGTGCTGGGCAATGACATGGTTCAGGTGGAAAAATTGATCAGTGCACAAAAACCTGCTCACTTGCTTTGACCGGGTGTTTTGCCAATTAGTAGGCCCAGTAAAAAGGACACAGCCAGCAGCAGACCAACAATCCAGTACGCAGGTTCTATTTCACGTAAAGGGGTCAGTATATAGAGGATTGCTGGGGGTACAAACAAGTCAGATAGATCACGAATAGCAGACATCAACCCCAGCGACCCCAGGAATGACACAATATCGCTCGTAACAGATGGAACAAACAGAGACACGAGATAACCCACAGAGCAAATGGGAGACAACCAGGAGAACAAGGCAGTTACGTATGACAAAAGTAACCCCATGTTGCCTCCCCACAAAGCCCGCGTTTGAATGTGCCAGACCTGACTGGGACCCAGTTCCATGAGGAGTCAGGAAGTCCTTCCCCAACAGGAAACTCTGTGAAGTGCGTCCACCTCACAGACAGACTCTCCAACCCTTCCTGCAAGTGGGCCCAGCTTTTATCCCCAAACAGGACACCTGGCATTTGTTACCAAAATGCAGGGCACCTGGGGCTTGTTTACCTGAGGGCTCTCCCTGCAAGGCCGGCTGCACCTTGGAGGAAAGCCAAAAAGGTAAACTCATCCCCTCCTCTTAAAGGGCTATGGGAGCCACCCATATGTCAACCTTAATTCAGGGCTGGGGGTTCAGACCCCAGCACTTCACCGGGGTGTAGAAAAAGGTTATTTCTTAAGTCCTGTGAAATGCAATGTCCCTGCCCACCAGGTCCTCAGAGTATTTGCTATTCGAATACCCAGGTTAGTATGCCTGGTGCTCACCAAGGTGGTGCTGCACACTGAACCTGGGCAGCTAACAGCATCATCCTGGACCTGGTGGCAATAGGAAAGGGATGTGAATTTGGCCATGACTGGTTGGTGGAGGCATGCAGCAGGGCATGGCTCTCCCTGACCATGCTTGAATGCCCCTCTGGCACTAGCTTGCTGCGGCTAGGAAGGATGGAAAATACAAACGGCATAGGTCTAGTTTCCAAATCAGGAGCTACAGCTCATGTATGTTTACCGTATGAAGGAAAAAAAGTGGGATGAGACATGATGCAGTGCTCATGTCAAGGAAAATATCCCCCTGCCTTTGAAGGGCCCTGGCCTGGGGCCTCAGTCCACAGCAGCTGCAGAGGCTGTGGAAATAAGCTCCTTTTTGAGCTTGCAAACGCTGTCTTGCTTTTCTGCTTGAGGGGGAGGGAAGAGAGAAACTTGCCTGGTGCTCTGCTCTGCTGTGGGTTTTGTGGTACCAGATTTAATAAAGGGATGCGTGGGAGGGAGTGCAGAAGGGAAAGAGAAAGGGGAAGGGCGGGTGGGGGGAGCAGGCGGCTGCACTGCAAACAGAGAGCCTGGGTCTGCAGCCGGTGCTGCCAGGGACGAGCTGGAGGAGGCACAAGGACGGCCGGGTTCCACGTCTCCTCTGCTCTGTCCTCTCCTCCTGGGAGCAAGACAAAGAGCTGGCCCTGAGGAGCCCAGCCTGGGGACAGCCAGGCAGAGCAGAAGAAAAGCCCGGCCACCCCTCACTTAACGTGTGGCCACCAGTCCCCACCGGCCCCTGCTGCACTGGGTGCTGGCATGCTGTGCCTGCAGGATGCCCCCCAGGTGTTGCCAGCATCACCCTAGAAAGATACTGAGTCTCACACCTGAGAGTGGATGGGGCAATGGAAACCTGGGCAAAGTCCTTCATGCCTTTGCTCTGTGAGTCATGGTGCAAAAGCAATTCTCTGAAACCAAAGCCTGGCCTCCACCACAGGCTTGTTGTCCCATTTGCTCCCTCGGTGGCAGCGCCTGGGTCTCAGGCTCACTGGTGTGGCCAAAGGCACCCATGGGGAGTGTAGGATCTCATGTAATGCAACAAGTGAGCTTGGATAATCACAACAGGAAAAAAAGAAAGATTGCACACCAACAAAGGCAGCCCTGGGAAACAATTTTATTGCTAGCAAAATGCTCTGGAGCTTTGTTTAGTGAGTGCACTTTCTGTGAAATGCAATTGCTCCCACTGCGATTTTAAACCAAGGCCACCCTGAAAATTAAGGCAGTTTCCATTAAATTGAATTACTTTTCCCCAAAACTGGCATGGGGATGGTAACACTGATAAGGAATGATAGCTATTAAGTGAGGGCATTACTTATATGTTCTATTAAATCACTGTCATTTCTATTACAAATGACATGCATGCATGTCATGCTGATTTACAGTAATAAAGCCTCAGCCATGATCATTTATTGCAATGCATAAGCAGAGCACAAATGCACAAGCAACACTGCATCAAGCCCAGATCAATATTGGGATCTAACTTAGTATTAGCAGATCAGTCGGCACAACACTAGCGGTGCTTTTCCAGTAACGTTCATATGTCCATTGTCAGTGTCAACCTGAAGGCTGTCTCCTCCACCCCACCTTTCCAGCTCTGTTCAGAAGTGGTGAGTCAGGAAGAGAAAGGACAAGGTGCAGCAACACGTCACTGCCATAGATCTGACCATGGAGATCCAGTGCAAAGCAAATGCAGTGTCTGACGACAGATGCAAACTCCTGAAGACCATACACCCAGCAAGGAGAAAGCAGGGTAGCTAAAAGCAGAAGGTGGCAAGGTTGCACAAGCATCGGTGTTGCGGCGGTCGTTCAGGGAAGGTTTCTGCTCTTGAGGATGTTTTCCAAAAGTTGCTGAGCTTCTCGGAGCCCATGGGCTGCTGCCACACGGAGGAGTTTCTCCACTTCCCTGAAGAAGAGGAAAACTTCATTATCAAAATCTAGGAGGAGGTTTGATTCACTCCTAACTAAATTTTTATTTACCTAGGTATTTATAAGAGGACCACAGCTACTGGATCTGAAAGTGTCTGTAAAGTTAACTCTCCACTGTTCAGAAAATGATCTGATTTTCTTTCTGCTTTTCCCTGTGGCTTCATGTATGTTTCAGGTTTGGTGATTTTCTCACCTTAGTTGAAGTGAGGTAGAGATGGATTTGGAGCTCTTGAAATACATGCTCCTTTTATCACTCAATACATGAGTCTGCCTGATCATGTGACAGGCAGCAGAGATTGAAACAAAATACGCTGGCTTCAACTCACAGGGTTTGCCCAAACATTGCTTTTGTAGTTTCAGTTAGCTTAAGACTGCTCTCTCCAGTCTCAATTTTAATTTTCAGACTTGGAGTAAAGTAAAAAACTCAAAATAAACCAATATTTTTAAAAAAAAAAAGGACTGGATTTCACCATGACAGGAACTTGTTGGTTGTTTTGGCTTCACTTAGCCCCAGGATGAGTCACCACAGCAAATGTGCAAAGCACAAGGCAAGTTTTCTTTGGCTGTGGGCTCTGCTGGAAATGCTGATGTGCAGTGTGTACTGGCATGTCCAGGAGTGAAACATGTCCTGGACAGTTTCAACCCAACCTCTAGGTGGTCAACAGGAAACTTCTCATTTAACTCACCAGACTGGAAGGAGAATGAAAAGGGGGCTCCTCCAAAGAGAAAGACAGGTCTTTGTAGCAGAAAATTCATATGTCACTTCAACAGCTCTTTCTATACCAGTATGGGACTTGCCCCTTGCCTTGACTGGGAAATCACCAATGGAAATACACGTGTAATCAGACCACAGGCATTGTAGGTACTGTGTCACCTAATTTTTAAAATTTCGTTGGGCTTACTGGGTTTTTCAGTTTTCTTGCAGCAGGTAGGGCTGCATTACTGACAATACAAGAAGTGGGCATTAGAAATGCTGGAGTAGCTTCATGCGTGGAGTATCTACAGCACTAGGTTCCCCTCTCCCCAGGAGGAGCTGCTAATGCAGCTGTAATGGAAAGGAAGAGGAATAGCTCAGCTTACCCTTCTTTAAGTGCCACAGTCATGTTTCTGAGTGCCCCCACTGCCAGGCTGAAGGAGGAGTGGGGATGGCCCTGCCCTGCAGCCTGCCTATAGAGGGGAAGAGAGATGCAAAGAAAGCAGTAAGAGAAAGTACAGAAGAAGACAACTTGAGTTCAAATGTTTTAAAGCAAGGTAAGAGCAAAGAAGGAAAAATATACGTATAAATCAGTGCCCTGAAATGTGATCTCTTCAAAATTTTCAGGCCCTGATTTGGGCAACCTCCCTAGTCAGAAAGGTGCCAAGGCTCTGGCATATCTCTAAGTCTAGATGTCCTTAAAGATGCCTTCTTGGTTCACAACCCCTGCTGTCACAGGCACAGTTATTTCAGCCCTAAAAATCCTGCAGCTTGATGCTGTTCTATACCTTGAGCAGACACAGAGGAAACATCCGACGTGCCCCTTCACTCCCCTCGTTTTTTTGTGTAGTACAGTAAATTTCCTTGTCCCTCATCCTTCCCAGTTCTCAGCAGGAGCAAGGTTTCAGGGGACTCAGCCCAGGCTCCCACCTCAGGTGTAACCAGTGCAGGTACCACAGCAAATGCACAAGCCGGGCACAGCTGCCTTGCTTACACGGCAGAAACCTCTTGGGAGTGTGTGCCGAGAGCAGGAAATTAATACGCTGCTGTGACTTGATTTTCCGTTGCCTCTCCCGTCCTGTGCCTGTGTATTTTTCCTGTTGCCCACCTGCGGCTTGACCCTCCTCAAAAGGCTGTACAGCAGCGCTAGTATCCCTCTGCACTCTCATTGTAGAGATACTTACTTGCTCCCCACTGATTTGAAAAATAGCAATAGCAGGTAGGGAAAGTGGAGCAAAGCATCTGGCTCACAGTAAGAAGCCAGGAGCTTCTGGCCTCCCCACTGCCTCCCCATGCACCTCCCTCCCACTGGCGCAGGACAGCTCAGCATGGCTCTCCCCCCAAAGCACTGCCAACTCTTTTTCCTCCTCATATGCTATGGTAGCCTTTCCACAGGAGAGGGCAATTTCCCACAGCAGGAGTTGGGTTTGGGTTTTTTTTTTGCACCTCACCTGAACCAGTGCATGGCCATGTCCTCATTTTTTTCCACTCCAGCTCCTGGGTGTGAGACAAGGTAGCAAAGTCATAGTTAGGATATAAAATACAGTGTCTAAAATCCAGCAGTGTGGTGGTGTACTACACAGCGCAGAGCCACATTTGTGCTTTTGGCTTACACCTGTATGTACTCTGGCAGCAAGTTAGCCACAGCTTGGAGAAATGTTACCTTGCAAATACCTCTGTCCCAGGATGTGCTGGGCGTTGGGGTACCCCAGGCGAGCATACACATGAGCCACGTGGAAATGGAAGTCCTCATAGCAGAGCGGGATGTAGAGCAGGAGAAAGCCAGCAGTGATTACAGCTGCCAACTACAAGAGAGGAGAAGTCATGATACAAGGAGAAAAAGAAGCTGAGGACCAGCTACAGCAAATATTTCATCTGGGCTCTGAAGCCTCCCAAAGCTATTCCCCACAGAGAAACAGGAGGAAAGGCTCACACAACGACAGAAAATCAAAGTCACCTTTGATAGAGAGCCGGTTCCAGCACCCACTAAAGCTGGCAGAAAAAGCACCGCTGACTTCAGCGAGCAGCAGATCAGCTCCCAAGTTAATATGCCCTTTAAGCTCTGCTGCAGCAAAGGAAACTATAATCATTTCATTTTCTAGTGGTCCTCTTGAAGAAAATAAATTTTTAAAAAATAACCATAAGGCAGCATCAGGCTTTTATGAGCAATTCATCAAGGAGGCTTGCCAGAAGGAGCCTCCTTCCCCGGGCAGCCGGGTCCTCAGCCCACTGCTGACCACAGCATCGCTGTACAGATATGAACGCTCCCTTTGTGAACGTCCCCAGTTCATAAGCCCTTTCATCCTGTGTTACAGTGAAGACATGTTGCCAGTGTCCACACCTGACAGGAGAAAAACCTTGGGTCTGAAACTCTTCTTGCATCCAAGGTGTAAATCAGAGAAAAGCCTGATGTACAGCACCAACAGGGAAAAAAAATATGAGAGGCCAGAACTGGGCTGTTTGCTTTTTGATGCCAAATTGGATTTTCTTTGTTCAGTGAGCTAGCTATTAGCTTCCCATGAGAGGAGCTGGCAACCTGAGCAACCACATCTTGGTGAGGTCAGAGATCTCTGGCTAGGGAAAGAAGAGCAGGATTAGGAAAAGGCTGCAGGAGCCCCACACAGAGCCTCCAGCCTGCACAATTTAACAGGAGCCCTTTGCCACCCCATGGGGGAAAGAGCATGTCACACCAGTGGCGCTAGCACTGCAGAAGGTAAAACCCTTCCTACATGGGGAGACGGAGGCCCAGAGGGAATCGCTAATACCCCATCCATCAGCTCTGCAGCTTTGGTGCAAGCAATGCTGGACTCTTGGGCCTGATGTTCATGGGGACATGCTGCAGCACCTGCAGGCTCTCTGCACACCACTGTCCCTCTCCTGCGGATGCAAGAGCAGAGCAGATACGAGCAGCCCCATTTCAATGGCCAAGTCAGAAACAAGTCCTGAGGCCCATCCAGGTTACCACAGCTGTCGCAGAACAAGCACACTTTTTCATCTGGGCATAATTTACTGCTATGGGTACTTATGAATAGTGGCTACAGCATGTATGTGGGTTCGTCATCATGCCATGAGCAGAATAAGCCAAGGGGACAACAAGCAGCTATAAATGATGAGAAGACACAAGAGTTTAACAGTCAGGGGCTCCTCTGGGCACTATGGATGGTTTGATGCAACTGATACAGATGGGTGCAAAACCCAACTTCCCCTCAGTTTAGAAGAATTTATGGCACATGAGGTATATGCAAACCATTGCAAAGCAAAGAGTGTGTTTAGGTCCTGACCTGCTTCTCAGCTGTCTGTAGAGCTTGAGAGCAGAGGTGGTGTGGGTCTGGCATTTCCTTGCTGTTTCATGGGAGCTCCTGTACTCCCACACACCACAATCAGCTGCAGTGACTGCTGGAGGCAGCAGGTCACCAAGAGCTTGTTGTCTCCTAACTGGGACCCAGGTCCTGGTTCAGGCCTATCTCTAATTGCGATCAGTGAATGCTGAGGATTAAATGAGCCTAGTTAGCTAATTAGGCTAAGTAGATAAAATAGGTAAGCAATAATGACATGCAAATGCCCCAACATTTGATTTTCTGGCTGATGAGCTTAGGGATGTCAGAAATTTTGCTGTTCTGTTTGAGACCCCTTGTTCAGCCTGTGCAATGCCATTGCTCAGATAGGGACGATTTAAAGACATTTGGACAAAAATAGCTCTCCTATAATGCAACAGGGACTCCTTGCTGGAGACACAGCTGATGTTAAGGATCCAGCTCAGACAAAGCTGAGCACAGATCTCTGGTGAAGGGAAAGGCAGCGTTACTGAAGAAGAGCAAAGGCTGCTGAGTAAGAGGCTGGTTTCACACAGTCTTGGGAATGGAATGGGAAATGTGGTGTTTGGGAGGAGGTGTTTCTATTGCAGGTTTCATATGTCCACTACACATAACAGCAAAAAAAAAAGATCAACTATTTCTAAATGAAAGAGGAAAAGGACGTGGTGGGTGTGGTGGTCTGACCTTGACTAAAGGCCAGGTACCCACCAAGCTGCTCTATCACTTCCCCTCCCACCTTTCTCTCAACAGGGCAATAAGGGGGAAAGAAAATAAGATAGAAAAAACAACCCTCGTGGGTAAAACAAAAGCAGTTTTAATGTAAGCAAAGCAAATCAAGGTCTGCACATGGAAGCAAAAAAAAAGAAAACAGATTTATTCTCTACTTCCCATCAGCAGGCGATGTGGGGCCTTCTCAGGAAGCAGGGCTGTGATACGCATAGCGGTTGCCTTGGAGGACCAAGGGTGACCCCACCCCCCTTCCTCCGTTTTCCCAGCTTTATACTTGAGCAGACGTCATATGGTATGGAATATCCCTTTGGTCAGTTTGGGTCAGCTGTCCTGGTTGTGTCCCCTCCCAAGATCCTGCCCACCCCATCCCACTGGAGGAAATGTTGGAAAGAGCCTTGGTGCTGTGTAAGCACTACTCAGCAGTAGCCACAGCACCAGTGTGTTATCAACACCCTTCTAGCTCCCAACATAAAACACAGCACCATGAGGGCTGCTATAGGGGAAAATCAATTCTGGCTCAGTCAGACCCAGTACAGTGGGAAAGGTGCTACAGGTCACAGGGGAAACCTCTACAGCCAGACTGTGACCATGCACCAGTGCCATGGGGATACATCCCAACGTGAATGCTCCCTGTGGGACACCACCTCTGTAGCAATGTCTGTGATGACCAGTCATCCACTGCTGGCAGCTCCTGCCCCCACTGCTGTGGTGGCACTGTGCCTGGCTCCTGCAAGATGGGTGGCCCAGGAACTGCTTGATGTCCACTTTTTGTCCCAGGCTGGTTTTTGCAGGAGGCTTTCAGCTTTTTGCAGTTGCATAGGCACTGTCACGTATGGCAAGTGAGACATTTCATGGGCAGTTCCTTTAGAAATGGCTGACTGAGCATCCCTAATCTAATTTTCAGGTTTTGTGGGTGTTTTTTTTTGTTTCTATTTTCTTTTTCTAAGCCTTCCTAAAGGGCAAGGAAGACGGAGACCTGTGCACAGTAAAAGGCAGATGCACATAGTGCTGGAGTGCACGGATCCCAGCTCTGGGAGATGGCACCACAAATGGTCCTCACTTGGCTGCCCACCAACATCTGAACAGGTATCTAAAAACACATAGTTAAGTTCCACAGCAAGCAGAGATGTTAGCATGTTTGCATCGTTAGTTAGCAAAAATACTCCTTTGCCCTCTGCTGTGGCTACATCTGTGTTCATGTAAACGTGCTGTTTTAAATGTCTTCAAGACCAAGAGAGAGGGGGAATGTAATGATGTTTCTCAAGAAGCAGCTGCTGATGGAGAGGGGGACACTGAAGTGAGATCTCCCCACAGGAGGGACTGAGGAGGGAGGTGCAAGTCCCCCGGGATTCCTCCGGGCTGGCTGTCCGCAGCCCCTCACCCTCACAGCTGGCACCAGGGTCTGAAGGTGCATTGTACCAGTGGTCCCCGAAACTGAGAGCTCCTCAGAGACCCCAGCCAGACAATGAGCATTATTCTAGGAATGTGGAGGGCTTGTTGCATTACCCCATGCAGGGGCAGGAAGCGGACCACTGCCTGAAACCACGTTTGTCATCCTGGGGGGATGTCTTGGTTGCTCACCCCACCCTTTTCTTCTGTGGTGACTTATTCGGAAACAGCTTTGCATGTTTCAAACCTTACATCTCTGGGGCTTGTTTTAGCAAGAGGAAGCCCAGTGGTATCAGTGGGGCTACACCAGCAAACTGGGCAGTGAAGGAGCCAAACCAGGCTGTGCATGCATATTTAAGCAACCCAGTTCCTACGGCAGCTTTGGTGTCTCGCCTGCACCGTCGCCCATGTGCCAAAGCCAGGTGATCAGCATCAAAAAGGTGATCAAGAGGAATGCCTAAAAATCCCTTCTATGACTGCATTGGAAGACGCCACGTTACTACGTGCTACCAAAAGCCCCCTGCTCCCCAAACTCTGCATTGCAACAACTATCGGTGAGTCCTGTGTTTGCGTTCCCCATGCCAGTGAGCAGAAAACCCCAAGGACTCTGCAGGGGCTTCAGTGACATTGCAGTTGGGTCTGGACAAGGCCACAGTGCTGAGAAAAGCATCCACAAGACTCACATTTGAGAGGCTGTTGTGTGCAAGCGACTCCCTGTGGCTTTGACCCACCCTGACACCAGTGGGTTTCAGGGGCTGGCACCGCTTCCTGGTGTGTCTGGCTGGGTGCAGCGTCCAGGGCATCAAATAATACCCTATTGCCAGTGCTCCCACCCCAAGGCCATCTCCATGCTTACCTCCCACCTGCTCCACGACGAGCCAGGGGGTTGGGGGTTCCCCCTTGGAGAAGGATTTGCCCAGCAGGTATCAGCACTGCCCCTTCCCTCCCGTCGCCGCCACGCTGCAGGCTTCAGGTCCACCATCTCTCCCTCTCGCAGGAGGTCTGAGCACCTCATTTTAAGCCACTCTGCTCCCTGTCTCACCAGCCACTGCCAGCACCCTGCCATAAGTCTTCCCCATCACCGCCCCGTAGTTTTGCTCCTGATTTATGGCAGCAGTAGCCCAGCTGCTTCACTAAGATAAGAGGGATGGATACACGTCCCCTCACAGTCATAGGAAAGGAGAAGATGCTCCTGATGAAACACTTTCAAACCATTGATGTTTAACTCTCTCTGTGCTGGATATTTCTCTTCCTTCAGGCTGTTCCCGGTTGTTGCAAGGCCCCATCAGTAAATCGTTGTATTTGGCAAACTTGATGATTTTTATTCTTTATGCTTTTTGCATGAGAAGGAAAGTGCTTCACAAGCAATGATAATGCTAACCACCTCTGCAAATGTTCTGTATCTTGTTATTTCAGTTGCATGGCCTCCATGGACACATTGGTATCTGATGAGTTGGATTTTGGACAAAGGCAAGAACATACGGGCCCAGCTCCAGGTGAGAAAATTAGAAAAGCTGCAATGATGTATGAGCAGGAAATTATCAGAACATACAAAACCTCCACAAAATTCGACAGGATGGGATTTTTTTTTTTAAGCTAGAGAAGAGCTTACTTGTTAAAGGTAGTCATTTCATAGCTGTATAATTATGTCTCTATTCATCTGCAGCCACCTAGTCACTTTCAGACACTAAATTCCATTTTGCTTTCACATCGAAGAAAACATCTCTTTTTGACACAAGATCCCTGATGTATGTTATCTTTCCTGCCCTGAAGTCCTAGCAGAGGATCTTAACCAGATGGCCATCAGAGGCAGTCCATCTTATGCCAAGTGCTGACCTTGTATGTTTGCCTGACACTAAAATATACAATTTTTTCTTTTCAATTTTACAGCAAGATAAGTGCTGTGCTTTAGTTTTAAAGGCAACCCCACCCCCAAAGAACAAGGATACATCTTTAGTGGTGATGACACAGTCTAAAAACCTTACTGAAGAGGAAACCCTTCATATTTTCATATTTTATTTCTTATGTTATGCTGCCATCATTGGGTCAATTTCATTTGCTCAGTCACAGCCCTGTTATGGTTGAAGAGATCCATCTTTATGTCCCTGGTCAGTGCATGAACCATTTTCACAGTATATCAAATTTAACTGGACATTAATAGTCATACTGCAGGATCAATTGCTTCCAAGTGCAAACCTCTGCATTAAGGAAACGAAAATAACTAATTTCTAAAACAAGTCCAGAGCAGAGGGTCTCTCACTGCAGCAAACAGCAAGGAAGATATGAAAGAAGGTAAGGAGTCCAACACTTACCCTTCTTTTTTTCTTCTTTTTTTTAGCTGCAATATTATAAGTTAAAGATAAAGAAAAATAAAACAACCTCTCAGGGAGCCATTCTTCTTAGGAATGAGCCACCCTATAGCTGCAATCCCAAATTTTGGTAGCAGTGAACGCCTGAGTTATTGCTTGTAAAGGCGTATTAGTAATAGTTATTTTGGTACTGACACCTCATCTAGCTCTGTGAGATCAGTAGTTTTCTCAATATAAAACAGGCCCTGGGGCTTGCAGTTCTTTGTTGCAGGTGACTAAAAATGAGAACACATTATCATTAATGACAAGTTATTCAGTGAGGGCTATGCCGTCTGTGTTACAAGCCAGGTGCAGTATAGGGTCTCATTCCAGTTGTAAGCTTGAGTTACTTCTCTACAAAAATCAACTTATACCACAAGGAAGAAGGAAACCAGGTTGTCAATCTAGAAACAAATGACGGCTATAGTAGCTGCCTCCTGCCAACAAAGAAGAGTTGGATCATTTCTACCTGCAACAAATTTGGCAAGGAAAAGGCAAACCCCCCAGTGAATTTTCTCTCTGCTCTTCCAAGGGGCAGATGGCATTTCTGTTTTTATCTTCACAGAACAAGTTGTGAAGAACCATTTCCAGCTCCTGCAAAGGAACATTTTGATTGAAAACCTGGAACCAGCCACGTTGAGGAAGACACTATTTTCTTCTCATTTCTTTTTCACATAAAGAATTTCTCTGACCACACGGTTTCTCTTTCCCTCCTTGCAGCATTAGTGTGGTCAGGGCTAGAAGTGCTCAGATACTCCACTTCAACTGAAAGGTGGATGTCAAGTGCTGGAAGAATAATGGGTGGCTATGAGTGTAAAGAGCTAATAGGACAAAGCCACTGTTTGGGAGAGCTGGTGACTAGACTGAAGTTCCACAGAGAAAATAAAGTATTTTCTTTTCAAAGGATTGCACTGAAAGCCAGAAGTGAAACACTGTGTTCATCCTTTCTCATTTGGTTTTCAATGTTTGCTACTCTTTGTTCCAAATTAACTTAAACCTCTTAGTAAGCAGACTGATTGAAGAAACACACAATTATTGAAAGAATTATATAACTTATATTATTGAAAGAATAAACCAAAATAAGACGTGTTTATAGCACACTGCCAGTTCAAATCAAACACAGTGACTTCACCACCTCGAACGCAGACTGTTTACAATGTAGGCTGAGTCTAGGAGTGATGGTGGATTAAACAACAAGAGGTGATTAGCCCAAAAAGTTTTTCCAGGTTGCTGTCTTAGGAAAAGAAATTGGTATACCCAAATTGCCACAACTGTTACAAGCCTATTTAATTACAGTGTCCTCTGGGCATAGATCCAGCATGGGAGTTCTCAAACTTGAACCCAGCTGGAGCAGGTACTTGCATATAGCTTTATAGCACAACACAAAATACTACGTAAATATTACTTCAGTTACTGTACTGAATTGAGATCAAATAAAGGTAGAGGGGAGGACCAAGGCATGCAGCAACAAGGGAGTGGGGGAGGATAAATTTATGCGTAAGACGATGGGAAGGATGAGAGTAAGGACTTCTGGCTGGCACTGTCTCTGACAGACTCTTGTTTCATTTTGCCTAACTAGCTATAGCTTCCTTTCACAGCTGGCTAAACAAGAACAAGATAAAAATCTGTTCGGACTAGTCATTATGACACTATTAATAGCTGATAAAAGAGCATACAATGAACACCAACGTAGATATAAGGGCACTTCAAGTCTCTCTGAAACCAGTATGTAAGTGTTATCCACAGACCTATTACGAAGATGTGCAAAGCTGTTTCCAGATACCAGATTAATAAATGTATCTGTTAAACTGAACAGTTGTATCCATTCGTCACTACGCACAACTCAACAGTGCAACCAGAGAGGATATGATCTTCCTGAACCCAAGTACAGCAGCTGGCAAGGAGACCCAACTGAGCAGAACCCTGCTATGTGAGAAAGGTCCTGTGAAAGGGCAGCAGAGAAGCCCTCTGTGAGGGGGGAGGAACCTAAGGACAAATACAAGCTGTAATTGGTCTCACCACAAAAATAGAGCCTAAATGAATGTAAGCAGTGGCTACAGACTTTTTTTTAAAAAAAATCAATTAAATTACTCACTTAAGGGGAGTTAGGTCAAAGTTAGGCATACTAAAAACTAAGCTGTCTCTGCCTAGCTGTCATCTAAGAAACAAATTCCCCAAATGCCTTCCCCTGTGTGGCTTTGAAGTTCCCCAGATATTCAAATTTGTATGCCAGCAATAACATGGCAGGGCTTAGCTAGGTGTGTATCTCCCATATAAATTCATTCAGTATCCAGAAACTGCAAAGCTCCCTGAGGGATGTGATACAAAAAGCTTTCTAAGAGCGCTTCATACATTGGTCTATTAACAATTATTTCCTCTACTTCTGTAGAAACTGGATGAGGGGATCGAATGCACCCTCAGTAAATTTGCAGATGACACGAAATTGAGTGGGAGTGTCGATCTGCCTGAGGGTAGGGAGCCTCTGCAGCGGGATTTGGACAGGTTGGAGCGATAGGCTGAGGTACTTGTGAGACCACACCTCGAGTACTGTGTCCAGTTCTGGGCACCACAGTATAAGAAGGACACTGAGGTGCTGGAGCGAGTCCAGAGAAGGGCAACGAGGCTGGTGAGAGGTCTGGAAAACAGGCCTTATGGAGACCGGCTGAGGGAACTGGGGTTATTTAGTCTGGGGAAGAGGAGACTGAGAGGAGACCTCACTGCTCTCTACAACTACCTAAAAGGAGGTTGTAGTGAGGCTGGTGTTGGTCTCTTCTCCCAAATTACTAATGATAGGATGAGAGGAAATGGCCTCAAGTTACATCAGGGGAAGTTTAGGTTGGATATTGGGAAGAAGTTCTTTACTGAGAGGGTGGTTAGGCACTGGAACAGGCTGCCCAGGGAGGTGGTGGAGTCACCGTCCCTGGGCGTGTTCAAAAAACGGATTGATGAGGCACTTGAGGCTATGGTCTAGTGGTTTAATGGTTAGGAATATGATGGGATAAAGGTTGGACTTGATGACCCTGGAGGTCCCTTCCAACCATAATTGGTTCTATGATTCTATGATTCTATGAAACTAAAACCCTGCAAGAAATAAATTCAAGAGAGAGTCCAAATAATACCATGTTTGTAGCCTAGTAGGTAGTGAGAATGTGTCCATATTTTGGAGGTGAGTGAAAATGAGTGTTAGTCTCCAAGGAAATCATATTAAGTAGTAGTCAGAGTAGGAAAGAAAGCAGCACTACGGCCTACATCTCCTAAGATGTGTTGAAAAACACGCTCTGAGGATGTAGCTCAGGCGAATGTCCCTCAGCTACAACTGTCTTTCTCCAAAGGGGAGGTAGTCTTTACCCAGTAGGGGTGAAGTGCCTGCAGTCCAGGACACCATATCAATAGCCTGTCTGTTGGATTGCCTGTAACGTACTACAATAAAATCAGGTCAGTCACAGGCTACATAATGCAGCCAACAGTTCAGTACAAATACAACATGTTGTAATGACAAGCATCAGAAAAACTTAATACCAACAAAAGCCAATTACTCTGCTCTGCCCCCCTTGAAGCATATCTTCCTTCTCCTCCATGAGGTGGTTATATTATTAAAACTACATAAGATACCTGGGGTGCTACGCTTAGGGTACTAGTTTCATTAGGAAGACGGAGGTGGTAAGAGCTCCCTTAGTGTATGTGGGATTGAGGTTGAGTAATTTGTGCTCACAACTGTGTCTAAAGTTGCTTTGGAGTTGTTCCTGGCCTACCTAAGTTAGTTTTAATTTCTCTCTTTAAATACTGGTGGGGAACACATTCAACTTAATAGTGGGGGGAACACATTCAACTTGTGCTTCTTAGAGAGGCTTGTTAGCTAGCATAGGGTGATCTGAGGCTAGTTTCATGTACTCTACCTGACATGACCCTAACCTGATCCGTTTGGTAAATATACACCCTTGTATTAGCTTAACCTTCAGTGTTAGGCTGCCTTGCCTGTGTAATCCCAGCCGCAAGGAGCCCCGAGTGGCTGCAGGCATGCAGCCGAAGCAAGTCACCGGGGAAGCTCACATGGGAAGCGAGGAACATCTGTGGCAGGGATTACCTCCATCTGGTAGATGGACTTTTTGTTCCACTTTCTTGCACTTCTGTGGACAGAAACCAGGGAGAAAAATCAATTTTTCTCCTCCTACATCTCAACTGCTGTTCCCAGAGGGTCTTATGGCCTGCAATTTGGCTTCTCTTCCCAGGAAAAGTGCAAAAGGATTCTTCCTGTAGGGACTTCGAACAGAAATAATTTTTGAAGTAGCAATCTTGGCTTCTGCAGGCTTCTCTAAAATCTTGAGTTTTGTTTTTAAACTGTAAAAAAACCCCAGACTCTCTTATCTTCTTGCTTGCTGAAGGACAGCATGAACAACTAATGCTTCAAATAGACAGAGGCACCAGACAGTTACATAAAAACAAACCACCAGATTCCTGCATGTAGGAGTGTCTGCTCTCAATTCAGTCCTGCCTGTGCGTGTGCCTGAAAGTAGGTCTCCCTACCCTGAAGCAGTAGCAGCTAGCACAAAATGCCCGCTCTGAAACTCCGGTGTTGGAGGCATTGACGACGTGGCCTTGGGCTGTCTGGAGGCTGGAGCAAAGGGTCCTTTGTAACCAGCAGACCAAGCATTTGGCGCCAGCTGTAGGAGTAGAAGAGCCATAAAGTTTTAAATCTTTGCTATTTCAGTAAACAGCTGAAAAAACCTTGAAGAGGAGCTCTAAGGATCAGCACATACCCTGCTATCTTAGAACTCTGAGTATTTAGCTTGTTTTAGACCTGAAGAAAGTGGAAAATTTATGGTGAGAGTATCCTCACAACAACTCAGCTCTATCTCCCATTAAATGTCTGTCTGCAGGAGTATTCATCATGCTTGGGACCCTTTGATATAAAGATAAAGGAAATACATACATTAACGCCTACTAAAGTGGTGGCTTTGTGATTAGATTTGGTAAAGCCCATGACAGATCAAGCTAGCCTTCCCTGTAAGGAGCTGTTCAGCCACTGAAGGGCCAAGGTTGCTCCCTGAACATGTTGCATACCCACAGATGACTCAGGTGTCTCTCAGATAACCAAAATCTATGGTGTTCTGGAACAGCACAATGAATTGGTGCTTTTTTTTTGTGTGTGTGCGTGTTGAAAGAGATAGATTAACTGAGAACATCTCCAACTGACCTCTGAGGTTAAATGGCTAATCTGTTTTTTTTTTTCTGAAGTAGAAATAACAATGCTGTAGTGAAAGTGACACCTAAAATTAAAAAATGGGGCTAAGGGAAATACAGTCAGGGATTTGAAGTGGTCAAGGTGAGGACATCCGCACCACACTAATTAAACATTACACTCAGAATCACATTCATGACGAACAGTTTGTGAAATACTCGGAGAGAGAAATGCGCCTGAGGCAGGGCTGCCCTGGGTAATCACACATCTCTTACGTAAGAGGGAGATAAAAATAAAATGCAGTGCACGTGTGTGGAGCTGTCGGCCATGCTGGCCCTTCCCCACCCCCAGCATCATGAAGAGTAGATGCGAGGCCATCCTCATGCAAAGGGCACTGGGCGGCCTCATGTTGTCACTGGTGTCACAGCTCCGCGTCCCCGGCGTGGGACACAGTCTCCTTCAGGCTGTTTCTGAGGTGCTTTGCACTCTAAGGCAATCAATTTTATTGGGGAAGGCTTCAACCAGCGGCGTGGTGGATCTGAAGCAACCGGAGTAAAAAGCGAGGTACAGAAACGGGGCCTGGCAACAACTAACCCTTAATACATGTGTCAGGGACTTCTGGCAACCACCTCTGCCGCCGGTGATCGCACCCCCGCCCCTGCCTGCAGGGCTGGGGCTCTCGCTGTGTGTTCCTAGGGCACACCCGGGCCTCTCCCTCCGCAGGAGGTCGGCGCGGAGGAGGCCGCAAGACCCGGCCCTCACGCCTGGGTGTTGCGGCGAGGCGGGGGCCGGTCGGACGCCGGGGGCACAGGCGTGCGGCTGACGGGAGGCCGCACCGCGGCCTGCGGGCAGGGCAGTTCCGGCCCCCAACCCGCTCCAGGTACGCCGGCGTTTTATTTATTTTATTGCAGCCAGACGTCAGCTCTCGGAGGGCGAGACGCGCTGCCGGGGACTCCTGAAGCGACTCCCCCGCCCGGCTGTAGCCGGCACGCCCGACAAGCCCGCCGTCACGACCTGCTCCTCCGCGGGAGGCGCCCCTGGCCACCCCGGGCAGCACCGGCACCGCGGGAGCGCGTCCGCGCACCGGGACGTGCGCAGACTGCGGCTCCGTACCCCCAAGTAACGGCGGAGGGCGGTAGAGGGTCTGAGTAGGCTCCGGGCCGGGCAGCTCGACCTGGAGACGCCAGACGGAGCCCTGACGTTGGCCGGTGGCGACGGGACAGGACAGGACAGGACAGGACAGGACAGGACAGGACAGGAAAGGACAGGCTGCAGCCACCCCCGCCACCCCCCAATGCTGGCGGCCGCCACCGGGAACTCAGCCCACCGCCCCCGCCGCAGTCTCCTGTCCCTTTAAATAGGGGCGGGGCCTCCCCACACCGCATCGTGAGGCCGGCCCCGCCCCGCCCCGCCATTGGTTGTCGCTGGGGGAGAGCGGCCGGCTTTTGCCCGCAGCCATTGGCTGGGGGCAAGGCAAGGGTTCCCGGATGCAGGCACGCTCGGCGGTTATAAAGCGCCGGGGGAAGGCGGGAGTGGGCGCAGTTTGAATCGCGGTGGGTCAGGGCACGTTAGTGTTGTCGCCCGGTGCTTGTGCGTGCGAGACACTCTCATCCTCTCTCTGCCCCTGCGCGGCGCTGCGGTCTGGTTCGCGATGGTGAGGAGCCGCGGGGACCGCTCGGGTGGGGAGGGGGGGATGGCAGGGACTGAGGTGATGCGGGCTTTGGGGTGAGGTGGGAGCGCGCGCGGAGGAGGGGGAGCGCCGTTGGCGCGCGCCGCTAGGCGCGTTACTTGCCGGCGGGAGGGGGGGGGAGGGTCGCACGCGCGCTGGTGCCGCCGGGGAAAGGGAGTGGCGGCCGCGCATGCGCCCGGGGAGCGGCCTGTACCGCTAGGTGCCGCGGGCAGCGCGCAGGCGCATCGGCGTCGCGTGTGCCGCCCTGCGGGAGGGGCGGGCGGGGGGAGGAGGACGGGGGGCGCATGCGCGGTGCGGCGCTGCCGGCGTGCGGGGCCTGCGGGTAGGCTCGGCCGCCGTCTATCGCGGGGACGGTGGCTGTGAGGGGAAATGGCGGGTGTAACGCCAGCGGCGGGCGTGTCAGCTCTTACATGCCTCTTCTCGCTGCCAGGCTGGTGGTAAAGCTGGGAAGGACTCTGGAAAGACCAAGACCAAAGCGGTGTCCCGTTCTCAGCGGGCCGGATTGCAGGTGAGCAGGGACTGAGGCACGGGCGAATGAAAGTAAGCTTGGCTGGTTGTACCTCGTGAAACCTGCACAGCCTGCCTTCTGTCTGTTGTGCAGAGTAAAGATCTCTTTGATGCTTGAGAGTTAATGTCTGGCTTGAGTATTTTTAGACCTTTTGTGTATCTGTGGAGGAGGAAAGAGAATTCCCTTGTGGCTGCTGCTGCTGCTGGTTGTGGTTAGAATTGTGAAGTTGCTGATGTGAACTTGGCATGCAGTGTCCTTAGCTGGATTCTCAAGTACTGAACTGTAGTCTAATACCAGTTGTGATTCTGTTGCCCAGCATGTGGTTCAGAGTTGTGGCTTTCTTTTTCTGTCTTTGTCGTCACAGCCTATTCATGCTGCTTTTATTTTCCAGTTTCCTGTTGGCCGCATCCACAGGCATCTGAAGTCTAGGACTACCAGCCATGGGCGTGTAGGAGCCACAGCTGCTGTGTATAGTGCTGCGATCCTGGAGTACTTGACAGCTGAGGTAAAGCTCCTGCAAGGGATGTGAGCAAGTTGGTCAACTACAAAATGGCATAATGACCAGAGCCTACTGCCAATTTGGACTGGGCTGTGAACTCTTTGCTTGCTTTGAGCTAGTCTTAAGTGCTTGTATCATCAGGAGACTGTAAAATATGCATGGGACCATTTGCTCTGCATTTTGTGCAGAGGAAATAGCTGTGATCTATAGGAAAGATGGAAATGTGAAGTATTTTATAAAATATGCCATTACAGCATGTCATATCTGCTGAAAAACACTCTCCTTGGGGGAGGAAAACTAAATACAGAGCTCCAAAGAGGGAACCATTTCAAAAGAGGCACTGTTCGCTGTCTTGGTGTCGCTAATGGTGTATTGGGTATAAAGGATAAAACAGCTAAGGCTGTGCAGTTGGGTCTCAGTTAACTTGTATAACTTGGTTTAAGTATGATCTTGTCCTCAGGTTCTTGAGCTGGCAGGAAATGCATCCAAAGACTTGAAGGTGAAACGTATCACTCCTCGTCACTTACAGCTTGCAATTAGAGGAGATGAAGAATTGGACTCTCTCATTAAGGCAACAATTGCTGGTGGTGGTATGTAAATTGCTTGCTACCTGTTTGTGGTGAGCTGAGTGGCAAGAGCTCTTAACAGACTAGAGACTGCCTAACTGTCGTTTTATTTGTTGAAGAGAAATAACATGGTCTTAATTGTTGCTCTTTCTTAGGTGTTATACCACATATCCACAAGTCTCTCATTGGGAAGAAAGGACAACAGAAAACTGTCTAAAGGATACCAGGAATCTGTGTTATCTCAGGACTCTTAAGTACTTAATTGTCCAGTGTTGGTGATTCCAGTGGACTGTATCTGTGAAACACAATTTTGCCTTTTTGTAACTTTGAAAAATTAAAGCTCCCTTGAGCTTTCTAACAAACCAAATTTCTGCATTGAAGTCTTAACCGTATTTAAGTGTTACCATGGCTTCAAAGAAGCTATTGTATTTGTAGTTGGTTTTGATGGAGCTGGCTGTTTTTAGGTTCGTTTAAGTAAAGGAAATGTTTGGTTTTGTACAGACTTTTCATCCACTAGAGTGGAAATATTCAATAAATGCTATATCAAGACTGATTTGTCTCCTGTCCACTAAAAAAATACTTCGTCTTCACTATGCAGCTCTTGAAGAGTCATTCTGAGAATGTGCAACTCTGACAATCTTTCCAGCTGTGCTTGGGCTATCTAGAAACACAGTCCTAGAATACAGTGCTTAATGTATCACCCTGTGAACTGGCACATGGGTTTTATCCTGTGAAGTTACACCCTTGCTAAGTGAGCCTGCCTTCAGTGGGGCAGATGTAAGGTGGGTGCTATTTAAGGCCAGTTTTACTTGATGCCAGCCTTTCATAGAGGGAGGAAGAAGGTAAACTGAGTGGATGTTGAAAATGCAAAACTACTTGATTTTTCTTGATGGTAGAGCCTGACCTCTTGCTCTTCTGAGGGAGAGACACCCAGAAAAGCAGGGGCTGTACTGCAGCAGCCTCTACTGGCTCCATCAGGTGTGAACTTTGAGGAACTTTCAAGCTAGCAGTCAAACAGCTGTCCTGGTGTGGTGCTCTCATGGGTGGGCTTTACATCTGCTGCCTGCAGGGATCTGAGTTAGAAGGCACTGCCTTTCTGTTAGTCTGAAGCCCTGTAATAATGAGGGACCAAGCTACACAGAGTTTAAGGGTGGAGTGTTACGGTTATAACTTCTGCCACTCAGTAGCGTCCTCAGTAGCAGCAGATTAATGGGATTCAGGTCCCATTTTATCTGTGCTTCTCTAGATCTCTTCAAGTTGATGTTACACAGAGAAGGCCTGCCTGTTGCTGTGGTAAGGGAGACCTCACCCTTTTGGTGAGGCAATAGCTGCTGTCCAGACTGACCCCTGTGGCTTGGGGCAGCCAGATCTGGGCCTTCCAGAACTGGAACATACTTCAAAGAAAGGTGCTTCTGCATTGAACAGGCTAATCTTTGCATAACCTCTTTCAGGTGATAATCTCTGCTGTGACACTGTAGCTGGAAGGCGTTGAACTAAATTGTAGATGTTGGTTAGACCTGTATTAAGGGCACTCGTTCTCCAGGGCAGTGGTGCTTGGCTGGAGCAGCACGGGAGTGCTCTCTGCCCAGCAACGAAGCTCATGGCAGGATGTAATTGATGTTGCTAGTTGTAGCAAGGTGCTAACAAGTACCTTAAAGCACGGTTAGCGCACTGTAAATGATAACGTGCGGGCTTCTCTCGCCCCTGCAGGGGCTGCAGGAAAGCGGCGGCAGGCCGGGCCGGCGCGGCGCTCCCCGGGCCGCAGTGCAGCGTTTACCGCACAGCCGCACGCCCGGTACTTTTCCATCGCAGCCGGCTCCTGCGGGCTGCTGCCCGGCGGCCGTGCGGGTGAGCGGCGGCGCTGCCGGCCGGGAGAAGCCCAGCGCTGCCTGCCGCGCGACCCCTTACCGGGGCAGCTACCGGAACCCCGGGGTTGGCGGTGGGGCGGGGGGCAGCCCCGGGCCCGGGCGGCGGCGCATGCGCGGCGGCGCCCCGGAAGCAGGCGGCGGGCCGGGTTGGCTGCCGGGGCCGAGAGCCGCGCTGGGGCTGTGGGTACCGCCGGCGCTGAGCGGCGCGGCGGGATGAGCCTTGCGGAGTGAGGGGAGCCCCCTCCCGCCAGCCCCGCTCCTCTCTCTGCCCCGCCCGGCTCCGCTCTGGCTTCAGGCTCCTTCTCTCTGCGCTGCGGCGGGCGGAGGCGGCGGAAGGAGAAGCCCATGGAGGGGAACCGGGACGAGGCCGAGAAGTGCATCGGCATCGCACGGGAGGCACTGGAGGCCGGCAACCGCGACCGCGCCCTCCGCTTTCTCGGCAAGGCCCAGAAGCTCTATCCGACCGAGACAGCCCGAGGTGAAGCCCAGGCCCCCCTCCCGCGCCCCGCCGGCCCCGCTGCCGCGGCCGCCCCTCCTCCTCCATCCCTCTTCCGTCGGGACGAGGGGACCGCGGGGCCGGCGGGATGGCGGGGGCGTCTCCTCACCCCCGGGCGGCCATTGGCCCGCGCGGCGAGCCCCCGCAGGCTGAGGCGAGGGGGGCCCGGCGCTGCCCCTCAGCCGCCCGGGGTGCGAGGCCCGGCTGGGAAAAAGGCCGGAGCGATGGCTGAGGTGGCCGGAGGAGCGCTTAGGGCAGGGGGATTTCCACCTCTGGCGGGGTTCCCTCCCTCCTTGCCAGAGGGGTTCGTTCGGGGCCGGCCCGACGCCTCGCCTGCATGCCCCCGTTCAGCCGTCAGTGTCAGCGTGGCCGTGCAGACCGGCTCAGCCCCGATTAACGCAGGACACCTCCGGCGCCGGGCCCCGGCGGGCTGGGCTGCCTTCTGTCACCGCCAATTAGCCCTCGTTAGCGGCTCGCATAGGAGCTGCTGCTCCAGTCGGGGCAGCGCCTCCATCCTCGAACTTACGTGTGGTTTCGGTTGTCTCCATTTCGTTCTGCTCTTGGCTGTACAGCACCTACGCAGGAATTGCAGGCGGGTTGGACTGCCCTGGAGAAAACGGGCTGGGGGCTCCCCTATGACTTAAGTGGCTCTTCAGGCACTTCCGTGGTAAAGGTTGAAAAATAATTAGCGTCTTTCTAGCAAAAGGCATTTGGAAGTGATTCTTTAAAAGGAACAGTAGTAAGGTTTCAGTGCATGCAGAGCTGTTAACCCGTCTTGGAATCTTTCTGTCACACAGTGTCAGAAGTCAACCCCAAATCCCATTGAATGCAGCAGTGACTTGTTGCGTTCCTCTGGTTCTCACTTACACTGTCTGTGCCATGGGAGGCATAGGAAGGACTTCAGTGCGCTGTACTGACTTAAAGGCCTCAGGTTCTGGAACGTGCCTTTGGGGTGAAATCCTGACTGGAAGTGTTCTGTGCTGTATTTTGTTCTGTAGTGAAGCCTTCAAGACCTCCTGACTCCTTTTTATAAGCAAACAGTCAGCAAAGGTCTCATCAGGGTTATTCTTTTTTACAGTATATAGTATTTTCAGTGTAGGTTGGTTTGGTTTTGTTTTTCTGTAAGACAGGATGGAGTTGCTGGTTAGCTGGAAGAAGGTAACAATTTCTTTGGGTCAAGAATGTGGCACTGTTTATCTTCTTGCTGCCTTAGATACCTCTCTGAAATAAAAACAAGCAGAAGTTTGCCATATTCCCCTACATTTCTGTGGCTTAAGAAGATGACATCCATGAAGATACCTTCAGCTTTTTGGAAGCTGTGTTGGTCAATAGGCAGGAAGGTTGAGGGCTTCAACTGAGCTTCTTCCATGAAAGAGAATGAATAGCTTTGTCTGCTTCACATAGTTTATTGCCGGCTTATACCTCCAAGATAAGAGTTACAGTAGCTCTCAGGGAAAAAAGAAAATATATATCTGATTTATATTTTGAGTGTTTGGGATATTTTTTCTTTTAAGTAGGACTGCTGCTGTATAACCACCATTGTGAAGTATTCAGTGCAAGAAATAGGTGGCTAATTAGGCTATTGTCTGTAGGACACTCACTTTATTCACTGTGGAAATTAGCAAAGTATGTCACAAATGAGGTGCAGATCTGGTGAGAAGATGATGGTCTTGTGGTTGTGGTAGTGGACTGTAATCTGGGGAATTGTGTATTGAACCTAAATGCTTCACAGAATTTCTCTTTGATGTTAAATAAGTCACTTTTCTCCATTAGTTTCCATTAGTGATTGCTAATTGTTTGTGCTTAATTTTTCAGGTGTTCAGCTTGAAACAAGGGTCTGATTTGTGGAACTGGTAGGCAGTTAAAGCTCCATCTGAAGCTAATGAGAATTGCAGATGCCCTAATACCACTGAAAAAAATCAGGCCCTAGGCCTGATTTGAACTAGGTACTTAGAAATTAGAGAACTCTGTAAACTTGTAATACTTCTGTGCTTCAGTTTTGTAGCTGTGGAGGCTGGTAATTCTTTTCAGTTCATCTCATTTCCTCCCTAAACAACACCGACTCATTGACTTTTTTATTAATTTAATTTTTTTAAGCTTGAGGCACTTAAATAGCCCTGTTAAAAGTGCAGTAAGCTGCAAGGACACAGAATGTCCTGTTTTCAGGACAGGAACTGGAAGATGTGCAATAAATTAGAACTAGAATTTTACACTGACGAACTCCTTTGTTATCGCATTGTCATCTTTTAGGTAAATTAAGCAGGGGGGTCCACTTGGAAGAAAAAAACCCCAATAATTCATTAGATAATTAAAAATGTCATAGCATGTACCCAGGAGAAGAAAACGGTTAAGGTTTTGTGAGCTCTCTTATTTCTAACACAAATTCTTATTTTATAGTCATAACACGTTGGGTTTATCTGGTGATAGGACAATATGGTGCAGCCCCAGTTGTCGCTGTGCTCACTGATTTTTCTCTTTGGGGTATGTATTAGAAAGTAGCTTATACCAATTTGTCACTGAAGTCAGGGATCCTTCATAGGTTGTATCTTTAGTATCATTTGGGGAACAATTGCCCACCATTTCACAAATGATGTTCCATCAGTGATAAAAGCAATGAGAACAATAGCACTGAATCTTTTACTGATGGGAGCTTCCTCCTTCCTATGTTATAGCGTCTTGTAAAAGGCCAGGGAGCAGGTTTTAACACTGTCTCTAAAACAATACTATGTGTGGTTTGGTTTTGGCGACATTTGCATTTAAAGTGCATTCAGCACCAGTTCAGTCATCAATGAAGTTTAGTTTTGCTAAACAAAGCTTCTGCCTGAAATACGCTGACTGCAGCCCTGCTATTTCAAGGCTTTACTAGTGTGAAAAGTAAGGTCAGTGCTTATTTAATGATACTTATCTAATGACTTCATAGTAGCAGTGTTCATGTTGGCGTCACTCTTTGCTAGAAAATTGTTTTACAGTTCAGCTGTACAAAATATTGTTTGATTATGATTTTTGCTAATGATTCATCTTGCAGCTGACTGGGAACTACTTGCTTGTCTGGAAAAGATTTGTAAGACTGGATTTAAAGATAACAAAGGACACAATCTCCTTTTCAAACTTAGGTACCATTCTTTCTGGAGTTGAAGGCAGAAAATGACATTAAGGACAGCTTTATTTTTCAGTGCTTCTTAAGATTTTCTTGCACTGTTTCTGATGCTGCCTGTAAAAACAAACTTTTCAGGCATATATGAGATTAGTTTTTTAGGGTGTTGTGTTAGTATGAGTTCTGAATTCGACAGCTCTTCCATTAGTGAAAGTGGGGGTCATGTTCAATGCGTAATGGAATCAAGTGCAGTGCAAGGATCTTTCATTCAGCAGCAGGTAACAGTACAGTCTTCAGACATACTTGAGATAAGATTCGCTGTCTTACCTGCTAACAAAATAAGCCTTTGGTTCCTTGTATGTCCTACTTTAAAATACTTAGATGTACAGTGAAAGTTTTCTTTAATACACTGTCAGTACTACAGCTCTAGCAGCTGGTTTTACCATCAGCAGTTAATGGAAGAGTCAAAGTTGCTTCTGAATATCTGAACCATATCTTTTATTTGAAGAAAACACTGGCCCCAGATCTTTTGTATGGTTTTCTTTTTTAACATAGAACAATAACATGTTTGTATATGCTGTGTCTTGCTATCTTAAGAAGTTAATACTTAAGGATTTTAAGGATTTTTTTTTTTTTTTTTTTTTTTTGCAAGTGTCCTGCACTGTCTTCTCAGCAGTGCAGTTCCGTTATGGGGATGGGAGGTCTGAGGAGGTGATTAGGAAGTAGTAAGGTTGAAAGCATAGTGCAGCCAAACCAATTAATGAGAAGACTCATCAGCTAAGCCTGCTGTGAAAGAGACACTGTGCGTTAAAAATGCAAACTGTTTTCTCTAGCTGCATTTCTACCATTATTGCTACTCCTGATTGTGCACAAGCATTAGTGCAGGGATGAGGAATTTCTAGAGCAGTACCAATATAAAGCCAGGATTTGCAAAACTGTCGAGTAAGCATTATTTCTAGAGGCTGTCAGGGTCACATGTTCAATAGGATCCCACATGATACCATTATTAAATATCTGACATCACAGAACAGAAAAAGAGTAGTTTCATTTTCTGTTACTGCTTGTCTGGAGCACATTTGGGCTGAAAATGCTTCACTCTGAGGGTACTGTCTCTTCAGGTATCTGTTCATGATTAGTTCTTAGCCTGCAGACACAGTCACCTTGTTGGAGTTGTTATTACTTCATTTACCTCAGAACTTTAAACGCCTTAACAGATGATATTAGAATAAACTGTTGCAAATACTTGGATACATGCTTCAGCTACAATCCATAATGCAACTATAGCTCTCCTGTTTTCAATAACTTAATTTCATTTGTAGTGAAAACATCCCTTTGGTATACAACTCAGATTCTAAATGTTAGCTTTTTCTTCATTTTTGCAGTAAAAAGCCTGATCTGATCAAGTGATGAACCTTGCTGAGGCAGGCACGAGCACAGGACCAACGCTGAAGTCAGCTGACTTTCTTATTCAGGCTGAGTGTAGCTATTCATCAGCAGTACTTCAGACTGCTGTGGCCAGTGGGTAATAAGTGAATTAGTAAGTAAAAGCAAATACTGGAGACTTTTAAGAATCACATCTTAGGAAAGTGGTTCTCCTCATTTTAAACAGATCTCCATCTTCTTTTCTTTACTCTGCTTCTACGAGATACAAGCTATGAAGTGTAGGATCCCAGTTTTCTGCTGCTCTAAGAGTGACCATGCTAGTCAGACGAGAAATTTTTTAATTACATTTGGGAGAAAATCCTTCAGGCTTCTTCTCACTAGCTTCTAGGAGAAAATGTTTTTAACAGTAAAGCTATAACATGCTTTCACAGTGAATAGGACATTTTTCTTTGGGAATTTTTATGAGGGGACTTTTTTATGCAGATAGTAACTCTCATCTGTTTTGTGAAACAAATTTGGCCTGTGTAGTTTGCCATCTTGATCTGAAGGGATCGCTTTACAGAAAAGATAGACTATTTAATAATCTTTGATCCACATTACGCTTCGTGTGCAGATCCTTAAGTTAGAATGGTTGTGTTTCTGATTTATTGGTAAGACAGACACCCCCAAAATACAGCCTTATATTCAGAAAGAAAAAGAAATCTTAGTGTATGAATATTTATTAAAACTGGTAAATTGGAGATCTGTTGGAACATGGAAGGAAAGAGGATATCTAGATCTGACAAAAGCATGCTGGTTTTCAAGATCCAGGTCTCGAAGAATTGGGTGTAGTTGGCTGGTCCTGACTTACCTGTGGCATTTAACAGTAGTTTGAATTTCAGCTGGTATTGCCTGGAAGGGGTATGGAGTGTCCGTTTGTGGCCACTGATGGCTCAGGTTACAAATAGCTATGTACTGTAGCAACTGAAATGTGCTGGAGATGGGCTTGGTCTCTGTATGGAATAATTTGTGTGTTCCTTAGAGTGTTAGGTTAGTTCCTCTTTTCTGTTTACAGTTGCTTATACAGATATTATGATGTTTTTCCCGCAAAGAACGGGTTCAGTGCCTCTAAAAACCATCTAGAAATGAAGGACCTGGACAAATTCTCTCCAGTACTAAATTACCTTGGCAGAGGTGGAGGGAAGTCAAGACACCGATTTCGAAATGCTTTTCCAAAGTTTTGTGACAAAAAGGAGTTGCCAGACTGGCTTCAGAAGCATTTGTGGTACGAGGCGGTGATCAATAAGGAAGGAGGATGTAGCAGCTAGTCTTTTACAATGTGGTGCTCCCTTTTAAGATACTTGAGAACCCCGAATTAGTCATTCATGCCTATAATGATACTATGATATACTGTTGTTTTATAGTTTTGTTGGAAGCTATTATGAAGAATGGAAGTACTGCTGGGGGAAGTGCTTACTGCCGAAAACCAGCCAGTAGCAATGATCAAAGTAAACCCAATAGCACGAAGGAGAGCAATGCATCTGCTGCAGGTGAAAGTGGAAAAGGCTACACCAAAGACCAGATGGAAGGAGTATTCAGGTACGGCCTTGCTTAAATACATCACTGCTTTTCATTCGATGTATTGTGTTCTTATGCTTTCAGCATTAGCGTCTAAAGAAGCAACAGAAAATTCAAGGTTAGCTGAGAGGGATTAATTGTACTGAACTGTGACGAAAAGGAAGAGGAGAGTTTCATTGTGTTTAAACACAGTATGAGATGCTGTCACTTTCTGTGAGAAGATGACCCTCATCTTTTTATATAAAGTAAACTTGATGGTTTAAAAAGAAAATACTCAACCTAGTTATTAAGTACATTTCATGTTAAATGGAAGTAGTGATGAAAATTCTGTAGTACAACTTGCAGGACAGTGTTTCTATTCTTAAATATATTTATACTCATGATATCTAAGTCTACATTACATGCTCACCCCTGAAGTTTATTTTCAAGCTAATCTTGCTGTACAGGCTGTTCTTAGACCAGTGTTAAAACTACTTCGTTTTGGAAGTACAGGTATCTGAGAAGCACTGAAGCACATACTCTCAGTTGCATTATAAACTCTGTCTGGACTTGGTACAGCATGATAGTATTAAGATGGAGTGACATCAGGAAAGGAACATGTGCAAAAAACCCCAAAGATTGATTAAAATGTCCTTTTAAGGCAAGTAACTCTTAAATCATGTTATCATTACACACTTTTTGGCTGTAGGAGTGAGAAAAATATTGTTTGATATGTGCCCTGATTTCTGCTAAAGAAATATGGATACAGACTCTAAAATTACACACCTCAAAACCCACCTGCATTTTAAGATAAGCCCAGCCCAAATATTTCTTGAGGGAGATCAAAGAAGGGAAATCAGGAGGTCTTCCTCTCCTAGTTTGTGTAGATTGGATAAAAGACTCTTCCGTGTCCCTGCTTGCTGCAGGGTGGTTGGAGTAGACGGCCTTTAAAGGTCCATTTCAACCCAAACTGTTCTATGATTCTAACTTGTGCAAAACATAAATTTCGTTGTGAAATTTTTTGTGTGAAGTGTGCGTTGCTGTTATTATCTTGGGATCTTTTCCTGAAATTCAGTAATCTGTTCAGCTGTACTAACAGTGAGGAAAAGCAGCTTTTCTTTGTTGGTACAGCAGCTCTGCATTCAGGCAGATAGACCACAGCATCTCTAGCATGGTTATCCTCTTGCTGTTGCTATTTAGTAGAGCTTTTCATTTACCAATATCTCTGCTTAATTAATGTTATTCCCCTTCGTGTTATACCTAAAGTAAAACCTGAATAAGCATGTACATTTTTGGCCACCTTGAAATATTAGCTGTTAAAATGAACACAAAATGTGTGTGTGTGCCCACGTGTGTAAGACAAAATATCCAGAAAGAAGTCCTCTGTGAAACGAGGTTTAGATCAAATTAAGACGTGTAACACATTCTCAGATAGCTGCTACAGGGTAGGCTGTATTACTGCCAGTAGTCACTCAGCCGTGACATGCCATTCTGAGCTGCAGTCTGCTTTGACATCAGGCTTCATGCAAGTTCTTGTTTGTTTTACGAGAGTAATGTTGCCTACTTTTTCTGGAGTAAAATGATGTTGTAGAGCCAACTTTTCTCCATGGTATGCTTTCATAGTAATTAGTTATTGCTTCGTTGAAGGGATTCACTAGACACCAGACAAAATTAATCCAGTTTGTTGAGATCAGAACCAGAGTTAGGGGTATTCATGGAAGTTGCACATTCAGGATAATCTTGATGCAACATTGCTTCTTAGTACCGATTTCAACAGTCTGCTTAGTGAATATAAAATTTGGGGTTTTAAGAAGTACCCAGATTTTTGCAAATAAGCAATTGTAATAGCTTGCAGAACAACCCATGTTTGTTTCTATTTTATGTACCACTTAGAAAATCAGATGTTAAAACAGTGTCTTGACCTTAGGTTGAGTGATGCTATCATCCTTTAGTATAGCGCTCTATAAACCTTTGGAGAGAGACTGAACTTTGGTTCAGATGTGCAGGAATCAACAGAGCAAGTCCCCAGTTCTTGTTGGAAGTTCTGAAAAGTTTGTCATCTTGTCAGTTGGTGACATCAACACACCACTGAGAAAATTTGTGGTTATGAATTAAAAAAATGTGTGCCTTGCCAAGGAGAACAGGATTAAATACGAACAGTGGGCTAAAACTTAATGGAAAAATATAACACATTCAGTGATGATAGCTGAGGGAAAGTTCATGTTTAAACCACAGTGAGAATGAGCTTTCTAGTTGGAAACATGACAAGCGGCATATGTTATTGCTTCAGTCAGGCCCCAGACTTTTCCAATTAAATGAAACGCACCCCTCTGGGGAGGGTATTCTTCAGAGAGCAGAGCTTGTCACTACCATATGCTTCTGCCATACCACAGTGGAATCGTTTTCAAACCTTTGAATTGGTTAAAGAAATGCTGCATGAAAAGAGGTGGTTTTAAATAGTGTTTCACGCTTTTTTTTTTTTTCTTCCCTATAAGGAAATAAATTTTTAGATAGCAAGGTAGCAAAATCTTCAATTGTTAATAAATTCTGAATCTTACCATGAATTTGACTTAGTTTGTCAAACTAAGTCATTTTTTATGCTTACGATTTGAAAGGTGATCATTATCCTGAAGTATTCTTCCCTCTAGGAGTTTTTGGCCTGTATTAGTAATTGAATATAGACTGAGAGAAAGCGTTCCCGATTTAACTACACATGCTATTTCCAACCTTTTTTTATAAGCTCTAGTGAGCAGTAGGACAGAGAGGCTGACTCTGAGCTTTCTGACTTGGATCACTGAGTAGTGTTCCTGGAGCTGTCCAGCTATCTTGAATTTGCTTGTGACAATAGATTTAAGAAGCATAGTGAAGACACACTTGGAGCAGTATAATTTAACTGCACTAATTTTCATCAGGGTTACTCTAGTAATGTGGGTAGGTATAAGTACAAACAAGCACCTCTCTGCTGTTTTTATTTTTTCTGCATACACAAGGGACACTGATCACTAGCAAGTTACCATAACACTTCTGTAGAGCATTACATGAGCTTGCAAACAAGTTGTTCAACAGGGAGAAGCAATAAGATGCAATATCTTTCCACTGATTGCATAAGTTCTGGGTGATGCTATGTCCTTTGTGGGAACCGTGCTTACTATTTCAGTGTGACAGCTCGAAGCCTGAGATATCCAAAAGCACTTTGTTACCTTTGAAATGAAATGCTTTGAAAATGCCATCTGTAGTACATGCATCTTTTTCTTAATGATGCTTATCTTGTCACTGAGGGCTGGATCAAGTTGCCTTAACACTTTAGGTGACCTGCATATCAGAGATATTGATGGGAGACTAGCAGAAATATGTGAAGACCCACAATAGACTTATGTCTTTTTAGAGCAAGTGCCCTAGAAGACTCTGGGCAATTGAAAGCTGTCTGAGCAATGTCAACTTAAGATAAGCGCATGAGAATCATGTACATGACAAAAAAGGGAGAATTTGCTTTTGGATTCTGCGGCCTTTTCTTTAAAGCAATTCCTTCACTGTTTGATGTAGTTTACTGGCATTTTTTTGCTGAGAGAAAGAAATGAAACATTTGTGTAAGAAAGAAAACTTAATCTTTTTTTCTTCTAGTTCACTTCAAAAAACCTGAAGAAGTGCTGATCAGGATTACAGTAAACAGTTCTTAATTACTTTCAAACAGATTCTGTTCATCATATCTGCCTACTCATACCAAGTGTGCAGACCTGTTGGAAAGTTTTTGTGGACTAGCATGACATTAAAAAAAAAAAAAGGATCATTTGTCTGCTGTGTATTAGTCTTTCCCATTTATTTGTATGCTGTGAAGAGTGTATTGTTGTCTTCTACATGATTTAAAAAAATAGTTTCAGAGATACAGATAGGTCATACACTTTATACAGACTCCCTTTAAATTATCTTAAAATTCACATGGTGTCTGATGTGTCTTTTTGATGTGTCCTGTGAAAACTGTGGTGGTATATTGCTTTTCCTGCCCTGCCAGTGCCTGCCCCTCAGAAGAGAGCATGAGAATGAAATTTTGTATTTGGAGCTTTGAGCTAGAACCAAAACAAACTAATAGAGGCATGAGTACTGTAGGAGCCTTGCAAGGCAGGATTAAATGTCATCCAGTAGTGGCTGAGAATAATCAGCAACTTTATTTGAATTCACAGAGTAAACAAAAAAAAAATGCCTCTACACATTTGACAGATTAAACTAGAAGGAATGTAAGTTGTGTGACTGAGTTTTTCCCAGCCTTCTGCTGAGACTTCTGAGAATTTAACAAAGAGATATATTGTTATTTTTTAAACACAGGGTCAAAAAGATAATTAACTGAAAGTGGAATAATAAGAGCAATCAACATGTGCTAAAATGGGGAAAAAAACCCCACAGCAAAGCAAAAAAATCAGGACATGCCTTTAATTAGGCTGAACTACAGTGAGTTGTTGAAATATCCAGTTGAATGGTTGAGAAAGTCAAGGTGGAAATCAGTCGTAGAGACTGTCATAGGGCACAGAAGGTATGCTGGACTTTGTCAGAAAGCTCCTGCTTTTATTCTATACTTTTTATAGCTAAAATAAAATTTTAAACAAAATCTGGAGAAAAGTACACTGATGTAAACACAGTCTTGAATATTTAATGTCATACACACAGGAGAAACAAACTGACCGGGTACATCCAAGAGCAGGGTACTAAGACAAGCACCCAAATGTGCTGTTGAATCTATCAGTCAAACAAAGATTTGAAATTTCTGGTGCGTTCGTTTCAGAAACTAGAGGTATGCTGGTACCAGCTTGAGTTCCTCGACAAGACTGTGACCTTCTCTTCCCAATCTAGCATACTTTTTGCAGACCACGCTTATGTCATCTGTGTGACTGGCACATTCCCAACTCAGCTGCAAGATGCCATTTGCATCAGGCCCTCTGGCATCCTTGGAAACTTGGCCTCTGTAGAAATTGGTCTGCGTTTTATTGTGGTTTTCTGCCCAGCTCTGGGATCAGAAGTCAGTGTAGCTTCCTCTTGCTCAGTTCTTTGTTGCCAAAATTCTCCCTGTGTTGCTCAGTTCAGATTACCATTGGAAGAAATAATTGTGGCTCCCATGGCAAGCTTTTGGAGATTGCAGCCAAAGTATTTGTCTTTTGGGCTGTCCCTATGCATGTAGACAGAGGCTTTGGAAGGCCCTTTGAAATACCTAGTACTCAAAACTTCATGATTATGGGTCACGGCAGGTATTTGATACAGAAATGCAAGCATCTCTGGTAGGTTTTGTTAACCTGATAAAAGGTGTTGATGCTGACCTAATCTGAATTGTAGATTTGAAAAGTGAAACAAGCAGCACAGCAGTAGGATCACATCATTTTTTAGTGGTGGCAGCCTCAGAATTTCTGCAGGTGAGAGCAGACATTTCAGAACCTGAAGGGCTTCCTCTGCCTTCAGCCATCAGAGCATGGAGAGGAGCCCAGCGTCAGGCAGCATTGGCTGTTGCTGCAGTTTGAAGCTGGCTGACAAGTTCTGCAGGTGACTTATCAGCTGCAAGCTGGGATAGTGGAGCTGTGCAAGTCATGACAAGATACCTCTTGTCAACAGATTGTGGATGAATGTAGGCCATCACTTGCTCTCATGCTGTTTGAGAAGTCTATTTTCTGCAAGTTAGATATTACTTCAGAAACATCCAGCAATGTGCCCCCCTAAAACAGCCAGCAAATCTGTTAACCAGGACAGTGCCGAGGTGCTGGCAGGTGACTAACAATTCAGCAAGGACAGAAATTAGCTAAAAACCAGAAATAATTTCATAGTAACTCAGGTACAAAAGTGATCCAACCAGGAATGAAAAACACAAAAAAAGTGATTCACAAAAACCAAAACCCCAAACAAATTAACAGTGAAAGCACCAAACTTCAAACAAGCTGTCTTTAAAGCCTGATCTTCCTGATCCAGAGTCCTGCCAAACTCTGCAAAATTGCTGTATCTGTATGTGTATTCCACACGATTCACTGTGAAGTCACATGCAGCAGTGCTCCTCAGGCTGTCTGCAGAGTAATTGCAGCAGTACTTTGCTGCTGAGGTTTGTCAGAGCCAGCACTGGCTTGGTTGAGATCTGAAGATGACAACGGACTAAACAGTGACAAGGGTTATGTGTCTTGGTGTTGATCCTGTGCAGTAGAAAGGAGGGCAATGTCAATGACCTGGAGGATCAGTTACAGGTCTGTTGCAGGCAGTGTTGCTGTGAGCGTTCCCATCCTGACAAAAACAAGCAAGGGAGAAGTCAGGGCTGGCTGTCACAAAGGCTTCTTTGTTTGAGATTGGCCATTTAGCCTAGGGTAGCAGGTCAGGGTATGAGGGTGATTTAAGATGTGCTTGAAATATTAAATCATAGCTTCATACAATATCAGGAATGTTGGAATAGAGATGCTTATGTATTTGTAGAATTTTTTCATTTAACAGAGCAGTCACTAGCAAAGACTTGCTAAGATAAAATAGAAATGTGTTATACCTTGACTGAACGCTTGTTTCTTGATAAATAACAACAGTTCATTTGCAGACCAGGTTCAGGATAGCTGTTGCACAAAGGTGATTACATTCAACCCTTGGGAGGGAAAGCGCTATATGACCCCTGAGGCAAGTTTCTCCCTGAACTTTCTTTTCCAGAAGTAACTCTGGTTTGGTGCACTAGCTCTAAGCAGATCATGGTGTCGAAAGCTGGAGGGTCATGTGCTGACCTCAACATCTTCTGATTGATACCCACCGTTCCTGCTTTTCACATGAGGGTTTCCCACTGGGAGACTTTCACTGGTTGGTAAAAAACTCTGGGGTGAGTTTTTGAGGGTTAGAAGAACAGGCTGGCATTTCTTGGGTTGTTCTTTTTTTCCCTATTTTTCTCCTCTCTGCATCCTAGAGTTGTGAAATAAATGCATATCAGGTCTGCAAAGAAGTAAACTTTAATGTGGGGTTTTTTCATGTTTGTTACTTCTGTAAGAAATGACCATATGCTGTTGGGGAAAAAACTTGTTAAGGATGCATGATGTTTAAAAACACTTGAACAAACCTTTAACTCCACAGTTTTAATGCTAATAAAATAACAACTTTGCTAAGCATTGATGACTCGCTACATAATTTTATATCGACCAAAGTTCTGAAGAGTCTGGTCCACAAGCAGATAGTTCAGATACTGAATTATGGAAGAGAAGAACTTAGACTGGATGCTGAAATAGCAATTTCTTGAAATAAAAGCTTAACTTGATACTGTTACACTTTTAAATAAAGCTATCTGTTCTTGATACAGTTTGTAAGTAATCCATGTTTGAGGCTAAGGATGAAGGAATTTATACACTACCAATTTTTTTTCTTATTGTACAAATTAACAAACAAAAGTTTTCAGTATTCAGAGTATAATTTAATGTATTTTCTTTCCATTCTTTCTTGATAATGTATTCACTGTGTTCTTTTTAGTTAGTTTTATCAGCTTCCTAACTGGAGCTGATTAAATGTAGCTTCAATATAATGAGCTATATTTATTTCACAGGATGTTCATATTGGCAGCTGCCTACAAGCATTCAATTCAGTGCTCTCATGAGCATTACACCGAGGCTTCCATAAAAGCTGGTGTTATTTGAACACAGGAAAAGGGATCCCTCAAATGAAACTTGATTTGATCAATCTGTGAACTGTGAAGGACCACACACGATGGTGTGGTTGTACTTCTGATGCTAGCATGCCCTTAATTACAGGGCACCCGTTCTTTCATGAAAATGCCAAAGGCTTGCTTTACCCCCTTTTTTCCCCTTGGCTGCCCTGCATATGGTGGTTGTAACACTAAACCCACATTTACTAGAAATCTCTGCATTTAAGAGAATGTGGACACAGTTACAGCCATGTGAAGAGACTCACATGAAGCTTTTAAAAAATTTATGGATGTAATTTCTATTTCTTTTGCTTTTCCTGTCTGGGTGAGACTGCCTACAGGAAGAATATTTCCAAGTTTTCAGAGTTTTAAAAAATGCGACATTGAACATATGAGATGAGCTGAATCTGTAACTGCTGGAGTTGTTACTGTTTCTTTGAATGTATATAAACACTTACAGAAAGTTTGTTAAATCAAGGTGCATTCCCAGCAGCAGAAGTATTCTCACGTCTTATTTCCCTGAAGGTGAATGCTTGAGTAGTGTTATGACTTGACTTGTTTGGAGAGAGGGAGGTACTGTTTATTTGGTTTTATATCATGCATACCCAACTGCATTTGCTGTTAACAGTCAAAACAGAACTTCCTACCCAGTAGCTCTGCGAGGTAAATTTAGAATCTTCAATGTATGCATTAACGGCAATATTCATATAAGTGGGGATGAGGAAATGCTACAGTAATTGCAAACTGAAACCTTTTCTTAAAACTGTAGTAGTTCTACAGTAGAATTAGTAAAATAAATGTATGTAATAAGTATTTTTGAGTACAATAGTTTATTGTGCTCAATAGTGCATTTATGATGAAAAATGATGTTCTTTGTTTCTCGAGTGGATTTTTTAATATATTTTATATTGAAAGTGAGAGATGTAATGTATTTCATCTGTGCAAAGTATTACCTCGTTTGCAGCTGTGTTCTAATATACTACTTTTACATCTTTTTGTTGACATTTTACTTCATTTTCTTTTGCAGTATAAAGAAATGTAAAAATTATTACGAAGTCCTTGGGGTGTCAAAGGATGCAGGTGAAGAAGACCTAAAGAAAGCTTATAGAAAACTTGCTTTGAAATTCCACCCAGACAAAAACCATGCACCTGAGGCAACAGAGGCTTTTAAAAGTAAAATACCATTTTTAATTAAAATTTATTTTATCGTTAAACCTTGTCAGATTAAAAGAAATTTATCTGCATTGGTCACTTGTCTTTTTACAAAATTGTCAATGTGCTGTTTTGTAGCTAATACTAAATTGATGTTTTTATCCAAGAAAATATTTGACCTGTATTGTCTTAACATATATCTAGAAGTAGAGATAAATAATGTGGACTTTGGCAATAGGGTTCAGTTTCAGAGGATTGACTGTAATTATCAGGCACAGGGAGCAAATACTTGATCTGTGAAACCCAGTTGCACTTTTTTATAGTTGTTAACTTAATGTAGTCAGTTGAATCTTACTATTTTGAATCTTTACTATGCTTGAGCTTGAAAAAAACCCAAAGTAATACTAGATAACAAAATGCACTTTTTACTGAATCACATGCCATGCCAAGAATTCCTTGTATGTGTGTAGTTTGCTACTTTTTTCACACAAAAGCACTTGGGTTCAAACATGGCCTTATTAATAGTTGCCTTTGACCGTTTCTTAGGTAAAATTTACAATCTGACTTGACCTGATCTAAGACTGCCAGGCTTAGCCGTGCACAAGGAAAATTGCTGAGGAAAAGCTTTTTAAAGAAAACTTTTTAAAGAAAAGCTTTTTAAACACCTTAATCTCAAACACAGATGAAGAAAAATGTGAATCTATAAGAAATGATCGTGCATAAATAAACAATCTGATTGTGGTACATCTTTTTATTTTTTTTTCTGTGTGAGGTTTACATGCAGACATTTGAAAAACTCAATAGGATAAAACTCTTATATTGGGAGAGGGAAGGAAAAAAAAAGTCCTGAGCAAGACTTCTGAGACAGACTTTAAGGGGTAATTATAATAATATATTAATAATTCCAGATGAAAAGTAGATAGAACATAGCAGGAAAGCTGATTGCTGATGATTATTTTAATACAGTTATGTGATGGCTTTATCTAAAAAATATGTTATTCTTATAAATTGTATCCAGCCCTATGAATAAAATAATTCTTACATGTTAATAGCATTTTAAATAATCTTTAAAATGTAAGAAATCTGTTTCTTATTATTTAATCTTTTATTTAACATTAGCACTTTCTACAAGTTTGATTTCTTTGGCTTAATTTCACTTTCTGGTTCTTAACTAGTTGAGTAAATTAACAGAAAATTTTGTAGGGGAATATTGTTAACTAAAAATCACTTAATGAAATCTAGCATTTTTCTTGCATTGAAATCGTAATCTTTTTGTATGGCTGACTAAATTTATGATTTAGTTTGCCTTTAAAGGTGTCTGATGAGTTTCTAACATCCAGCTGAGAAAGATAATAGCTATTATTTCATAATAATGCTTTATTTTAAGGAAAGATAACATTAGAAAACAGAAGTGAGTTTGATGTTAGGCAAGGTATGTACTTAAATCTTGAGATACCTCGTACTACTGTTGGATTAAGAGGTCTCCCTGAGGTTATATTTTATATTTAAAAATGTTTGCAAATATAATCACTTTTAATTTCTTGGAATCGCTTTTAAACTTCATCAAAAATCTTTCCTATGAAACTTTTGAGCAGTTTTTTTCATTTTTTTATGTCTTTTATTTAAAGAAAATGATATTTGAATCAAATTCGAATTACATAATCAAAAGCAAATAATAAATAGTCAAAAAAGATTGCTGACCATCTTGTGACACTATAGTGTCTCTATGTGCAGTCACCTGATTTATGTCTCCCTAAATTCTTAATTATTGGGAAAATCTAAATCTTTACTACCAATTTTATCTTTGTGCTGAGTGATAGAAGAACCTTGTGGCAATATTTGGTGTCAGTAGTGTGCGTCATGCTCTTAGTGCCAATTACCAGGCTTCATTTCTTTAGGTATTCTCCTCTACTTAAAGGAATTGCTAATGATTATTTCTAAGGGCATCTTAAAAGGCACATAGCTAAGACTTATTAACTTTTTTTTTTTTAGATTGGATAATGTTGAAAACATTAATTATGCAAAGCCATAGTCTTATTTGCCTGTGTTGAAGTTAGTGTTGCACCTTTCACGAACTTTTGATGACTGATGGCTTTTTGACACTGAAGAACATAATCCCTGTGTCTTCTGTTGGTTGGCTGCAAAGTAAGCCTTTTGTTGAGGAGGGCTGGAGGAGAGAGAAGAAAGAAAAAGTGGAAAGGGTTTAATTGAAGATATGACTGAGTGAAGATTGTTCATCGAGTGCCAACTAAAATTTTCCATCAACTAGCAAGAGCTGTATGCATATGCAGAGGAGCTAGGGTCAAAGCTTGTAAAGTCATCAGAACTTGTGATCTTTTTACACTGAATCTTTCCATGCTCACCTAACTCAGTTTTTGCCTTTCTGCTGGCAAAATTGAAGCTGTTGATTTGTGATAATGTAGTATGAACAAGGAAAAGCATTCAGGCCAGGCACTCCGAACATTGAGGTCATATTGACAGCCTTGGGAACACAGGTGTTCCTGTCATGCACACATATTGTACTCTTCAGGTTGTCATGCAAAACTTTGTGTTATTAATGTAAAGTACATTCACACTCTTGCAGACAATAAAGTTGATATATTCGAAGAAGTCACCACTTACTAAATCAAACCAAAGAAAACCTACTGAGCTATGATGTTTTTAAGCTAGGCTGCTAAAGCAAACTGAACTTTGCAATTACCCCACTTCAAAGCTTTCATTGTAATGCTTGGTGCCTTTTTTGTAATTGCAGTGAGAGAGAACATTTCCACAGGTGTAGGTGTTCTCCTAGAAAAAGGATCAAAGCTCTCATGTTTTCTGCCTAGTTCAACAGGATAAAAGGCCTTTAAATAGCATTGGTGGGAAGCTTTGTGGAAGCAATGCTAAGAAAAGTAGAGATGTTTCTGGACCTTGTTGTGCTATAGTTGATTTGTAACATACAACAAAAGACACAATTCGCTGGCTGTTCTTGACTTTGAAATTGCAATTTTCATGCTGGAATAGCTCTTAACTATCATTTATGGGAGTTGTCTTTTATTCCTTGCTTCAGAAATTGGAAATGCATATGCTGTGCTGAGTAATCCAGAAAAACGAAAGCAGTATGACCTTACAGGTAGCGAAGAGCAAACATGCAATCACCCTAGCAACGGCAGATTCAACTTCCATAGAGGTTGTGAGGCAGATATTACTCCAGAGGATCTATTCAACATGTTTTTTGGAGGGGCCTTTCCAACAGGTATTTGTATATATCAGTATAACCATCGGGATACAGTGGTACTGCCCAGTGTGGCATTACAGTTTGTGGCATTATAAAACAGTAAAATTACTCCAGCCTGCCACAAATGTGAGTTCAGTTCTTTGGGGTTACTATGGTGATTCTGCAGTACATTAAATAACAAATGAGTTGTCGTAGAGTTTAAAATACTTAAACAACTTTGAAATTGTAAGATACTTTAGAGTTATTTTATGTGTAATTGTGCAGTAACATTAAATGCTTATGTTGTTGCTTCTGTATTGACTTGTAAATAGTTTGAGGGTTTTTTTTATTATTTTACATTATTTAAATGTGGCTGTTTCTTTCCTTAGGTAGTGTACATTCATTTTCCAATGGTCGTGCTGGCTACAGTCATCCTAATCAGCATCGTCAGAGTGGACATGAGAGGGAGGAAGAGAGGGGTGATGTATGTTTAAGTCCCATTGACTTTAAACTGTGGACTGTGAAATTTGCTGGTAGTCACTTTCAGTGATGTGACTGTACAGGAGCTCTGTACTGTAGAGGAAGATTTGTACTTGCCAGTTACATATTTTAAAACTTTGGCAGGTGGTAGTCTTACCGATTGGTAAATATACATGCAAACTTGAAAAGATAATAGCCTCATTTTGTAAATCTATTGTTGTATCACAGAATCACAGAGCAGTAGGGGTTGGAAGGGACCTCAAAAGATCACCTAGTCCAACACCCCAGCTAGAGCAGGATCCTAGAGTAGATCACGCAGGAACACATCCAGACGGGTTTGAAATGTCTCCAGAGACAGAGACTCCACAACCTCTCTGGGCAGCCTGTTCCAGTGCTCTGTCACCCTCACAGTAAAGAAGTGTTTTCTTATGTTAAGATTGAATCTCCTGTGTTCCAGTTTGTGCCCATTGCCCGTTGTCCTATCACTGGACACCACCAAGAAGAGTCTGGCCCCATCTTCCTGACACCTGCCCTTTAGATACTTATAAGCATTAATGAGATCCCCTCTCAGCCTCCTCCAAGCTAAATAGGCCCAGTTCCCTCAGCCTCTCCTCATATAGGAGATGCTCCAATCCCTTCATCATCTTAGTGGCCCTGCGCTGGACTCTTTCCAGTAGCTCCGTGTTCCTCTTGAACTGGAGAGCCCAGAACTGGACGCAGTACTCCAGATGAGGCCTCACCAGAGCAGAATATGGGGAGGAGAATGTCCCTTGACCTGCTGGCCACACTCCTCTTAATGCACCCCAGGATGCCATTGGCCTTCTTGGCCACGAGGGCACATTACTAGCTCATGGTCACGCTGTTGTCTACCAGGACTCCCAGGTCCTTTTCCCCAGAGCTGCTCTCCAGCAGCTCAGCCCCCAGCCTGTACTGATCCATGGGGTTGTTCTTCCCCAGATGCAGGACTCTACACTTGCTTTTGTTGGATTTCATTAAGTTTCTCCCTGCCCAGCTCTTCAGCCTGTCCAGGTCACGCTGGATGGCAGCACAGCCCTCTGGCGTGTCAGCCACTCCTCCAAGCTTTGTGTCGTCAGCAAACTTGCTGAGGATACACTCTGTCCCTTTGTCCAGGGCATTAATGAATATAATGAATAGCACTGGACCCAGTACTGACCCCTGGGGGACACCACTGGTCACAGGCCTCCAACTAGACTGCCCCACTGACCACTACTCTCTGGGCTCTGTCCTTCAGCCCGTTCCCAATCCACCTCACTGCCCAGTCATGCAATCCACACTTGTTAATTTTGGTTATGAGGATGCCGTGGGAGACAGTGTCAAAAGCCTTGCTGAAGTCAAGGTAGACCACCTGACTGCCCTCCCCGCATCAATTCATCTAGTTATGTCCTCATAGAAGGCTATCAAGTATGTCACTATCTTACTAGTGACTGGTAGTATTAGCCTAAATATGCCATTAATTCTGGTCACTAATCCGTGTCTACATCTAAAAATTTATTTGGGCTGAGGTAAGAATCGTACTTAAGCCTCAATATTCATCTATGTGAATTATATATAGTCCTGTATAATTATGTATCACTGTATAGATGAGACCAGGTCATGGCATACAATGTAACTGAATCCAGATATTCATTTGGTAATTGCCTGTGGCTACATGCTAATCCATGAACTCTTGCAGCTTGAGCAGTCTATGAATATTGTGTGTGCATTGGAAAGTTAAGATAACACCACAGTGTTTGCAGGTTTGTAGTTGTAGTTTTCCTAGCAGCTATTGATGCTTAATGCAGAAAGTCATGCTTAGTTCTAAATCTTGTCAAATTTACCTGTTTACTTGATACTGGTTTATGAAATACCTGAACCTGCTTTGTTCCTTAGGGAGGTTTCTCCATGTTCATTCAGCTGATGCCTATTATTGTGTTGATCCTTGTCTCCTTGTTGAGTCAGTTGATGGTATCTAACCCTCCTTACGCCTTATACCCAAGATCGTAAGTAATGATTATATTAGCTTAAAACAGAGGGGAGGATGTTGCAATCACCTTCTCCCACTTAGAAGCATTTTAGAGAGCCTTCCATTAGTTAGTCCTTGATTTCCCACAGTGAGGAAAGGGAGGGAAGGTATAGAGGAAGCAAAACAAAACTTGAAAGTTATGTACTAAGAACATGCTGTAAGAATGTAATGGAGAAGAGAGGTCAGCAATACCTGCAGTTTAAGAGGTCTTCTACTACAAGGCAGTGGGTCCATGCAGCGCAGCATGTTGCAAAGGTGGTGTTTGCATCTCCAGCATGTTTAATTGAATCTTGAAACCTGCTAAGATTCATTATTCTTTTAGGGGTCATCTGTGCTTGTAGCAAGTGATGTACTTGAAAGGAAAAAAAATTTCCTAGAAATAAGTAACTTTAATCAAACATGCAACTAGCTAATAGGCTTAGCCCATTCACCACAACTGTTTTAAAGGTCCAGGGAACTGTTTTAAATCCACAGAATACCAGCAGGAAAATGGAATTGTCAAGGCTGGCAGAAAACACTTTAGAATAGAGATGCCTGTACTGGGTTGCTACAGAGGAGGGACCCATTCTTCTATCTGTTGAGTTTGAATGTAATTTTCTATTACCAAAGCTTATATTTGACTAAAGAGGTATAAAACAAGTGTTACTTACTTACTAAAGTGTTTTTTTTCAAGATCAAGGGTTTAAGCAGCAGAAGTTTAATGTTCAGGAAAATGCAGTAATTTTTTTCTCTGGCAGATTATACAGCCATTCATTTCATTACTTACTTTGAAATGGAAAATTCAGTGATGCAATGTTCTTCTGTAATAGCAGTATTTTTTAAAAACTGTATCTGTGATGTAAAAAAAAAAAAATCTAGTCTTTCTCTCCCCCTTTCCTCCCTTTTTGCAGAAGTACAGGGCAGACCATAAAAATGCAGACAGAAAACTTGCGTGTTGTTTATTACGTCAACAAGGACTTTAGAAATGAATACAAAGGAGTGTCATTACAGAAAGTGGAAAAGAGTGTGGAAGAGGATTATGTGTCCAACATTCGTAATAACTGTTGGAAGGAAAGGCAACAAAGTAAGTTTGGTAATACGTGTCATTTCATGCAAGCATGTGTTGCTATAAAAAAAAAATGCCTCAGGCAAGAATGAAGTGTCTGTGTTATTAAATATATTAAAATATCTGAATGAGAAAGCAAGTGTAAGGTTCTCATTGTTTCTCACTTCTGAAAGTGTCCCCAGTGTCATTTAATTTGTGTTTTACTCAGTGACCTAACAATCATCTGCAAAACACTAGCAATTTTAACCTGCTACTCTATTATCTGTGACCATTTCTCAGAAAATTAAAGACTACACTGAACTGATAATGAGAAAGAAATTTCTCTGAGTTAAGGATGAAAGCTAAGAATTCTAATCTCTTCCACATTATTTTATCATGGCAATATCTCTAGGTGCTTTTATATAAATAATTAAATAAAACAAAAGCTTACATAGGTGTTTCCAGAGAAGGAAAAAAAATGATGTGCCTTGGACCACAGTACATACAAACACTGGTTATCCAGGCAACTAAGGACACGCAGCCTATTCTGTAAAACATCATAGGCTGTCAATCAGAGCTTAATCTTTTGCAAGTGCTGAATAATTTTTCTCCCTGGATGTGGTACCTTGGCTGTATCAGACCTTAAAAACAGGGGGTTTTTTAGTTTACTATCTATTTTTCCAATCTCATTCAATACTATACAAGGAGCTGTTTTGTTTCAGTAGCCTAGAATTCAGTGTTAAAGCTTAAGAATACTGAATAGCATTGGCCATCTCCAAATCATCATCAATTTTAACCTGTTATTCTATTATCCCTGACCATTTCACGAGCCTTTCATGCTCTGTGAGAACAGTGCTGCTAAAATGGGATGAGTATTGAAACCAGGGGGTTTCAACTTTTCAGCTGGCAAACTTCAGTAATAGCTTACTGAATACATAATTTGTAATTTGGTCAGTAAACTGACCAGAAGCAAACAGAATGCTCTTCTCTGAGTGAAATTGTGTGTTCCTGCACAACTTTACTCTCTGCACTCCAGAGATGCCAAACCTTTCATCTGAGATAGCCCCTTAGTTTCTTCCAGTTGTAAAAATCCAGCCTACCATCACAGCTCGTCAAATGCCTGAAAAGGACTGCACACATTCATTATGGTTGGCTTGTACATACACAAACACAAACTGCGTTGCCCATGCATGGCAGGCCCAGTGCTTCCTGGAGGTGTTATGCTTCATACTCGTGAGTGCACATTGCTTATGCGTAAGTAAATCTCTACAGTTTTACCAATTGCCCACAGGAAAGAACTGTGGGCAGAAAATTCTGCTGATGGGTCACATGTATACAAGAGAAACACCAGTGCTTTGGGGGAAAACTTTCAGATTATTGCCCAGAGTACTAGATTTGATCAGATTTTTCTCAGATTTCTCAAATAGAGGAAAGCATCAGAGAATTTTTGGGTATAATTCATAAGCAAATATAAAAAACCCTTGTATTTTACCAGCTAGGTCATCCTTTGCTCATCTTGAAATGTTTAAATATGTTCACTCTTCCTGAAATGAATACCTAATTTTTCAGCTACAAGTGGTTGCTAGATGAATGATTGGTAACTTTATAATAAAATAGCTTACAAAAATGATCGTGGTTGTTAAGAAAAAATTAAAGATAAGGTATAATCCAGCACAATAAAAAGAGGACATCTTATTTGTACATTTTTTCAGCTGAGTGTAGATCTGGAAGGATAGTTTGTTTTTATTGACCTAGTCATTATACTTAGATTTACTGGCATGTTATATATGCCTCCTGTGATATATTTACTGTCTAAATATCTTTGAAAAGGTTTAGTTGATAGGCAGTTTCCACCTGGGGAGGGAAAGAGGAGAAAGAATACCTTTCTCATTTTTCAGCATTTATGCTTGACATGCTTGCTTTTTTAAGCATGAACAGAGTCCTGGACAATGCAAAGAGGCCCATGATTCCATATGTACGTATTTACTGGAAAAAAATGTGATGACTAGAGAAACATCTGATCATAGTATAAAGAAGAGAAATAACCTGAAGGTGGTGACTGTCCTGTTGTTTTCTATTTGCAATTTATCAGGTTGTGAAAACTACCCAAATTGATTTGAGATAGCGGCCCCTAATAGATTTTCTCTATTTATAGAAAGAGCTGATTTTGTGGGTTTACAGATTTAAAATACCTGTTGTGTGTTGGATCTTCTTGACAGTTAAAATCTTTACAGCATTGATTGATGTTTAAGAATGCCTTGCTCATCCATTTTGAGTTGAAGGGTTGAAAAAGATTGTATGGAATTAAAATACTCAGCAATGTCAAGCTAATGAGTACCAGTATAATACAGAGAGCTCTTTTATTAATACCTCTGAACACTGGCAGTCTGAAGCAGCATCAGTTGAAGTAATGGGCTTAACATTCAAAGTGGATTTTTGGGCACAGACAAGATGCTAGAGCTGTCAATAGTATGAAAGATCACTGAGTGTGGCCTATATTTGTATTGCTTAACGAGGTCTGACAAGTAGTAGCAGGTTTTTTGTTTGTTTGCTTTTAATTGGATACTGCTGTATGAACTATGAGGGTGCTGGAAGGCTGTTACCACTTTTGCTGCTCAAAAAGATGAAACACTTGTGAAGATCCAGCAAAGGGAAGCTGTGGCAGTACTGTTTAGGTGGTGTCTGTGGGTAGTTAGAATAGAAGTTAAAAAAGTGTGAGGATTAAACCCGAGGTGTTTTGGACACTCTGAGAAGGAATGTATCACGTATGAAGTATTTGGCCTTTAACCAGAAAATTTTTTTCTCTTTTTCCCTTAAAGAAACAGACTTACTTTATGCAGCAAAAGTATATCGAGACGACCGTCTCCGAAAGAAAGCAGACTCCATGTCCATGGACAACTGCAAAGAACTAGAACGGCTGACCAGCCTCTATCGAGGAGAATGAACTACAATTATACACCTACATCTTTACGTATGCCGTTATCTCTCTTGTAAATTAAGAAGAGATTTAGTTTCACCATGAATGCTGGAAAAGAGGGGTGGATGTAAAACTCTACTGTGTAGCTGTTTCCAGAAACCTTATGCTGAAATATCATTTAATGGCTTCTTTACCTACTGTGAAATATAGGTAACTTTAATTGTCTAGATTTTACTTCAAAGCTTCTGTGAATTCTTTCAGCAGAGAGAATAGCTCAGAAAGGATGCTATACTTGTAGAGACTTAGTCATAGTGGTTCTCCTCTAACATATTTGCCATGTAAATATATGTGGAAAGAACACTTTGTGTATATACGAGTTAAATGACTTTCTATTTAAAATCTCAGAAATTTAGTTCCATACAACATTTTGTCTCACTGATGGAATAAATAGTATGATTACATCACTCCTCTTCAGATGTCAAGTGTGTGGAGTTGAAACAAGAATTTTTAATATTTTATCTCTAACTCTATGTAAAATCTTCTAGGTTTACCAGCTTAGAGGAACTTGGTATTTTTAAATATAATGGCATATATTCCTAAATATCTGTCGGGGTATATTGATCTGGTGTAGAGTAGCAGTTAGCTGTTGTAGTTTTTTAGCGTTTCTAAGCAATGCTGAGAAAACTAAGAACTACACTAATTTCTTTTCAAAGTAAATATTTGCAAATGCTGTACAGACCATTATACGCATTGCTTTTAGTACTCGCAACAGTTTACGGCAGCTCTACCATTTGGTATTCCAGTAGCAGTAAGTCCATACGTAAGGTTAACATGCATTCATAGCTTCCTTAACTTCCACTAGAAAGGTAGAGGAAAACGTGCAATAGTAAAAAATTAAAGCTTAAAAAAAAAAAAAAAAGGCAACCTAATTTTCTTTCCTGGGAGGCTTCCATTTTCTTACAGTTTTTTTATTTTGAGCTGAGTCTCACCACTGATTCCTCCATGGGCACCACAAGTGGAATAGGGAAATACTGCTAAGAACAAGCTATGTGCCTTTCAACACTTTTTGCCAACTATTTAAATGCTTTGCTAGTTTGCAGTATGCTCCTACGGTGAGAGCTGTATCACTTGTCCCGGGGTGGAAGAGGTAGGGTATGCATTTCTCTGGACCAGAATGTTGCTGGACTGCCTTCCTGGAAATGAGCAAACACGCTGTTCAGCTCCTACACACAATATCATGTAACTCAGTGGCCTGTACGTGGAAACTGTATGTAGCCACACCTGCTGATGCAAAGAGGTGTTTTGAAGCAGCTAAGTACAATGTACTTAAAAGCTTATCGAAAGTGGGTTGAAAATGTTTCTAGGTTCAGTAGCTGATGTTTTTACATTTTAACAGTGCTATGCAGGAGAATGTTTCTTATATTTGAGGTGGCTTGTAATAAGGGCAGTACTTTTTGTTTGAGAAAGCTGCTATCTTTCAACAATGCTATCAGTTTATGTGGAGCCAAATTCTCCTCCTAAACTGAAAGTTTAAATACTTGAATGACTTCATTGGAATTCCTTCTGATCTAGAGCAGGGTTTGACTTTGGAAACAGACTAACTGCTATTGCTCTAGGTGACCCAGAAATCATTTTGCATATATACCTTTTCTAAACTGTCCCACTGGAAGTGTCCTCTGTTGAACTGGTGTAACAGGAGAGAGACTCACTGCAGGCTTTTAACTAAGCAGCTAAACCAGCATTTAAGGTGGACATCACAGCCTGAGGCACAAAGCAGAAGTAAAAGCTGCTGAAACAAATGAAAAAAAAAGCCAAAGGGTTGCTGTACTGGACGGTCTTACTAAGATGGCACCCAAATGTTTGAAGTTTGCAATAGAAATTTATGGAGAAAATGTGATTCCCCGGATTTTGTAACTGTCCAGAATGTATTGTAATTATACTAATGAAAACAAACTATCAAAGTACATATTGGTACTCCTGTGTCTTCTTAATAGAAGAAAATTGTTCCAAAGGCCTTAACAAATACTTGGGCCTTCCCATTTACAAATGAGTCTGAGCTCACAGGTGATCTTTTTGTTAAGAGGAAAAAGGATATATAACGCTTTTGTCAAATACCCAAACTGTGAAGCCATAGTGAAGAAACGGTCTTAGCAAAGCTGCTTGTAATAATCAGATGGGTTATGTCTGCCCTGCAGTTACTTCTGCTGCAGCGGAGAAGCAGGTGAATGGACGGAGGTTGAGCTGCATGCGTTTGGTTGGATTGCTATCAGTGTCTCAGCAAACTGGAATAATGCAGTGGCTGTGTCCTGTGGCAACGCAGGCATCCTGGCAGTTTAAAAGTGAGACCTGGGCTGCTACATATCATTGGATTGTCTTTTGCAATTGCCACTTTCAAAAAGGAAACAATTAATATGTTTATCCTGGTGGAAAAACGCTACTTAGCATTTAACAGATTAAACAGTGGCACACTTGGAAATATGCAGAAGTATGCAGAAGGATGCTATTATTTCCTGCAGCATAAAGATTAACCTGCTCTAAATACGGCCTGCAAACCTCCTTTTAATATTCCAAGTGGGTGTTTCTCTCCTCGTGATTGTTACTTTTTTTTTTTTCTCAAGTCTGAAGGTTTTTCCTTCAGAAATGTCATTCCTTCAACAAAACCAGGGAAGGTAATCTGCTGGGAAGTTCAGAATGAATTTTCTTATGAGCAAGATGCTAACTGAAGAGGGTGGAGTACTTGAATCTTTCCAGATGACCTTTTCTCAGAAGGTGAAGTTCTCATTGAAATAAGGTATTGGAAAGAAAAGGGAAAATCAATTTGGGAAGGGAAAGGGGAATCAAAAAGGGAAGGGAAAATCAACTGAATTTGTTAACAGCCTGACTAGAAATCGCTCAGCTTTTCTGGCTATCTAGAATTAACTCCTTACTCTTTTTATTTAATTCTTGATTAAATATAGGTCATAATTTAAGATAGCACAAGCATGGGTTCTTGATTTCTCCTTTAAAAGAGCAAGCAGAAAAGTCCTACAAAAAGTGAAAAATCTTGGCATGACGCTTGGACTCAGCATAATGAAAAAGGGGGATGGTTTGCATCTGCTGAAATACAGCATCAGTATGTATTCTACTTACGGAGCATCCTGAGTGACAAGCAAGTTCAATGTGCACATCTGATGAACATTTCCCTACAAGTTCTATAATTGTATAGGTAAAACAAGGTTAAATCTGAATGTTTTACTTTTTTAAACAGTGTTGACTCCTTTCCAGGTTTCCAAGAAAAGGTAGACCATGATAGTCGCTAAAATGTAACAGATACATTTAAACAGGCAGCAGAGACAACTTTAAATTATATACATTTTTAATATAGTTTTGTACTGACTGCTGTAAAAGGATTAAAATGAGAGGGCAAGAATATGTTTTTTAAAGGTTGTTTGTTCCATAAATTTAATTCATCCCTTAAGCAGTTGTTATTCTTTCTTCTTGTAGATCTGCCCAAGAGAGCAGAAGGAAAATGTCATAGTAAAAGCAAGCATTTTTTTTAAAAAAAATCAGTTAATATGCAAATTCCTGAAGCTGTAACTTTAAAAGTCGTGGCTTCCCAGCTGTTGCTGGTTGCTCGAGTGCAGTCAGTTTTGCCAGCAGAAGCTTAGTGATAATTACTGGTGGTGAGTGGCAGTCAAGCCCTGGTGCTCTATCCCCCATCTACTAAGCATCCACCATAACTTTGCAAGCGCCGCTGATCTGCATGCATTGCTTTCCTCGTGCTCCTTTGTAAACCACTGCGTAGAGCCTGGAGGAAAAGTACCATGTAACGAGTGTAAAATTTTGAGCCATATTTAGCATATGACCAAGATACTTTCCTGTAATAAATACAGGAAATAATTATGTCATTATAAACCCCCCTCCCCATACTTCTCCAGAATAATTGTGACATTTCTCAGTCTGTCAGGAACTAGGTCTGTCTCTGGATTTTTAGAATTAATATTAAAATACAGTGTTCAGTTATGATGTTATCCTTCATGCAGAATATACTTTTCCCATCAGTACTGGTTTGCTCTGTGTATAGAAAGGTGGTTACTAAAACTGGAGACAAAATTCCCATTAATGTTAGCAGTACAAGAGCCATTACACAGGTGCTTTTGCATTGCTTTCAGTCATACTCAGTGTAACAGGGAAACAAGTAAAATCCATCACTGAGCACCATGCCTGCACATTTTTAAAAGCCAGATGCATTTTTAAACATTTTTAGGGAATATTTTAATAAATGCGTGGACCGAGGTTGTCCTAGAAGCTCACATGCAAAAATTTTATGGGGATCTCTTTAGGTGCATCTAGTGTGACCAAGTCCTTGTCACATGGCTGTGTCCGCATGGCTTGGATTGAGAAGAAATTCTCAATATTCAATTATATTTGCCCTTTTGGATGAGTTTTTTTTTCTGTTGATTGCAACAAAGTGGTTTATCTCTGGTTGTTTTGGGCTTTTTTAAAACTTCACCAGACCTATACATTCAGAAACATCAGCAATTTTCAGGTAAGCATCTTTTTTTTTTTTTTTTTTTTTTTTTTTTAAATTTAAACTCCAGTACTGCATCTAAGCAAATTCTTCTTCGGCAGAATTTGCAGTGCTTGGCAGGTAGCAGCTCTTTTTTAGAGCAAAAGCACTGTTATGGGCCGAGTGGGGTTGGTTCTACATCTACCACTGTGGTCCTAGGTTCTGATACAAGACTTTGAGACCGGATATACAGTTACCATCGTTACACCGTGGGCATCTACGCGATGAATCCGTTTTATTTCTTGGCCTTAGCGGTTAAATTACCAGCCTGCAGGTCCGGGGCTCGGTGGGCTGGATCCAAAGTACGGGTACGTGTATGGGAAAGGAGCATCACTGGGGCAGTGAAAAGAGGTGTCCCTACACTCGGCAGAAATGGGCGTTTCTTATTTTTTTGTTGTTCCTTTAACTTAAATTCCACGGGTTTTTTCCTCCGAGATCGTGCTGCTGTTGCCAGTGGTACCCAAACAGGGTCCAGCCGAGCCGCTCCTGGCCCCGCCCCTCCCTTGGCCCCGCCCCCAGCCAGAGCGGCGCATGCTCCTGCGGCGCCAGCGGGACCAATCCGGCGCGGGCGGGGTGGGAAAGCACTTCCGGGTAGGGCAGGGTGGTGCGCCGTCATGTGATAGCGGCTTAAAGGGGAAGCGGCGGCCGCAGGGGAGCCGTGCGGGTCGGGGCCGAGGGTGGTGCCGCGTGGACAGGTAGGGTGGGGCGGGCGGCAGGCAGGAACCCTCCGATGCGGTGGTGGTCCCGGCTCACCTGCTCTCCCTTCCCGAGGCGGGTGGGAGCGGCTTCAGCCATGGCAGCGGGGTGGGGGGAGGCGGCCGGGCCTCGGGACGGGAGCTTCCCCCGCCTGCCGCTCCCCTCCTTCGCGGCGGGGGCCGCTCGCGCTGCCCCGCGGGTGACCGGGTGCTCTCTCGTCCCGCAGGCCCGCAGAGGTGGCGGCGGCAGCGCCGGCAGGCCCCAGCCATGGCCGACGTAAGTGCAGCTCCGCGGGGCAGTGGGGCGGCGGTTGGGGCGCGGGCGGAGGCCCGGGAGGGGCCCGGGCGCTGGGCTGGGTCCGTGCGGGGCAGCGGAGGGATTGGGGCCTGGTGGGAAGGGCGGGCTGTTCCGGAGCGGGCGGCGGGGCTGTCCCGCGGGTGGTCCCCGGGGGTGTGGAGCCTCGGCCTGCTCCCGGAGGGAGATGAGTAACGCGCCCGTCTCTGCCCGCAGGACCTGAAGAGGTTTCTGTACAAGAAGCTACCGAGGTAACTGGGCCGGGGGGCCTGCTCTGCTTTGCCCTGCCCTGTCCGGTCCCGCGGCGCCGGTGCGGGCTCCGCGCTGCCCTCGCCCCGCGGGTGTGGGTGTCCGGGCGGCGGGGTGGCTTTCCGACTGCAGAGGCGGTTATCGGACCCTGCCCGGCCGCGGGGAGCCGTGGATCGCCCCCGGGATCGCTCTGGTTGCTGTGTAAATGGGCTGGAGGTACCTGAGAGGGAGAGAGTTCAACCGCAGAAGTGAAGTGCGCTCATCCTGTGGCCACGCGGAGGGGGAAAAACATTCCCCCCGAGCCGATTGCCCGATCCTTGATAATGCCCTTTTCGGTCATTGCCGGTTTCGAGCAGCACTGAACAGCTGCAGCTGGAGATAACGTGCCAGTGCAGTGAAACCCACACTCCTTGAGGGAGGAGATCCTGCAGAGGCTTTTGCTTGGCTAATGAAATCTGATGAGTATCATCAGTCCCCTTCCCCATGCAATTTTCAGTAATTTTATTTAATATTCTTCTTCTTCCTGCTCCAAGAGACCACCTGTATCAAACAGAACAAGTCCCTTTCAGCAAAATATTAAACATATTTTCCCCTTCCTTGTACATTTCTTCAGGGAAAAAAAAAGATCCTTGCTGCTAATTACTCTTCTTCACTGTTTTGCAGCGTTGAAGGTCTTCATGCTATTGTAGTCTCGGATAGAGATGGTGTGCCTGTTATCAAAGGTAACCTCAACTCCTTGCTGTGCCCCACAATGGGAATCCTGACTGAACAGCAGGGGGTGGAAAAGTGTACAGCGTAATGTTCTGTGGTGACATCCCATACCTGAATATCCAAACCCAAAGAATTAAGTTAGACTTTTACTTCCGAGTTCAATAGTTGGTTGTGTATCTATTTAAACGTATCCTTGTGTTCATGTACATGCAATGGCCTCAATAATTGTAGGCCACGGAAGTTTTCCTCAGTGAATAGAGCTGGAGTGATGTAAGGTGCTTATATCTTCAGGTCACTCACAGGCAGATCCAAAGTACTAGAGAGCTTATTAGCATTTGTTGACTTGGCTGCACTGTTCTCAGAAGCAATTGCATCCAACTCTTACACGTGTTAGAGTCACAGAGTGGTAGGGTTTGGACAGGACCTCTGAATATCTTCTAGTCCAGCCCCCTCTGCTAGAGCAGGATCCTAGAGTAGATCACACAGGAACATGTCCAGATGGGTTTGAAATGTCTCCAGAGATGGAGACTCCACAGCCTCTCTGGGCAGCCTGTTCCAGTGCTCTGTCACCCTCACAGTAGTGTTTTCTTATGTTAAGATTGAACCTCCTGTGTTCCGGTTTGTGCCCATTGCCCTTACTTAATTTTGTTTGGGTTTTGATACTGTAATTTTTGTCATATCTCTGCAGTCTTTAAGATGTTTTTATGTTGTTGGTAAACTAGCTTAAGAGTACTGATTTGAGTGCTGCAGATTTTTTTTTTTTTATGTCCCAAGGTATTTAAACACCTAGTGGAACTTGCACATCTTCACCTGTTTTCATTCAGGCTACGCTGTGTCAGTAGTCAGTTCAAAGGCTGGAATCGGTTCAAACACTGAGTGACACAAAACCAAAGTGACATCAGCACAGGCTGTGCATCGTAAAGGAAAAGATGGTTTCTTAGGCATGCTAAGGAGGATGCTGGTATAACAAGTATTAATCATGTACAGGTTATTAACTGATGTCATAGATACCATGTAAAAATAAGAATTTTCTTGTTTTGTTCCAGTTGCCAATGATAACGCTCCAGAACATGCACTGCGACCTGGCTTTCTGTCCACCTTTGCCCTTGCCACAGATCAGGGCAGTAAACTAGGACTTTCTAAAAACAAAAGTATCATCTGCTATTACAATACATACCAGGTGAGTAACCTCAGTGTGGCCTGTTCTCAGTGACCAGAGCTGTTCCTGAGCAAGGGAGAGGAATGGGTAGTAATAGGGCATTTGCAGCAGGTGCTGCTCATATGGCCTTCAGAATCTGTTACGAAGGGTTTGTGTTCTCTTTTACAAACAGTTTTTTATCATTAGTGGCACCTAAAGTTAATAAGCACATGCAGCCTCCATCATAGCTGATCTGGCTGCCAGTATGACTTTGAGGTAAGAAAGTTTTGAAATACCACTCACATGTTTTACAGACTGGTTATTTGTGTCCTGACATCCATCAGCTACTAAGTTTCTACTGCTTAAGTTCTAGTGGTCTTGAGAGCTTTTTATTATGACTGCAGTGAACTGTCCAACTGTGTAGCCTCCTTGGAAAATAAACAGGTGAATGAGTTGGTTTACACACACATAGAGTAGATTGCTTTGATTCTCATGATGCTACTACCTTATTGTTGTGCTTGAGATTCCAGTTGCCTATTGATGGGAGAGGACATACTGCTATAGACTGACTAGTATTGTAAAACAATAAACTTGCCTGCCCTCTTGTTACCTGTGGAGAGCGTGGTGTCCATAGCATGCTCCACAGGCTTTGCAGCTGAGTTGGTTTTCAGGTGGATAACACCCAGAATACGGGAAGGAGGGAAATGCCAAGCTTTCCATGTGCTGTGTCCTCTATTGTGTGAGTCCTGTTGGTGTTTTTAACCATGAATCTTAGGAAATAGAGACACTGAAAAGTCAGTTCTGTGACTTTTGCTCCTGCTTGTCCTTTAAACTGAGGCAGCTGGTTGCTTCAGAAAGAGTTTATGTGGCAGAGCTCTAACATCCAGCCTGTGTTAGCTGCTGGCTGAACACTGTTCTCTCTCCTTGCAGGTGGTGCAGTTCAATCGCTTACCTTTGGTAGTAAGTTTCATTGCTAGCAGCAATGCCAACACCGGTACGTCTTCATGTATTTTAAATGTTGCAGTATTTTTGAGGCCCAGGTGTTTAAATAATTGAAAATTACCTGAATTCAAGGTATATTAACTTTGTTCCTGCTACGAATTTTGTCAGCGAATTGTGAAGGGGAGAAGGGAAAGGTGTGACTAAAAATCCATAGATTTTAGGTGACTTTCTGAAGTTGTTACTCTGTGTCTTGGAAGGGAAGGGAGCTGCAGGGTTTGGAGAGAGGCTTGTTGGTTATGTTGTTTGATGGGATGTTGTCTTCTCTCTTTCCAGGGCTGATTGTAAGTTTAGAGAAGGAGCTCACACCCCTGTTTGAAGAACTGAGGCAGGTGGTTGAAGTTTCTTAACCTGATGGTATAGCCGGAGTGCAGCATCCCTCTGCAGCCCAGTGGACAAAAGATTCAATAATCCTCAGTCAAATAACACGTCTCAGAAGAAATACCACAGCTCCTTAGTGTACTAAGTAAGAGTAAATTGTACATAGTACTGAATCTGAAATGATCTACTAGTGTGTTGTAGGTGGATGTTACTTTAGGCCATGCTTCTTGTATTGTGCAGTACTGGAGAGACCACCAAAATAGCTCCCATGGAGTTTAGCTCAGCTGAGCCCAATGAGCAGGATGCTGTTGGCTCCAATGAGCAACCCACAGATCTCTTGCTTTACAGGGAACCGGGCACGCGGTGGGGTTTATCCTCAGGCCAGCTACCACGACGTGTTGGAAAGCAGATACAGTGTTATCAAAGATGGGGTTGACAGATCATTGTAAGAGCAAGTTTACTAGCAGCGACGTGTTGGTACAATCAATAAATATCCCAGCTTTCTTACGTGGGTGATACTTTGGCAAGGGAATGCTACTAATCTGGATGCTAGCTGCGTCCTGCTTCCACTGAGAAGAAAGCTATTTCTATGAAAGCTGTTGCTTTAAGGGTTTTCCTGATGCCCAGATAAAAGCACTTGAACAATGTCTCACTTCTTCATGGGGTTTTTGTGTAATATGGTTGTGAAGATCTCATGTCTCGTAGTCTCTGTGTGGGTTCATCACTGGTGACACTCTGATCATTTACCCTTAGGTTTTCCTAAGTAAATAAATATAAATAAAATACAGTATTTTTAAATGACAGAGCCTGGTCCGCTCGTCTATTGCACCATAGCACTCTGCAGCACATCAGCTTTTCTGTGGAGGGAACAGGTCTCTTAATTGTTTATAAATGTACAAAATCCAGTTTACAGGCTTAAAGCAAACCAGTGTGTCTCCATTGGTCGATGTGGATACCTGGTCCTGTGCCAAGGCAGCAGTTGGTGCCAACTGGTTTCCTATTGCTGGGATTCAATCCCCTGCTCTTTGCCCCTCCTCATTCCCTCCCACCTCCTTTGTGTTGACTGCAGTGTAGGCTTCCAGTGCTAAAACCGAGCACCACTGGTCTAAGGGAGAGCTCTTGGCAGGTCTTTGCTTGAGGCTGGGAAAGGGGGTGCTGCTGCCTCCTCGCTTATACCTTGCCCACCTTCAGCATCAAGCAGGATGGGGGGAAATGGTGGTGCTGGAAACGAGGGCTGGGAATAGTTAGTTCAGAAGTTCAGAGATTAAAAGTTGTCAGTCAGCCATTTTCCATTTAAACTGAGCTCCTGGCTTGAGCTTTCTGCTGCTGGTCACTAAAGAAGCAGCTGGAGACTGAGCCCCAAGGCATCTTCGTGTGTATTACTGACAAAAAGCATTTTTGTTCTAAGGCCAGCTCTTGCTGTCAGCTTCTGTTCAACACATCTGTCTGACCGCTTCCTAGGCCAGCCCAGCATCAGTTTGTGACACCATGTGCTGAACTCGCTTGTACCATTTTGTAACACAGCCCTGTTCATGTGAAAAAGGGAAGGCTGCTTTTGTGGTCACACTTCAAGCTTTGTTTCCAAGCTGTTTTCACAGAACAGCGATGCTGTTGGAGAATATTATCTCTCTGTTCCCCTTACACTGCCCCTATCTCGCACAAACTTATTGGAGCTTTTTAACGAAATGGGAAATGCCAGTTTGTTCAACTGCTTCCTTAAGGGAAAAAGGACAAAGCTTTAACAATACAGTACAGGAATACAGACCTTTGGTAGTTTTATAATGACATTTTATTCAGAAAACAGTCTGTATAAAAATATTTACAAATATTTTTAATTTCTGAGTTGAAATAAAATGCTATTCCTATGTCTGAATCTAGATTTTCTTTCTTCTTTTGGTATGTTTTTCCCTGCCCCCTCTTCAGTCTTCTCCCAGTAAAGGCATCTGTTGAACACTGACCTGCTGTGTGAGAAGCACCAAGCCCTTGCCACAGCATTTGCATAGTGGGATAGGTTTGCTACGCTGTTCGGGCAGAATTTGACTGTTATGCAGGGAGATGCCCCCCACCCCTCCAGGTGAAGCAGGATTGCTCAGGGGGTCTTGCAGCTGGGTCAGCCTTGAGGTCAGCCAAACTGACTGACTGTAACATCACTAAAGAGGCAGGTAGCTGCTGCAGGCAACGGCTTTTGTGGAGCCCTGTTGCCCATCCTTAGGGACCTGTGGCAGCTGTCACGTCGGCCAGGAACCAGCTGCCTGTTTCTGATAATTCTAGTTTGTAAACAAGTGCACTTGCATGACACTGCTCACCATTACCTACATATGCTGTTTGAAACAGCTGTTCACTTGTAGCCATCATTGCCGTAGAAATCTGAACCATACAAAATCATACCTGACCTGAACTAAGTGTTACTCATCTATATCCTTGAAAAGGGCCTTGAAATATTCTCTGGATTGTAATATAGATACTATTTACAAAAACGTAATTACTTCTGTAATTTTGATTTAGAGCCTAAATAAAAAAAATACTTAATATTTCCAGAAAGGACTGGTTTTGAAGAATGGGCTCAAGGTAACAGATGATGCTGCTAATGGTGATGGAGCCTGCAATAAATTACCAAGAGAGTGCTCCAAACAACCATTACAGTTTTAAACAGTGACTGCTTCTGTGATTAGTTAACACGTGTTTGGATTAAGTGTGCGCTACAGTCATACACCACACGTATCAAACCAGCACTCCGAGTTTGTAACCGTCTCTGCACGTGGCTCAACAGCCCGAGAGCACTCAGCTGTACGAATCTGCTGCGCGCAGAGCTGGAAGCAAGCGCCGGTGTGCAGGTGTACATGTGTGCACGTGTCCACTGTGATGGAGACATGTGAAACTGTCCTCTTGTAAGCAATGCCCTCTGCTTGGCAGAGGCAATTCCTGCCAACGGAGCAGAAGTACAGAAGGTGCAGCTAGGAATTGAGGGTGGCATTACGCTGGTCCAGTTGCTTCCGTATTTGTGACTAGAACACAAAAACCATCCATTACTGTTTGCATACACGTGGACGTGAGTACAACCAACCCAAATACTGGTATTTTTAAGAAAATAACCCTTTCAAGCCTTTACATTGTCTTCTAATTGCTTCCTTCATGACCCAATGTGGTCTGTGCCGATGCTCCGTATTGTTTACACAATGACATCCTTAAAGATGGAAGTAATTTCTTCTTCCTGATGAGTATGTGTCTTAAAAGTGTATCCTGAAAATGCTGAAGTGGGTTTGCAGGTATGTATGTTATGTGAAAACTACGTATTCCAGTCTAGCTTGCCTGGAAGCCAGAGCAAGTGCTCCCTTCTTGCAGATACTGAGAACTGCAGCACTTGGGTGCTACAACATTGGAGGTTTATGATGGCAGTACCAAGGGAACTGCTGCCTGAGGTGTAGTGCCATATAACACTGCACATCATCTTACCAGCTTCCAACGCAGTATTTTAATCCACTCGTCAGCTTCTATTCCAGTTTTTGCACACAGGTAGTATGTCCTTAGTGGGAACACTAAGCTGCAAGTAAACAATTAAAACTATTCCTTAAATTGTTAGAACAACTGGTAGTTCTTCCTAAAACTGAACCTAGCTGGCCTGCGCCAACAGTTGTTAAGACGGCGCAGGGCAGGGAGGTCATGCTCCTCTTCAGTCACCAGGTGTACAGCCAAGAACAGTTTACAGTAGTTTTCAGCTCAGGGAGATGCTGCCCCAGACCCATACAGACAAAAGACCTGCTTTGGGCGGAGATGTGGTTAATGTGGGACCTGTAGCAATATCTGAACTGGGAGCTGGACCGTACCCAAGTTCCATGGGGCTAGGTGATAACTATACATGCTTACAGAATTAGGAAAAGAAACGTGCACTACACATAGGCTTACTCTTTTCCTCCTTGTCAAGAAAAAAACCACTTTTGCCACCAGTAATTTGGCAAAGCCATGCAGGACTGACAAGAGGCTGGTTGACAGAAAGAGACTCATGAGTTAAAGGAAGATCAGGGTCGGAAGCGGCAAGGGAGCTTTCAGAAGCACCCTGTGGTTACATTTCAAACTTCCCCGGCTATTTTGACCTTCCCAGCAAGGTGGAAAAAGCACAGCAACTTACCAGAAACAATTGACTCTCTCCTGGGAATAGTCAAATTGCACAGCTGAGCATTCTGTTAAGTCAAGTGCCCGAATTGGTTCTGTGGCCTTGAAAATAAAATGGCTTTAAAATGGGAACACATGAAAACAGAAGATAAAGCTAGCTCAGTTCATCTTCAATGCACCTAGACCTTTACAGGCACACTAGTTTTTTTCCAGGCACAGGTACAATAGCTGCAACACCGTAAATCCGAACTAGCAAATGGAACATCAGTGCTAATGTGAGATGAATTCAGCTAAATGTAAAAAAACAGGACAGTCAGATCAGATCTAGACAAACAACAGAGGAGACCTCTACAACAGGAAAGTTTGAGCTAGGTGCAGGCTGCTGAGGGTGATGCATTATAATGTTACTGACAGAGTCACAAATCTGGTATCACTCAGCTAAGGTTTATAAGGGGATCGTTATAGGTCTTATCAGGTGTAGCCAGCTGCTGGAGATTTAATTAATTCCTAAGTGCTTTAAAAGGATGAAGCTGGGTAGGGAGATAGGCAGAAAGAATTAGGTTAGTGATTGCTGCAGCAGGAGTGATGAGCCTGGCTGTATCAGTGGTGTGTGTATATCTAAGTTTCTTGGGACAGGCCTAGGAGTGTTCAGGTGCAGGGGTGCAGACTGTCTCTGTGTAGCTGCAACCCACCCCCCTTAAGAGTTTTATTCTCCCTAGGTGTGAGAGTCCTCTTTTGTTTCAGCCTTGCACTGTTGAGCACCTCAGAAGAGGCAGCTGAAGTAGAACAGCTTTCTCTCTGCCCAAACACCCTTAGCTGTTCCCATGGTCCTTCATCATGTGTAGGGAGGTGTCTGAAGGCTTTCTCACCTTTCCTTATGCTTTCTCCTGGCTCAGTGTCTGTCAGTTACACACAACATTAGAAGAAAGCCACTTGTGCTCAGATGTGCTTACAAATACCATCCCAGGGCCAGCAGCCAGTTGCTCAGCTGTAGGTACCTGCAACCCCGCAGCAACAATGGGAGTGCCAGGAGACACCAGAGCTACTGCCCAGGAGGAGGCCGTGTTCCTGACAAAGACACCTTCTTGCCTGGTAAGTTATAAATGCTACTCAAATTTTTGGGAGTGCTGCCCTTTGAAATGTGATCCTGGAAACTTAAGTTGGCTTGAACTGAAATGAAAAGGCCCTGTAAATACAGAACTGCTTATGAACAGTAATGTTTGGTGAGAAAGGGCAGTTGTGCCTGCTGTTGTGCTAGAATCTGTTATATGCTTGAAACAGGGCTTGGCAGAGGTGAACAGCTGGGCTGTGTTTATGAAGGAACACGAACTGGAGGTATTGCAAGGGTGGAGAAACTCTTATTTTTACTCAGTTTAAGATAGAAACGGAACAGCAACTGCAAGGACACACTGTTTTTCCCAGATGCAGCAGGTTAATCTGTGTCAGAGTGCATGGAAGGAAGACGTTTTTAAATGAATGGTTTTGTGTGTCTACTGTGTGACCACTTGAAATAAAAGGGTGAAATCAAGGAATGCAAAATATATACTAGTATTTGCAGAAATATTTTAATAGCACTGCTGTCTGTTAGGTTGTGTGTCAAAGCCACCAATAAAGCTGTGTTATGCTGGTAGCTTAAAATCCACTGAACAAAGCAACCAAAAAATGTACTGTAAACAGCAGCTCTACCTAGTAGCTGAGACTGACAGAGCACAGTAAATGTTTTCCAGCTGTAAAACTTACTTTCTCTTGTTGAAGTCATCAGCAAAACTCACTTTATTTGAAAGGTTCAACCCCTCTGACAGTATGGAAAGCTTTAGCTCAGGAAGCTGTGATAAAGATGTGAGAAGCCAGAGGCTGCAGCTGCCTCTGTGGAGGTTTAAAGAGTAGAATTGTTGTTTGCTACTTACTGTCTGGTCTTTGAAATACTTAAGTTCATTCCTATGCAGTGTAAACCACCTTGTCTTCCAGTTCTGAAAGATCAAGAATGGATGGCAATTGTCTTGTGAGAATTTAGTGTAATACTTCCTAGGGAAGAAAAACCTTTAAAGCTGTTGGCTTGCTCTGGTTTACAGTTGTGCTTTGGTGTTGCTCAAAACACAAATTGGTCCCCTCTGCAGGGGAATGCAGGTGGAGCTATTTCAGCTCCGCATTGTTTCTAGCTTCTGTGGGTGATTGCAGAGTATAAGGAAGGAGTAGGAGCTTTCCTTACCTTGACTATTTTGCCTTGTTTTATCAAATATCCTTCTTTTGTACCAAGCTGTGAAGTAACAAGGAAAGGGATCAGGGTTAGCGGCGGAGCTCTGCTTGTTTCTCACAGCCCACTCTTTGCCTGCATTTGGAATTTGGAAGAGCAGCCTGTTCTTGGGGAAACTTCCCAAGTTAATTACTATTTGCTCTTGAAAAAATATTGCCTTTTAATTGGTTATATGTGGAAGTCAGGTTTCTTTGGAGGTTAAAGTAGAACTTGGCTATGAAGGGTTAGTTGTAAGACACATCACAAGCAGTTCTTTTATCAACTTCATTAACCTGTATTAATGTAACTCTTCTTTTTCTCAAAAAAAAAATACAGTATGTAATTAAAATACTTTCCTCTCTATTCTGAGCAAGTGTTCTTGAGAAACCATCTGTCTCACTTAGGCATGAGTTACTAGGGATTTAAAGTCTCCAATTACTGTCCAATTAAGTCAGAGATGTCAGAGCAGACATCCCAAATGGATATAAAGATATTCTCTTGTTTCTCACACCAGTAAGGAGTAGCTTTTATCATGACAGAGCTTTTCACTGTGCTCAAAACTACTAGGGCTGAAAAGGTGGAGACTTTTCTGTCGTATCAGTGTCTCTTAGGTTTAAGTCTGTGTCAGAATACAGTAAGGTATCTGCTTGCTTTAAGACAAGGTGATTCTAAAATAATAAAATCCAAGTGTGAAAATGCAAAAAACCCCCTCATTTAGAGTAATGTACCTATCAGGTATAGATTGTGTGGTGTGCTTTTTTGTTTTATGTTTGATTTATTTATTTTTTTTTTAATTCCTGTTAGTGTTACTGCTAAGATGTCATTCTGAAAGGAAGATAACTGGAGAATAAAAACCTTTCATATATTCTTTCTTCAGATGGTCAGACTCACCTAGGTCAGCTGCAGACAAGGTTTTCCCAGTGACAGCATTAAAGGTTTCAGTGGCAATTGTAAAAGGTTTTAGTTGTCAGGGGACTGTACTTATCAAGTCTGTGTTTGCTTTGCCTTGGTCAGCAAAGACTTCCTGTATTTACAAACCCATAAAGGGATGAATTACTGGTGTTATTCCATATCTCACTCCAGCAATCATACTAAACTCCGGCAAGGAGAAGTACCCCTCCCACCAAAACACAACTTACTGAGGGAGCATTTGGAACAAGATCACTTTCTGTCCTTCCCGTCTGCATTGCTGTGTGAACTCGGACAGACTCATAAATGGAAGGTTCTTCCACTTTCCGTGGGTAGGGATGCTTCAATACAATTAGGGTTCCTGGAGAGAAAAAGAACAGGAGTAAGTCATCTGGCAAGACAGTCTTAGAAAATAACTGGTAGTAGCTGCCTGTTTGTGGAATGGTTAACTTTATCTTTTTCTACAATTAAAAAAGGCGTAAGAGCTAATAACCTCCCCAAGATCTCTGTGACACTCCGTGTAAGGGGTTTTCCTTGGAAGGGGGTAGGACTCTGGCCACACTCACGTAAGCAAACAATCAGATGCTATAAATGACTCTCCCATACATATAAAACTAGACAAATATTTCTAACATGCATCACCTAAGTAGTTTAGGATTTGTGAAGGATATTTCGTACAAAAATCCACCCATGCAAACTACAGAGGGACACTTGCTGCTGGATTCACTTGTCCAGTCTCCTTTCCTCATCCCTGTATGGTGGAAATCAATTTGTTCTTACATCTCCGAAAACAAAAGTGAAAACCCTCTTCACTTCTTCTAAGCAGTAGGTAATTAAGCCCCTTCTGTAATGCGTGGTAAGTGGCAAAAAATCAAGACAGCAACAGAACAGGACTGTCAGACCACCCTCAAAGGCAGGTGTCTCCTGTCCTGCTTGAACCTTCTTCCAAGTCAGGGAGTAATAAGGTAATACAGAACAAGTTCAAATGCAGATTTCATAGTTACAGGTGAAATGCTGACCTACAGGTGACCTACACTTTCACTGCATTCATGAAGATGTTACTACAGGTGTTATTGTGCCTGTTTTACAGTTTTCATAGTTGCATGTAATGTATAGTACCTTCTTTAAACTTACTGGTGCCTGCATGGAATCACTTGATGCATTACATTCCCTTCCTGCACAGGAGGCTGGCTGGACAGGTAGGCAGGATGATAGTCCCGATATGAGGTTGTAACAGTCATCCTGGTTTTCCCAACAACCCACTGCTTGCTGCATAATCACTTAATCTGTCAGAGCTTCGGATACAAACTTCCGAACAGTAAACCCACGTTACCATTGCCTTTTACCATAGTTTTGTTGGGTTTTTTTACTGTTTTACCATAGCTCTCTCCAGTCAGTAACATTTTGAGCATAGCCATTCTTTGTTCTCCAAATAAGGTCATATTTATTGCACATTCTCTGTAAAAAGATACATTCTTAATAGTGAATCTATTACACTATTCACAGTAGTAAAGAACCTTCTTAAAATAGTAACTGCTATACCATCTAATATCAGTCTTTAAAAATAATGTCGCAGCATACCAAAAGTTGCTCCATTTGTATTTCATGCTGATACTTCAGCTTGGTAAGATGCTTCAGTTGGTAAGAACTTGGACTTGAAACCTACAGACGACTGAGTAATTTAAAAGTGAATTAAAGCTTAAAGTCTGTTTTGTAATAGGAAGGGCTACAAGGGAAAGTGGAAAAACTGTATTTGAAGTAACTGACTGAAATTTGTTTGCAGGCACAGGGGATGTATGCAAATGTGATATATTCAACTTGCAGTAGGTCAAAAGTCAAAGTCAGTTTATTTAACTGAGAACACATCCATCACCAGTCTACAGAAACTACTCTTAAGCTGTTGCACAGAATCAGAGTACCATCACCATGGATAAAAAGCCCTGCTGCAGAACTGGGAGGAAGAGTTTAGCATTTTATACAATATTTCTTTTCTAGTAAGTTGTCCATGTTTGGTGGGGTTTTTTTCCACAGAAGATATTTGTACAGAATCATCTGGTAACCGTATAAAAAGGACTAGTAAAAGCTGCACTACAGCAAGATTTTTCTTGCGTGTTTGTGTGTGATATTTACTTCTAAGGAAGAATGAAAATTAGTCACGTTGTTGGAAATGCTAGCTTCAAGTCTGGGTAATGACTTAAAGTTTTTCTGTTTTTAAAATAATTTAGGTAAAAATGATCAACACAGCAAACAGGTAATAATTCCATGTTGACCTTGTCACTTTGAATAAAGATAAAAATACAGAAATATGATAGTATATTTCTTTAACCTTGTTACTGAATAGATTCAGCTTGCCTGTTCAATAAGCTATCTCCTAGAACACAGTAGCCCCAATTTTCTTTTAATTATCTATAGTTCAGAAGGAAGTATGCACCTAACACTGCAGAAAAACAGGTGTGAGTCTATGTAGCAATTGGGAGTGGCAAATGAAGCTGCAGTAAGACGAGGTTTGTTGGGCTTGAAGCACAAGCCTGCCTCTGTCCCAGTACAAAAGAACCACTGTGTTCCATGGGCCAGTTTGCAGGGGTGCAGCCCTGTGTGCTCAAGTACTGATCAAAGAGAGTCTGGTGTGTCTCTTCAGATAGTTTGTCTCACTGGAGCTAGTTTTCTTAAATGGCAGGCAGTTGAAACCATTACCTATTCTGTCTCATAGGTCTCTGTCTTACAAAATCCTCTCCACAAGCAAGGAGAAGATATCAAATGCTGTCTTGCTTTACTCTTTCATTCCTGATCTCACAGTGTTTCTACAGAAATTTTTTTTCTCAGTATAACAAGGAATAAGAAAAACTGGTCCAACTGCTTTCTACTAATGCCCGAGTGAAAGGTCACTTGCTGCTTTTCACTGAAAGGAAGTGTGGCCAAAGAAATCAGAGTCTGTCGCTGGCCCTGCTGCATGACCCTGTGCTGCCCTGTCATTCTGCCACGCTGACACTTGGCTTAGTGTGGGCTCTGATGAGCCCCTGCACTCTTTTTGGTATAAATCAGTTACCACCCAGGAGACCTTTGACACCTGTTTCTGAAGGAACATTGCCTGAGTGCTAATTCCCTCTTCTCCATTGCTGTCCATGATAAGGTAAGGTGGAAGGTTTCCTGATGTGATATTCAAATGTTTTTTCTTATTCTGTAGCACATCCAACACAGAGGTTTTACAGAGCCAGCAGAATCTGATTAGGGACCTTTAAGGTGATGACTGAGCCCATCATTCAGCAGTGTTGATCCTGTCCACAGAGATCACATAACACCAATGCCTGGATTACTAATGTCTGTAACACATGCAGTGAAAGAATGGGGAAATACAAGTTCTATGTCATCTGAACTCTTTACAGCGTTAGGCCTGTGGGTGCATGTCTGATTTCACAGGAAAAACAGCTTACTGGCCCGAAAGATACATGTAGGAACTCTGTGTTCGAACCACTCTTAAAAGCAATTTTAAAAGATAATGCTTTGAAAGATACAGTACCATATTGAGTGTACCACTGCATTTTTCTTGGGGAAAAACAATTTTTAAAGCAACCCTTCGCTTTAATGCTTGAGTTAAAAAAGCACTGGTGTGTATTTAGTGTGTGGCATGTTACAGTTATTGCATGTGCCAACTATCATTTAACTGGTCTCTTGCATATATAATTATTATTACTCTACGACTTATTTGCATACACTTTCTACATAGGATACTGAAGCTTTTGGCACTAACTTTTACTGATACATCTTCAACTCTTACATTTGAAGCTAAACCTAAAACTGGCATTATCAATATGCACCTGTTTCTCCAGTCATTCTGGCCTGGTGGTGTTCAACTCACTTGTAAGAATCAAGCTTAATCTTTTCACTCCTAATTCAGGCAGCATGTTGGCTGCTAAAGAAGCCTGTGCTTTTCTCTCTCATTTTCTTAAAAACAAGACAAATCACTGTGGTGGCAGAGGGCATCAGCAGGCTGATCCACTGCAGACAGAAAGGGAGAAGTAATGCAGGCCATATTCCCTACAGGAAAGAGGAACATATCACTGTAGACTTCTTCCTTGGATGAAGAATAGTGGAGCTAAACAATTTCAAATCCCTTTTATATTTATTCTTATTGAGAGGGTTTCAACTTAATAGATGAACATTTTTTTCCTGACTAAACACCCTGCTTTGGTTTTGCCCTTTTTGAGAAGGTTCTGTTCCTCCCAGGACATGCAGATTTTGAAATGCTTCCTTCTCTCTCTGAGAAATCAAAAGGAGCTCATGCCCCTGGTTAGCAAAAATCCGGTAAGCTTACATGTAGTTTGTCTTCAGAGTACTTGAAAGAGTTTTTGAAGAGGAACATCTTAGATACCTGAGGTAAACACAAAAGTGAATTTCTGACGAGGAACACTTCAGTAGATCTGTTTGATAACACATCAGAAGCTCCTTTTACTTAGATCTGTGTGAAGCATGACTACAAACGTGTTCATAAAACATATGGCTCTCCTTACCTGTTTCGCTTCCAATTAAAGGTTGGTTTGCAAAATGCATGACTAGTTCCTTCAAGCTAGAAAATTCATTAAATCCAAATTTGAATGAAGTTCCTGTATGTTCAACATGGAAGTGTTTCACAGAATCTTTTCCCCTAAAGCAAAAAAGGGAAAATTGTCAAGGCATAAAGGCATTTGGCATGTACAACCCTTAAACAGCAGCTTCCACTACAGGAAGTTTGGCCCAGATCACAGGCTGACAATCACTGTCCTAGCAGTAACACTACTGCCATTACTGTCTCTCTGTAAAACTCAACACATCTGAGACTCAGATTAATTAAGAAAAATCTAATTGCCGCTTTACAGATATGAGATGATGAAAGCCTAAAAAGGCCAAGTAAGTTAAATTAACTCTTGTGGCAATCATGAAAAAGACTCACAAACAAGGTTTCCAGCCTTCTGTCTAAGCAGGACAATATTCCTTCACTTAGTAGACTTTAGTCTTGATGGTTTATCTGTATGACTTGGAATATGTCTTACTTTTCAGGTAACATTCCAATCTCTTTGAAAACATTTTCTGTTTCTCTTTCAAAAATAGTCTGCCTCCTTTTTTGCACACAAACAGGGATGTAATAACCTAACTTTAGATACCTAAGCCTTTAGAATTTGTCTGCTTTGTACTAATATGAATGGTTTCTCTGTGGTGGGCACTGTCAAACATGCACCAGAGCCCTTTGTCGGGGAAGTAATAGCATTTGTTTATGAAAGCTGATGGTATTTAGAGAAGCGTGCAAGGCTTTACTTCCTGGACAGGCAATTATTTTGAGTTCAGATGACAGTGAAGCACTTATTGCAAGTATTTCTCCTGTGAAAAAGTTACTTCTGTTAATATTACCCACATCCAAAATAGTTCCGGAGAAAACTTTGTCTCAGGAAAAATGTATGTAGCAAATATATTGAAAATATGGTGAAGAAAGGGATTTACAGGGTCTTTTCCATTGCTTATTGCCACTTTCACAGGAGATTAATTTCAAACATCTAAACAAATCTAAACAAATATTTATCTTTGAATAGCACTTGTAGTATTGTAGAACATGCCTCTGTTGACCTCTAGCATGTTTTGTGCTACAGTCAGCTAAGACACAATGCGTGCAAGCCTAGTGCAGATGCTCTACAACAGCAAGCAGCTGCCCTGACTCCACTGCAGTGACAGGGTTTTCATCTTTTCATTTAATTTCACAAGAAAAACAATGTTGCAATGACAGCAACTTCTAGCCTATTTCCTGCTCTCTTTCTGAAGTTGGCTAATTTAGCTGGGGGAGGGGATTTCAGGTAATATATGATCTCTCTTCTTACAGCTGTCAATAAAAAACCTCAAGGGATGTCTAAGCGTTGTTTCCTTTTAAAATAAACTATAATAATGACTGAAGTTTCTTGTGAGGCAGAGGCAGAAATTAAAGTGATAGGTAACATTTTAGAAAAGAAAGAAACTGACAGCTAGAATTGATAAAGTTATCCTTTCAACAAAAATGCATCAGAACAAAATTTAATTAAGTTTTAATATTAGTGAAAAAAATGGAAAGGAAAGCAATGTTAAACAAACAGTATAAAACTATTAAAACACTTTAAAATCAAAACCAGTATTTCAAAGGAGCTGTACCACCAAAAAAACTAATGAAATAGAATTTATTTTTATTAACTAACACTTTACCTTTTGTTTCCTACTAAAAAACCCAACTATTTAATTCTTTTTTTGTTATTACAGTAAGTTGTTTTCTGAGTGCCCTTTAAAACTAGCTTCAAGATGCATATTTTTAAAAAAAACAAACTGTCTGAGGTAGATTACCTCACATAATGTTCAGTTACATTTTAAAGTCAAAAAATATTAACCAGCAAGACAATGATTCATTTAAAATCCTTTTTTTTTTTTTTTTCTTTAGGGAAAGCTATTACTTATAAATGCTACTATTCTTTTTCCTAAGACTTGCACTCAATTCAGTCATTGCTACTCTGAATACCCATTTTGTAACATCGGCTTCAGATCTGCTGGGCACCCCCCGTGCTCCTTGTATAAGTGGCTGTCTACAGTGGTAATAATTGCAGCAGTGTATGTATAGGCACACTTGCTCCTGGGTCTTCTGTCAGAGATGAACGAAGCAATTCATATTTGCCTTTTATACCTCTGGGGAACAGAGTATGTGCAAATTGCACTTTCCTCAGTTTCCAAGCAACTACATTTCCAAATTATAACAGCTCCTGGTACTGAATACGCAGAAAGTCACAATTTCAAGGGCATATGCTGTGTTCCTATCTATTAGGGTTGTGAATAATTAGCATCATTATGCTGATCAAAGTGATTTTAGCTTAAAAAGTTACTGTGATTCAGCTGAGCTGTGGTCACTAATTGTTCAGAGGCTCAGTATGAGGCAGAAATGGGCTTGACAGCACTAGCTTAAAATTCCACTGTAGAGGCTTAATACATCATACAACTGAGAGAGGCTGAGAACATATTTAGGGTTGGTTACCTCCACTCAGCTGACAACGGACTACCTAATACATACATCTTTCATGTTGCCTCTTTAAAATGTTGTGGCTCTCTCCTTCTTGGGAGGTTCTTTAAATGTGATTCAGTAGTGAAGGACCTAGACCAGGCCACCTCTGCTCTGTATTGGCTATGTCCTGAACTGATGTAAATTGCTGCAATTGACTTCAAGGGCCTGACACCTGTCACTTGCAAAATATTGTTCAAATCAGTCATGCTTTACTGGCTAAGATTGAGTCTCAGCCCAGAAAGGAGGAGTAAAGCCATCCAGTCAACACTGGATCGTCCCTCAGAGATTACTGTTCCTATACAGTGATCCAGAAACTGGTGCCTGTTAACTGGTATATTTACTACTATCTTGACTGTAAAACTTTTCTACTCCCATCAGCTGTTTGTTAAACTCTTGTAACTGCTGTACAGATTTTTATTATGCAGTCTGAAAATCTACATCCAATCCATGGAATTATGTTTTTCACCAATAAGATTAATTCATAGTTTGGAAAAAGAAGAGCAATTTTCAAATCCAAAATTTTTTATTCTAACAAAACGTCATTCATCAGGATTATACCATTAAGAACATATATCAAAATAGTTCAAGCCCTAGGAAAAGATCTGCAGGTCATCTCAATGCATGAGACATGCAAACAAACAGAAGTGAAGATTTTAAAACTGCTAGCTGTGTGGCATTAAGATAAATTCACTTGTGTCCATACTCTACCTTACAGAGAGGGAGTACAAATCTTCCCTTTCATTACTCTTCCTCAAGAGATAGCTTCCATCCTGCCCGTTGGAAAGCAGCAGCGCTTCTGCTGCATGTCGGGTAAGATTATCATGGTACCACCTGGGAAGACACAAGGGGTTACAGCATCATTTGCTCAGCTCTTAACTGACAACTTCTGCTGTGTTATAGAGCCGAGCTAAAGAAAGAGGAAGGCCTGCAACTAACACTGCTACAATTTTGAGTTACCGTCCTTCTGAGGCACGCACAGGTTACACAGACCTGTGCCCCTTTCAGCAGCCTCCTTCTGACATGCTCGGGAAACTATTTTTTTATTAACTACAAAGCTGTGCACAAACAGCTGACCATTTGCTGAATCTAAAAAACCCTGCAAGTTCTACTTGCATGAGCAACAAATTACCCAGGTCTATGCTAATAAGATGAAAGCAATTTTGGGGGGTATGCAGGATCCTTTGTCTATTTTCAGAATCTGTACTTCCTGACATATCTACATGCTTTGGTACACTTCCTCTTTTGGGGCAAACAGCCAACACTTCAACTCCTCCCAAACTCTGTATTTCCCGCAACTTAGTTCATCTGCACCACTAAGATCTGCAATTTAGTACATTTGCCTAAGCTTAGAATTTCCATTTGAAGCATTAACTTTTTGGAAAAAGGAACAGAGGAAAAGACCAAAATTAACTGACAGAATTAGAAGTGAAAATTTAGGAAATCATGCTATTGTTGCTGCTCAGCCGTAAATGGTCTGAGCAATGCAGGAAAACATCTAAACACCTGCTTTGTTTAACTTCAGTTAAAACTAATTTCATTAATTTTTTAATATGAAAAATTCCACAAGGAATTCACCAGGGAAAAAATCCCGCAAAGAAGATCATGAAATATTGTTTATGGCTTCGTTTCCATCCAGAATGATTCACAATAGAAACTTTTGATTTCTTTCAACAGAATAGGATCTCATTAGAAATGATCCCAAGACCGAACACAAAGAAGAGGTGCAGCTATAAAAGGCTGGAGTGCCAATCCTGTAAGAGATGCTGTGTGCAGATATTTACAACAGTTACATACATACACCAGACCCTCTGCTGCACAAGGAGGAGGGGACACTGTACCCAGGGCCCAGCTCTTGAGGGAGCCAGCTTCTCCCCTTGTCTGTATGCAGAGTGTGCCGAGTCTCCTTCCCCTTCCTTTAAACTGTGTGTGCCTGTAGTACTGGGGTCAAAGTCTATCACCATTTCAGCCACAGACATACAGTTTGACTGAAAGCAGAAGTGCGATCACAGCACTTTGCTGCATTTGTATCATGGCAGTCTTCAAACTGAGACGAAGTGTAATTGTATACTCTTTCTCCTTATCTGTTCATTGCAAGTTGCCACTAAACTTGGCATCTTGCACAAAGTTTTAACTCTGAATTCAGATGGCTGCCTATTTGAAAGGCCAGCTGGCTGATAAATTGCTTTATGAGAGACTCCAGACTGTTAACCCCGTGGAAGACAAGATCCCTGTGAAACTCTATACAGGCAGGGTACTGCTGCTTTGGCTCTAGAACATGCTCTGTAGACCATCTACACAGTAGAATAAAATAATGAATATTTAAAGATCAAAGTGTCATCCTCTGAAACACCTGTTAGCCAAAATCTGCTTTGGGATTAACTGCCCAAGTGAGTAAGAGTCAAAGGTCATATCTATCCTGATGCGATGAAGGTTATATCAACACGCACACTTGGCCAGACCTACAGCTGTGACACTCTGTTTTGGGTGGAATTTCATAAGACTATTTCACTTCTGTGCAAAAGAAACATACATTGAGAAAAATCTGTAAATGATCATAAAGGAGGCGTATTCGGTTTGAGGTTGCTCATAAGTGTGCTGTTACCTTATTTCCAAAAAGCCTTTTACTAAGATTTTAAAACAGAAGTCACTTGATTTAAACACAACATTTTTTAAACTTTACTCTCTCTTCACACGTAAAAAGCCAGTGACTAATGACATTTTACCACTATGAAAAAAAACCCACCATAAAACCCAAACAAATGACTAAAAACCAACAACAAAACCCCACCACTTAAATGGGAAAATAATGTTGGTTTAAAGTGCAGTTTTAAATCTTTGCTGACAAGGTTGCACCGGTCTTCTTGCCTAAATATGCTGTCTCAGACAAAAATCCCTCAAATGTTACCATCTTCCTCTTGCTCAGCTTAAAAACTAGAAGTGGATGTGAGAAAATAATAGGAATATTAGTGCCAAACTGACTGTGTTATACATGGCTATTTTTTTTTTTTCTCCCCATGGTTTTTACAGATGGTTCAATCAGTAACAACTGTCAGGTTACTTGGATATTCCACTATGAAAATGGTCACTCGAAATTTGTTCCAATTGCATGAACATGGGTAACATTTAAAAATGCTGTGGAAAATCTAGCATTTGCACAGAGACCACCAGAAAAGTAAATAAATACACACCTATGCAAATAGTCTGCTCTCCCAATCAAGCCTGCCTGACAGCAAGATACTGTAAAGGGCAGTCACCTTTAGCTTAAGTTTTGGTTGTCTTCTCAGTGGTACCTGGGGGAGGAAACGGTTGATAGAAAACATAATACTGTATCTATCTTCTTGCCTTAAAACAAGAAAATAACGAAATCAAAAGGCTTTACAAACACCCATCTGTTTGAAGCCCCTAGCAAGTCCTTCAAAAAGCTGAACTGTCTTAGCTCCTTCTGTTTTGAACCATGATGCGTATCTTACGTATTGGGCTGCTTCTGAAGGTCCTTCCAAAAGTCAACTTTACTTGACCCAACTTATAGAGTCTTGTATTTACTACCAAAAAAAAAAAATCCAGAAATGTGCCCTATACTTAAGACACTAGTCAGACTGAAAATCACCATTAGTGTAGAAATTGCCTGGGTTTCCCTATTCAGATTTCTCTAAAGACACATAAGAAGAAAAACAGAAGAAAGTCCTTCCTGCTCCAGAGCCACTTCTGCTGGGTGCCCTTGGCCTCGCACACCCTCATGTCTCAAATGCATACACGCTTCTAGGAGGTTTTTCTCTTCTAATTATTTAATTTCTTGGAGGGTAACACTCCCCTGTGGAAAGCATGTAGGCTGCCTGAGCTGCAGGAGCCCAGCAGAAACACAGAAAATCTGATTAATCTCCCTCCCATCTCTGAAAGGGAACAGAAATCCACATTAGGGGGAGATGGTCCAGATGTGCTCTCTGTAGGACTTCAATATTATTCAGAACAGTTATTTGCCCTGTTTGTGTTATCTTTTGTGGTGGTAGAGATTGGCAGGTTTTGCACGTTTTTCGTATCAAAAAAATACCTTCTACCACAATAAGTTGAATTTTCTTTCACTTTGAAACTACATACTAGCCTCAAAGATGTATTCCCCTTCTTAGTTTAAAGGAGTGGAACACTGTATTGCGTGACAGAGTGAGCGGGAAAGCACCAACTTATCTCCTTTTGCTCTTTACATGCCTGTGCTCCAAAAATGACTCTTCAGAATAGTCTCACTGGTTCCCTTTTCTCTGCATGTTGGATTTCAGATCAGATCTGTCAAGGTTTTGTGTTGTTTGTTTTTTTAAAACTTTTTTCCTGATATGAAACCCTAGAAGCATTACCTATCATCTGAAGTCACAAAGGGCTCTCTGTACTTCATGTCAGTAAGTGAAGTTTTGGCAATGTGTTTAATGGCACAAGAACTGACATAGCTCTAAAAAACCTACAAAAGGGTGGGAATGCCAATACAGAAGTTATGGGTGGCATACAACCAAAATTGGTATTTATTAGACATCCTTTCAATGTGTCACGCTGAAACAGTTAATCACATACCTATGTAATGTACTTCGCTGGAATACAAGAGTGCCATTTCATAGGAAAAATAATTTAAAAATAGAAATATGAAGAAGTAACATCAGTGTACCCAGCCTTAAATTGCATGTCGTTTAATTGTAGGCTTTCACTAGTTCAGCTTCTGCTTTTCACTTCCATTTTCTCACCCTCTTCTCTCAACTGCCTTTGTTCTGATTTTCAGCCATTTCTTTTGCCCACTTTGTAGCTGTTGTAATTTTGTCCTTGTTTACATCAGAAATGTAGATGAAGGAAAAAAATTCTTACGACTATTTGCCCTGTCCCAGTCATGAGAGTTCCTCAGTTCTCTGATTTCATCATCATCTGATCTAGGCCTGTGGTCTAATTTTTCTTTTCTTGCTAAAACTAACCATGAAGTGTACTGTTCAGTCTTATAAATACCATCTGTCACAACACTGTCAAACCTGGAGGAACATCAACGCTGTGCTGCAAGGAATGACAAAGAACACTCGGACTGCAAAAGGAAAAAGGTTACAAAAACTTGTTTCCTCTTGCAGCGTTCCTTTCGCCTCCAAAAGACAGTGTCACCCAAGCCATGCTATGTTGGGATGGAAGCTGTGTTGCTAGACCAGTTTGTAATTACTTGGATGACAAGATACTCCACATTCTCATCTCTTGCGCAAATAAAGTGAACTGCAACATGGAATTCCCCAAACTCGTGTTATACAGGAGTTTCACCCTGCAGTGTGCAGGCTGTCCTTCTAGCAGTAACAGCAAGAAATGCGACTGGGAAAAGGGTTGACTTCAGAAACAGCCAGGGACACCTTCAAAGAAGAATCATGTCAATTTCCTTTTCCATTAAGCCGAAACACTTTTGTCTCTTTTGACAAACTTCAGTGCTTCCTTTTAAATATTTTGGTAGATTTAGGGAAGAAGTTAATGAATGAGGTAACACAGTTTTAGCAACATGTTCTGATGTTTATCTTCCTTTTCTTTAGGCATTAGTTCTACCTATAAACACCTTGACCATGAAGCTCACAGTAATCTGCATTTTCACTTTGAACTCTTGATTGTTTGACCATTCAAACTCTCCAAATAAATGTAAGCCACCATCTTCCCTCAGACTGAATGAAATAGCTTTTTAAAAAAAAAGCCAAACCCATCACTTTGGCTTTTTGTTGTGATGTAGAAGGTCAGAAAGTCCATCTTTACAAATACCGAGGCTCTGGAAAAAAAATCCAATCTGATAATGTAGATATATCTAGATCTTTCAGTGACTGTGATTGCCCCTGATAATAACTGGGATTTTAAAATCTTATTTCTTGATTTTTTTTTAAATTTTTTTTTGGTGACAGATGGGATACCGCTAGAGCAGGGGTAAAATAAATGAGTTTTGTGTCTATATATATATTTTTTTTTTCTCCTACCCTCATGCCTTGCTCTTACCAGCTCCAATATTCTCACTGTAATTACAGAAGCATTAAATAGAACAGTCCAGCAAATACCAGGTCCTCCAAACCTAGCAGTTAGACAGGTTTTATGCTGTACACCCATCCACATTGCTGTCAACTTTCCATTTTGATGACCAGTTGACCTGGTAAACTATGAGGATATCCTGGTACTGAATCTTCTTAACAGTAAAGAAAAATTGCTTCCCATCTCACACATCTTCAAACCCTTAACTTCTTTGATTTTTGCACAGCGAAGCAGAAGCTCTAAAATAACCTGCTTCGAATTCCCTCCCAAAGGTATGTGAATTGCAAAGCTGCTCCTCATTTCAATGACTCTTGTCTCTGTTGGTCTTTACTATGGCAATGACATATATTCCTCACTAGAATTGGGTCTCATTTGTGCTAGACACTATGTCAGGTGTAAGGGGATCTCAGCACTGTGATAGTACCAGGGACTAAATTTAGGGTAAAAAAACCTTCTGGTGGCTGAGAATTTAATGTTATGGTCTGGAGAGTGACACACCTACTTATCACAGCTGAAAAAGTATTTACATTAAGACATCTCTTGGACTATGCTACCAGAATACTGGGTGTGTGAGGACTTCTTTTTTCTCTCCAAGGAAAAAAAAAAATAAAAAGGAAACAAACTGTGGCTTTAGTACTAGCCAAAAAAAGAGGGCTTTGTTTAATGATTTGAAGGGAATCTTTGCTTGGCATGGCTTATTCACCTTTAGTGCATTTAACTCAACACATTGCCCTGAGGGAGATGCTTAGTATTTTGTGGTAGAGCGAAAAGTTTAGGTTTTCCAGTAAAGTGGAAAAAAAATAGAGAAGCTACAACTTTAAAAATGCATATTTGTATCCTTCTCATTTGTAGTCTTTTCTTCTTACTGGTATCGCATCAGGCTGCAGTCCTACAAGATCATCTATGAGGACAAACTTCTTGCCAACTAGCAAGGCTTTTGATAAGCACAGGTTACTGGCATAAATCAACTCGGGCCATACAGTCTAAATGAATAAAAGCCTGGTAACTGGAAATCATACTTCCCATAGCAGCTGCAGCTCTCCATCTCTCTCTTATTTTTTCCCTGTAGATACTTTTTTAGGATGAGTGTAATCTTACAGATATAAAAGTATATGATGGCCACTCTGGGTACCACTGCAAAGTGACTTTACTCCATTTCATGTTTGTTAGATGCTTCGGTAACAGGCATTTTATTAACAGGCTCTCTCCACTACATCTGAAACGCCTGTGTGTGCTCTAGTTTTTCTATTATTGATTTCTCCCACTCACTTGCCAGCATGCCAGCATCTTCTGCACACGGGAGCCCATCGGCCTCTCAAAGCTGCCCCAGGGACGAGGCGCTGGGCTTCTCTGAGGGGCTGCACGCCACGCACGGAGCCCTTCGGTGGGCTCATTAAAACAAACCCCAGTTTACCTTCTTTCTCGCTTTACTACCAAATTCAGCAGCAAGAACGAGCAGCTCCCACCCTGTCAGCTCCCGTCGGGCGGCCCAGCAGCACCCGGGGGCTGCCATTTCGCGCGGGGACCCCCCCGACCGCCGCTCACCCCAGCGCTTCCAGCTCCTCGTCCAGCGGGGCGGCGGGACGCGGCTCCCGGCGCTGGGTCATCGTCCCGCAGCGGCTCTCCGCCTCCGCCCCGCCGGGGGACGACGGCTGCCCGCGGCCGCCTCGGAAGGGCACGGGCGGGGCAGCCCCTCCCCGGCAGCTGCCGTCCCGCCGCGGAGTGCCCGGTCTCGGGGAGGAAGCGGTATTTAAAAAGCCAGGACGGCTTACTTACTTTCTCACAAGCGGTCATGTGAACAGCATGCTCAGTGTGGAGCTAGAGTCATTTGGAACGGGCTCGTTAAGAGCCTGATGGTCTGGGAAATCAACTTTGGAAGAGCTTTTCTAGCCTCCCAAGTGGGACAAGCTTCCCAGAGTTTCCATATGTCAATCAGGCTCTCCTGCTGCCTGAGCTTCTAATTGTGCTTTCCCTGGCTGCAAACGCTCTGCTCATCTCGGCAGCCAAACATTGAGATACAGATTTCACAAATAAGATGGGGTTTTTTAATTATCAAAAAAAAAAAAAAATTGGGGGAAAAAAAAAATCATCTTTCTGAGTTTGTCCCTTCTTCTACCACGTACTGAAATCTTGTGGTCTGATACTGGTTTTGGTAACCTGGTCCTGAAATCTACAACCTTTAGTTAAATAGATGCTTCTCATGTCTCCGCTGTTTGCTTGTATTTGCTGGACAGATTTATTATCGTTCTCCTATTCGGACAGCTGCTTGCTTCGTTTTCAGCAGTGCTGAACCCATTCCAGGTTATCTTGTTTGGGTTATTGAAAGATGCAGAAAAGCGGTTATCAAAATTTCTAGGTTACAGAGGAAAAAGCAGAGAAAGAAAAAATTAAATGAATTCCAAACAGCGAATAGCCACAACTAAATTATAGTGAATTCTAATTACATCACAAATTGTTTTAAAAGTTCAGCATTGCAGGCTCAAAGGTGGTTTCCAGCTGTTCTGTACCCCGATGAGTTTTTTGTATTAATGCACTGTGGTGGGAGAGGGCTCCCATCTGGGAGCAGATGCTTCCTCTAACTCTGCACCTGAAAGTGCCAAGTTTCCTCTTTATTTGCAGAAAAAAGCATAAAAGCAGAAACTGTACTCTTGTGCAGCACGGATCAGCCTTCCCTTTAATGAAGTTCACTTGATTTTGTTTTTTTAACATACATTAGCCACAGGACAGAAAGGCTGCAGATTGCCAGCTTGCATTTCCCAAAAGCCAGCATACTTTTGTGTCAGGGGTTTGGTCCCTTTCCCAAGCATCCTCATCACAGGACTTGGTTTCTTGTCTGGTTTGAGCACTGCACGGAGCAGACCTGTAGATAGCAGCAGTGCTCTAGTGCTTGCTGCTCAGCCTGGCATGATGCTGAGCACAAAGCACCCTTGAAAGAAACAGCAGAAGAAGGTGCTTTCTTGAAAATCAGTGGATAGTTTGGTTTTCTTCTCATCTCCTCATATCTGTCAGTCATCATAAACCAAAGTGTCATTTAATTAAAAAAAAACCAAACAACAAATTGTTGAAGTCTTGCTCATTTCTCTAAGTCTAAAGATGACCATGTTTTCACTCCTTGGTGCCTGAGGAAAACGACTGCTAAAGATGTTTTAGTGACGCAGGCAGGCATTTCTTTAATGAAGATGGAGCCTTCCTTGCTGAGACACCAAGACTGATGATAGATCTCATGGAACACGGTTGAGAGACATGGTGTAGCGGTGAATTGGCAGTGCTGGGTTAATGGTTGGACTTGATGATCTTAGAGGCCTTTTCCAACCAAGACTGTTCTATGATTCTATGATTGAATAACTGCCCCATCTCATAAAAACAAACAGAAAAGCCTAACAAAAACCAAACCAAACATCAAACCCTATTGTTTTAACTTCAGGTCATGAACAAACAGAAGGAAAACTATGGCCATCAAAATGGGGAGGGGAAGGCCAATAATGATCGATACATATGTAATTATCCTTTGTCTTCTGTGTCATACTAAGTTATTACAGAATGCTGTAATTATCAGCAGACTTGAAACTCCAATAAATGCTTTTACATTGCAACCGCCAGGTGGCACAGACTAGCAGGTGCGTTCTTTTAGGACCTGAATTTGGAGATGATGTGCTTGTGTTTGGGCAGAAATTGTTGGATTGCTAGGCGAGGTTATATCGCATGTGTCCTGCAGGTGTCAGGTCCCAGGCTCACAATGGTTCTTCCAGGTTTTCAAGTTTCTACAGAGCAATTGGTTAAAACTATTTGAAAGTTTTGTGTTTTTTTCAGAGAGGTGTGATTTTTTTACTTAAGTTTCAAGATACATTAAGGTAATAAAGGATAATTTGCCCTAGATAGCCATGAGACTAATAAAGGTGGTAAAGAGACATGATTGCTACAGAAGCGTAATTAAATAACTCCAGTTCTTGGCAGGAAAGAATTGAAACATTCATTTCTTTCTTTTTACCATTTCACCTTCTAATAACCTGAATAGGTTACAGATAGCTGTGAACCACCCAAACAAACCCTAAAGGGAATGGTTTCATCCAAATGAAACTGAATGGAATGGAAATATTACAAAGCCATTGTTAACAGTATTGGGATGAGGGCCAGGTTGGGACAGAGGTCATTGCGGGTTCAGGGCTGCAGGATGCAGCTCATCACTGCACTGAGCAGCAGCAGGTATGAGGTGGCTGAGTGATCACCTGCAGAGCACAGGTTTCCTATAAAACACAGAATTGCCAATTAATTTACTCCGTTTCAGGTAATTCCATCTGGCAATTTTGCAGGATCCAAAACATCAAATCCCTGTCACACTCAGGTATGATCCCAGCAGATACCATGAAGCCCACTAAAACAACTACAGTTTGTTTTAGTGTTCACACACAGTATGCACACTAATATAACCTTCTGGAATTAACCTGATTCTTCCGTTCTGAATGTGTCACAGATTGTCTTGGAATGTTTATTGAAAACAATGCTTTTGTTGGAAAACACTTGACATACTGGATATCAGCATAGTGATAAATTTTATTTGCAATTTTGAGGCCCCTGAGGCATGTTTATACAATGTGTTCCAAATTTCCATGGTCAAAACATGCCAGCCAGCCCTATGTTGCCTGCGTTCTATTCAGACAGGAAATACAGAACAGAGGTGAGAAAAGAGATGTGAAATTACCCAGGTTCTCAGGGAGAAGGGGCTTGAAGAGAAGTTGGGCAAAAGGAAGGTTGTTCCTCCCCTGTTTTGTCCTACAGTGTGGGCTGGGCAGTGCCTCTGTACCTGAAGATCACTGTAGTTGTGTTGCTGTGAAGGTTTATTCCCCAGGCTTGGATTAGGACCACATCTCTATCTAGGCATGGCAAGAGATGCAACAGCCATGTCCCCCCCAGGCCTTTGTAGAGTTCCCTGCCAAGTAGGATGGGTGCAGCCATGTCACTTGCGAATATGATTATGGACAGGATCCTAGATATATTTATTTAATTATTTAGCTTTTTAAGTCTCTTAATTCTGTCCTTAGTAAAAAGGCTTGCATTCCCCATACTCTTAAAGATGTGACTTTTGGGATCAATTATAGTTAGCATTTCTAACCATGTAACACTTTCTCCTCTTGTTTGTTCAGCTCTAGGAAATTCAGCTACCCCTTTAGGGGTGAGTAAAGGAGAAATTTTTCTCTGGTTTGTGAACTTAAACAGGGACATGGAAATCAGTACCATGGAAATCAGGAAGTTTCACTTGATGCTTGTTAATTTTTTTCAGTCCTTGCTTGCTGTGTGCATAACCAAGAGCTGGAGCGTGTATATTTTGAGATGATAGTGAGAGATTAAATGCATCTAGTTAGAACAGCTGTGTTACTGCACGTGGTTCAGTTTTCACAGATTTAAAAATGTGGATAAAGACATGAAGATTATGCGTTCCCAGTCTCAGTTCTACAAGGAAAACTTTCTAGGAACTTTCTCAATCCACTGTTAAATGTACGTGTGTACTTGAAGCCTTCAACATCTTTTTCAGGTCTCCTCAGATACAGCCAAAGTCTCTTTAAAACTTCCCACCTTAGAACAATGTCGTTCTCTCTAAATAGACGGTGTATGTTGCAAATGCTTTTTCTACCCAGCCAAACTCTGAGATAATCTCAAGAAATAAACCCAAGCATCTAGGAATTATCTTTAAATGAGTTTCAGTGGTTGTCAGTGGCAGCACACGTGGAGAGGCTGAGGCGAGTCGGTCTTGTTGCCAAAGCCCAGGGTGAAGGGTGCAGATGAAGCCAGTGAGCTCTACTTGTGGGCCATGTGGTGCCTTGAGCCAAGTGACCTGCCAGCGGTCAGGTCTCTGTCCAAGAGGCATCATGCCTGGCTGGCAAGTCTGTGCACTGTGATTACCCGGTAATTAAATATGAAGAGAGGAAGAGGCTCTCTGGACTCCCTTGAATCTGGGTCTGGATCTGTGCTGTAGTGATGCAGGATAGGGAGCAGTGTAAGGGTTGGAAACCTGAATATGCTCACACCTGGATTCCCACCAGGTATTCCTGCTCCCCTCCCACTTACTTGTGAAGCCAATGCATAGCTCTGTCCTGCAGCAGAGCCGAGGGTCCCATCTCCACATCTGTAATAAGTTATGACTCCCACCTGACCACAGGCTAGGGCTCAGATCACGCTTGGGATTACAGTACCTATCTGACATATTTAAACTAGTGACTATTAGGGCATAACTGAACATAGATGGTCATGTCCAATGACACATGATGGCTCTGGAGTAGCTACATACTGTGTCTTAATCCTAAAGTCTCAGAATACCGTCTCCAGTGTTGGCAGACACAAAACAGAGGGACTGGAGCCCATATACATTAAATTCAGATCATCAACATTGAACTCATGAGAAAGCATACGAAATAGGGTGTTAATTTCAAGTATTTTCCTGGAGAGTACTTTATGGCAAGAGAAAGACAAAACTGATGGAGATGTAGCATATGCTTTTAGGCTTAGGTAAAAGTATCCTAAAATACAGAATTAAACTATTTAAACTATAAAGGAGGTTAGGAAAAAAGGTGAGAATAGTTTAACTTGTCGGTTTGAGAAATGTGGTTTCTTATGCAATCTTATTACAACTAATTTACATAAGTTTGGGTTTCTCGGGTGGGGGTGGGTGGTGATTTTTTTGGGTTTTTTTGGAGGGTGGGGGTTGGTTTTTTTTTTGGTTTTGGGGTTTTGTTGGGGGTGGATTTTTTTTAGTTTTGGGGTTTTTTTGTATTTTGAGATTTGCCACTGGCTTTTTGCAGCTTCAAAGTCTAGGTTCAAATAACATATGAAATGCATGCATGCACTATGAAACTTGATAGTCCTGTCCCTTTATGCAACTATTTATGGATACAGGGACAAACTTTGAGCAACACTGAGACCTAAGTAGAAAGGAGCTAAGGAGAAAAATTATTTTACCCAAACAGAACTATGTTACATCAGTAGCTCTGAAAACCTTTGAATGTTGCATAATTTTGCATTTTATGGTGCTGTTGCTGCATAAGCAGGATACCGAGAATTTGGGTCAAAAAGAGGATGTAATTTGCTTTCTGAGGACAGTGATTGCAATTGTAGTAACTTTTCCTTGCTGGGTAAACTTGGGTTAATACACTGCTCACATCTGTGTAATAGAAACCCAGAAGGCATCTTGTAGGAATTATGGATGCCAGGCAATTTCCAGAGCCTTGTCAAAAGCTCAGTTCATTGCCAGTTGCTAATTTAAAACTACATATGCCACACGGCAGGACAATTTTTTCTAAAAAGGATAAGAACTTAACCTTAAAAAGGGTGCAGATGCTTTATAATTAATATTTTATGGACTCTAATCAGTTTAATTGGTGTTCAATGTGTTGCAAATGCCTGCTTCTTCCCTTACCAGCACATGGCATGAATGACCATTTGCAAGCCAGCAGTGGTTTCATCTTCCATTCTGTGTTCAGGCATTTCAGTGACTCTAAAAACCAATACTTTGTCACATTAACACCCAAGACCAGCCACCTATTGAGGTCTGCATTATAAATAGAGATCCTCTGCAGAAGCCTAGTCTTACCTGAGACATCCATCTGCAAGTGCTGCCAGGTGTGATCCTCACATGCCCATTGCTGGGCAGTTGCAGTGGATCTCTCTGCAACAGGAGGAGAGGTTGCACACATTGTTGTGTGCAGCATTCTCTCCCAGCTCGAAGCATTGAGAGCATGTGCTCTGTTGGTTTTGCTGAGCAAAAAGTTGTGCTTGGGTCATCTTTGGAGGACAGTGTGAGAAGAGGACAGGGCAGGGCAGGCAGACAACCACGCTGTGTTCTCCTCCAGAGCCTTTGAAACGCAACATCCTTGTTCTGCCAGGACTGTCACTTTTCTGCATTTAAACTGCAGACATTGCCTGGGCTTTTTTGCAAGGCGAGTGCCTTCAGCCAAGTAGCACAGTAGGTGGTATTAAAAAATCCCGCGTGACCGTGCCGCTTCCCCATAGCTATTTATTATACCATGGACTACAACAGCTGCGCTGGGCTTCCACGTGACATACATGTCTGGTCTGTGCCAACTTATCAGTCAGCCTGTTAAGTCCTCTTATTTATATTGCGACTTTCATAGCAGCAATCTCACCCTGCTTCACATGTTATAATTAGACCTCGAAAACCAGTTCAGATAAACATAACTCAAATGTTAAAAATCTCCAACCTGATTGACATAAACAAGTAAGATAGCCAGGGAGTTTGGTTTTGATGTGTCCTTGCCAGCATGACTTTGGTGTAGTGGGCCAGCTCTATTTTGAACAAAATACAGCTTTCATGTAGTGGTTTCACTTTGCAGCAAAAAATCTTTTCCCCCTTAGCTAAACTGAAGACAATTAGCTGTGCAAGAAAAGTCGTGGTGTATTTGTCACCATCTTTGATTACATTACCTTACAGCAGAGCAAGGTTCACTCGTGTTTATGTGTTGCAAAGTTGGTATAGCTCAGACCTTGTCAACAACGTGGATGTGCTCCAAGTATAGCTACCGATCCAATTTCATTGCAGACAGGCAAAACTAATTAAAAGACAGTTGTATCCCGCAATACGGATGACTGAAATATAAACTGTAATTGAACAAAGAGAGAATTTGCCTACAACCTGAGAATAAACCATTGAGGATTTTTCTGGTTGAAGAGGAAGACTTAAGGAAATTAGCATTTGACACTGTAAAGAAAATGGAGAAGACTCTTAGAAACATTAGAGTTATATTGTTGTTATGGCCTGGTTTGATTTCAGGAAGATAAGAATCTCCTCTTTGAACTCAGAAATTCAATTTGCATGTGTATCCAGTCAATGAGTCTGATTTCTTTCCCAGTCCTGACAGACTCTAAGATGTAATACTTGGAATTGGAATTTGGGACCTCTTGTTGGCCACCTTTATTTCTTGGCATTTCTCCAGTTTTCACATTTGGTGCATGACACAGGTTGGAGTGGGTTATATGTGGGCTGCCAGGAAATCCTAAGTTTGGGAAAAGAAGTTCATGAGGTGCTAGCTCTCAACATCATTATTTTTATGAAGGTTAAAGTGTAATGAACTTCTTCCTTGCTTCGAAAGCATTTGACAGTCCAGGAGTCTGTTTGCCAGAGGTGGAAAAGAACAAAAACCCATGGTCTGTAATCTATTGAGAAGTGTAATTATGCGCAAAGGCAAAAAAACACCCCACTTCCACCTCCAGAAAATGTTAAACTACATTTCTTGTCTATAATAACCCAGATCTTTGCACCCTTAAAAAACTCCAGAGACTGTCACTTCAGCCAGTGCTGGCCAAAGTAAATATGCTGTACCCACAGAAAGCATTTTTCTAACTGGTTTAAAAATTATATATTGCACATGTTTAAGTTACTACAAAAAGCATAAGAGCTTCATATAAGAAGGCTTCCCTGCCATGTTTCTGTAGGGACCATAGGCTCCTGCCCATGGGAATCATCCTCACAGTCCTGACAGCCAGGCACAAGTCACACACTAATATAAGCAACAAACATACACAGAAGCAGAGAGGCTCACTCCAGAGCTGCAAGGGCCCGTAGGACTTCACCACATAAATGGTGCTGTTTTACTTGAAAGACCCAGAAATGTGCCATCTGAGGGCTTCACAGGGTGTGCCAGTGTCAGGCAGAGATCTGTGAGTTTTCATGCTTGTAGCATGGTTCAAAACTGTACACAATATCACACCGAATACTGGAGATACACAGTCAGAATTCCAGATGAGCTGCGTGGTTTCCAAAGGCCAAGTAAGCTGTACCACAGCAGGGAGCAAAACCCAGGTGCTTTTACAAGCGACCTCATTGCCCTCTACAACGACCTGAAAGGAGGTTGTAGAGAGGTAGGGATCAGTCTTTTTAACCAAGTAACAACTGATGGGACAAGTAGTGGCCTCAAGTTGTGCCAATGGAGGTTTAGATTGGATATTAGGAAGAATTTATTCAGAGAGCGGGTTGTTTCACAGTGGAGTGGGCTGCCCAGGGTAGTGGTGGAGTCCCCATCCCTGGAGGGATTTAAGAGTTGTGTCAACATAGCGCTCTGGGATATGGTGTAGTTGAGGACTGTCAGTGTTAGGTTAATGGTTGGACTTGATGATCTTCAAGGTCTTTTCCAACCTGGGTGATTCTGCGATTCTGTGAATCCCTCCCTGCATCACTAATGAAAGTTTGCGAATTACTGGCTTCTGGGAAGGAAATGATATGGCACTGAAAAGTATTAATGAGACTGGAACTATTTTTAAACTGCTAAAATCAAGCTCAGTACCTTAGGAAATGCTGCCGAAATTCATAGTTGTTTTAGTGCAGGTTTAACAGTAGTCCTGAGGGTGACAGAATAAATTGAAGCTCTGTAATTGAAAAGTCCATTGAACAAAACCACTCTGAATAAAAAATGCAGAATTGATGTAAAGATCTCAGAATAGAGAAAAATGTTTATCTGCTTCAGGTAGTGAGAATTATTTTGACTTCTGTATTGGTTGCAAGTTGTGTCAGAGTGTTGCTGGCAAAGCTGCAAAGAATTTATAGCAGTTCAATCTGGATGTAACAAAAAGTATAGCCCCGAGATGCTGGACAGCATCTAATCTGTGGCATATTTTGCAAGTGATAAAAATCCATTTTAATAACAGATGCATGTTCATACTCATGTTTGTCAAAGGAGAGCTGCACATGTAGCATACCTTGGAGATGTCTCACCAGTGCACAAATAGGGATCACACTCAGCATCTCCAGAAAAAAACCTGTGGAGTCAGATGCGGGGGCAGAGGTGGGGGCAGTTTAGTTGATGCCAAGAAGGAAAATGTCACTTTGATTCTTTGTCTGCTATCATGGTTACAAGAAATAAGCTAGGCAGCAGCAGCCTCTGTTAGCACTTTGAAAAACAAACTTCTGCTTGGGTGGGATTCAAGGCAAAAACAGTTTTTGAGGGTTATAAGAGATAGGTTCTGCTCACATTTTTGTGTTGCTTTGCTCTGTGGGGAGTAGGCTTGACTGGCTGCTCTGTGCTAGTAGCACATAGTTAAGTACTAAAAGTTTCCTTTAGAATTTAAAGTATAGAGAATGTCAACTGTCCTATTGGCAAATTAAACAGCCTGATACTGTATTTTTCTGTCCTGCTCTTAAATTCCAATTTTTTTTAACATTAGAAGTGTATATAAACACAATACTTTGAAGCAGAGCTCTCTCAGGGATGTCCAAGCACAAACACATATGCTGCTGGTGAGTAAGAGCAGCAGGGCAGGAAAGAGGAAATCTTATCCAGTAGGAGGTGGCACATTCCTGTTATGGTGAGTACTGTCAGGTCCTTCAAACCAGTATAGAGCAGATCCTTATCTACAGGAGTGTAGACAAAGAAAACTTCAAGGAAAATAAAAGCTGCATCAGATATCTTGTACTTGCAGTGTATTATTGAGCATGCATTGCAGTCAAACCAAGGCAAAGCAAGCTGGTGCTGTGGCAACTGACTCACTTAAAGAAGTGGGCTAAGAAGGTTGCTGTCAGAGAGCTCTTCCCAAAAGCTCTCCCCCTGTTTGCACACTTAGAAGCAAGGGCCTCACATAAAGCTGGTCTTGATTTTGCCTACTGTGGTGAACTTCTACGCAAGAACCTGGAGTGCTAAATTAGCAGGGAGAGAGGGTCCTTAGCCAGACTGCTAAGTGAATCAAGCCAGGAGGCACAGCTTAAAAAATACTGTTCACAAGAAGTAGCGTCCATATGCCCTAAATGAGTGGCCATGCAAAGAGATGAGTAGTAATTATAGCACTTTCCAGCACTACCCAAGTTGAATGTTTATTTTATAAGAGCAGGAATAGCCCAAATTAGTCAAATGGTAATAATTCTGTAACCATAGACAAGTTTTGCACTGTAAATGCAGTCCCATGCACTCCTCAATTTCCACTGCTGCAGGTGAAAATCTGATCTCACCTTCCCAGATCTGATCTTACCCTTGAGAACAGTTCACTCCAGCCTTTCCAGCCATGCGAGGGGCTCTGAATATGTGGTGGAAAGTAGTTGCCGAGTGTTTAATCTGTGTGCTGGGGTGCTGCTGAGAAGGCCAGCTCCCTGCAGAGCAGTGGTGTCAGAAAAGAAACTGTTCTTGTGGGAATTGCAGCAAGTAGGTAGGCTACTGTGTCTGTCACATGTCTTCAGAAACAATACGCTACTCGCAGTGGAAAAAGTAGAACCATGTAACAAAGTGCCCTTCTTTCTCTAGCAAGGAGGGATATTCAAGCATTGCTAAGCCAGATGGGAAGAAGCTCCCCTAAACCAGCTACGTGCCTGCAGAACCCTGTTGCAAATCCCCTGTTTGTATAAGGGATTCTTCCCTGCTTATATTTTATTTCAAAGGATTCATTTGGGAAAAGAGAATTGTAATTTATTTATAGAGAAGAAAGAAGTCAACACGCAAAGCTCATGTTTCAAATTCTTACTGATCTCAGTACTGAAAGGTCCTACTCAGCTGAAAACACTTGCCTTTAATGTATGTTCGGCATAAACAGAATATGTCACTGAGAGATGCACACCCAGGAGTTTTTCTTAAACAGTCATTTCCATTTCCCTCACATTTAAATAGGGATATGTTTTGAGCTGCTGGCTTAAAAGCCCTGTGGCTGGATTTTTGGGTGAGTGTATGAACCCCTCCCCTACTTCTGTCACAGCCACAGGCCTGCTGGGGCAAAGCAGTTTCCCTTTGCATGGCATTTCCCCATCTGTAAGACAGGGATGGTAACTCCAACCTCATCTGCTGAGTGCTGCAGACTGGCTAGCATGAGCCAAACCATCACTTTAGAAGAAATAATTATGTAACAATGCAAAATGCTGTGATCAGATACTCAAATGGAGAATCTTGTGAGCTCAAGCAAAGGTTGAGAAACAGGCTGCAAAAGGGAAAAAAAAAAAAAAAAGAAAAATCAGTTCTTTTAACCTCTCCAACCTCTGTTTCATGGCAACCTGCTGCTGAGGACAGCTGAAGGAGATGCACTGAATCAGCACATCTCTCAGCTGCTTTGGCCACTTGCCCTCCTCGCCCACTCCTTGGGCTTCCCTGGCTATCACTCAGTCTGTATTTATACCACTCTCCCCAGATACTGCAGTGGTCGCTGTGGTATAAATACTGTTAGACAGCTATACATCACTCTTGTCACTGCTAGGTCTGAGTATGGTACAAATACAATTTAGCAATGCATCTGTGTGGTAAAAGGGAGGACTTGGGGCTGCTTTCCAACACCATGACTTCTTCCATCACTAAATTTCAGCCTTGGGACATTGTGACTGCATACAGGTTGATGGAAGTTGAGATAAACTTGGGGCAAACATCTTTTCTTAATGACAGCATCATTTTGAGCCATGCCACGGTAGACGTGAACTGTAAGGCTTCCTGCTCCTATAGCATCTTTGCATTGCCAGAGAGCCCAGGGCTTCACAGGCCTGATAACAGCTGTCTTGTGTTCGGGCCAAAGCCATCTCCACTCCATGTGGTGCAGAGTGCAGGCTTGAGGCAGTTGTGCTTCATCCACCTCTGCTTCTGCAAGCACATGCCTGGGGTTGCATAGGGAAACCAGTTGCAGTCAGCCCAGGAGGAAGGTCATGGGCTGCTGGAGCGGTGATGGTCAGGGACAGGGTGGGGGGCTTAAGCAAGATACAAGATACAAGACCCTGCTTTTAGCCACATGGACACTGGTTTTCATACTTGGCATGTTCAGGGTATGGAGAGATTAGTAGCATAGGGAAATTTAAACAAGTAAGGTGCATGGTGCATGTGTGCTGAGCTTCTCATCTTACTTTGTTTCGTTCTCTAGGAAAAAAAAGGCGCATCTTTTTCCATTATGATATATGTGTGGGACTTGGAATAGCTTTTCTGAAATGCTCAGACTCCTTTAGGAGTTTCTACATAGGAAAACATGTGTAGAACTTAGAGTTAGAGAAGAAGAAATAGTACACGTTTCTGCTTTAAATCTCCAGGAGTGTCTCAGAGGGAGGTGAATATAAAACTCTGTGGGGGTTTTTTGGATAAAAGTTTCAACAGCAGAGCTGTCAAACACAAGAATTCAGGAGGCTAGTTTTACTTTTGTCAGCTAAAAGTCTGACACGTTCCCCTGCAACATCACTAAATTTGTTTGGTTGTTTCTGTTCATTTAGTTGAGCAACTACACAGTGTAAGAAAGGAATAGAGGTTGTTTTTAGTGAAGCTAATTATTTGTTGGAAAAGCTAAAATTTCTTCTGGTCCTTCAGTTATGAAGCTAAATCCAAAATCTCAGGAGTCAGTCATCCATTTGTTTTTGCACTGTGCAGGCAAGTTGGAGAATGGTATTTTAATTTCTGCTCTCTGAGCTCCTTTTTGGGGGAGGTTAATGAGAGGCAAATATTTTATGCACAAATGAACGTACTTACTGCTTTGTAAGTAATCCTGAATATAATTTGAATGTAGTTATATGGAATAACAATAATGTAAGTCTAAAAGGAGTGGACAGAGAGTAGAATGACAGTTTGTAATTTCTGTGGAGGGGATGAAAAAGTCCTGAAACACTTCCAGGCAATACCTAAAGGCTCATCTACTAAGCGATTGCTCTGAACCCCCTCCCTTCCACTTGGGATAGCCTTGCGACTGTCCAGATGAGCCATGACGGTAGCCTGTCACCTAAATTTAAAGACCAGATTTAACTTTCTACAGCTGGGATGAGCACATGATAATCTGAAGCCAGAGGAGTGGAGAAATGGAATTGTCCTTCTTGGCAGGGCTTTGTCCGACAGCTATAGAGTTGCCCAGTTTTTTCCATCACCTAGTCTCAATTTTTTTTTGTTATATTTTTTAATGAGGAAACACAGATGGGATTTCAGCTAGCAGTTGCATTCTCTGTGCAGTTGTCATATCATAGCAACCTTGCCACAACCCAGCGTCTTGTGAGCAGGAAGAGAAAATAAAGGATGCATAGTGCAGACCGAACATATGTAATGTGGCCAATGCTGTTCTTGACTTTGCATCCAGACCTCTGAGCTGCCTTGCTTCAGGCTGTGGGAGGTAAGCGGAAAGAATGAGAGGTCTAGAGGGTCACATCCATGTCTTGGGGATTAGCCAGGAACTTCTGGTTTGCCTTTTTAATGAGGGGTGAGCAGTTGCACCCCTACCTTCTCCCTGAAGGCAGGATAAAGCATAACTTTCACGTCAGGCCACTGTAAGTCATTCATCAAAAATGGTGAAAGCAACAGGTTTGCTGAGGAGGGGGAAATGCATTACTCTCTTGCTCCTGCACAAAATTTTTCTTAGAAGAAACTACCTGACAGGCATTTCAAGAGGGTGCCCAGGAAAGAGCAGCGACGGAGTGCCAGCATGGGATTCTCCACATTGCTTCCCACTGGTCAGCAGGGCTCGCAGGAGCCTCTCTCTTTCCCTTGCTCCCCGGTGAAGGTTGCACGAGTTGGCATCTGCAAAGAGAGCCCAGGAGATTTTCCTCCCACAGCCCTGCCTAGTCAAGTTGGCTGAAGGGGTGCATGTTTGGGGAGAAAGAGCAGGAGGAACTGGAATCAAAAAAGACCTTTCAGCTCAGTCTGTTTTACAGTATAATACATCTTTTGATTTTAAAAAAAAAAAGGTGGTAATATGTTTACCTCTTCTAGCTTCTAATTTGAGCTTTAAAAATCAATCTTTTCCCCTAGCTGAAAAACACAGAGACATTTTTTTCACATTGAAATACTTTCTTCCAAATGTCTTCCCACTGGTTCTGTTGCTGGCCCTGCAGACTCACACTTCATCAAGACCCTGTAAGCATCTGCAGCTTTGTTGGCTTGCAGGTAGTGCCACTGCCTTGAAAATCAACCATGTTTTGATCTGTTAGCAGGGTCTGGGCCTTTTGAAACCTTTTAGACTGGATATTAGGAAGAATTTCTTCACAGACCGGGTTGTTTCACATTGGAATGGGCTGCCCAGGGCAGTGATGGAGTCCCCATCCCTGGAGGGATTTAGGAGTCAGGTTGACATAGCACTCAGGGATATGGTATAGTTGAGGACTGTCAGTGTTAGGCTGATGGTTGGACTTGATGATCTTCAAGGTCTTTTCCAATCTAGATGATTCTGTGAATCTGTGAAAGTACTGAAGAAGGAATGATAGAAGAAAGAAAAAACCTAGGGTGGAGAGGTGAGAGGAGGATAGCAAAAAAAAAAGAAAAAAAAGCCCAAAGCCTAGCTGTAGTCCTAGCAAGTACTTTATGTGGACTATATTTAAATAGCATTCAGTATCTGTGGGTCATGGTATAAACAGCTGCTCCTCCTCAAGACTAATGTCATTGAGGGGAAAAACAAATGGGAATGTGTAAACATGTGGCAATCTGAGGGTTCCTAATGCAAGCTGTATGTTAAGAATATCAGACGGATTGCTTCTGGTTTTGAGTAGGAATTAGTATTACCATTTTGAGAATGGCCATATATATTTTCATTAGAATGAGAATAAAAACCTTAGGCTTAATTAAAATGATATAGTTCTTTAATCTTAACAGTAAACATCTCTGGAGCAGTACACAATCTGCAGTAGAGAAACTGGGCCTCCACTGCAAATTCATGGCTTACAAAATTATGTGGTGTAGCAAAGAAGTCCCCATGTGGATGTGAACACATACATGTATCCAAGAGAAGGAAAACACCAGTAGGCAGGGGCTATGAGAAGCTCTTTGAGGTAGGTATAGGAATACTGGTCTGCCTGCAAGCTGCTGCCTGAGTGCTGGGCAGGTAGTAAGCTGGTGAATATTTGGAACATGAGAATTTCCTGATTTTACAGTTTACGTTTTCAAAATGGACTGTGCCTTGGAAAACACAGGGACTACACAAAGCTTCATTGCTTGCACAGTTGAGAAGCAGGAAAAGGGATTGTGTTAGCTTAACATGACGTGAAAATGGTACCCATCATTCTCCATGTCATGCTGCAGAAAGGCTGATCTAGGAGGAACGGTCACTTCTAACAGGTGGAAGCAACCCTCTTGCTTTTCTCAAGAGTTGAAGTATGAATGCCTTATCTCTGTTGTTTTGTGGGCTGCAGCAAAAGTGTGAAGGATTTCAGAAACTTGAGCGGGCCAGAGGTACTCAGGCTCTATCAGAAGCATGGTCTGGAGGTGACTGACAGCCATGGTGTGGGGAGGCAGAGGGTGAACACAAGAGGTATATCATAGCAGGGGGCAATGCAAGCTAGTGAAACCCTACTCAGTGCTTGTTACCCCAAGCATCTACCTGTGCTGGAGAATTTCATGGCAGGTGGGTCTGACGATGCACAAGCAGCACCTCAGCTGAGGTCCTTCCCTGCAAGGAGAGAACGAGGCCCAGCATTTGGAGGAACTGTCTGTCTCTGCAGGTCATTTCCACCCAATAGCTGCCAGGTCTGTGCGTCCATCCTCCCAGATGCCACCGCCACTGAACTCCCCAAGGATGGGGCTCATGATATTTAGAGCAGCATATCACCTTTCCTTAGAGCTCAGTCTGGCGAGGCACAGGAGGTGATCTAGCAGAGGAATTTCAGCCTCCAAGGCCTGTCTGCCCTGTGGGGGTATTTCTGTTTGGATGAACTGACGTACAGAAGGGTAATATTAGGCGTTGGCATATAAGTGTACACGTTAAAACATCATAGGAAAATTGAGGTCAGAAGGGGCCTCTGGTCATCATCTAGTCCAACCTCCATCCATAAGGCTGTTGCCCACTGTCTGTGCAGCTATCAAGGGCTCTTGTGTGAGGTTTTCAAAACAGTTTTTGTCAGTGCAGTAATTGCGTCATAATTGTCTCATTATGTAGCCGTAACAGGCAAGGGTGATGATAAAAATTGGGAGGAATGAGAAGACAAAATGACATCAGAGCTCTTAACTCTTAATTCCCAGCAACTTTTCAGTTAAACCAGAACTTTGAATCCCTAATGTTATCCACTGATATGTGCAGGTTTGCATCTAATCTTTTGGTTAAGCATTTGAAATAAGTTATGTATTCAAAATTACTTATGTAGTCAGAAATCTTTCAGCCTTAATGAGTTAAACAGTGCTTGTTCACACTGGATTTGGAGACCTAGTTTTTCAAAGAGTGAAGAGGATGTGGAAAAATGCTAATTTTTGGTGAGAATATTGAAAGCTTAATTGCACAACTTCATATTGTGAATAATATGATTATTTTTGGAAAGAACTGAGGGTCAAACAGCCTTTTAAGACAGGAAATGTGAGACAACGGATAATCAGTACTGTCTATAGCATATGACAGAAGAAGAAAAACTGAAAAAGGATGAATTTAGATTAGACATTAGGGAGAAATTCTTTACTGTGAGGGTGGTGAGACACTGGCACAGGTTGCCCAGGGAAGCTATGGATGCCCCTTCCCTGGCAGTGTTTAAGGCCAGGTTGGATGGGGCTTTGAGCAACCTGGTCTAGTGGGAGGTGTCCCTGCCATGGCAGGGGGTTGGAACTAGATGATCTTTAAGGTCCCTTCCAACCCAAACCATTCCATGATTCTATGATGATTAAGAACAATAAATTATTATTATGAAGTCTCATAGTAACTTCTTTCTTTTGACATAACCCTTCTCTGTTTGTATACACGTATATTCACACATCGTTTTCTAAGACTCATGTGTTTGCTGTGTAGTACAAGCTTTGTTGCTGATATAGGAAATGTTTGGGAGGTTTTTATGATTCAGGGAATCATGGAATATTCAGAGTTGGAAGGGACCTCCAGAGATCATCTAGTCCAACTCCCCTGCTTAAAAGCAGGATCCTCTAGAGCACATCACTCAGGACTGCATCCAGGCGAGTCTTGAAAATCTTCAGAGAAGGAGACTCCACAACCTCTCTGCACAGCCTGTTCCAGTGCTCTGTCACCCTCACTGAAAAAAAGTTCTTCCTCATATTTAAATGGAACCTCCTATGTTCCAGCTTGTGCCCGTTACCCCTAGTCCTGTCACTGGGAACCACTGAAAAGAGTCTGGCTCTATCCTCCCTCAGCCCACCCTTTAGGTATTTATAAACATCAATTATATCACCCCTCAGTCTTCTCCTCTCCAGGAGTCCCAGCTCTCTCAGCCTTTCCTCATACTCCATTGTCCATCATGAATCTTATTAATATGCCTGGGATGCTGATACCTGAAGGAGCATGTGGTCTTTGAGTGTAGAGCAGCAGGGTCATGCGGGATCCAAGGTAAATAATGTCACACAGTTAAATGCAAATGTTAGTGCAATGAGGAGCTGGGCCCTGGCAGCTAGAGCAGAAGAGGGCTCAGCACAGTGCAGCACTGAAAGCAGATTGAAAGGAAAAAAAAAAAAAAAAAAGCTTCAGAAAATAGCCTGAGCCACAATTCAGATGAGCCCAGTGCAGACCTTTGTGCCCCTCCGTGGCTAATCCACTACAGAGGTTAACGAGAGCTGCCTGCTTGCCTGCTGTGCGACTACCCAGAACTGCCACAGCAGGATCGAGCATCCGTCCATGTAAATCCCTAATACAGACTCTGTATTATATGCTGCGATAGCCCTGAGGCCAGCACACCAATCCCCTTCCCTTCTGCACAGTGCTATTCACCGAACAGGAGAAATGTTAAGAGAAAATAATAATAATCACACTCTAACAGGGAGCACAAAGTACTCCCCAGGGAGCCGAGAGTGTGGGATAGAAATGTGCTGAGGAGGAAAGGGCTACAGCCCTGCTCCCCCTTATTCTCTCATCCCTGCCCAACACCTCTGTCCCAGTGAGTGTTTTGCTTCCTGAGAAATCAGGTAGTTTGAGATGTAACTTAAAGTGTGGGTACCTAATAGCACATCATAGCTCACCATGTGGCAAGGCAAAACGTAGTCTCAGATTTCGATAGCTAGCCATTTAAAAAAGCACTGTAGTAAGCTCTGTGATGGTAGCAGGTAGCTCTGATTTGTGTGTGACATAACCGGTGTGGTTTCTTCCCAGAGGGATATCTGGATCTAAAAATAAACGTGTCACAGTTTGTGTTTTTGGCAAGGTGGCACAAATACTTTTCAAATTACTCTGTTCACTAGAAAACAATTGTGCTTCGCTCTCTGATGAGCACCGGCACCTGCTACCCTCTGAAGTTTATTTGCAGCGTGAATCGTCAGTGGGGCCTTGAAGTGCCATCAGTCCATGTTAGGCTCTGGAGACCTGGAATGCACAAAGATCTGGCCTTTTATGGACTCCACCTGGAAGCCCATCTTCTGCTGCATCTGAATCTTTGTTTTGTTCCTCACCCTATGTTCCTCCCATGGGAAGGGAATGTAATCTGCGTATCCAAACAACAGGGTGCATGTTGCTGTGGTTGCAGTTTCTCTTCACTCAAGGGCAGTGGGTGCTTCAGATGGCTCTGCCCACCTAGGTGCTGAGGACCTAGCTTTCCAGCTTGCCATCTTGCCATGCAGAATCACAGAATCATCTAGGTTGGAAAAGATCTTGAAGATCATTGAGTCCAACCATCAACCTAACACTGACAGTCCTCAACTATACCATATCCCTGAGTGCTATGTCAACAGAAGCCAAGCACCAAGCAATCTTTGCCACCGTGTGGTCTGTAAAGGAAGTGAATGAAACACGAACACGTCCATGATCTAAAAGGATATTTCTGTGCGAAGACATATAAGCTTTTCTCATCAAAAATGTGGCAAAAGCTGAGCTGTCCTGTTACTTTCAGAGGACTTGTGTGTGTTACATTACTCCCCAAACTGCTGGTGACTTTGCAGCCATGATCTGGTCTTTAATTCTTTCTGCATGCATTTCACTGTCTTCAAAAATTATTTACAACATAGAGCAATAAGGATCATAAATGTTTCTGCAGCTCTGAGGCAGAGACGTAATTCTTCTAAGTGCCCTTGGATGTGAACAACGCTGTATGGTAGACACTAAATGTTAGTATAGTAGCATTTGCTCAGCTAGGCTGGCCTGTTGATTAACAAGGGGCAAGTTAAGAAATATACTGGTACTATGAGTTCCTGAAGAAAGGGAGTGGAAGACAAGTTGTGATGCAGCATGGTTTCCCAGGCTCTAGGGAGAAAAGACGCATAAACTCCATGTGTTTGTGTGCCTCTCTGTGGCTGTTTGCATTGGCAGTGAATTCCAGGTTTCCTATGAGTGAAGAGCACACATGCAAGGGAGCAGGGTGTTGAGATACTAAAGTTAACATCAGATAAAGTAGCTCTGGGGTCAGAAGCAATATAGCCACCGTACTGTAGCACCATGCTGAAGGTAGCTGCCTCGGCTGAGATGCATGCAGTTACAGTCCGATATGGTCCTTGCTTCTGGGGTCTGTGCTGCTGTACAGCAAAGTTGTGAGGTGTAGGTGTCTGTAAGGATCGAGGGGGTCTCGTGCTGCACTGCCTTACACAGATTGGGCATGTTCTGGGTGTTCTTGTGTACCTCTCATTATGCACGCTGCTCGTGTGGCCAAAGCCAGAGCCTCTCAAATATAGCTCCCTGAGAGCCATGCATGCACCCTGTGCTCCTGTGCTGAGACAAGACAGCTGCAACTTGTCTCTCTTCCCCTTTGCCACCTATGGCAGTGAGGCACGGCTGGCAAGGGTTTAGCTCTCCTTAAAATTCCCAAATGTCTTCTGCGTTGAATGAATGTGACCCATCTAGACCTCGATTAGATGTCTACCACCCCCTATCCTCTTGTGTGTGGCATTTCAATATGATTGACTTAAACCTTGAGGGCTTCGAATCTGCTCTTCCTGACATGGATTAGTGCTGCTAAAATATGGGCACAACAGATGTCTCTTCTGCCTCACAGGTGCCAATCTGCCCCTTAGGTGCCCCTGAGCACATCCCCCTAGTTGCCATTTAGCAAGGGACTCTGCAAGGTCCATGAAGACACTGACCCCATCTCAGAGAACTGCTAAAATGAGCATTAGCTCGTTTAAAATGTGGTTACAGCATGCAGTATTGCAGGAACTTGCCAGGATTTTAGTTTGGTGCTTTTAGTTTGGCAGTAAAACTCTTCTCAAATCCCACTCCTGACCTGGTTTCTAGGGGGTGTTTCAAATTAAACCTTGAAATTCTGAAATCAGGTATCTTGTTCTAGGCTGCCTGTAAGTGCAGGAGGTGAATTTTATCAGGATGCTGGTGAAGTTAGCTGCTTCTAGCTCAGGGCTCTGTGAATGTCTAGTGAAGGTCAGAATATTCTCCCTGCTGGTTATCCATGCTGCTCGTCAGATGTAATGAGAGATTAGCAAAAGCATGGACTCTGTTCTGCTCCACGTGCTAAACTGAGAGCAGGGAGTGTACCAGATATTTCCTCCCACCTGGCAGCTCTGAGAGCGCTCTCTACGGAGAGCTCACTTTCCATACGGAAAGGTCACATGAACTTCACACTTAGCAGATCTTCTTAGCCAAGTTTTTACATCCTTCCTGATGACTCTACCGCATGGCTAGCTTGAGCTCTTCATCCTTCATTAGCAGTGATAATGATGTTCATTTTCACTCTTTGCTCGCAGTCGCTGTGAAAAAGCCTTGACCCCGTAGATGCTTGATGACTGCTCAGCCTGCACTACTTACACTTTTGTGCAAACATGGTGCATATACTTATCCTGTGGATTAGAGCAGTCTGAAACAACTTACTGCTAAGACAGTTCACCCTGAAAATTAGGTGAGTGTCTTTAGCACTTCTAGGCACTAAACAGGACTGAGTAAAAGAAACCCAACTTCAAAGATAAAACCAATAATGATGCTTTTATACTGACCTAGCTGAAACTTGCCTTGGGAATATTCTGCAGTCAGACTCTCACCAAAATGTGTCTTATGTTGATTGTACTTACTGTACATTTTAGCAAAACCCCGCAGCTGCATTGAAGCTTTGCCATGACAGTGGTAGAATTGGTGTTGTGTTCTGGTATGTGGGTTATTTTTCAGTGTCAGCTCTTATTAAAAAATTACCTGTGATTTAATAGTAGAATCTGAGAGTGATCAATGGAGGTTCCAAACCAGTAAATCTATTGACTCTGTTTTAAAAAATCTGATTAATTTTGTTTTTTTAAATGTTTGGGATTGGCAATATCGTTAATTTTTAATCTAGCGCCAGGGATTTAACATGTACCTTGTCTGAGGTGTTGCTGTGAATTATTGACAGCATCACAACCTTTGGCTTGCTTTATCCACACTTCCATGTTTTTAATCTATATTGAACAAAGATGGAAGCAGCCCACAACAGTTGAACTAGAACAGCAATAAATCTAACGACCAGTGGATTCTCTAGAAAATCTCAACAATTCAGGGCTTTTATTTTTGAGTTTCTGCATTATAGTTTTTTCTAATGCTTCAACTTCTCTAATGGAAATTTTTGCAAGTAACTATTGAAGTACATGGCTGTTCTGAAAACATCTGTTGATCTTTATACAGTGCCTCTATAAATAGCCAGTGCATCCTCGTCTTAACACTTGTGTCAGCATTAAAGTGACCAGGAAAAAAAAAAAAAGGGGGGGGTGGGGGGTGGTCTATGGAAGATACCAGGTTCTCAGGGCAAAAAAATTTCTGATGTCTCACTTCACCTTCATATCTTCTACTGAGACGTATTTTAGTCCTGTTCAGCTGACAAGGGGTGATGGTATGGTACACTGCACTTAAAATTAAGCTGAGGAGAGCTGTTAAAATGCTGCCCAATCAATACAAATCCAGCCTGGTACGTAGCCATGCTCTTTTGTCTAGAATCTTGAAATCCTCTTCCGCTTTAGGGAGGTCAGATAATGTCCAGCTAGGAGGCAATCTCTATCTCATGCCTGGTGAAAACGCTGGAGCAGCACTGTAGGTTGTTCAGCATGTGGAGTGAGCCTTTGGTTCTGCTTTCATGCTGGTGTAAATCTGGAGATATGCTCTAAAGTCAACAGGCCAGCTGCTCCTCTGGCCAAAATGGGATGTTTCACTTTTTACTGATGTCAGGGGCACCCGATCAATGGGAAGTGCCCAGACATGAGCCCAGGACCTAGTTTTATTTCATTAGTTTTGCAAATAAAAAAATCAGACAAACTTTTTGTTAAAAGGATGTTGTCTTCTCTCTCTGTGTTTCATTTCTATCTATGCAACCAACTGTATGTTGTTTTAAATGTTAATTTTTATTAACAGGTCTGCTTTTTTGTTCTGCCTTGCTGACCAGCCATTATAGGCATAAAGTACTGACAAACACTTTGCATTAAAGAAGGTCAGATAATCCATATTCTGGTAGGTCAGGAAATGATAGCCTTATTCTCCCAGGGGTTATTAATATTCATATCCAGGGAAACACTCTGCACAAGAACCGCAGCAAGGTTATACAATTGCAGAAAACTTTGTAAAGCATTATCAGGTCTATTAATAACTCTGTTGGCTTTTCTTATTACTATGGGGGGGGGGAGGGGGGGGGGAAGAAGTGTCCCCTAAAACAAAGCCACAATATTTGACTTAAGTCATATACTGTATCATCCTCTGATAAACACAAAAGAAAAAGCTATTTCTTGAATTTTCAATGTTTTCCCTTTTGAGATGCTCTTTTAACACAGGTGCATTTTTAATATATTCTTACTAAGTATTTGTTCGCTACTTCTAGTGCTCAAATTTATAAACATTATATCTAAAAATAAAACCTGTGCAGAATGTAGTAGAGGACAAACATGTATTTGTCTTTTGCAGCAGCATACTGTGACAGTACTGAATTTTCAGCTACCCAATCATTTCCTGAGTAACAAAGCTCGGGAACCAAACTAATTTGTTAAAAAGGAGAATGTAATGAGCTTCCTCCACACTTGTACCCAGAGACCTCTCTGTGAAAGCCTGTTGTGACTTGTCTTCAGAGGGCATTAATGCATGTGGGGGTGAGAAAGCTTTTGTACATGTATCCATGTCTTGTCTGTTTGGCTTTTGTGCCAACTTCAAAGCCATCTGCTCTGGGGTAGAAAAGCCTGCCTAACAGACGAAGGCAGCTGCCATGAAAGTGTGCATGCTGATCTTTCAGCTACTTCTCCCGTAACCTTGGATGACCATCTTTTCTAGGTAAAGAGAGAGAACATGAACCTCTGGGTTAGGACCTGATAAATCGTGCCTTTCCCCTAAACATATGGGATTAGTTATATCGCTCCTGGTAAGCAACAGACTAAATCGAGTAACTTGAGAGCCTGACCCTGTATGTTAGAGATCAGCATTAGTCTGCTCAGCTCGATCTATGTGCTGCACTCTCTCCATCACTGCACAGCTCTTCTCAGGTTGCCATTATATCCCCATAACTGCTTTTTGCTATATCTGATCACTAAAAACAACTGTGCAGCTCAAACGGGATATGTGTTAACTAGGGCTTTATCAACAAGTGGTGCTTGACTTTAGCCTGGATCTCTTTAAGTGTTCACCCTCTTCAACATATTCACAGGAGGAGGTATGGAGGTTTCAGCTGAGAGCAGTGATTTGTCTAAAAAGATCGACATGTGCTTCCTTTTATCAGCCACTGATAGAAACTAGTTACTCTGTGTTCTCTGACTGCTTTATATTCACTTCATATGCCTTACTGCATGGAAAGTTAACTGGCTTGGACTGCTGGTGCACCAGAATAAGACCTTTGTTGACTCATCTTTTTCCAGCACGGAGATGAACATGCACTAATTGAATGCATTTGAACCAGTGCTCAGGAGTTCATTTGAGCTAAATATATCATTGCAGTGCTCTTTGAGGTGTCAGGCACTAAGCTTATATATGAGTACCTTTTTCCATACAAACCCACCATTCACAAAACCAGTCCAAAGCACAAACTGGTTTTCACTTGCTTTCCCTTGAACTGCATAGGCTCAGCCAGACCACTGATCCCAGTTCAGATGGAGCTACCCACTACCCATCCGGCAGATCTTTTTACTGAAACCCAGCAGTGGGTTTCTACTAGATCATGTACCTCTCTGAGTGTCTAAAAAAGACTCAGGGCAGCAGTCTCTCTAGAAACCTCATTTGCTTTTCCTCATAAATGGGAAGCAAGGCAGTTATGGCCAGATGGGGAACTCTGTGCTACAAGTCTTTATGTACCAAACTGACTCATCTGAAGTAAGAACCTAATTACTGCAGGCTAATAACAGAACAACTGGGACTTTAGGTGGGTTGAATTCCCACTTTGTTGGAGTGCAGGAGCCCGCACTCCCAGTCTGAGCAGCTTGACCAAGTTCCTGGTGTGAAATGGGATGAATTACAGATCAGTGAACCTCAGCATTTGGCCAGAGAGGCTTTAAAGTGCAGGAGTCTCTTTAGAGTCTTTTCAGCCTTAAAAATTAAGCTGGGAGATTTCTGAGGGCATGTTGCCTGTTTTGTAACCAATGATTTTGGATTTAGGGGGCTGGAAAGCTTGCTGTTGGTTTTGGTTTTGTTTTATGTTCTTTGAGGTTTGGGGAAGAGTCTTATTCTAGAAGCATTTTCTCCCATCTGTGCCTAGTCCTGGTGGGGTCAGAAAACAAGAATTAAATTATGTAAAGTAATTGTAAAGGGATAAAACTCAAGTTTCAGTTTTCCGATCTTCTTCTAAAGCATAAAGCAGCAGGTGAGAAATAGCTTTTGTAAAAAAATCTAGGCATTTTTAATTATTAATTTCTTTCACATCACAAATGCTAAAACAAACAAAATCTTTCTGACAAGGAGCAGGTTCTCAGGTTTGGACCTTGAGGGTCTTCACTGTTGCGGAGGGAACTGTGACATGGTGATGAGATAAAACATGCTCACACAAGGATAGCTGAAGGCGAGATATTCCAGCCCAACTTAACCTCTCTGCTTTTACAGATGAACAAATGGCCAGCATCCCAGCTCACCAATTTAAAGCTAGCTCAAGTATCTCTGTGGTACGTGCTACCCTGCAGCCACAAGTTAATATAGTTGTTACTTGTGTCACTGTGTATCTTTCCTGACACCTAGGCTTGCACTAATAGTGTAGGAAAAAAACCAATTACTAGAGTATGGCCAAATAAAATTCCCAGCTGGTCACTTATTTACTGAACATTTCGGGCTTATTTGTTAATTTGGGTTAAATTCAGCAAATAGTTTAAGTTGGAAAAAGAGGAGGAGAAACAGTTGTTAGTGTTTATAAATTTTCCGAAACAGAGGGTGTATTTTGTTTTGTTTTCTCAGTCTTGAGTCAGGGAGGCTTGGAGACCATTCAAAGCAAGGCAGGGATTGGCCTCTCCTCCCATATAACTCGTGATGGGACAAGGGGTAACAGCCTCAAGTTGTGCCAGGGGAGGTTTAGATTGGACATTAGGAAAAATGTCTTCACTGAAAGGGTTGTCAGGCATTGGAACAGGCTGCCCAGGGCAGTGGTGGAGTCCCCATCCCTGGAGGTATTTAAGAGATGTGCAGATGTGGTGCCGAGGGACATGGTGTGGCAGTCAATTGGCAGTGCTGGGTCAGTGGTTGGACTTGATGATCTTAGAGGTCTTTCCCAACGAAGGCTATTCTACGATTCTATCATTTCTTTCAACCTAGAGACTTACCCAAAGCAGAAGACAATCCATGCTCAGTAGCATGATTCTCCAGCCATGGTGTGCTGGTACAGGTGGAGGGTAGGAAGCCGCCTGGCAACTGTAAGAGCCTCTGAGCAGAAGAGGCTTGTTTGGAGGAAGTGTGTTGCCCCATGGGATCGGTTTGGCCCAGGACTCTGGGGCTGAGGGAACGGAAACATTCTATGGCGTCCAGCTCCTGGGCTGCACAGGGAGCCCATTGCCCCAGCAGGTTTGCACACCAGCCCTGTTCACTGAGGAGCTATGTGCAAACGTGCTCCAGTCAGAAAGTGAACAAATGCATCAGTATTTTGGCAGAGCGATCTCCATAGCAGGCAGTATTTGGCCCAAATTCACCCTGCCTTGTTGTTAGGATGAGCAATTTATAAATTGAGAACCTCCATGAAGACAACGCTGGAGGATAAGGTTGGCATGTGCTGCACAGGGGAGGATTCACAGGAGGGTGTCAGGGGAGATGTGGTCAGTGTCTGCCTGGCCCGGCGATCTGAATCGCAGGGATTTCAGAGAGCTCATCGCTTCCCAGGAAGCGCTCAACACCTCATAGGATCAGGCCTGCGTCCTCGGTGCAGAGCCCTATGAAACCCCACGCTCCCAGGTGCTGAAACACCACCTATGTTTTCAAAATACTGTGGTAAAGGGAAATAGAGAGTAGATGTATTCAGGGAACCTTGGACTGCTTGGAGAAAAGAGAATAGACATTTTTTTATTTAAAATATTCCTATTTTTCCTAAATCACTGTTGATTTAAGGAACTGTGGGAAACATGGAACTATACAAGCAAAAACCTAGCATAGCTATAGGAAGATATTGTATGTTTTATATAACTACAGAGAGATAATATGCTATAGCATACCTGTAGCTATAGACAGATATTTTATGTTTTGAGGCTGAAGCTTGCAACTGCAGTTTAATGAAAATGGCATTATGCTTCAGCATGACAAGAACTGCCCAGTTGAAGAAGGACGTGTCCAGGGGCTTGCAGTCTTCTACAGGGTGAATTAACTTATTGCATAAGGATTGGGACAAAGTGAAAACCAAAGCAGACCAGATGTTGACATCACTTTTTGAACAAACAGTATTAAGATGAAAGAGCTTTTTACATTGCAAATAAAAAAGTACTTTTGTTCTGGTTAGATACACAAGTGCCTATTCTTAGGGTGCACAGCTAAGGTTGTGCTGGCTATGCTTATATGCATCTCTGTTAGAAGTGTACATTAGACTATAAGCTCTTCTGGACAGGTTACCCTCCTCTACTGCAATGGAGAAATGCAGTTTCTCTAAGTTAAAACTGTGTTAAAGTTTGTATAACAGTTCTTACTATTTCTGTTTCTGAGGCTAGCTAATAAGAATTGATGTGTTATATATATTTTTTGCAAAGTATAGGCATTAAAATTTGTTTAACTTTCAACTATATATACTGCAGAAAAATATGTAAAACTTTTGGAAGGTAAGATTACAGAATAATGCCTCACTTACATAAATAACCTTTTCTTACCTCAGCTGTTCAGCTGAATGTGGGGGGCTACTTATACAAGTAAGGATTTCTCATCTCGGTGAGATTTGGCAGGATCAAGGACAAAATTCAAAATTAAAAAAAAATAAGCAGTCCAATTTAAATAAATCCCTTGCTCTAGTATTACTCGACTTCAGCCAAGCTATCATTTTCCAGCCCCATAAAACTGTCATGTCATTAGCGTTTTGGGATGGTCTCGTTATAAACCTGACCTTTACAATGAATTTTACACCTGGGTTTAAAAATCTCATTCTTACTTTCCCTTACAGTTGCCTCGTGTACTGACTAAAGGGGTCTGTCAGGTGGGAGCTGGTTGGACTTATAACTCATTATGTAGCCATCTTCTCACCTGTAATTCTTTAATTTGTAAGCTAAGCAAGCCAGTGGAGAAACGTATACAAAAGTATGTATGTGACCTTAATTCCGGGCAGGCAGATCGCATGCAGTTCATAACGGTGTTTATTGAGTTCCCCTATATATAGAAACTCCAACCCGAGAGAGGCTTCGCTCCGAGGGCTGCTTGATACTCCTTTTCATCGCCAGGTGGTGGGAGGCACTTTAGCTGGCTTTTACTGTAAGCCCGGTGAGAAATACCCCCAAGACGTTTGCTGCACGAACTTCAGCTGGGTGACCAAACATAGGCCCCGTGGCAGGGAGGTGCGCATAACGAACACGGATCGCTTTTCACGTGGCCCTATGAACATTATTTATTGAACCCTGCGAGCAAATTAATCCCAATCCGATGCTGGCTGCTCTCCAAAGCATGGCAATTTCATGTTACAGTCTCACGATACCAGATTCACAATTTACTGCTTGGGCACATGTTCGTTTGTAGGAGCTCTTTGACACCACCAAATTGTTGCCAGAATTCAAAACCCCTCTGCAAAGCAGTTGATTGCATAAAGGGATGGTATTGTCCAGCATAAAATCCAGCCTGGGTGTTTGCATCTCTAATTCTAAAATAAGTGAAAAAACAATGGTACTGCTTTATGTTTTCATGTGATGTCCCCCGGCCTCTTAAAAATAGATTAAAAAATAAATTATTTTTTAAAATTAAAATATATTTCATAAAATCTATTAAGAAAAATAGCAAACTAATAAACTCTGAGAAATTAACAAAAAATACTGAATACAGAGAATGAAGTATATTTTAAAATATAATAACAAACATAATGAAAATATAATAAAATATAATTCAGTTACATTCACGTTGCTTCAAGAGATCATTCCATGTTTTCCCATGTCCAAACACCCTGAACTATGAAGACGACAGACTTTGAGCCTGAACCTTTCAGCTCAGGTCTACCTCTATAAATAATCAGTTTCATGTAATTTTAATGAAAAGCCATAAATCAGCTCTCTTGTCCCCCCACCAGCTTGGCTGATAACACCTCAAGGAAAGGTCACGGTTTCGGGTTTTGTGGCAATCGTCTCCACAGTTCCAATGATCAGATACATCTGCAGTTCTCGGGTTACCCGATAATACTGTACAAAGAATATGGTCACCATGGAAAGTTCATTTCCAAAGGCAGGCCTGTGGTGGGAGACTTGAGCAGACCCAGTGATCTCGGAGGGGTGGTCCTTGGAAAAGGGACCTTGAGAGACCTGGGGAAGGAGTAGAAGAGTTGAGATCAGTCGGTGTAACTTCAGTTCCTGGAGAAATACTGGCATAGACATGCAGTCTACAGGCCCTTACAAGATAACGAACAGATAAATAACTGCCAACATGAGTTTGATAGGGTTTGGTTTTGATGAGTCCCTCTAACTTGTTTCTGAAATAGGGCAACAGGCTTTGCAAAGAGAGCAGAAATTACATTTGGCTTTGGTATGGCATGGTACTCTTCTTTTACCCAGCTAGGGATGCACTGTGCAGGTGAAATTATGAGGTGAGAAAAGACTGCTTGGATCACATTCAAAGGTCAGTTACAAATACTGCATCATTTGTATTAGTAGTGAACTTATGGGGGTCAACACGGTTGCATTTGTTCAGTATTTTCATTAGTAACTGGCGGATGATCTTAGAGGTCTTTTCCAACCAAGGCGATTCTATGATTCTATGAATGGAAAACATGCTTGCAACAGGGTCTTAGCTGAAGGACACGGCCATGCCAACGTGAAAATGGTGGATGTTACTCAGGAGTGTATGAGCGGGACAAAAAGTCATCTCTCCTCTCTTCTCACCAGGGGTGAGGCTCCACCTTGCACCTTGTGGCCACTTCTTTGCACTGCATGTACAGATATGCTGAAGAAAACCTGAAGAGCAGAAAAGGGACATCTTGCAGGTGTGTCTCATTAAGTGGAAAATTAGGGCTGTTAGGCCTAGCGAAATAATGGAGAGTAAAGGAAATGCACCAGTCACCCTTCAGTATGCAAAAAGCTGTGGCACAGAGAGTGGGAATCATCTCTTCTTCTATCCATGTCAGAAATAATGGCTTTACCACAAGGAGCAGTCAGATGGACCTGAGAACCGTCTTTCTGATGGTATATGGATAATCAGGTGCCAGGGGAGATGGCCTGGGGAAGCTGTGAAGCTTTTGCAAGCAGAAATCACAGAATCACAGAATGTTAGGGATTGGAAGGGACCTCAAAAGATCATCTAGTCCAATCCCCCTGCCAGAGCAGGAATTTGTCAGGACAGCCTGGACAGGCACCTGTCAGGATGTTCATGAAGGCAATAAAGTGTTTATAAACAGTCTTATTCAACATGTTCCCATGGTTTGCATGTGCTATTGCTGTCTACATGTAATAGCCACCAGAATGTTCTCTTGTATCAATGACATTGTAGACACTGTTTAACCTGATATATGCAAAATTCAGCAAGTATTTAATTTATTTTGTCTGACTAGCAGACTCCCCATATAAATACATGAACTCATATTTAGACTGTATTTGCAGCAGGACTGAAAAGTACTGAAGAAATCTAAGCTCGTTCTGGGATTACGTTCCTGCCTGTTTGTTTTGGCATGAGATTTTGGGGTCTGGAAGAGAAGGATGGGTAGCGAGGGGGAGGATCTGTTTTAAAAATATATGCATCTTCTGCAGACCTTGTAAGGCATCCAGCAAGAGCTGCTTATACCAAGGGCCAGAGAGAGACGTGGGGGCTTTTTTTGTCATTTAACAAGCACTTCAGCCACCGATTCTTGAAGGGGCTCAGTTACATGGGAGCGCTGCGGAGCACATGTGAAGGCCAGAACATGATCCCATCTCATCCTGGAAGGAAAAGTGGCCTCCCATTTGGAGTGACACACCAAGGCCTTTCAATCCTGCAAGCTCAAGTGCTCAGGTTAGGGTCTTGAAATCCACCCAGCTCTGGAGTTTCTTTCCTTTGAGAGGTCTGACTTTCACTAAAAGGGAGAGGTCTGCCAGGAGGGAGCCCACATATGGTTTACATTTGCAGGTTGAGCGTTTAGAAGAGTGCCAACAGTCTCATGGTAGAAAAGGAAAGATCTCCTTGACTGGTGTAGTCTTCTCTGCATGAGAAGGGACTGACCCATCCAGGTGTTGGTTTTGATTTAGGACTCAGTACTTTGTCAGCCAAGCTCTCGCTAAGTGCCAGAACAGACACCATTTTAGTGCAAGCTACAAAAATCTCATTTTATTTCCTCTTGGATTTGTTAGAAAGTTTCTATACTGAAGCACGTATGTGGGTATTGTATTTCCTTTCAATATATCTGGTAGCACTTGGAGATTTATAACGCGTGCTGGGCTTCGCTGTTTATTGCTAAACCACAAATCCCCTTCTCCTTCCCCAGTGTAGCTTTTACTCCCTCCGTCTTGGGTACTAATCCTGAAGGCAATTCAGGGTGTTCTTTTCAGTTTTCCTTTCTCCTTAACGCACACATCTAAACTATAGCCACATATTCATTTCCTTTGATTTCAAAGATGATGTCTACCATGAAGCTCACTTTCACAATGATGTGCCATGTTATCAGAAAACTACTGAGAGAAAACTCAAACGTAGCAGTATTCAAATACTATTCAAAAGAGACTATTCAGCCAACATTAAAGCTTCTTCCTATGACTGTATCATTCTTCACCTCCCTCTGAACCTACAGTGAAAGTAATTCTTTTTCTGTGTACACATAATGCAGCAGAGTCCTCCTGCTGTCCTTATTTTCTGGGAAAGCCATCATTTTTTTCCATGCAAGAAGCATAACCACTCCTGCAGGCCATCTTAGTTACTGGAACTGTCTTCTCTGTGCAAATAATATTTTGGTTTTCCTTCTATATCAGCCTGATTTTATTAACAACTTTGTGATTTTTTTTGTTTGTACTTCTTCTGCATGGTCTCCTATGCAGAGTATAGTTACAGTCTCCCTAACCCCATCCTTAATGTCTTTATTCTGCTTTTAAGCATGCCTTCTCAAATCCCTTTTAAATCCCACTTCCCTGCTACTTCAATGACTGATGTATTTTGAGGTGCATGGATCATTTAGCCTATCTGAATTTCTTCCATCACCTTTACTAGTCTGATCTAACCTTATATTAGCAAAAGGCGGACTGCAGCTAAATAGTATGTGTTGTTATTTTTAACAGTAAGAGCTTAAAAGTAGAGACCTCTTACATTAGGAAAGGCATTAAACATACAGGTTTTGTGTGGCTGTCAGGACAGCTTCAGTAACACTTCACAACAGGTTTGGATGCAGCAATCTTAGACATCGGTAGCTTTAGTGAATGAGAGATTTAAAGGTGGAAAACACAAAAGAGTAATTGGTGTTAATGAATGCCTCAACTGAGTATTGCTAGGATCATAAGGATGACACGCATTAGTTACCGATATCCAACATTGTTAAGTAAAATCACATCGATCTGATTATTAATCAATGGAGATGCCTTGCCAGCATAGGGTGAGAAACTGCCATTTGCAAGACAGCGTGATGGAGCCACAGCTTTCCTGCGCATTTTTGATTGGGAGCAAACAAGTCTATGACTTTACTTCTGCTTGCTGTAGGGCTTGCCCAGCAACAGTAACAGAGATAGAAAAACTTTTCTTTATAAAACATCCACATCTTTGTAAAGCTGTTGAAGAACTTTGACCCTTTATAGGCAGCCCCACAGGGAAGCAGTCCCAGCGAGTCAGTCCCTAAGTTCAAGTCATGCACCCAAGCTTCAAATACAATGTATGGGGGTTATTAGGCACCTCTGAAACAGGCTCTACAAAAGCCGACACGAAGGTAGCCAAGAGGAAAGGCTGAGGAGAAGGAATTAAGCCTACACCCCTGTGGAATTTTACACTTTGCTCTGGGCCAGACTCACAGCAAAGCATCTCTGAGGGGCTGGCACCATGTCAGGGAAGAATTTCTGATACAAAAAAAAAAAAAAGAGAGGAGGAAATCCTTCTCATTTTTTCCCCCTTTTCCAACAGTCATACAGTGATTATTAGAGCACTTAAGCTGGATGTTACAGATTCACTTTTTTCAATGGGCGTCAGGATTTGGGTGGCTCTGTACACCATAGCAACATCTTAGTGCCATGGGAAATACACTGATCTGACTGCCTAGGGCAGGCAGGCCTCCAGGGCTTGCTGTAACTGGAAGTGGGGAAGAACAGGTGTGGATTTTATGTATGTATTTTGGTCATCGGGAGCATAAATTCCCTGTGGTGGAGACATAGATATGTTATAAACATACATTTGTGAGTGCTCCATTATGGGCTCAGTCTCAGTTGTGAGAATCATCACCTGGTTTTCAAAGAATGAGCAGATTCAATTCAAGATATCACCAAAGGAAAATAGCAGAAAAAAAAAAATCTCTGGACCATAGCTGGAAACTAGACCATGGAAATAGATAAATAAAGAGTCAAGTTTCAATGCTCGTTTTGGTAGGGATCTTTGTCTGGGGTTCTTGGCAGGAGTATATGAACAACTGTTACAACTTTAAAAAAAAAAAACCAACACACTTTTAATTGTGTAAGTTTCACAAGCAAAGGTCTGATTTATCTGATTTATTTCCCTGCATTCTTAATGCAGGAAAACCACATACTAAAGAGGAGAGTAAGGTATGAGAGAGTGACACCTGAGACCCTGGTTTGGGGAAGCGATGGTGCGGGCAGTGAGAATGTGGGGTGGAAGGAAATCTTGTTTGAGAGGAGGCATCTAGTAGATGAGAGGCAGAGCGGGAGGCAGGGATAGTACTGCTGCCAGCACTCTACCTAAGTACACTGAATGATCAGGGTTTAAAACCTAATATCCCTCTGCATCCCAAGTGTTTGGAAAGGACTGTATTTGAGGATCTAGTCTTGTCCCACTGCCAGTTGAAAGCAAGATCGCTCTTTAATAAGGTGCTAAAAATACTGTCTTTCTCTAGTAATGTCATGTTTTTGTTAGGGATGCTTGGGACAGAGGGGCAAGTCTAAAAGTCTAAAATGGGGGGGGTGGGCACGAAACCTGGTGAGGTTGTGGTTGTTCTGAGAATGCTGATGCAATTTACCACAGCTCTGTGGAGGGCTGCACAGGCATTGTGTGTACAACGGGAGTTGAAGCTGCATGAGCCTGGGGTAAGGAATGATTAAGGCTGGGTTGGCCCAGTACTCCTGAGAGCTGGTGCCCAGCCTCACATCAAAAGCACACTGGAGGTAGGACAGCCTCAAGAGGGACAGGAACCACGCAGTTATCCCTGACGTGTCAGGACAGCCTCACCACGCTTCACCTGACTTGCTCCAAACCCTCCAAATTTTGGAGGACGTGCCTTTCTTTAAACTGAAAGAGGAAATATTTAGATTAGGCATTAGGAAGAAATTCTTGACCGTGAGGGTGGTGAGACACTGGCACAGGTTGCCCAGAGAAACTGTGGATGCCGCCTCCCTGGTAGTGTTCAAGGCCAGGTTGGATGGGGCTTTGAGCAACCTGGTCTAGTGGGAGGTGTCCCTGCCTGTGGCAGGGGCGTTGGAACTGGATGATCTTTCAGGTCCCTTCCTACCCAAACCATTCTATGATTCTATAAATATCACTTGGTGCTTTAGCAACAGTTCTCACGCAGTCACTCTGCAGCCAAAGAAGCTACTGCAGATCTATGTAGTGTACGAAGAGCTGCAGCCACCTCATTTGCTCTCCCCCAAGAAGAAAAGAAGCTGTTAGCCAAAACAAGATATGAAACCTGCCACTGCTGCAGGGACCCTCAGAATCCACTGCCTGGGCTCAGTAAGGGAGGGAGGCTGGTTTTCCTAAAGGCAGTGGGAACACAGCAGCCTCATGGGGCAGATGGCAGCAGAGCCATGGGGTAGGGTGAGGAGCCAAGACCACCTTGAAGCTGAGAGCACTTGAGAAACATAGTTTTAACGTGGACAGTGCTGGAGAGAGGTCTGGGATGGCCTCTGCTTCACCTCTTGGTCCTTACATCCCTGCGGCATCCCTGGGAGAGAGGCACACCATGCCCCCCATGCCAGTGCGCGCAGCTGTAGGGGCATGGATCCTGGTACATGGTTTGGGGCTTTCCACAACCCTCCCCTATCTAATGTCCGATGTTACCAGCCCAACACCAGCTTGCTCCCCAAAGTGTGCAGGGGCTTATTGTTTTAGACTGTAAATTTAGGCTGTTATCTGTGTTGTATACCTGAGGGCTGCTCTGCAATATTTCTTCTTGCTTTCTTCCTCTTCAGTGTTTCATAGCTCGCTTTTTCTGTCCATGGCTCTGGAGTGATTTTTGGTGTGTCATTTGGGGACCACTGAGTAAAGCCTTCTGCCACCAAGATCAGGCATGCCATAGAAACGCCTGTTAGTATGTCTTAGGTGCTGGTTATGTCTAAAATGGCATTTTTTGGAAAAAGGCAGCTCAGGTCCTCTTGGCAGGTAGCTCTCTGGGCCACTGTGAAGATGCAGGGCCAGGCTGGCACCCACAGGGTGGCCCTCTGCAACACACCTCCTGAAAATGGGGACACGGGGTGCAAGGAGGTAGTTTAAGGAAGAAAAAAGGTTGTTTAGCCACAGCTCTGTGGGGCGAGGGTGCATTTGGTGCAGTTTGTGTGCTCGGCTGGTGCCCTGAGGGCTGCCTCTTCCAGCCGGTGCCTCCGGTTCCCCGGGGAAGCAGCAGCGGTGGCATCTTTGCAGGCAGGGGCGGCTCTCCCCTTCCGAGAGGTGTCAGGGCACCTTTATTCCCGCAAACACGTGTTTAAAATAGGATTTTGTTCAACCGGTGCAAGTACAGTCTGCGCCGGGGACCGGCCAAGTGACCCCCGTCTCGAAAAAACACGGAGTGACCCGGGTCCTCCCCGGGATCCCCTGCAGGGCGACCAGCCACTTCCCCCCGGTGGCCCAGCGGACCTCCGCTGTCCCGCGGGTGGCTGCGGTTCGGGGGAAGCCCGGCCCGACCCCTCCGCCCCCCGGTGGTGATGCCCGCCCGGGCCGGGAGCCGGAATGCCGGGCGGAGGAGGGGAGAGGAGGGAGGGGAGAGCAGGGGGTGGGCGGCCCGCTGCCCCCCCCCGCATCCCCGCAGCGCTGCCCATCCCCGCCGGCACGGGCCTGCCCGCCCCCTCGGGCCACTGCCGCGCCCCGACGGTCCCAGCATGGACGCGCCCGGGCAGCCGCCCGCCGGCCCTCGAACCGGCCCTGGGGGCGCGGCGGCGGGACGGGGCCCGGGCCCGGAGGCGGCCATCGAGGAGGAGAAAGCGGCGGCGTATGTGGAGATCCGCGTCTCGTCTCGGGGACCGGAGGAGAGCCGCCGCCCCCCCGAGCTGGCCCCGGCCGGCGGCGCGGAGCGAGCGGCCGGTGCCGCAGCTGAGAGCGGAGCCGGTGGGACAGGGGATGTTGGCGGCGAGGCGAACGGGGACGCGGGGACAGCATCCTCGGGCGCGGCGGGATGCGGCGCTGAGTCCGGCACCGAGTGCGGGGGGGCGGCAGGGAGCGGCGGGGAACCGCCAGCGCCGGGGGGCTGCCCGGAGTCCTCCTCCTCCTCCTGCCCTTCGCCGGTGACCAAGGCGGGCAGCTGTCCCGCAATGGGCGACCCGGTGTCGACGGAGGGCAAAACCTCCTCGTCCTCCTTCGGCTACGAAAGCGAGGAGGAGGATGGCGCGGGGCGCAAGGCGGCCCCCCCCGGCGGCGGCCGCGACGAGGCGCACTATATCAGCACGCAGGAGATCCAGCTGAGCGAGGTGGACCACGACATGGACTTCGACGCGGGGCTGGCCGCCCGCTGGGACTTCGAGGACAACAACGTGATCTATTCCTTCGTGGACTACGCCTCCTTCGGGAGCGACGAGACCCCGAGGGACACGCCGACGGAGGAGGAGGAGAATAGCTGCTACCTCAGCACGACCACCAGCGACCCCAACAACCAGACGGACAGCATCGACAACACCAGCAGCACCGAGATCGTCAGCCTTACCTCCGAACACGACACCCCCGGCGGGGAGAAGAGGGCCAGCCCGGGGGACAGCCGGTGCGGGCGGCCCGGCGGCGGTGCGGCCCCACAGCTTCTCCTATCAATCACGGCCGCTGCCCGGGCTATAAATGAGTCTAGCAACGTGCGCGGAAAGCAAAACACTGTTCACTCCGCCAAGCATGAAAGCGACATGAGCCTCCGTGTCCCCGCGGCTCCCGAACGCCATGCGAGTTTAAAAGCGGACGCGGTGCGCGACCACGCGAAAAAATTCATCGCGGTGCCCGCTCGGCTGCAGACGCGGTGCGGGGCCGGCGGTGCGGGGGAGCACTCCAGCGGCGCCTCCAGCGCCGTCAGCGAGCTGGACGATGCCGACAAAGAAGTGCGAACCCTGACGGCCAGGGCGTTCCGCAGCCTGGCGTACCCCTACTTGGAGCCCCTGTGCGCCGGCTCCCGCGCCTCCTCCGCCTCCCTGCCCGACAGCGCCCCGGGCATCAGCCGCTGGTCCGCCTACCTGGACCTCAAGTGCGGCGGCCTGGGGCCCAGCGCCGAGCCCCGCCGGCTGCGCTCCGCCCGGCCGCAGACCCAGGCCCTCGAGTTCGTGGTCAGCAAGCTCGACGGGGAAATCGCCCACGTCGAGGCGCCGCGGCGGCTGCGGGCGGGCTCCCGGGTGGTGACCCTGCTGGACCTCGGCCATGGCCCCGGGGCGGCGGAGGGCGGCGGGGGGGGGTCCAGCAAGAAGTCCAAGTTCGCCTCTAGCCTTCTCAAAAACGTTATTTCCAAGAAGATGCAGCTGGAGCACGAGTTCAAGATGGAGCGGGGCGAACTCACCGATACCTCCCACGCCGGGCTGGGGGCCGGCCGGGAGCCGGAGTCCGCCGGCGGCCGGGAGCGGCAGCGGGAGGGCGGCGTGCAGCGACAGAGCTCCCGGCACTCGGAGGGCGGTTCGGACGGCACCGCCGCCGCGGCGGAGGGGGCGGGCGAGGGCGGCGGTGGCCGGTCGCCGGTCTCCAAGGCTTCGGCGCCCCGCGACGGCAGCCGCAGCCGAGATCAAGCGGTGCCGGAGGAGCTGTGTGAGGTGAAGCGCAGCGCCTCGGAGGCCATCAAGGCCACCTTCCTCCGCAGCCAGAACAGCGCTTTCAGGTCCTGGAGGGAGCGGGAGGCGGAGAGGAAAGAGGAGAGGGCGCCCGTCGGCAAGCTGAAGCTGCCGCCGAGGCACGACTGGCGGGCCGGCCTGGGCGACACCTCCGCCGGGAAGTCCACCAAGATGTCCCGCCTGTTCGTCCCCGCCATCCAGCACTCCCCCCGCGAGAAGGAGCCGGGCCAGCGGGCCACCAAATGGCCCGCCGCCGCGTCCTCGCCCCCCGCCGCGCAGCCCAGAGTCCCCGAGATCAAGATCAGCCTGGGCAGCCTGCAGCCCCCCCGGGACGCCGCCTTCAGCATCTCTCAGCTGCTGACCCCGCAGATCGCGGGCCGGCCGTCGGAGGAGGGCGGGGGGCAGCAGCCCAAGCCCCCCAAGGTCGGCGACGGCTCCGAGAAGGTGCCGCAGTTCCTGGTGCGCGACGTGAGGGACAGTAAGCCCAGGGCCCAGGGACCGCTGCACCAGGTGCGGGACGTGCGGAAGCTCATCAAAAGCTCCTACAGCTGCGACTCGGGGGATAACAGCAGCGACAGGGGCAGCGTCGCCTCCGACCAGGGCGGCCCGGAGCAGAAACCCCGGCAGCAGCTGCTCATCGCTGGCGTCCCGCGGTCCCTCTCCCCCGTCGTCATCACCTGCCAGGCGGTCGGCCACACCGGCACCAAGCCCACCGAGGGGGGGGGCAAGGCGGCGGGCAAGGCGGTGACCTGCCCCCCGGAGGGCACCGTGCTGGTGCACCGCACCTCGGGGAGGCTGCCGGTGGCCACCATCGCCCCCAACAAGAGCAATCCGCGGCAGCCCGCCGTCCTGAAGATCGTCTCCAAGCCGGCCGCGCCCTGGCGGCAGCAGCAGCCCCCGCTGCCGCCCGCCGAGCGGGGCCGGGGACCGGAGGAGGACGCGCGGGAGGAGGGCAAGACGGCGCCGGTGCCAAACGCGCTGGAGAAGCTGACGGCGGCGGTGCGGAGCATGGAGGAGCTCTACAGCTTCAACAACCGCGAGTGGAAGCGCAAGAGCGACCCGCTGCCCATCACCGACAGCCACGTCCTCTCCCTCATCGCCAGCCAGGAGCGGGGCACCGGGACACGGCCGACACCCCCCGCCGCCGCTCCTGCTCCCCCAGCCCCGCCGCCGGCGGAGAAAGCGGAGGAACCGTCGGGCAGAGGTCCGGGCAGCGAGCGGCTGCCCCGCCGCCCCTCTAACAGCGCTACCGACAAGGTCTCGGCCAAGGCGGCCGCCTTCGAGAGCCTGGCCCGGCAGCGGCAGCGCGGCCCGCCGGCCCCCCGCGCCGAGCCCCGCACCGAGCCATCCGCCGCCCCTCGCGCCCTCCTCACCCTCCGCGGAGCCGCAGCCCCCGCCGCGGGGAAGCCCATCCCCGAGGGCGGCCCGCGGGGCCCGGCGGCGCGGCGCTCCCCCCGGTTGCCCGCGGGCGGCGGCGATACGGAGCGCGGCCCGGACTGCGGGAACTACCTGGCGCTGCCGCTGAAGGCGGGCGCCGGGCCCGGCTCCCCCCCGTCCCCGCTGCCGGGGGCGGGCGGCGGCGTCCGACCCAGTGCGGTGTCGGCGGCGGCCGCGGCCGCGGCACTGTGCGGCCCTCAGCCCTTCGGCAGTGCCAAGCGCCCCGGCAGCCCCGCGCCGCCCGCGCCCCCGCCCGCCGAGGAGCCCCCAGCCGCTGCCCCGGCGCCCGCCGAGGGTCCGCCCGCCGCCCTCTACCGCCCGCCGCTGCCTTTCGCCACCCTGCCCGGCGCCGCGCCGCCGCTCCTCTGCTTCTCGCCCTCCGCGGCCGCGGCGGCCGAGCCCTTCCCGCAGACGCAGCGCAAGGTGCTGCTGGACGTGAGCACCGGGCAGTACTACCTGGTGGACACGCCGCTGCAGCAGCCCCTCAAGCGCCGCCTCTTCGACCCCGAGACCGGGCAGTACGTGGAGGTGCCGGTGCCCCCGCAGACCGCCGTCGCCCCCCTGCCGCTGCCCCTCTCACCCCTGGCTCTCAACGCGGGGGCCTACGGCGCCACGTACATGCTGTACCCCGGCCTCCTGCCCGCCGCCGCCATGCTGCCTGCCGGCACCCTCCCGCGCCCTCTGTCCCACCCCGGCAGCGATGCCAGCGCCCCGGCCGAGCCCGGCAGCCCGGCCACAGCGGCGGCAGAGGCGACTTTCACCGACAGCCCCTACTACGTGGCTACCGGCAAGGGCCCGCCGCCGCCGCGGCACGGGGCGGCCGAAGCGAAGCCGGTGATCAGCATCACGGCGCCAGCCACCGGCCCACGGATCGTCGCGCCACCCTCCTTCGACGGCACCACCATGCGCTTCGTGGTGGAGCACCGGTGAGGAGCGCAGGTGAGCGGGTACCGGCTGTCAGTCAGGGTGTCAGCGGCGCATGGTGGTTACCTACCAAAGGAGAGTTACCTAGCAAAGTGCCACAGCTTCTCCTTGGGGGAGGGGGGGTGGGGATGTAAGTAATAGGACCAGGAACCACAGGCAGGCCCTCTCCAGGACGTAAAATACAGGTATAAGATAGAAATGCAAAGGTTACGCATGCTTGTCGGTGCAGTTCATTATCCCTTGGAGCAGGTAAATACCCCCTTTCTTTTGGCCTGGAGGCAGCTGCAATAGGAGCACACCACAGTAGGTTGTCACACAGGCTGTATTTGCACAGCTCCATGGCTGGGGGGGGCTTCATCTCAGTGGGGTCCCCTTGCTCCCAGTGAAGGGAGCGCTGCTGGGCACCTCCTCTGGACCCACCTGGCAAGCCGTGAAACGGCCTCTCCGCCTCACCAGTGCATCCCCAGTTCCTCACCTCTCGCCACTTTCTTGCACGGGGAGGCGAGCGCCCCTCTCTCTGCCCTGAACCTCTGCTTCTCCCCATACTTGGGAAGAGCCGAGAGGGGTTTGATGGCGGCACACCCTTATTTTGGGACATTCTTGTTAGCGGGGCATGTGGAGTAGACCCTGCTGTGCTCTCCTTGTGCCATGGGTCTGCTGGCAGGGGTAGGGGCGGCCACAGCTGCCCACGCTGCAGGAGGGCTCCAGCAGAGCCCGCGGGCACAGCTGCAAATCACAATTTCTCACGGCTACTGCGAGCTTGGCCTGCCGCAGTCCCGCCAGTGTCTGGTTACCCAGGGCTGTAACCCAGGGCCAGCCTCCAAATTCAGGGATGCGCGTGCGGGAGCATTGCGTGCCTCCTCTCGAGCAAGGAGGAGGACACAGGACTGGGTGTATGGCACGCGTCGAAACCAGGGTGTAGGATGTCTACTGCAGAATAACCAAGGAATGATGTGCAGAATAACCAAGGAAAGATGACATTTTGTTTTTAAATACCTAAAATATTAAGAAAGTGCCTTCAGGATGGGTGTTGCTTCTCCTTTTGTGGCTCATCTTCATCAAGTGTGGCGTTGGGCAGAGCTGCCAAAGTCTTTTGTCGCTTACCGAAGACTCGCAGAGTTTGTTCTTTGTGTATGTCAAAAGGCAAAGAGAAGCAGTGGTGACAGTTGGAGCTTTGGGTTTGTCTCCAACTTGCACTGAGTTTTATTCAGCTGCATGCTTGAGGGTAAATTTTTTCTTCCAGTGTTTCTGTCATCTTTTTCTGCCTCCATAGTTCTTTTAATTTGCATGATCTGCTACAATGTAGTAGATTATTTGTTGAATGAAACCTTACTGAAATGCTTTACGCTCGTACTTCTTATTTGTTTTAAATATCTTATTTCTGAAATACCATTCTTTTATCTTGGATATAAATTATTTTCATTGCCCCCCACAGGGTCACTCAGGACAGGCAAAGTACTAAGTTAAGTTGAGCTCTGCTGGGCTACTTGAGGCAATCTTGTCAGCAAAGCCTTGACAGAGTATCTAGATAAAATGGCAAAAGCGATTTGATATTCTGGTTTGGTCTCTAGGCCAGACGTGGCCCGCTAGCACGAGGAATCAGTTATTTGTAAGACTTCAGTTTAGACACTCACTGTTTTTGAAAAGGATATTTCTATCTTACAAGAGGACTTGATGATCTTAGAGCTCTTTTCCAACCAAAGCTAGTCTATGATTGTATGAAAAGCCCTTGCTTCTCAATCTTATTTCACTCTTTAGAAGTGAAACCCATCCTATGTCCTAGTGTGATTGGCCCCTGGTTTCCCGGGGTTACCCAGCCATGTCATGCAGCTGGCCCACCTGCAATGCCTGGTGTGGCACTGCCCTGGATAACACTCTTGGCAAATTGCTCTTTCTTATTGCTGATGTTAACAACTGCATCAGTGCTCTGCTTTTTTGGGTTATGTCGGAGCTCTGCTGTTGTGAGGCAGGGGTGAAAGCTGCCCCAAAAGACTGGTAATGCAAACTCTGGCATACTCAGTACAGAAGGTCGTTCAGCAGTTTGAAGACGTTCATCTTTTACCATTGATGATGCCCAGATGTGTGTTCTGTGATACGGGGTGCCCCCTCCCTGCTGCCTGGGACCTGCTGACGTAGGTGTCCAGCTGGTGTGTAACACATGCAGTGTGGGTTTGGGTTTTTTTCTTGACCTGTTCTGAAAATCAGTAAAACAAATCATTTGAAGTGTGTGCTGCAAGATGCATTTAGCTTGTCATCAGACTTTGGTTACTCATGGAGCACTTGCTGGAAAATAAGATATATGCCAGAGGGGAATCGCATCTGTGACTGCCGCCTTCTTTCTCGTTATCCTGTTCTGTCCTTGTACCTATTCAGCATTTTCATTCACCTACGCAACTTTCGTGTGCCTGTGGATAATTTTTTTCTCTTTTTCTTCTTTTATTTTCTGCTTTTTTGTTTGTTTGTTTTTGTTTCCCCTTCATGTGTGTTTGCTCGGGGTAGTGTTTTCCCTCTGACAAGAACAGCAATGTAATTTCACGTGAATCAGAGGGTGAACTATTGATCATTGTTTCATTCCAATTGCTTTCACATCAGATCAAGTTTTGGGGTTTTTTTGTTTGCAGCAATGCTGTGTAGATCCTAAAATAGATTTTAAACCAGCCAGATGGGGTTTGAATAAAATACTGTCCTTTCAGGTCCATTTTTTTCACTAGCCAAAATAAGCTGAATGAATGCTCTTTCTTTCCACTCCTGTATTTCTTTCTGCACTGCACATGATCTCTTCCTCCATTCTTAATTTTTTTCACATCCTCATTCACAAACTGAATGTCACCATGTCAAAGACTACTCCATTTTGATCTCTGTCACCTCCTGGAGATCAGTGTGATAGAGCTGGCTTGAAGCTGTGATGGTGGTGTGACGCCCGTGGTGCTGTTGGGACCAGATCCTCTGCACATCTGCTGCTCTTCCAACACTCCTTTCTGTGGCTGGTGCTCTTTTCTGCATAATCAGTGGTATAAAATGGATCCTATCAATCTAGATTCTGGCAAAATCCAAGATGCCATTTCTGAACAATTCTTAAATTTTTGATACACAGCAAATATTAGACAATATATACATGTTTCTGAGAAGTATAATGAGGTCACTTTTCTCCTTCCTCTTCTTTGCTCACAGCAGTTGCTGAGCTTTTAGCAACATAGTTCTTGCCTGCTGCACTTCTTCCTTCATACAGAAAAAACAATGATGCTAATTTTCAGTTCTAGCAAACTTGTGTTATCTGCCTGCATCTGAACCTAGGCAACGCCCACCTGTAGTGAGCGGACTGCCTGAAGGGAGCTCCTTCCCAGCTGGAATGACTGAAAACATGTTTTTAACTTTTGTATCTATTCCTATATTATACACTGGGGAGTTTCTGTTTTGTGTTGGGTAAATAAATGAGAAAATAACATGTAGCAAAGTAGAAAGTAACTAGTAAATTGTACTGCCAATATTAGAAGGATATTTTGCCTTGCTCTGTTCAAACATGTCCCTAAACTGAAGTCACCTTATAGTTACAGGAACACATGGGACATTTATTTTTGTGGAGAAAGTAGGCTAAGTCAAGTGCGAGCAGTTCTGTCACCAAAGTATGCAAGTATACTTATTAGTTCTAAGTGTTTCTTCATTTCTGCCATCAGACAATCTATGCCTGACTTTAAAAAGTAAATTAAAAAGTAATTTTTGGTGGGAAACACAGGAATATTCCAAGAACTAAAAGAGTTTCAGCATTTATTCTAGTAAATCAGTCTGCAAATGGAAATAAGTATGAGCTTGTGTTCAGATCCGTAGCTACTGAGGAAACATTTAAATAGTGCTTAACCTTGACACCAATGAAAGTTAAGTGTGAGCTTAATGACTCTTCTTGCCAGGATGCTTTCCTGGGCCAGTATTTAAGTCTTAACTCCACATGTTGGATGTTATGTTGGTAAGTAATCAGGTCTTCAACTTAAGGGGATTGATCTCTTAAATCCCGGATGGATCGCTTTGCCCTGTATCTACCTATGTGCAAGGGGTTCCCAGGGCCAGCTCGTGGGGAACTGTGGGGTCAAAAGGCAGCACACATTTCATACCTTGAGCAGCAAGGATCAGTACTGCTCACAATATAAGGCTGCCCAACCACTGACTCGGTTTAAAAAGTCAGGTGCTATTGTCTCATTCATGGCAGTAGCTTAGGGAATTAGTAGCAAGAATAGTGTGACAATGGAGGGGGTACTGTGCACTTCCCTGGAGCAGTAAAGATTGCTCTCTAGGAATTGGTTGTGGCAGCTCTCTAAGAATCTACTTTTTATTAATGATGCTTTTATGTTTGTTTTGGTTTTGTTTGTTTGGTTTTTGTTACAGGTGTAAGGAAGAAGAGTCACACTCTAATCTGAAATACACGTGGTAACTCTAAACATACATCCAAAACCCGCTTCTACGGTTTTCTCATTTTTTTTCTTCATCATACAAAACAAGTGTGTAAGTTTCTTGTTTTCTACTAAACACCCCCCAGGTTTGGAGTATGTATACATTTAATTATGTGAGCAACACTAATTTACTGCGTTATTTTATGCAAAGTTTTTATATTGAAGCCAGTGTGCAGGCTTTGAGCATTGCCTCCGTGCTGGTGGCTAGCGGTAGTAGTGCCACTGCAGCTGTTTGTAAACCGCAGGGTGTAAATGCATCGGTGTTTCGGTGTGGATCAACGCACAGCTTCGTCCCTGGAACGTGTTGTGATGATCCAGCGCAGCCTTGCAACCCTTTAAAAAAAATAAATAAAGCCCTCAGCTCTCTCCCATTGCAGTACATGAGGGTCTTCCCCATAGATTTTGATGACAATTTGTGATCAGATGTCTGATTTGTACTCTGTGCTTCTGCACTTGGAATTGCAAATGGAGAGATCTGTAGTATTCAGATTATCTTTAACATTTATTTTTTGTCGTGGTTCAAAACGTATTGTGTAAATTTCAGAAAACACATTTGTTTGCTTTCATTTTTCATTTGCTCCTTTGTACTGCCTTAAACATCACAAGTTGCCTTAATTATGACAGTGTTTAAATACTGGAATGCCAGTAATTGAATGTAGTATTTTTAGAGCCCGGTTCTAAAGGAGAGGACAGCGTTTATTTTTCTTTAAGACTACAGTCTTTTCTTCCTGAAATTGCAACATTGCTGAAAACACAACCCTAGAGATTTCCCCGTGAGAGGAGTTTTTTAATGTTACAGCCCCAATAATATGTAGTCATTTCCTTAGCCATTATTTGACAGTTTTATCTGAGGGCTACATCTTCACTACCTGTATTTGCTAAGAAAATATTTCTCCTGTGAACAAGAAGATATAAACCAGAGATTACTCAAAATGGAATGATACGTATATCCATATGTCAGACTTTGCTTAAACTGATGGTTTTGTTGCCAGCAACCAGTTTGTCTCAGTAAAAAAGAATTGTTATAATGGCAGTAAAACTAAACTATGATATTGCGTTCCCCGCCCAAAATTACAGTTCGGTAAAGCACTCTGGGAAGCCAATAGATGTAAGCTTTATTTAGCATAAAGCTTTCTCAAGGTAACAGGTTGGAAATCTAAAATTTAAATGCAAAATCCAGAAGTCTGTATGTAAGCATTTACCCACAGGCGGGATTTTGCTGCACCTGCTCGCAAGGTTTCCTGCTGCTAAGGAAGTTTTAGGGTTTCTCATTCTTAAGGAAAGTGTTTTCATCTACATGTGTAACTATCAAAATACAGGAAGCTCAGCTACAACTGTCTTTAACCATACATGTGAGGTTGTATTCCAATGCAGTTTGTTTACAGGCAGAAATTGAAATTGCCCTCAGGATGAAATGCACTGCAAGTATACACATAGTAATTTAACATATATCTTCTCATTTATCTTCATTGTTGTGGCAATCCAATGAATAAATACAATTCTAACCCTTTTTAAAGAGCTTGGCATGCCCAGCTAGAGCTTATAGCATGTAAGTTTAATCCCTGTGCTCTTTGGTTGTAGCGTCTACAGTTACAAGCTCTAACTTCCTACCAGGATTAGGGCTAAATGCCTCTTAAAGAAAATGAGTGCTTCTTCACCGTTTTCATGACGGATAAGTCCGTAGATGTTACGACTAAAGTATTGGTGTTAAATGAAACAGTACTTTGGACTGCAGGACAGTGCAGGTACCAGAGTAGATCATCCACTGTGACATACAGGTGTAAGGTACGTACATTATAATACTAGCATCCATGTTTTAAAATGTTTTGTCCTATCTTTTCCTATTTTGGTGCTTGGAGAGAAGTTTCATGTTGCAGTTTACAAGATACAGGTTTGCACGCACAGACTCAGGGTTTATAGTTTCACCCAGTGTATTTGAAAAGAAAAAAGTGCGTAGAAAAAGAAGTGCCCAGGATTTCAACATGTATTTGTTGGAGGAAAATTTCACGGGGTCTTTTTCTAATTGCCTATGGAGATGAAAGCAATGAAATGAGGCAATAGCAACAGATACTTATTTTCTCAGGGGAGATTTCTTCAGTGGAATGTGTCAATCCTAATGTCAAACAGTGTTTGCTTAATTTTGTCTATTACTAAAGAGACACCATGCTTACATCAAGGGGTCAGTTTTGCAAGGAGCTTCGCTTCGCGGGCCCAGTCCAGCAAAGCCTTCACATGCATCTATAACTTCAAATATCTAATCAGATTCCTAGGGACTTCACACAGTAGGGTTTTTTTCACCCTTCAATACAATGTTCTTCTGAACTTGGCCCAGAGCACCAAGTGCCTTGCAGACCCGAAGCCCGGGTTCTTCACTTTATATGTATAAAACTGGAGCACTGGGCTTGAGTCTTACCGGACCCAGCAGATAATGCCATGAAAGGTCACCAGAAAAAAATCCACTAATATGGTGCTCCTCCATATATACCCAGTGGTGAATTTCTCCAGCTGGTGGGGTGATGTGTAACCACATATCTCGGATTAGAGTCCGGCCCTCCGTGTCAGGGTTCACAAGCTGCTAGTATTATATGATTCACGGTGCAGTCACACTATGTTTCAGCTGAAATTCACCTTGTGTGCAAAGCGGGGCAAAATCCTGTGCACCACTCGCGTTCCCTCCCAGCTGTGCCATCAGGGTTCGGGGTCTGCAGCAGCCAGCCAGCCACTTCTGTGCGTTTGAGGTCGAGATCCAATTAATAGTTTGAGCGGGACTGGAGTGATGCACAAATGTTGTTCTGGTCTTTTGCAGCAGGGTTGGTTTCACTCAGTTAAATTTAATCCTTGGTGAATCACTTGGTGAATGATTTGAAATGTATTTATGGGTTGTGTGGGTTTTGGGTTTTTTTCCCCCTTGTCTGCATTCAAATCTACCTGTACTCTCTAGTGCTGATGGCCGAAGTGTCATTCCTTATGCTTATAAATTAACATTAATTTGTGGCTACCTGAGAACACATACTTTAAAAAAATGCTTGTGGTTTTTTTCCCCTTTTAATGTTTTTTCTTTTTATTCTTTTTTTTTCTCTTTTCTTTTTCCTCCTTTTTTTAAGGGGGTGGGTTATCAGTGTGAAGATATTTAAAAGTGCAAATGTGAAGCAAGGATAATGACTGTTAAGAGGATGTGGGTGGTACGTCTGATGAGAGAGCGGTGGGCTATAAGGCAAAGGGGAAAATGCTGTGATTGTTGCCTACGGGGGGAAAAAATAAAAAAAGAAGATATATAACTGGAGAAAAATGGACTCTTGAGCTGCTCTCAATGTAGATGACACTGTGGCAAGTGCATAGCTGAAGCCCGAAGTGATCCCGCTGCAGGATGCTGTGAGCCTGGGATTGAAGGACATTAGAGTCACTCTGAGAATTGCACTAGCAGCGTGCTGCACGTCGGGAATGCTTCAGTATGTCACGACCGCGTGAGAACGGACTGTCTGAAACCACTGAGTACCAAAGTTTGTAACTGAATGAGTTAGCATTTGTATTATGTTGGGGGTTTTTTTGAATGTTATGATAAATAAAATGTATTTTTCAGTAAAAGACACACCGCAAGTAAGCCTGCAGTTCCCTGGTTGGTCTTAGGTTTGTGAAGGTACCTTCGCTGTTGTGCAGAATGAGTGATAACAGAGGCATTACTTGTTTCAATGTGTAAGCAGTAACAGAAGAAAAGATTTCACCAGAGAGCAGATCCAAACCCCTGCACTCAGAGTCTTCCCAAGTTTGTCCCAGTGTTGTAAGTCTCTTTCTGACCTGCTCTCGCTCTTTATTCTGCCCGCTTAGGATAAAGGGAAGTTGGGGGCATTGCTTTGTTTGACTCTCTTTGATTATTTTTTTCCCCCTGATATAACTTAAATGAAAAAAGAACTCTCCAGTATGGGTGGACTAACTTTGACTGGTGTATGGGTTTGGGTGTCCAAAGAACTGCATCTTTGTCTGTTGTAATGTGTTCAGAGAAAGCAATTGGTGGAGCAACTCTTTTCTGCTCATTCTCTATGTTATTTTCATTGTCTAATATTGTGATATGACCAAAAATGGGATCACTTTATTAGTGGATAGCAGTATTGCTCAAATTATTGCTCAGAAAAACCTTTTGCTGCTTTCATGTGTTCCTTCTGCCCTAATGGAGATTGAGTAGCTTTTGGATGTTAAGTCCAAATATTTTAAAAAGCACGAGTTAAACACTGCAAAATCACAAAATGGGCTTGAAAACTGAAAGTTTAGTTTTGCAGTTTAAAACAACACTTTCACTTCTCAGTTTTCAGTATGTAAGGGGGACATTATAATGATCTTCCTTTTAATCACATGCCCTAGATGCTTAAAGGGAGAGAGATTCCCACCTCATTATTCATCTGCAAGTAATACAGTGTGAAGACGTGCTGTGTGAATTTGCCATGTCATTCCAAGACATGGCTACAGGGTCTTCCTACCTTGCTGGAAGCACAAGTTTACTGGTAAAACAGTGGTTTGGTGTTTGTGACATTCTCTGTCTTTCTGGATTCTTTGTACTTCAGCATTGCATTTAGGATAGGTGTCATCAGTGACTTCACTGCCAATGTATAGTTAGTGCTTCCTATACAGAGATACAAATGAATTAATTGGCAGACCGAAATTGCTTAAGGAGAGGAATGAGAATAGATGTTGAAAGGAAGAATTGGGAAAAGAGGAGAATGACCTGGGGAGAGTCCAGCCACACAGGCTTAGCTCAACAGGAGCAAACTGGGCGACTGCAGGAGATCAAAGGATGACCAAAACAGAACCAAATTAATTGTAGGTGGGTTGAGTAGAAAGACCTTAGATAGCTTTGTTCAAACTAGAGGAATCTGAAATTGCAATGGGACCTGGGGTTGTCAACAGGAAAATTTGGGAACTGCTGCTCTACTTTTCTTTAAGAAGAGCTGCTGGAGCCTGATTTCAGTGGACTTCTGTAACAAGCTCTTCACAGCACTGCTAGTTTCTCATGACAGATGGACATTTTAAGCTGAAACTGCTACAAAAGAGAGGTGAAAAGTAGATATGCTGAGAGACATGAACTCTAACCTTTCCCTAAGGGGCCCTACTCCTGCAGGCAGTGTTTGTCCAACAGCAATGCACTTCACCGTACAAGAATCCACTGAAATTAAAGTGAGAACATTCCTTATGATACCTTAAATTAAACTGAAAAGTCAGGTGAAATATATCTGGGATTTTCAAGGATTGGTGGAGAAAATCTTATGAGTTTCTAACTAGTCTTTAAAAGATCCCTGGTAGGAATGATGAGACCAAAAGGTAGAAATGCAGCACATTTTGTCAGAAGGGGTGGGAACAAAGCAAAACAAGAAGCAGATAATTCTTTGATGTCAGATCTAAGAGAGCTATCCAGGATAAAACAAAGCACTTTAAAAAGCACCTATTTTAGAATTGCTGTCATTTTGGATTGTCGCTGTTGAGGATAAGTAATCTGTTTGCCAAACCTGAACTGTATCCCTGGTCTATCCAGCTGTTTTATTTTTGAGGTACCTATCCTCTAGTTACCAAATTTGAATCTGCCTGCCAGCCCTCCTCTGCCACTGCCCTGCTTTCCATTGACCTCCGCTGGACAAGGCACACCATTCAAGTTGAAAATGTGGCTAAAAACCTTGCTCAACTGGGACTTCTGTTTATTTTGCTATTTTTAACAAATCCTCCTGTGTTCTAAGGTACAATTGCAGCATGCATTATATAGGCTTGTAACTCCTAAAACATATCTGTACTTCAGGACTGCAGTTCCTTCTACACTGTAGCCAGACAAATTACCTACCGGATGCTCTTAATAAGTCAGAGTTGACTTTATAAGTAACATGTATTCATTGGAAATCTGGGCTAAGTATTTTGTGAGTTGTTGCTTGTGCATTAACCTCAGCACCTTCCACTAAGGTAAAATAATTAAAATCATGACCTTGTTCCCACTAACAAGGGGAAAGGGAGATGCTGTCAGCATGATTGCAGGCTGTTCTGAGATCACGCTGATTTACACCCATGCAGCTCTGGGGGGCGTCCATTATTGGTAGGGAAGAATGTATTTTACCAGCAGTTCTTTATGGTCAAGCGTTACAAAAATGATGATGTTCAGTCCCCGTATCTGCTAGCCTGTACTGCACTGAGGGCTTAATTCATAACCTCATGAGGAGGTTTGCCTCCCAAGCCATTGATCTTTATATTTCCCTGTGCTTTCTGCACCAGAATATGTTTAGGAGTGGAGTGAGATACTGAATCCTGGAATTCAAATATTTTTTGAGGAGTATATGAAAAAATACTCTAAAAATTAGCACTCCTTCAAAGTTTAAGGGGACAGTTTCAAAATCTCTTTTGCAAGTGGATTACTTTCTGGATGTAGCTGGATTATTGCACCATTCCTTCTGTGGCTTCCAATTAGAAAGGACTGAACATTTGTTTGATTCTCTAAACTCTACGTATGAATTATTGTTTATTTGCTACTGTTGCTGATTATTTAAAAGTACACGTAATAGCCATTATTAAAGATGTATGCTGCCTATTTGTGATTAACCCCCACTGGTTTCATGAACGCTCATAGTGTTTGCTTTGGTTGTAACCCTAAGTGTGTTTTCACTTCAAATGCAGGCTTAAGCAATGTATTAGTTTCACCTTATTTTTAGAAGATTGTCAGTTTTGTTGTTTCCGTAGCTATGGAGCCCACATAAAGAAGCCATGCCCTTCCATTGCCCAGCTGTTGGACTAAACCCCTTGAGGAATCCCCATTATGTCCAGCTGTTAGGGTCAGATGGCTTCAGGAGCAAGCAGATTGCTGCGATACCAGGGGGTATCCACGAGGACACATACCACTTCTGTAGGAGCAACGTGGGCCTCAGAGGTTCTGCTTGATTTAGTTTCAAGAGATGTTGTCAAAGCCCCAGAATTGCACTTACAGTCTGGTTGTCCCCTTCTAAAGACCTGTTTTCAGTAGTGCAGATGGGCACATGATTTTCCCCAACAAACTGTGCCAGGGCTTGATGAGTAAAGAAAAAAGTGAAAGACACAAATCAGTATCTCTGGGAGATCTGACATATTTATGGTAAACGGACCTGCGCATTTCACTCGAAAGATAAGCGCACCTGGTGGTGTAGGCTGCATACTTGGAAACAGGAGGATTATCTTTTGTAATCAGAAAATATTTTATGTTGTGCTTTTTCAGAAGTGAGCACCGATGTTACATTATTTTTGTGTGCCAAAGGGCCCCATTTTACAGGCACGCATTCAGAAGATTCTTAGATTTGTTAAATTTGAGAGAGGGTGGGCCTTGCAGTGGGATTGCTGATATCAGACACAGATCACACAGACACAAGTTGCATTATCTAGAACCTTTTTATTCTGGTTTTGTGTTGCGAAGTCATGGGCGAGCCTGGCAGACTCCCAGGTGCAAATTAGGATGTGGAGCTGAGGTCATCACCTGCTGATTATCTCAATTCCCTGCAGGTGAAATAGTGATAATGGCTATTTCTTTGTGCCACTCTTTGTCCACCTTCTCTATTTAGGGCGTCAGAGCACTGCAGGAGAGACTGCCTCTTTCTAGGTATGCGAATACTTAGCTCTGATTTATTTTTGTTTTATATGACACAAGCAGCAAGTAGTAATAATAAATGTAAAAGCTTTTCTTCAGCTGCAGTTCGTAAGCAGTAGTGGAGGTATCAAACTGTCTTCAAAATTAAAGGTGCAGACTTTGAGTGTGGGTACTGAGGGGAAGAGAGCTTTGTGGGAGCCTTTCTGAAAGAAGGAGGGTTGTGTTTAGGGAGATGGAGGGGAGGTTTGGAAGGGAGGAAGGCGAAACTGCCCCTCGTTGAGGGAGGAGGAATGCCTGGGGATGAGGTGGTGTGTAAAATCTTCAGCAGGGGAGTGAAAGAGGGCATTTAAAGCTGAGGATCACGAGCAGGTTTGCTGGCAGTCCTGGCTAGGTTATTTTACAGGGTGGTGTCACTGCCAGCAGTGTTGGTATCGCTTTGACCCTCACTCATTTCTGGTAAGTGTCGACACTGCAGAGGGTCGCTTGGGTCTTACCTCTCCTCTGGGCAGAGGATTTGGGCAGGCACCTCCAGCATGTGGTGCATCCTCCTCCGGGTCTACACCACCCTCTGGAGATACCTCCATCTCCTGACTAGAGGGGGAGCCCAGAACAAGTGGGTGTCCAACTTACATTATTGGTTCCTGCGTGGTGGTGAATTGAATGGTTCCTCTTGCCCCTGTCAACACCATTCCTTCCCCAACGAGAGGCTTTCCCAACCCAGAAGGTAACAGACAAAAACCAAGCCTGAAAACAAACCTTTTTTTTTCACACTGTATTTTTACCTGTTTTATTTATGCTTTGACTAGAAGTATGTCAGCATTTTCAGGAAAGACAACAAGCAGACTTTTTCATCCCATTGATAGTTTGATTTTTGCAGATTTCTGCACTCTTGTTCTTTTTACAACACAGAAGAATTTGTTTTGAAATACTGAAATATATTTGAAATACTTTTTTATTATTATTCTTGCAATACCTTTTTTTTTTTTTTTTTTCATGACAATTATGAGTTTTTCCTGACTGGTTTTGGTTTTTTTAAAATCAATTGTTCCTGGCTTTTTATTTTATGGGTTTTTTTGTGACCAGCATTCATCCACCTTGTCCTATAAAAATTAAATCAGATGGATCATGTCAGAGATCAGCTGAGCTGGGATGAGGATTCTTTCTTAATCTGCAATGCTGTTGTATATGTGAAACTTTTTTTTTTTTTAACACAGTTCCTTTGAAGACACTGCTTGAACAAGCAAAAAGGTATAAGTAATTTTAATCAGAGTGTTTGTATGAGTAGTGATTACTTTTTTGCATTGAAATATGAGCCTAACTTACCTAGAAGAAAATGTTCTGGCTTTGCACAGGCTTTGCTAGTCTGTGCTTTAAAAATGGATTCCTTTCAGGACCTTTTCCTTCATCATAGTTCACAACTGCCTTAGTGGTTGCTCATTTTTTGAAATACACCTGCCTTGATTACACACGGGGGCACAAATTTTCAGGAGGCAACCTTGAAGAACAACCAGTGTTGGCTTAACTCTGCTCCTGATGCTAACTGCAGGAATTACACCATTGATTCCAATGGGAACAGAATTAAGGCAACTGTAAGTACTTCTGGAAATGTTACCCCATGTTTTTAATCAACTCTATTTAACTATAGCAGTTAGTAAAAAACCAAAAAGATAAATAATAATAATAATAATAATCAAGCTCTGACTGCTTAAAAAAGGGGAAAATCCTTTAAAATCATGTAAAATAATACCGGCTTTTTTGTAAACAAGCAATACCGAGTAAGCAGGAATTCATGGTCCTATTTAGATGTTAATTGTACTTGAATATTTGAATGAGGATTGGTCATAGGCCTAAAACACCTAAATATTTTAAAACATATTCATAAATAATCATTCGTTAAACATCATAATTGTTCTTAATGCATGTCAAAAACATGGACTTCTGCATTCCCCAAGAAAGAAAAATAGGGGATTATTTTCTCTTTTGGCATGAAAAAGTAAAAATAAAGAACTAACACCACCCTTAAGGGAGTGCATGGAATACTACCACACTATTTGCCTTAGCTTTTTTTTTTTAAAAAAAGTTTTAAATACAGGTTAATATGTAAACACTGTGCACGCACTGAGAGTTTGATCCTGGCCTGTTGAAATCAATGGCAAATTTCCCATTAACTGCAGTAGTGCAAGATCAAGCTCCACATCAGTATGGTACATACAAGCCTGTCATTGAGGGAGCCACGGATGCAGGAAAGCAAAAGCTCAGGTGCTCGTTTCAAAACCAGTTGCTGGAAGAATCAGACTTTGCCTCGAAAACCTTCTTGCACATGTTGGAGTTCTCTTGATGGAGAGGGTATTCATTACCTGCCAACAGTTCTGCTTTCTCTCTCCTTGCAGTGTACCTTCTGCCAGATGGTAGACTTTCATACTTAGTCACGGAACGCCTGTAAAGACAACATGGTGGTCTGGCATTAGCAAACTTATGCAAAATCTGTACCCTGTAGGTGAGGGTAAACACTTTACATACAGATGAGGTTACACCTCCACAATGTGCAGGTATAATCAGAAGATATTTTAGTATCTGCAGAATAACAGATACTGTTTTCTTAGGATTTTCTGGAGATCCTAGAGTTCTTTAATTTCTCTCAGGCTTACCATCTTTTGTTTCAGAAACGTCTGAATGGAAATCTGGCACAGGCTCTGCGAATGTTACCGCCTTTAGGTTTTAGCAAATAGGGATTAGGAGGGAGTAGTAAACCCAGGTTCTCACATGGCAATGCAATTACTACTCTTTGGCTACTGGAAAGCATCATTTTTAGCTTATTGCACAGTTGTTTAGCTTTCAGGAAAGTTAGTGCCTTAATAAAATATGATCGAACACAGCAGTTGCAAGAGCATAACACACCAGGTACTTTGTTGACGCTAGTAAATAGCAGATGGTGAAGAAAACTTTCCACTTCAGCTAGTTTAAGGCTATGCAATTCCTCTCTCAACAATGTAATACAGAACTACTGCTGGCAAAGTGTCAGATCACCATCAGAACCGATCATACGTGAGGGAACCAGTGTTCTGCCACTTCAGTTAGTTTACTTGCAAAACCAAATTAGAAAATTGGACTAAAGTGCACATTCAGAGCAAGTTGTGATCTTCCAAAAGGTCCTTTCTGAATCTCAGGGGTGAGGGACACGGAAGAATGGGTTAGCAGAGAGGTTGGTGTGTGTAACAGTCTATACTGCACCTGATTGTATTAGGCAGAAATTTGGCCTCTGTTGTTAATCTCTCATGGCTGTAAACACCAGAAGTTCTAGATTCAGCACCTGGCTGGAAGGATGCCTCAGAAATTGTGTGCTCCCAGTTCTTACCTGAACGGAGACTCGACTCTATCCATCTGTATACAGACTAAAAATGGGTACTGTGAAAACTGCACTGTGGAGATGAAGTCTAATGTTGTTTCTACTTCCAAAGTGGTTTCCATACCAGTTTTTACAAAGAAGGAATCCACTTCAGTGTTACCAGCTACAAGTGCGGCTACCCTGCAAATAAATTCAGGCATTACAATTAATTCAAAACACATTAAGAAAGATGAAATCAAATTGCAAACAGTCCTACCATACATCCATAAAAGCTGCCCTCAGAGGAGCCTGTTCTTAAGGTAAAGGTATATAAATTCCGATGAGACCAGTGGGAACTGGTATTACCCAGGTGGAAAGGAAAAGAGAAATACAAATGTTCTCCCATGCACATAACTTATTTAATTTTAACTCATCTTCAAGGTTTTTTTATATTTAAATTCCTGTCATCATGATTACCGAGGCTCAGGAGCCTGAGCTCTCTACAGCTATAGTGCGTGCTGGGAGTATCTCACCGGTTCTTGACGTTGGTTTTGGATTCCCTGTACCACAGGCTGAACTCCATCCCTCCTGAGATGTCGATGGCCAGGCCGCCCAGGAACTCCACACTGGCCATCGGGCCAGACTGCAGCTGGATCTCCTAGAGCCATCAGATAGCACAGGTAACTCCCCTGTTACTGACTGCAGACCTCAGTGGTTTCATTACTGCCTTTTGTACTGTGATCACGTGACTTGTCATTTTGCAGGAACAAAAAGGAATGGGGGGCTTTTCTGGAAGGGTGGATGAAACACCTCTGACGTACCTCACTCCCTAGAAAATGGGGTGAAGCTAAGGCAAGGTGCCTTGCATCCTTCCCCTCTCTCCTATGTGCCAGCTGGCATAATTTCTGCAAGGAGTATCACTGCAAAGAGTGTCATGGCTTCTGTCTCCAAGAGCTACCATGCAAGCCTCACGAGGCTCTGCTGGCAGTCCAGCTAAGTCAGATTAAACTCCTCACTGGAGCCTCAGCTACAGTGCGGTGCAGTGTGACTTCTGCAGCACACCCGAAGGCAGCCCCATAATGGCAGTAGGATGCAGAGTGCTGAAAGCAGTCGTGCTCCAAACCAACCGTATGGCAGGAATTGCGTCTTCAGTGGCTGGGTGGCCAAACCCATAAGCTAATGTGCCTTAATTGCCACTGTGAATTTGCATTTAATGCATTTTCCATCAACCATTAAGTATACTTGTGGCTTTTTGAAACCTCTACGGCTGGACTGGAAACACATCATGTGGAGTCCATTTCGGAAGTGATAATATAGCTCAGGGTCATGGCAGCTCATTACTTTTAAGTTTTGACACACAGCCAAGATTTTAAGGTTCACTCAGTTTGGCAATCTACCTCACTTTATATAGTTGTCCTGCTTCCCTAAGAACCAGTGGATTAATGCAGTGTTTTAAAAGAACCATTAGTTTGGGAAAAGTTTGTTTTGATCATGTTCCTCATGTACAGGACTTCCTGCTCTCTCCCAGCTGGTTTTCTCCCTCTTCCCTGGGTTCTGTGCCTGTGGAATTCTCAGCACCTGTAATGCTGCAGGCATTTGTAGGACATGTCAATACCCAATTTCCTTCCCCTTTTTGATGTCCAGGCACCTTAAAAGGCTATAGTTTCTTCTTAGCTATTCAGTAGTCCAGTAGTTCCAGCTAATGCTGTCCCAAGATTTAAGAAAGAAGCAATGAGGGGCAGTCTGGCTTCCTAATCCCTATAGTAAGAAGCAACATTTGGGGAGGGTTTTATTCAGAGCATTAAAGTGTTCCTGCCGTAATTGAGGACTTGGATCATTATGGTGGCTGTATGTGGTTACTTCACATTTGAGGGTAAATATACAATCTCTGAAACAATCTTCTTGGCAGAACTGACTTGGCAGTCAGTTGCTGCTGAAGGGGGGTTGAGATTTAATGTAAGAATGCAGAGGGCTGGCTGCGGCTTATAAATCCAGCATGTCCTCAGTGAGTGTGGTTATATTGTGCTGATTTCTTATTTTCACCCAAGTGAAAATCATGGGTTGGAATCATGGTCTTTCTGAAATCAAGGGGAGGTTTTCTATTGACTGCAACTGGGCAAGGAATACTTTCCTTATTGGTCTGCTTAGGTGTGGAGATAAAGCTTGTTTTACTTTATTTTACTTTGCTTTTAGTTGGGACTGAACTGGTGAGTAGCTGTTAATGAACGAGGAGGTAACAGTATACATTCTGGCAGAGACATGTACACACAACCAGAGGAGCAGATATTTTTAGATGCATTGTCAAATTGCATATAATAATATTAGAGTAGGCTTGGTTTGCAATGGCTGCACAGTTCAAGGCTTCAAAGGCTACCTAGAATTAAGTCAGGTTTGTCACTGAAGCCTGCAGAGAACTAAGGAGCACTTGTCTTGTGTTTTACTAGCTCATCTATTTCCTTATTTAGAGCCCAGTCCTGTCCTTTGCCTTGCGTGCAAATCCAATCCAGGCTGATGGGAGGTGTAAATCACAGGGATCCAGCCTCCTCAGGAGCAGTATTTTCCTGTCCCTTCCTATTTTAAGCCTTACGTGTCATTTACAGTGGAAAATGTGATCCAAAAGATCAGAATCAGTAGTTTGTTACTCTTTAAAATGCTGAAACATGCTATATCTCAATAAAAAAATGTTTCTTTAGGTACTGCACTGGCAATGCTACTATAATGCAACACAGAGATGGCTGAAACAGGCACTTCTTTGGGAACTGGCTATCTTCCACTGGGGTCTGGCTTTCAAATGTTTCTCTGACCTATTAATACAGTATTTAATTCCTCTGTGCTTCTGGCAGGTGTGTTGCCTAGGAGAAATATTAACACTGCTGAACTTTAATGCAGGCGACTTAGGAGTCTCAAAAACAGTTTTATGAGAGCTGTTTATTTTCTAGAGGGAATGATAACTTCTGGACAGTTATTCTTAGCCCGCAAACAACATTATGAGAAATGGCAATGGCTGTAAAATACACTTGGGTTTCAGTTTGTAGAGATAGGTGAGAAAAGATGTTACAGATGGTGGGCGGGAATGTAAGCTTTAGAAGTGATATTATTAACTTGGAAATCACCTCTCCAAAATGTGCCTATTGTGATTACTGCAGTAGTAGAGTTAATGAAAGGAAGCTATTTTCCAGGGGGGACTTATGTGGTAGATTTGTCAGTACTTTCGGTACAACTCAGTTTTGGTCTTTCTGTGCAAAATGATCCTTATAAACAGCAACAGGGGAGCAGAACTTTTTCTAATATTTAAAAATGATTTTTCTCAAAATCAGGCTGCAACAATGTGAAAATTGTAACTGAAATATTACATAAATTCTTTTTTGACAGTTCAATTGCCCTGTTTTTAAGTTCCAGTCTTGGCTTCCAAGCCGTCCTTTTGATGTTTGATCTCAACTGTGCTTTCTGTATCTTATGTTTGGTTTTTTGCCTGTTCTGAAATCACACCACGGCCAGCTGTGGCACACTGAGTTTTGGTATCATAGAATGGGCACTGTTTCCCATGCCTGATTTTCTTCTTTGAAAGAAGATAAATCCACATTTGTCTTGGTTGTCTACAGTATGAATTTGTAAAAGGGCTTATGTTCTGGGCAAGGCCTGCCTATGCTGGCCAGGGAAAATAGAGTAGTAGAAGCTAGATTAATTATGGTTCTCTTGCACTGTTTTTCCTCAGTTCCAGTGTTATGCTGTTCACACTTCCATTCTGACAGTGTTTTCTGGTACAGCTGTAATCACAGTTCAAGAGCTTTACAAGTGAAAGCATTTCTAATGAATCCGAACTGGGTTACGTGGTAGTGCCCAAACCACGTTGATGTTGCTGTTGACCTGGAGCGTAGCCGTAAAATCACTCTTAGAAAGATGTGCTGTGTTTAAAACACAGCTCAGCCTGTAGCTGTGTTGAACACTGCTTTAAACAATTTATGTCTCTGTGGGGTGCAGAGATAAGAACAAGCGCCTTTTTGGCTGTGAACACATATTTCTGTGCGTGTCCACTGCTTGAGTCCTAAAGAGCTTACACAGCAACTGTGCTAGTGGCAACCCAAGAAAGAAAGCAGGGTGGGATCCCATCTCATCACACTGCTGCCCAGGCTTCCAGAGAGCCAGTGACTGACCAAAAATGTTACACCCTAATATCATTAAAAATGGCACGCAGTTCCAGCCCTGGTCTGCCCCAGACGTTTGTGAGGTTCTCCAAAGACGAGGAGTGGAAAATCTGCTGGCTGGCAGAGCCCTCAGGGTGCCCGGCCAGCTGATTCTACCAGGGTATGTATGGAGCTTGGTGCATGCATAGCAGTTGGAAATATTTAGCTCTGTAAACACCATGCTCGTATGCTCAGGATTGGACATGATTATCTTTCTCACCTCCGCAGTCTGTTTGTTAAATAGGTCATGGTAAAGTTTTTGCCCATAATCTGCGTGTGAACTGTAAAGCATTGTTGGAATGAGCTTTAGTTAGCCAATTTGTGCACTACATGGGAAGCCCTCTAGACTTATAATACCGTTATAAAGGGTCTGAGCTGGGTTCAGGATGGGGACAGCTGTCATGTGCAGGGGGTGTTTCTGTGTAATTTTGATCAGAGTGGATTTTCTCATCATCTGCTTTTGGTATTTTCTTTTGCCAAGAATTAAAGGGGAAAAGTAAAAAGTAAAGTTTGATCCTGCAGATGTTTCATGAACTGAGTGCTGCTGTTAAATCCACAGGTTCTAAGGAGATCCCTGCTTGAGAAGAACAAAAATATCAAACCAAATGCTGGCCCTGCACTTTCAGAGAGATGTCTGGATTATTTGTCCTGCAATAATACATTATGCAGCTGGTTATATTTGTATAGGGGTCTATATCTAAGCATAAAATTATCAGACCATTTGGGGTGACAGTTGCATAAAAAATGTGTATTCCTCATTTTAATTCCTGTTTTTGCCTAGTAATAAGCATTTGAAATCTGGACCTCTTAGCATTGTTCTTTGAAGATTAGTTATCTGGGAAAGTTTGAGTACCAGAGATTCATTCATCCAGTACCTGACAATTATTGCCTAATGGGATGTAAGGTCTCTGGACAACTTGTGGAGAGGAAAACTTAGACGGTTCCATGGGACAGTACTGTATTACCAGAAGCTGTGGGAGGGAAGGCCATAGCTGATAGAAATACGAGTTTTATACAGGAAACTCAGTTGGATTTGCTTTTATCCAGTGTTACTTTGTTTTCTAGAATGATATGTGTTCTCATCTTTGTTCTAGATTGCTTTTCATGTAATTTCATTCTGTTTTTTAATACCTGTGACTTTTCTATTGCTCCCATAGTAAGATAAGCCTATGTAACATTGATCAGGTTTGTCAGCATTGAAAAGAAAGAAAATAAGATGTTCTACAATAATGGTGTGGGGGAGGGAGCACCTGTGCTTAAGAGACAGAAAAAGCAGCAAACAACATGCTATTAGTACCTGTGAGTAATCTGTCAGGAGGATAAGTCCTTTCACCACGTTAATGGGATCTCCAGTTGCTGAGAGCATTTTAGACATTAAATCGCCATACCCTTGGAAAAATGTAACTGGCCTGAGCTGGACATCAAACAGAATGGCTGACATGCCAGCAAAGGAGTCCAGGTTTTCCTCGCCTTCATCAGGAGTTGCAGCTATTATGGACTCCAGACCGTGAGCTTCAATCACCACCTAAGAAGCAACAGTGTTACAGAATGAATAAAAAAACTCTGCCTGGCTCAGGCTATTAACAACCCTACACATTAATGTCTAAGAACCTAAATCTAATTTATGTAGCTGCAGATGAAAAAGAATGAGGTTAAGACTTAAGGGAACTAGGTAGAACAGCTAAAAAATGAAAAATAAAACTCTCTCATGGCTGTTTTTTTCCCTCTTTAGATGCAGGCAGAATTTGCCCACATGCAGACCACAGTCCCGAGCCTTTCTTTCAAACAAATTTTCCTTTATTCATATCACTATTTTCCACAGACAGCTGGGAGGAAAACCCAAAGATGTTCCACTGCACAATTTTTTGTCCTGCAGAAATGTAGGAGGATTATAATACTAAAGGTACTTGCCAACATTAAGAAAAGTCCAAAACAGAGGCATCCCATTTAAATCTCTCTGATTCATACATTTGATCTATTCCTTGTATTTCCATTCTGTATTATACTTGAAACACAGGACTTGATTTTACAAACTTGCAAAGCTTTAACTGATTACATCAGATAAACAGTATAGGCTTTACCTGGAGACAGAAATTGATATATCATACAGAACAAAACACCTGTCTTTTTGGTTAGGGCAAACATGTGCCTCATTGGCTGTTGTGAGTTTCTTTTTCCCCTGTTACTGGCCTGTTCTCTGCCCAGTGCAGCAACCTTATGATCTTATGCATTAGCTGAATTGATTTAGAAGCTGTAAGAGGAGGACGACATATTGGCTTAGTTTTTATGTACAGTGTGGCAGTTACCTGGCTGGCATGAAGTTCAGCATTTCTGTCAAAAATATGGATGTTCACATTACTTCTCCTTAAGATGCCAGAGCCTGAATAGAGGATGTCAAGGCTGTACGTGGATGATACATCAGGACCACCTTAATTAAAAAAGAAAGAAGGTACCTGTGACTAAACTAACAGATTAATCAAATGTTTGGGAATACTAACAGGGTTCAAAGGCAGTTTCATGGTTACATACGTGTAATATAGCCAGAGTAGGCAGAGGAAGAGCCCATCTTGGAGAAGCGATCATAGTTATGAGCACGCATGTCCTTCAGAACTTGCCGAACTGTTTTGCTGTGGTATTTCAAAACAAACAAACAAAACCACAGAGGCTCAAAAATGTTATGGTACCAAATACGTTACTGTTCTATAGAAATACCAAATTTGAGAGAGGGTGAATTTCCTGGTAGGAAAGGGGGTCTTCAAAACTCCCACTAAAAATCTGCCCTAATCCAGAGTCTCTTTTCCGATTTCGGCTACTCCCTGTAGTCATAGGTAGAAAGGCAAGCAAAGGTCTTGCTTGAAAATGAATGGCGTTGAGAAGAAGAGTTATTTTGATTATTTGCATGCTAGTCCTGTGATGTTTACAATTTTTTTCTGGTTCCCTGATTCTTAAAATATAAAAGCAAGAACCCCACTGAGAGAATTAAGACCAACAGATGACATTTCTTACAGTATTGCAAGTTAGATGACTAATTCTTATTTGTACCTCTGAAAGTGTGAATAGATGAATGTCATTCATGCAGAGATTTTATTCTGAAATATCAATACTTAAAAGTGACACAAAAATCAGGCATCCTTTCATACTCCCCTTAAATTTTACAGTAGCAATTCATGAGAACCTGTGTGTTCTTTGTGTTTCTGCAAAGAAGTAGGGATGAGCTGTATTTATTTATACTGAAATTAATGTACCTTGAAGGCATTTCAAAGCGAAGTATATCCTGGATCATGGAGAGCATGTACTTGTTCATTTCCAGAGGCAGCTCACCAATGGAGAGCAGGATGTTTTTCACCTCCATGTAGGATGGGTTACTGTTTAAGATGATAGCAGCTGCAGTGGTTCGCACTGTCTTTTCATGGACTTTACGGTTCTGGTGATATATCCTGTTCATTGTTTCCTTCACCTGGTCAGGAAACAGATTATTCAGTCAGCGCTCACACAGATGACAGTGCAAAGTACAGACTGGAATCTCATTTATAATATCAGTTTAAGCTAGGTCCATAGCTAAGGCTAATACATAAGGATATATTTTCAGCACTCTGTTTTTCATGGTCCTTTTGGAATGTACAAGGCACGTATAGCTCAGTGACCACAAGGGCAAGTGGGGCATCTGTTATGTTCTCTCAGCCACAGTCCAAATACAGCTTTCCACGCTGATTTTCACAGTGGGGCTGTAAATAAGTAGGAGCACTAAGATCAAAATACTGTGGCAGTGGTAAGATCAAAAGAAAGATTTCCTTGACTGTTAAGGGAATATGTACTTTAAAAAAAAAGTACACTAGATAGTGCCTGTGGTGGCCTTATGTCCCTGAGAAGGTTGTGACACATCTTTGTTACAGATAAGTCCAAGGACAGCTATGTAGCTCCACTGACAAAACAGCCTCCGGCATGTTCATTGCAGAGCAGCACCCTTACAACCTCAGTCACAGCTGCCAGCAGTCAGTATAAAATGGGATTCAGGGTAATGCAGCAGAGGCAGGACCTCATGTTCTGCTATTTTGTATGTCTTGCCTTACTCTTGGAGGCTGCAAGGTAAGGTGCAACTATTTTACCCTTCTCTTACTTCATGCATTCTACCTGGCTATGTGAAAGCACAAGAAAGAACAGGGGTTATGCAGCTGCCCAAGTGTTCCTAATATCTCCTGCACATCACAGAGAAAGCAGTGCTCTTGCAAAGGGAGCTCAGTTTTCCCTGCAGACCACCTGCCACCTTTGATGGCTGTGTGGCACTGGAGCCAAAGGTTGCACAGCACTGACAGACTGGGAGCTGGGAACTGGCAAGCAAGAATGTATAGAGTTTTCTGGCTGGAACTGATGTGTGTATAATAATTTCCTGCAGGTAAGAAAAGCATACGTGGGGCATCTTTAAAAAGAGTGGGACTGACAAATGTTAATTTATATTTTGTTTAATACTGTCTCTTGTGCTTCTTTTCCTGGGTGGTATATTTTCTTACCTCTTTGGTGAGAAAAGAAGGATCATATCTTTGTATGGCAGTGGCAGCAACATTGCTGATGGGCCCTTCTTCTGACTCGGCGTACTTCAGAAGCAGCGGAATTGCTTCAGGAAGGAGCGCGTTCTTCAGTGCCAGCAGGTACATCCTCACATTGTCATCCTTCTTAGCCTTCTCCAGCCTACTCAGAATCAGCCTTTTGGCTTCCACAACAGCCTAAAAAAAATCAACAGCATGTTCAAACCTACTTTTTTCCCTCACAGAAGTAGAAGGGGCAGGGCTGGGTTCTAGCGTGCTTTTGTTCCAAAGCATCACTGCACCGAGTTAGCAAAGGTGTCATTTGCAAAACTGTATGTTGGTGGCTTCCTTCAAGCATAACCAAAGTGGCTATAGCCACAGTGACGCCTGGTCCGTAGATTTATCACTTGCTATCTGCTTCTACCCTTATTCAGGGACTATGCAGGTCTTACTTGTGGCGCCAACATGTCCCCACAAAAAATGACAAGGGACATGTTCTTTTGTGCTTCACAACATAATGTTATAAAAGTGCTTGGCAATTAACAGGGGAAGGAAAAAGGAATTCCTAAGGGCCATTCAGGTGCTCTGTATCTTTTCAGCGGTGTGCTGCAATCCCAAACAGCACAGATCCAGGAGGCAGCAATGCCTTGTCTGATCATCCTCTATCACCAGCATCTACTCAGTCCATAGTCAAGGTGATAGCCTTCCTCCTGGGTTGTTCTATGCATGTTCGGGGCAGAGTTCAGTACTTGAACTAATGAATTTTCTTCACAGAGCTGAAATAACCTAAGAGGATTGCAAATACTAAACAGATTTGAGTTTGCCAGTGTTTTTCTGAGCATGCAAAGCTTTTGGACAAGGGAGCACAAGTACTGCTTCTGCTGACAGACTAGGCAGTGAGAAAAAGTTCTGTCAAACAAGGGCAAACTGGGAGAAATCCACAGAAATGGGAAGAGACCAGATTAAAGCCTGAAGCTGATAAAGTAGATGTCATTATTTTTTTTAAAAAAAAAAGTCCTCTCTCTATCACACACAGGAGTTCATGGGCTTATTTTAAAACAGGGGGGAATATGCTTCCCGTGTCTCTCATGCTTTCCCAGTAACATCAGCAGAGATCATTCACGTTTGTTGCAGACCCGTATTAGGCCAGCAGCGAACAGCAGATAGATACTCACTGGAAGCTTGCAGCCATCTCTGTCACACAGCTTTCTGATGAGTGCTCCCATGACAATGACAAGAGTTTCTCTGATTTCTTCATTTGCAATATCACCCTTGAACATGGCCTGTCATGCAAAAGCAATGCTCTTAGTCTCTCTGTCTAAATATGATGAACCACAGCCTGTAATGGGCTGAATACCCCCCCTCATTTCCTGTGAACGTGAGTGCAATGCAAAAGCAATGATGTCCACAGCGGCATGGGCTCAGGCTTAGCAGAGCACTGCTCTATCATTACATATAATAGCTGACTGACATTTTCCCCTTGAGTTACATTCAGTGTCTCCAATAGTAGATTCATTTTGAAGCTATGTTCTGGGGTGGTTTTTTTTAAAGAGTATTAAATGGTTACAGCACTTTGATAAGGCAATAATCAAACCATCTTCAAATTGTTTTGCTAACAATTATAATTATGTTTATTTTCCAAGTAGTAGATATTGATAACATTTTACAAAGTAAATAGATTTTCAGTCTGGACCTATGAATTTTTGTTGTTTCCAGGCTACATGCTACAGGCACACTTAAAGGAAACCCTGGAAGGAACAAAGAAAGGAAATTTGGGACATTCATTTCTTCTTCCCTTCCCCTTTGACAGGGATTCAGCTTGAGAGTATTAACTGCATTGTATTTGTTTTGTGACTTACAGTTAAAGATTTCAGGAGCATTTCACTGGGGTGAGAAGCAAATCCACAGGCATATAGGAATCGCTCCTGCAGCACAGAAGTGCTTGCATCCTTAAAGTCAAGAAACTCCAGTACGGCCTCCAGCGATGCTGGGGTCTGAGCAAAGGTTACAGCATCCACTACCTGCGGACTACAAAGAAGTGGAAATGAACATATCATTGCAATGAGCCGGAAAATACTGAAAAGACTTTGCTGTCTATAGAAAGAAAGAAGCTAGTGTGCTGAAAGATCTCTACGCTGCAGGTAGGAGACAGAATTTTTTACTCTTGGAAAAAACTGTGTCCCTGAATTCTTCTGCCTCAAAATGGTAGATGAACTCCAGAAATTACTCATTTCCATGGATAATAATATCTGAATTTATGCAAATATGGGGCCAAAAAAGTATTAAAAACCCAGAACTATCCAGAGTGTCTTAGAGTTTACAGGATAAGCTTGTAAATCGAAAAAAGTGTTTAATTTCTACATACACAGTGGCAACTAGAGAACAGGCTTCTATGCTACCTGAGTTACTCTCAGGTTTATCTCTGTTGTTAACAACTGCTATAATTTGTTTGAAAGATCTTGACTGTATGGTAGGACTCAGAAATGCTTTCCAATTCCCAAGTCTAGATGTGCATGCTGTTCACACTCTAATACTAGGACAATATCCAGGCATGAACCATCCCCTTCTTTGCTGTATTTCCTCTTGAAGGAAACAAATGGGCAAGTCAAGAACAAGTTTTAGAATGTTTCAGAACAAGTAGTCGGGATGAGAACCTTTAGGTAAGCTACAAACCGTGTTTGCCACGCATTGTAGATACAGTCTTGGTGGCTGAACAGTGTGCTGCAAATATATTATACTACAAGAATAAACATAGCTTTAAAAAAAAGTCATGGTTTCCTGCAGACAGTACTGAATACTGGTTGGTTTTGCATTGCTAGGACATCACCAGTAGAACTGAATCTGTTTGCATGCCATTTGCCTTCCTGCAGTTTTAAGTGACTTGAACTTTTTGAAAGCTTGTTCATGATGACTTACAGAAGTTCTTTATTTTCGCTTCTAATAATCTGTAGTATCTCCTCCTTTGTAGCTTTTCTGATGTTCTGAATGAAGGACAAAAAGCTTCTTGCTGCTTCAGTTTTGGAAAGTTTTTCAGGATACATATGTTCTCTGATGCTCTGCCAGTGTTCAGAAAGCTGAAAAATAATTTACATTATGTCAAATCTCTCAGATTGTGGTTTCAGTTCTCAAAATCAGACTTACTAAATGCAGATACATGGGCCAGCTATTGCTCAAATTAGCTGAAATCCAATAGATTGCTGATCCTTTAGCTTAGTATTATTTAATGAATGATATCCCAGCACAAATATCTTTGAAACCTGTCTATAGCTGATAGCTGTCTCTCTTCCAACACTTCAGTATTTTCTTGATAGTGTACATTGCCTTAAATGCAATCTATTTTGTAACAACACATGATTATTTATACTGTAACTGGAATAGTGTGAACTGTCTTCTCTTGCAAATTTACTGTGCCTTCTGCTGAATACAGTGTTTGGCTTCTTCTTGCCCATTCCCTTCTAAATCACTTTTTTTAAAGTGGGAGATGCATAATCCCGAATTCACAAATTATTCATGTTTTCTTAGAAGATGGCAATTTTTTAAGTGGTTAGTGTGCAACAGGACTAAATGTCCCACAAGTAATTCTCATTTCTTATTCATAAACCTGCATAAGATTGGGAGAGATTTGTGGTTATTGTACAAAATGATAGGTAAGGTGGTATTAGAACAGGTATCGCCTTCTTCAGATGTTGTTGCTGTATTTATTCCATACACCACCACATTTTTGACCTGAATGAGCCAACATGGTACCAAGGCACCTATATCTGTCCTTCCAGATACACTCCCATAAGAAAGTAGTGCAGGTATTTTGACCTTTCCTCTCTCTCTTGCCTTTGACTCTGTTATCTCAAATTATCGAGAACATTCCTTGGTGAAAACTCAGCTGTTCTTTGCAGCAGTGTTTACTGCAGTTTTCCCGAGTGGGAAATAACACTAGCACCCACTCGACCTTTACTAAAATACTTCTCCTCTTCAGGGGTTTTGTATTAGGTAATAATTCTTGAACCTGCCAGCAAATAGATGTATCATTCAGTAGTACAGAGTGCAACTTCCATCAACTGTAACAAACAGTAATTAGGCAACAATGATTGAGACATAGGATATTTCCTGAGGATTAATGACCAGCTGGGAGGAGTTCATGTTCTGAGGCACAGATGGGTTTGTTAACCTCAATGGGTGATTACTGCTTAGCACCAAGGTCAGTGTGGCTATTATAAACTGAAATTGGATAAACATACGGGGCACTTTCTATTCCCTCTGTTGAAGCTGCACCATAGCCCAGCAAAAAAATCTCTAACCTCATTAATCCTGTATTTTCTCCAGTGCAGAGCCCAGCTGTGTGGGCTGCTCTTGGTCAGCTTAGCCCACACCCTAGAGATGAGCAAGGTGGGAGATGTGAGCTGGAGCCATTTCAAGCAAAACAGAGTGGCGACCAAGTCTTCCTCTTTGGAGGGGTACACTAACCATTCAAATGCTACAAGGAGCAGCTGCTCTCTCCTGCAATGACCATGACTTTTAAAAATAGCATTCACAATTGACTTTTGCAAGGGGCCTCGTTCTCCTGATGTGAATGTCAGGCAGTTTGGATTGAATACTCCAAGGATTCAGGCACAGGTACTTCCACATGGCAACTCAGCCGAGCTCGGACCTGAATCTCTGTCTCTCTGACAGAGAGAGCAGACCAGAGGTCTTGTGGGCACTCTAGGAAAATTCAGGCCAAACCAGGAGGTCCTAAACTGAGCAGGAGTTGGTTTTGAATGTCAGTGCCTGACAGCTGCTTTACCAACCTACAAAGGTTGGCTGCACAAGACATTGCAAACCCACCTCAGTTTCAGAAGGGGCAAGCATCCCTTCCGTTAGGAATGAAGAGCATTAAAAAAATTTAAGAACCATGAGCTCTCTCCAGAGACAGCATACATTATGATGTCTAGGCCTAAATTTAAATGTAAATGTTGGCTATAACCTCACAGAAGCTAGTGCTGCCATCTGCGAAGTAAGAATAGTAATGGTTATTTTACCAAATTCACAGAGATATGACCTGTTATGATTTAAAAGGGGGTTTGAAATGTAAAACTGTAGGGCATACTGTGTCAGCATGGCATTAATGTATACTATGATATATAAGTACCAAATGTTATGTTGCTGTTTCGGATACAGTGTTCTGTTTATAGACCCCATCTTTTCATAGTAGTTACTGTATAATACTGTGAGAAAGTAGGACTTCATTCTCATCGTGCCATTAGGTTTATAATGACATAGCTCAGTCCCTAGGCAGTGCTCTGGAATTATACCCTATGTTTGTTATCTTGGTCTGGAAGTGATCTCTATAACTATTATGACAAACTCAGTTCCAAGTGACAACTCGGTCAGCACAAACCCCAGTGGGCAGTCAGGGAAAAAGCACCTTTTCCTACTCTGTTTAAGATCCTTTGATGTTCCCTGTTCAGAACTGTTCCAGCATGTATGCAGCATCATTCCTATTTCATTTCCCCCCACCATATTTTTTTATCTTCTCTGCAGCTCAACAAGCATTAGACAAGATGAATTATTACAGTGCAATGCTACTTCTAAATAACTAGCACAAGTTCCAATATAGTAAGGTATTTGTGCTCATAAGGAGTATTTCTGGAGGATTAAAATCATGTGTTCTGAATAGAAGCCTTATCTTGCTTATCAAAAACTGACAGAGAATAATAATCTCTAAATCAGTGTTCCCATTCACCTCTAAATTTGTTCCACAATGGGAATAGTATTAAAATTGTTTGATTACAATCACTGTAGCAATTTATATTAGTTTACAATTAATAGCAGCAGTGAAACAAAAGATGATGCATTTACAGTACCAAGATCTTAGTAGTCTTTAGATGTCTTAAATATAAAAAAAAACCAAGGTTTTCGTTTTTTTCCCAGAGGAAAAATGAGAACAGTATTGGACTTGCCAAGAATACTAAAGACTCATTCTATAATTATAAAATACCTATAAAGTCTTTTAATGAACAGACTTCCTTCAGGGTCAGGCAGTAAGAAGAGGCTAGATATATTACCATATAATAGCCTGCCTAAGGAATGGCTAACTGCCTTTAATTTCTAGGAGCAGTTCAGTCCTCCATGACAGAATTGTTTATAAACACCGGCCAACCATCTTGAAAGTAATTTCCCACTCCATTACCCAGAGGAAATAAGCTCCTGCAAACTCAAGTTTGGCAAAGACAAGATAAAACAAGAGTGTTGTATTTTTTAGTGGTCTTGAGAAACACTGTACCCGATCTTTGAAAAAGAACAAAAAGGTTGGTACTTTTAGAGGTAGATCTTGAAACGGCCTTTTGTGGTGGAGCACTATTGCATCATTACCGTGCTCCCCTCTCTGGGGAGTATTTTATATTGCTATGTTAGACCTCTCCTAGTGGGCTGCTTGGACAGAAACTTCTTCCACACTTGTTCTGCTCAGCCAACCGACCTGACGTCCAACTAGCCTGTGTTTACTTACTGAAGGACACTTTTTGCATTTGGATTTGACTGGCTCTGCAACTAGTGGCACAGCAACGTAACTGGAGTCCAAGGTCTTGATAACACTGGCAGCTTGCTTCCCAGCGATCAGTCCAGGGCCAGCTTGTACTGACTTCAGTTCCAGTCTCTGCCTGTGTATCCATACAGTGAAGACACTGTTAGAGCTCAACCATTAGAGCAGAAATGCAGAAATCAAAGAAAGAGGAAATAGAAAAACCCTCCACAGACCAAAAATACAGAACACACACTTGTTGAACTCTTATTTTAAAATGTTGGGAACATGACAAGTCTATGGCTTTTTTAAGGTAACAGAAGTATCTGATACCAGTAGAATTACTGCTAGAGGTATGTGACATAAAGCACCTAAATAGTAGACTTTCTAAAGTATGGATTTATAGCACCTGGTAAACAGCCTTCAGTAACCATATACGTTCTGATATGTTTCATATATTTGTTTATAAGAAGATCTGGAAAGTTAGATTGAATGTACATTTTTTTTGATAAAATACTAAGGAGATGTCCGAATCATTTATCATGTATGAGTATTTCCAAACTTGCAGCGTTTTAGAGACTGGAGTCTAACAAAGATCTAGGTTTCATTGTTGTTTCCTTTCTATGCAGTAGATTTTGTTTTCTGAACTTTCACATACTAGAAATTGACATCCATTGGAAGTATTTCTTGAGAAATGAGAGGACACAGAAACAGAAGGCCTACAGAAGTAATGTGTTGCTTAAAATGTTTCAGCCAATTCCAGCTGTTTGAATTTAATTTCTTATGAATGCCGTTATTTATTATTTGCAGTATGGTAGAGCCCTTAATCAAAGTTGGACTGGGTGCCATATGGATACAAAAGAGACCTAAATCCTTACCTGGAGAGTTTACAGCCTTAGATCTTGATGTAAGACATACATATATAACCTGAATTGAACCACTAGTCCTGCTACCATCAATGATAGTCAAATTGCCCAACTTACTTTGAAACTATTTTGGCACCTGTTTTTCGTCGGGAGTTCAGAAGCCAAACATAATTTTCTTCTGCCTTAATGGATTTAATGAAACTGTCTTCCAGCACATAAATTGTGGCAGATGTGGCTTTTGCACTAACATCTAAAATCTGAAAATAATTAAAAAGCAAAACAGAAATGATGAATAAACAACAGAATAGGAAAAGAGCTCACAGTTCCAAATCAGGGCAAAACTCATAATGAAATAGAGCCAAATGCGGAAGATGCATGTAGGTTGACTGCATCTCAAGCTAAGCCTATAAACCAGGTTCTCAAGAATTCCTTTGGCAACAAGAAGCCACTCACTTCTGCATCATGTGTTTCATATTCAATACGTACCAGGGGAAAAAAAAGAGGGGAGGAGCACAAGAAGTTACAGAGCAGGCTGCAACTGAGAAAATGCCCAGTACTAAGTTAAAAACACACTTTGAATAAGATGAGAAGCTTTTCCAGGGAAATGTCTTGTAAATAAGATTGTCATGTTCACACCCAGGAAGCAAAGCCAGCCACCTTTCTTGATCTGTTTGTAAACAAGATGAACTGTTTGTGGTGAGTGTGAAAGTCAGGAATTCAGTCCTTGTGTTAAGGCGGTTTAACAGAGTGTGTGCTACCTTTGTACCCTGAGCTGAGAAATGTCAGTTACTGACACAGAGAGTCCCAATGCCTTCAGCAGTGTCCTGCCTGCACTCAGTAGTAACCACTTAGAAAGGCATTTACTAGTAGTGGAGGATCATCAGGGCCATTGTAGGGCTTCAGTTACCTCTACAGCACACTTCCCATATTACACCTTTGCATGAGGGAAGCCTTTGTCCAGGCTGCATTCAGGAGTCAGCATCTTGCTTGGCATTTATTCTGTATGCTAAATGCTGTCACTTAGCAGTTGGGACAAAGGTTACTGTTGTCACTATGACTGTATCTAGTATTTTCCTCCAAAGAAAAAGGAAGCCTCACATCATTAAAACTTCAGCACAGCCAGGACAAAAGTGTTGTAAATCTGCATAGAAACTAAAATATGTTATGGATGAGATGCAAATCTTATGCAAATTGGTGTACTCAATGTCAGCTAAGCCAGGGTGGTTTACACAACAGAAGAATCCATTCCCTGTTCTCCTCATGGGTACTACCTATGAAATTTGTACTAGTAATGCTACAAAACGTACAGGTAGAATTTGCTTTCTGTAATGCTGGAAAGGACTTTTGAGAAAATGAGTAATAGCTACTAAGAATATATTTTAAATAGGCAGACCAGATTTTATTTTGTTAAAGAACCATACCTGGTTGTGGCTGGTAAATCCTTGTTTTTCTGTTTCACAGGAGTCCAGGGCTTTTACTTTAGTTACTTGATCTTGCCGCACATGGTAAGTAGTATTGCATTTCCCAGATATGTCCACCTTGAAAAAAAGAGTTAGATTAGGACAATTTCTTGAATTTATCTTTGGGATCCCAGAACACCTTTCAAAGATGAACCCTTTTCTCCACTGATGGAATCCTGTACCTGAAATGCTGCACTCTTTGGGTTTATTTACTGGTTTTGAAGGTATCAGTGTTTCTAACTACCAGCTTTGGATAGGCAGGGTTACTTTTCATGAGATGGCTATGAAGGAAAGTATCAATTTTTGTTTAAACAAAAAATTTAGGAAATACCTGGCAGTTGGCACTATACTCACAAATTTGAGTTAAATTTCAGCTTTGCTGATGTGGAAATTTAACAGTGTAACTCAGGTTAAATGGCTGCGGCTAAACCATTGTGAACTTTGAGTGGATGCTCAAAGTGGATACTATTCCATTTAATTGAGTTTAGGAATCAACTGACTTTAAACATGAGTATAATCTCTTTTAGAGCGACCTGGTTTAAGTTGGTTTATTACCAAATTCTGCTAAATCGACAAAAGCATTTTAAATCAAATGGATTTCACCAATTATTTGCATTAATTGCAGCAACTTGACTTATGTCACCAAATATTCAGAAGACTCTGTTTACGTCCTCAACCTCAAATGTCATCAAAGGGCTGATTGATTTCTGTCACAGTTCATTCCTTCTGAAGTCAGTGGGAGCCACAGGTCTGCCTTTCAGAGCAGACCAGGCTCTGCCTCTTTCATGATTATTATTCTACCAGATATAGCATCATACCTCCCGGGCAGCACCAGAGTGCAGCTGTAGCTGGAAAAGGCTAGCCAGACCTCTCTTAATATTTTGAGTAAAAGCAGGTTCATTTTGATATGAGTAGAAGTTTTTTACCTGTAGGAATAAAAAACAAGTATACAACGAATCTGGTTAAATGAGAAAAGAATAGTGGAATAGTGAGACTCCTCTCCAGAAAAACTCTCTTTACTTTTTTTTCTGATTGGGAAGCTGAATTTGGACCTGTTGCCCTTATTTAAGCAAACTCCAGGGCCTGCCGATAACAGTACAGACATGTTTCAGGCTTCAGCTGTACCTGTGTACAGCATCTGTGCAGTGAGCATCTTTCCACCTGTTAAATAGAGAGAATTTAGAAGGGAAATAGGAAACTTTACATAATTTCACAAGCAATTTATCTTTCTGCATAATCTTTGGATAATCCCTCCCCACAGGGGCATGCTATCTGTTGCACTTTAATCATAGGTTAGAAAAACTCAAAATGAATCATTGATAAATCACAGTTAGAATGACTTAAATGACGTGTCGAACATACCACAACCTTTGCACATCATGGGGCGACTGTTGTGCTTAAGCCTCTCCTCCGGTAATAAGACTTTGCACCTCCACTTTGCATTCAAGGTGCTTTAAAAAAGTGCCCTTTTTCTTTCAGGAACTGTAAGTACAATCAGTGTGTTATCTCAGGGCAACCCTGGCAAGTGAAATCACTGTGCCAGGGATGAAATATCACAGCACAGAGAAATCATAAAAGGAGTGTAAAGACCCTATTACCTGAAAAATGAAAGCCCAAGTTTTTAATACTACATCTCAATCTTAGCATGTGAACTGCTTAATGTATTAGGAGCAGATGTATTTTGACTGTCTTCTTCTGATACCTCTGTCCTCATTTAGGGATGTGTACAGTTGGGAGCCTGTTTCTTTTTATGTTGTGTAAAACTGATGACAAGGCTGAGTTTGAAAGTTACCGAGCAGACTTTATGGCAGCTGCACTTCAGCAGGCTGAGCTGGCAGCCAGGGTATGTGCTCAGTGCCTATTTACAGCAGGAGGTAAAGATCCTGCCAGGATAGGGTGTCACAGCCCTCACGCCTCTCTTCAGAAGAGAAAAGGGAGGGTGACCTTCAACCTTCCTCCTTTCTCACTGCCCCTCTGCCCACATCCCAACTGCCCACTTGCTCAGGCTGGAGAGGGGAGAGCGAGGCTCTTGGCCAAATGCTCCCAGGCACAAGCAACCAGAGGGTGAACAGGCACGGAGAGGAGGCAGGAGCAGCCATGGCTCAAGCCTTGCTGCTCCCAGGCCAGAGCAGTAGGCTGAGAGCAAGGGGACAAGTGAGCAGCTCCTCAGGGAAAAAGAGGGAGAGAGAGATTTACTTGATTCCATTTCTGAGTAAGGCTGGGACTCTAAGAGCTACAGTTGGACATGGGTGCTCCTCCAGAGGGACAGTGCTTTATTGCTTTCTCAGGGCAAGCTACAAAACCCAGGCACACACAGAGAGACACCTGCTCACTGTCCCTTCTCTTCTGATTTTTGGAGGCAGTTCCCAGTATTGAAACATGAGAGGCTGTTTCAGTATCAAACTCATTAACTTGGGACCACTGAAACTGCAGGGGACATTGAAGTAAATAAGCAAGCCAGAGAGGTGAGAAGAGCAGTCAACTGAAGTATTTGCTAAGGGTTTAAAGTGATTAACACTGTTCCTCACAGACTTGGTTTGTCCCTCATGACAAACTGTCTCTCCTTTTCTGCCTTCAGACCCTGGATAAAATCCTGGGCTCACTGAAGTTAACAGCACAAATCTTACATGGCAATTGCGCATGTATCTGCATGTGTACCCATATGTTTGTGGCCAATCTGCTGTTTACTTTGATACTGCATGGTGTTCACAATGCACAAGAGTCTTAGGCTGGAAGGGCCCCTTGTACAGGTAAATTTACAGTCTTTTCTAAACTACTGTAGTCTGTAAAGAAAGATAGGACACAATGCCATATTAAGAACACCGAGAGGATAGTGAATTGGTAAATTCTCCAAGCCTGTAAAAAAAGATTTGACCGGGGTATCCTCAGGAATTTAATTTTAAAAGATGGGGTCTTACTTTTCCACGGACTAACTCAAGAACTATGGGCCTCTGTAAAGATTTCAGATATTCTTTCCTGATGATCTTCTCTGTGTTTTTCCCTTTGAAGATGTTTTTAGCAGCTGGACGTTCATTCACATTTTCAACTTGAACATCTCTTATCTAGCAAAGTAAAAGCAGAGAAAATTCATTTAGAGAGCAGTCTAGCATTGACCTCGGGTAGGCTGGATAGACTAAATCACCTAATACATATTTTTTATTTCTTCATTTCTGGTTCTGATCATTAATCTTCCATGATTACAATGTCTATGTTTTCAAAAGAAACCAGCATTCACCACTGGGGAAATAAGTGGCAGAAAAACTCACCATAAAGCTAAGTACCAAAGCCAGTTTGTATTTAGCAAATGTCATGATTTGCAGGGAGAACCAAGGACTTCAGACAACCTATTGCCCTTCAGGTAGGTGCTTGCACACCAGTTGTTTGCGGCTATAGAAGCTGTATGAAGCAGTTTCAAAATATAGGAGATAGACATTCTGAAGTTCTGGCTTATGATGTTAGATATATTCTTGTGACGTCTTATCCTACAGGAATCAGCTTATTGAAGAAGCTGGTTTTAGTTGATGAGACTAAAGAAGAATAAAAGATTTATCTCATCTTCTGAAATCAAGTTCCTCAAAATTAGATTAGCAGTTAGATAAATACAGAAAAGATTGGGCATGTTTTAAGTTGTCTGATGGCGTTAATTACCGTAACTTTGATCAACTGGTCATCATCATTGTCGGGATTTCTCCATAAGAGGTTGACATCCACACCAGAAGAAATCCGGTAGCCTGCACTTTTCTGCAGTGATGCTTTCACCTGATCAACATACACTTCAGCATTGTAAGCAAATGCATATAGCTTGTCATTATTTAAGCTTGGTCCAGTAGTGTGCCCTGTTTGGAAAGCAAAAACAGTGTTTTAGAATTGATTGACTCACATAATCTGTCATTTTCTCTAAAAAACACCTTTAGAAAAATTAAAAGTTTAAGATTTATTGGGACTGATCCTGCTACCCTTGATTACAGAGGTGTCCCACTGGAGCAGCTGGGTTTGTTTTGTGATTAAATTGACACTAATCTCATATATTTAAGATAAGAATGTCCACAAAATCCTTTTTTCTAACTCTACACTTAAATAAATAAAAGAGAGTCAAGCTCTTTACTTGGATATGTTAGTGTTAGAAATTAATCCAGAATGATCTGCAACTCAAAATACTGTAGTTAATCATGCAACTTGTGTGCTCAGCAGTTTGAAATGCACTGATGTAATTTGTTGGGACCAACAGCAATTATTCTTTGCAACTCTTGCATGTTTATTGGGAATTTTTCCATTGAGAGCCAGGAGTGACATGAATGTAATAATGACATTGGGAAAATATTTTTTAGATTAACTAATCAAGCCCTTGTTCTTTAAACCAAATATTTGTCTCTGTAGCTGTGCCTCTGCTGTTAATTGATGTTGTTTAAGGGATATAAAAAGCCAAATGCTAGCATAAATGCAACTTGCATACCCAATTCATGGTGCCATTTCCATCTGCATTAACAACAGCCTGGACAGGCTGTTCTCTAGGGGTTCAGTGGTTTCTTTTAGTGTAAATGAAATCTGTAGTATAGAAATGACTTTTATTTTTCTTTTATAAAACTACCTACTACCACATCCTTTCCTATTTTCTCTTTCCTCATGGAAATCCATGTGGGGAACGTGTAGCACCAGTGTCACAAGTCTCTACCCAGCCTCAGGCACAGGAATCAAGACCATGCCCCTAAAATCTGTGGCTAATGAAAATCAATTTCTTCTTGAATACCCTTTAAATATTTTGTCATGAAGGGTATAAACGACATCCCTTTTCACTGCTTTCCTCTGGTGTGAATGGCTACAAAGGTCTCTCCCACACAAGAAAAACTGATGAAGTCAGTTTGTAGAGGGAAGGGAAGGGAGGGGAAGCTGGCTGTACACAAAGTGCTGTTACATCTGCAAAGTAAATACACATACAGTGACCTTAGGTGCTATCTGTAAGCAGCACAGCACTAGCCTCTCAGACCTGAATGCTGTGCCACTGAATCCATCGGGAATTTCTTCATGGAGTTCAAGGGGTGCAGAGCAGAAACAGAAACTTCGCAACAGATTTAATCTAAGAAAAACAAAGTGCTGTCCTCAGGGAGGTGCATCTCAGTCTTATGACAAGTGGCGGGGGTTAAAAAAAAAAAAAAAGAGAAGAAGAAAAATCTATTCAAACATCTCAGATAAATTCTTAAGTATCCTGTAATATCACCAGTGTGTTCAGAGTCCCTTGCAGAGAATCAACAGGCTATTGTGATTTATGTCATGTCCCTTGGTATTTTATTTGACTCTGCTAAATAAATTTCAAATCACTGCATTGGTAAAAAAAGAAAACCAAAGTTTTTTCTTATTTCACTCTCAGATTTTAAATCCCAATTAGGAAGGTGGACAGTGTAGTTCCAACACAGCTGGTGGATATATATGGATATATTCTGCAGTACTCAAGTCCAAAACCCACTTTTTTTTTAAGGTTTTGCTTGCTTCCTTCCTCTGTTCACTCAGATGTTATAGCAGTAGATTAAGGTAAGCTTCAAAGAACCTTTTCCTGAAGAAAACAGCATCCCCACCAAGTCTGGTCAGCAAGTTGCATAAATTGGCAAAGCTACACAGGACTAAACTGCCTTATGCTTTATGCCAGCTGGGGATGTGGTGCTGCAAGTTTGGTAATCCCAGGGGGAGCAGCCTGTTTGCATGTGAGACCTCAGAGCTATGACTATTGATTTTTTTGCAGGGAGGCTGAAGCATTAATGTTGGCATGACAGGGCTCTTCTGGTTTTGCATGTCTTGTGTGTCTGCTTCAAAAAAAGGTCACCAAGAGGTGTAGAACCCTTCCTTCAGGTTTACTGTGAATTTCCTAGCCACTTCCCCAAATCCCCACACTCCTGTCAGCTTTGAAGCCACATTTCCCTTGAGAGTGCTCAGTTCCTGCCCAGAGATGGCTGCACCTTTCAGGAACACCCCTGGTTCCCTGCAGTACCTCAGAGTAGGTCGCTTCCTGGTTCAAAATGTCCTTCATTTGCAGCAGAAATGGCAGTGCTAATGATTTAAGAATCAGCTGAGATTTTACGAGTGCCACACACTGGGTGCTTTCTAAATGCAGAGGGTGACACAGTCCATTAAAAGATAAAGGTAGGGGAAATGCACACCCAAGAAAAATGATCTGGGTGCTGAGAGACGTCTTATTAGTTAAGGTGGATGTCTGTGGTTTTGCTCGCTCTCTCTTTTCAGTTAAAATCACCTTTTCACTTATCCTCTTCCTTTCCACACAGCTCAACCCATAGATCTTTTTTTTCCTTTTGCAAGAGTTCCTTCCCTCTTCCTCCCTTTTAGCATTTGCTTGTCTCCACATATGAAAGAGCTGTTCCCTCCTGAAGGAAACAGACGAGCAAATGATGCAGCACCTTCTTGCAAGTGTCATGGAAGAGATGAATAATTGCAAAGTATTACTGGGAGCTAGAAGAATCTTGGGTTCTGAAAGCTTTCACCACTTCATACATGGAAAAACACTGCAGGAGCCAGGGCAGAAGATGTCTTTAGTTGCAAGACTGGTGTCACTGATGGAAAAGGGTGAGCCAGTGGTGGATCATGATAAGAGAAGCAGCAGGGATGAGACAGTATTGAAGGCAGTCCCAAGGAGTTAGCATTTACCCAGATGGAAATGGGGAAGCCAAGTGAGATAGCGTGGTCAGGTTGAGAGGTAAGGGCAATATTGGTGGCTGAGGGACAGAGACACAGTGTCACTGCCCAGAACCAGTATTCAGAACAGCATAACTAAATTTTCATGCCCTCTTTCATGAAGAAAACACTGGTACTATTTAAAAAGGAATATTCCTTCACCTTTCTGATATAAACTTTTCTTTATTAAAAACCCCTGCCTTTAGCAGCTGTTTCCTTTATATGCAGCACAGCACTGAGATCCTTGCCGTCTGTATAGCCATTACCATTTCAGCTGATGGCAAATGACCCACTGACTGAGAAGGAAGGAGAGATGGACATAAAAACTGCAATCAGCCATACTCTCTTGGGGTCAGAAGTGCCTGCTTTCAAGGTGGAGTGCATAACACATAGTTTGACTAGTAATGTTAAGTGTCTGTCATTAAGGGTAACATGCCAAGTCTATAATTAAATCATGATACTGTATAATACAGAAGGTTACACTGCATGAGTAGAGACAGCTGTCAAGTCCTGTGCCTTTTAGTAATACATATGGCATGCACAGCATGTGTGTGTCTAACTACTTGCTGGCTCTACCTTCATAAATTATATTTGCCACTGTTTCTGATACCAGATAGTTTTAAAAAGCAAAACCCATCCGCTTCTTTGAAAACATTTTTCAAGTGGAACAGTAGGAAAGTTTCATGTGTGCTAATCTAGCTGACTTAAAAGAAAATAATATTCCTTCAATATTTCCAAAAGGCAGCATGACCTGGTGGAAAGGTAAAACATTCATCCTAATCCCAGCTCTGACACTGAGCCACTAAGTGGCCTTTGGGCCAGTAATTTAGCTCTTAATCTCTGCACAAGAGGGAGATGAGACCTGGCAGAGCTGAAGGGAGGACTAATTAATGAGAAAATGCTTACTCAGTACCCTGGGGATGTAAAGGGACAAGCAAATACTACTTTACATCAAGAAGGGGCTTTGTGTAAATTGATATTAAGGAGAAGCTGGGAAAAGCAGACACCAGAAATGTGGCACGTCAGTATCTAGCTGTAAACATTACTTGGCAGTCTTGTGAAATACATTCATGTGTAAAGGAACTGCCTGCAAGCTTCTCTGTATAACGCCTGTTGTAAGGGAGTATGGAGGTAGGGAGGAAGGTTCCTGCTCTGTGCTTACACACAGTTAAAGGTTCCTGCTCTGTCTCCTGGATCCCCTGCAGGGAGCAGGATGAGGCACCCATGAGGGTACCCCTACAGACTTTTTAACAGTTTAACCTAGGATGGCATGTCCCCCCTGCTCCTCATCATGATGAGGACATCCTCATTAAAGTAAAACCTAGGTCTCAGCTCATGTTTTAAGGTTGCTGCTCCTCTAAATTTAGTGTCAGGCTGTACACAAAGGGCCATGACTAAAGACACCTTTCCTTGCTTCATACTGGCACTGCTGTAGTGGGCAGTCTCCAGATTTCATACCCTTGACCTTTGTCAGGAGACCTGAGTAAAGCCCTGCTCCCAGGGCTTGTGCAGACATCCAGGTTTTCATGACTTATTGCAGAGCAAGTTCCCCATAAAATTAATGGGATATTTGTTACTGACTTCGGTGGTAGCCGAGTCAACTGCTCAGAAGCTGAAACGTGGAGAGCCTTGAGCACTTCCTGGCTCTGATCCACCAGAGCACTTCTGTGTGTTTAACTTTCGAGCATGTGAATAGTCCCTTCCAAGTCAGTGCCCCCACAGCATGTCCTGACTAAGCAAGGTCAAGCTCCCCAGTCTCCTGGCTCACACCGCTGGCCCTGTGCACCTGAAAACATTGTCTCCTTCATCCCCTCTGCTGTGCTGACATGAATGCCAGAAGTGCTTAAACCTTTATAATTACTAAATGCATTTTATATTACTCAAGGATGGACAAGTTAAGATCATAATTTTTGATACAAAACAGATCTGCAGGTACACAGTGGTTATGCCTTCGCTGAGCCAAAAGCTGAACCAAGCCCGGGACAGACCTACCTTTAACAGAGGCTGAGTAGGTGGAAATGATGCAAAGGAACAGCACGGTAAGAAGGATCATGCTGGACTCCCCCGAGCTCCTGACCGCAGCATGAAGTGAGAGATCCTCCAAGAAGTGAGCTGCCGAGAGTGGAGGGACGCTTGCACAGAGAGAGCTGCCAGGTCGGCCACACTGTTTATCTAGATGTAGTAAAGGTCAGATTCCAAATTCCACACTCAGGTACTAAGTTCATCAAAGGACTTCCAGTTAATTATTAAAAACTGAGGTAACTGGTGGTTTCTACCCCATTTTAGCAAGCACCTAGGCTTTCATTTTTGAATACTGAGCCCACACAGCCACATTTCTCAGTGGGGGAGCCCACCTCCAGTCCTAGCAGGACCAGGAGATCTTGCCACTCCTCCTCTGTCTGAACAGAAGGGTGATTGGGTCTGTTGCTGCCAGAAGCCAGATGCTGACTGCTTCCTCTACTGTCTTGTATCAACTCTGTGAGCAACCCCAGAAGCGGCTGGTTTTTAACAGTCTTTCTGGAAGTAGAAGCACATTGGATTTATCAGTGCCATCCCAAAAGGTGATGCTACTTTGTTACAGAGACCCAGATGCGATGTCAGTTCCTGCTATATTGTACCATACAAAATACATTATCTTTCTTTCAGCAGCCCCAGCTATTTTACCTGTTTCTCACACTCACTTCACCACCTTCCCTGATAAGCCCCTGGCTGACTAACCCATGCGCTTCCCTGTTTCTCATGCGAGAGTAAATCCCAGGCCATCTCGCACTAAGCCTCATGGCCACAGGGCTCACTAAAGGACCTCCTTGTCCCTCAGGTGATGGTGGGCCAGTAGGTCATACCCCATTTCCATGTTTCTTGATATCCCCTGCATGTCACAGCCTGAGAGGGGGCACCTTCTCCTGCAGCATATGAAGCCTCCCTGGCTCTGCGAGGAGGGAGGATCTGATCCTGGTTACAGATGAGGCACACCCATGAGACTTCTGTGCTTTTTTATAAAAAATAAGGACACTATGTGTGTGCAAAACTCTGGCTAGAGAGAGACCAGAGGTACGGATCCTGCTTTGGAAATGCAATGTTCACATGTCACTCATGAGGAGTTGATGTTGGTCTGAAATCTGGAGAAGAGCAATTGTCCTCTTATGCTCTTGGGACATAGGAAATGTATTTCTTCCTTGAAATAAAGAAATTTTTAATAAAGGGTCTCTCTTAGACACTAGAATATCAGAGGCGAGATCCCCTGCTGCGGTAAATCAGAGTATCTCTTTGGACAACACTGTTATAGTGCCAATAACAGAACTAAGGATGTAACCATCATGTAGAGAAATAGCGTACATACATTTCCGCATGCATATACATATATATGCCTATATACATACGCATAACACATACTTGGTATATTCTTCAAATGCCTTAAAAAGAGAAGGCCTGAGCCTCAGCTCAGTTATGGCTGGGGTACATCAGCAGTGCCTTCCTTGAAGTCAAATTACACCAATGAAAGAAGTGTTGCGCCCACCAAAGTCCATTACATGCAGAGGTTACAGGATCAGCCCCTGATGTGCACTTCATGCCATGCTGGCATATGTACTGGGGTCAAAGTATTACCCTTGCTGCACATCTTCCAGAGTCCAAACTATAAGGCTCATATCTTTATATGACCTGATAAAACTAATGAGATTTCCTCACATCTTCTGAGGTCAACAAAATGTTTTTGGTCTTCTCTTCACAAGCGAGAGTGTGAAGATCTGTTTCCAATGCAAACTTCCAGCTATGTGCATCAAAGTACCCGAGTCCATCTTTGCCCTTCATCTCGTGACGGTGTGCCCCAGCTCCCGCTATTGCAGTGAACAAGACACCCCCTGTTTCGGCCACAGGGGCAGGGGGAGGCAGATGCCCAGCGGAGCCACTGGCTAAAGGTGAATTGTGCATGTCACTTGCACCTGAGCCAAGCCTCAAGAGTGCTGCAATCAGACCTGGCCCACAGAGAGTGATGTCTGTGTCCACGCCTGACCCTCCACCAAGTACCTTTATTCCTCTCTCCATACTCTGTCTTGACTGCATACTTGACCTGCAGTGCTGTTTGCACAAAATGCTTCGATATGCAGTGTTAAACTATGGGGTGTTGAGTTTGCTCTGTTGCTGGGGAGAACTCTCCCTTTGAATGAGCATCTTGAAAAGTCATGTTACGGCTCTGTCAAAATAATGAAATTCAGTTAGACAGCTCTTTCTCAATATTTGTAACCGCTCAGGTCTTTGTTTTGCTTTGTCACCACTTGGCCGACGTCAGAAAACACTGCGTTACCCTGTATCTGTATCTGAGGATGTGGGGGTCTCTATTAGCAATTCTGCCACTCTGGAGAGCGCAACATAAGAAAACCAGATTTAGAAATCAAAATACGCAAGCAGCTTCTTCATTCTAAGAAAAAGCACATATGAATATTATGTGAATTTGTTAGATACCTTTTTGCTTTTTTGAAAAAGCGAGCAAGCAAGCAAATGGACTTCTATCAGTAACTGTTCTGCAGTCTTTTAGTGACCAAAAGAAAACAAAGGATTCTTCACAGGGACAGTGGTGTGTAAAGCCAGATATTGATAGTAACACGAGTGAGGTTTTAAATAGAAGCTAGCAAAAGCAAATGCAAATCTAGCTATTTATAAAGTAATGCAGGGAATAGGGATCACAAATTACAGCAAATATTACAGCAGATATTTAGTACCAACAGCAGTTAGAGGTCAGTGTCTGACTACACTGACACCATACAGTTTTGTGACTTTAACATAGCTGTAGTAAACCTGAAACCAGCACTAGAACTGAAAGAGTGTGTATATCTGGAAACAATGAAACTTGAGATAAACATTGATGCAGATGAAAAGGGTATTGTGGTAGCACGCACTCGTATATCTGCTAACTTTACGTGCCTCGTTAACGGGAGGCGAGCAGATAGCTACATATTTAGGCTGCCCAAAAGATATTTTTCTCATATAATATAATCCCTGTCTCCAGAAGTGACTCCTGTACGAGGGCAGCATTCTTTCCTGCAGTTATGTGAAGGTGAAAGAACGTGGCCCTTCGTTGTGTATTGACACTGGAGTTTAAAAAGCTAATTGGCAGGGGCCTTTAAAAATAGGAAGCGTGAAGGCTCGTACCCCTGTTTAGGGTGCAGCGGGAACACGGCATTGCTGGGGGACCTTTGGAGCTAGAAAGCTGCCCTGAGGAATGTCACCACTTAAAAATACTTCGCTGGCCCCTGCGTGAACTCAGCCGTGTCATCGAAGGCAGCGGATAAAAATAAGGTTTTCTTCCTTCTCGCTCCTCTTCATGCCGTGGAGCCACGGGTGGGAGGGGAGCACAGCTTTCCTCACGACTCTCAGCTGAGAGTTCAAGTGCATTTGTTACGGTTGTAGGGTTTTTTTTAATTTGCCTGGAAGCTGCTCTCCGTGACGCCAGGGCTGACGCAGAACACAGCCATCGGTGTACACCCCCGGTGCCCAGCGGGACAGGGCGAGCGCAGCTCCCCGCCTGCCCGCACAAGCGGCAGGGACAGCTCCCGCCCCGGCTGCCGGCCGCTGCCCGGGCGCCAGGCGCCATCCCGCCCCGAGGCGGCCGCTCGGTGCCTGCGCGTGGCGGCGCTGTCCCGCACTCCGCCCCACGTGGCCCCGCCCGCTGCTCGCCGGGAGTTGGAGTCGTGGCGGGAGGGGAGTTGCTCCCGCTCCCGTCACTCCCCCGGCCCTGCGCCTGGGGCGGCTCGCGGGTACGTTGTGCCCGGCCGTCCGCCCCGCCGCCGCGTCCGTTCCCCCGCGGTGTACGGGGCGGGAGGGTGATGGTGAGGTTCGGGCTCGGCTTTCCTCAGAGGGAAGGAGTGGAAAATGGCGGCCTCCCAAGAGCCTGGGGAGCGTCACCCCGCCCGCTCCCGGCTGTGGCTGCCGCCTCTGGGGGGGCCCTTGTGGGCGGGGGTGGCCGGGCCTGTTGAGTTATGAGGTACTTAGGCGTGTGAGCAGAAATAACGCGTGTGCTTCTATATATGTAGCGGGTGTATAGATAGAGACGTGTGTATGTATACAGATGTATGTGTGTGTATGTGTCTGCATACATTCACAGGTATATGTATAGAGCTGGGCATCGGGGTGCGTGCGTGCTGTGGTGGTTGCAGACACACCTGTGCCCCGTGAGACCATGCTGTTTGGCACCCACAGCCATCTCAACCTGCTGGGCCTGGTGCCTTACCACCCCCAGACAGGGCAGTTGGGCTGTGTTACCTAAAACACCTGTGGTTTTGTGGTGTGTTGTAAGTTTCCTGGCTCTTCTATTTCTGGAGATGGCAGGGGACTAGGTTTTCTGCATGTTGGCTCTGCAGATGTGGTGTCGTCCGGTGAAGGAGTTCTCTTTGGAAAACCATGTGGCTGTTGAGCACAGGGGAGCTTCTAGTATGAAAAAACAGGACGTGCCATTGAAAAGGAGAGGGTATAATTGTAATTGACTTGAAGGCAGAATGTTTTGCTGAATAACAGTTTAATCTGTTCATCCCCTTACTTGGTGTGTTTTGTCCACTGACAGTGGCCAGCGTCAGTGTCTTTGGTTCTCAAGGAAAGGCCATCTCCTATTTATTATTTTTTATTTTTTCAGGTTTATGGTGGGTGCAGAGTGATACTTCTTCTAATTGAACTTCTTAATAGCACTCATACTGTTGTTTTGTTTCTTACAGAACTGATGAGAGAAAAAAGCTTGCTTTTAATGAAGTATTTATCACGTGTTGAGAAACAAGTCAGTAAACCTGGCCAAAAGCTAATGTCATCAGAAACGCCAACAGAAAGTCCAGAGGTGCCAACGGAAAATACCATGTCCCCTGAAGTTCCTGATGTGGAAGGAACGATGAAGTCAAGTGGCAATCCAGTAGAGAGACGGGAGGCAGGCTCAGACAAGGAGGAATGCCTCGAGCCCATGTCCAAGAGGCAGAGGAAGAAGCTTTTGAAGCAGAAACAGTGGGAAGAGCAGAAAGATCTACGGAGGTATGGTTTGCAAAATAGCTTTCCTGGGATGACGTGTAGTACTTAGCTCTAATACTAATGATGCGTCAGCAGAATTGGCATGCAGATTGCTTTAGCAAATCAAGGCAGTTGAACCAGTTTTCTCCCAAGCCAGGTTTAAAGCAGTAGTCACGGGCTACTCCGTCTGCATATGAAGGAGCTATAAAGGTGAGCATCCTCTCTTTATACTAGAAGTGTTCCTCAACTTGAAGAGAGTATCAGGGGGATTCAAAGTTGTGTGGTTTTGGTTTGTCAGAAGGGAGAAATAACGTGTGGCCTTGTTGCTTTCTGAATGGGCTGCACCCTTTGCCTGGTGCGGTCAGACTTGGTGAATCTTACAAAGATGGTGAATAAAAAAAATTTCTTTGGATACATGAAATGCTGTGCTGTACATTATGTTGACTTATAATGTGTTAAGATAGTTCTGGAAGATGATGAGCTTCCATTTTATTCTGTTGTTGAGAGGAAGCATATCTGCAAATGGGCTGATCGTGGATTTATCCGTGTCCTGCTGAATGCAAAGTGTTCCTCCCCGAGACAGTGGCTGTTAAAGTTGCTGTCTCTCCCACGTTGATCTCCCAACTGCCTGCTCCATACAGGGTGGGGGGAACAAGGGGAAGAAACAGTTACTTCAGAAGCCTTTTGAAAAACTGTTTAGTGAAAGAGGAGGTAAATTGCCTTCCACGTCTGATTCTGATAGTGCAATTTTGGCAGTCTTTTTGAGAACAGCTGTGAGACCTGACTTGGAGCACCCTTAAATCCATGAGACTCACACTATTGGCTTCATTGATTGTGTGTCAGGTGTCTTTGTAGGTCTATACAGAACTTCACAAAGACAGGTTATGTGTTTCACACTGGTATCAGCCTAGCACAAAGGCAAGCAACAGGATAAGTTTAAACTACCACAGCCATGGGATAACCCCCTTGATCATAGAAGTATGCATTTATGTGCATCACATGTACCTTAGCAGATTTGGCAGCACTTTTTGGAGATGTATTTTATTGTTTGTTTATTTAGGCAGAAAAGGAAAGAAAAACGCCAGAAGAGAAAACTAGAACGTCAGTCAAAATTTGACTCCACTAACGAAGGGAATGACAGAAAGCGTATGCGAAGGGAAGTTGTTCCTAGTACGCTTCGCCTCATTGTGGACTGCAGCTTTGATGACCTCATGGTGCTAAAGGTAAAAGAATCACATACAAATGTTGAAAGGTTCTCCAGTGACAGTGCTGATGCAATGTCAGAGCACAAAAACTGGAGAGCACCTTGCAGAGGACGGTTAGCCTGTTACAGACTCTGATGACTCCCAGACTTGTTTACATCAGCTGCTGATTTTTTTTTAGGGTTTGGAATGCACCTTTACGTAAGCTTGCCAAAGATTTTGTTTGCCTTTGTGGAAATGTAGAAAGTTGGTTTGGTTCAAAAAAAACGAATGTAGAAACAATTTGTGCCACATGTTCACCGTGAAGTTAGATGCAGTTCTGCGTCAAAATGATTTTGCTAGAGGTGCTGAAAATGCTACATCCAGTTACTTTCTCTGTCAAATTGGACCTGAGAGTACAGTAAGTGTCTGTGGAAATGAGCATTTTGAGCATTATGAGGATACTGAGCTTTTTCTCTCAGTCACTTGAGAGGCAGTTGGGACAGAAGGATGGTGTTCAGCCCATTGCTAAAATTTTAGAATGGTTGGAAGAGCAGGTGAGATGTTTGCAGGACCAGTAAATATGAGAAAGATCAGCGTGATACCGAGCCACTGGTCAAGGAACCTGGCGTGGTGTTTTGAGATCAAAACAGCTTAAATTCTACAAGGAAAGTGTGTTAATCTGCAGCCTCCTGTAATAGTGCAGCCTTCGGTTTCTGAGACAGGCCTCTCCCCTCCCTCTTACCCTGAGCCCTTCTGCTGCTGCCAGGGACTTCACTGCCCTGGGAGACTGCTTGATTTCAAGCTCTTGCAAAGCCTATCTGACTGCTAGTTGAGTGTAATGCAAAGCATGTGTAGCACTAATGGAGGCTAGTGCCTCTCACCACAAAATTGTGTTGATATTTTGGAATTTGGTTCCCTGGGGAGCCCTTCAGCAATGCCCCAGAAGAGACCAGAGGACCCCTTTGATAATTTTGGAGATACTGACTGGGCGTTTCCTGCTGAGCTTCATCCTTCGTAAAACACGTTTCCTTCCTTGGTCAGGCAGAGCCCCAGTTAGGCCTGATATAAAACCTGGCACTTATGCAGCTGTTCAGGAAGGGGGAAGCGTTGCATGTGATCTGGTCCTGGCCTTTAGCAATAATGGGGTTAATCAGATGCTTTCTCTAGTGCCTGTAAAAACCTCTATTGCAATATTGTAGTGGTAAAGTCTAGTTTACTTGAAACCCTTTGGGGATACCAAAATGCTCTGAAAGCACTACATGAATCAAAGCAATGTTTCATTTTAAAATGGGAATTGTTTATATTTACAGAAGACTGGTTTGGGGGCACTGAGAATAAAGCTATGTAATGTACCTTCCAAATAACATAATTAGCTAAAAATTAAGTCTGCTGCATTTTAAGTAGTACTAATTAACTGTGATCCATGTTGTCCAGTCAAAATGCTGAAGCCAGCCCCTAAATTATTTCCATTGTTCTGGGGTTCTTCAGGTTAATTATGCTTATTAAATTTTCTTAAATATAAGCTGCATATTCTTAGGGATTTCTCATGTGTGAAAGACTGAGTATTGTCATGGTGATAAATCTGCTTGATTCCTCAGATTAATTTTGAGTATGTTATTACATATAATTAAGTCTCAGTGATTTTTGTTTGGTTTTTTTTTGTTTCCTAGAATAATGCAAATCAAGCACATGTGTAGAGGTGTGTAAATGCACTGTGGTGAAAGATGCATCTGTTTCCTCATCAGCATAATCCCTTCACAGTGGCTTTTATTTCTCTCAGGGTCTGGTGTCCACACTCTCTCAGTGATCCCTTTTGCCAGTTAAAAGCTTCCTTTTTCTCTCTTTAGTTTCTGACTGGCTCATGGTAAAGCATTTTGTGGTGGTCTGTCTGAAGGACAATGTACAAACAAATTGTGTTGTATACAGGATGTTAAGAAGCTTCACAAGCAAATTCAGAGATGTTACGCAGAAAACCGCAAAGCGTTTCATCCTGTGCAGGTATGTTTAAACCAGCTGAGCATTGACTGTATCGCCATGTACTAAGCATGCGAGAAAGGCAGCTGTGACCCAAATGGTGAGAACTGTAGTACAAAACAAATATTTAAGCTGCCTCTTTTAAATAAGAAAATTACTGCTACTGTAATAGATAAAATTTTAACCCACGTTATACACAATCCACATATATATGAAAAAGTATGTGCATGTAGATGAAGAGTTTCAGGTACTGGTGTGTCACTAAAATACTGTTCATACTCAGTTTTATTTGTGACAGATTTTTTGTGTTTTTTTTTTAAAAAGTGACTGTGTGTATTTGTCTCCTAAACGTGTCACAAACTCTGTGAATATGGTCTTAGTACCACTTTCAGCTACAAAATAATTAAGAGTTTTAGGTAATAGTCAAGGGTAGAAAAAGTCTTGTACAGAGTGGAAACAGGTGGGCATATTAACATTTCGGTATTTTGTACCTCTTGTTTGTTCTTTTTGAAGTTCTACTTGACCAGCCATGGGGGACAGTTGAAGAGCAACATGAATGAAAATGACAAAGGATGGGTGAACTGGAAGGTGAATACTTGACTATTTCTGTAAAAAAAGGAAAAGAAATCCTGATTGTAGTTGCTAACTAGGTTGTTAGTTACGAAAGACCTGTGCTTTTTCCATGTGGGTTTTTGTAAGACCTCAGATGAATAGCATATTAGAACTAGTGTGGCTCCCTGTGGTTTTAATTAATTTAACTTAAGTAAGCCAAAGATGGCTTGTCTGGAATATTGATTTGATTTCTGCTTGAAAAACTCTGCACACATCCATTTTCATTTGGTTTTATTGAACAGATTCCATTTTCTGATAGACTATTCGATTCAGGCAGTTTGGACATTTGTCTGTCTTGACAGTGCTCTTTTTTTCTTGGCAAAAAATAAGAGTTTGAAGTCATGATGTGACTCTTGTGTGCACTTTCACTTCCGTTAAGTTACCACTCAACACGGAAGTGTTCTGTAGATAAATAGCTTTGTCTTATGGTCAATTTCATGTCGGTTTTCCTTGCGATTCCCTGTTAAACCAGTTTGCCAGGAACTTCAAATAAAGAGGACTTTGCGTAAATAAAACCAGTCCTACTTTCAGCGTGTCTTGTTCGATAGCCGCTTTGCAAAAGTGTAGCATAAACCTCTCTTATCAAACAAGTAGTGTTAACTCAGCAGTTAGTTCTGGTTTTGCTTTTTCTAGAAAGGTGGACTTGTAAATTATTTGGATCCCTGGGAGAAATACAACGTTTGAAGGGAATTACAAGAATTTAGGGACTTGTAAAGTTTTTTTGGGGTTTCAGGAAATTTCCTGAAGGTTTTTTCAAGTCAGTGCTGTAGGGACTATTTATGCAGAAGTCAATCTGCACTGTGCTGCATACTTAACCATGAATGAGGGATGTGGAATGGCTGCATACTATTGGATATATTTCTGCTGGTTCCATCTTGGGTCTGTAAACCTTGCACAGCAATTCATCAGTTGAATGTAACTTCTTTGAACTATCTTTTTTTTGAGGACATCCAAATTAGAACAGAACACTATAGTGAGCTAATAAAGAAAGAAGACCTGGTATATCTCACCTCAGATTCGCCAGATGTTCTCAGTGAGCTGGATGAGCAGAAAGCCTATGTGATTGGAGGACTGGTGGATCACAATCACCGCAAGGTAAACTGTGGGTCCGTTTCTTTACAGATCTTTTATTTTTATTTTTTGGGGGGCACCTTATTTGACATTAATGCTGTTCATGTGTGAAATAACAAAAATAAATAACAAGAAAACTTCTTCAAAAAAGATTTCGTTAAAAAGAAATTTTAAGAAATGGCAAAACCCCCACATTGTGGTGGTAGCAGTGGCTTGTGTTCTCAAGTGCAGGCATGCTGAGCTTTTTAGGATTTTATCTTTTCATTTAAAATAGGGGAATGGAATAAGTAACACTGCCCAGCTTACCGAGGGCCGTGTTTTCAGATAGAAGGGTTTGGTTTGTGTTCATGCACTTCTGCGTGGGCGCGCGCACTTGTATGTGCAGGTGCCCAAATACGATAAGGAACAGTGCGTGAATCTTGGATGTCCTTCTTTAATAAGTTTGGTTGTCGGGAGAACTTGGCTAAGTAACACACATGCCTCAGGGATCTGGTTCCATACCTGTACGTTGGATCGTGCTGTGTGGACCTGGAATACCATAGAGAATTCAGCTGGGAAATTAAAGCACTGTTGCTGCTTTTCTTCAGAGACACGCCTATGTAATTTCTGGTGACATGTTTAGTATTTCAACGTGATGCCAAAAAAAGGGATGGATCTTAAGCCTCACCAAATGATACTTCAGCAGTTAATGCACAGTTAAAGGCTAGGAGGGAGCTAAAGAAGATCCTTTGTATAGTCATTAGGGTGTAAAGTGTTTGCACAGTTTTAAAGGGGGGTTTTTTTGCCCATCTTGGGTGCGGGATTTGTCAGGTTCAAAAAGGCAAGTGAAATTTCTGTACGCTTTACTCTTCCTCTCCAAAAATACCTAGTTACTGCAATCTGAGTAACTTTGTACTTAAGCATAAACTCGCCTTTAAAACAGGCTAGAGCTGCAGCTGCATGAACAAGTTTTATTTATGATCCTTTTGACCATACATCAGTGTGATATATATTCAAAGTAATTAGTTTTTCCAAGGTGGCCCTTGAAGCAGGTACTCTCTGAGCGGGGTAAGTTGCTTTTTGTAAGTTTCTTCTAAAGCAAGATCATGGCAAGAGTTCTGCCAGTGCTGCCAGAAAATACTTGTAGTAATCTGCATGGGCTGATCTGAAAGGGTGATTCTCAGTCCAGTTGTTTGATGTCTTTCCCCCAGGGAATTACTTATAAGAAAGCTGTGGAGCAGGGAGTTGGTCATGCACAGCTCCCGCTTGGAAACTTTGTCAAGATGAACAGTCGGAAAGTGTTAGCTGTCAATCATGGTGAGTTTTAAATCACAAAAGAATGACATTATTACAGAATATATGTGCAATATTCAGAATGTGGACCCTCAAAATGTGCATCGTAGTGCAGATACCTAATTCTTATTTTATTATGCTGATATTTCTTGAATCTAGTTGCCCTTGGGATACACTAGTTGCCCTGACCGTTAAATATTTTAGATACAGTTAAATGTAAAGGATGGCGTCAGCCACTTAAGAGGTGCACCTCCTATTCTGTTGACTTCCCCATGAGTAATTTTGACATTCTTACCATTCTGGTCTGGTTTCCAGGCTTGATGTGTGAATAAAATGTTGAAAACTATCCCATGATTTTTATCCCACGGGGAGATAAATGTCTGTGATGTTTTCAGCTCTTTGGACAGCTTTGTTCAGCCCTAGTAACTGCTTAGGTACCTGTAGACTCACCTCATCTGGCATCAGTAGTCTGCTGAGCTTTCGTAACTATTTTTACCTGGTTTCCTTGTTCTGATTGAAGTATACAATTGCTTCTTGAATCCCACTCCTCTTAAACTTTTAGTTTTATTCTTAAATTATTTTTCAGTGTCATTAAACAAAAATACATGCAAAATGGAGCCTACTCAGGCCTTTATGGAAATTTTTGACATGGTGTCCAAGTCTTTATTTTGTCCCACTGGAGATTCTTTTATTTTATCTTACCTTGCTTTATTTCCAGTTTATTTTATTATGTAACACATTGCTTGATGATAACTCTGTTTTCTTAAAATGCCATTGATCGATGAGATGTGTGTTTGCATGGTAGTAAAGATGATTTAAACGTGAAGGAGAATACAGTATATCACTGGAATTAAAAATTATCAGAACCCGGGTATTTGTAAGACTTTACATGTTTCTAAAACTTGATCTTTAAATGTTGCTTTATATAGACAAGGATAGGACTTTGTGGGTTATTTATCAAAAGTTATGATAGCTGTACCTTTCTACTGGAGTTGTTCTGCAATAATCTTATACTGACCTCTAGTGTCAACACCAAGCTGTCTTCTACATGTTTGAGCCCTGGGTAAAATTGAATCGCTTACAGTGAGGCTTTCATTTATCTGCTTTATGGTCTTGTGCCTGTTTCTTGTGCCAGCCTTCTAGACACTGATTCCACTGCAGTTTAGTTGCTGAGACTTTGTTTTCCGTGAGCTTGTCTTCTCTTGCCCTTCTAAATCATTTTCAAATTGCAGCTGAAAGGCTTTTTACACACCGACCCTTTTTTAAGTAAAGATGATACTATGGCAGTATTTTGCTTAAGGTTCTTGGGCAGGAAAATAAACACACCACCACCACCACCAAATGTAGAGGTACCTTTAGCAGGTGTAATTAAGGCTGTGGTGTATATTTTAACCCTAATAGCTTATGACCTAAATCCAAAAAGACAGCTTTCATAGGAGATGCTGCTTGGCATGAGTAAGATGGACAGAATCAAGCTGCCTCCTCAATCTCACGTTATAATTTTTGTGTAGGTGAGAAGGATATTTGCACTGAGGTTTATGTATTTTGCTGTGAATGCATTCACCTCACTGCTCTGCGTAGCTGTGTAATTGCTCATCCTTTCTGTTTTGATTTGGTTATTCCGGCCTCTGGGTTCCCACCCCCGGTGCAGAAGCTGGAGCTGGCAGAGTACAGTACGCGGCTCGCGAGATGAGGCTGTGGGACCTACCTGGTTCCCGCGGAACTACTTTTGATAGATGTGAATTTGGAAAGTTCTGTAGAAGCAGCAACTCTTTCTGAACGGCCTTGTCAGTCTTTGAAGCGCTTTAATTAAGTGGGCCCTCTGGTGGTGGGAGATTGACAGCGTCGTTAACAGCGACATTAGCTTGTTGCTTTTTATTTATTTATAGTCCTTCTCGCTTGGAAATGAGTCAGCATATATTTCTGCAGGCAGTTTACTGCCTGCATTGCTATGTTAAAATGGCACAAGAAACACACGGATGTGTGAAATACTGGATGCTAGAAACCTGACATGGTGTAAGATGAGATTTCTTTTTTTTTTAACTTGATCTGGAATTTTAAATCTTGAAAGATTTGAGATCCGTGTAAAAAAACTGTATTGCAAAACACAGCTGCAAGCGTGTATATAATTATAGCAGGTTTAGGAAGAGTTTGGGCTTTACTCTGAAGGTGTCACAACTGAATGCATGTAAACCTCAGTAAAGATGGATTTGGGCGTGTGTTCCTATCAGCAGTTGACTTCTCTCTCCTTAAAAGAGCTGATGGTCTTTCTTGACATTGCAGTGTTTGAGATCATCCTTGCATACCTGGAGAAGAGAGACTGGAAGGAGGCCTTTTTCAGTGTCTTGCCACAGCGGAAAGGGGCTGTTCCTTTGGGAGAAGCCAATGATTCGTCTAAACGTGCTCTGTCTGGAAAAGAAAGTGAAGATAATGACTCGGACAGCAACTAGGCTTCCGAATGAGACAATGGGAAAGATGAGACGTGCAGTTCATGGGGTGAAAGTGGGACATGAAGCAGTTACACTTCAAAGACTGTCTGCTGCCCTTCTGATACTGAATTGTTTCAATGCTCAGTAGTTCCATAGTTGGCCCAAAGCCATTTCTGGACATGAAGGGGAAAGATAAATGCATTTTTTTTACTCTGAAACTTCCATATGAATAGCTTCTTTTAAAAAAATAAATTAATGGCAAATGCAGATTTAAGGAAGCTATTTAATTTTAATTTTTTAAAATATTTTTTTATGCATACCAAGTCGGTTGTATTACCCAAGGCCATTAGCAGTTACTATTTTAATGTATGTATTCTCCATTTCTGCTCTAGATGTTTGTAAAAGCAGTGAACGACAAGTTCCTGTGACCTCAGAACCTGTTCCGCTTGTGCCTGTTGCAAAGTGTGCATGAACACTTCAAACAAACCAACAAAAATTCTAATTTTCTCAAAGAACCTCTCAACAGACAATCACAAGGAACTGAACTGCCTTTGGTCCAGAGGAGGGCCATGAAGATGATCAGATGGCTGGAGCACCTCCCCTGTGAGGACAGGCTGAGAGAGTTGGGGTTGTTCAGCCTGGAGAAGGTTCCGGGGAGACCTTAAAGCACCTTCCAGTACCTGAAGGGGCCTCTAAGAAAGCTGGAGGGGGACTTTTTACAAGGGCCTGTAGTGACAGGACAAGGTGTAATGGCTTTAAACGGGAAGAGGGTGAATTTAGATTAGATCCTAGGAAGAAATTCTTGACCGTGAGGGTGGTGAGACACTGGCACAGGTTGCCCCGAGAAGCTGTGGCTGCCCCCTCCCTGGCAGTGTTCAAGGCCAGGCTGGATGGGGCTTTGAGCAGCAGCCTGGTCTAGTGGGAGGTGTCCCTGCCCATGGCAGGGGGGCTGGAACTGGATGATCTTTGAGGTCCCTTCCAAACCAAACCATTCTATGATTCTGTGATTCTCTAAGTTGTTACCGCAGCTCAGCCACTATGTGGTCAGTGAACCCTGCTGTTTGGTTTACAGTATTTAAATAATTTTGTACAAATGAGTTTCTGCATCTGTGGTCTGAGTTAGCAAGCGGACCTGAGTAATGACTGTCCTGGGTGACTGGCCTTCTGCCAGACATTCACAGCTGCTCTGTTGATCTGCGGCTACAGGTGCCTTCATGCTCACCAGCCTGCTTCACCCAGTGCTCTGTCACGGTTAGGCATGTGCAGCAGTGAGTGAGCACCAAGAGAAAGCAGAGCTGAGACTGTACCCCAGGTCTATAGCTTAGTCCTCTCCTGTTCACGCACGAGGCCTGAAAAAGGGCCAGATGCATTTCTGGCATTGTTGGCCTCTACTTCAATGGCCTGAGGTTTGTGTGGTGATTTTTATGTTTGGTTGGTGTCATCCTGTCCCATCCGTGTCCCATTCCTCTCCCACTGGATACTACAGTTTGTGTTGCTTCTCTGCTAATAATGAGAGCTATGGAAGCACATTCTGGCTTGCTGTGAGGCAGACATCTGCAGTCACACTGCCAGCCAGATTTTGAAAATCCAGTCTCTTTTTTTCCCCGCTTCCCAGGGCTTGATGTGCATCTCTGTAGATAACGTGCGGGTGCCCCTCTTCTTACCCCAGTATGTTGGAGACTGTCGAGTCTGCACACCAGAGCTCTTTGTGCAGGCCTGGCTGAGTCATGCAAACAGATGAATCTGCTGCCAAAAAGCGTTGCCTCCGTCCTTTGTCATTTAGCTCACTTCTCATGCACCTGTACGGCGTGGTTTAATTGAATCACTTGAGAACTAAATATAATGAGCATAATGGATTTTAATGGAGTCTGAACAGCTATATTTCTACTGTAATTGCTAGGATTATCTATTTCTGTATGAGAAGGTGACGCTTCAGTGGCTCAGAATTGGGCGGGCTCCCCTGGACAGGCGATTGTTTGGGGTGGCTGTGGCACGGGTGAGATTTCTGGGAGAGAGTGAAGGCAGGAAGGTGTCGTTCCCACATCACTTTCTTTGTTGCAGTTCTTCCCTGGGAACTGTGCGTCTGCTTGCGCTGGAGCTTGCTCTGGAGCTCTGTCTTTCCGGGTTAAGAGCAGAAGACATTCTTTCTCCCTTTCTGGAAAAGATTATGAAAAAGAAAGCTGTATATTCTCAGGCTAGGCTTACGATTATGTTAGCCTGGTTTGGCTTTGTTCCATACGCAGTTGAGAGCATAGAAGCACATCCACACTTGAGCAAAGGCAGCTCCCTGAGCACCGCTCGGAAAAGGAGAGATTGTCGTTTTGGAGGTTTCTTCTTCTTCCTCCTTGTTCTTCTCTAAAATTACTCTTCACCCATCCCTCCAGTAGAGTTACAAACAACAGTAAATGTTGGTGGCATCAGAACTGGCATGAATGGCTTTGGTAAAATGATAACATCCTCTGGGACTGACTTTTGTTGCCTCGGTGTGCACTGCAGATTTTACCTGGACTGATTCATGCTCCATTCTGGACCTCTCTGAAGAGGGGAGAGAGGCTCTAGCAGACGCTGGCTGTTCATGTTCTCTGCCGTACCGTCCTCAGTGTTGAGCATGCCTTTGTGAGTCTGTTCTGAGTAAATCAGAGTGGACACAAAGGCTTTCTCTGAAATGTGAAAGTAGCAGAAATTTTGTTAAAGTTCCCACTTTCTCATCTGGGTGTTTTGGGGTGAATTCAGGAGTTCGTTTACCTCATTTTCAAAGGGTTTAAGGACACAAGAGACACATTTTGTTTGCTTTCTGCCTTCCCCCAGCCCAGAGCTCCATGGGGAGAACATGTTTTTCCACCCTGCACCCAGCCTGAGTGTGCTGAGGTCTGAAGGACTAACTTCTGTGTACTGTCACCTTCCTGCTCAGCACAGGCACAGCTGGGCCAAGCACCCTTCACTGGATCCTCTTCCTTCCACCTCGGCAACCCCACTCAGGTCAGGTCTATGACAGTTTTGGGGTTTGATGCAAATGTACAAGAGCATGTGCTTTTCAGAAAGGGATGCAGATGCAAACATTTGTTACCTTTTGTACTCGCCGTTGCGAACCATTTTTCGATCTCGGCAAGTGAATCTGTCTGAAGAATTTTTCTGAGTTTTTCCAGCACCTGAAAGATGTACAGGATCGTTACCATGAAGGAAGAGAAGCTGACTCAAGATGGTTTTGGCATGTGTTTTAGTTTAGCTCCGCCTCTGTGAGCTAAGGATGCCAGTCTGCACAAGGTGATGTTGAGAAAGCACCGTGTACATAAAGCCCCTTGCGTGTCTCATGTACTATTTGCAGGCTGGTTTTCAGAAAACAAGTTTCAGCCCGTGGGCCAGCTGCATTGCTGCCCCAGTGACTGCCAAGAGCAACTTCCATTTAGGTGAAAGCAACTCAAGAGTAAATGCTAAATACAAAAGTCAGTAGACTCCACAGCAGGGCTGTGGGAAATAAAAATGTAACGTTTTAGAAAGCCATGTACTGTAGCATTCGTGTCTTACCTTGATGTTCTGGCCCAGGTAGCTCAGGTTCTGCCGGGTGGACGAACCGCAAGGTGAAGTGATGAATGGAGAGAAAGGCTGGGTGGGAGACGTGGTGTGGGTCCCCTGGCTGTCTGCAGGTTTTGCCAAGGCTTGGAATTGTTTTTTCAAAACCTTTTCCAAAACAGAAAACAATGTGTAAAGGAACGGCTTGACTCCATTTAGACAGACCCCAGCCACCTCAGTTAAAATAGAAAAGTTAGGAAAAAGATGAATCCTGATGTTTAGCATCTTTATTGCAAGTACTCTAAAGAATCTTTGTGTTGTGAGAGGAGGAGGCTCTTTCCTCTGCTTGTTTGTTGTATAGTTTGCCCATTTTTCTTGCTGGCAAAGCACGGTGACATTACAGAGGATAGTGACATTACAATTACGGTGACATTACAAGTGACACAGCTATAGCTTAGTTATCACCCTACTTGATTCCATCTCCCTCCCAAGCTCGTGTGTTCTACACCTGGGATCCTCACATCCCTCTTTCTGGTTCTGTGATGTCCTCCTCAGCGGCCTGAGACTGTCAGTTCAGGTTACAGTGTTGCGAAGGGAGAGACAGCAAGCCAAAAGAAAGAGCTGTGTCTTTTTTCCCCTTACCTTTTCAGATGAAGTAGGGGTATTTTGGATCCTTTCAGGAACATCTGTGCATCTTTCTGGAAATCAAGAGGCAGAGTGTTTTCTCAAGTCAAAGAATAAAGGCCATAGGATACACCTTCTGTTCTATCTTGGGCAAGGGGCATTTTTAATTACAGAAGTGCACAACCTGTATTTTAGCTGTCTCTGAGCGAGTGTATTTCCTTCCTTTTTTGTTTACTTTTACTACCTCACATAATATGTCAATGCAGTGATTTGCTGGGTTGCCTAACAAAGCTGCAGGGCATCCTGCAAAGCGTGTTTCATAGATGTATGCTTATGGTGCTGTGTAACCACTACTGCAGAATGTTGCTTCGAGATGGAATAATTGCTGATAATTGTGAAATTATTAGCCGTCTAGTGAGCGTATAATCTCTAAAAGCTTCAAGAGTAATTAGTGAGGAGGAATCTTGTAAGATGTGGTGACTAACACCCATAGAAGGGAAGAAATAGTGGCCTTTTAAATGTACATTTGTTGCCCTGTGTTCCCTTTCGCTGGACCTGAGTGTGATGTCCCAGTGCCCGGCTGAGACACAGTTGCACCTTTAACAGCTCAGGTTCTTCTGCTGCTGCTGTATAGCACAGCAGGTTGGTGCCCCCACTCACCTGTCAGGGACTGTGAAGTGCCCGGCTGCCTTGGCACAAAACCCTCGAGCCTTGGAAAGCTGCAGCTGGCAGCTGTGTTGCTTCTGGCGTTCCCAGTTAGCACACGTTCTGGGCAAGGTTCTTGCCTGGGCATGACTGTGGTGTTGCCAGCAGATGGGCGTCCTCCTGAAAAGCTGCTTTCCACAACACAGATCAGACGATTGTTTAATCCTGTGCAAAAAAAATAATGGATGCAGACTTTACTACAGCAAACACGCAGTTAACCGAGCAGTGATCTCCAAGGAGAATCTGTGCTGGAAGAAGAGAGTGATCAAACCTGACATTTGTATGTAACAGGACAAGCAAACTTGGCACACTTGAATAGATGGCAGAGGGCTGTCAGCAGTCTGTAACAGAAGACTGTGTGATCAACCACAACCTGAACAGGAATGATGTTCCAGACAAAACTTGGAGAGTTGCCAGGTAGGGTTGAGCACACTTGTTTAGCAATGCTAATCAGGAGATACCTATCCTTCTTCTGCCTCTCTTTAAAAGCTGGTTTTCAATGAGAGTCGCAGCAGTTAATGAAGAATTAGAATCCTCCTTTCTTAGCCAGGGTGAAAGGGATTTTATAAACAACCACTATTTTTATTATTAGCGTAAGTCAAACTGGATTTCACACTGCCAAGAAGCAGTGCTATGAAGTAGTTGATGAGGATTTTCAGAACCTCGGTTCTGTTTAGTATCTGACATATGACAAATATTCATCAGAAGGCAATTACAGCTGAACATTACTCTGCTCAGAGTACAAAAGATCTCCATCAAATTGATCTGGCGAAGCCATGTAAGACTTTGGTCTTTGCTGGCTGTGGTCAGCTTGTCTTTTTACCAGGCTCTAAAAAAAGAGAGAGTTACACACACAAATATATACTTTATTTTTTTATGTATTCTATAATTTTACTTTAGTAGGTTATATATATATATATAAATGCACACACAGACAGAATTATAGGTGTACATTAATCGCTGGATGTGCAGTCTGAAAGGAGGAGTCTTGCTTTGTTCCTTCAAAGGCATCCCTTCCGAGATGCAAGAAATTCTGTTCGATTCAGAAACAGCAGCTCTTCCCTCGAAGTACTATTTCTTCTGCTGATGCAGATGGCACACCGATTTTGACTGCATCCCTTTCGGGTGTAGGCAGAGTAATCACAGTTCGATCTAGCACACAGCAAAGCAGCACGGTGTTTTTAGAGCACCAAGCTACTCATACTAAATGCTGCATTGTATAATATGTTGCTCCTGGAAAGTTACGAGAGTTATTGAGGTGAGAGTGCAGGAGAGAAAAACTTTGTGACAGCCTGTCTGTGGCACTTAGGGCACACTTGTCAGCACAGAAGGAAAGAGGAAGAAATTATTTTAGCTTAAAAGAAATCCCATGTAGGAATGTATTTAAAAGAGAATGACCATATAGTGAACCAGCCATATGGGATGTTGGCCTAGGCACGTAGCTGCATTCTAGAAACTACTTCAAAGGAAGAAAAAATAAGAAAGAGCAATGACTGCTTCCCTAAGGAATGCAGGAGTGAGCAGATAAGAGTGACCAATTGGACACTGTGGGAGAAGAACTTAAGAAGCAATGGGAACTGAACTGAGCTGCATGTTTACCTTGTGCTGGAGACTTTTAACCAATTAGATAATGCGTGACCGCGTCTAGGGAAAGTAAGATTGTATAAAAGGGACAGACAAAGTAAATAAAACGTCTTCAGTTTGATTCACACTGAATGGTGCGGAGTCCAGTTTTTTCTCCTCAATCCCAGGCAGTTGTCTTGGTGAAATAGTATTAGTGGTACTTTGTAAAGAATTTAATGCTGCTAACCTTTACGTTACCAACCAGAGATTGTTCATTGGTAAAGATGCTTAGTGGGTTGGAATGAAGGTAAAGGCTTTTTTTTGATGCAATGCTTCTCTTAGACAGAAACAGGGAATGGGTACTTTTGGAACACAATCGCGTTACACTTGCGTTTCTCTTTGTGCTTGCCAGGGCAGTTGTCCAGGCTCACTGCATGGTCCCTCAGCAACACTTACCTGGCATGTGACGGACCATCTGAGGATGGGGAATGTTCCTGGAGAAGTTGTAGTATTCCCCTGAGCAGATGGACTGGGAGGAACACCGGCTGCACTTCCGCATGTTGTGGTTGAACTGAGGTTCACACGTTGGCTTGAAAATTGGTATTTGTTGTGTAGCCTTTCTTATTCTCTCACGGAGTGTCTTTCTGCAGAGCAGGTTGGCTCTTCGGCTGATTGTCTGAGGCCAAACACTGGAGATGAAGTAAAGAACCTGAATACACATAGACTGAAAGGTAGTGGAACCGTCAGTTCCTGGTTTTCTTGTTAGTTTTACCTTTTGCACACACAATTTGGAGAAGCTCTAAGCACAGGAGGGTGGAAGCAGGCTACCTACTGCTCCACTCCTAAGTAGCTACCTTGGGCAATTAATGCTGCTTGTGGCATTTCCCAGCTGCAGTTCTTTCCTTGCAGTTGCTGCTCTGGAGCTCAGCTGCTCATTGCGGTGCATATCTGAGACACCTTTTTGTAGTAACAGAGCGTATTGAAGCAAGGGGAATGGATTGCTTTCTGACTTGTGATGAGAAGTGCAGGGACAAGTGATGATGGCACAGGAGATGTCCAGGCCTTTTTGATTTCTCTCTTTACTAAGGGTCGTGTTTGCAGAGAGGCAGTCCCATGTCTCAGTACTTGGTATCTCTTCTAGGTTTTGATTTTAGAGGTTGAATAATAAACTGGTAGCTGTTATTGCCATTAACTTGCTTGGGTTTGTTTCCTTTCTTGTAGTAGCAGTAACTAATGTTCAGAGTGTTCTTTGCCTCTGGCACTTGCTTAGGATACTCAGTACTATAACGTCCAAGATATTGGGAACATCCCATCCTAAGACTGGTGGTTTATTGAAGACTCCTTGCAAATGTCACACAGAGGGCTTAGCTAATCTATTTTTGTTATGATCCAGAATCAAGTTTATCAATCAACGTGAGAAATTCACCTGTAGGAGCTGCTGGCTGTAAGAGCCTGGATGGGCTGAGAATGGAATAAGCATTCATCAGGTATCTGTTGGGGTCAGGAAGGAACGTATGATAAGGAATACGTGGAGAGAAGAGGGTTGGGAAAGGACAGGACATCTCTTTAAGCAGCTCTTAATGTTTTGCAAGGTTACGTTTTCATTCCATCACTACGTCTGAATGGGGGAAAACCTTGAGTGAACTGACAAGATTTTGCAATGCACACAGAAGGTCAACAGGCGTGAGGAGGCTTGCCCCTCTGGAAACAAAAAGTACAAATTCCAGAGCTGAAGGTCTTGCGTTAAGGTCATCCTATGCCCTGACAAACCAAGTGAGGCTAGGTCAGTGTTTGTCCCGTGTGAATCATGACATTTCAGTGCATGAGGAGGCTCGTGCAATGTCCTTCTTATGTTGGGAACCCTAGAGCTGACCACAGTACTCCGGGTGGGGTCTCACAAGTGCAGAGTAGAGGGTGAGAATTACCTCTCTCATCCTGCTGGCCATGCTTTTGATGCAGCCCAGGATACGATTGGCTTTCTGGGCTGTGAGCGCACATTGCCGGCTCATGTTCAGCTTCTCATCAACCAATACCCCCAAGTCCTCCTTCTCAGGGCTGCTCTCAATCCATTCTCCACCCAGCCTGTACTCATGCTTGGGATTGCCCCAGCCCAGGTGCAGGACCTTGCACTTGGCCTTGTTGAACTCCACGCAGTATACTTACTACTTAAGAACTGCCCATTTCCATACAAAGGATGCATATGGCAGTTATTCAGAGTAGTCTTATATCTAACTGTGTTCATGGGTTCTTGAAAGAAAGTGTAACTTAGGTTGTTTCTTGCTTTTTGACTAGTTCCCAGTCTACACCCAGAAAGTGTGTAAGTGGCAGTGCAATGGATAGAAAGATCTGAATACCTGAGAAGCAGCGCTGCAGAGGACCTCCTTCTCAGCAGGACGCGTGGTCAGCGGCACCTTCTTGGTAGGTGCAGCAGGTAACACTCCCCTGTAGCAGGAAATAATTTCTCTCCCTGGGGAGGGGCATTCAGCTGAGTGACCGGCAGCCTGGCTTGTCTGCTCTGCTCAGCAGCTGAGACATCACAGAGCAGCTGGGGATGTGGGGAGACTCTGAAGCCTGTTGACAATTGTTGACAATTGTGAGCTGTGGCTACCATGGCAACAGCACAGCCATGTCTTTTGCTCATTGTTAGCGGAGGGAAGAGCTTGTGTACCTCCACTTCATCCTTTATACTTTTAGCACTCTTCCTCTTTGAGATGGGAAGCATATTCATGACCAGAAATAACCGTTTTTGCATGTGGACACAGGAGGAAAAAAAAAAAAAAGGTGTGCACAGGACTATAAAATCACCTGACGTTGGGGTCTTGTGTTCAAGAAAATTCACACTTGTACAAGATTTTTGTGGCAATTTCCCAAGCACTGCGCTACTGCAGGCTAGCGTACTAGCCCCCTGCTTGTCCTTTTCCTGGATTCAGGTTAATTTATCTTTGCTTTGCTTTCCATATAGGCTCCTGACCCATGTCATACACTCATTGACCCTATGTTTGCTTATGGAGCAATTGTGTTTGATACTGGACTTGACTCTGCAGGAGGGGAGCTGAATGATTTGAGTGGAAAAGAGCCTCTCTGTACACCCCCATCATAGGGGCTTTTGGTCAAGAAGTTGGCCACTGATAGTGTTTTTTGCAGTGCAAGCCAGCATGCTGCACAGCGGTAGAGGTGGCTGAGGGGACCCACACTGACTGGTTATGCCAAAAACCCATGTCAGCACCTCAGCTGAGGGCAGTCTTGGGGCAGTTTGGCTGCCAGCTGCAGCTGGGAGACTGGCTGTGCCCGCTTTTTGCACCCCAGAGCCAAGGAACTGAAAAATAAAACACCCTGAAGTGCAGCCCAGGACTATTGGACTTGCCTTTGAGATATTGTTACCTACTGACATCAGTCCCTTTTCTGAACCTGCTTAATAACCCCAACCTTCCTCTTGGAAGCTTTGAGAAAGATCAGGTATCGACTATTTAAATGCATAGTTAGCTGAAAATCAATAGCTGGATGATGATGTAAACATGTGATGTTTTATGGGTTCTGTCCCACACTGGTGCACACTTTGCAATGATGTAGATGGCTGTAATTTGGAGGTTAATCTGTTTTGAATCTGTAGGGTGGAACCTCAGTGCGCGTGCTGTTACAGAGCTTCTAGGAGAAGATTCTGCTGTGTGCTGGGCATATTTAGGTGGCTTGCATGAATTAACAATGCATTTAGCTATTTGTAAAACAGATCTGGAAAGTGGCATTCCTGAAATACTTAGAACTTGAGGATAAGGTCAGAGAAGTTTGAGTTCCAGCACTACTTTGATTTAAACAGAACTTCTTATTGCTTGGGATATGTCGTAGATCCAGCATGCAGGTCATTAGGTAACCACACTTGAAGATCAGTGTGGTTCACCGCACTGTTAGTGGTGTTGGTTCGTGTTATTGGGAAGCATCCATTTACTCTGGAGGGGGATTTTAAAATAAGCTTTGAGTAAGTACACATTCTTCTTGTGTAAGTTACTCTGACATGTAGAGATGGACTTCAATACGACTTCTAAATCTAAGGCTGACTAAACTTTAGGCCATCGTTTCAATGTCTCTCTTCCAAGAAGGTGGCTCTGTTAGCTGGAACAACAGCATCTACTACTGACACTCCTAAAGCTAGTAAATAATAAAATTGTTGATTCATACTCATTTCCTTTTGCTCCATTTTTACTTCAAGTAACGTAAGATGTGCTTTGTTCTTCTTGTTTGTTACTTGGCTGTGATTTTTTCAGAGACCTAAAAGGAAGATAAAAGGCATTATTTAAAAAGGGAGTGTTCATACTTGATTCAGTACTCTCCTTAGATATTATTTTCCTCTTCAAATTCTTTTAATACTTGCTCTAAACCCACAAACTTTCAGAACCGGTGTTTAGCCAATTTGCAGCTTCCACCTCTGGCTTTTGTTCTTTAGCTTACTCAAATGAATAAGGCATTGTCCCATGACCAATTGACTTATTTTCTGTGTGTTCTGGGAAGGAAGCGGTGTTTATTTCTGGAAGTCTTTGTCTATATTCTCACAAAACTAGATGTCATCGTCCCATGCTTGCTTAATTCAGCTCCATTGCCTTGTCATGCACATTCGTATAATCTTCAGATATGGTCCCTAAGCTATTTGAACAGGTTTAATTTGAGCTGCCCTGCAGGCTAGCTCTCAATCTGAGACGCTGCTCCATTTTATCTCTGCACTTCATACTCATGAGCACCTGCAGTGTTTTGCGTACCTAATCCTTCTGACATCCTTAAATGTGCAGGTGGAAAAATACAAAGGAGTTGAGCAGTCACAGCTCCTGTACTGTGTAAGGTGGGACTTCAGACATGTTGCTTTTTTTCCTATCTACCACTAACCTGTGGAGCTCAGGGTGAGGGAGTGGGAAGCAGGCTGGACTGACTATGAAGTGGAAGTAAAGAAGAACCACCTTCCACTACAAGCACCTCTAGTCAGAAACTGCAGCTATAGCTACAATCTGCTGAGCGTGGTCAATACTTCATGTCCTTTGCCCAAGTTGCACTTGCACCTGAGCCAAGCCTCAAGAGTGCTGCAATCAGACCTGGCCCACAGAGAGTGATGTCTGTGTCCACGCCTGACCCTCCACCAAGTACCTTTATTCCTCTCTCCATACTCTGTCTCTTGACCTGCAGTGCTGTTTGCACAAAATGCTTCGATATGCAGTGTTAAACTATGGGGTGTTGAGTTTGCTCTGTTGCTGGGGAGAACTCTCCCTTTGAATGAGCATCTTGAAAAGTCATGTTATGGCTCTGTCAAAATAATGAAATTCAGTTAGACAGCTCTTTCTCAATATTTGTAACTGCTCAGGTCTTTGTTTTGCTTTGTCACCACTTGGCCGACGTCAGAAAACACTGCGTTACCCTGTATCTGTATCTGAGGATGTGGGGGTCTCTATTAGCAATTCTGCCACTCTGGAGAGCGCAACATAAGAAAACCAGATTTAGAAATCAAAATACGCAAGCAGCTTCTTCATTCTAAGAAAAAGCACATACGAATATTATGTGAATTTGTTAGATACCTTTTTGCTTTTTTGAAAAAGCGAGCAAGCAAGCAAATGGACTTCTATCAGTAACTGTTCTGCAGTCTTTTAGTGACCAAAAGAAAACAAAGGATTCTTCACAGGGACAGTGGCACATTTGGACGTGATTTGGACTTGTGTGATGCTGGTGTGTAAAGCCAGATATTGATAGTAACACGAGTGAGGTTTTAAATAGAAGCTAGCAAAAGCAAATGCAAATCTAGCTATTTATAAAGTAATGCAGGGAATAGGGATCACAAATTACAGCAAATATTACAGCAGATATTTAGTACCAACAGCAGTTAGAGGTCAGTGTCTGACTACACTGACACCATACAGTTTTGTGACTTTAACATAGCTGTAGTAAACCTGAAACCAGCACTAGAACTGAAAGAGTGTGTATATCTGGAAACAATGAAACTTGAGATAAACATTGATGCAGATGAAAAGGGTATTGTGGTAGCACGCACTCGTATATCTGCTAACTTTACGTGCCTCGTTAACGGGAGGCGAGCAGATAGCTACATATTTAGGCTGCCCAAAAGATATTTTTCTCATATAATATAATCCCTGTCTCCAGAAGTGACTCCTGTACGAGGGCAGCATTCTTTCCTGCAGTTATGTGAAGGTGAAAGAACGTGGCCCTTCGTTGTGTATTGACACTGGCGTTTAAAAAGCTAATTGGCAGGGGCCTTTAAAAATAGGAAGCGTGAAGGCTCGTACCCCTGTTTAGGGTGCAGCGGGAACACGGCATTGCTGGGGGACCTTGGGAGCTAGAAAGCTGCCCTGAGGAATGTCACCACTTAAAAATACTTCACTGGCCCCTGCGTGAACTCAGCCGTGTCATCGAAGGCAGCGGATAAAAATAAGGTTTTCTTCCTTCTCGCTCCTCTTCATGCCGTGGAGCCACGGGTGGGAGGGGAGCACAGCTTTCCTCACGACTCTCAGCTGAGAGTTCAAGTGCATTTGTTACGGTTGTAGGGTTTTTTTTAATTTGCCTGGAAGCTGCTCTCCGTGACGCCAGGGCTGACGCAGAACACAGCCATCGGTGTACACCCCCGGTGCCCAGCGGGACAGGGCGAGCGCAGCTCCCCGCCTGCCCGCACAAGCGGCAGGGACAGCTCCCGCCCCGGCTGCCGGCCGCTGCCCGGGCGCCAGGCGCCATCCCGCCCCGAGGCGGCCGCTCGGTGCCTGCGCGTGGCGGCGCTGTCCCGCACTCCGCCCCACGTGGCCCCGCCCGCTGCTCGCCGGGAGTTGGAGTCGTGGCGGGAGGGGAGTTGCTCCCGCTCCCGTCACTCCCCCGGCCCTGCGCCTGGGGCGGCTCGCGGGTACGTTGTGCCCGGCCGCCCGCCCCGCCGCCGCGTCCGTTCCCCCGCGGTGTACGGGGGGGGAGGGTGATGGTGAGGTTCGGGCTCGGCTTTTCTCAGAGGGAAGGAGTGGAAAATGGCGGCCTCCCAAGAGCCTGGGGCGCGTTACGCCGCGCCGCCTCTGGGGGGGCCCTTGTGGGCGGGGGTGGCCGGGCCTGTTGAGTTATGAGGTACTTAGGCGTGTGAGCAGAAATAACGCGTGTGAGCTGGATGAGCAGAAAGCCTATGTGATTGGAGGACTGGTGGATCACAATCACCGCAAGGTAAACTGTGGGTCCGTTTCTTTACAGATCTTTTATTTTTATTTTTTGGGGGGCACCTTATTTGACATTAATGCTGTTCACGTGTGAAGTAACAAAAATAAATAACAAGAAAACTTCTTCAAAAAAGATTTCGTTAAAAAGAAATTTTAAGAAATGGCAAAACCCCCACATTGTGGTGGTAGCAGTGGCTTGTGTTCTCAAGTGCAGGCATGCTGAGCTTTTTAGGATTTTATCTTTTCATTTAAAATAGGGGAATGGAATAAATAACACTGCCCAGCTTACCGAGGGCCGTGTTTTCAGATAGAAGGGTTTGGTTTGTGTTCATGCACTTCTGCGTGGGCGCGCGCACTTGTATGTGCAGGTGCCCAAATACAGATAAGGAACAGTGCGTGAATCTTGGATGTCCTTCTTTAATAAGTTTGGTTGTCGGGAGAACTTGGCTAAGTAACACACATGCCTCAGGGATCTGGTTCCATACCTGTACGTTGGATCGTGCTGTGTGGACCTGGAATACCATAGAGAATTCAGCTGGGAAATTAAAGCACTGTTGCTGCTTTTCTTCAGAGACAGACACTCCTATGTAATTTCTGGTGACATGTTTAGTATTGCAATGTGATGCCAAAAAAAGGGATGGATCTTAAGCCTCACCAAATGATACTTCAGCAGTTAATGCACAGTTAAAGGCTAGGAGGGAGCTAAAGAAGATCCTTTGTATAGTCATTAGGGTGTAAAGTGTTTGCACAGTTTTAAAGGGGGGTTTTTTTGCCCATCTTGGGTGCGGGATTTGTCAGGTTCAAAAAGGCAAGTGAAATTTCTGTACGCTTTATTCTTCCTCTCAAAAAATACCTAGTTACTGCAATCTGAGTAACTTTGTACTTAAGCATAAACTCGCCTTTAAAACAGGCTAGAGCTGCAGCTGCATGAACAAGTTTTATTTATGATCCTTTTGACCATACATCAGTGTGACATATATTCAAAGTAATTAGTTTTTCCAAGGTGGCCCTTGAAGCAGGTACTCTCTGAGCGGGGTAAGTTGCTTTTTGTAAGTTTCTTCTAAAGCAAGATCATGGCAAGAGTTCTGCCAGTGCTGCCAGAAAATGATACTTGTAGTAATCTGCATGGGCTGATCTGAAAGGGTGATTCTCAGTCCAGTTGTTTGATGTCTTTCCCCCAGGGAATTACTTATAAGAAAGCTGTGGAGCAGGGAGTTGGTCATGCACAGCTCCCGCTTGGAAACTTTGCCAAGATGAACAGTCGGAAAGTGTTAGCTGTCAATCATGGTGAGTTTTAAATCACAAAAGAATGACATTATTACAGAATATACGTGCAGTATTCAGAACGTGGACCCTCAAAATGTGCATCGTAGTGCAGATACCTAATTCTTATTTTATTACGCTGATATTTCTTGAATCTAGTTGCCCTTGGGATACACCAGTTGCCCTGACCGTTAAATATTTTAGATACAGTTAAATGTAAAGGATGGCGTCAGCCACTTAAGAGGTGCACCTCCTATTCTGTTGACTTCCCCATGAGTAGTTTTGACATTCTTACCATTCTGGTCTGGTTTCCAGGCTTGATGTGTGAGTAAAATGTTGAAAACTATCCCATGATTTTTATCCCACGGGGAGATAAATGTCTGTGATGTTTTCAGCTCTTTGGACAGCTTTGTTCAGCCGTAGTAACTGCTTAGGTACCTGTAGACTCACCTCATCTGGCATCAGTAGTCTGCTGAGCTTTCGTAACTATTTTTACCTGGTTTCCTTGTTCTGATTGAAGTATACAATTGCTTCTTGAATCCCACTCCTCTTAAACTTTTAGTTTTATTCTTAAATTATTTTTCAGTGTCATTAAACAAAAATACATGCAAAATGGAGCCTACTCAGGCCTTTATGGAAATTTTTGACATGGTGTCCAAGTCTTTATTTTGTCCCACTGGAGATTCTTTTATCTTACCTTGCTTTATTTCCAGTTTATTTTATTATGTAACACATTGCTTGATGATAACTCTGTTTTCTTAAAATGCCATTGATCGATGAGATGTGTGTTTGCATGGTAGTAAAGATGATTTAAACGTGAAGGAGAATACAGTATATCACTGGAATTAAAAATTATCAGAACCCGGGTATTTGTAAGACTTTACATGTTTCTAAAACTTGATCTTTAAATGTTGCTTTATATAGACAAGGATAGGACTTTGTGGGTTATTTATCAAAAGTTATGATAGCTGTACCTTTCTACTGGAGTTGTTCTGCAATAATCTTATACTGACCTCTAGTGTCAACACCAAGCTGTCTTCTACATGTTTGAGCCCTGGGTAAAATTGAATCGCTTACAGTGAGGTTTTCATTTATCTGCTTTATGGTCTTGTGCCTGTTTCTTGTGCCAGCCTTCTAGACACTGATTCCACTGCAGTTTAGTTGCTGAGACTTTGTTTTCCGTGAGCTTGTCTTCTCTTGCCCTTCTAAATCATTTTCAAATTGCAGCTGAAAGGCTTTTTACACACCGACCCTTTTTTAGGTAAAGATGATACTACGGCAGTATTTTGCTTAAGGTTCTTGGGCAGGAAAATAAACACACCACCACCACCACCAAATGTAGAGGTACCTTTAGCAGGTGTAATTAAGGCTGTGGTGTATATTTTAACCCTAATAGCTTATGACCTAAATCCAAAAAGACAGCTTTCATAGGAGATGCTGCTTGGCATGAGTAAGATGGACAGAATCAAGCTGCCTCCTCAATCTCACGTTATAATTTTTGTGTAGGTGAGAAGGATATTTGCACTGAGGTTTATGTATTTTGCTGTGAATGCATTCACCTCACTGCTCTGCGTAGCTGTGTAATTGCTCATCCTTTCTGTTTTGATTTGGTTATTCCGGCCTCTGGGTTCCCACCCCCGGTGCAGAAGCTGGAGCTGGCAGAGTACAGTACGCGGCTCGCGAGATGAGGCTGTGGGACCTACCTGGTTCCCGCGGAACTACTTTTGATAGATGTGAATTTGGAAAGTTCTGTAGAAGCAGCAACTCTTTCTGAACGGCCTTGTCAGTCTTTGAAGCGCTTTAATTAAGTGGGCCCTCTGGTGGTGGGAGATTGACAGCGTCGTTAACAGCGACATTAGCTTGTTGCTTTTTATTTATTTATAGTCCTTCTCGCTTGGAAATGAGTCAGCATATATTTCTGCAGGCAGTTTACTGCCTGCATTGCTATGTTAAAATGGCACAAGAAACACACGGATGTGTGAAATACTGGATGCTAGAAACCTGACATGGTGTAAGATGAGATTTCTTTTTTTTTTTAACTTGATCTGGAATTTTAAATCTTGAAAGAAAGATTTGAGATCTGTGTAAAAAAACTATTGCAAAACACAGCTGCAAGCGTGTGTATAATTATAGCAGGTTTAGGAAGAGTTTGGGCTTTACTCTGAAGGTGTCACAACTGAATGCATGTAAACCTCAGTAAAGATGGATTTGGGCGTGTGTTCCTATCAGCAGTTGACTTCTCTCTTCTTAAAAGAGCTGATGGTCTTTCTTGACATTGCAGTGTTTGAGATCCTCCTTGCATACCTGGAGAAGAGAGACTGGAAGGAGGCCTTTTTCAGTGTCTTGCCACAGCGGAAAGGGGCTGTTCCTTTGGGAGAAGCCAATGATTCGTCTAAACGTGCTCTGTCTGGAAAAGAAAGTGAAGACAATGACTCGGACAGCAACTAGGCTTCCGAATGAGACAATGGGAAAGATGAGACGTGCAGTTCATGGGGTGAAAGTGGGACATGAAGCAGTTACACTTCAAAGACTGTCTGCTGCCCTTCTGATACTGAATTGTTTCAATGCTCAGTAGTTCCATAGTTGGCCCAAAGCCATTTCTGGACATGAAGGGGAAAGATAAATGCATTTTTTTTACTCTGAAACTTCCATATGAATAGCTTCTTTTAAAAAAATAAATTAATGGCAAATGCAGATTTAAGGAAGCTATTTAATTTTAATTTTTTAAAATATTTTTTTATGCATACCAAGTCGGTTGTATTACCCAAGGCCATTAGCAGTTACTATTTTAATGTATGTATTCTCCATTTCTGCTCTAGATGTTTGTAAAAGCAGTGAACGACAAGTTCCTGTGACCTCAGAACCTGTTCCGCTTGTGCCTGTTGCAAAGTGTGCATGAACACTTCAAACAAACCAACAAAAATTCTAATTTTCTCAAAGAACCTCTCAACAGACAATCACAAGGAACTGAACTGCCTTTGGTCCAGAGGAGGGCCATGAAGATGATCAGATGGCTGGAGCACCTCCCCTGTGAGGACAGGCTGAGAGAGTTGGGGTTGTTCAGCCTGGAGAAGGTTCCGGGGAGACCTTAAAGCACCTTCCAGTACCTGAAGGGGCCTCTAAGAAAGCTGGAGGGGGACTTTTTACAAGGGCCTGTAGTGACAGGACAAGGTGTAATGGCTTTAAACGGGAAGAGGGTGAATTTAGATTAGATCCTAGGAAGAAATTCTTGACCGTGAGGGTGGTGAGACACTGGCACAGGTTGCCCCGAGAAGCTGTGGCTGCCCCCTCCCTGGCAGTGTTCAAGGCCAGGCTGGATGGGGCTTTGAGCAGCAGCCTGGTCTAGTGGGAGGTGTCCCTGCCCATGGCAGGGGGGCTGGAACTGGATGATCTTTGAGGTCCCTTCCAAACCAAACCATTCTATGATTCTGTGATTCTCTAAGTTGTTACCGCAGCTCAGCCACTATGTGGTCAGTGAACCCTGCTGTTTGGTTTACAGTATTTAAATAATGTTGTACAAATGAGTTTCTGCATCTGTGGTCTGAGTTAGCAAGCGGACCTGAGTAATGACTGTCCTGGGTGACTGGCCTTCTGCCAGACATTCACAGCTGCTCTGTTGATCTGCGGCTACAGGTGCCTTCATGCTCACCAGCCTGCTTCACCCAGTGCTCTGTCACGGTTAGGCATGTGCAGCAGTGAGTGAGCACCAAGAGAAAGCAGAGCTGAGACTGTCCCCCAGGTCTATAGCTTAGTCCTCTCCTGTTCACGCACGAGGCCTGAAAAAGGGCCAGATGCATTTCTGGCATTGTTGGCCTCTACTTCAATGGCCTGAGGTTTGTGTGGTGATTTTTATGTTTGGTTGGTGTCATCCTGTCCCATCCGTGTCCCATTCCTCTCCCACTGGATACTACAGTTTGTGTTGCTTCTCTGCTAATAATGAGAGCTATGGAAGCACATTCTGGCTTGCTGTGAGGCAGACATCTGCAGTCACACTGCCAGCCAGATTTTGAAAATCCAGTCTCTTTTTTTCCCCGCTTCCCAGGGCTTGATGTGCATCTCTGTAGATAACGCGCGGGTGCCCCTCTTCTTACCCCAGTATGTTGGAGACTGTCGAGTCTGCACACCAGAGCTCTTTGTGCAGGCCTGGCTGAGTCATGCAAACAGATGAATCTGCTGCCAAAAAGCGTTGCCTCCGTCCTTTGTCATTTAGCTCACTTCTCATGCACCTGTACGGCGTGGTTTAATTGAATCACTTGAGAACTAAATATAATGAGCATAATGGATTTTAATGGAGTCTGAACAGCTATATTTCTACTGTAATTGCTAGGATTATCTATTTCTGTATGAGAAGGTGACGCTTCAGTGGCTCAGAATTGGGCGGGCTCCCCTGGACAGGCGATTGTTTGGGGTGGCTGTGGCACGGGTGAGATTTCTGGGAGAGAGTGAAGGCAGGAAGGTGTCGTTCCCACATCACTTTCTTTGTTGCAGTTTTTCCCTGGGAACTGTGCATCTGCTTGCGCTGGAGCTTGCTCTGGAGCTCTGTCTTTCCGGGTTAAGAGCAGAAGACATTCTTTCTCCCTTTCTGGAAAAGATTATGAAAAAGAAAGCTGTATATTCTCAGGCTAGGCTTACGATTATGTTAGCCTGGTTTGGCTTTGTTCCATACGCAGTTGAGAGCATAGAAGCACATCCACACTTGAGCAAAGGCAGCTCCCTGAGCACCGCTCGGGAGAGATTGTCGTTTTGGAGGTTTCTTCTTCTTCCTCCTTGTTCTTCTCTAAAATTACTCTTCACCCATCCCTCCAGTAGAGTTACAAACAACAGTAAATGTTGGTGGCATCAGAACTGGCATGAATGGCTTTGGTAAAATGATAACATCCTCTGGGACTGACTTTTGTTGCCTCGGTGTGCACTGCAGATTTTACCTGGACTGATTCATGCTCCGTTCTGGACCTCTCTGAAGAGGGGAGAGAGGCTCTAGCAGACGCTGGCTGTTCATGTTCTCTGCCGTACCGTCCTCAGTGTTGAGCATGCCTTTGTGAGTCTGTTCTGAGTAAATCAGAGTGGACACAAAGGCTTTCTCTGAAATGTGAAAGTAGCAGAAATTTTGTTAAAGTTCCCACTTGCTCATCTGGGTGTTTTGGGGTGAATTCAGGAGTTCGTTTACCTCATTTTCAAAGGGTTTAAGGACACAAGAGACACATTTTGTTTGCTTTCTGCCTTCCCCCAGCCCAGAGCTCCATGGGGAGAACATGTTTTTCCACCCTGCACCCAGCCTGAGTGTGCTGAGGTCTGAAGGACTAACTTCTGTGTACTGTCACCTTCCTGCTCAGCACAGGCACAGCTGGGCCAAGCACCCTTCACTGGATCCTCTTCCTTCCACCTCGGCAACCCCACTCAGGTCAGGTCTATGAGAGTTTTGGGGTTTGATGCAAATGTACAAGAGCATGTGCTTTTCAGAAAGGGATGCAGATGCAAACATTTGTTACCTTTTGTACTCGCCGTTGCGAACCATTTTTCGATCTCGGCAAGTGAATCTGTCTGAAGAATTTTTCTGAGTTTTTCCAGCACCTGAAAGATGTACAGGATCGTTACCATGAAGGAAGAGAAGCTGACTCAAGATGGTTTTGGCATGTGTTTTAGTTTAGCTCCGCCTGTGTGAGCTAAGGATGCCAGTCTGCACAAGGTGATGTTGAGAAAGCACCGTGTACATAAAGCCCCTTGCGTGTCTCATGTACTGTTTGCAGGCTGGTTTTCAGAAAACAAGTTTCAGCCCGTGGGCCAGCTGCATTGCTGCCCCAGTGACTGCCAAGAGCAACTTCCATTTAGGTGAAAGCAATTCAAGAGTAAATGCTAAATACAAAAGTCAGTAGACTCCACAGCAGGGCTGTGGGAAATAAAAATGTAACGTTTTAGAAAGCCATGTACTGTAGCATTCGTGTCTTACCTTGATGTTCTGGCCCAGGTAGCTCAGGTTCTGCCGGGAGGACGAACCGCAAGGTGAAGTGATGAATGGAGAGAAAGGCTGGGTGGGAGACGTGGTGTGGATCCCCTGGCTGTCTGCAGGTTTTGCCAAGGCTTGGAATTGTTTTTTCAAAACCTTTTCCAAAACAGAAAACAATGTGTAAAGGAACGGCTTGACTCCATTTAGACAGACCCCAGCCACCTCAGTTAAAATAGAAAAGTTAGGAAAAAGATGAATCCTGATGTTTAGCATCTTTATTGCAAGTACTCTAAAGAATCTTTGTGTTGTGAGAGGAGGAGGCTCTTTCCTCTGCTTGTTTGTTGTATAGTTTGCCCATTTTTCTTGCTGGCAAAGCACGGTGACATTACAGAGGATAGTGACATTACAATTACGGTGACATTACAAGTGACACAGCTATAGCTTAGTTATCACCCTACTTGATTCCATCTCCCTCCCAAGCTCGTGTGTTCTACACCTGGGATCCTCACATCCCTCTTTCTGGTTCTGTGATGTCCTCCTCAGCGGCCTGAGACTGTCAGTTCAGGTTACAGTGTTGCGAAGGGAGAGACAGCAAGCCAAAAGAAAGAGCTGTGTCTTTTTTCCCCTTACCTTTTCAGATGAAGTAAGGCTATTTTGAATCCTTTCAGGAACATCTGTGCATCTTTCTGGAAATCAAGAGGCAGAGTGTTTTCTCAAGTCAAAGAATAAAGGCCATAGGATACACCTTCTGTTCTATCTTGGGCAAGGGGCATTTTTAATTACAGAAGTGCACAACCTGTATTTTAGCTGTCTCTGAGGGAGTGTATTTCCTTCCTTTTTTGTTTACTTTTACTACCTCACATAATGTGTCGATGCAGTGATTTGCTGGGTTGCCTAACAAAGCTGCAGGGCATCCTGCAAAGCGTGTTTCATAGATGTATGCTTATGGTGCTGTGTAAGCACTACTGCAGAATGTTGCTTCGAGATGGAATAATTGCTGATAATTGTGAAATTATTAGCTGTCTAGTGAGCGTATAATCTCTAAAAGCTCTAGAGATGCAAGGGTAATTAGTGAGGAGGAATCTTGTAAGATGTGGTGACTAACACCCATAGAAGGGAAGAAATAGTGGCCTTTTAAATGTACATTTGTTGCCCTGTGTTCCCTTTCGCTGGACCTGAGTGTGATGTCCCAGTGCCCGGCTGAGACACAGTTGCACCTTTAACAGCTCAGGTTCTTCTGCTGCTGCTGTATAGCACAGCAGGTTGGTGCCCCCACTCACCTGTCAGGGACTGTGAAGTGCCCGGCTGCCTTGGCACAAAACCCTCGAGCCTTGGAAAGCTGCAGCTGGCAGCTGTGGTGCTTCTGGCGTTCCCAGTTAGCACACGTTCTGGGCGAGGTTCTTGCCTGGGCATGGCTGTGGTGTTGCCAGCAGATGGGTGTCCTCCTGAAAAGCTGCTTTCCACAACACAGATCAGACAATTGTTTAATCCTGTGCAAAAAAATAATGGATGCAGACTTTACTACAGCAAACACGCAGTTAACCGAGCAGTGATCTCCAAGGAGAATCTGTGCTGGAAGAAGAGAGCGATCAAACCTGACATTTGTATGTAACAGGACAAGCAAACTTGGCACACTTGAATAGATGGCAGAGGGCTGTCAGCAGTCTGTAACAGAAGACTGTGTGATCAACCACAACCTGAACAGGAATGATGTTCCAGACAAAACTTGGAGAGTTGCCAGGTAGGGTTGAGCACACTTGTTTAGCAATGCTAATCAGGAGATACCTGTCCTTCTTCTGCCTCTCTTTAAAAGCTGGTTTTCAATGAGAGTCGCAGCAGTTAATGAAGAATTAGAATCCTCCTTTCTTAGCCAGGGAAAAAGGGATTTTATAAACAACCACTATTTTTATTATTAGCGTAAGTCAAACTGGATTTCACACTGCCAAGAAGCAGTGCTATGAAGTAGTTGATGAGGATTTTCAGAACCTCGGTTCTGTTTAGTATCTGACATATGACAAATATTCATCAGAAGGCAATTACAGCTGAACATTACTCTGCTCAGAGTACAAAGATCTCCATCAAATTGATCTGGCGAAGCCATGTAAGACTTTGGTCTTTGCTGGCTGTGGTCAGCTTGTCTTTTTACCAGGCTCTAAAAAAAGAGAGAGTTACACACACAAATATATACTTTATTTTTTTATGTATTCTATAATTTTACTTTAGTAGGTTATATATATATATACATATATATATATAAATGCACACACAGACAGAATTATAGGTGTACATTAATCGCTGGATGTGCAGTCTGAAAGGAGGAGTCTTGCTTTGTTCCTTCAAAGGCATCCCTTCCGAGATGCAAGAAATTCTGTTCGATTCAGAAACAGAAGCTAACCCTAGAAGTACTATTTCTTCTGCTGATGCAGATGGCACACTGATTTTGACTACATCCCTTTCGGGTGTAGGCAGAGTAATCACAGTTCAATCTAGCACACAGCAAAGCAGCACGGTGTTTTTAGAGCACCAAGCTACTCATACTAAATGCTGCATTGTATAATATGTTGCTCCTGGAAAGTTACGAGAGTTATTGAGGTGAGAGTGCAGGAGAGAAAAACTTTGTGACAGCCTGTCTGTGGCACTTAGGGCACACTTGTCAGCACAGAAGGAAAGAGGAAGAAATTATTTTAGCTTAAAAGAAATCCCATGTAGGAATGTATTTAAAAGAGAATGACCATATAGTGAACCAGCCATACGGGATGTTGGCCTAGGCACGTAGCTGCATTCTAGAAACTACTTCAAAGGAAGAAAAAATAAGAAAGAGCAATGACTGCTTCCCTAAGGAATGCAGGAGTGAGCAGATAAGAGTGACCAATTGGACACTGCGGGAGAAGAACTTAAGAAGCAATGGGAACTGAACTGAGCTGCATGTTTACCTTGTGCTGGAGACTTTTAACCAATTAGATAATGCGTGACCGCGTCTAGGGAAAGTAAGATTGTATAAAAGGGACAGACAAAGTAAATAAAACGTCTTCAGTTTGATTCACACTGAATGGTGCGGAGTCCAGTTTTTTCTCCTCAATCCCAGGCAGTTGTCTTGGTGAAATAGTATTAGTGGTACTTTGTAAAGAATTTAATGCTGCTAACCTTTACGTTACCAACCAGAGATTGTTCATTGGTAAAGATGCTTAGTGGGTTGGAATGAAGGTAAAGGCTTTTTTTTGATGCAATGCTTCTCTTAGACAGAAACAGGGAATGGGTACTTTTGGAACACAATCGCGTTACACTTGCGTTTCTCTTTGTGCTTGCCAGGGCAGTTGTCCAGGCTCACTGCATGGTCCCTCAGCAACACTTACCTGGCATGTGACGGACCATCTGAGGATGGGGAATGTTCCTGGAGAGGTTGTAGTATTCCCCTGAGCAGATGGACTGGGAGGAACACCGGCTGCACTTCCGCATGTTGTGGTTGAACTGAGGTTCACACGTTGGCTTGAAAATTGGTATTTGTTGTGTAGCCTTTCTTATTCTCTCACGGAGTGTCTTTCTGCAGAGCAGGTTGGCTCTTCGGCTGATTGTCTGAGGCCAAACACTGGAGATGAAGTAAAGAACCTGAATACACATAGACTGAAAGGTAGTGGAACCGTCAATTCCTGGTTTTCTTGTTAGTTTTACCTTTTGCACACACAATTTGGAGAAGCTCTAAGCACAGGAGGGTGGAAGCAGGCTACCTACTGCTCCACTCCTAAGTAGCTACCTTGGGCAATTAATGCTGCTTGTGGCATTTCCCAGCTGCATTTCTTTCCTTGCAGTTTCTGCTCTGGAGCTCAGCTGCTCATTGCGGTGCATATCTGAGACACCTTTTTGTAGTAACAGAGCGTATTGAAGCAAGGGGAATGGATTGCTTTCTGACTTGTGATGAGAAGTGCAGGGACAAGTGATGATGGCACAGGAGGATGTGAGGATGGCACACTACTTAAGAACTGCCCATTTCCATACAAAGGATGCATATGGCAGTTATTCAGAGTAGTCTTATATCTAACTGTGTTCATGGGTTCTTGAAAGAAAGTGTAACTTAGGTTGTTTCTTGCTTTTTGACTAGTTCCCAGTCTACACCCAGAAAGTGTGTAAGTGGCAGTGCAATGGATAGAAAGATCTGAATACCTGAGAAGCAGCGCTGCAGAGGGCCTCCTTCTCAGCAGGATGTGTGGTCAGCGGCACCTTCTTGGTAGGTGCAGCAGGTAACACTCCCCTGTAGCAGGAAATAATTCCTCTCCCTGGGAGGGGCATTCAGCTGAGTGACCGGCAGCCTGGCTTGTCTGCTCTGCTCAGCAGCTGTGACATCACAGAGCAGCTGGGGATGTGGGGAGACTCTGAAGCCTGTTGACAATTGTTGACAATTGTGAGCTGTGGCTACCATGGCAACAGCACAGCCATGTCTTTTGCTCATTGTTAGCGGAGGGAAGAGCTTGTGTACCTCCACTTCATCCTTTATACTTTTAGCACTCTTCCTCTTTGAGATGGGAAGCATATTCATGACCAGAAATAACCGTTTTTGCATGTGGACACAGGAGGAAAAAAAAAAAAAGGTGTGCACAGGACTATAAAATCACCTGACGTTGGGGTCTTGTGTTCAAGAAAATTCACACTTGTACAAGATTTTTGTGGCAATTTCCCAAGCACTGCGCTACTGCAGGCTAGCGTACTAGCCCCCTGCTTTTCCTTTTCCTGGATTCAGGTTAATTTATCTTTGCTTTGCTTTCCACATAGGCTCCTGACCCATGTCATACACTCATTGACCCTATGTTTGCTTATGGAGCAATTGTGTTTGATACTAGACTTGACTCTGCAGGAGGGGAGCTGAATGATTTGAGTGGAAAAGAGCCTCTCTGTACACCCCCATCATAGGGGCTTTTGGTCAAGAAGTTGGCCACTGATAGTGTTTTTTGCAGTGCAAGCCAGCATGCTGCACAGCGGTAGAGGTGGCTGAGGGGACCCACACTGACTGGTTATGCCAGAAACCCATGTCAGCACCTCAGCTGAGGGCAGTCTTGGGGCAGTTTGGCTGCCAGCTGCAGCTGGGAGACTGGCTGTGCCCGCTTTTTGCACCCCAGAGCCAAGGAACTGAAAAATAAAACACCCTGAAGTGCAGCCCAGGACTATTGGACTTGCCTTTGAGATATTGTTACCTACTGACATCAGTCCCTTTTCTGAACCTGCTTAATAACCCCAACCTTCCTCTTGGAAGCTTTGAGAAAGATCAGGTATCGACTATTTAAATGCATAGTTAGCTGAAAATCAATAGCTGGATGATGATGTAAACATGTGATGTTTTATGGGTTCTGTCCCACACTGGTGCACACTTTGCAATGATGTAGATGGCTGTAATTTGGAGGTTAATCTGTTTTGAATCTGTAGGGTGGAACCTCAGTGCGCGTGCTGTTACAGAGCTTCTAGGAGAAGATTCTGCTGTGTGCTGGGCATATTTAGGTGGCTTGCATGAATTAACAATGCATTTAGCTATTTGTAAAACAGATCTGGAAAGTGGCATTCCTGAAATACTTAGAACTTGAGGATAAGGTCAGAGAAGTTTGAGTTCCAGCAGTGCTTTGATTTAAACAGAACTTCTTATTGCTTGGGATATGTCGTAGATCCAGCATGCAGGTCATTAGGTAACCACACTTGAAGATCAGTGTGGTTCACCGCACTGTTAGTGGTGTTGGTTCGTGTTATTGGGAAGCATCCATTTACTCTGGAGGGGGATTTTAAAATAAGCTTTGAGTAAGTACACATTCTTCTTGTGTAAGTTACTCTGACATGTAGAGATGGACTTCAATACGACTTCTAAATCTAAGGCTGACTAAAACTTTAGGCCATCGTTTCAATGTCTCTCTTCCAAGAAGGTGGCTCTGTTAGCTGGAACAACAGCATCTACTACTGACACTCCTAAAGCTAGTAAATAATAAAATTGTTGATTCATACTCATTTCCTTTTGCTCCATTTTTACTTCAAGTAACGTAAGATGTGCTTTGTTCTTCTTGTTTGTTACTTGGCTGTGATTTTTTCAGAGACCTAAAAGGAAGATAAAAGGCATTATTTAAAAAGGGAGTGTTCATACTTGATTCATTACTCTCCTTAGATATTATTTTCCTCTTCAAATTCTTTTAATACTTGCTCTAAACCCACAAACTTTCAGAACCGGTGATGTCTGTGTCCACGCCTGACCCTCCACCAAGTACCTTTATTCCTCTCTCCATACTCTGTCTCTTGACCTGCAGTGCTGTTTGCACAAAATGCTTCGATATGCAGTGTTAAACTATGGGGTGTTGAGTTTGCTCTGTTGCTGGGGAGAACTCTCCCTTTGAATGAGCATCTTGAAAAGTCATGTTACGGCTCTGTCAAAATAATGAAATTCAGTTAGACAGCTCTTTCTCAATATTTGTAACCGCTCAGGTCTTCGTTTTGCTTTGTCACCACTTGGCCGACGTCAGAAAACACTGCGTTACCCTGTATCTGTATCTGAGGATGTGGGGGTCTCTATTAGCAATTCTGCCACTCTGGAGAGCGCAACATAAGAAAACCAGATTTAGAAATCAAAATACGCAAGCAGCTTCTTCATTCTAAGAAAAAGCACATACGAATATTATGTGAATTTGTTAGATACCTTTTTGCTTTTTTGAAAAAGCGAGCAAGCAAGCAAATGGACTTCTATCAGTAACTGTTCTGCAGTCTTTTAGTGACCAAAAGAAAACAAAGGATTCTTCACAGGGACAGTGGCACATTTGGACGTGATTTGGACTTGTGTGATGCTGGTGTGTAAAGCCAGATATTGATAGTAACACGAGTGAGGTTTTAAATAGAAGCTAGCAAAAGCAAATGCAAATCTAGCTATTTATAAAGTAATGCAGGGAATAGGGATCACAAATTACAGCAAATATTACAGCAGATATTTAGTACCAACAGCAGTTAGAGGTCAGTGTCTGACTACACTGACATCATACAGTTTTGTGACTTTAACATAGCTGTAGTAAACCTGAAACCAGCACTAGAACTGAAAGAGTGTGTATATCTGGAAACAATGAAACTTGAGATAAACATTGATGCAGATGAAAAGGGTATTGTGGTAGCACGCACTCGTATATCTGCTAACTTTACGTGCCTCGTTAACGGGAGGCGAGCAGATAGCTACATATTTAGGCTGCCCAAAAGATATTTTTCTCATATAATATAATCCCTGTCTCCAGAAGTGACTCCTGTACGAGGGCAGCATTCTTTCCTGCAGTTATGTGAAGGTGAAAGAACGTGGCCCTTCGTTGTGTATTGACACTGGCGTTTAAAAAGCTAATTGGCAGGGGCCTTTAAAAATAGGAAGCGTGAAGGCTCGTACCCCTGTTTAGGGTGCAGCGGGAACACGGCATTGCTGGGGGACCTTGGGAGCTAGAAAGCTGCCCTGAGGAATGTCACCACTTAAAAATACTTCGCTGGCCCCTGCGTGAACTCAGCCGTGTCATCGAAGGCAGCGGATAAAAATAAGGTTTTCTTCCTTCTCGCTCTTCTTCATGCCGTGGAGCCACGGGTGGGAGGGGAGCACAGCTTTCCTCACGACTCTCAGCTGAGAGTTCAAGTGCATTTGTTACGGTTGTAGGGTTTTTTTTAATTTGCCTGGAAGCTGCTCTCCGTGACGCCAGGGCTGACGCAGAACACAGCCATCGGTGTACACCCCCGGTGCCCAGCGGGACAGGGCGAGCGCAGCTCCCTGCCTGCCCGCACAAGCGGCAGGGACAGCTCCCTCTGATCACAATCACCGCAAGGTAAACTGTGGGTCCGTTTCTTTACAGATCTTTTATTTTTATTTTTTGGGGGGCACCTTATTTGACATTAATGCTGTTCATGTGTGAAGTAACAAAAATAAATAACAAGAAAACTTCTTCAAAAAAGATTTCGTTAAAAAGAAATTTTAAGAAATGGCAAAACCCCCACATTGTGGTGGTAGCAGTGGCTTGTGTTCTCAAGTGCAAGCATGCTGAGCTTTTTAGGATTTTATCTTTTCATTTAAAATAGGGGAATGGAATAAATAACACTGCCCAGCTTACCGAGGGCCGTGTTTTCAGATAGAAGGGTTTGGTTTGTGTTCATGCACTTCTGCGTGGGCGCGCGCACTTGTATGTGCAGGTGCCCAAATACGATAAGGAACAGTGCGTGAATCTTGGATGTCCTTCTTTAATAAGTTTGGTTGTCGGGAGAACTTGACTAAGTAACACACATGCCTCAGGGATCTGGTTCCATACCTGTACGTTGGATCGTGCTGTGTGGACCTGGAATACCATAGAGAATTCAGCTGGGAAATTAAAGCACTGTTGCTGCTTTTCTTCAGAGACAGACACTCCTATGTAATTTCTGGTGACATGTTTAGTATTGCAATGTGATGCCAAAAAAAGGGATGGATCTTAAGCCTCACCAAATGATACTTCAGCAGTTAATGCACAGTTAAAGGCTAGGAGGGAGCTAAAGAAGATCCTTTGTATAGTCATTAGGGTGTAAAGTGTTTGCACAGTTTTAAAGGGGTTTTTTTTTGCCCATCTTGGGTGCGGGATTTGTCAGGTTCAAAAAGGCAAGTGAAATTTCTGTATGCTTTACTCTTCCTCTCAAAAAATACCTAGTTACTGCAATCTGAGTAACTTTGTACTTAAGCATAAACTCGCCTTTAAAACAGGCTAGAGCTGCAGCTGCATGAACAAGTTTTATTTATGATCCTTTTGACCATACATCAGTGTGACATATATTCAAAGTAATTAGTTTTTCCAAGGTGGCCCTTGAAGCAGGTACTCTCTGAGCGGGGTAAGTTGCTTTTTGTAAGTTTCTTCTAAAGCAAGATCATGGCAAGAGTTCTGCCAGTGCTGCCAGAAAATGATACTTGTAGTAATCTGCATGGGCTGATCTGAAAGGGTGATTCTCAGTCCAGTTGTTTGATGTCTTTCCCCCAGGGAATTACTTATAAGAAAGCTGTGGAGCAGGGAGTTGGTCATGCACAGCTCCCGCTTGGAAACTTTGCCAAGATGAACAGTCGGAAAGTGTTAGCTGTCAATCATGGTGAGTTTTAAATCACAAAAGAATGACATTATTACAGAATATACGTGCAATATTCAGAACGTGGACCCTCAAAATGTGCATCGTAGTGCAGATACCTAATTCTTATTTTATTATGCTGATATTTCTTGAATCTAGTTGCCCTTGGGATACACCAGTTGCCCTGACCGTTAAATATTTTAGATACAGTTAAATGTAAAGGATGGCATCAGCCACTTAAGAGGTGCACCTCCTATTCTGTTGACTTCCCCATGAGTAGTTTTGACATTCTTACCATTCTGGTCTGGTTTCCAGGCTTGATGTGTGAGTAAAATGTTGAAAACTATCCCATGATTTTTATCCCACGGGGAGATAAATGTCTGTGATGTTTTCAGCTCTTTGGACAGCTTTGTTCAGCCGTAGTAACTGCTTAGGTACCTGTAGACTCACCTCATCTGGCATCAGTAGTCTGCTGAGCTTTCGTAACTATTTTTACCTGGTTTCCTTGTTCTGATTGAAGTATACAATTTCTTCTTGAATCCCACTCCTCTTAAACTTTTAGTTTTATTCTTAAATTATTTTTCAGTGTCATTAAACAAAAATACATGCAAAATGGAGCCTACTCAGGCCTTTATGGAAATTTTTGACATGGTGTCCCAAGTCTTTATTTTGTCCCACTGGAGATTCTTTTATCTTACCTTGCTTTATTTCCAGTTTATTTTATTATGTAACACATTGCTTGATGATAACTCTGTTTTCTTAAAATGCCATTGATCGATGAGATGTGTGTTTGCATGGTAGTAAAGATGATTTAAACGTGAAGGAGAATACAGTATATCACTGGAATTAAAAATTATCAGAACCCGGGTATTTGTAAGACTTTACATGTTTCTAAAACTTGATCTTTAAATGTTGCTTTATATAGACAAGGATAGGACTTTGTGGGTTATTTATCAAAAGTTATGATAGCTGTACCTTTCTACTGGAGTTGTTCTGCAATAATCTTATACTGACCTCTAGTGTCAACACCAAGCTGTCTTCTACATGTTTGAGCCCTGGGTAAAATTGAATCGCTTACAGTGAGGCTTTCATTTATCTGCTTTATGGTCTTGTGCCTGTTTCTTGTGCCAGCCTTCTAGACACTGATTCCACTGCAGTTTAGTTGCTGAGACTTTGTTTTCCGTGAGCTTGTCTTCTCTTGCCCTTCTAAATCATTTTCAAATTGCAGCTGAAAGGCTTTTTACACACCGACCCTTTTTTAGGTAAAGATGATACTACGGCAGTATTTTGCTTAAGGTTCTTGGGCAGGAAAATAAACACACCACCACCACCACCAAATGTAGAGGTACCTTTAGCAGGTGTAATTAAGGCTGTGGTGTATATTTTAACCCTAATAGCTTATGACCTAAATCCAAAAAGACAGCTTTCATAGGAGATGCTGCTTGGCATGAGTAAGATGGACAGAATCAAGCTGCCTCCTCAATCTCACGTTATAATTTTTGTGTAGGTGAGAAGGATATTTGCACTGAGGTTTATGTATTTTGCTGTGAATGCATTCACCTCACTGCTCTGCGTAGCTGTGTAATTGCTCATCCTTTCTGTTTTGATTTGGTTATTCCGGCCTCTGGGTTCCCACCCCCGGTGCAGAAGCTGGAGCTGGCAGAGTACAGTACGCGGCTCGCGAGATGAGGCTGTGGGACCTACCTGGTTCCCGCGGAACTACTTTTGATAGATGTGAATTTGGAAAGTTCTGTAGAAGCAGCAACTCTTTCTGAACGGCCTTGTCAGTCTTTGAAGCGCTTTAATTAAGTGGGCCCTCTGGTGGTGGGAGATTGACAGCGTCGTTAACAGCGACATTAGCTTGTTGCTTTTTATTTATTTATAGTCCTTCTCGCTTGGAAATGAGTCAGCATATATTTCTGCAGGCAGTTTACTGCCTGCATTGCTATGTTAAAATGGCACAAGAAACACACGGATGTGTGAAATACTGGATGCTAGAAACCTGACATGGTGTAAGATGAGATTTCTTTTTTTTTTTAACTTGATCTGGAATTTTAAATCTTGAAAGAAAGATTTGAGACCTGTGTAAAAAAACTGTATTGCAAAACACAGCTGTGTTGCCCGGTCCGAAGAAACACAAACAACCGAAATTGTTTATGTGGTGCTTTATTGAGGGCCCGGGAGCCTGAGGACTATTGTCCAAAGTCAGAGCCCCATCTTCCCTTCAAATTGTACAAGTTTATATAGTGTAAGTTTATTTAACAAGATAGAACTACCTCATTAGTCATTGATAATGTTTGACAGATATATTGCTGCCATGATCATACATCAAAGAGATACCTTCAAAGAAATATATCTAGTCATTAATTGGTATGTTCCAGGCCTCTACCCAGGACACAATATATCCCCTCCAGGTACATGAGATAATAGGGGTACATTCTTAGGGATAAGATAAAGAAATACATCTGCATGCACATATTTTAGGTATCTGCTAAGTTACAAAATTTCTTTCCCAAAAGCAGGCCCTAAGAGCCTTAGCATAACTACTACTACTATAAGATACACATAGGTATGGTAACAAGTCCCCCCTTTTGAGCATTCTTCAGTCTTCTGCAAGGATGCTCAATTTTAGTCTCTTTAAGTCCTGGATTTTCTCGGCTCACGGCTTCTTCATATTTCGGCGGCAGAAAGGATGTATTCGGTATGCTTGCTCTTGCTATTGCTTTCAGCAGACCTCGATTCCGCCCGGTTTCTCTGGTAATGATACTCAAAATACAACGGTAACATAGCCATCCGATAAAAATCAGGATAAGAAACAACAGTAAATATTGCAGGAGCGTTGAAATCCATCCAGAGACCCGAAGCCCCAAGGATTCAAATAGGGCTCCTATCCAATTATGCTGAGCCTCTTTTTCAATTTCTTTTGTTCCTGATTCTACTGATTCCAATTGTGAGATGTCTTTTTCCACCTCTAATGTCATATTTGGGATATGGATACAGCAATGGTCAATTTTGTTATTTAGATACCCACAAACCCCGTGTTCCTTTAGAAGCAACATATCTAATGCCATTCTATTCTGCACAGTCATTCTAGTTGTGGCTTGTAATTGGAGATTTAGATCTTCAAACCCCTTTTTCGTGGCTGCAGCTAGTCGCTCTGTCTGTCCTAAAAGATTATACAACATTTCTCTATTTCTATATGCTGCTACGGGAGCAAAGATTGACTCCAGTGCCCATTCAAATTTGACTCCACTACTAGGTTCATGCCACTGATCCTCTTCTAGCTCATTTAAATCCCTCTTATTCCTCTGGTGCCCTGAATTCAATTTGGATTGTTTCCAAAAAGGGCATAATGTCGGGACCCCTAAGGTGATTTGTTTTACTGGTCCCTGTATGGGAATGTGTGTAGTCCATTGTCCATGGCTCATCACCCATACTAAATTCCCCGGACTTCTAACAGTGGTTTGATCGCATTTAATTGTTTTATCTTCTAGAAATGCATCTCCTGGGATTGTGTGGTTAAATTGTCTGCACTCACATCCCCACTTCATAAGTACTCTAACTGGTACTAAACCTATTTGATCCTCTGGAGTGTCACAAGTGAAAACTTGTGTGCAGTTCCAATTTTCTTTTGCTGGTAATTGGTCTCGAGCTGAAGTTTTTGTGCGAGATACTCCCTTATGTGTCTGATTCTGACTTCCTGTCCATTGTATACACCAATTGACTTGTCCTAAATAGCTATAATGTTCCAATAGGCTTGGTCCCCAAATAGTTTTCCAATTCTCCCACAAGGACTGTTGGGTACTGTTCTGACATTGTAATTCAAATCTGGTGCGAGGAACTTGCTTGACTCCTAGTTGTGTCACCTTACAGCGTCCAATGCTTCGGATCCCAGCTGTTAGGGGTGTCCACCCATTATGTCTTATTTGTTGTCTACAATCAGACCAGCTCATTGGGGTACTTAAAGTCTTTTCGCTTACCACCACTGTCTCTGTAACATAATATCTTTTTGTTTTCCATTCACAGCTTTTAGTTGTATTACTGATTGGCATAAAAGGAGTTGGTATCACTCCCCATGGAATAGGTTCTCCCGCTGCCTGTGGTAACGGCAAACATGCTGTAATTCTTGAGACATTCTGCATTTTTCCAAAATCTCTTATCATTCCTACCACTAAATTTTCTTGCTCTGCACTTCTATGTAAGACTGCGCTGACATCTCTGGTTCTGCGCTGCCCACCTCGACTTAACTTTGGTCTGATCCCTTCTTTTTCATGTGGCCAAGCTTTCACTGTTCGAATACCATAGTCTGCAGAGTCCCCATAAATCACCAAGCATAAGTATTTTCCTTCAGTGCTTCCCAATAGAGGGTCTGTAATATTTAGCCAACCTATTCCTTTTCCCCACTGTCCCCACCAACTAATTCCAGTTTTCCTTGCCTCCCACAATGATTGACCCATTTTCCACCATTTCACGGTTAGATCTAATCCTGGCCTGTCTCTTAAAGTAAATGAACAATTAATTTTTACTGGGGGTCCATCCCACATATCCTGGAAAGCAAAGGGTAAGTTGACACTCACCTTATCCTGCGATTGATTTTGTTTTTCCCAAGGGGTCACAACTAACCTTAGTTTCTGATAATTGAAACTACTATGCATTAACACAATACAGGTGTAGTTTCCTTGATCATGCTGAGTGACATTCTTTAACTGCAAAATGGTACTTCCTTTTTGCTCATCCTTGTCCCAATACATGACAATTTTTCCTCCGGGGTGCTCATGCCCCTTACGCCAATTTGTCTGGACATCCTGGGCTTCGGCTCTCTGGTCATCTGTAAAAAGACAAGTTAAGTTAACATCCATTCCTTCCATCGCTCCTGATATTGGTTCTGGGGTGGTAACCACCACAAAACTTTGAGAAGGGGTTACTTTCAGCAGAACTAAGAACAGAATAATCAAAAATGCTACTTTGCGCGTAAGATCATTCGGGTGGGGGACACCATTTGCGTTTCCCATTGGGCCGGTATCTTCTTGACGCGAGTGTAATGGATCCAAGTCTCAATCCCTGCGACTTTGACGGCGGTGAAGGTTGTCAGGATCACCTGATACGGACCGTCCCATGCTTCCTTCAGTGGATCAGTGAACCAGTTCCTCACATAGACGTGGTCCCCAGGTTGGATGTCATGCACTGGGTTCTCCAAAGGCAGCGGCCGATTCCACTGCAGAGCTCCCCTTAAATCATTAAGAGTTTTATTCAGTGACATTACATAGTTAAATATTATCTGGTCACCCTGAACATGCGGATCTCCTCTCAGAACAGTCGCATGGTATGGTTTTCCATACAGAATTTCAAAAGGACTCACTCCTATCCTTTCCCGAGGTTTAATTCTAACCCTCAGGAGGGCCAATGGCAGAGCTTGTGGCCACTGTATTTTTGCTTCTTGGCAAATTTTCTTTATCTGACCCTTTAGAGTTTGATTCATCCTCTCTACTTGACCACTAGATTGTGGTCGCCAGGGAGTATGTAAATCCCATGCAATATCTAACATCTTGGCAATGGTTTGTACAATTCCCGCCACAAAATGGGGACCCCTATCTGATGAGAGACCCAGGGGAACCCTGAATCTTGGGATAATTTCTTTTAACAGAGTTTTCACTACTTCTTTAGCTTGGTTAGTTCTGCATGGGAATGCTTCCGGCCATCCTGAGAATGTACACACATACACTAACATATATCGGAAACCCTGTGCTTTAGGTAATTCCGAAAAGTCTACCTGCCAGTAATCTCCTGGTTCCGGCCCTATTTGTATTCTTCCTAACTGGATTTGTTTCCTGACGATAGGATTGTTCCTTAGACAAATCGGACACATAGCATTCACCCGTTTGGCCAAAGTTAACATCTGGTTAGAAATTATTTCTCGTTTTAAAAATTTTACCATTACCTCTGCTCCCCAATGGCATTTGTTATGTTCAGTTTCCAATATTATCTTCATAATTTTTCCCGGGACCACTATTTGCCCTGCTGAAGTCATATACCATCCAGTCGCGTTTTTCTTTGCCTCCAGTAAGTTTGCTAATTTCTCATCTTCCACTGAGTATTTTGGACTTTCCTCTAGAAATGGAGTAATAGGGCTTACCTTAGTAGGTATTAGTGCCATTTGAGTCCATACATGTCTGGCTACTTCTCGTGCGGTAGCATCAGCTAGACGATTCCCGTCATAAGTTCTTCCTTCGTCCTTTTGATGTCCTTTCATATGCATCACCGCCACTTCCTTGGGTTTGTGCACTGCATCCAGTAGCGCCAGTACTTCATTCCGGTGTTTAATAGTTGTTCCTTGAGAATTTAGAAGTCCTTTTTCTTTCCAGAGTGCCCCATGGATATGGATCACTCCGAAGGCATATTTTGAATCAGTCCAGATATTTACTTTCTTTCCTGTACTCAAAAGTAAGGCTCGCACCAGTCCTATCAGCTCAGCTTTTTGTGCTGAGGTACCAGTGGGTAGGGCTTTAGCTTCGATAACAGTACTCACAGTTACAACTGAGTATCCTGCGTATCTGGTACCGTTTTCCACAAAGCTCGATCCATCTGTGAAAAGCTCCCAATCAGGATTTTCCATCGGGACATCCTTCAGGTCCGGGCGACTGGCATAAACCTGCTCAATTACTTCCACACAATCGTGTCCTAATTTTCCTTCATCCAGCTGGCTGCGAAGAAGTTCTGCTGGGTTAATATGGTTAGTTATTCTTAATTCTACATCATCTTGTTCCCTTAATATTGCTTGATATTGTAGCATCCGACTTGATCACAGCCAATGACCCCCCTTTTGTTCCAGAACAGCTATTACCATATGTGGCACAAACACTTCGATTTTTCTTCCCAGGGTTAGTTTCCTTGCCTCCTGAATAAGGATTACTGTAGCTGCTACTGCCCTTAAACAAGACGGCCACCCCGTACTTACAGTGTCCAGCTGTTTTGAGAAATATCCCACGGGACGTTTCCATGATCCAAGTTTCTGGGTTAGCACTCCCAGGGCAAGTTTTTGTCTTTCATTCACATAGAGTTGAAAATCTTTATTCAGGTCCGGAAGGCCTAAAGCAGGCGCTTCTTTTAGGGCCTGTTTCAATTTCTGGAAAACTGTTTCGCGTTGTTTGTCCCACACTAACTGTTTTTCTTTGAGTGCTTCATATAAGGGTTTAGCTATTAACCCGAAGTTTGGGATCCATAATCTGCACCATCCTACCATTCCCAGGAAGGATCTCAATTCTTGGTGATTTCTCGGAAGAGGAATAGCACAAATAGTTTCAATGCGATTGACACCTAATTTTCTCTGCCCTTTGGTAATCTCACATCCTAAGTATATTACACTGCGTTTTACTAACTGAGCTTTCTCTTTCGAGACTCTGTACCCGGCCTGACCCAGCATATTCAAGAGGGATATTGTTAAATTTAAACAAACTTTCTCGTCTTCTGTCGCTAGAAAGATATCATCAGCATATTGCAACACGAGGTAGGAGAAAGGAGATTCCCTTACCTCAGTGGTTTTCCATTCTTCTAATTCTTTTGCCAGTTGATTTCCGAAAATCGTTGGGCTATTCTTAAATCCTTGCGGTAGCCTTGTCCAGGTCAGTTGCCGCTTTCTCCCGGTTTCCGGGCTTTCCCACTCAAAAGCGAAATATTTTCTGCTTTCAAATGCCAGAGGGATGCAGAAGAATGCATCTTTCAGGTCAATCACTGTAAACCATTGAAATCTTTCCGACACAGATGTTAACAAAGTATATGGATTAGCAACCACCGGGTGAAGGTCTTCAATAATATCATTTACAGCTCTCAAATCTTGTACTAATCTATACTTACCATTCGGCTTTCTTACTGGAAGGATAGGGGTATTATATTCAGATTCACATTCCTGTAATATCCCTAGGGTTAGGAATTGTTTAATCAACGGGGCAACCCCTTTTCAGGCCTCTAATTTGAGAGGGTATTGTTTCACTCTCACCGGTTGAGTTCCCTCTTTTGGTTTTATGATCACAGGCTGGGCTACTTTGGATTTTCCCGGGATACCGGTTTCCCATACCCAAGGTACTACTGCATTTTCTATTTCCTTAGGTATTGGGGAGGGTTCTACTTCTTTGATTACAAACAGTTTTGCAATATTTTCTTCTGGGATTTCCAATTTCACTCTCCCATTTTCAAAAATGATTTTGACATTTAAGACAGACAACAAATCTCTCCCTAGCAGCGGATTCGGACAGTTGGGCATGTATAGGAATTGATGATCTAATTCTTTTCCCTTAAATTTTAGATTAAGTGGCTGCAGAAAGGATCTTTCCTCTAACTGTCCAGTAGCCCCAACAACTTGAACAGTGGTATCACTAATTGGCCCCAAACGCTCGTTTAAAACAGAATAGGTTGCTCCGGTATCTACAGTAAATTCCTGTTCCCTGCCCCCTATATCTATCCTTACCTTCAGATCCTGGTCTAGTCAGCTCTGACTCTGATATTCCCCCAAGACCATTGCCTGAGCGACACCTGCCGGATTTAATGGGTAAGTGGCCGGACCGCTCGCATTTATTCCCCCAGTACCAGCTCTAGCCGGACACTCATTTTTCCAGTGTCCTATTTGGCGGCAAAACACACACTGATTAGGACCCAACCTTTCCGATTGGTAAGGGTTCGAGTTCATCATCCCTCGGCCACCCGCATTCTGCAAACCCATTCCTCCCCGACCATTTCCTCGATTTCTCCCAAATCCTCTGCCACGTCCTCTGCCTTGCTGTATTACTGCTAAGATATTAGCTTGTTGTTTCCTAGCAGTTTCTTTTTCTCTATTATTATATACTTTCCAGGCCACTTCCAACATTTTATCCAGATTACGGGTGTCCTCTCCCTCCAGCTTTTGTAATTTCTTTCTAATATCCTCTTGGGACTGTCCCATAAATAGCAGGGCTAGCTGCAATTTTCCAGCCTCTTCTTCCACATTCAAATTGGTAAATCTTCTGGCTATTTCTTTTAGTCTTTCCAGAAAGGCAGATGGGGACTCAGTTTTATCTTGTCGTACTGAATACAGTTTTGACCAGTTCAAAGTTTTCGGGATGCCTGTTCTTACTCCTTCCAGAATTAAATTCTGATAATTTCTGATAGCTTGCATACCCCGAATTGTATTAGGGTCCCAATAAGGGTCCTCACTAGGTACCAAATCATTCACAGTGCCGCCGTACAATTCTAACCTCACCCCCTCCCGAGCCTTTTCTTTGGCCGCTCGTAATACCATATCTTTTTCAGTCGAATCCATTAAAGTATCTAATAGCACCTGTATATCATTCCAATCAGGATTTTGAGTTTTCATTATCATTTTAACCACCCGTGCCATTCGTTCGGGGTCCTCCCGGTAATTTCCCGCAGATTGTTTCCAAATTATTAAATCACCTGGGGAGAAGGGAACTTTTACCAACACTTTCTCCCCTTGGGGTCCCATTGCTTCCCGTAAAGGGGCGATTAGCTGTGGTTCCCCGAAATTTTTCCGTCCCTGCCGAGTACGAGCGGCTAGAGGTGTTCTCTGTACTTCTCGGGGAGAGACAGAAGAGGGCGTCGGAGGACGGAGTGAAATCTTTTTGCTAGATCTCCCCACTTCCACCTCCCCGTCATTTTCCTGATCATCACTTTCATATTTTTCCTCCTCATTATCACTCTCGGGGTGCACTCGGGGATATCAATAAGGACAAATCTTCCTCTGGCCGGGAGTTTAAAGCCAAGCATTTTGAACAGCCCATTCTCCCTTTACATTCCCCACATTCCGTATTCTGAACCTCTAATAACATTATACCACATTCCCTCTGCCATTCCGGTTTCCTCCCTAAATAACGAAATACATCTAAATACGGTATTTCATCCCATTTTTCATTACGATACAGAAAATGCATTAGTGGAGTAATTACACCGGAGTCGATTGATCCATTTAATGGCCACATCGGACCTTCCCTGTCTGTATACTCAGGCCACCAGTGATTACAAAATTCAATCATTTTTCCTTTTTCTAAGTCCTGATAAAACCCTTCACTTTTCCATCGTTTCAGTATACAACCTAACGGCGTATTACCTGGTATCTTATTGTTAGACTGCAACATTGCTTTCACAGCTTTAAATGGCATCATTTCAATTTCAATATCTCACACACACTACACCACAATCACTCGTTACTCGTTCGCAAATAGCAGCAAAATAATAGCAGCAAAAATAAACTTACCAACGCAACAAAACAGAACAACGTATAGATACCAGAATAAATACCAAACCAACCAACTTGCCGCTTCTCGTCGCCGCGAGGGGCAAGTGCCGGACTTGCGCAGCTTTCGCCGCGGCTGACAGCCGGCGCCTAGGCTTACCAACCGAGACGTCTTAGCCCAACCTAGCGAGGATCGCCGCCTCGTCTTATAGGCAGGCACCCAATACCAAATAATAAAGCACCCCGGGCTTACCTTTCGCAGTTGTCCGCCAGGCGCGGGGGTCGGGCGCAGACCGATGACTCCCCGAGAATCCCTCGGTGCCGGCACGGAGTGGATCAGAGTGCGAACCGCCCCAGCCGCCTTCGGAGTCCTGCCGCGGTCGCCAGAAAACTGTTGCCCGGTCCGAAGAAACACAAACAACCGAAATTGTTTATGTGGTGCTTTATTGAGGGCCCGGGAGCCTGAGGACTATTGTCCAAAGTCAGAGCCCCATCTTCCCTTCAAATTGTACAAGTTTATATAGTGTAAGTTTTTTTAACAAGATAGAACTACCTCATTAGTCATTGATAATGTTTGACAGATATATTGCTGCCATGATCATACATCAAAGAGATACCTTCAAAGAAATATATCTAGTCATTAATTGGTATGTTCCAGGCCTCTACCCAGGATACAAGATATCCCCTCCAGGTACATGAGATAATAGGGGTACATTCTTAGGGATAAGATAAAGAAATACATCTGCATGCACATATTTTAGGTATCTGCTAAGTTACAAAATTTCTTTCCCAAAAGCAGGCCCTAAGAGCCTTAGCATAACTACTACTACTATAAGATACACATAGGTATGGTAACAGCTGCAAGCGTGTATATAATTATAGCAGGTTTAGGAAGAGTTTGGGCTTTACTCTGAAGGTGTCACAACTGAATGCATGTAAACCTCAGTAAAGATGGATTTGGGCGTGTGTTCCTATCAGCAGTTGACTTCTCTCTCCTTAAATGGCTGATGGTCTTTCTTGACATTGCAGTGTTTGAGATCCTCCTTGCATACCTGGAGAAGAGAGACTGGAAGGAGGCCTTTTTCAGTGTCTTGCCACAGCGGAAAGGGGCTGTTCCTTTGGGAGAAGCCAATGATTCGTCTAAACGTGCTCTGTCTGGAAAAGAAAGTGAAGACAATGACTCGGACAGCAACTAGGCTTCCGAATGAGACAATGGGAAAGATGAGACGTGCAGTTCATGGGGTGAAAGTGGGACATGAAGTAGTTACACTTCAAAGACTGTCTGCTGCCCTTCTGATACTGAATTGTTTCAATGCTCAGTAGTTCCATAGTTGGCCCAAAGCCATTTCTGGACATGAAGGGGAAAGATAAATGCATTTTTTTTACTCTGAAACTTCCATATGAATAGCTTCTTTTAAAAAAATAAATTAATGGCAAATGCAGATTTAAGGAAGCTATTTAATTTTAATTTTTTAAAATATTTTTTTATGCATACCAAGTTGGTTGTATTACCCAAGGCCATTAGCAGTTACTATTTTAATGTATGTATTCTCCATTTCTGCTCTAGATGTTTGTAAAAGCAGTGAACGACAAGTTCCTGTGACCTCAGAACCTGTTCCGCTTGTGCCTGTTGCAAAGTGTGCATGAACACTTCAAACAAACCAACAAAAATTCTAATTTTCTCAAAGAACCTCTCAACAGACAATCACAAGCAACTGAACTGCCTTTGGTCCAGAGGAGGGCCATGAAGATGATCAGATGGCTGGAGCACCTCCCCTGTGAGGACAGGCTGAGAGAGTTGGGGTTGTTCAGCCTGGAGAAGGTTCCGGGGAGACCTTAAAGCACCTTCCAGTACCTGAAGGGGCCTCTAAGAAAGCTGGAGGGGGACTTTTTACAAGGGCCTGTAGTGACAGGACAAGGTGTAATGGCTTTAAACGGGAAGAGGGTGAATTTAGATTAGATCCTAGGAAGAAATTCTTGACCGTGAGGGTGGTGAGACACTGGCACAGGTTGCCCCGAGAAGCTGTGGCTGCCCCCTCCCTGGCAGTGTTCAAGGCCAGGCTGGATGGGGCTTTGAGCAGCAGCCTGGTCTAGTGGGAGGTGTCCCTGCCCATGGCAGGGGGGCTGGAACTGGATGATCTTTGAGGTCCCTTCCAAACCAAACCATTCTATGATTCTGTGATTCTCTAAGTTGTTACCGCAGCTCAGCCACTATGTGGTCAGTGAACCCTGCTGTTTGGTTTACAGTATTTAAATAATTTTGTACAAATGAGTTTCTGCATCTGTGGTCTGAGTTAGCAAGCGGACCTGAGTAATGACTGTCCTGGGTGACTGGCCTTCTGCCAGACATTCACAGCTGCTCTGTTGATCTGCGGCTACAGGTGCCTTCATGCTCACCAGCCTGCTTCACCCAGTGCTCTGTCACGGTTAGGCATGTGCAGCAGTGAGTGAGCACCAAGAGAAAGCAGAGCTGAGACTGTCCCCCAGGTCTATAGCTTAGTCCTCTCCTGTTCACGCACGAGGCCTGAAAAAGGGCCAGATGCATTTCTGGCATTGTTGGCCTCTACTTCAATGGCCTGAGGTTTGTGTGGTGATTTTTATGTTTGGTTGGTGTCATCCTGTCCCATCCGTGTCCCATTCCTCTCCCACTGGATACTACAGTTTGTGTTGCTTCTCTGCTAATAATGAGAGCTATGGAAGCACATTCTGGCTTGCTGTGAGGCAGACATCTGCAGTCACACTGCCAGCCAGATTTTGAAAATCCAGTCTCTTTTTTTCCCCGCTTCCCAGGGCTTGATGTGCATCTCTGTAGATAACGTGCGGGTGCCCCTCTTCTTACCCCAGTATGTTGGAGACTGTCGAGTCTGCACACCAGAGCTCTTTGTGCAGGCCTGGCTGAGTCATGCAAACAGATGAATCTGCTGCCAAAAAGCGTTGCCTCCGTCCTTTGTCATTTAGCTCACTTCTCGTGCACCTGTACGGCGTGGTTTAATTGAATCACTTGAGAACTAAATATAATGAGCATAATGGATTTTAATGGAGTCTGAACAGCTATATTTCTACTGTAATTGCTAGGATTATCTATTTCTGTATGAGAAGGTGACGCTTCAGTGGCTCAGAATTGGGCGGGCTCCCCTGGACAGGCGATTGATTGGGGTGGCTGTGGCACGGGTGAGATTTCTGGGAGAGAGTGAAGGCAGGAAGGTGTCGTTCCCACATCACTTTCTTTGTTGCAGTTCTTCCCTGGGAACTGTGCGTCTGCTTGCGCTGGAGCTTGCTCTGGAGCTCTGTCTTTCCGGGTTAAGAGCAGAAGACATTCTTTCTCCCTATCTGGAAAAGATTATGAAAAAGAAAGCTGTATATTCTCAGGCTAGGCTTACGATTATGTTAGCCTGGTTTGGCTTTGTTCCATACGCAGTTGAGAGCATAGAAGCACATCCACACTTGAGCAAAGGCAGCTCCCTGAGCACCGCTCGGGAGAGATTGTCGTTTTGGAGGTTTCTTCTTCTTCCTCCTTGTTCTTCTCTAAAATTACTCTTCACCCATCCCTCCAGTAGAGTTACAAACAACAGTAAATGTTGGTGGCATCAGAACTGGCATGAATGGCTTTGGTAAAATGATAACATCCTCTGGGACTGACTTTTGTTGCCTCGGTGTGCACTGCAGATTTTACCAGGACTGATACATGCTCCATTCTGGACCTCTCTGAAGAGGGGAGAGAGGCTCTAGCAGACGCTGGCTGTTCATGTTCTCTGCCGTACCGTCCTCAGTGTTGAGCATGCCTTTGTGAGTCTGTTCTGAGTAAATCAGAGTGGACACAAAGGCTTTCTCTGAAATGTGAAAGTAGCAGAAATTTTGTTAAAGTTCCCACTTGCTCATCTGGGTGTTTTGGGGTGAATTCAGGAGTTCATTTACCTCATTTTCAAAGGGTTTAAGGACACAGGAGACACATTTTGTTTGCTTTCTGCCTTCCCCCAGCCCAGAGCTCCATGGGGAGAACATGTTTTTCCACCCTGCACCCAACCTGAGTGTGCTGAGGTCTGAAGGACTAACTTCTGTGTACTGTCACTTTCCTGCTCAGCACAGGCACAGCTGGGCCAAGCACCCTTCACTGGATCCTCTTCCTTCCACCTCGGCAACCCCACTCAGGTCAGGTCTATGAGAGTTTTGGGGTTTGATGCAAATGTACAAGAGCATGTGCTTTTCAGAAAGGGATGCAGATGCAAACATTTGTTACCTTTTGTACTCGCCGTTGCGAACCATTTTTCGATCTCGGCAAGTGAATCTGTCTGAAGAATTTTGCTGAGTTTTTCCAGCACCTGAAAGATGTACAGGATCGTTACCATGAAGGAAGAGAAGCTGACTCAAGATAGTTTTGGCATGTGTTTTAGTTTAGCTCCGCCTGTGTGAGCTAAGGATGCCAGTCTGCACAAGGTGATGTTGAGAAAGCACCGTGTACATAAAGCCCCTTGCGTGTCTCATGTACTATTTGCAGGCTGGTTTTCAGAAAACAAGTTTCAGACCATGGGCCAGCTGCATTGCTGCCCCAGTGACTGCCAAGAGCAACTTCCATTTAGGTGAAAGCAACTCAAGAGTAAATGCTAAATACAAAAGTCAGTAGACTCCACAGCAGGGCTGTGGGAAATAAAAATGTAACGTTTTAGAAAGCCATGTACTGTAGCATTCGTGTCTTACCTTGATGTTCTGGCCCAGGTAGCTCAGGTTCTGCCGGGCGGACAAACCGCAAGGTGAAGTGATGAATGGAGAGAAAGGCTGGGTGGGACACGTGGCGTGGATCCCCTGGCTGTCTGCAGGTTTTGCCAAGGTTTGGAATTGTTTTTTCAAAACCTTTTCCAAAACAGAAAACAATGTGTAAAGGAACGGCTTGACTCCATTTAGACAGACCCCAGCCACCTCAGTTAAAATAGAAAAGTTAGGAAAAAGATGAATCCTGATGTTTAGCATCTTTATTGCAAGTACTCTAAAGAATCTTTGTATTGTTAGAGGAGGAGGCTCTTTCCTCTGCTTGTTTGTTGTATAGTTTGCCCATTTTTCTTGCTGGCAAAGCACGGTGACATTACAGAGGATAGTGACATTACAATTACGGTGACATTACAAGTGACACAGCTATAGCTTAGTTATCACCCTACTTGATTCCATCTCCCTCCCAAGCTCGTGTGTTCTACACCTGGGATCCTCACATCCCTCTTTCTGGTTCTGTGATGTCCTCCTCAGCGGCCTGAGACTGTCAGTTCAGGTTACAGTGTTGCGAAGGGAGAGACAGCAAGCCAAAAGAAAGAGCTGTGTCTTTTTTCCCCTTACCTTTTCAGATGAAGTAAGGCTATTTTGAATCCTTTCAGGAACATCTGTGCATCTTTCTGGAAATCAAGAGGCAGAGTGTTTTCTCAAGTCAAAGAATAAAGGCCATAGGATACACCTTCTGTTCTATCTTGGGCAAGGGGCATTTTTAATTACAGAAGTGCACAACCTGTATTTTAGCTGTCTCTGAGGGAGTGTATTTCCTTCCTTTTTTGTTTACTTTTACTACCTCACATAATGTGTCGATGCAGTGATTTGCTGGGTTGCCTAACAAAGCTGCAGGGCATCCTGCAAAGCGTGTTTCATAGATGTATGCTTATGGTGCTGTGTAACCACTACTGCAGAATGTTGCTTCGAGATGGAATAATTGCTGATAATTGTGAAATTATTAGCCGTCTAGTGAGCGTATAATCTCTAAAAGCTTCAAGAGTAATTAGTGAGGAGGAATCTTGTAAGATGTGGTGACTAACACCCATAGAAGGGAAGAAATAGTGGCCTTTTAAATGTACATTTGTTGCCCTGTGTTCCCTTTCGCTGGACCTGAGTGTGATGTCCCAGTGCCCGGCTGAGACACAGTTGCGCCTTTAACAGCTCAGGTTCTTCTGCTGCTGCTGTATAGCACGGCAGGTTGGTGCCCCCACTCACCTGTCAGGGGCTGTGAAGTGCCTGGCTGCCTTGGCACAAAACCCTTGAGCCTTGGAAAGCTGCAGCTGGCAGCTGTGGTGCTTCTGGCGTTCCCAGTTAGCACACGTTCTGGGCAAGGTTCTTGCCTGGGCATGGCTGTGGTGTTGCCAGCAGATGGGCGTCCTCCTGAAAAGCTGCTTTCCACAACACAGATCAGACAATTGTTTAATCCTGTGCAAAAAAATAATGGATGCAGACTTTACTACAGCAAACACGCAGTTAACCGAGCAGTGATCTCCAAGGAGAATCTCTGCTGGAAGAAGAGAGTGATCAAACCTGGCATTTGTATGTAACAGGACAAGCAAACTTGGCACACTTGAATAGATGGCAGAGGGCTGTCAGCAGTCTGTAACAGAAGACTGTGTGATCAACCACAACCTGAACAGGAATGATGTTCCAGACAAAACTTGGAGAGTTGCCAGGTAGGGTTGAGCACACTTGTTTAGCAATGCTAATCAGGAGATACCTGTCCTTCTTCTGCCTCTCTTTAAAAGCTGGTTTTCAATGAGAGTCGCAGCAGTTAATGAAGAATTAGAATCCTCCTTTCTTAGCCAGGGTGAAAGGGATTTTATAAACAACCACTATTTTTATTATTAGCGTAAGTCAAACTGGATTTCACACTGCCAAGAAGCAGTGCTATGAAGTAGTTGATGAGGATTTTCAGAACCTCGGTTCTGTTTAGTATCTGACATATGACAAATATTCATCAGAAGGCAATTACAGCTGAACATTACTCTGCTCAGAGTACAAAAGATCTCCATCAAATTGATCTGGCGAAGCCATGTAAGACTTTGGTCTTTGCTGGCTGTGGTCAGCTTGTCTTTTTACCAGGCTCTAAAAAAAGAGAGAGTTACACACACAAATATATACTTTATTTTTTTATGTATTCTATAATTTTACTTTAGTAGGTTATATATATATATATATATATATATATATATAAATGCACACACAGACAGAATTATAGGTGTACATTAATCTCTGGATGTGCAGTCTGAAAGGAGGAGTCTTGCTTTGTTCCTTCAAAGGCATCCCTTCCGAGATGCAAGAAATTCTGTTCGATTCAGAAACAGCAGCTCTTCCCTCGAAGTACTATTTCTTCTGCTGATGCAGATGGCACACCGATTTTGACTGCATCCCTTTCGGGTGTAGGCAGAGTAATCACAGTTCAATCTAGCACACAGCAAAGCAGCACGGTGTTTTTAGAGCACCAAGCTACTCATACTAAATGCTGCATTGTATAATATGTTGCTCCTGGAAAGTTACGAGAGTTATTGAGGTGAGAGTGCAGGAGAGAAAAACTTTGTGACAGCCTGTCTGTGGCACTTAGGGCACACTTGTCAGCACAGAAGGAAAGAGGAAGAAATTATTTTAGCTTAAAAGAAATCCCATGTAGGAATGTATTTAAAAGAGAATGACCATATAGTGAACCAGCCATACGGGATGTTGGCCTAGGCACGTAGCTGCATTCTAGAAACTACTTCAAAGGAAGAAAAAATAAGAAAGAGCAATGACTGCTTCCCTAAGGAATGCAGGAGTGAGCAGATAAGAGTGACCAATTGGACACTGTGGGAGAAGAACTTAAGAAGCAATGGGAACTGAACTGAGCTGCATGTTTACCTTGTGCTGGAGACTTTTAACCAATTAGATAATGCGTGACCGCGTCTAGGGAAAGTAAGATTGTATAAAAGGGACAGACAAAGTAAATAAAACGTCTTCAGTTTGATTCACACTGAATGGTGTGGAGTCCAGTTTTTTCTCCTCAATCCCAGGCAGTTGTCTTGGTGAAATAGTATTAGTGGTACTTTGTAAAGAATTTAATGCTGCTAACCTTTACGTTACCAACCAGAGATTGTTCATTGGTAAAGATGCTTAGTGGGTTGGAATGAAGGTAAAGGCTTTTTTTTGATGCAATGCTTCTCTTAGACAGAAACAGGGAATGGGTACTTTTGGAACACAATCGCGTTACACTTGCGTTTCTCTTTGTGCTTGCCAGGGCAGTTGTCCAGGCTCACTGCATGGTCCCTCAGCAACTCTTACCTCGTATGTGACGGACCATCCGAGGATGGGGAATGTTCCTGGAGAGGGTGTAGTATTCCCCTGAGCAGATGGACTGGGCGGAACGCCGGCTGCGCTTCCACATGTTGTGGTTGAACTGAGGTTCACACGTTGGCTTGAAAATTGGTATTTGTTGTGTAGCCTTTCTTATTCTCTCACGGAGTGTCTTTCTGCAGAGCAGGTTGGCTCTTCGGCTGATTGTCTGAGGCCAAACACTGGAGATGAAGTAAAGAACCTGAATACACATAGACTGAAAGGTAGTGGAAACGTCAGTTCCTGGTTTTCTTGTTAGTTTTACCTTTTGCACACACAATTTGGAGAAGCTCTAAGCACAGGAGGGTGGAAGCAGGCTACCTACTGCTCCACTCCTAAGTAGCTACCTTGGGCAATTAATGCTGCTTGTGGCATTTCCCAGCTGCATTTCTTTCCTTGCAGTTTCTGCTCTGGAGCTCAGCTGCTCATTGCGGTGCATATCTGAGACACCTTTTTGTAGTAACAGAGCGTATTGAAGCAAGGGGAATGGATTGCTTTCTGACTTGTGATGAGAAGTGCAGGGACAAGTGATGATGGCACAGGAGATGTCCAGGCCTTTTTGATTTCTCTCTTTACTAAGGGTCGTGGTGTTTGCAGAGAGGCAGTCCCATGTCTCAGTACTTGGTATCTCTTCTAGGTTTTGATTTTAGAGGTTGAATAAACTGGTAGCTGTTATTGCCATTAACTTGCTTGGGTTTGTTTCCTTTCTTGTAGTAGCAGTAACTAATGTTCAGAGTGTTCTTTGCCTCTGGCACTTGCTTAGGATACTCAGTACTATAACGTCCAAGATATTGGGAACATCCCATCCTAAGACTGGTGGTTTATTGAAGACTCCTTGCAAATGTCACACAGAGGGCTTAGCTAATCTATTTTTGTGATGATCCAGAATCAAGTTTATCAATCAACGTGAGAAATTCACCTGTAGGAGCTGCTGGCTGTAAGAGCCTGGATGGGCTGAGAATGGAATAAGCATTCATCAGGTATCTGTTGGGGTCAGGAAGGAACGTATGATAAGGAATACGTGGAGAGAAGAGGGTTGGGAAAGGACAGGACATCACTTAAAGCAGCTCTTAATGTTTTGCAAGGTTACGTTTTCATTCCATCACTACGTCTGAATGGGGAAAAACCTTGAGTGAACTGACAAGATTTTGCAATGCACACAGAAGGTCAACAGACGTGAGGAGGCTTGCCCCTCTGGAAACAAAAAGTACAAATTCCAGAGCTGAAGGTTTTGCGTTAAGGTCATCCTATGCCCTGACAAACCAAGTGAGGCTAGGTCAGTGTTTGTCCTGTGTGAATCATGACATTTCAGTGCATGAGGAGGCTCGTGCAATGTCCTTCTTATGTTGGGAACCCTAGAGCTGACCACAGTACTCCGGGTGGGGTCTCACAAGTGCAGAGTAGAGGGTGAGAATTACCTCTCTCATCCTGCTGGCCATGCTTTTGATGCAGCCCAGGATACGATTGGCTTTCTGGGCTGTGAGCGCACATTGCCGGCTCATGTTCAGCTTCTCATCAACCAATACCCCCAAGTCCTCCTTCTCAGGGCTGCTCTCAATCCATTCTCCACCCAGCCTGTACTCATGCTTGGGATTGCCCCAGCCCAGGTGCAGGACCTTGCACTTGGCCTTGTTGAACTCCATGCAGTATACTTACTACTTAAGAACTGCCCATTTCCATACAAAGGATGCATATGGCAGTTATTCAGAGTAGTCTTATATCTAACTGTGTTCATGGGTTCTTGAAAGAAAGTGTAACTTAGGTTGTTTCTTGCTTTTTGACTAGTTCCCAGTCTACACCCAGAAAGTGTGTAAGTGGCAGTGCAATGGATAGAAAGATCTGAATACCTGAGAAGCAGCGCTGCAGAGGACCTCCTTCTCAGCAGGACGCGTGGTCAGCGGCACCTTCTTGGTAGGTGCAGCAGGTAACACTCCCCTGTAGCAGGAAATAATTTCTCTTCCTGGGGAGGGGCATTCAGCTGAGTGACCGGCAGCCTGGCTTGTCTGCTCTGCTCAGCAGCTGAGACATCACAGAGCAGCTGGGGATGTGGGGAGACTCTGAAGCCTGTTGACAATTGTTGACAATTGTGAGCTGTGGCTACCATGGCAACAGCACAGCCATGTCTTTTGCTCATTGTTAGCGGAGGGAAGAGCTTGTGTACCTCCACTTCATCCTTTATACTTTTAGCACTCTTCCTCTTTGAGATGGGAAGCATATTCATGACCAGAAATAACCGTTTTTGCATGTGGACACAGGAGGAAAAAAAAAAAAAGGCTGTGCACAGGACTATAGAATCACCTGACGTTGGGGTCTTGTGTTCAAGAAAATTCACACTTGTACAAGATTTTTGTGGCAATTTCCCAAGCACTGCGCTACTGCAGGCTAGCGTACTAGCCCCCTGCTTGTCCTTTTCCTGGATTCAGGTTAATTTATCTTTGCTTTGCTTTCCACATAGGCTCCTGACCCATGTCATACACTCATTGACCCTATGTTTGCTTATGGAGCAATTGTGTTTGATACTAGACTTGACTCTGCAGGAGGGGAGCTGAATGATTTGAGTGGAAAAGAGCCTCTCTGTACACCCCATCATAGGGGCTTTTGGTCAAGAAGTTGGCCACTGATAGTGTTTTTTGCAGTGCAAGCCAGCATGCTGCACAGCGGTAGAGGTGGCTGAGGGGACCCACACTGACTGGTTATGCCAGAAACCCATGTCAGCACCTCAGCTGAGGGCAGTCTTGGGGCAGTTTGGCTGCCAGCTGCAGCTGGGAGACTGGCTGTGCCCGCTTTTTGCACCCCAGAGCCAAGGAACTGAAAAATAAAACACCCTGAAGTGCAGCCCAGGACTATTGGACTTGCCTTTGAGATATTGTTACCTACTGACATCAGTCCCTTTTCTGAACCTGCTTAATAACCCCAACCTTCCTCTTGGAAGCTTTGAGAAAGATCAGGTATCGACTATTTAAATGCATAGTTAGCTGAAAATCAATAGCTGGATGATGATGTAAACATGTGATGTTTTATGGGTTCTGTCCCACACTGGTGCACACTTTGCAATGATGTAGATGGCTGTAATTTGGAGGTTAATCTGTTTTGAATCTGTAGGGTGGAACCTCAGTGCGCGTGCTGTTACAGAGCTTCTAGGAGAAGATTCTGCTGTGTGCTGGGCATATTTAGGTGGCTTGCATGAATTAACAATGCATTTAGCTGTTTGTAAAACAGATCTGGAAAGTGGCATTCCTGAAATACTTAGAACTTGAGGATAAGGTCAGAGAAGTTTGAGTTCCAGCACTGCTTTGATTTAAACAGAACTTCTTATTGCTTGGGATATGTCGTAGATCCAGCATGCAGGTCATTAGGTAACCACACTTGAAGATCAGTGTGGTTCACCGCACTGTTAGTGGTGTTGGTTCGTGTTATTGGGAAGCATCCATTTACTCTGGAGGGGGATTTTAAAATAAGCTTTGAGTAAGTACACATTCTTCTTGTGTAAGTTACTCTGACATGTAGAGATGGACTTCAATACGACTTCTAAATCTAAGGCTGACTAAACTTTAGGCCATCGTTTCAATGTCTCTCTTCCAAGAAGGTGGCTCTGTTAGCTGGAACAACAGCATCTACTACTGACACTCCTAAAGCTAGTAAATAATAAAATTGTTGATTCATACTCATTTCCTTTTGCTCCATTTTTACTTCAAGTAACGTAAGATGTGCTTTGTTCTTCTTGTTTGTTACTTGGCTGTGATTTTTTCAGAGACCTAAAAGGAAGATAAAAGGCATTATTTAAAAAGGGAGTGTTCATACTTGATTCAGTACTCTCCTTAGATATTATTTTCCTCTTCAAATTCTTTTAATACTTGCTCTAAACCCACAAACTTTCAGAACCGGTGTTTAGCCAATTTGCAGCTTCCACCTCTGGCTTTTGTTCTTTAGCTTACTCAAATGAATAAGGCATTGTCCCATGACCAATTGACTTATTTTCTGTGTGTTCTGGGAAGGAAGCGGTGTTTATTTCTGGAAGTCTTTGTCTATATTCTCACAAAACTAGATGTCATCGTCCCATGCTTGCTTAATTCAGCTCCATTGCCTTGTCATGCACATTCGTATAATCTTCAGATATGGTCCCTAAGCTATTTGAACAGGTTTAATTTGAGCTGCCCTGCAGGCTAGCTCTCAGTCTGAGACGCTGCTCCATTTTATCCCTGCACTTCATACTCATGAGCACCTGCAGTGTTTTGCGTACCTAATCCTTCTGACATCCTTAAATGTGCAGGTGGAAAAACACAAAGGAGTTGAGCAGTCACAGCTCCTGTACTGTGTAAGGTGGGACTTCAGACATGTTGCTTTTTTTCCTATCTACCACTAACCTGTGGAGCTCAGGGTGAGGGAGTGGGAAGCAGGCTGGACTGCCTATGAAGTGGAAGTAAAAAAGAACCACCTTCCACTACAAGCACCTCTAGTCAGAAACTGCAGCTATAGCTACAATCTGCTGAGCGTGGTCAATACTTCATGTCCTTTGCCCAAGTTGCACTTGCACCTGAGCCAAGCCTCAAGAGTGCTGCGATCAGACCTGGCCCACAGAGAGTGATGTCTGTGTCCATACCTGACCCTCCACCAAGTACCTTTATTCCTCTCTCCATACTCTGTCTCTTGACCTGCAGTGCTGTTTGCACAAAATGCTTTGATATGCAGTGTTAAACTATGGGGTGTTGAGTTTGCTCTGTTGCTGTTTGCCCAAGTTACAGTCCCCAGATAAGACAACCTGCAGGTGAATGAACAGACCTTTGGTTGCTGCTTCCAACTTCTTTTGTCTGCAAACTCACCAGCCATTAACAACTTCAGCATGTTCTTTCCCTTCTGCTTCTGTCGCTGTATTTCACTGGGGTCTGCTGAGGTTCATAAATCACCAGAGAGAGAATATTAGTGCCACATGTTCAATTGGATGAAGTGAGATAAAAAGCTGATAAAGGAATTATGTATCATCTTTGATTTGTGTAAGAAGGAATACAATATGTTGATAAGCAGAAAGATAAATAAAGGTGGGGGAGGATGTGATCTAGGGATCAGTTAAGTATTTCTTGGCAAGTATCAGAGCAAAGTGTTGAGCCTGAGGGCCTGTGTGAGCAAGTTGTAAAGGGGTGGCACTGTAGTTTTCCTGCATGCCAGGGCCTTGAGCCTGGACCCCGTGCTGGGCATCTTGAGCAATCTGGCAGAGCAATGCAAATAAAGCAGCTTCTGCAAGATAGTTACGCAAGTCGACTCATGTTTCACGGGCACCATGTGCAGTCCTTTTTCTTGCTGCCTTCTTCCTAAAGTCCCTGTCCCTGCCTCTGTGAATTCAAGAACTACTCTCCGCGTTCCACTTTGCCCCTGCAGTGCCATGGGGAGCAGTGGGTTTGGGGTGCAGCCTCCCAGGGCAGTGGAAAGAGGGGACAGCTTCCAGCCAGGGCTTTTGCTTTCTTCCTGTGATGTTGAGAGCAATCCTAGGTGGGATGCAAACAGGGTGGGGAAGAGCGGGACAAAGGAATTGGGAAGACGGAATCACTCTAAAGAGTGAGGTTTCAGCAGATGGGTGGTTTATTTTCATTCTAGCGCTTTGGCTGATTAAGGGGTGGGACTCTGAGCCAGGAGGCTTGGCTTATAGGTCAGAGCAGGACACTTGCAGGAGCACATCACACAGTGTATTGGACTGGACTTGTGGGATCAGCAGCCTGAGAGCTTTGCAGCTGACTGAATTCTTGGTGCAAGAAATCATTGGTGGCAAGATTCAAAACGGACACGCCGGTCAACATGAGCACAGCAGGCAAAGTAAGCAGAAGTTTATATTAGAAAAGTTTCTTTGCTGCAGCTGGGTAATGCGTTCTAAAATGCAGTTTCTTTGCAGGGACACCCTAAGTCCTGGTGGTATAGCACAGATGAGAGTTTAGGAGGAAGCAGGTACAGCAGAGCTGCCTTTACTTGCAGGCCACTGTACTCTCCTAGGAAATGGGTGTTACACTCTTTGAGGCAAAAATTTATTTATTTACTTTTTTTGAACACTGAGGCAACAGAAGGTAACAGCACCAGAATAAGAATAACCTCCCCCTCAGGGTTAGCAAAGTATTTTTAATCTCTAATTGGACAGTTTAAAAGATGATACCATGTAGTAAGTGTGCAGATCAATGTATTTATCAGCTCTATCAGTTTCTATTCTGAGATCCCACAGTGGTTTAAACTATTTTAGCTTCCTTACAATTCAAATCCGTTTGTTTTCTAAAAAAAGGGCATAGTTAATATTGAGTTAAATTTCGGGGTGTAATTTTGCTGATGTTAGGACAGTCATTACATTTGAATGTGTGTATAACAAGTCTGGAGCTTCAGTTAATGAAGACCAAAGTAAGTATCACAGGTAATGCAGTGCTGAACTGGGACTTCCACTGTGTTTGTCTTGGAATAACATGTGAGTTATCGTGCAATTTATGTGATCAAGCAGCATAATCCTTATGCTCTTAAACATATATTTTAAAAGGGTGTGTTTCTATACCTACCCTCTCCTTGCTGCAGTAACTTGTAAGGCTGGTACAATACACAAGCAGAAAAAAAACCCGTACCTTCAGCTAGTACTTGCCTCAATAGATGAAATGGGCGATACTGTGCCATTGGTGCATCTGTGGGATCCTGTTATAGTTGGTAAAAGTTCACAGTAACTCAGCCATCATAACAATACATAGTTAACCAGTGTCTAATTGTAGGAGAGATTTATTTGTTCTTGGCTACCTTGTTCTTATAAACTCTACGTGTACTTTGCATGTGCAAGTTGTGAAATCATTATTGAGTTATGTGGTATATAATATATATGTGTGTGTATATATATATATATGAGAGATATATGTATTATATGTAAGTTTCCTAGAAAATGTGGCCCTTCAAAATGTGATCCTTGGCCTCACTTGTGATTTTTTTTTTACTAGTCACACATTTGACACGTGAAACATTAAATTTAGTGCAAACCTCTCTTGAGTCTGTCTTTTTCAAAGCAGTGTGCTCATTCCCACATTGGGTCTGGCTGCTGAAAGTGCACTATTTTATTTCATATGTTTAGTATTTCCTAGTAATTATTTTCTTGGTTACCAGTTGGCCATTGTTGATAATTAGACATTATTTCTACTCCTACAGCTTTGATGCTAAAAAGTTGCTTTATTTTTTTTTTCCCCTGAGAACTTTGCAGCACACGGGTGTTAAGTTGTTCCTGTGGTTTTCCCTCTCCTCCCCAAATATGAGCAGGAATTTCACGTGCAGGAATGTAGGAACCTGTCTGAGTGGTGACTTGCAAATGCAAGTGCCTTCCCTTTCTCTTTGCTCTGTTTGCAGGTTATTAAATGCAAAGCAGCAGTAATGTGGGAAGCCAATAAACCATTCTCTCTTGAGGAAGTGGAAGTTGCCCCACCAAAAGAACATGAAGTTCGCATAAAGGTACTAAAAATAAAATTTAAAACAACTATTATGATTTGTATTCTATCTTGCTGTTTCAGAATTATTTCTACAGATTTTTAGAATCCAGTCAGAAAACATTCACTAGGTGATTAGTTACTATTCAGAGAGCTCCTATGGAACATGCTTCAAGTCCTAAATTTGATCATGGTTTTTTTGTTTATTAAGACACCTGCACTTCTAATAGGCTGAAAAAATTACAATACAAGGGAAAAATCTGAAACTCCTGTAGTGTGGAGAAAGAAGTTTTCTTTTACTTACTTTGAATCTGTGGTAGGAAATAGCTAAGTAGGGCTGGGTACTTCCATTTTTGACTGGGTATCGAGCATGTGTAGCATTTCAGAAACTTTCTCAGTGGAATTCAGTAGCTGTTAGAGCAGTTTCAAGAGTTACACAAGTGAGAACCCCTTCATGGGGTTGACCACTCCATTTGTCAGAATGAAAGTTGTAAAGACATGCCTGAATATTTCAAAGGAAATACTCCCGTGCTACCTGCAAGAAAAGGCAAAATGTGATATAATATACTATGTGTAGCCTGAATTTTTGTATATATAACATATATATATATTTAAAAGAAATAAATAATATATAATAATTACAATGTAATTACACGTTTTATCATTGTACACTACATATTTTATATAACGCATATGTTGTAATATAATCTAACTATAAGGAATATAAAATATAAGTAATAGTTAATTTATATTTATACAATTTGGTGATATTTCTATAATATTACAAAGTTTTTCTATTTATGTATTTAGATATCAGTATTAGGTTGGATGGAGCCTTGAGCAACCTGGTCTAGTGGGAGGTGTCCCTGCCATGGCAGGGGGGCTGGAACTGGATGATCTTTGAGGTCCCTTCCAACTCAAACCATTCTATGATTCTGTGATATTGCTAGAGCATTGGTTCTGCCAGATAATCAATGAGACTCCCCATAGGGCTCAGTAGTGCATTGCAAACATTCACAAAGGAGCCTTGCTTTGCAGATTAAAGACTAATACAAACCATGAAAATAATGAATCTCACAACCAAAAGCATTTTCCCTGTAGATTTATTGTGTGCATATGTGATTTTGAAGGGAAGCAAGTGACTTCTCCAAATCCATGGTATCGTTTCACTTCTGCATATGACATGACATAGTTAAATATTCTGAAATATTCTTGTTTTTCCTTAAAATCAGATCGTGGCCACAGGGATCTGTCGCTCTGATGACCATGTGATAACTGGTGCAATGGCTATGCCTTTTCCAATAATTCTTGGGCATGAAGCAGCTGGTGTTGTGGAGAGTGTTGGGGAGGGAGTAACTTCGGTCAAACCAGGTACAAAACAGCACTGAACATAAACCCCGTGCTGAGTTTCCAGACTCATGTTTAAGTCAAACATGATTACACGTGTAAGTACTTGTCTTGCAGAGGAAAATGTTCCAACTTTGATTTTTTTCAGGGATACCTTAAAGGACACTATGTGCTGTTTACATCTTTCTGTGTTCCGAATCTTGACTTATTTTCAGGTTTTTCTACTAGATTTTTTTTTGGTTCTGGCAAAAACATCTGCAGCTTGCTTTCTACCTACATAGCACTTTTCCTGTCATGGGATTAAGAACATAACTCTTTGCTGTTGGTCATAGGAAATCAGGTATTAGCTGGAGGTTCTTTAAACACAGTTTACACAGCTAGTATCTCTCAAGAATAAGGCAAAGCAAAGCACTAGACAACATGTCAAAACACCCCCTTGTCATTCTGCTAACAGCAGCAGACCAAAACTTAGGCCTGTGTCTTCAATTACTTCACTTTAGAAGTATCAGGGCACGTCTGGGCCCTGCTGCAGGCTTTGCTTGTGTGCAGCACCGGTGCAGGTGTTAGCACTGTGCACTGAGGGCTGGATCACTCTGTGCACACTTCTCTGAACCAGCTGCTCCTCTTACTGCACTGTCTTTGAACCACAGTGGGTAGATAGAGAAGTCAGTGAAAAATGCTGTTTTTCCTCCAACTGCTGCAAGATGAGATGGGATTTCTATACGTTTTTACTTTTATAGCCATGTTATCTTGGCACTTCAGTCTGCTGTCCTACTGGATGTCAGTTTTTATCTCAGTTTCTTTACCTGTGTATTCCTTTTAAGCAGAAGATGCAATGAACTGCTGAATGAGTACTTTGGAAATGTCAGTGGCTAACACGGTTTTATGACATAGGCCAGACTCAGTTCTATGAAAGACACCAGGAATTTTGCATATTGAAATTAGTTGTCATAACTTTGCCCTAATGATGTCCTTTGTAACAAAGAGAGATGGTTTATCTTCCAAGGGCAGCAGAAGGAAATAAAACCAGCACTGCACTCCTAGTGCACATTTGCCTAGGGAGTAAATACACTTGCTTCATGTTTTCACCTGCATGCTTCTTCCTTGCCTTTTTTAATTCTGTCATTCTTGTTTTATCTCTAGGAGACAAGGTTATTCCGCTCTTTGTTCCACAGTGCGGTGAGTGCAGCAGTTGCTTGAACACCAAGGGTAATCTCTGCTGTAAAAATGAGTGAGTTTTCCTGGGTTACCTACAACCCTTATTTGATTTTTATTTATACAAAACTGATCACATTCAACAGATTTCACTTGTCATTATTTCTGGTCATCTTTTAAACAGCTTTGGTTCAGCTACTGGATTAATGTCTGATGGCACCACTAGATTCACCTGTAAAGGAAAAGCAATTCACCATTTTGTTGGTACAAGTACCTTCACTGAATACACAGTAGTGCATGAATCTGCTGTAGCCAAGATCGATTCTGCTGCTCCTCTGGAAAAAGTTTGTCTAATTGGCTGTGGATTTTCCACTGGTTATGGGGCTGCTGTACAGACTGCCAAGTTAAGTATCATGGCGGGTGTTTCTGGTGTCTCGTGGGTTCTGTTTAGGATTGTGCGGCCTGCGAGCAGGTCATCAGCATGGCAGCCAGGAGGTATAGCCTCTCTTGAGTTCAGGGTGGAAAGAAGATACTAGTTCTTTGCCTACTTCAGTTTCCCTGTCTCTAATGTACTCGGATGTCTTCAATTTGAAATCAAGTAAGAATACTTATTACCTTCTATTGAATTTTCTCTCATAGCTTTATCACCCCTAGAAAAATGTTACAACAGATTGGATTTGTTTTATTGTGACTTAAATCTAGGGATACATGGAAGCCTATAAATAGAACACTCATAATTTGTAGCAACACATGAATGTGACTTTTACAGCTGGCACTGTCTCCAGTGGAATGACACTACAGATCTTAACACCACTGAAATATAAAGCATCATAAAAAAATGTGTCTCTAAACCTGAAGCTAAGATGTGTAATGAAAACCTCATCTCAGAAATGTATTTTGGGGACAATTCATCTTAGTCACATATAGGGTTATAACAGAATAGCTGGCTACTGCAGTAGTACGTATGCATGTGCAAATTCCTTCTCAGCAGGTAATCTCTAAATTACAAGAAATGGCTTAAGTGAAAACATGTTGATAATAAGAAAATGTGTTGTACTTTACCTAGACTGTAACAGTATACCATGTTTACATGGTTATTATAGGTAGAACCAGGCTCCACCTGCGCCATCTTTGGCCTCGGAGGAGTTGGCCTCTCTGTTGTCATGGGCTGCAAGGCAGCTGGAGCTTCCCGCATCATTGCTGTTGATATCAACAAGGACAAGTTTGCCAAGGCCAAGGAGCTGGGAGCCACTGACTGTGTCAACCCTAAAGATTTCAAGAAGCCTATTCACGAAGTGTTGATCGAAATGACCGGCCATGGTGTGGACTACTCCTTCGAGGTCATTGGACGTACTGAAACCATGGTATGCAAGCAAAAGATGTGATCAGATGAGGCATTAGCTCGTTAGCTCTCTCTTCACTAACCCACTAAGCACCAGGGGTGAGGAGCTACGAGCCACTGGCAAAGTGTAAAGCTAACTTCAAACCTGTTAAGTCCAGCTAGCTGCCACTGTGATGCAGGGACAGAAGCACACTCAAAAACTTAGGAAAAGGAACTTCAATGTAGTCCCCTGGCCTGACCAGGGTGGCTAAATTTCATGTAGCCCACTATCTGTTTTCCAACAGGGGCTTCTCACTAATAACTAAGACAAAATGGGGAAGCAGAACAAAGCTAGAATCTAACTCATGGAAATAGTTTGATACGGTTTCAGTTACAAAAAATGAGTTTCTAGCTGAGCCCCAAGAGGAGGAGAAGGAATTGAAACTTTTGTTTCCTGGCAGCAAACCTTGCATGACTCTGTGGTATCCTTCTGTTTCAAATGCAGACTGCCGCCTTAGCCTGCTGCCAGTATAACTATGGCGTCAGTGTGATTGTGGGAGTGCCCCCTGCAGCACAAAGCATCACTTTTGACCCCATGCTCCTCTTCACTGGTCGCACTTGGAAAGGGTCTGTTTTTGGAGGTAAGGGCTTGGAAAGATGTGATTTAACTGGCTTGGGAAGCTTGTAAATCATCTTGAATGAAATGGGATATATCTAAACTCATTGCTTAGGTTGTCCTATTGGAAGTAATATTAATAGCTGTTTTGCTGACAAGCACGAAGGGAATTAGTGAATTTCAAGAGGAGAGAGAAAAAACAGAGGGAGGGATAGGGGAAAAGGAGGAGAGATGAAGAGGCAGAGAAAGAGAAAGGAAGAGATAAAAAGACAAAAAGTAGAGAAAAAGGAGGAATAAAGAGGAGAAAAAGTAAGAGGGAGAAATGAGAGAAAAAAAAGGAAGACAGAAAAAGAGAGGAAGAAGAAGAGAGGAAAAAAAATAGGGGGAGGGAAAGGAGGAGAAGAGATAAAAATAACGAGAAAAGAAGATAAGGAGAAAGAGAAAAGGACAAAGGGACAAAAGGAGAAAATGAGGAAAAGATAAGGGTAGGAGAGAGGGAGAAAAAGATCAAGGGCAAAAAAGAGAATTAGAGGGATAGAAAGGCAGAAAGAGAGGGAAAGAAAAAGAGAGTGTGAGATGAACAGTCAGGCCCCTAAAAGGCATCAGGAGTCAGGCCCACCTGATTTCCACATAGGTCAGTCAGACCTCAGCTCAGCCCCTTGCCAGTTGCTGTCAGTCCCTTCCAGTTCTTTCTCTTTTCTGAGCTGTCCCACCAGAGTCCCACACTCAGCAAGCCCTAGGTCACTCAATAGAAAGCTGAAGGCCACAGAGAACTTGTTTCCAACAACAGGTTTTCTTACTCATAAGGAGTTCCTCTGATGTATTCGATAGACACCTGAATAAAATAGCAGAGAAAAATCAGGTTCCTCTGGGAGGGCATCCTACTATTTGAGACAGCTTTATCCAGTACTGTTTGTAAGAAAAAAAGATACACATTCACTCTCTGCCCCCCTAATTTTGAACAGGCAATCAAGTTTGCAGTTACCAACAAGGATGTCAGCACTCGTGGCTTTTGTATGTGTGATTTAGCGGCCCATGTATCAATAGACAAATTGAAACAGTATTTAATGGGGGGGAAAGGTTGGATTCTGTGAAGATTCGATTTTTTACTGGTCTTCTATCAGTAAGCACTTACTGGGTTTTTCATATGTAGAATAGCTGCACTTCATCCCATGCTTCCTGCTGGCACTCTGTGTTAAAAAGGTAATGACATGCTGCAGCATTTCATCATGCTATTCTGCTTTAGAAACTTTATCTAAAAATTTAAGCTGCCATGAGTTTTATCTATTTTTGCAAGCATTTAATGGTTCTTTATCCATTGTCTGTGGGTTTTTTTAGGCTGGAAGAGCAAAGATTCAGTCCCTAAACTGGTTGCTGACTACATGAAGAAAAAATTTGTTCTGGATCCATTAATAACCCACACACTTCCTCTCACTAAAATCAATGAAGGATTTGATCTGCTACGGACAGGGAAGAGGTAAACATTGCTTAATTATAATGGTTCTATATAAACAACCTAAAGGAGCTATACAGTAACACACAGTCTGACACAGAGAATGGGCAGGGCAACCCACTGTGCCCCTTAATCTCGCCCAGTGTGTGTCCATGGGTTGCAGCTGTAGCAATAAAGACAGGAAACCTTTAGTTTTTGAAATGCGGTGGGCCCTGTCTTTCCTTGCAGAGGAACCTTACAATTCTACTTGGAGCAAAGACTCTGGGTGGCAGAGGGAGAAAAGACCACACAAATGAGGAAGACTCTGCCCACTACCCAGTGGAAAAGAGCCCACAACCAAGGGAGCCTGGGAATGCCAAGCTGTAGAGGGCCAGGGCTTAGCTACATCACATTCCAAGAACCATTTTAGGATGAGGAGCAGGAACACAGAAATAGCCTGTGTTTACTGTCATTCCTCTTGTGAGTTAGGAAACAGAGTCCCAGTGCAATTAGTCCTAAAGTCACTGGGTAGTTTACCTTGAACTTCAGAACTTTTCAAAAAGGAAAGCACTTGATATATATATATATTGCAGACTCTGAATTTAGCTCTCGTGCATTCCTTAAATGTTGTAAGAGTTCAGCTCGGATTCTGTTTTCATAGGATGTTGGTATCAGAAATATTGTTTGCCAGAGTCATTAACAGGATTCTCCATGGGCATAATTGAAAATTCTCCTTGGCAGAAGTGGGAAATACATTTGTATATCTTAGTATGTGTGGGGATTACCCTTTTTGAAAGTTCTAGCTGTTGATAGCTTACCCAGTCTGGAGAATTACATTCATCTTTTCATTGTCATTTGATAGCAGTTATTTTGGGCGCTACTAGCTCCAAGTAGCGAGCTACTTGCTACTACTCGCTTACATGCTCCAAATATAAAAAGCATGTAACGGCAGAATTTATCCCCTGAAGTTTGTTCTCAGGTTGTAACATGCAGCATGCATTTCATTTTTTGACTGTCCTTATTTTAGATGTGCTGTAAATGTTAGTTTTAGATTTTAGTGTAACGAACAGAGGAAAGTGGCGTGTACAGAGACGCCATCAGCTTTGCTAAAACACTGATAGTTAACCTGAAGACAGAGGCATGTTGCAGCTGACCGTTTGTACTAAGTGAAGCACTTCACCATTTCAGCCCAGAATAAGCTTTACCATTCAGAGGTTACTCTGAGAGCCATTTGTAACTGGGAAGATGCATCTAAGTCCTCCTCCAAGGACTTCCCAGGCTATATTTGGTGATAATTGCCAGGAGCCCTGGGCTTCAGGAGAAAAAGCTTTGAAGTCTTGCATGAATTTTGTTCTCTGCATCTGCAGCAAGGTTTGCACATCTGCTCTGTCATTTTGCTGCAAGCTGGGGCTGGGGGAGGGCAGGGAGGGAGTACCTTGGTTGACAGTAATAGCCTAAATTTTCAAGGAAGACAGCAGTGTTTTGCTGATGTTAACCCAGGGGCTTTTCTACAGTCACTAACTTGTCATTTTATATTGCAGTATTCGCAGTGTCCTGGTGCTTTAGGATGCCCAATTGTTAAGGAACAGATGGCTCAGCACCCGTATGAACTCCAGTACAACGGATATGAAATACAAACCAAGACATTTCTGAAAGCTTTGCTGCCACCACCCTTGAACAAAAGGATCAAGCTTAAACCCCAGACTTCAAGCACGATTTTTATAAATGAAATAATCTTCCTCCTACCTCTTTCTCCTGATTCTTGCTTTAAATCCTCTGAATTGTGCTGCAGTTCTGTTTTAGTAGCCAGTTAGGGATTGCAGGACTTGCTGCTGTCACAGGTGTTATGAAAGATTTGAAATTTTGAAATTACTTTTAATATGCAATCTTTTAATAAAAGAAAAATGAAGGAAACTGTTTCTTTGGGCCTTCATAACACTCAGCATAGTAAAACTCCAAGTCAGAACTATGTATTCATTCTGAATTTAGCATTCCATTACCTGATAGGCAAGGAAATTACTGCAGGGATTAACATTTATGGGGCGAACATGTGTTTGTATTAATAATTTCAGTAAATGATATTTAAGTAAACATAGACTTGGATACTGGAGAACGTCTCACCACTAGATATTTTACCAGATTAACACTTCCAAGCATTTTATACAAAACTGTTATGTTACTGCTTTATGTTGTGGGGTTTGGTGGTTTCTTTTAGCTTTATATCTCTTTCTTGGGGATGTTTTAGTTGCTTTATCAGTATGGTTTTAGATCATTGGCCAATTTATATAAGTGCAACTGATGCTTGGGAAACAATGTTAAGAAATATGAATGAGCATGAAGAATTATTTGTTTCCACTGAATAAAGAGGTTTCTTAACCTTTAAATGTGAATACAGAATAAATGGGAAGAAGCAGGTGACTGGTAAGAGTTTTCAAGAACTCAAACATAAAGCATCTTACTGCTTTCTGCCTTTGTAGTGTGGAAACAGGAACAGAGGCTATTTCTATCTTGGCAAACATAATCAACATTTATTTGTCTTTTGAAAGTACTAATCAGAGCTTGCAGGCACTCGCGTACATGATAACAGGGTAGAAGAGCCTGTTAACTAAGGGGACAGTGTCCTAATGACAACTGACTTGTTTGTGTCAGCAGAAAGAGTCCTTGAGCGGCCCAGCTAGGTTAATGATCTGAGGATAAGTTTACTAAGAGATTAGATTTTAACAGAGAATCCTTAAACGTGTATGTGTATCATAAACTCAGTTTACACAGAAATTAAGACCCAGACTTCAGTCATTTGTTTCGGTGGGGTTACCTGTGCAGTCAGGCCTGAAGACTTTTTCTGGGCCATAAAGTACTACTTTTCAGGTGCTGTTCCGTTGAAGAGTTCTGGTGTCTTTCAAGGCAGGTTGTGTGTGAACCGACAGTATGAACTGGATCACTGTTCAAATTAGAAGGAGAGAAGTTTTAATTCTACTTAATTGATCTCATCTGTACTAACATGGATTCAGCAGAAACAAGAGCATAATAATATCTGAATTTTCAGAGTAATCTAATAAAATGTTTTCTGTGGAGGCCAAGCTAGTTTATTGTACCAGCTAAGGTACATTTAACTCATGACTTAAACAGAGGCCAAAGAAGGCCTGTTTAAACCTAGCTTGTGAGGACAGAAAGGAGTACAGAACGGTAAAGTATCCTCCAAATGCCAGATACATGTTTTTTCTATGGTATTCCCTATTGCTTTAAGGGTAGACAATGTAACAGCAGTCTTCAGAGTAGAAGAGGAAAACAAAAATAGAGCTAGGGAACAAAGTTCAACGAACCTCCTTGCTTCTGTCCTCTTCAGGATCATGCAAAGCCCATTTCGGTTGTTGTAATCTGCCATGCATAGTAAACACGTGATGTTAGTATATTTATTAGGGTAGTTGCTGGGGTCCAAAACAATAAATCCATAAAATCATTCTTCTTAGGGACATTTTATAAGGCAGCAATCTAGTTCTGCCTTCACATGGAGGAAGGAAGTGACTTCTGACACAGGGATCACAAATAGTTCATACTGTCTTAGAATATTTCTCCCTGCAGATCCTCATCCACACTCAACTGAAGATTAATTTGTTTGTGTGATCACGCAGCTCTAGACAGCATGCTTCTGACAGACCTTCCCAATGGCTCTCTGACAATGAGGTACTCCAGGTGGGTCCAGGGCCATATCCAGTGGCTCTGTCTGAGCCTCTGTTTAGGAGCTTTCCTGTGAACAAGCAGGGTCCACACTCCCCATCAGAGCACAATCTGTCCATTAGCACACAACAACACTATGAAAAATCCAATAATTTCCCAAGAGACAAATTCTTTGTCTGACAAAGCATAAACAGCGTTTCCTCAGACCTTAAACTATGCCAGTGTTTACTGACCATGACTTGGCTTCATGTACAGCTAGGTACTTCCATGTTTCTGCTCTCCCACCACATCCCACCTACCCAGAAAGTCCCCCAGGAAACAGCACAGGACAGCTGTGTAGCTCCAGCATTGTGTGCTTGAGAGTACTCAGAAGCATGTGCTGTGCACCTCTGTTTTTACATGCATGCAAGATCACCATCCCTGACAGTGCATCACAGGCAAATGATCATTCCCATGCAGTATAGCCCCCTCTGTTGCTTCCAGGTTATCAGATGGAGAGCACAGATCCCAGTAATAAAGAAACCACTGTGCTGCACGGATAATTGGGAGGTGATAGGCCAATGATTAGTTTAAGACCTGTCACATGTTTGGCTGCTCAATATGAATGAAATGAATTTTTCTCTTGCAATATACATAAATCATACCATACATTATATATATATTATTTTTTAAATGCAGCAGGCAGACCAGACTGGATATTAAAAAACTTTAAAACTTCATTCTAAAAATTCGTATTCCTGGGAAATTATACCTCACCACTGCTCACAGTCTGATGGAGGCTACCAAAGATGTGCAAAGACACCTTTGATGAAGAAGGATATTCCCTGGGAAAAACTGCTAAAGGTCCCTGTGCACTTGATATACAGATCAAAATAGTCCCCAAATGCATAGCTGCTCTAGTGCAAGGTGTTCAGCTCCATGACAGGAGCATGGCAGCACCTGGCCATCATCACACAGACGCTGGGCTTGACCAGCAAGGCTGGGGAACAGGCTGCCCAGCAGCACATCCGCATGCCTGGAGCCACTGTCACACCACAGCGCCACCATGTTCTGAGCAATAACTCAGCCAGCTGCTGGGGCACAGTGTCATGGTTTAACCCCAGCCAGCAACTAAGCCCCACACAGCCACTCGCTTAGTCCCCCCTGGTTGGATGGGGAGAGAATCAGAAGGGTAAAAGTGAGAAAACTCATGGGTTTAGATGAAGACAGTTCAATAGCTAAAGCAAAAGCTGTGCATGTAAGTAAAGCAAAACAAGGAATTCACTCACTACTTCCTATTGGCAGGCAGGTGTTCAGCCGTCTCCAGGAAAACAGGGCTCCATCATGTGTAATGGTTACTTGGGAAGACAAATGCCGTCACTCTGAACATCATCTGGGGTCAGCCATCCCAGCTGTGTCCTCTCCCAGCTTCTTGTGCATCTCCATCCTACTCACTGGTGGGGTGATGTGCAGAGCAGAAATGGCTTTGACTCTGTGCGATCACTGCTCAGCAGTAAAAAAAAAACCATCTCTGGTTTATCAACACTGTTTCCAGCACAAATCGAAAACAAAGCCCAATACTAGCTGCTATGAAGAAAGTTATTTCTATCCCAGCTACAACCAGCACATTCTCCACCCCTTACAACATTCTACTTATGTCATGCTCAGGTCCTGCACTATTCAATACACCCTCATTAACCACTCTCCCCTTTCCCATCCCTTGATATAATACACAGAAATCATTCCCTGAGTCTATGGACCAGCCCTGTAAAATGTCTGAATATGTCCACAAATGTCCACGAAACGTCCACCCAGTTCATTTAGTGCATGACCTTGGGCTCCACCTGTTATGGTGGTCACTCAGACAGGAGAGGTGGTGTGTTGCATGGACACCAAACCCAGCTCAGGTCAGGTCACTGCTGCACTTGCACTGCTTCTTGTAAGGCTTCTCCTCCACTGGATCAGGTGGTTCCTGCTAGAGCAATTCCACAACCTGCAACACAATTCCCAGGTTACAGCAACTGAAAGGTCGAGCCATTACAGTCTCCACCCCTGGTCCATTGGAACCAGACCATAGGGTTTGACACTGCAAAGATGTTCGCCCCTTGCCCCTGCTCTGGCTTGGACTTACCCACAGACTGCAGTCCCTTAGGGGAGTACCTGCTCCGAGTGGAACCTTATCTCTGAGCCAAAGACTCTCCTGGGCTATACCTAGTGCAGCGTAGACGTGCCGCTTGGAGCTCCACCTGCTCCAGTGTGGCCTCCTCCATGGGCCACAATGCCTTAATAGATATATCTGCCCCAGTGTGGCATTACCCACAGCCACAGTCCCTTCAGAGGTTAAACTACTCCAAATGGCCTTACCCAGAACTGCTGTCCCTCCAGGGGTGTACCTGCTCTCTCGTGGGCTTATCCCACCTACTATGAAGATAATTTATCTATCTCAGCCAAAACCAGCACACAGGGTAGCATTGCCGGTCTGCATGGGTGAAGCTAGAGATGGGATTGGGGTATTTGGAAGCTGGGGGTTCGGCCTTCCAAGAGCAGGTGCTGCTGCTGACCTTCCCCCTCACCCCATGAAACTGGTCTGGGACATGCAGCAGCAAGCGCCAACACGAACCTCTCCAGGCAGACCCCTGAACACATAACTGGGGGGGTTATGTTGCACTCAGGGTGCTCATCTTCACCTGCTCCTACAACCACATCCCACTCACCTCATCTCCTATAAATCACCATGCCCAATGCCTTAGCAGAAAACAGCTCTGTGGGAACTAGGAGAGCTCAGGGGGGTGAACGCCCCTTGCAAACCTGGTTACACACGAGTGAAACAAAAGTGTCCTTGCAAAACACCCCCTTCCTGACACATTCTCCCCTTACTGCCCACGTGAAAATAGCTGCAGTACCACAGACAGTTAAGATTCACTGCAAAAGGGCATGCGTGTTTGTCCACCACACCATGTTTGCGCTCTCTTTTTTTCTCCCTTTTTACTTTTTGATCCTTTTGCAAATACCTTGGCGTGAACTGCTGCCAGGTCAAACGCTTCCTCTTGGCGACAAAGGGACCCCGAGGAAGCCCCAGCGGTGCCACAAATCTCCTTCCTCCACACCTGCCAGAAGCAACCACAGGACAAAAATCTCTCTCAGCTCGCTGTGCCTTTCAGGCAAGCTGGGCAGGGCACGGCCCAAAGCAGAGGCACCAATAAAAGCCGTCCCAGAGGACTTTTGCCCACTCTCCAGCTCCCTGCCGCTATCCGGCTCCTCGCTGTGCTCCTCAGCGAGGAGCTCTGGACACAGACTAACCACTGCTCCTCGCTCTCCAGTGACAGTCCCACGCCAGCACTCCCTCCACGCTCCCTGCCTGCCCCTTCAGCTGCGGCCGGCAGCTGCCCAGGAGTGCTCCGGTTCCACGGCTGTGCCATTTCGCCACACGGGGCTTCGGTCAGACGGTCAGCAGCTTCCCTCCAGCCTGCTGCAGCGACGGCATCAGCTCTTCTAAGACCACATGGCCACTTCTGGAAAAGTAAGGACAACCCACTTCCCAGCTTCCTTTCCGAGGTGCCCTGCTCTTGGGGAAATATTCTGCAAATGGCTCAGTCTGTGCACCTCTACTGCACACTCTCTTTCCTCTGATCTTACTCCCCCAACTCATCCAAACCTCGGTATTGCACAAGCTTCTGCTGTCATACAACTGCATCTGTCGGTACCTGTGCTAGGTAGTGCCCACCAGCTCAGGAATGGAAATACTGAATCACAATGCCCTCAAAAACATCCTCCTCCTCAGTCCCGCTCTGCGCTCCCACTTTGGCAAGGAAACATCGCTCTTCAGTGGTACAGCCTTGCAGTGCTCATCTCTTACATTCAGCCTTGTCCTTGGCAATACCCTTTTCAAGCTGCAAGCTGAATTTTCCTCATGTGAAACCAGCTCTCCATTGATCAGATTGGGGTTTGGGGGATGCCATAGACAAATCACCCCTTTGGCAAGGCAAAACATTATCCAGTAGCCAGCCAGACAGGGACCGTTCCTTAATCCCTCTTAGGTACCTTTAGCCCAGTATCTTACAAGACTGACAACAAAGCTCTTAACTAGGCTTTTCCACAGGTACTAAAAGTACTCTCCTTCCAGCCTGAAGATATAGAAGTGCATGCATTGCTGTCAAATCTGCCCAGTACACTACAGGCACTTGCCTTCAGGGGTTTCCTCCATGTCATCTACCAAAAGTCAGCTTAGAACTCATTTGATACTCATGCAGCAAACAGGAGGCAGGTCAGAGTCATCCTCATCTTCCTTTTAGCACACACCAGGCAAAGGGTCCCTCACTACAAGAAAGACATTGAGGTGCTGGAGAGTGTTCAAAGAAGGGCAATGAAGCTCGTGAAGGGTCTGGAGCACAAGCCTCATGAGGAGTGGCTGAGGGAACTGGGGGTGTTTAGTCTGGAGAAGAGGAGGCTGAGGGGAGACCTCATCACTCTCTACAACTACCTGAAAGGAGGGTGTAGTGAGGCAGGGGTCAGTCTCTTCTCCTGGGTAACTAGTGATAGGATGAGGGGTAATGGCCCCAGGTTGTGTCAGGGGAGGTTTAGATTGGGTATTAGGACAAATTTCTTCACTGAAAGGGTTATCAGTCACTGGCACAGACTGCCCAGGGCAGTGGTGGAGTCCCCATTCCTAGAGGTATTTAAAGGATGTGTATATGTGGTGTTTACGGACATGGTTTAGTGGTGGACTTGGCAGTGCTAGGTTAACAGTTGGACTTGATGAATTTAAAGGCTGGGCAGGGCATCAGCAAGGAGTGCTGTTGGGAAGATACACTCCCAGCATTGCCTCCAGCCTCTCCAGTGCTGCAGCAGCTTGGCCCTGCTGCCCCAGGGTTACCCCCAAAACCCTATCCTGCAGAAACAAGTCAGGTGGGGTTTTCCCAATCTATGCATCCAGGGAAAACACAAGCCTTATTCTCTACAGACTGATCACTTCATCTTTGCATTTCACATTTCACTCTAGGTGAGTGTTTATTGAACATCACTTGGCTTCACACAGAGCTGAGAACTCCCATGTTTCTGCTCTCTCACCATGTCCCACCCACCCAGCAAGTCCCTGAAAACAGCACAGGACAGTTGTGCAGCTCCAGCAGCACGTGCTCCAGTGTAGAGAGACACATCCTGTGCACCTTAGTTTTTGGAAATTGTCGGATGTCTGTCCCTGACCCTGCGCCAAAGGCAAACATTCCCCTGCAGTGTAATCCTCTCTGTTGCTTTCAGGTTATCAGATGCAGAGCTGCTGTTGCCTGGGCTGTAGGCAAACCACTCTCTGTTGAGGAGGTGGAGGTTGCGCCTCCAAAGGCAGGTGAAGTCCGTATCAAGGTAAAACCATGTTTCAGTATTTTTTTTCTCCCCTGTGAGAATTTCATTTCTTGTGGCTATACCTTGAATATACCTGTCAGGGACCTGTCTGCCAATAGGCCTTAACTGTCCAGAGAAGCCCTATGAAAAATCATTCCACAAACTGAGTTAAACAGAGGCCAAACCATTTCTAAAGCTCATCAACTACTCTTTCCTCTCCAAACAGATTGTGGCCACAGGCATCTGTCGCACAGATGACCACATTTTGGAAGGTTGCTTCCCTACTGTGGATTTCCCAGTTATCCCAGGCCATGAAGGAGCTGGGATTGTGGAAAGCATTGGAGAAGGAGTGACCTCTGTGAAACCAGGTAACAGATACACACACAAACACAAGCCCAAAAGTTGGCTCTCAAAGTGGATGAGGCTGTTCAGAGTTCAGAAATTGCCCCCTGCTCCTGCGTCAGCAGCTCAGAACCTGAGTGCACACTCATTGCACTGGACTGTCACATACACTTTCCTGGTCTCCCCATGCACACAAGTGGAGCTTTGAGCATCTCCTCCTGACAGAGAAAGCGGAGGGTTTGTGGTAAGATGTGGTTTTGCCAAATACTAAGCCTAGTACAAAGGATGCAGCCAGCAGTAGAATGAACCAGTAATTAGTTTCTATTGCACACAAAAGGGTCAGTACATGGGTGATCGCTGGGGGTACAAACAAGTCAATGAGGTTACACACAATAGACATCAACCCCATTGACCCCATGAACGACACAGCACAACCAACAACCAGTGGAATAAACAAAGCAACAAAGTCTCCCATAGAAGAGAGAGGAGACAACCAAGCCAAGAGGCTGATAACATAGGACAGAGGCAAACTCATGCTGTTCCCACAGAGCCCACATTTACAAGCGCCAAACCTGACTGGGACCCAGCTGTAGGGAGAGCCAGGAGGCCCTTTCCCAAGAGGGAAACTGCAAAGTGCATCCACATCAAATAGACACTCCACCCTTCCTGCAAGTGGTCCCAGCTTTTATCCACAAAGCAGGACACCTGGCACTCATTTACCCAAGGGCTTTCCCTACAAGGCCGGCTGCACCTTGGAGGAAATCCAAAAGGCAAACTCATCCCCTCCTTTTGAAGGACTATGGGAACCACCCATATGTCAACCTTAATTCAGGGCTTGGGGTTCAGACCCCAGCACTTCAGATGCTGCCATCAGAAAGCTCAGCAGAAGGAGCTCCAACAGCACCCTCGGGGCCTGCTCATAGAGAAGCACCTAACAGGTATCCAATTTGTTGCAGGAGACAAAGTCATCCCCATTTCCCTTCCTCATTGTGGGGAATGCAGCTTCTGCCTGAATCCTGAATCCAACTACTGCCTGAAGTCCCAGTAAGTTTGCTTCTCATTCCCCTACACCTAAATGGGGTCAGCTGTCTCTCAACAAGCCTGACACACCAAGGGTGCTTTACTTGATGAAAAACAAATGCTTCCACCTCCCAACAGCTTCTCTAAACCACAAAATCTACTGCCTGACAAGACTAGCCGGTTCACTTGCAAAGGGAAGCAGATCCACCACTTCCTGTGGGTCAGCACCTTTGCAGAATACACCGTCATCCCAGAGTATGCCGTTGCCAAGATAGATGCTGCTGCACCTCTGGACAAAGTCTGCTTGCTCGGCTGTGGGTTTTCCACAGGCTACGGGGCTGCCATCAACACTGCCAAGGTTGGTATTCAGGCGTGTCGAGCACAAGCACCCCATGGCCGCCTTTGCACTCTCACAAACCTGTGCAGCAGAAACCCCCTCTTCATGCACGCTGGAGACTCACAGGGCCACACGTTATGCAGGTAAAGCCAGGCTCCACCTGCGCCATCTTCGGCCTCGGAGGAGTTGGCCTCTCTGTTGTCATGGGCTGCAAGGCAGCTGGAGCTTCCCGCATCATTGCTGTTGATATCAACAAGGACAAGTTTACCAAGGCCAAGGAGCTGGGAGCCACCGACTGCATCAGTCCTCAAGACTTCAAGAAGCCCATCCAGGAGGTGCTCATGGAGATGACCGGCCATGGCGTGGATTACTCCTTTGAGGTCATCGGGCGTGCAGATACCATGGTAGGTGGCATTTCAGCACGTGTCCTCCCTCCCAGCTCATTCACAGGCTCCTGCCAGGGCAAAATTCACACCAGGGGGCAGTTCCCTGCCTGCTGCCTGCACTGCTGGGCACCCTTTTGCTCAGAAAGGCAAAGGCTTTGGGAGAAAATGATGTACCAGTTTCAAAACAGGCACTGAGCTCTCCTTGGCTGCTGCACAAGGGAGTAGGTGCTTGCAGACTACCAGGAAGGGGTGGATGAGTGCACAGCAAGAACGCTTTTCTGACAGACTCATCAGTGCATTCTCTAATTCACCTGCCTGTCCCACCAGATTGCTGCCCTGGCTTCCTGCAACATGAACACTGGCATCTGTGTGATGGTTGGGGTACCAGCTTCTGGTTCAATGCTTTCCATCGATCCTATGCTTCTGCTGTCTGGGCGTACATGGAAGGGGACTCTGCTCGGAGGTATGAATCTTAGGAAAGCATTTCAGACATTTCTGTCTTTTCCTTTCAGTAGTTTCTAAATCATAGAATCATAGGATGGTTTGGGTTGGAGGGGAACTTGCAAATCATGTAGTCATATCCTTCTGCTGTGTGTGGGGACATCTTGCACTAGACCAGGTTGCTCAAAGCCTCATCCAACCTGACCTTGAGCATTTCCAATGATGGCTCATCCACATCTCCTCTGTGCAACATGCTCCAGTGTCTCACCACCCTCACCATAAAAATTTCTTCCTTGAGTTCAATCCGAATCTACGCACTTTTACTTTAAAAATATTGCCCTGTCTCCTGTCACTACAGGCCTTTATATAACATCTCTGCATTCTTTCTTATAAGCCCCCTTTAAGCCTTAAAAGGCCACAATAAGGTCTCCCCAGAGTCTTCTCCAGGCTGAGCAACACCAACTCTCAGCCTTTCTTCATTGGAGAGGTGTCAGCCCTTTGACCATTTTCATGGCCCAGAACTGGACCTGCCCTAAGAGGTCCTTACCTTTCTTTTGTTGGGGGCCTCAGACCTGGACACAAGACTCCAGGTGGGGTCTCACGACAGGGGAGTAGAAGGGAGGAGTCACCTCCTTCGACCTGCTGGCCATGCATCTTTTAATGCAGCCCAGGACCTCATTGGCTTTCAGGGCTGCAAGTGCACATTGCTGGCTCATGTCCAATTTTTCACCCACCAGTACGCCCCAGGTCCTTCTCTGCAAGGCTGCTCTCAATCCATTCAACCTCCACTCTGTACTGATACTGGGGATTGCCCCAAACCAGGTGCAGGACCTTGCACTTGGCCTTGTTGATGAACTTCATGAGGTTCCCATAGGCCCATTCCTTAAGCCTGCCAAGGTCTCTCTGCATGGCAGCCCTTCCCTCTACTGCACCACTCAGCTTGGTGTCATCTGCAAACTTGCTGAGGGTTCACTCAGTCCCGCTGTTTATGTCACTGATGAAGATACTAAACAGCATTGGTCCCAGTACAGAACCCTGAGGAACACCACTCATTACTGGTCTCCTCTTAGACATTGAGCCACTGACTCTTTGGATGGGGCCATCCAGCCAATTGATTATCCATCTAACAGACACCCCATCAAACCCATATCTCTTCAAATTAGGGGCAAGAATGTTGTGGGGGATTGTATCAAAGGCCTCACAGAGGTCCAGGTAGATGACATTTATAGCTCTTCCCTTGTCCACTGATGCAGTCACTCCATTGTAGAAGGCCACCGGGTTAGTCAGGCTTGATTTGCCCTTGGTGAACCACTTCATCTCCTTGCCTTCCACATGCTTCGACATATCTCCCAGGAGCATCTGTTCTGTGATCTTACCAAGCACAGAGGGGAGGCAGACTGGTCAGTAGTTGCCAGGGTCTTTCTTTCACCATTTTCAAAAATGAGTGTGATGTTTCCCTTTCTCCAGTCACTGGGGGCTTTGCCTGACTGCCACAACTTCTTAAATGTGATGGAGAGTGGCATGGCAACTACATCAGCCAGTTCCCTCAGGACTGTGTGATGCACCATGTCAGGTCCCATGGACTTATGTATGTTCAGGTTACCGAGGTGGTCTTGAACCTGATCCACTCTCCTGATGAGAGGGACTTCATTCCCACAGTCCCTTCCCACTTGAGAGATGTGAGAAGAGAGATTCTCATTGAAAACTGAGGCAAAAAATCATTGAGTACCTCAGCATTCCCCATGTCAGTTATCACTAGCATGTCCGTGGAACAGCTACCCTTCAGGGCATATGAATAACTCTCCCTCTGAGAATGAGTTTTCCCATCTGAGCAACGTCCCCAGCTGCAGGACAAAAGATAATTTTTGTCATAGTTGTTATTCACCGAGCTCTTGGTCACCAAGAGAATTTCAAGCTTGGCAATGTCCCAGGAAGCCTCTTTGAGAGGGCTTTTAAGAAAAAACAAAACCCAAAAACTAAACAGGAACATTGCATTTCCATTGTATAGATAGGCATGAAACATGCTAATAAACCTGTAACTATTTCATACAGTTCAACACGTACAACTGTCTATGCTAACCAGAGACTAAAACAAGGACAAAACCTCTCTCCTCCTAAGGAGAGGAAAATTTCTCACAAGATAATGGCACCAGTACCAGTCACTCAGTCCTGACCCTACAGTATGTGTAGTAAGATCATAAACGTCCCATGAAAGCAATTCCTTGTTGCCCCTGTGACACCTTCCTGTTGCACTTTGCTTTCTCTTTCCACTACAAGACTCTTCTTCCCTCTCCCACTCTCCTGCTTTCTCTCATCCCCACCCCCTCTATCACTCACGTACCCACTACCTGGTCTTTCAGGGGTGGCCGCTCTCATACACACATTAACACCCAGCAACTGATCTCAACTTGCATTTCATTGCAATGTAAGTGCTTCTGTCTTTTGCCTGAAGAGGGGGTGGCACACCTCAGCGATCTTCTCACTCCCTCGAACTACACTCCCAGCTCAAGGAAAGGATGCTCTCACATTTTTAGCTTCATCCTGTTAATTTTGATGCATTCCAAGAAGTAGCTACTGTGCTTTACAAGGACACAGCCTCAAGTACATTTTACAGGTTAGCACAGCCTGGCAGAGGGGACAAGCCCCTGCAGGGCTCTAATATTCTGCTCAGGGTAGAGCTGCTACTATTGGCACCAGCAAATTCTACAAAAATTACCTTACCAGAACAGCATTTGTCTGATTACTCACTGCAGGTGCATCCTCTCATTTCTAGGTTGGAAGATGAAAGATTGTATGCCCAACTTAGTTGCCAGCTATTTGGAGAAGAAATTCAACTTAGACTTGCTGATCACGCACACGCTGCCCATCGCTAAAGTGAACGAGGGATTTGAGTTGTTACGTGCAGGAAAAAGGTGAGACCTTGACTGGCAGGAGCTAGGACAGGAGAGAGGTACAGCAAACACCACCTCCACCTAAAACCCAAACACTCTGAGAGGCAGAGCATGCAATACTCATGCAGTGCTCTCAAAAAGCACTGGAGCCTGTGAGGAAGAAGGGAAGAGCCCACGCTCAGCACAGGGAAACCTCCTGCTCATGGCTCAGCTCGGCAGAGATCCCATAGCCCTGGCACTGCACTGAAGCCAGCACAGGCCCTCAGACACCACATCTCAGGGCACTGTTTGAAAGCACAGGACAGGTGACAGAGAAAAAGGAGAAAGGGGCATCCTTGGCAACAACAGCATAAAAGCCAAAGGAAAGAACGTATCTTACAGAGGCAGCACAAGAGGTTTGGGGAGGGATAAGGTGCCTTAGCTCCTGAGGGGTTCCCTTCAGCAGGGATTTGAAGGCTGCCTCGTTGCTGCAAGTCTCATGCAGCTGAGTTAGGAAGAGGCTGGATGAGAAAGGTGGTGGCCAGTCCTCAGGCACACCTGCCTGTCTCACTGCCTGCTCCTGAACACTCCCAGCCACAGCACCTCTAACTGCTCCCTTCCTTTCCACTTTTCAGTATTCGCAGTGTCCTGCTCTTTTGAAGGACACAGCCATGGGAGGCCGAGCGGAGGGACCAGTGCAGCAGACCACCTCCCTTCTCACCCAGCACCTCACTTTGTGGGGCGTAAGGAAACGAGAACAGAGAATGCACTGATGCTGGTGCTGCTGCCAGTGCTCCCACGTCTGGCTGAGACCCTGAAGGATGCCTCTCCTGAGAAAACACTTTCGCCAATAAAGGGTTTTGAACAAACTCGTTCTCATATTATGGGCCCTCCATCGCACCCCCTTGTCTCAGCAGTGAGCAACTGCTTTTGTCCTCTCCACTGCTGCTGCTTCTCACCTCTACAACAGGAGCACGGCAGCACCTGGCCATCATCACACAGATGCTGGGCTTGACCAGCAAGGCTGGGGAACAGGCTGCCCAGCAGCACATCCACATGCCTGAAGCCACTGTCACACCACGGGGCCACCATGTTCTGAGCAATAACTCAGCCAGCTGCTGGGGCACAGTGTCATGGTTTAACCCCAGCCAGCAACTAAGCCCCACACAGCCACTCGCTTAGTCCCCCCTGGTTGGATGGGGAGAGAATCAGAAGGGTAAAAGTGAGAAAACTCATGGGTTTAGATGAAGACAGTTCAATAGCTAAAGCAAAAGCTGTGCATGTAAGTAAAGCAAAACAAGGAATTCACTCACTACTTCCCATCAGCAGGCAGGTGTTCAGCCATCCGCAGGAAAGCAGCGCTGCATCACGCATAACCGGTGCTTTGGAAGACAAATGCCACCACTTCAAATGTCCACGAAACGTCCACTCAGTTCATTTAGTGCATGACCTTGGGCTCCACCTGTTATGGTGGTCACTCAGGACAGGAGAGGTGGTGTGTTGCATGGAGTCACAGGGCACCAAAGCCAGCTCAGGTCAGGTGACCACTGCACATGCACTGCTTCTTGTAAGGCTTCTCCTCTACTGGGTCAGGTGGTTCCTGCTAGAGCAATTCCACAAACTGCAACACAATTCCCAGGTTACAACAACTGAAAGGTAGAGCCATTACAGACCATAGGGTTTGACACTGCAAAGATGTTCGCCCCTTGCCCCTGCTCTGGCTTGGACTTACCCACAGACTGCAGTCCCTTAGGGGAGTACCTGCTCCGAGTGGAACCTTATCTCTGAGCCAAAGTCTCTCCAGGGCTATACCTAGTGCAGCGTAGACTTGCCCACAGCCACAGCCGCTCAGAGCTCCACCATGGGCCACAATGCCTTAAAAGACATATCTGCCCCAGTGTGGCATTACCCACAGCCACAGTCCCTTCGGAGGTTAAACTACTCCAAATTGCCTTACCCAGAGCTGCTGTCCCTCCAGGGGTGTACCTGCTCTCTCGTGGGCTTATCCCACCTACTATGAAGATAATTTATCTATCTCAGCCAAAACCAGCACACAGGGTAGCGTTGCCGGTCCGAATGGGTGAAGGTAGAGATGGGATTGGGGTATTTGGAAGCTGGGGGTTCGGCCTTCCAAGAGCAGGTGCTGCTGCTGACCTTCCCCCTCACCCCATGAAACTGGTCTGGGACATGCAGCAGCAAGCGCCAACACGAACCTCTCCAGGCAGACCCCTGAACACGTAACTGGGGGGGTTATGTTGCACTCGGGGTGCTCATCTTCACCTGCTCCTCCAACCACATCCCACTCACCTCATCTCCTATAAATCACCATGCCCGATGCCTTAGCAGAAAACAGCTCTGTGGGAACTAGGAGAGCTCAGGGGGGTGAACGCCCCTTGCAAACCTGGTTACACACGAGTGAAACAAAAGTGTCCTTGCAAAACACCCCCTTCCTGACACATTCTCCCCTTACTGCCCAGGTGAAAATAGCTGCAGTACCACAGACAGATAAGCTTCACTGCAAAAGGGCATGCGTGTTTGTCCACCACACCATGTTTGCGCTCTCCTTTTTTCTCCCTTTTTACTTTGTGATCCTTTTGCAAATACCTTGGCGTGAACTGCTGCCAGGTCAAACGCTTCCTCTTGGCAACAAGGGGACCCCGAGGAAGCCCCAGCGGTGCCAGAAATCTCCTTCCTCCACACCTGCCAGAAGCAACCACAGGACAAAAATCTCTCTCAGCTCGCTGTGCCTATCAGGCAAGCTGGGCAGGGCACAGTCCAAAGCAGAGGCACCAATAAAAGCTGTCCCAGAGGACTTTTGCCCGCTCTCCAGCTCCCTGCCGCTATCCGGCTCCTCGCTGTGCTCCTCAGCGAGGAGCTCTGGACACAGACTAACCACTGCTCCTCGCTCTCCAGTGACAGTCCCACGCCAGCACTCCCTCCACGCTCCCTGCCTGCCCCTTCAGCTGCAGCCGGCGGCTGCCCAGGAGTGCTCCGGTTCCACGGCTGTGCCATTTCGCCACACGGGGCTTCGGTCAGACGGTCAGCAGCTTCCCTCCAGCCTGCTGCAGCGACGGCATCAGCTCTTCTAAGACCACATGGCCACTTCTGGAAAAGTAAGGACAACCCACTTCCCAGCTTCCTTTCCGAGGTGCCCTGCTCTTGGGGAAATATTCTGCAAATGGCTCAGTCTGTGCACCTCTACTGCACACTCTCTTTCCTCTGATCTTACTCCCCCAACTCATCCAAACCTCGGTATTGCACAAGCTTCTGCTGTCATACAACTGCATCTGTCAGTACCTGTGCTAGGTAGTGCCCACCAGCTCAGGAATGGAAATACTGAATCACAATGCCCTCAAAAACATCCTCCTCCTCAGTCCCGCTCTGCGCTCCCACTTTGGCAAGGAAACATCGCTCTTCAGTGGTACAGCCTTGCAGTGCTCATCTCTTACATTCAGCCTTGTCCTTGGCAATACCCTTTTCAAGCTGCAAGCTGAATTTTCCTCATGTGAAACCAGCTCTCCATTGATCAGACTGGGGTTTTGGGGATGCCATAGACAAATCACCCCTTTGGCAAGGCAAAACATTATCCAGTAGCCAGCCAGACAGGGACCGTCCCTTAACCCCTCTTAGGTACCTTTAGCCCAGTATCTTACAAGACCACGGCATTTCTACTATATTGGGTCCACACTCCCATCAGAGCACAATCTGGCCACTAGCATATGACAACAGTATGAAAAATCCAGAACGGCCATTAAGACCTCAATAGTATCCTAGAGATTTCCTCACACTCTTTGTGTGACAAAGCACAAACGGTGTTTACTCAGACCTTAAACTAGGCCAATGTCTATTGAACATCACTTGGCTTCACGTACAGCTGAGCACTACTGAGTTTCTGCACCTCTGGTTTAGGTAATTGTCAGATATCTGTCCCTGACCCTGCGCCAAAGGCAAACATTCCCCTGCAGTGTAATCCTCTCTGTTGCTTCCAGGTTATCAGATGCAGAGCTGCTGTTGCCTGGGCTGTAGGCAAACCACTCTCTGTTGAGGAGGTGGAAGTTGCACCTCCAAAGGCAGGTGAAGTTCGTGTCAAGGTAAAAACACAGGATTCACTATTTCTTTCTGTCTTGTGGGAATTGCTCTTCTTGTGGCTGTACCTTGAATATACCTATCAGGGATCTGTGTCCACCAGTAGCCTCAAGTGTCCAGAGAAGCCTTAGCTGTAATCCCCATTCATGCTCTATCTGCCAGGGGCTCCCTTTCAGATTGCCTAAGATCTGGCATAGGAACTCCTGCCTCCAGCCCTCTCTCCTCAACAGGCACCTGGCATCCACACTGTGGCCCCATCTCCAGTACCAATTCCAGCTCTGTATCCTGTCATGTGTAATGTCCTTGAACTGCCCATCCCAAACATCTCCCACGGCTCTTGGCAGTGACCCTGTTCAGCTCATCAGAAAAGGACAGTCTCTGCTGGATTCCCAAACTCTGTAGCACACCTGCACACAGCACAACACTTTGCTCTCCCTGCTAAGCTAGTCTGGGCTGTCTCAGACATGACCAGCTGGAAATTTCTATTCCCAGAACTCTGGGAGCCAGAGACACTCCACAAACTAATCACAAGCCCCTACAGCACAGGGCAGAGGAAAGCCACATGAAGCATTCAGCATAAGCAGGAGGGGAAAGCCTGGCCTGGGCAGAGTGTAGTGGCAAAGGGTGGCAGCACTGATTGCAGTGGGAATCGTAACACTCCTGCAAAATTTACTCCCATAGAGTTAAACAGAGGCCAGGTCATCTACTCTTTCCTCTCAACAGATTGTGGCCGCTGGCATCTGCCGCACAGATGACCACGTTTTGCAAGGTTGCTTTCCTGACATGGATTTCCCAGTCATCCCAGGCCATGAAGGAGCTGGGATTGTGGAAAGCATTGGAGAAGGAGTGACCTCTGTGAAACCAGGTAACAGATGCACAAATACACACCCAGGATTCAGCTCTCCAACAGGCAGAGTTTTCAGAGCCTGCCCAGAGAGAAGCACCTAACAAGGGATGTGTGGTATTCCAGGTGACAAAGTCATCCTCATTTGCATTCCTCATTGTGGGGAATGCAGCTTCTGCCTGAATCCCGAATCCAACTACTGCCTGAAGTCCCAGTAAGTTTGCTTCTCATTCCCCTACACCTAAATGGGGTCAGCTGTCTCTCAACAAGCCTGACACACCAAGGGTGCTTCACTTGATGAAAAACAAATGCTTCCACTTCCCAACAGTCTCTCTGAATCACAAAGTCTGCTGCCTGACAAGACTAGCCGGTTCACTTGCAAAGGGAAGCAGATCCACCACTTCCTGTGGGTCAGCACCTTTGCAGAATACACCGTCATCCCAGAGTATGCCGTTGCCAAGATAGATGCTGCTGCACCTCTGGACAAAGTCTGCTTGCTCGGCTGTGGGTTTTCCACAGGCTACGGGGCTGCCATCAACACTGCCAAGGTTGGTATTCAGGCGTGTCGAGCACAAGCACCCCACGGCCGCCTTTGCTCTCTCACAAACCTGTGCAGCAGAAACCCCCTCTTCATGCACGCTGGAGACTCACAGGGCCACACGTTATGCAGGTAAAGCCAGGCTCCACCTGCGCCATCTTCGGCCTCGGAGGAGTTGGCCTCTCTGTTGTCATGGGCTGCAAGGCAGCTGGAGCTTCCCGCATCATTGCTGTTGATATCAACAAGGACAAGTTTACCAAGGCCAAGGAGCTGGGAGCCACCGACTGCATCAGTCCTCAAGACTTCAAGAAGCCCATCCAGGAGGTGCTCATGGAGATGACCGGCCATGGCGTGGATTACTCCTTTGAGGTCATCGGGCGTGCGGATACCATGGTAGGTGGCATTTCAGCACGTGTCCTCCCTCCCAGCTCATTCACAGGCTCCTGCCAGGGCAAAATTCACACCAGGGGGCAGTTCCCTGCCTGCTGCCTGCACTGCTGGGCACCCTTTTGCTCAGAAAGGCAAAGGCTTTGGGAGAAAATGATGTACCAGTTTCAAAACAGGCACTGAGCTCTCCTTGGCTGCTGCACAAGGGAGTAGGTGCTTGCAGATTACCAGGAAGGGGTGGATGAGTGCACAGCAAGAACGCTTTTCTGACAAACTCATCAGTGCATTCTCTAATTCACCTGCCTGTCCCATCAGATTGCTGCCCTGGCTTCCTGCAACATGAACACTGGCATCTGTGTGATGGTTGGGCAACTGTCTCCTGGTTCAGTGCTTTCCATCGATCCTATGCTTCTGCTGTCTGGGCGTACATGGAAGGGGTCTCTGCTCGGAGGTATGAATCTTAGGAAAGTATTTCAGACATTTCAGGCTGTTCCCATCACGGTAATTTCCAAATGTCTGTGGAACAGCTACCCTTCAGGGCATATGAATAACACTCCCCTATAAAAATCAGTTTCACCACCTGAGCAATGTCCTCAGCTGTAGGACAAAAGACAGTTTTCTTCATAGTCATTATTCACTAACTCTTGGTCACCAAGAGAATTTCAAGCTTGGCAAGGCCCCAGGAAGCCTCTTTGCGAGGCTTTTCAAGGAAACTGAAGAGGAGCACTGCATTTCCACTGTATAGACACACTTGAAACATGCCAATAAGCCTGGAACTATTTCATTCACTTCAATGCACACAACTGTCTATGCTAACCTACTCTCCTCATAAGGAGAGGAATATTTCTCTCAAGAAAAAGGCACTAGTACTCGTCACTCAGTCTTGACACTCATAGCGGAACAGCATTTCTCTGACTACTCACTGCAGGTGCTTTCTCCCATTTCTAGGTTGGAAGATAAGAGAATGTATGCCCAAATTAGTTGCCAGCTACTTGGAGAAGAAATTCAACTTAGACTTGCTGATCACGCACACGCTGCCCATCGCTAAAGTGAACGAGGGATTTGAGTTGTTACGTGCAGGAAAAAGGTGAGACCTTGACTGGCAGGAGCTAGGACAGGAGAGAGGTACAGCAAACACCACCTCCACCTAAAACCCAAACACTCTGAGAGGCAGAGCATGCAATACTCATGCAGTGCTCTCAAAAAGCACTGGAGCCTGTGAGGAAGAAGGGAAGAGCCCACGCTCAGCACAGGGAAACCTCCTGCTCATGGCTCAGCTCAGCAGAGATCCCACAGTCCTGGCTCTGCACTGAAGCCAGCACAGGCCTTCAGACACCACATCTCAGGGCACTGTTTGAAAGCACACGACAGGTGACAGAGAAAAAGGGGAATCATAGAATCACTACGGTTGGAAAGGACCTCCAGGATCATCAAGTCCTACCTTTATCCCATCATCTCCCTAACCACTAGACCATAGCCTCAAGTGCTTCATCCAATCGTTTTTTAAACACCTCCAGGGACGGCGACTCCACCACCTCCCTGGGCAGCCTGTTCCAGTGCCTAACCACCCTCTCAGTAAAGAACTTCTCCCTCATATCCAACCTAAACTTCCCCTGATGCAACTTGAGGCCATTTCCTCTTGTCCTATCATTAGTAGTTCGGGAGAAGAGACCAACACCAGCCTCACTACAACCTCCTTTTAGGTAGTTGTAGAGAGCAATAAGGTCTCCTCTCAGTCTCCTCTTCTCCAGACTAAACAACCCCAGTTCCCTCAGCCGGTCTCCATAAGGCCTGTTTTCCAGACCTCTCACCAGCCTTGTTGCCCTTCTCTGGACTCGCTCCAGCACCTCAGTGTCCTTCTTATCCTGTGGTGCCCAGAACTGGACACAGTACTCAAGGTGTGGTCTCAGGAGTGCTGAGTACAGGAGCACGATCACCTCCCTACTCCAGCTGGTCACTCCGTTTACTGATACAGGCCAGGATGCCATTGGCCTTCTTGGCCACCTGGGCACACTGGTGGCTCATGTTCAGCCGGCTGTCAACCAACACCCCCAGGTCCTTTTCCACCAGGCAGCTTTCCAGCCACTCTTCCCCAAGCCTGTAGCACTGCATGGGGTTCTTGTGATCAAAGCATCCTTGGCAACAACAGCATAAAAGCCAAAGGAAAGAACGTATCTTACAGAGGCAGCACAAGAGGTTTGGGGAGGGATAAGGTGCCTTAGCTCCTGAGGGGTTCCCTTCAGCAGGGATTTGAAGGCTGCCTCGTTGCTGCAAGTCTCATGCAGCTGAGTTAGGAAGAGGCTGGATGAGAAAGGTGATGGCCAGTCCTCAGGCACACCTGCCTGTCTCACTGCCTGCTCCTGAACACTCCCAGCCACAGCACCTCTAACTGCTCCCTTCCTTTCCACTTTTCAGTATTCGCAGTGTCCTGCTCTTTTGAAGGACACAGCCATGGGAGGCCGAGCGGAGGGACCAGTGCAGCAGACCACCTCCCTTCTCACCCAGCACCTCACTTTGTGGGGCGTAAGGAAACGAGAACAGAGAATGCACTGATGCTGGTGCTGCTGCCAGTGCTCCCACGTCTGGCTGAGACCCTGAAGGATGCCTCTCCTGAGAAAACACTTTCGCCAATAAAGGGTTTTGAACAAACTCGTTCTCATATTATGGGCCCTCCATCGCACCCCCTTGTCTCAGCAGTGAGCAACTGCTTTTGTCCTCTCCACTGCTGCTGCTTCTCACCTCTACAACAGGAGCACGGCAGCACCTGGCCATCATCACACAGATGCTGGGCTTGACCAGCAAGGCTGGGGAACAGGCTGCCCAGCAGCACATCCACATGCATGAAGCCACTGTCACATCACGGGGCCACCATGTTCTGAGCAATAACTCAGCCAGCTGCTGGGGCACAGTGTCATGGTTTAACCCCAGCCAGCAACTAAGCCCCACACAGCCACTCGCTTAGTCCCCCCTGGTTGGATGGGGAGAGAATCAGAAGGGTAAAAGTGAGAAAACTCATGGGTTTAGATGAAGACAGTTCAATAGCTAAAGCAAAAGCTGTGCATGTAAGTAAAGCAAAACAAGGAATTCACTCACTACTTCCCATCAGCAGGCAGGTGTTCAGCCATCCGCAGGAAAGCAGCGCTGCATCACACATAACCGGTGCTTTGGAAGACAAATGCCACCACTTCAAATGTCCACGAAACGTCCACTCAGTTCATTTAGTGCATGACCTTGGGCTCCACCTGTTATGGTGGTCACTCAGGACAGGAGAGGTGGTGTGTTGCATGGAGTCACAGGGCACCAAAGCCAGCTCAGGTCAGGTGACCACTGCACATGCACTGCTTCTTGTAAGGCTTCTCCTCTACTGGGTCAGGTGGTTCCTGCTAGAGCAATTCCACAAACTGCAACACAATTCCCAGGTTACAACAACTGAAAGGTCGAGCCATTACAGTCTCCACCCCTGGTCCATTGGAACCAGACCATAGGGTTTGACACTGCAAAGATGTTCGCCCCTTGCCCCTGCTCTGGCTTGGACTTACCCACAGACTGCAGTCCCTTAGGGGAGTACCTGCTCCGAGTGGAACCTTATCTCTGAGCCAAAGTCTCTCCAGGGCTATACCTAGTGCAGCGTAGACTTGCCCACAGCCACAGCCGCTCAGAGCTCCACCATGGGCCACAATGCCTTAAAAGACATATCTGCCCCAGTGTGGCATTACCCACAGCCACAGTCCCTTCGGAGGTTAAACTACTCCAAATTGCCTTACCCAGAGCTGCTGTCCCTCCAGGGGTGTACCTGCCCTCTCGTGGGCTTATCCCACCTACTATGAAGATAATTTATCTATCTCAGCCAAAACCAGCACACAGGGTAGCGTTGCCGGTCCGAATGGGTGAAGGTAGAGATGGGATTGGGGTATTTGGAAGCTGGGGGTTCGGCCTTCCAAGAGCAGGTGCTGCTGCTGACCTTCCCCCTCACCCCATGAAACTGGTCTGGGACATGCAGCAGCAAGCGCCAACACGAACCTCTCCAGGCAGACCCCTGAACACATAACTGGGGGGGTTATGTTGCACTCGGGGTGCTCATCTTCACCTGCTCCTCCAACCACATCCCACTCACCTCATCTCCTATAAATCACCATGCCCGATGCCTTAGCAGAAAACAGCTCTGTGGGAACTAGGAGAGCTCAGGGGGGTGAACGCCCCTTGCAAACCTGGTTACACACGAGTGAAACAAAAGTGTCCTTGCAAAACACCCCCTTCCTGACACATTCTCCCCTTACTGCCCAGGTGAAAATAGCTGCAGTACCACAGACAGATAAGCTTCACTGCAAAAGGGCATGCGTGTTTGTCCACCACACCATGTTTGCGCTCTCCTTTTTTCTCCCTTTTTACTTTTTGATCCTTTTGCAAATACCTTGGCGTGAACTGCTGCCAGGTCAAACGCTTCCTCTTGGCAACAAGGGGACCCCGAGGAAGCCCCAGCGGTGCCACAAATCTCCTTCCTCCACACCTGCCAGAAGCAACCACAGGACAAAAATCTCTCTCAGCTCGCTGTGCCTTTCAGGCAAGCAGGGCAGGGCACAGTCCAAAGCAGAGCCACCAATAAAAGCCATCCCAGAGGACTTTTGCCCACTCTCCAGCTCCCTGCCGCTATCCGGCTCCTCGCTGTGCTCCTCAGCGAGGAGCTCTGGACACAGACTAACCACTGCTCCTCGCTCTCCAGTGACAGTCCCACGCCAGCACTCCCTCCACGCTCCCTGCCTGCCCCTTCAGCTGCAGCCGGCGGCTGCCCAGGAGTGCTCCGGTTCCACGGCTGTGCCATTTCGCCACACGGGGCTTCGGTCAGACGGTCAGCAGCTTCCCTCCAGCCTGCTGCAGCGACGGCATCAGCTCTTCTAAGACCACATGGCCACTTCTGGAAAAGTAAGGACAACCCACTTCCCAGCTTCCTTTCCGAGGTGCCCTGCTCTTGGGGAAATATTCTGCAAATGGCTCAGTCTGTGCACCTCTACTGCACACTCTCTTTCCTCTGATCTTACTCCCCCAACTCATCCAAACCTCGGTATTGCACAAGCTTCTGCTGTCATACAACTGCATCTGTCAGTACCTGTGCTAGGTAGTGCCCACCAGCTCAGGAATGGAAATACTGAATCACAATGCCCTCAAAAACATCCTCCTCCTCAGTCCCGCTCTGCGCTCCCACTTTGGCAAGGAAACATCGCTCTTCAGTGGTACAGCCTTGCAGTGCTCATCTCTTACATTCAGCCTTGTCCTTGGCAATACCCTTTTCAAGCTGCAAGCTGAATTTTCCTCATGTGAAACCAGCTCTCCATTGATCAGACTGGGGTTTTGGGGATGCCATAGACAAATCACCCCTTTGGCAAGGCAAAACATTATCCAGTAGCCAGCCAGACAGGGACCGTCCCTTAACCCCTCTTAGGTACCTTTAGCCCAGTATCTTACAAGACCACGGCATTTCTACTATATTGGGTCCACACTCCCATCAGAGCACAATCTGGCCACTAGCATATGACAACAGTATGAAAAATCCAGAACGGCCATTAAGACCTCAATAGTATCCTAGAGATTTCCTCACACTCTTTGTGTGACAAAGCACAAACGGTGTTTACTCAGACCTTAAACTAGGCCAATGTCTATTGAACATCACTTGGCTTCACGTACAGCTGAGCACTACTGAGTTTCTGCACCTCTGGTTTAGGTAATTGTCGGATGTCTGTCCCTGACCCTGCGCCAAAGGCAAACATTCCCCTGCAGTGTAATCCTCTCTGTTGCTTCCAGGTTATCAGATGCAGAGCTGCTGTTGCCTGGGCTGTAGGCAAACCACTCTCTGTTGAGGAGGTGGAAGTTGCACCTCCAAAGGCAGGTGAAGTTCGTGTCAAGGTAAAAACACAGGATTCACTATTTCTTTCTGTCTTGTGGGAATTGCTCTTCTTGTGGCTGTACCTTGAATATACCTATCAGGGATCTGTGTCCACCAGTAGCCTCAAGTGTCCAGAGAAGCCTTAGCTGTAATCCCCATTCATGCTCTATCTGCCAGGGGCTCCCTTTCAGATTGCCTAAGATCTGGCATAGGAACTCCTGCCTCCAGCCCTCTCTCCTCAACAGGCACCTGGCATCCACACTGTGGCCCCATCTCCAGTACCAATTCCAGCTCTGTATCCTGTCATGTGTAATGTCCTTGAACTGCCCATCCCAAACATCTCCCACGGCTCTTGGCAGTGACCCTGTTCAGCTCATCAGAAAAGGACAGTCTCTGCTGGATTCCCAAACTCTGTAGCACACCTGCACACAGCACAACACTTTGCTCTCCCTGCTAAGCTAGTCTGGGCTGTCTCAGACATGACCAGCTGGAAATTTCTATTCCCAGAACTCTGGGAGCCAGAGACACTCCACAAACTAATCACAAGCCCTTACAGCACAGGGCAGAGGAAAGCCACATGAAGCATTCAGCATAAGCAGGAGGGGAAAGCCTGGCCTGGGCAGAGTGTAGTGGCAAAGGGTGGCAGTACTGATTGCAGTGGGAATCGTAACACTCCTGCAAAATTTACTCCCATAGAGTTAAACAGAGGCCAGGTCATCTACTCTTTCCTCTCAACAGATTGTGGCCGCTGGCATCTGCCGCACAGATGACCACGTTTTGCAAGGTTGCTTTCCTGACATGGATTTCCCAGTCATCCCAGGCCATGAAGGAGCTGGGATTGTGGAAAGCATTGGAGAAGGAGTGACCTCTGTGAAACCAGGTAACAGATGCACAAATACACACCCAGGATTCAGCTCTCCAACAGGCAGAGTTTTCAGAGCCTGCCCAGAGAGAAGCACCTAACAAGGGATGTGTGGTATTCCAGGTGACAAAGTCATCCTCATTTGCATTCCTCATTGTGGGGAATGCAGCTTCTGCCTGAATCCCGAATCCAACTACTGCCTGAAGTCCCAGTAAGTTTGCTTCTCATTCCCCTACACCTAAATGGGGTCAGCTGTCTCTCAACAAGCCTGACACACCAAGGGTGCTTCACTTGATGAAAAACAAATGCTTCCACTTCCCAACAGTCTCTCTGAATCACAAAGTCTGCTGCCTGACAAGACTAGCCGGTTCACTTGCAAAGGGAAGCAGATCCACCACTTCCTGTGGGTCAGCACCTTTGCAGAATACACCGTCATCCCAGAGTATGCCGTTGCCAAGATAGATGCTGCTGCACCTCTGGACAAAGTCTGCTTGCTCGGCTGTGGGTTTTCCACAGGCTACGGGGCTGCCATCAACACTGCCAAGGTTGGTATTCAGGCGTGTCGAGCACAAGCACCCCACGGCCGCCTTTGCTCTCTCACAAACCTGTGCAGCAGAAACCCCCTCTTCATGCACGCTGGAGACTCACAGGGCCACACGTTATGCAGGTAAAGCCAGGCTCCACCTGCGCCATCTTCGGCCTCGGAGGAGTTGGCCTCTCTGTTGTCATGGGCTGCAAGGCAGCTGGAGCTTCCCGCATCATTGCTGTTGATATCAACAAGGACAAGTTTGCCAAGGCCAAGGAGCTGGGAGCCACCGACTGCATCAGTCCTCAAGACTTCAAGAAGCCCATCCAGGAGGTGCTCATGGAGATGACCGGCCATGGCGTGGATTACTCCTTTGAGGTCATCGGGCGTGCAGATACCATGGTAGGTGGCATTTCAGCACGTGTCCTCCCTCCCAGCTCATTCACAGGCTCCTGCCAGGGCAAAATTCACACCAGGGGGCAGTTCCCTGCCTGCTGCCTGCACTGCTGGGCACCCTTTTGCTCAGAAAGGCAAAGGCTTTGGGAGAAAATGATGTACCAGTTTCAAAACAGGCACTGAGCTCTCCTTGGCTGCTGCACAAGGGAGTAGGTGCTTGCAGACTACCAGGAAGGGGTGGATGAGTGCACAGCAAGAACGCTTTTCTGACAGACTCATCAGTGCATTCTCTAATTCACCTGCCTGTCCCATCAGATTGCTGCCCTGGCTTCCTGCAACATGAACACTGGCATCTGTGTGATGGTTGGGGAACTGCCTTCTGGTTCAATGCTTTCCATCGATCCTATGCTTCTGCTGTCTGGGCGTACATGGAAGGGGACTCTGCTCGGAGGTATGAATCTTAGGAAAGCATTTCAGACATTTCAGGCTGTTCCCATCACGGTAATTTCCAAATGTCTGTGGAACAGCTACCCTTCAGGGCATATGAAAAACTCTCCCCTTGAAAATCAGTTTCGCCACCTGAGCAATGTCCTCAGCTGTAGGACAAAAGACAGTTTTCTTCATAGTCATTATTCACTAACTCTTGGTCACCAAGAGAATTTCAAGCTTGGCAAGGCCCCAGGAAGCCTCTTTGCGAGGCTTTTCAAGGAAACTGAAGAGGAGCACTGCATTTCCACTGTATAGACACACTTGAAACATGCCAATAAGCCTGGAACTATTTCATTCACTTCAGTGCACACAACTGTCTATGCTAACCTACTCTCCTCATAAGGAGAGGAATATTTCTCTCAAGAAAAAGGCACTAGTACTCGTCACTCAGTCTTGACACTCACAGCAGAACAGCATTTCTCTGACTACTCACTGCAGGTGCTTTCTCCCATTTCTAGGTTGGAAGATAAGAGAATGTATGCCCAAATTAGTTGCCAGCTATTTGGAGAAGAAATTCAACTTAGACTTGCTGATCACGCACACGCTGCCCATCGCTAAAGTGAACGAGGGATTTGAGTTGTTACGTGCAGGAAAAAGGTGAGACCTTGACTGGCAGGAGCTAGGACAGGAGAGAGGTACAGCAAACACCACCTCCATCTAAAACCCAAACACTCTGAGAGGCAGAGCATGCAATACTCATGCAGTGCTCTCAAAAAGCACTGGAGCCTGTGAGGAAGAAGGGAAGAGCCCACGCTCAGCACAGGGAAACCTCCTGCTCATGGCTCAGCTCAGCAGAGATCCCACAGTCCTGGCTCTGCACTGAAGCCAGCACAGGCCTTCAGACACCACATCTCAGGGCACTGTTTGAAAGCACACGACAGGTGACAGAGAAAAAGGGGAATCATAGAATCACTACGGTTGGAAAGGACCTCCAGGATCATCAAGTCCTACCTTTATCCTATCATCTCCCTAACCACTAGACCATAGCCTCAAATGCTTCATCCAATCGTTTTTTAAACACCTCCAGGGACGGCGACTCCACCACCTCCCTGGGCAGCCTGTTCTAGTGCCTAACCACCTTCTCAGTAAAGAACTTCTTCCTAATATCCAACCTAAACTTCCCCTGATGCAACTTGAGGCCATTTCCTCTTGTCCTATCATTAGTAGTTCGGGAGAAGAGACCAACACCAGCCTCACTACAACCTCCTTTTAGGTAGTTGTAGAGAGCAATAAGGTCTCCTCTCAGTCTCCTCTTCTCCAGACTAAACAAACCCAGTTCCCTCAGCCGGTCTTCATAAGGCCTGTTTTCCAGACCTCTCACCAGCCTCGTTGCCCTTCTCTGGACTCGCTCCAGCACCTCAATGTCCTTCTTATCCTGTGGTGCCCAGAACTGGACACAGTACTCAAGGTGCGGTCTCACGAGTGCCGAGTACAGGAGCACGATCACCTCCCTACTCCTGCTGGTCACACCATTTCTGATACAGGCCAGGATGCCATTGGCCTTCTTGGCCACCTGGGCACACTGGTGGCTCATGTTCAGCCGGCTGTCAACCAACACCCCCAGGTCCTTTTCCACCAGGCAGCTTTCCAGCCACTCTTCCCCAAGCCTGTAGCACTGCATGGGGTTCTTGTGATCAAAGCATCCTTGGCAACAACAGCATAAAAGCCAAAGGAAAGAACGTATCTTACAGAGGCAGCACAAGAGGTTTGGGGAGGGATAAGGTGCCTTAGCTCCTGAGGGGTTCCCTTCAGCAGGGATTTGAAGGCTGCCTCGTTGCTGCAAGTCTCATGCAGCTGAGTTAGGAAGAGGCTGGATGAGAAAGGTGATGGCCAGTCCTCTGGCACACCTGCCTGTCTCACTGCCTGCTCCTGAACACTCCCAGCCACAGCACCTCTAACTGCTCCCTTCCTTTCCACTTTTCAGTATTCGCAGTGTCCTGCTCTTTTGAAGGACACAGCCATGGGAGGCCGAGCGGAGGGACCAGTGCAGCAGACCACCTCCCTTCTCACCCAGCACCTCACTTTGTGGGGCGTAAGGAAACGAGAACAGAGAATGCACTGATGCTGGTGCTGCTGCCAGTGCTCCCACGTCTGGCTGAGACCCTGAAGGATGCCTCTCCTGAGAAAACACTTTCGCCAATAAAGGGTTTCAGTGAAACTCATCCCACTCAGTGCACTCAGTCAACAGAGGGGAAGGTGGAGTTCTTCCTCATTCCATAGCCCTTCCATCACACCCTTTGTCTCAGCAGTGAGCAACTGCCTTTGTCCCCTCCACCTGTGCTGCTTACCACCTTCAACCACCTTACACACTTGCTTCCATGTGTCTCTGCCCCCATCTCCACTGGCTGAATGCTGACACCTCAACCAATGTATGGCAGGCGAAGTAACACCTGCTGCTGCTGTTCTCTGGTCTCACTCACAGGATCACAATGTCTTTTGCTACATGAGGTTTTCCTCAGTTAAAACCTGTCACTCCAGCACCTTTCATTTAAACATGAGGTTTTCTTACTACATTTATTTGCCCTATTCTCTCATCATTTTCCCTTCTTCAATACATATTTTTCCTCTTTTGATCCTCTTGCCTTGTGAACCAAGTCTGGTGGCTTTTTTCCTGATGTAGTTTTGTTCTTGATAACAACCTCAGAGAAATTTACAGCTTGGAATTGGGAAGAGAAATTACAAGAGCATTTATGTCCCACGATATGTAAATGTGGGTGCTAGAGGTACTATGCCTAGACTTTCAGAAAGCAAAAAGCAAAATTCCTCCTTACATTGGAGGAGTGCAATTCTATAGGAGCTACCAGGATCACAACCACTCTGGCAACTAGATTTGTTCTGTGCACAAAAGGAAATGCAAGGATATGATCCTTATGGGTCCACTCCAGCTTGCGATATTCTATGATTCTATGATAGCATGGACTCAAAATTAGCAATTTTAGTAAGATTCCTGTTCACTGTTTTAACATGTCTTTTTCCCTCAGACATTCTCCTTCACCAGGATGAATAGAATCAATTGTACATGTTTAATAGACTTTTACCAATATTTTTGTTATATCTCTTCAATGTATAATATGTCAGTTGGGTCTAACTCTTACAGTCCTTACCTCATTTGCCTCCTCTCCTTCCATTTTGTATGAGGTATACAATATTTTAGTCCTAATGGAAATTAAGGCAACAAGGCACCTTAAAGAACAGTGAATTATCAATTTTGCTAATAAATTCAAAGCCATACCCGCTAGGATAGGATTTAGTTTGTTCTTTATAGCAGAAATGCAAAGATTGTCTCTGAAACTGGTGCCCAGTCACACTGAAGACAAGCATTTAAAGCTGAGGCATTAATAAAGGCATTAATATATGCCTTTGTCTTTTAATGAAAATTATTGAAGGGTTTGAACTACTGCAAACAGCAAAGATAAGATTTGTACTTAGCCCTTGTATGTGCATTTCTGAGTCTATTCCACAAAGTGATTTCTGTCAAATATTCTTTCATTTTTCTACCACTTTGATAGAGACAGGAAATTAACATAATATACAAAGAGGGCCAGAACATTGACTACCAAGATGAATACAAAGACCTTGAGGCCTGTGGCTATCTGTACAAACATCTGACCTAAGAGATCAGTTATTAAAACTTGTCTGATACATGAACCCATACAGCAAGTCAGGATAAGAAATACTGCTGAACACAGATGCACAGCATCTGTCATTAAATCATTAATCATTAAATCCATCCCTACTGACATACAAATTTGATTTTATTTTCCCTTTATTAATTAGATAAGAAAAACTTTCTTAATGTATACACAAAGCTGCACAGCCACAAGATCTCAGTATCAACTCCTCTCCATATTCACATATATTTCAAATGTTTTGCAGAGATCCTTCACAACTGCAAGCAGGGCACTCAGCAATTCTGAAATCTATGTTGTCTTCACATGAATGTTGGGTTTACAAGTTTGATGGAGGAAAGTATCACATGGTTGTTTTTAGGAAAAATAATTTTACACATTTGAAAGACCTTTTTACAACAATTTTGTAAGCTATAAGCTCAACAGCAGAGACTGGACATGTCCTAAGAGGCACAAAATACCAGTACTTGTAGCACTATTCACATGTATGTCCTTATGTGTGAGATGAAAACATAAGGCATACATAGGGAATGTTATCTAGGAAGCAGCTGAATTATTTCATTATCTGCCACAGTATTTGTAAAATTTGTTGTTTTGAACTTCAAACACTAGCAACCAAATGCAGTATCATCCATACAGCATTTGTCCTCTGGAATTGCTCTCCAATTCTTGCACTATGTAGAAAACTGAATGGTAATCAAAACCAACTAAAATAAGGCTCAAAGGGTTTATAAAGTGGGTCTGTCTGAACAGCTTAAAGAACATTTTTGTTTTCAGCTAAGCAATTAAACATTAGTCCATTTTCAAAGTGGAGTGAAGATTGCAAAGCACATGAAAGCAACTAATCCTGGAGAAGAACCACATCTTTACTCCACCAAATCTGGTGACTAAACTGATAGGATAACAGGCATGAAGGACATGTGAATGAACTGCAAAGCTGGGTGTCCTTACAAAGTAATGCCTTCCTCATTCATGAATGCTGGTTTTTTATTTTTTTTTGTGATCGGGGCTTTTTTGCATCCTAATGTCAACAGATGTCTTTTGATTATTTTTATATTTTTTTTAATATTAGTATCAATATATCTATCATTTTGTTCAGCAGTTAAAGAGCTGAGTTTTACCCACTATAGCATTCTAAATAGCTCCTGATCCAAGAAGGGGCTTTATGTCATTATCGGTAGTCTTCTAGAAAATGATGCCATTCCTTAGGTATACAGAAACATCCTTTCAGTCACATGGAAGAAGGATTCCTTTCTAGTGGACAGGCCTTTTCTATTCTGTCATTTCCTTCTAAACTAGAGCCGGTAGGATCATAAATGTCCTTAAGGCTGAATTAGTCATGCAGAAACTTTCTTTCATTACAGACAACATGAATTCTTGCACAGCGGGCCCAGGAATGGAAGACGGACTGGCAGAAGGATGAACTGGCTTTCAGTGCTGGACTAAGCAGTTAAGCACAAACAGAAAGGGAAGCATGGAGCAGAAAGGTAGGGAGAGAACACAAGTCTAAAAGACAGGAAGGGTACAACACCTGAGCAAAGATTTTTATTTGAAGTTGAAAAGTGCTCTCATTGCTTTTTCTAAGAACATGCAAAATTTCAAAGCTATAATCAATACATGGCATTTCTGACATGCTGGGGTCAAGTTCACATGTGTGACTAGGAAAAACTGATTCTTCTTACTGGCATTTAACCATATCATCTCCTTTTTCAACCTCTTCATGCACCATCTTTCTATTATTTTTATCAGTCTCTCCTTGGAAGCAGCTTAAAGTTGAGTACATAAGTCTAGTGATTCTAGCTGATTGCCGAATTACACGTAACAACCATGTGCATTCAATATTTTTAACATGTGGCGTTTCTTTCTAGAGTAGCAATGGGAAGGACACATTGCTCTTTGGAGTGGTTTCCGTTATTTAGCTTATCTGTTTCAGCTACAACTGTTTTATCAATTTTACTGCTCAGTTTCTTTGAAATAGCAAAACAACCATCTCTTCTAGAATATAAATGCAGACTCAGCAGTCTAAAACTACTATCAATAAAACACCAGTAGGTTTACGCAAGATGTATTTTAACCCAGAAAAATATTTACTGCTCTGTCCTAGCAAACAGTTTATATGGGCAATGAGCCCATATATGAGATTGCAAAAATCATAAGGAAACAAATTATTTGCTCTATAACATACATATGAAGCATTGGAGTATCAAACATTGTTCTCTACTGATGCTTACATACAACTAGAGGTGAATGTAGAGAGCACCCAGCTCTAAACAGACCATCACATAAAATATTTTCATTTTCTGTTTGAGTATTTGTGACTATGTACTTTTTTCTTATACTTGAGAGATCGCAATCACACACCATTTCTCATCAAGTGCCCCCCTTTCCAGGTCTTTTACATCATAGAAGTAACACAAACAAATGTCAATCAATCTTTGCTTCTAGAACCATGTAAACTAGCACTATGTAGTATATTATCTGAATAATCCTTTGGCATTTATTTTAAGTCGAATACTCTGAGCTCTGACTTATTCAAATGTTATTATAGCCACAACAAATACTCCAGCAGGGAACATCAATAGTTCAAATACAACCTAGCTACCGTAAAAATCCAATACATTGTAAGATTGTTGTCATTTACAACACTACTTTAGAGAAGCTGATGGTGATGTGCACTTCTAGCAATATCATTCATATCAATGAACTGGTAAGCAAAGAAACCTCTTATGATGCTGATCAGATGTGTGGGTTTTTAACATCCTGCAAGTCTCTTAAAAAAACACAATCCGCTGTGCATAAAATAACAAAAGACTATTAACGAACTCATCCAAAAACAGACCTCAGATGGTTCTTGAGAGATAATGTAGATTATCTTTTTGTCCAGTGCAGATCAACTGACTGTATTATTCCTGAGAGATAACTTGTGCTCAAAGGCCTCCAATGATGGAGGCTGCTACCATGTCAAACTGTGTCATACTGTCAAAGTTAATCTGCTCAGAGACTAAATCTCCTGCTCAACCTTATAGCTACTTTTTATGTTCCTGAAGACTATTACTGTATCTACCCTTGCCCCTCCCAGCATGAAGTACTACTTCTTGTCAACTATATTCCTGTTTCCTCAGGATGTTTGCCTTCCCTTTACCCCCAAACACCAGGGTATCACTAACTCATGGTTCACTTTGTCATCCACTATTCTTTGCAAGCAGGTTTTTTTCTGCAGAACTGCTTTTAACTTGTCCCTTGCCATCCTGTGCTGATCACTACATCCCAGTTTTTTAACAGCATTCCCCAAAACTATCAGGATCATTTCCTAATCCTCTCTTTTGGTGTGCTTATAACCCTCCTGCTATCTGCACACTTAATGAGTGTACACTACTCCAATATGGAAGTCACACAGTAGGGCTGACTCTACTATGAATCATGCCCATTAGCTTTAGGGAGAGGAAAACATTAAATATATCTAATAATAGGATGTTGATCCATTTTTTGGTTTTATCCAACATACTGTGGACTGAATTTCTCAAATTTGCCTAGCAAAATACAAAAGGAGAAATACCTTTTCCACTATTCTATTTACACCCTAAAAGGAAAGATTGTTCCATGTTATGTTCCCTTGGGGAATATACTTGAATTTATTTTTTGTAGTAGTTTCAACTACAATACTGTTCAGAAATAAAAGATCAATGACATTTTCTAGCATAAACTTATCCTTCCTTTGCAGCGATCCCAAAGTCCATCAGTAAAAAAAAAAAACAAACAGATGTCACTGAAGCAGCATCAACTTCAGCAGTTGCAGAAAACCTGGCCATTGTATCTCACTCATTTCTTTTTTAATCCAGCCAGCTTCTCTCCAATGTTTAATTTCCAGTTCACTGCATTAGTAATAAGTGGCAAAAGATTCAATGAATGAATGAACAGTGGACCATTCAAACAGTATTCCTCCAGGAAGACTTCTGTCAGAGCTCCCACAGGGTCTGGGAGCCTGCAGTTATGGGCAAGACTGGGAAAAAAACCTCATTGCAGACAACACCCATCACATTGGATGCCTGTTCTAGAGTAACACCACAAATTGTCAGTCTCTTCTCAGGGAATCTATTGTCCAGACACAACTTAATGACTAGAGTACTGCAGATTGCTCAACAATAGTTTGGTGTTCTGGAGATCATCTAGCAATCTTGTTACTGAATTTCCAATCCCTTTAGCACACTCAAGGATTTTAAAACTACTGCTCCCTATGTTATATTCCTCCCTAAAACTAGAGGGTGATAGGAGGGAGCAAAAGCAGTATCTCTGCCCAGTGAATAAAGGAAACAGGTTCCTTCCATGAAACAAGTCAGGCCATCTGAAATTCTCTGTGCACATGTAAAGCTGAAATGATGATTTCTTTCTAGAGGCTTGAAATAATCAACCTGCTATTTTTTCTCATGCTTTATAAGCCAATAGTCTATTATAGAAAAGAAAAAAAGAAAAGCCTTTTTGGATTGGCAAATGATTTACTGTAACTATATTGACTCTGAGCAGCCAGTAGGGACTTTGGTGAAGTGGCAGCATGGACCTATTTATATATATACACACATATAGTACATATGTATTGTGTATATATATATATTTAAGTTTGTGGAAAGCATGACTTGATTTTGCACCATCATACACTGTGTTGGAAACATTGGCTGGGAACAATTTAGTTACTTGTTTGTCAGATTTGGAAACATGCCCAGCTACAAGTATACTATGCACAGAACCAGAACTTGTTTATACCCACATACATGTATTGAAAATACCCTTCCACAGTAAAATCACATGTTAGAAGCAGAGTCTGGTTGAGAACACTTAATGGAATTTATCCTCCAACTCTTTCACTGTTGACACCCCTCCCATACCTCATAGTTAGCATCACTGCCTGACCCTGTCTTTTCTTTCTTAATATGAACTTCTAGTACCTCTGTCCCTCATTCCTCCTGCTTTGCCTTTGTGAGGTAGGGACTGCTCACAAAATCAGAATCAAGACATCCTCAAAACAACTGCCTGGAACATCTCTGTGAAAGCTCCTAGTTCTCAGAAATTCATTTCAGAGCCTCCTACAGGAGAAGAAAAGCCTGCTTGGGGCATTCAAGTCATAAGCAAGAAGTCAAAGTTCTTGCTTTGAGCAAGAATTCATCCCCTTTGGCATCCTGAGGCTTATATTTATGCACTTTAGCCATGTCCAGTTGGGGATAACCAGATGATAATGTGTTTTGTCTTTCACATGCAAAATTTATGTTTCCATTATGTTACATCTGTGTTTATTTATCAAACCAGTGCTAAAGCTTTTATACAGACTTAAGTAAGTTTCTTGAAGGCTTCCAGGGTATGTATGTCCCAAACATGAATTCTTAAAGAAATTATGAAGATTTTTATAAATCCCTAGACTATTAAAAAAATCTGTGATAAAAGAGAGCTGGGTTACAATGGCTTAGTCTGAATTTCTCAGGTGAAATCAGAAACTCAGTTCAAATGGAGAAAAGCATAACTGACACCTAACTTGCAGCAAAAATGGCCTTTTCTTTGTTCTGAAGGAAATAATAACAATTAATCAACAACACAATAGAACTTATGCTACAGTGTTATACTAATGCTTGCACTAGCAATTTTCAGAAATTTGGTTGATGTATTGTCATTTTGTTTGCAGTTTTGAGCCAGAGACTGTCTGGGCATCAGTCTTCTCACGGGAGGTGGTAAAGGACTGCCTTTGCATCACTGGTTGTTTTGTTGTTGTTTTTTTTTTTCCCTTAGATTAATTAACTATAAGCACACACATTCATTAATTGGGTGAGCTTGCTCTGGCAGTTCACAGTTCAAAACTTAGAATCCGTTACAGTTTTGTGCAAATAACCTTTGAGGATATTATCGGGGCTGTTCCTGGTAAAGGAGCATATGTAAAGGGACCCAAGATGGTATATAATACCCAGTGACTTACAGATACTAGACTGCACATTCCACATAGATCATTACCAAGTATGTTGCTTATTTAAATATTCTGACAGCAATGTGTAGAAGGATGCAGTGTAACTAGCCTTCCTTTCAAATTACTTTAAGATCTTACTATAATTCATTCCAAAATTGATTTTTTTTTCTCCCAAGACCTCAGAAACTAACCTTACAACTCAGAAAATCTGCAAATCTTCTACTAGAAAATAAGAGTAACAAAATGATACACTGAAATTTCTGAAAGCGATTATCAGAACAAGGTCATTTTAAGGATCTCCTATTTGCCTCCCAGTTTCTCAAAACACTGGATACAAAAAGATGTGACAAAGCATTCAGACTTGCAGTTTATTAGGAGTCATGCACCTGAATGCCACAACATAGAAAATCTTCATTTTCAGAGTATAACTGGATGTCTAACAGCATTTAATGTATTAAATATCCTCTTTCCAGGATATTTCTGAAGTAATTTGGGCTGTCACCTTATCAAGCAAAAACTACACTACATGATACTTAAAAAATATACAAAGTTTTATAATTTAGTTGACTCCTTACAAATCAGCAATTTGTGGAGTAACACTTGACTGCTAATACAGCAATGAAGGTAGCCTGACCAAACACTTTTTAACCAAAGCTCATAGGAAAGACAACTAAAAAGTACCACCAGTGCATATCTGCCATTTAACTAGTGATAGATTTGGGGCTTTTCTTCTGTTCAGCATGTATCCCTCAAAACCAGTGGATTGCTGGGGCATGTTTTATATAGCATTCAGAATATTCAAGTTATTAATATTACTGTATTGGTATATTAGTGCTCAGTGTGATGGGTATATTTAACCTGGACAGATACAGAACATTCAGCAACAATTAGGCATTTCAGAGATGTTATATATTCAATGAATTTCCCATACTTGTGATACATTCATCAATCAGATTTAAATAATATTTTTTGTGAAATATGTATGTGGCTGATAAGGCAAGAAAAGCATCAGAAAAGAGTGTGACCATTAGCTTGAAATTAAAGTAGGAAATCAGACAGAAAATCAGATGTCTAATCTTGGATCAAATTGTTTTTTCTTGTAACCTGATGTATTAATTAAATTCAGTTCGTTCACTGTTAACAGAACTTGGTTTCATGGATTTTGTTGCAGGCTGAAAGAGTGTGGAGAGCATACCAAAGCTAGTGTCTCTCTATATGGCAAAGAAATTTTATTTGCATGCCTTGGTGTCATATACATTGCCATTTGACAAAAATCAATAATGATTTTGACCTTATGATTGCAGAAAAATGGTAAGTTATCAAGTAATCAAATCTACCTTACAGTGTCCGTGAGGCATATTATAATTATGGAAGCTGAATATTTTATAGCCCCATCTTATGAGTCTATCATCTTGGATGCATTTAAAGAGAAAAAAAAAAAAAAAGAAAAAAGAAAAAAAAAGAAAAAAAGATACATCCAAGAAAACCTCATTCCCACAACTAATTCATGTATAAAAAGGAAAATTAACATGCAATCAACGAGGCTATATATTTCCACAGCTTTAGGTACCTGGTGCTGAGTCTTTATGAGGAAAGCAAATGCACACCAAAGTCTTTATTCCAGTTTCAAACTGAAGTATGTTTGGGCACTGGGGCAACAGTAAGAGTTTCAGGAGGAGTTAGCCTACAGAATCAAGGGCTTTGTATATCTACACCCCAGCTGACTACAGTAACTTTGAGCAAACCTCTACCTTGCTGGAAAAGCTTCATTGCTGAACTATATAACCATCATAATGACAGGATAGAGTAATAACATTTTCAGCTTATATAACAGAAAATATGCAGGACTGGAGCAGACATAAGAAGCATAGAGTGGGAGAATCTTTTGACAGGTCAGAAAAGTCTCTTTATTGAAGGATGTTCAAAAATACTTTGTCTTCACAAATGTTTTTGTCATACTCTCCTTTACTGTGACTTTATCTGCATTAAAGACAATTTAGCGAGGAGCAAGGGAAGAAAACTTGCCCAAATTTCTCATCACCACAAGGACAGTTTCTACAGAGATACCAAAAAAGCTACTGAGCCAACCAATTAAACTATCCCTTTCACAGCCTGCCAAAGAGAGGCGTGCTACTAAGCTGATGAACAGCACACAGCAACAGGACTGACCGAAGCTCTAATGCAACAGGAACGTCTAAAGACAGTAAGTGAATACTATGCATATCCAAGTTCCATATGCCAATGTTTTGTGCTTGGGGGTTGGGCTTTTTTCTTAAGTTTGTTTTAAACTTTACATGGTTGACTTTCTTTGTTGCAGCAATCGAACTATCCTCGTTTTCTAAGGACTGAGATCAAATTTTTGAAGACTTTCACTTGAACATAAGCCTTATTTTGGCTGGTCTCATTATTTAACAAATTGATTTAATATTTAATAAATATGTATTAAGAATTAATATGTATTTAAGAAAGTGCAGCTCACACAAATATTAAATGGTTAGCATTGAAAGGTAATTAGGGACAGTAGCTAGCGCTAAATTATTTGAAGTATATTATATAAAGCAGTAGATAACTTTCTTATTATCGTGTAACATTTACACACACATACATTAATGTGGTTTCTTTTTTCAAATGCTGTTGTCTTTTCAATATATTTCCAGCACCAAGTCCCACAGCTTATTATGGCAAAACTGTGCAAAATCATAGAATCATAGAATCACCACGGTCGGAAAGGACCTCCAGGATCATCAAAGTCCAACCTTTATCCCATCATCTCCCTAACCACTAGACCATTAGACCACGGCCTCAAGTGCTTCATCCACTCGTTTTTTGAACACCTCCAGGGACAGCGACTCCACCACCTCCCTGGGCAGCCTGTTCCAGTGCCTAACCACCCTCTCAGTAAAGAACTTCTCCCTAATATCCAACCTAAACTTCCCCTGACGCAACTTGAGGCCATTTCCTCTCATCCTATCATTAGTAATTTGGGAGAAGAGACCAACACCAGCCTCACTACAACCTCCTTTAGGTAGTTGCAGAGAGTAATAAGGTCTCAGTCTCCTCTTCTGCAGACTAAACAACCCCAGTTCCTTCAGCTGGTCTTTATAAGGCCTGTTTTCCAGACCCCTCACCAGCCTCATTGCCCTTCTCTGGGCTAGCTCCAGCACCCCAATGTCAAAAATCTTCCCCAGAGAGCAGGACTGCCACTGTGAACAGGTCATTCTGCTAAACAGACCCTTCTTTCAGTGCTGAACATTGGACCCATAAAGCTATAATGCCTTTTGACCTCTTTTGAGCAACTTCTTATTGCAGTCTATAGCCCTTTGAACTTCTGGAAACCCTTCAGCACAATCAGCAATTACACAGTCCATCATGAACGCACAAATAAATTATCAAAGATTAACAAATTCCATCTTACCTGCCAATTTACAGTAACTTCTGTACACACTTTGCCCTGCTATAAAAGTTACCTATAATTCTCTTAACTGCTTTTTAAGCATAAACCAAGAAGACTGCTGGTAATGAGATAACACCAAAATAACTCATTAAGTGTTTTAATGGAGTTCTACCACTTCCCAACCAAGAAAACACTACAAGAAGTTCCTCCCAATAAACAACATGTTTCCCTAACAGTGCATGCGCATCTGCCTTAATTTTACACTAGTGACAAGTTTCAAGAAAAGTAATAAATTAGCCAAGTAACTCTGTAATAAATATAAACACATATGTAGATTTGTGCAGGACTGGGGGAAAAAAACCCACCACACTGATACATTAGAAGCAAACCACATCCTCTGTACCATCATGGATTACTTCTAAGTTTTGCTAATTTCAAAGAATTATTTCTTTTTTGTTTTTGAACTGAAACAAAATTTGATTGCTATAAAATAACTCTGCCTTAAGTCAATTGTAACTTGCGCTTCACTGATTATTTTGAACTGTTGCTACCTGAAAAACTGTGCAAGCGCTTCTGCGGAGTGACGAGTTCTGTCCTTACAGCAGTGCCACCCTGCGGTCACACATCGCTGGTTTCACGGCTGACCAAATAATTATGTTGAAAGACTAGCAAAGACATTTATACACACCAAAAGAAAATGCTGTCAAGTGCAAGCAAGGAGGTGCCAGCATAACCTTTTATCTTTCAGATTTCCCTTGCATAGTGGGTTTACTATTAACATATTAGGGTCAGCACATAAAAGATCAGCTTTTTGTATTTTATTTGATTTTCAGTGAAAGCAGACACCTGAGAATATTTAATCACAAAACTCCCTAAATTACTTATTTCCATATGTAAAGTATTAAAAATCTTTCAGTATCCCATCCTCATGTGTCTCTACTGCAAGACTGTCATGGCCACTTTAATACTTATTTTGAACACATCGAATTAACATAGGCCTTTGTTTTGGAAAGTTATTATACTTTAGTACACTTTAGTGTTATAGTAGGATTAATTAATGAATACTAGGATTAATTAGTGAAATTATTGCTAAAGCTTTTCCTTTGAAACCAACCATTCCTTGAAATGCTGGATAATATTTTAAATTTATATTTGTATTTACAAAACCAGAATGTTTTAATTACCTAAGAATTATCCAAAGAAATATCAAACAGCTTTGAATATTTTAAACAAAAACGATTTTTATTTTTAAAGTGTTTCCATTTTTCAACCAGCTATATTTGTACTTTACAAAAACAAACTGATCTGAAGAATGACAAGAAATTCTCATTTTTTTTTTTAATGCTACACAAACATTATCCTCCAGTGATTCACAGGAAAATGTAGGAAACTTAAATCAGAATTCAAAAAGATGGTTTTGAGAGCAATTCCCCACAAAAAGACTGGTACACTCAAGCATCCACAGCTGAAACCCGTGCACAGGTTATCCCAGGTTTAAGGGGGTTGTTCTAATGAAATATATCTATCAAAACTACTTAAATTACACTGCTTTTATTTGGGAAATTGTATTAATGGGAGAAAAATTACCTCTGGGTCAATCTAGCATCATTTCTGTTTGGGGAAAATAAACCAGGCAATGTTTGTGTGAATGCATTACAGTTTCGCCTGTGGGTAGGCATGCCAGTCCCCTCCAGCCTCCCTAAGCCTCAGCAATCCATTCACCAAAGTGTGAGGTGGCAGCCAGCAGTTACAGTGCCTAACCATCACCTCCTAGTTCTGACAGTGGCACATGACCTGCTGGTGGCACTCAGACTGCCCAGGGACCAGCGCCACTTGCACCTTCTTACAGCATACACTGGCTGCCAGGCTCGCAAGTGACTTCTTGCCCTGCATCTTCTTGTAGTTCAAAGACAAATTAAGGTACAGAAAACCCTCACTAAAAACTAATGCTTCCAGGTTCGGCACAATAGTACAATAAAAAAAAAGGTGGGGGGGAAGTAATGCAGGTCACTAGCTGTTTTACCTCCCCTTGTCACACAAAACAGAGAAAATCCTCAAAGCAAAACCATAATTGCCAGGCCTCTCTCCCATGTGCTCACAGTGCTTCTTCCAAAGCCTCCTCTTTTCTCAATCCAAACAGATGTTCCTGATTAGCATGCAACATCTGCTAGAACAACACCGACACCAACCCAGTGTAAAAACTGCAACAGCACTGGGAGCCCTCACCGACAGAACTTATACACAAGCCTGAAACACACATGACAAAGCACAGACAGTTCAGTCAAGACCACAATGTGGTAACTTGATTTACTTGCATGGTACTGAGAATAGAGAGAAAGTTGCAAACCTGCTTACCACATCCAGGGGCTTCTGACAGTACACAGCAACACTGGAGGGAAGCAGCATCACAAAACTGCAAGGGAAGAAAAACCAACCAAACAAAAAATCAACCACTTTAGTCTCAGAAATTGGACAATGAGCATTAAGGAGTTACGACTTATGTATCTGTGCTTTGGTCTACCAGAATCAGTACCTGCAGTTTCCAGAATGTCAAAGACACTAACAAAAGCTGAGTATCTGTGGAGTTTAACTAAACATAAAATGTTTTTGGAAGCACTGACAAACTGGGGGTGATCAAGAGCATGAAATTCACAGGAGAGGTTGGCAGGGCTGAACTTAAACAAGGAAATGGACAATACCTTCAGTTTCAACAAGGTTTTACTGGTAGCCAGTGAACACAAACAGAAGTAACTAGTGGAAAACTCCAAGAGGGCCATAGGACAGCCAGCCTGATCGCATGTCCTTTCATTCCTTCACCTTTCACCATATGTGAAACCTATATAGCACTCTCACCACCCAAATTACCCTCCAGCTAGGTGCCAGCTTTCCTGAGCCTACATATTTGATCTGTCATTTTAGTTATGTTATTTTTGTGTTATTTATTACATGTTATAGGTGTTTATGTTGTGCTATAAAGTTCATTTTTCCCCAAGCCGGTGCCGTTGTCCAGCTGTGGTATTTGCTGAGCTTTGTTAGCAAGTCACTGGAAAATAAAAATTCTGTTTCTTACTGGGAGGAACTTAGTTATACCCTGCAATTCCTCAAGCACCAGCACCTCTCATGTAAAACCCCATGGCAGAACTGTTCACCTGATCTCACGCAACCATGTCCACAGGCCTCACAAGAAGCCCTTCCTATCCTGCCTGGAGAAAGGTTCTTCGGAGAAATGAAACAACAGTGTGAGCGGGTTAACGATCCCATCTTGTAGCAATAGCCCCTTTGCTTCAAAAGCTGTCAGACGGGATCTCAAAAGGCCCAGCCATGACTTCCATTCCACCACGCTGCAGCCTTCAGGGAGCAGTGCAAAGGGCAACAATTACACCCCGCCATCCTCCTCCCGAACGGCCGCCTCGCCCTCTGCCTCACACCGCTTATAAACCCCCGGGCCGCCAGGGGGCGGCAGAGGCTGGGTGAGCCGGGGGAGACGGTGTTTCTTTCCCTTTCCGCTGGGCAGCGGTGGCTGTGCGCGATGGCCGGTGGGGTGAGTTCTAACGAGGGGCCGTGGGACGCCGGCGGGGGCTGCAGAGGCCCCCGCAGGCACCCTCAGGTGCCTGCGGGGGCCTCTGCAGCCCCCGCCGGCAGAGGTGCTGTGAGGGGGGTCGCGGAACAGTCCAGGGGCCTTTATGGCTGTACAAGCTGACTGCAAGTTCAAAAGCCAGCTGCTTTTAAAAGTTCCTGGGTCAGAAGTTATTCTTTCAAAATACGCTTCCAGGTGTGGAATGTTAGTTTGAGAAAGATTGGGATTTATCCCGTTAGGAGACTTTTTTTTTTTCCCTCCCCTCTGTGTGCTGAGGGACATGGTGTAGCGGTGATTTGGCAGTGCTGGGGTTAATGGTTGGACTTGGTGATCTTAGAGGTCTCTTCCAGCCAGGACAATTCTGTGATTAACTAAGCTTGTGGAAATTTAAATTTTAGCAATGCACCGTCTGCTGTGCGAGAACAAGTGACTTCGTGAGGGACAGATTGAAAACCAGTCAATGATTTACCGAGTGATGGCTCCTCTTGCACTTTATGCCTTGAATTTAGGTTTTTCTGGCAAAATCCTTGGTACGTTTAGAGATTATGACTGAATGCCCATACTGTGACTCTACAGTTAGTTACTGTGTCACATTCGGTGCATTTTTATAATATTTGCCCTGGCAATAAAAAGCAGGGCAAGGCGAATTCATGGTTCTAGGTTAAGGGTGTTTCTGCCCAGCCTAGGCCTCTGCTGGCTGTAGGAATTGGGTATCTCTTTTCTGTTATAAAGCTTCAGGCCTTTTCGGGTTGGCAGTATTTATTTTAGCAAATTTAAGCCAAGGTAAACACCTGCAGTTCTGCTATGTCAGGTACAGTAAGGGTGTTAACTGATTCTGGAAAAGTCCTATACTGTTTATTGTACAACAAAAATACTACAGAAAATCATAAACTCTTGATTATTTTTTTTTATCCTATATGCGCAGGCAATAAATCAGACCTGGCAAGCTCAACAAGTGGTCTTGGTGCTGCTATTTCTTCCAGCCAGTGAAATTTCAAAAAGGCTGGACAACTGTATGTCTGGTCTTGGGAATTTATATTAACCCCCTTTCAGTGATTCCATGGGAACACCACAGCTAGTCTGAACACACAAAATGTCATTTTCTTACATTGATTTATAGTGCATGCTGTGAAATGCTTTAGCTGCTGGAGCATGTCCAAAGAAGAGCAACGTAGCTGGTGAAGGACCTCAAGCACAAGTCTGATGAAGAGCAGCTGAGGGAACTGGGGGTGTTTAGTCTGGAGAAGAGGAGGCTGAGGGGAGATCTCATTGCTCTATATACAACTACCTGAAAGGAGGCTGTAGTGAGATGGAAGTCAGTTTGTTTTCCTGGGTAACTAGTGATAGGATGAGGGGTAACAGCCTCAAGTTGTGCCAGGGGAGGTTTAGATTGGATATTGGGAAAAAAAATTTCACTGAAAGGGTTATCAGGCATTGGAACAGGCTGCCCAGGGCAGTGGTGGAGTTCCCATCCCTGGAGCTATTTAAGAGACATGTAGGTGGGGTGCTGAGGGACATGGTTTAGTGGGGAATTGGCAGTGTTAGGTTAATGGTTGGACTTGATGATCTTAGAGGTCTCTTCCAACCAAGGCTACTCTGTGATATTTCCAACTGTCATAGCAATGGCTTAGACCTTGTTTGCATGGAAGAAACTCAGTGCAAGTCTTCTGGTAAAACCAAGTTATTCCAAAATACATGGATGCTTTTCTGGAATAGATTGCAAAGGGATCTACTCTAAAACATTCTAGTCTGCAGCAGCATTCCTCATCAGGATTTATGCAGATAAGGTCTCGAATTTGATTTCACAACTCGTCTGTGTGTCCTGCAAGAAGCTATTGCGTATCACGTTTTCTGAAAGATGTTGTGTCTGTGAGAAAGCAAAATTCAGATTATTTGATGCCCTGCCCATTTTATCCTGAAGGACAGACCCGGAGTCATGCTTTGTAAAACTGGCATCTAAGAATACTCCAGATGCTTACCCTTGCAGCACCTGAAGCTGCTCTGGATGGTGTGGCTGTAATGCCTGCTGATTTCCTCAGTCAGTTGCGCATATGTACCTGTTGATAGGATTGGGTTTACAGGTCCACTAGTCCTGCTCTTTCATCCAGGCTCTGCACCATTTGGCTTGAAAAACTTCCTGGGATGTATAGGTGTGGTTGCAGAGCAGGATTTGTCATGGCGCTGAGAGCAGTGAATGAAGACTTGCTAAGAGTTATCCACGAAGGCTCTGCAGAGATGTCAGTGTAGAGTATCTCGCTGACAATAACCATATAGCAACATCTCTCTGGTCCCTATGTATCAGTGGAGGGCTTTGCATGTCAGCTGCATGCATGCACATCTCCTTGCCAAAACTGTACTTGGAAACCATCCTGATAAGGAACAAGAAGTTCACTCTTGATGTGGGTCTTGGATCATTATGTGACCTCCAGTTTGCTTTCTGAGTTTTTTAAACTTCAAACACTGTGCTCGAGGAACCCATCTCAAATGAATGCCAGTCTCTTACTTTAAACACCATTTTTATTATGCAGTTTTTCCATACCTATTGCTCATTTCACTGCAGAATTTGAGTATCTATCTCTTAAGCACTCCTGGGTTTATTATGTTTTTTGCTTAGTAAGAGATTGACATCCAAATTTCAGATCTTGGTTTACTCATTATTATTTAGCTTCCTGAAAGCAAATGTCAGGCAATTAAATCTTTGTGTTGAAATTATGAAGTTCAGATCTGGGATTCTTTCCAAAAGCTAGTAGTGTCTCATTTTCTTTCTTGGCTGAACAAGAATTATTTTAAATGAGCCATACCACACATGTCATCCTTTTTTTGTTGGTGTTGTCTTTCAGGTTATTAAATGCAAGGCTGCTGTTGCCTGGGAGGCAGGTAAACCTCTCTCTCTTGAGGAGGTGGAGGTTGCTGCACCAAAAGCTCATGAAGTTCGTATCAAGGTAATTAAGTCAATCGTTAGCTGTATGCATTGTATTTTGGGGGACGAAATATTGAAGCTGAACAGTTCTGTTTACTAACAGAAGAAATGTTGAATGAATAGAATTAGTTAATTAGTATCTCAGCTGGCTTTACAAAGAAGAAAATTATGGTATTTAGATCTTCTGTTTATGAAAAACACTTTTAATTTCTACTGGTCTCACTTTACAGTCTGGTTGAAAGAGCATGGTTAGTCTTGGCGATCAGTTCCAGTTACAGACTAAGCTCCCACAAAACATCTAAGCTAGGAACACTTTTGATCTTGTTTGACTGGCAGCAGCTTGTGACCTGTTGCAGCTGTGTAACATGCTGGATTTTACTTCAGCCAGGCCATAAGTTACTGGCTGCTGAGCTGTGATTGGTCTCTTGGATTCCCTGTACCCAAGTTTCTGATTTGATCAGGACTTCTCAGTAGCCCATATCTACCAAAAAATATATATTAAGGTGAAATTTGTTTCTATGGAAAGGGTCTCTGCATGGTGCTTACGACTTAAACTGGATTTATGCAGTACTGAGAGCTCTGTGTGATCTCTAGTTTTACACCTTTGAGAGACTTATTTCAAATCTGGGATGCCAGCCTACTTTGAGACGACTTGGAGTACTGATTTCTGTCTTTAGGAAACCAAATGTCATCTTCTACCCGTTTCAACGTCAGAATTTAGTTGATGGAAATGAGAAAAGATGTACTATCATGACTTCACTTTTTCAAAGTAAGAAAAAGTGCCTTGCCTTGCTGCTCCTGTGCCTTGCCAGGACTGAAAGTACATTGGCTATGTCACAAACACGGCCAGGATTGGCAGGTTTGTCCTGGCAATTGTTCTGAATTTCTGATCAAAGGGAAATATATAGATCTGTGCTACTATTCTGTTCTTCAAGGTGCCTCCAATTATGTATTTCTTCACAGATAGTTGCCACTGCTGTCTGTCACACTGATGCCTATACTCTGAGTGGTGCGGATCCCGAAGGATGTTTCCCTGTGATCTTGGGTCACGAAGGAGCAGGAATTGTGGAGAGTGTTGGGGAAGGAGTAACAAAAGTAAAGCCAGGTAGGAAAATACCTTACAAGTTTTCTGCCTTCCTTAAAAGTGTTACTTTACTACAAGGTCAGCTGTCAAATTGGGCCACTGAAATGCTGTATTTCATGAGGTAATATGCCTTATTCTCGGGTATATATGCCTGTGGGGATTTCTCTTGTCTGTGAGATACGATACCAATTTGTTTAATGCTTGAAAGAACCCAGCATACCAATTTCTTACTTGAAATTGGATCAATATAGAGGTTGTGGGGTTTTTTCTAAATGATAGTTATTACCTATTGGTTTAATTAAAGGGCTTAAAAATGTTTAATCATATTGTTCACTGTTAATTTGGGGTTCTTTTGTTTTACAGTAACATTCCTGTTTGTTCTGGAATGATGAACTTCTGATTGGCTGTCTGCTCAGACATGAGAAAACTCTTCTCTCTAGCACTCTCTATAAACAATGCCACTCTACACCATAAACATTTTTTTAATACACAAAGGTTTTAAGTGAACACAAGTTGACATAAAAGCCAGGAAAATTAAGTAACTTCATTTTTTTTTTTCCTAATGCCTTGCTTGATTTGATAACTTGCCACAGAATATTTTTTATTTTTTCTTAGGTGACACTGTTATCCCTCTGTACATCCCCCAGTGTGGAGAGTGCAAGTTCTGTAAGAATCCTAAAACAAATCTGTGTCAGAAGATAAGGTCTGTATGCTTTTTATCTGGACACACTTCAATGTATACCTGTTCTAGTTAGCAAAAGTAATTGACAGCAGTTATCTTTAAAGAATCAATCTCTTGATTTAATGACTTGGGAAGTGCATGCTTTTGGGAGTCAGTTATGCACTACTTTCCATTCTTCCTTAAAATGTCTTTTCCCATCTAAATCTGTTTCTCTGTTTTCATGATTGTGAAGGTGTAAACTGCTAGCTTGTGTCCACAGCTTTGAAAACACAAATGCTCTGACTCTGTATTTAATCCATACTCAAGGGAAGCATTTAAGGAAATTTAGCTCTTGTGAGTCAACACCAAAGTTGTCAACTGGTACAGAATTACACAGAAAGCTCTTTTTTCCTTAACACCTGCTTCCCAGCTAAATTTCCAGCTCTCATTCTGAATTCTGACATAATTGACAGGTGCTGCGCAAGGGAAGTGTACTGAAGGAGGTGAAGACGAAGGTGTAGTAATGTGGCACAAGCAGTCAGCATTGGTAGCCAACAAGGTCAACATGTTGATAAACTCCATTTCTTTCAGAGCTTCCATGGAGGAATTAACAGCGTGAAGCTTTAAGAGTTTATCATCTAATTTCTGTGAACACCTGGGTTTATTGGAATGATTAATAAATAATGGTGCAAGTATGCAGCTGCCATCTCTGTGCTACTTAACAGGTACTGTCTGTTGAGAGCATTTACTGCTTAAAACTCCTGACTGTACTTTCTTGTCTTTGCCTTAAGAATTACTCAAGGGAAAGGACTCATGCCTGATGGTACCAGCAGATTCACCTGCAAAGGAAAGCAGATTTACCACTTCATGGGGACTAGCACCTTCTCTGAGTACACTGTGGTGGCTGATATCTCAGTAGCCAAGATAGATGCTGCAGCACCTCTCGATAAAGTGTGCCTGCTGGGTTGTGGCATCTCTACTGGATACGGGGCTGCTGTTAACACTGCTAAGGTAAAGGCTGTGGTTGCCTCTGGCTTTTCTCTGTAACTATATCTGAGCCAAAGTACATAGATAGCTTAGGGACTAGATTGGGACTGTAAACGTGATGTACTAAATTTGTTTGGTTTTCCTCTTCAACTGATGAAGTTTAGCTAAGAATTTCTAACTTCTCCATAAAGGCCACATCAGGTTAGAAGAACCTAGAGGAAATCCTTTAGAGGAAATCCAGGCAGAAGATTCTGCATCTATTTTGATACCAGCTATACACAAAATACTTTTCTAATTTATCTTAACATTTTGAAGCTCAGGGAAAGACAGCTGGTAGATGAGTGTGCATGAGTCTAGGTTATAGGAGTCGAGTCTTTAGGCAAAAAGAAAAGCTTGATATCTGAAGAGCTTTTGGATGAAATTCTGTATAGTTTCCCTTATCTAAGTAACAAAGTCTCATAGCCATATAGGTTAAGAGGTCTGTAATGAAGGAAACATGGAAGCAAACGTGTTTCCCACTCACATGGAAGGATGAATTTTCTCTGTGTTGCTCACTCACTTTTCTTATTGCTAGGTGGAACCTGGCTCTACATGTGCTGTCTTTGGTTTAGGAGGAGTTGGGCTGGCAGTTATTATGGGCTGTAAAATAGCAGGAGCATCCCGGATCATTGGCATTGACCTTAACAAGGATAAGTATGCCAAAGCCAAAGAGTTTGGAGCTACTGAGTGCATTAGTCCTCAAGACTTCAAGAAGCCCATACAGGAGGTGCTGGTTGAGATGACCGATGGTGGTGTAGACTACTCATTTGAGTGCATTGGTAATGTTGGAGTCATGGTGAGTGCTTGCATAACACTAGTACGTGAGAGAGGGGTTAGCTAGCTGTCAATTGTTTAGCTAAATAGCAAAACGAGCTGCTTTCTTGTTTCAGAATACATGCCATACTTATTTATTTTTAAAATAGTAATGATAACCGCTATGACTAAAAAGGCAATTTATATCCAATCCAAATTATCCAATGAAAGCAGATGCTACGGCTTAGATTGAAAATAGCACTTATCATTTATCAAACTTTTTTCCTTAATGGAAGTTCTTTGAAATCCTGAGTTTTCATATCAAAACCCACATAAAATATATTGTACAATGAACACTAAAATATCACGGATCACTCAGTATCTCCCCAATAATGAATTTAACATTTGGAAATGCAGAAGTATTATTGAACGTAGGCTAGGTTTTCAGGAATTACAGTAGCATTCCTAACTGACAGTAACATGGTCTATATTGTCTCTGATTACAGTTTATCACAACTTCCAGTGGGAGTTCAGAGTGGCTTCTCTGGAAGCCAGATAGGATATAAAAAGAGCAAAGTGAATCTGTAACAGTAGAAGGAGTCTGAGCCAATGGAAAATTTAATGTAATTTTCAATGTATTTATTGTTGTATTATTGATAACAAGGGCTTGTAGCAATAGGACAAGGGGTAATGGCTTTAAACTGGAAGAGGGTAGATTTAGACTTGATATTAGGAAGAAATTCTTTACTGTGAGGGTGGAGAGACACTGGCACAGGTTGCCCAGGGAAGTTGTGGCTGCCCCCTCCCTGGCAGTGTTCAAGCCCAGGTTGGATGGGGCTTTGAGCAACCTGGTCAAGCAGGAGGTGTCCCTGCCCGTGGCAGGGAGGTTGGAACCTAGATGATCCTTGAGGTTCCTTCCGACCCAAACCATTCTATGATTCTTTAAATGCTATTGTGGTGATTCATTAACTGGGGGAAAGGAAGTGCAACCTGTGCCAGTCTAGGCAACATAAACACTTGCAATAAATGCTCTGCTTTGTCCTATCCATCTGTGAAGAGGGCTGCCTTGGAAGCCTGCCACAAGGGCTGGGGAGTCAGCGTGATAGTCGGAGTAGCTGCTGCTGGTCAGGAGATCTCCACACGGCCATTCCAGCTAGTAACTGGGCGGACATGGAAAGGAACTGCATTTGGAGGTAACTCTCTTTTGGTATGGGGATAAAAATAATTTACTGTGGGTTAAAGGTGGGAAGAACACACTGCCTTGCTTTTGCTTGTGCAAGAAATATACTACTGACAGGCTGTTCATAAATGCTGTGTTGACTTTTAAGATAAAGATTTTTTAAATCTGATATTCCTACAGACAAGCTAGAAATAAACACATTGGCATGACATCTGACATATTTTGAAGAGAGAGTATAACTATATGTTATTCAGTACTAAAGGAGTGGTATAGAGGGATTGCTTTATCACCAAGTGAAGGTTTGGTTCAGTTTGGTCCAGTGAAAGGACCTAGTCTTTGGGGAGATGAGAACTCATATGAACATGTTTGTGTTGCTTAATCACTAAGAAAATAGTGAGGTTAACATGGGAATGTGCTATGAAGAGCTTTAAAATAAAAAGCAACCAGTTCTTGACAGACATTTTCTACTGTCAAACCAAAAACATGTTGAGACCTCGACAGCTACTGATAACTTGGGGATTCAGTAATTGCTGAAGTTCATGAAAGTATCCAAAACTGATGTTATTACTACACTGCCCTTTTTGCAAGTAATACAAAACTTAGTCGGGTTATAAAGATACATAGAGATGCCTCATGCATGCTTTCACAGGTGAGGGCTGCTGTTACGTTGAATGCTGAAATACCTAGTGAAAGGTTAGTACACTTGCACATTTGGATAACGTGTGCTCTTGCCAGAACTAGCTGTCCTATGGCATTCCTTACTCACTGCCTGCCTAGAGCAGGAGGGACAAACGTGTCACTGATCTCAGTTCCTTTTTGTATTTATCACACAGATGCCTGTGGAAGGGTTGTGTTTTGTCGTTCTCTGTGTTTTCCGAGGTGGGTGGAAAGGGGAAAAACAAACACATGCTTTCTGTCTTTCAGGCTGGAAGAGCGTAGACAATGTACCGAAACTGGTGACTGACTACCTGTCCAAGAAGATTAAGGTTGATGAATTCGTGACTCACACCCTGCCTTTTGACAAAATTAATGAGGCTTTTGAGCTCATGCATGCAGGGAAGAGGTAACGTTTATAGTATTGAAAGGTGTAGAAGACATTTCTTGATGAGACACTGTCAAAATATAGGTTCCCTGCCCATTGTCATGCTTTAACAGGGAGGATAAATGTTTATCTCATTCAGAGATAAATAAATACACTTTCGCTGAGCTTCTAGGCATGTACCGAAACACAGGCAGAGAGTAGAAAGCAAGCAACAACATAGATTTACATACTTGTGTATTTCCCATATGATAAAGGGGACAAGTCAGTCTTATGCTTTCAACATCACTAAAACATTCTTCCTCAGAAAGAGAAACTTAGAGTCTGAAGGGGAGTTGGCATTGATACATTTTTACAAGTCATTAAGCCATTAGTCTATTTTAATTAAATAGCAGATTTCAGTTTATTTTCAAATTATTTAGGAGAGATTACCAGCACAATCAATCACTTGGAATGATTTTTTAATAGGCTGCATTGTAAATTTTTGTTTTTCTCTAGTTCAAACTGGGGTAGAACATTCATCTGATGGGTTTGTACTTAACGTACAGCAGTTTCTGCCTTTATTAAGATAAATGGCAGTTTGGACTGTTCATACTGCAGTCTTAGGCCCTAGCTGTATTAAACTTCCTAGTGAGGCTCCAACTCCACTGCGTAGTGAAGTGGCCCTACTGGCTGGTAAAAAACCTGCTGCATGTGCATGAGTATACTTTATTGGGAGAGAGACTAAAAGGATGACAAAAGATAACAAGCATTACTAACCCATTTTTAACCAGGGTTTTAAATAAATATGATAGGCATTAGCAGACCTTAATCTTAGAAGAGATAAAAGTTAGTTGAAGTATGTCTCAGCAATGAAAGGGAAGGGAGAGAAGGGAAGAAAATGGCCTTATTGGTAACTTTTTTTTTTTTTTCTCTCCATTTTAAGCATTCGAACTGTCCTAAAGCTTTAGAGCCAAATATGGACCTTCGAGATGGCCAGCAACATGGTAACTGTCCTTTTATAATGGAATTTCTGATAGAGAGTAGAATCAAGCAAATGAAAACTCACTGGGACTAGGAAGATGATGTATTTTAGGGTCAGCATTCCAAATATTAAATAACAAAAACTCAGTAACCACTGAATTACATTATGTAATTAGCACTGGTTGTGGAACTTCTATTTCTGTATTTGTTACTCAAATAAAATAGTGCCTAACTCTATCTACTTAATAAAAGCTTATTTCTAAACACAGTATTGGAATTATTGAGCATTAAGACTGTGACTATGATTGCTGTGTCTTACTGTTTTCCTCTAGTGATTTTATAGTACGTGTGTACATGATAGAGGAAGAGCATTCTTCAGAGTCAATAGCAAATGATGTAGGATTCATTACACGAAGCAGTTTGCTAAGTCTAGCTGGGCTGAGAAGCAGCATTGATATGCTGTAACTGTACTGAAAGGGGCAAGAACTCCAACAGCTGTCAAGCCTCTGAGGTTGTTATAGGACTACAAAGGATGTATCAGCCAGCTCGACCTTGAGGCCAACTGTAGAGCAAAATGGGGTTGGATGTATGTCCTCAGTGTCCAGGTGTACCCCTGTTCACGTGGGAAGTCCATAGTCTGCCTTATTTCCTGTTTGGCTCATTACAAGAGCCAATGTAAAGATGACAGCATAGACTATTCCAGTCGTTTGCCCTAGTGGTGTCCTCTAAGACTTCGGTAGCACAGTTTTGCTGTTTCCTTAAACTTACTGGCAATTGAAGCAGCCTTTGCAGCCAACACTGCAAAAACAAACAGCATGGGATTGTTACCTCTGTTTAGTCAGAAACAGGATCGTGCCACTGAAGCACCAGTCTGCTCTTGAGAGGTGCAGGGGAATAACAGTAAAGGGCCTTGCGTAATGAAGGCTTCAGGGTTTTGTGGGATTTGTTTGTTTGTTGGAGGGGGAAGGCTTAAGTCTTAATTTTGGAGTTGCAGGGATTTTTTTCTTAATTATGGTTGAAGTGATCTGACTGGATAAAATTTCTTTGAACTGAAACTTGGAAGCAGTGCCGTAAGTTCAGAAAAAACAGAGATGGAAAAAGACAGAAAACAGGCTGCAAAGCAGAAAGGCTACCCAGTTAAAGAAGAGTTGTACATAAAAAGTTAGTGCTTTTCAGTGAACCAAGGACACCGATTAAGAAATAAGTTTCACATTTTAAGGAAGTCTGGTCAAAACAACTGTACAGAGAACTCTGAATACAAACAGTAATCTTAGTAGTGAGAGGGAATTTTTTCTAATAACAACTACCTTCCTCCAAGACACTGCTATACAACTAGGACAATTACATCTTTTCCATTTGTCATTGGAAAGATATCCCTAGAGCATTCTGAAAGTAGTTGAGGTAGATTATTTCTAACTTAATTTCAGACAGAGTAAACAACAAAGTTAACTCCTGTGAATGTCATAAGAAATCAATTTTAAGCATCTAGAAGAAATAAAAAGTGAATTTGTACCAGGAAAGTGAGCCCTCCAACACAGCAGTGAAGTGATTCTCAGTACCTTGTAGCTCCACAAATGCTGGCTGAATATGAAATAATTTGGTATAAAACTTGCTGTCAAGCTGTTCCAGCGAGAGCACTCTATAACTACAAGATGGTATCAACAGGATATTAACACAACATCTTAGCAAAACTAGCCCAAACTGCATCTAACAGATTTAAAATATTTATACCATAACAGTTGTTCCTCTAGGCTGCACAGACCAGATCAATTGTGTTGTCTGCATTACATTATTACTTTAAAGAATCTGCATCTTAGAGTGTTTGTGGAAAGCTAGTCTTGTAATACCAGGCTAAGCAAACAACAAAGACAGATACTTAGCGATACCAGAGCCCTTGGGTCCGACTTACAGCTTCTTGCCAGCCTGACAAATTGATATCCTAGCAATAGGCAGCAGAGTTTTCACTTTGTCCTACAAAGCAGTTGATTGAACGCACATCGGAAGTGGTCTCTCTGAAGCTGCTCAGCTAACAAAAGGACTCCTAAACACAAGAGCTTGCATGCCATTCTTAGGGATCGAGGTACTGTATTGAACTGTACCATCTTGACAACTGTAAGGACTTCAGTGGACAAAAAGTTTCCACCAAATGACATGAAATATATATACTTTGTTGCCATGTCACGTAGAAGATGCAGCTTGTCATCTCTCCTCATGCGGTTACTTTTATTTAACATTAGCTATCAAATCTTCTTCAATATTCATGTCAATTTGCAGAAATAGCATGAAGAGTTTCCACACTCTTACATGATAGTAAAGGGAAAATACTTTTAAGAGGCTGTTTCAGAACTAACTACAGGGTTGTGTTTTTGGCAAAAGTGTATACAATTTCTAAAAATTTCATTAGAGAGTAAATTGAAGGTGCTTTCTTTTTTTTTTTTTTTTTTTTTTTTAAGTGAACAGCAACTTCTGCAAGAATCCAAAATAGATAATTTCTAATTTCCCAAATCCAGTCAGCACAAGTCTAGTATGTCAAGTTCAAGCAAAGTTACAGCTAGGTAGATAAAAAATAGCCTTTCGCAGTATTTTCATTAGATAAGTTTTGTTCTCCAGGCTGATGTGCTGTCTCATGTTCAAAGAACTGGTGTAGATGCTGACTAAGCTTTCCCCTTGTTTAAAAATACCATAGTAGTATGAACTCAGTACATAATAAGCTTTCATGCTGTGATTTCAATTTATAGGCATAAATGCATAGCATCATAGATTATTTGAGGTAGAGTGTTAAATTTGGTTGTATTGGTGCAACAAAGAGGTATTCAAGTGGCATGTGCAGGTTTAAGGGTGGTTTTTAACTGTTTGCATGTACCTTTCAGTAGGGCTTGCACTAGTGTAAGCAAACCTGGATATAATTCAGAATGCTATTTCTGTTAAAAGCAGCTGCAACTTTTATTTTATAGACCAAAAATGAAGGCCCCCCCCCATCATACACACAGAGAAAAGGCAAGACCCATTGTAACCATTCAAGTGAATGATATGGTGGGCATACCTCCAGGACAGTCATCTCCTCAATACATTACATCTCATTCAACACAGGTAATTCCACTCAAGTACTACAGTCTGTTTTGTTAAAATCTATACACACACACGCACGCACGCACACACACTCTAGATGCATCATTTCAGGTCACTTTACTGCATAATTAAAAATAATAATAAAGGTAATGAAAACATCACAATGATACTCTTACAGCAACAGAGGTCTGAGGCACTCAGGGCAGAGAAGATATTTTCTGGCAAATTTGGTATCTGGTAGTACGCATGAGTCCAGTTCTGTGAAGCACTAACCCCTTTCCCCCACCTAAATTCTGCAGTGCCAAGGGGAGCCAAGGGTATGCAGTACCTCGTATGCTTGGGTCTAATGTGGCAACAAATTCACCAGACACCTTGTGAAAGGCGTACTGTATGCCCCTGATTGTATGACTTAATGTCTGCATCGGTTTAACTATTTCTTGCATTACAGTGGTATAAGACTAAGTCTGCAATGGGGTCAGAAAAATTTTTCATTATAATTCAGAAGAAAAAATAAATTCCTTCAGCAGAGACACCAGAGATGATGGAAAGGAAGTGGGCATGGGGAATGGAAGAGTAGAGAGAAGGGCTTAATCAATCCATACTCCTTAACATGAGAGTTTCCAGCTCATCATGACACATTAACAGAAATTAAAGGAGTATTACGTACTAGCATTGTCCACTCTATACCCAGTCTGAGGAAAAAAAAAGAACAGTTTTCATAGCTGCCCCTTTTAAGACTTTCCAAAAGCATGAAACTCAACTGAGGAAAAAAAATGATCTGTTGAAAAATTACCAAAAGAAAACAAATACAGCATTTAAAGTGTTTCATTTTCTCACACTCAGACGTGTTTTGAGATATATAATCATTTCACTGTAAGTTCTGCAAATCCAATCCCCCACAGCTACTGTGGATGTACCTTTAAAAAATGCCCCACAATTAACACACACAGAGATCCCATGAATCACAGGATCTTTTTGGTTCTTGTTTCATTCCTTTCCCTAGGCAAGTCCGATACATCAGCTTCACCAAGCTTTTGGAGCAGGAGACTGCCTGCAAATACTGCTTCACTGAGAAGCAGCTTATTCCAGGGAGCTGCATATACGACAGAATTTATTAATTTTCCCTGTAGGAAGCCCATACTATCAAATCTCCAGCAAGAAAAACAGGTCCTGCCATTAACAGTGTGTCACCTACAGTCACAATCACCACAGAGCAGAGAGATGGGGACAGAATAAAGGCAAGGCTAGCCTATTCTTGGCAACATGCATGTCTTTCTCCCTTCTGCCCCATTCTCAACTGATAAACAAACAAGGCCCAGCCCACTAGAACAGTATCTGCAGAAGCAAGTCTTTGGAACTAGAAATGCTTAAAATCTCAGGTGCCGCTCACATACCAAGAGAGACAGAGCACACTGAAGTGGTGAAAAAAACCCGGATCCCAAAATATCAAGTCCCAGTGGGAAAGGTTACCCACACTTTTCTAGCTAATATCATGGCAGCCACAGAAGCAATTGTGGGTCTAATTGGAAGAAAGGTGCTAAAGAGATAATTGAAGGAAAAAAGAAAAATATAGCATGAGTGTTGTAGGTAGGAGGAAAGCAGGAAATTCTTTAAATTCTTCCCTGCTTTTCCAGACATTGGGTCAGGTTCTTCAAGATATTCCTCTTATCTACAATCACTGAGAACAAGTAAATGGTGAAATCTCTCTATTCTGTACTCTTAAAAAAATGCATAGTACAGAGACCAAAAAAAAATAAATATATATGTATCGTTCAGATCCACCTGCTCAGTCTAGACTATCACTGAGACATGAAGTGGGGACGAATACTATCCAGCCGCCGGGTCAATATCTCACAGCCTGTATCGGTGACCAGAAGAGTGTGTTCAAACTGAGCAGATCGCTTTCCATCTCTTGTTACTGCAGTCCAACCATCAGGCCATGTTTCATCTTGCCAACCACCTAAAAACAGAAATGATGACTTTTTGACTGTTTTTAAGTAACAGATGTTAGTACCTCAAAGAGAAATGAAAAATTTATCAACTATACAGAACAGAACCAGCATCTTATTCCGTCACTACTAAATAGTAAACAAGAATAACCATTTTACTGTATTGCTAAATTGCTCACCTTCACAGATCATGGGTTCAATTGTAAATACATGACCTGGCTTCATGACTCCAACCGCCTTATTTTCTGCAATAAAACAAACACTCATGTTAGAAACAGTGATCCCATCTTAGAAATTAATGGATCCTTGTCCTAGAATAATATAGCAGGAATACTGTAAAGTCAAAAAAGGCCTTCAGAAACAACCTGTTCGCTTGTCCTTTTTTAATTCTACATTAAGATTTCCCTAAGTTCTTTCCTTCTCCCACTCCTCCAATACAGTAATATTTATTCAAGGAGCTTAAAATTAACTGCTGTCTTCTCTAGAGTTCAACACCAGCTCTATAAAAACACTGAACAAATGTAATACAGGAATTCCTGCAGACTCCTATGATGAAAAATGTAATTTAAAAAAAAAAAAAAAAAAAAAATCAATAAAACTGAGAAGCACTTTAGATATCCAGAGAAGGCTTGAAACCTCTTAATTTGTTTCCACTGAACCATTAGCTCCAATAAATTGTCAAAATATCATAGTGGTTAAGTAATCCCATGATTCCATTTATGAAAGACACATTGCCACACTCATTACTCTGGGTAATGGGGTCACAGTAGTGTCAGGGTGATAATGCTGTGTTTCTTTAGCTAACATAAAAAGGCAGAAAATTTCATGGCATCTGGGACAATAACACGAACTTTTTGATGTTATATGCACCAAAAATGTTTATGTGGAGGGAGATGAACTGATGCACAGCATGTCTCTAGGAGTGTAGTTTGACTGAAAAGAGCTTCTGCCCTTTCCCTCTGCCCTACTTCACCTTGAACAGCAGTGCAGCTTACATCTGACTCAGCCTAGCATGTGAGAGCTGGAACAAACTCCAGAATTGCACAGGAACCGTTAGCTCCAAGCTACTGTTGCTGCTGTAGATGATTTGCACCAATTCTTACATACAGATTCCCTGTCCCCCAGTCTACTCTAATCTGTTAAATTGTCTAAATCACCTAGACACTTTAAAGATCTCAGACATCAAGCTGACACAACAGCAACCTGAACATTTTTCTTTTACTTAAAGGGTCTGCTCTCAACACTTACATTTAAGCTTTTGGTCTTAATTTGGTCTTTGCAGCTGAACAAATTTTGTCCTTTATACTATGTAGTTTTCATGATCTTGTTACATAATTTGAAAGGCTTATAAAATGAGCTTTTTGCTTTTAAAAATCCTTTCATAGTATGCCAGAAATAAACAGCAGCTTGCTGCTCTTTTTTTCCCCTCCCTCCAAGAGGCTTTAAGTCCCTCAGGTCTTTCCACTTCGCTTGTGCTATGAATCTGTATTTAAAAATACCAGAAAAAAACCAGCATCTTCCTTTCTGGGAACAAGACATTTTGGCTCAGTTTAAAACAAACAACAAACCAAAGTTCAAAGTTCCCAACAGCCAGAAAAGATAGAAATTTCCTTTTTCTCAGATTGCATTTTAATTGGTATGAAATGCCCTCCATCCCCACAGAGTCCAGATTTTCTCCATTTTACACAACAAAAAAAGTTAAGACCAGGAATCCATACTCCTCTAACCCTACGATTAATAAATTTTCTCTATTCTCTGAAAAAATGCCTTGAAGAAATGATGACATGAAAAGTCAGGGATTGCTAGATTGTAATCTATAACCTGTGTTAAAGTTCATTAGAAGATGGGAAAATGGAGGCATCTGTCAGGTTTGAGGAAATAAATGTCCTATCAGGGAAGCTCTGCAGCTGAAGTGGGTGTGAACTGTTTATCACCGCTTCACGATACTGCTTCTACCCTTAGTTGTCCACTGGCACTTAAGTTTCTCTCCTTTGCCTCTGTGGATGCTGTTTCTTCTTTGCTAGCGAAAATTGTCATGGAGACACAGCCATTTCCAAAAACTAAAGCTGAGAATCGGATGGGGGAAGGTTGTTCCTCCGCTGCCACACACTACAAAGATTCAGGCACACCACTTGTCTATACCATTCAAAAAACCCTTTTATTTACATCTGGAAATGGCAGTAAGTTTTTGCTTAGACCTTCTAAGGATAGAAACATTTGCCTATCCATTTCAGACAAGGGTGTCTAAGGGATTAGTTAGGAATTCATGCAAAAACATTGAGCACTTAGTACAGATGAGAGCTAACACTAACCATTAGTGTAGGCATAGACTGTCTCAGTATATAAAATATTCACAGAATCACAGAATCCTAGGGGTTGGAAGGGACCTCAAAAGATCATCTAGTCCAACCCCCCTGCCAGAGCAGGGTCACCTAGAATACATCACACAGGAACGCAGCCAGGCGGGTTTTGAATGTCTCCAGAGAAGGAGACTCCACAACCTCTCTGGGCAGCCTGTTCCAGTGCTCTGTCACCCTCACAATAAAGAAGTTCTTCCTGATATTCACATGGAACCTCCTGTGCTCCAGTTTGCATCCACTGCCCCTTGTCCTATCATCAGTCATCATTGAAAAAAACTTAGCTCCATCGTCCTGACACTCACCCTTTACATATTTGTAAACATGGATGAGGTCACCCCTCAGTCTCCTTTTCTCCAAGCTAAAGAGACCCAGCTCCCTCAGCCCTTCCTCATAAGGGAGATGTTCCACTCCCTTAATCATCACCTTATTTAGGTTCATAAAGCACGCAATGGTCTAGCATTCAGAAAAAAAAATATTTCACAACTGCAAAAACTCCAACTTGATAACTGTCAGGGAACATGCTACTTCATTAGAATATAAGCAAGAAGCAAATCAGACCCATTCATTGCAAACCACTTCTTGTCTACAGGACAAGCCAAAGAGAATGAATACTCACTGGCATAATGTGGCACATTAGGGGCCGTATGGAAAAGTTTATGGATTCCATGCCCACAGTAGCTCCGAACCACTGAAAATCCATTTGCTTGAGCGTGTTTCTGAATAATGTTTCCCAGTTCTCTGTACCGAACACCAGGTTTTACTGCAAAATTAGAGATACAGATGGAAATTTATAGAGCTTTCTTTCAACGTAACTAACCATCAAACATGTTTCAGGCTAGTATCTTTATAGCACTCATGGCTTGTATGGCCATCTGTTCTAGTATGCAACTTCCTATGATCACTTAATCTACCAAGTATATAAGCGAGTACAATAATATGAGAGAGGGAGGAAACAGTCAATAATGATAAAAGAGAAAATGAGAGACTTCTTTGCAAGAACACTAATTTCTTCCTTTGTGGATATATTAAAAGGATGTTGAAGTTTGACATTAAAGACAACAAAAGACTTTCAAAGTACTTGGTAACATCTCATATCCAGAGTTAGAGTGCTTCCTTCAATGAATTTATGAACTACATTTTAATATATACTTATCTCTCTACTACTATGAGAAACGTACACATAAATAAAGAGGAAAAATGCTTATACATAAAGGACCAAGAAGGGGGGGGGGGGGGGAGAAAGACAAAATGAGTATCTCTACTCTTCAACAAGATTTTCAGTGGCAATGCTACAGCAAATAAGAATGTTCACTCGCAGAACCAACTTTTTTGACAATCCTTTTAGGAAGCCTTAAAAGTGAAAGATCTTAAAAGACATCAAAATGGTGTGAAAAATTCACTCTGAGCACTTGGACAAGAAAGTGATAATACCATAAAAGCAACAATGCCTCCTCCATCAGCTAATGAAGATGCATACCAAAAGTAACCTTGAGTCACTAAAAAGAAAAAAGAATGTAAATGCTATTTCAGGATCATTCACAACTCCCTGAATATATGCTGTTCCTTCACGAGCAAGATGGTGTGTCATTATGTGGAGCCATCTTAAGCAGGGTTCACATACATAGTTAAAACTTCATGCGAAGCAAGCCATTTAGTTCAATTTTCTGCTAAACTACTCAGATCAAGAATATCTTAGTCATCTAACAGTCCAAAAAGGCTGTTTCCATGTAAATATCATCACATGTGGATTAGCTCAACATCAACTATATTTTCCTTGTCGACCCACATTCAAATAAAAGTTGCAACCACCACCCACAGAACTGTGCCATTTGAAGAATCACTGTATTATACAATGTACATCATCTGCTGATGACACACACTAACATTTCTGCGTTCTACAACAGAAGTCACTCCCGGGTAATAGGAAATATCAGCACTCATAATTGAGAACCAAACCCATAATGGTTCAGGCCCTAGCCAAAGGCTTTACCTGCATCGATGGCTTGCATTAGGCACTCATAAGTTGTTTGGACAAGCCTCCTTGCACCCTCATCAACTTCTCCAACATAAAATGTCTCATTCAGATCTCCATGGTAGCCATTACGATAGACAGTAATATCGACTGCAAAGAATACCACACATATTGTAACATTAGTACTGTATTTCTTTGTGAAAGGACAAGCAGCACATGTAAAAATGTGGTACTGTAATTGTGAAGTTATAAGATTACTTTGGAAGAATCCCAGATGTAAACTCTTCTAGCAGAATCAATTCTCTCATGCTTATTAATTAATTCTATAGAATCTACAGAATAAGATAGTGTTTCACTGGTCAACAGTTTGATTTAATATTAAAAAAAAAAAGGGGGGGGGGGGAGGGGGCCAGAAGAGAAAAAAAACAACACCAATGCAACACAGACACAGCAAACTCATGATTGGTTTTCTAGGTAAATATAAAAACAGGAAAGAGAAGCTCTTTGCTCCATGGTAATCTACCTGGTTAAATATTTTCTTAAAATTAATTCCGGCATTAATAGGGGGAAATTAAATTTTAAAAGGTAAGTAATCATGTTTTAATCCGTATTTTAACTTCAGCAATTTCTATGCATGTTTAGAATAATAAGTCACATCTTTGCAAAAATTGTAATGCCAAAACCCATTGCTTCCAGCCAAAAAGGTACAATTTCTTGAACATTAAATACACAGCAACTTTCCAATAGTATTCCTCAGAAAAATACACCAAATGACTTAAAACTTCTTTTTTCTTTCAAAAGAAAGAATGGAAACATTCAGTACCAGGCAAACAGCAAGAATGAGAAGGGCATGCTTAAACAACCAAGGTTTAGAAGAACATATGAGTTTAGAATTATGTAGCAGTAAAACTCTAGTTTGTTTGCTTTGTGTATAAAGTTGGTTGTAAATTAAAAGTGATATAACTCATTCTTGAAAAATAGCAGCATGAGTAGTTTAAATTGGGAGGGTGGGAAAAATCTTTCTTGGTTTAACTCATTCCAAAAAAAGATACGCGTTTTTGGATTAAGAACATCCAAGCAAGATGCTTGTTGTAAATAGTTCTTTTACAAAACACGGGAACAGGCATACCAGTTTAGACATAGACATGATCTATTCTAGTATCCTGTCTCTCATAGCAGACAAGTAAAAAAATTAAAACCTGCCATTATATATAGTGAATACATGCAAAATATTCTAGATCTGCCTATCAAATTGACTTTCAGTGGTAGAATGGGTACTTTTGTGTTCAACAGGCTTTGCCAGTACTCTGGTAGGTCTAATAGCTGCCAGAGTACCAAAACCACCAGAACAGTTATTGAACTGCTATTCATGAAGAAATCCACATGCAGACCCCCTCACGTAAACAGCCATGAAGGAAACTGTACTGAGCAATAATACTTCAGGAGTATGGTATATGAGCCGCTTAGGGAGACCAGTACGACCTTCATACAAAAACGTGGGAAAGAAAACATTGGTGTCTGTACTGCTGGCACATGTTGAAGAATGAAATCAACACCTCAAGAAAACAAGACTGCCTGTTGTGGATGTATGCACGTGCAGGGTTACACTACACCCACTGCAACACTGCTGCAAAGAGGCTATCTCTATAGGCCACCTGATTATCAGACTTTCTTTTGATGTTGCCAGATTTGGTCAGAACATCTCACTTTGCTGAGAGATCAGCTTTGTTTAAGAATCTGGTCTCAGGGAACAGTATGATAACAAAATGTTATGATGCCCTGCTAGGAACAGGAGGTTGGATTAGATGTCACATGCCAGTACCTTCTGGGTGATGTCTTTCTGTGATTCTAAAAACCTGTTTTGGACACAGACATGGCCACCTTTTGCTTCCACAGGCTAAAAAGTCTGAAGCAAAGAGAAAGGAGGGCATTCACTGGGCACGTTCCCTCCAAAGTACTTCTATGTCCTCCTTTGTGCCTTGCTTTGTTCCTCATTTTAAAGAGGCTTTTGAGCTACTACCTTACCAAAAAGAAGCCTACAAGACTTGGAAGCCTTTGGAGCCCATGGGGAATGCACATTTGATTCACAAAATGTGGATCATTTTGTCACAAGACCTACTCAGCTACAAAAGAGTAAATTAGTTCTTCTTCATCAAAACAAAGCAGAAGGCGCAAAGCTTGGGCAAGTGCAGTCAGGGCAGGGATATGAACAAAACTGTGACTAAACCCTCTTACAAAAGGTGTTTTCTAATGCTGAGGTACAGACTTGGTCTGCAAATAGTGGAGAAGTAAGGCACCACCTAGATGAAACCAACCTAGTAAGCTTAACTGGGCTTCTTAGTTTGGACTCCAGCAATGCCAAAAAAGGTGGCAACAACAGAGAGCTATGCAAAGGCATCATCTTTGAAATTAAAAAAAAGATAAAGTAGCTTTGCCTAAATGGTTACATGTATGCTATGGCTCAAAGCTATCAGCCAGATCAAACCTGACCTAGAACTTGGCAGCAATCGTGAGGCTTGTTCTGAAAAGGCTGGTACCCACAGCACTGAGCTATAGACTTAGTAGCTATTACTGCATGTTAATATATGTAAAATATCTGACAAGGATTCCAACCAGCTTCTAGAGCTAGGCCAAACCTTAGGATACACTGGGTATTTACAAATAAGGGAAAACAAACCAATGCAATAAGCAAAGGTACCCATGTTTGCACAAAACAAATGCCATTTTTTTTTTACTGCCAAACCAAGAAGAAACAAATGAGAAAACAAAAAAATGGTGAAACAATTCATAAAAGTATCCTTTACCACCCAAGGAAGCGTAGTACCTTGAGTACCATAAACAGAAAGCAGTTGGTACTGTTAGGCTGTAAGGCACTCAAAAAAAGGGTAGGTATTTTAATATGCACCTACACAATGCCTCACCATTAGGAGCCTTTACAGTCATCATAACCATCACATCCGTAGCAAAACCTTAAGGAACTAGAGCAATCTACTGAAGAATTCAAACAGAACTAATCCAGTTAAACAATCAATATACATTTTGTTTACTATTTATACTGTCATGGAACAACTGGAACCTAGCCTACAAGTGGACTATACTAATGCACAGAATTATAAAGCTCTTAAAGTGGACCAAACTTTTGAAGTTGTTCTATTAAATAAACTAATTGGTAAATTTACTAAAATTGGTAAATTAATTGGCAGCTTTTAATAAGCTATTACAATCACATTGCCTGCTACTGAAATGTCACCTTACTTTGTGGTTTAACTGGATAGAAGGTAGAAAAGTTGAAGGTTACAAATGGGATGTTTAATTTCCATAGCACTTACCATTAACAATATCCCCCTCTTGCAATGGCCTCCTGTCAGGAATTCCATGACAGATCACTTCATTCACTGATGTACAACACGACTTAGGGAAATTATAATAATTCAGAGGTGAAGGATAGCAATTTCTTGCAATACAAGCCTAATTCAGAAAATACACTTTATGTCAGAAAGCTTTGTACAAAGAAAAAACATGCGCAAAACAGCTTTACAGTAAGAATGATAGGTTGAAAAGTAGTGACTCTTGAAAATAAGATTCTTCAAGTATTTTGTGGCATTACGGTATTTTGTTACACTTTGCATTTCTTACCAGGAAGAAAGTAAAGCTGCTTTAATTTTGTTTCTACTCATTTTTATGTTCAACTACCAATACTGCAATATTCAGGTTTAAAACAACGCACAGCAATATTTAGTTAAAAATGCAGTCATTTTCAGTGTCTGTTTTTAAGCACCAGGGCTAAGAGTTTAAGTATTTTTGCAAAACACAAGCTAGACAAAACAATATTTAGTAACACTCTTTCACGCCAGCTTTAAAACCATGAGCTGCTTCCTTTGCACTCCCTCTAATAACCTTTTTGAGATTTTTGCAAAACTGACACATACATTTTATCTATACTTCCATATACATATGTATACACACTATGTGACATACTGAGCAATTCTGGAAAAATAATATGTTAAATTTTTATTTTAAAAAATAATACTGTTTTAAACCACAAAGTACCAATTAGGGATGTTGGTCAGTATCAAGAATCTACCATGCAAGTTTCCAAAAACTGCTGAGGAGTGATTTTAACTACTAGTTGTTCATATTGGACATCCTGTATAAGCAAATAATTTAGTGTTTACTGCAGTTCAATAGAAACCTCCACCCTAATAAAACCAGATTAAGTTTCTTTCAATCTTGGCTCAACAGCTACAAATGCAGATAAAAAGAACAGCAACCAGAAAGCTAACAAAAACTTAACTATACCAAAATTGTTGCCTTCCCCATAGTGCACTTAAGTATCCTCAATTATCACTTTACATGCCATACAGAGAAAAGAGCAAAGAAAAATAAAAATTACACAATTCAAGTATCTATGAATAGTTAAGCAAGGAAAATTCTTGCACATGTATTTCAAATACTTTGCTGGATTGGGGCTTTAGTTTGCCTGACTGCATCTCCCATCTTCTTTTAGTTCTCTCCCAGGCTCCTCAGTTCTGATTCCTGATCATAAATAATGAAACTTTCACCTCTCTATGTCTTATCCAACCACACAGAGCACAAAAAAAAATCCACGGCCTACATACGATGTTCTTTATGTAATGGTATCTGTGGAGCAAAAAGGGTTTAGAAGAAAGAAAATTATATGATGTTAACTGAATCTGAAAGCTGGAAATCATGGAAGGAGCTGATACAGAGAGACGCCCAGCAGTTTCTAACTTATGGCTCATTGTGAATCCACCATTGCACTGTAACATTTTCTAACATCTGCACTACCCACTAACTTCAAATTGGGAAACAATTCAAAATACAGAACAGGAATTCATGCAACAACAAAGAAAACCACACAGCAAGCATTCAAAAATAAAGATAGAAGAAAGCACTTATAAACACCAGAACAACAATAAAATAACCTTACTAAATGGACAGCGTGATCAATTTCTTCAGTAGTTACACCTGCTTTCACCATCATGGCAGCAACATCCAATACTTCTCTAGCAAGCTGCAAAAAAAAAGAGTACCAATTTAAAATAAGACCAGGATTATTCCTTAGAAGGTTAGCAACCCATTTCCTTACAGCTACACTGAGACTGCTAGGAAAGCTGGGTAGACTTGGGCTCTAGAAGAACTTCAAGATGCCTACAGGTTATACTACTAACCCACCTCTGTGAGATTTGAAAATACCCCAATTATAGTTTGGACCACAATTGCCCTGAATACCACAAACATAAACCAGACTACATAAACTCATTTCCAAGTTTGACTTTATGCACAAGGAAGCGATTACAATTGAACAGCTCTTTTTCAAAAATTGTTAGGGATAGGGCCCTATTTTGGTTTTGCTTTTTAGTGTTTACTTAGTACTAACTCTAGGCGAGGAAAAAGTTTTGCTCTCATTTATACACTATGAAATATATTCTTAACAATAACATTTCAGCCACAGATTATCTCACTAGTAACAACAAAGCCAGAAAACAGATAAAAGTCATGTTTCTGCTTGCAAAATAGTTTACTATGAATTGGGAGAGAGACACCCAGAAAATACCAACTTTGCCAAACTATTTTTCAGTGCTCAAAAGTGGTTTGAAAGTTTGTACTCACAAATGTATGTCACAAACTGGTAAAACCACTCTAGGTTTTTAAAGAAAAAAGGCACTTAGTAACAAAAACCAAAACCCCCTTACCCTACACACCACTCGCATCCCTTCTATATCCTCAGATGAGAGTATTTTTATTTGCGAGGTTCCTTTTAAAGCCTGTTCTGATTCAGACATTCCTGAAAAGAAAAAAAGGGGAAGAGAAAAAAAGAGAAAGAAAAAGTTATATGGAGGAGTGATTGCCACGCACATCCAGTCAAGGAACTTACTTAGCTTACCAATGGCAAGAAAAGTACTTACTTTCTCACCACAGACTAAAGTAATGAACCCACCAAGTCATAGCATTATGCAGATTAATTTGAATTCATAAGCCTTCCACAATATTGTAATGCCCACATGTGCTCACAATGCCTCTTCACATACTTCATAAAAACATCATGTCCAGTTAGTCAAAACACGACCTTAAAAATCAGATTTACAAGGAAATTATTTTATTCACAGAAAAGTTTCTTTTCTTCTTTTTTCTTTTTTTTTTTTTTAGCTGCCTTGGAGATAATAAATAGTAATATTCTAAAAGAGCCATAAAGGATTATATGAGCTTGTGAATCTCTCTAGTTACACTATTGCAATAATCAGCTGATGAAACACATGTCAATTCTTCCTACCAGATCCTGTGCAAGTCCAGTTTTATAGTTGAATGACCCTCTAAAAGACAGTATTTTGTGTTGTTTAAATATTTACATTCTGTAAAGAATAACTGAAGAGTGGCTGAAGATTTTAAAATCATTCTAACAGACTTTATAACAGCTTCTTTGGGAAATGCAAAGGATCAATACCGATGTAAAGAGGGAAATACCAAAACAAACCAATAACCAAGGAATTTTGAATATACTCTCTGTCCAAAGCTGGAACTCATATCAGTTTTATTTTGGGGGTTGCTTACTGCAGTTTTGTTTGGTTTTGTTATTTTATAACACATTTCCAACAGACACTCCGATGTCACTGAGAATGGCTTAGCAGAATTCACCTGTGACAGACAACTTACTGCTGTTTGTTATGAAGTTAACCACAGGACTAGGACTTCTAAGGTTTTTGACTTTTTTTTTTTCCCCCTGAACACCTTTGAAAGATAATGCATTACAAACTTGGGACTTCAAAAAATACTTGTAACCATTATTTCTGAGAAATTAGTAAGTTAATGTGGGGGAAGAAGTCACGTGAGAAGAACAGATAAAAGAAGATATTTGCCTCTCCAGTATCTCCTTCATGCTTTAAAGACTTTTTCCATTAAAAGAAAAATAGAAAGCAAACATAACACTCTATAGTTGTGATTTGTTTCAAGTTACCTAGTGGGTGATCAGCGTAATCCGGTCTCTGAATATAACTTGGCACAGGTCTTGTTGGCGTCTAAATAAACCATAGTCAAAGCTGGTTAGGTTGCAAGAATATTCATTACAGTCATAAAATCAGAGACTCATGCAGCAAAATTAAATACAGTGAAATATGGCTAATTCTGCTTAGAAAAAGTTGTGAAGTATGCAAACACTCCAAAACAGTTCAAATTTTTATTTCTTATTCTCCTGTTACTCTATTGCTTTCATAGCCTCTAATAGCCAACTTAACAGCTTTGTAAAAATCAAACTCTTATGTGACAAGTAAATGAAACTGGTTTTATAACATATCATGCCTGTTACACTGCAGTGTTTGTTCTGCTGCTTTCCAGACTGCAAGTGCACTGGTTCCAAATACATCCTTCTTCTCACTGGTTATTAGTGTCTATTAGCAAGATTGTTATTTCTAATCACCCCAGTCATCAGCACTATTAATTAAAGTTTCCTCTGCATCAGTCCTACAGCAGTCAGAAGACAAGAAAGCAAATGTTCAGCAATAACACTACTAAATCAGTTGGCCAGTGACATATCCAAAACACCCTTTCTCCAGTGACACTAACACACACATACACGGGTTTAGGCTCCGTTAATCTGTTCTCTGATGAGCCTGTAACAGACGAAGACGACTATGGAGAGGATGCCACAGGGGCAGCATTTCTAGCACAGACCAATTAGAAAAGACACATGTAAATAAAATGCCATTATACCTGTAAAAACTTTGGCTTACTCCATGTACAAACTTGTACCAATTTAAAAATACAGATATACTGAGGTCATCTTCTAAACCCACCTCTCACAGCTGAAGGTGTTACTGACCTCAGTTATTCTTCACCATTCCAGTGCTAGAGATTACTATAACCTCTGTTCCTTCAGCAGAGCTGTTTACCATCTTATTCACCAGGTTATTTCAAACCATTTACATAAAATAATATAAATCCATTTATTTAAATTCTAAACTAATTCACCTGAGTTTTTCTGAAACAGATTGCTCCATTATTGGTGAGAACAGTAAACAGCTAGGAGAAGACATCATGTGAACTAGCAGCAGCTTTTTGCAGAATGCCAAAAGGTAGAGCCAAAAGGTGTGAGCTTAAGCCGTTACTGATGCATGTTACCTCACAGCCATTTCCTTCATTTTAAATATACAAAGAGATAGATCAAGTTAAATCAAAATGTACTGCAGTAAGGTCAGAGTCATACATGTCCTTGCCATCAGATTCAGATTGTGTAATAAGCTTTCATATCTCAGCTAAAATGCAGGAGGTAATCAGGTCAGAACTTGTCCATTAGTTGCTACAGAATGCAGCGGCGCTGAAGGAGAGAGTGGCACCTATTGCTTACCAGTGGATAGTGTGGCCTGAGTTTACCAGTATATCGATAACCAGACCAGGGATTTGTGTTAACATCACCTTCCAAGGTCCAAGACGAAACTTCACGCTTAGCTTTTTCATCTTCTGAAAAGACAAAAAACAAAAAAAAAGAACCCAAAACAAACAAACAAACCAACCCACAAAAACAAAACAAAAAAAACAACAGAAAAAAAAACCCAACACAAAAAAAAGAAAATTGCAGCAGCAAAATCAGTCCTACTACAGGGTCCAGAAAGTGACCTAGAAGTATGTACATCTCGATTTTATTCTTTCTGGCATTTTAGATACCAATATATGAAACTCTAAGTAGCAGTTATCACTTTGTATTGCCCTTAAGTTTTTCACATGCAAAATTTACATCCTGCCAACTCTATCTTTGCTCAACAGCAAACTGGGGAATGTCAGGACAGCAGAACAGAATGCACAAAGTACAGTAATTAAGTTGTTCTTCATTTGTAGTTCTAAAACATAGTTCTGTGCTTGTTTTCATTCTTGGGAAAAATCATATGTCTACAGAAACACTCATTATCCCTTCAATTAATACTCTCACACTGTAGATGAATGTTTCTTTTCTGTGATTTCTCTTAGCATTCAGTGACAGAAGTGACCCGGGGTGGGAAGGAGGGTATCCAACTGTTAGTTTGGGGGCTGATACCCCTCCAGATCTGATGGAGAGTGAGAGGGTGCTGCCATTTCTACATTTCAGGACAGGCAGTGGATGCAGCATAGAAAATGGTCCCAAACTGCTGGAGGTTCCCAGCTCTCTCAGCCTTGTGAAATTCATATCTGACATGGTCCAGTGACTGACTTCATTAACAAATAATGCAAACCTAACAGGGCAGATTGAAGGTGCTTACATAAAGGATTGAAGCAAGTAGATCATGAGCGTTATCAAAAGGAAAAAGTTACTCTGAAAGAGGAGGCAAGGGTTAAGAGAGAGTATAGTAGCATTAATCTTTAACTCATAACCTGATAACTTGTTTTCTCTTTTTATATCTCACAAGAATGAAGAGATGGCAAAAGGCCTGCCACAGCAAGCCCTAACGTGAGCTCCTCAGTCTCTGTAGCTAACATCTGAACCATCTGCACACATGACATTCAGTTTAGATGAACCACTGAGAAGTAATAGTTTAAAAATCCAAAGATTTAATGAAGGAGTAATTTGCACTCCCTTGAAATGCTTCAATAGTTTGTTGCATTGAGGTCTTGAGGGCTACCAGAACCAAGCCCGCTCAGCTTGAGTTCAGCAGTTACCCAGGAAGCCAACGAGACCATGGATTTAGTGGCATCATAAAAATTTTTGCTGTCAGACAAACAGCAGCATTAGAGGACTGTACCAGTGAAACACTAGAACTACTAAAAGAGACAATTTCAGATCCATGAAGGTATAAAGTAACAGAATACAGAATGCAAGCGTGAACTATGAGACTCTGTCCTGGGTTACCATGAGCTGTTGAAACCAGGAATGCGATGTTCCTTGCCTCCTCCCTCAGGACTAGCTTCTGTTAATAGGCCCAACAATGCCTTGCCGCACGACCCATAGGTGGCCTGCACCTGGACTATTCTTCTGTTAATGCGCCCATCAGTGCCTTGCCCCAGGACTCACCATCCCTTTGTGAGATGCTCCGGCCAGGGGGAGGGAGCCAAGCATTCCCACAGGGGATAAAAATCTGGGGTTTGGAACAGCACGAGCAGCCTTACCCGCCGGGATCCCAGAGGACAAGGATGACACCACCACCGGATTTTCGGAGGAGGACCAGTTTTCTTTTCTACAAGATCACCGCTTCAACAGGACCATTTCAAAGAGAACTGCAGCTACCACTACATCGGACTGCTACCACCACCCTGCCCGGCAGGGTGCCAGGTTGTATCCCTGACTCTGTCAGGCTTTAAACCAGTTTCTCTGTATTATAGTTTTGTTGTATATATATTAGTAAAAACTGTTATTCCCATTTCCTCATATCTTTGCCTGAAAGCCCCTTAATTTCAATTTTATAATAATTAGGAGGGAAGGGGGTTGTATTTTCCATTCCAAGGGGGGCTCCTGCCTTCCTTGACACCTGTCTTTCAAACCAAGACAGACTCCTACACTGGAAAGGCAGAAAGCAGGAAAACATTCGTAACTGTCTGTGCTACTCCAGCCTATTAACCATGCAACATTATCATGGAAAAATGAGTTTTATCATGTTTTAGGTAAGGAGGAAATAAATGACTTGAAGATTTGACTTTCTGCCATGCCACTTTTTAATCCCACCTCAATTTTAAGCAGGGCTTGATGAAGTTGGGTGGGGTGCAGAGTGGGGAGGAGGCAAGAGGGACAGAACTGAGGTCTGCTTTCTCATTTTGTTTGGTTTTAAACTCATGGATTATTTTTACTAGGGGAGCATCTACCAGTATTTCTGTGCCAGAGTTACCAGCTGTAAGGCATACAGATACCCCTACTACCTTCAAGTAAACTCAGCAAAATCCTAGCTACAATAAACCCTCCTATCAATGGCTGCATCAGCACAAAAAGCATTTTCCTTTTTTTTTTTTTTTTTTACAAAGTGGCACGGTCCAAATGTACAGAACAACTGCACAGTGACTGGCTTGCTTGTGTTCCAGCAAGTGTCTAATCATAAAAGACTTCACTAGAACCTTTCCAACTTTACTGCTTCTTACTCCATCAGATATCAAAATGCTATGATGGAACAAGCCTGGCAATGCCTTATAATAATGGTTTATTATTCTCCTTGCCCTTTATTTCAGCATCCCTCTTTCTCTGTTCAATATACCTGGCAATGTACCTATCATAGAATCATAGAATGGTTTGGGTTGGAAGGGACCTCAAAGATCATCTAGTTCCAACCCCCCTGCCATGACAGGGACACCTCCCACTAGCTCAGGAATACTTCATACAAATAGAAAAGGACAAAGATTCCTGTACCACTGTCTCTGAAATTTTACATAGATCTTTAGATTACCAGGAACTTGATGAAATTTCAGATAGATGGAATCCAGTGCCAGATATGTTGGAAAAATCCATACCATTCTTAGACACAGAATCATAGAATAGCTGAGGTTGGAAGGGACCTCTGAAGTTCATCTGGTCCAACGCCCTGCTCAAGCAGGGCCACCTAGAGCCAGCTGCACAGGACAAAGCAAATTCAAAACAATATTAAAACGGATTTAGAAAAATGTACTTACTTGCTTTCTTGTGTAGTAATTTGTGAGTGGCCCAGCTTCCCTTAAAGCATTCCTAGAATTGCAAACAACAAAAAAATAAAGTATTTTTAAGTAGCATTATCCTGGACAGACATGTCATCACCACACAAGAGAGATGCAACTGTATTTTAAAAGAAAACTACAAGATGGATTTTATTAACCCTTGTACAACATGCAGTAAACGCTACTGTAACTGCTAGTCTTAATAATAGAAAATACTACATTCAACATCTTATGAGACAGAAAGCATAGCCAAACAGACACACCCATCACAGTGGAATACACTGATCTAATCCTATCTACTAAATATTGTCCCCTCATCATTTTAATGAGTAACTAAACGCCATGGTTGCTCCAGGTTGGCTGAAACACTGTGCTGTTCATGGAAACACAGAGATAAGAGTTCTTCTGGTCTATCTCCATACCAGATCTTACAGCATTGCAGTGAGCAGGATGGTCCTCCCTTGGCTCCTACAAGAAGCCACCTCCTCCTGCTAATTGCATCCTTTCTGCCTCCTTCCACAGCACAGGAAAGCAACAGAGGCCAATCAGCATGACCACAGGGGAACAAATGAAACAGACTGGGAGGGGGAGGGCGGGGGATGTGTGTGAGGGCTACTGAATGGAAATAGGAAATGGAAAAAAAAAAAAAGCTGAAATGGAAATCAAGGAAAGAGTTTGGTTTTTTCTCTTCTTCTCAAGAACAATCATCATGCAATGAACAATGAATCAGCAAAGGGGCAGCTGGAAATGGCTGGCATCTGGAGAAGAATAAAGACTAAGATGAAGGAAAGACATGAAAAAATGAGAGATTTAAGTAGAAAAGCTGCAGAAGGCAGCATTAGAGGTGATCCCTTAAGGTGCTAATTAGGAAATTACTTGGCTTTGTAGCAGAAAGTCTAATTCAATGGCTATGTGCACTCAAAACAACCATTAGGAAACAGCTAATTCCAATCATTTACAGTAACAGCTGAATTTCTGAAGAGGCATGAAGCAAACTGTTTTCCTTTATAAGGAAAAACGACACTAATGCTGAATCATCATCATAAAACTACTATCCAGAGCCAACAGCTGGCTCAACCTAATGTATATAACACTCAACCAGTCCAAGACAACAGATCTGTAAAGTAAGCCCAGCATATAACATTCTACCCCTGCTTCACGGTTGCTGTTGAGCAGTCTTAAACTCTCTGCTCCTGTAGAGACATCATCTCCCCACTTTCTCATTAGTCTGCAACCAGTAGTTATCAAATTTTATCCACGAGACCACAGTAAAGTGGTGCACAAGCATGCCTACATTCAAAGAGACCCTGCTGCGTGCTATTTCCCTCATCACCAAAACCAGTTGTTTGTTGTCTTCTCCTATGCCATATATTTGAAGTTGCTGCATTCTCTGGACTGGCACTTGACATGCCATGGTGCTATGTAATGGTCTGGCATTTGAAAGAGGCTTCGAAACCAACACTTTAGATTACCAGAGAGAACATCTCTTTGAGCAAGGAGCTGTGACAGTAAAACCTTCCTGTCACACTTGTATAACAGCTGCATACACAGACCTTTGTGCAGTACTGTTATCTGTTTTCTGTTGGAGAGCTAGGAAAAAAAGGAGCAGGTTTCAACTGAAGCCTATTTTAAGAAAAAAGAAAAAAGCTAAAAACCCTATTTCAAGGACACTAGAAGCACCAGTATGGTTTTAATTCCCTTTTAAACACCAGGCCTCTGCTCTGAAAGCAGAAGGATTACACAACTAAGGCCTTAGAGCAGCTACCAAGTCAGCAAATCTAGAATCCATTTCTTGGGATATAAAGAAGTATTTGGGGAAACAAAGACATACATCAGCTGTGGCAATTACTGGTTGTAGTTTACTCTCTCCTTCTCCATTAAATTGTGGGGTGCATTCTCCAATGCGATTCCTTTCTCCGACGCCAACAGTCTTTCCTCTTTGCTGGCCCATAACCAGAAAACACCAGGCAAACACCACAATGCTGGCAGTATCATAACCTGACAAGCTCCATTTTTGCTTCTTATTTCTTGCAGCTGTAAACCACCTAAGAGGATCCTCCATAAGGCTGCCATATGTGTGAGTTTTCCCAAACATGTTTCCCAGATTTTACTTGCCCTCTATTTCCAGAGGAACAGCAGCTCCATCAGAACTACTACAGCATCACTTCAAACCAGCTGCTGTACACTGGGACATCCCAGACACGTGTGTTAGATGCACATCAATCAACTGCAACAAGTACACACAGCAAGTTGGAAGCATTTTTGTGAGCAGAGGCTATTACACATGCAGTGTACAATCAATGAAAATCTCTGTCTCGGTCTGACACTTTTGGAAGGCACTCACAGAGTATGCTGCACATCCACCTACAACCCATGTATTTTGTGTAGGATCAGTCATATGCTTCCTGTAAGCAGCAGACTTACTGGGTGCACACAAACTATATTCAACAACTTACTGCACAAGCACCACACTGCACATGCCTGCAGAGCTCTGTCTTGGCACTTCCAGATAAAAATATGGCAGCTGTCATCTCACAGGTTGGAGAATCACAGCTCTGGTGACAAAGCACTATCAACGTACCACTGCATATTGCAAACACCCTCACCTTCTATACAGCAGACTTCCTGACAAGCCATGGAAGAAAGCCATTCTTTCTCTCCATCTGGGCCACTTTCTGGAGAATTTTCTAGAGAAAATTCTGTTTTTCACTGAGCCTTCTCCTCTCAGCCTTCTGCTGAGATATTTACTTCAATCTTCCTATCACCATTCCAGCCTCTAACGATTCTTCCATGTTCCTATGCCATATACAGATCAGGACAGAAAATTTTCAATGATTAAATAAACAAAATTATTAAATAAACAAAATAAAAAATGCCCAGGGTAATTTTTAATATTAAAACAAAGAAATTCAAGATATACAAGTGATTTTTGAGAGTAGCAGAGGAATAGCAGACCAGTGAAATTCAAACTGGACCATCCTTTCAGTGTATTGAACAATAGCTCAGAAAGCCTGCCTACAGGAGTCTGAAGTTTTACTTCCAGAAAGTTATGAGGGCTCAGCATCCATGCCTCAATAATAACCAGGCATTTACCACAGACACAGGTATTTATGGTGATTAAAAATGTCAGCTTCCTGGTGAAGGGAATCTCTTGAAAGATCTTCTAGAAGGCAGTATCTGCTGAGTGCCATTTACACCAAAAGAAACTCATATGTGTTCCAGTTGGACCCAAGCAGCAGGTTCTAGCCTATTCCAGGCACAGCGAAGAGCAGTGAACCAAGAATAAAATATGGCACTTATGTCCTCCTGTCTGACACAAGAGAGGACAAAAAATAGTTTCATCTGGGTCCACTGCTCCCTACCCCCAACATACTGAAGGTGAAAGGAAACAGCAAAGTGGGGGACGGAACAACACCACTCTTCAGGACCACAATTTTTCACAAATTACTGTGGCCTTGAGTATCCAAAGCTGTCAAGAGCCCAGGTGTGAACATCAGTGAAAACGTGCCTCCATGAAAGGAGTATATCAGTACACAAACAGAAAACAGAGCAGCATTTCTTTCCTGTCACTGGAATTTAACAAGTCATACCCCACCTCAAACAGAAAGCGCTCTGTTGGTGGGTCCCCACCATGGCGAGAGAGATGCTGCTGCCTCTGTGCAGTTCACAGAAATTATTTCCCTTCAGACTCTTAAAACACATGCTCAACCACTGCTCATGTGCAGCAGCTTCACCATGTCCTGGTCCTCACTTCCGACTCTAGAACCAGATCACTCGATATACCTGGGGCTCCTTGGGACTGACAACACAGGCACACAAAGCAGGAAGGGACAACCATTCTCCTTGAATAAATTAGGACTGCTATTCTGATAGCAATCTGTGGCCTCCACTGCTCAGAGGAAAAAACTGCAGCCCAGGCCACTGACTTTATAATAATAGAATGTTTCCAGTATATGGCTAGAAATAGATATTTCTGAACATAGCTGGAGAAATGCCGACACACCAGCATCCAGTCCACACCACAGAAAACCTCAAACTACTCTGTTTCATCCAAGACACTTATACAGATATAAATAGTATGAGAGAGGAAGTTTTCATGAAAGCAACACAAAATTATTAATAAGAGTTCAATTTACAATTAGAGGGCTCATATAAAAGTGGTAACTGGAGATCTCAAGAACAGTTACTACTTTCTCTCTGTTCATCATTCAGCAGCTTGTAGAAGGCACAGAAGAAATGTAAATTGTATATTTAAACACAAACTGTTTATGTATACTACACAATTTACACACAAGGGACATGTATCTATAAAAGCAGATTTCACAATAGCAAATTTATCTTAGTAAGAGGAATGACAGGCTTGAGATGTGATGCTGGGCATCTGTGTTACTTTCACATTCAGAAGATAGAGTGAGATATAGTAATTCAGTCTAAGATGATCAACACGTGCAACACTGTAGTAAGTGTCTACAAAATAGAAATCAAGACAGTGAGAGAAGGTAGCTGACAGTGAGAGTACCTGTTTTACTAGCCTAAATGAAGACATGATTAAAGGCTAACAGCAGACAGAATTCCCAGCAGAATATTCCGTCTCATTACACCTTGGAGTGAAAGAAAAAAAGTCATTCTGGGGTTCAACACACCACCCCAGAGCTCCTCTGCTGCTAAAAGGCATCTTTACCCTATCTCCCTTACCAGCTCAAAACCTGGCCAGAACTTGGCTGCCTCGGTCTCCTTTCCACCCATGACCCACAAACACAACTGTTATTCAGCAGCTGTACCCAGCTACCAAGATGCAGAACACCCAGAGGTGAAACAGTTTTGGTGCAAAGGAATTTCAAAGGACGTCAAATTACTTCAGAGGCATGCTGTTGAGACGTATTCTTTCGTACACAGAAAGGGGGGAAAAAGATAAATGACCAGAATAATGCCCTTTCTCAAGCAAAGGAGAAACACAAATGATAAATCTACTGAGAAAATCACTGTCTTGACACAATCTACTCGAAAAGTTCACTTCAATTCTCTACATGCAACAACGAAAAATAATGTTTAATCAATCTCCTTGCTACACGGAGATTCTCAGTCCTATAACCTGCATTAGTATTTCTTAACAAATTGTATGTTACTATTTATAATCCAAACACATTGCTCCATACTAGTTACCCTTCTACAGTAATTCACACTTTTATATTATTGCTAGCATTGGAGAAAAACACCTACACATTTGATTTTAGCTCTGATTGGAGTATCGGCTGTACGAACAAGTCATCGTAGGCTTCCAAGCAAATTAATTAACTTAGCATGCATGTCCATACAGATGCTCTTACCCCTCAAATTGATGCCAGGTAGCTTGTCACTCCCACCCTGCCCTCAGCCCTGAGTAGATGCCTACATACCCACAGCTAACGCTGCTGTGTTCAGTAAGGGCAGGCTGACTTTACAGCTACGCCAAAATGGGCCACAACGGGCAAGTGCTCTTTGGCAGCATGTTCCTGAAGCGCTGGTGTCTTCTGATCCTGCAGTGTGCAGCTCTGGGGAGCTGAACTAGCAGAAAATTTAAAGCTACAGTTTTTCCTCCATTAAGAGAAAACCCTAAAAAACCCAGAAGTGGCTCACAAAAGAACCAGGGTCAGCTTAATGGAAGGTGTAGAAACCTTCATCCTTGGAAGGAGGGAATGGGACTGTGCCAGCTATAATACAGGCTGTGCTGTGAGGCAGAATAACATCCTAGGTCTACTCACTTACTTATCAAACAGTTATTTATGCGTGTACTACCACAATGGAAAGAAAACCACCAAAGAGAGAACTTCGGAAAAGTTTCACAAGTGCTAACCAATTCAGTACTGTCAGCTGAAACTTGCTGGAAGTACAGTGAAAATTTCCTGGTTTTTAAGACTCCTCTCCCTATTTGAAGAGACAGTCAGGTTGTCAGTGGCACCTCACCCACCCTCCTGACGCTGCTCACAAGACATCAGTGGAGCACTGCCATGAGTCTTCTCCATAGCACAGAGTAGATGATGTGGAGAGCTGGAACCTCAGGGCAGCCTGTCCTGGGCCCCACATAAGGTACAAAGGGGGGCTGAAGGTCCTTGCTGCAGGCTGAACACAGGGACTCTTTTCTCAGTGCATGGCATGTTCTGCACGTCTTGAAAACAGGCTGCTGTTAATTTCCTTCTCTCTTCTGTAGCACATGTTGCCCCAAAAACCTTCAAAGCACCTTTTATATGAGGGATAACTACACTTACCTACTTTACTGATCAGGACAGCGAGGAGTTACAACACACCTGACATCACTCAGAAGTAAGATGACTGGGATTCCCAGTACAGTATTTCATTTTCTAGGCAGGACAGCTTTACAAGTATGTAGTCAGTTATTCAGCAGCCTATTTTTACAAGCTAATAAATATTTCTGGTAATTCCCCTTTTACCTTACAACAGTAGCAGATATTTCAAAAGATTTAAACCTAATATACAGATAACAAGAATCTCTGCATCCTATATAAAATTAGCTGAACTGGGGACAGGACAGAGGGGAGTGAAGATCTTACTAGAACTCCTCCCATAGGCTTGTTTGGTCTGTTAGCAAATAGTTTTGTCAGCACCAACTAATAATTGTATACGAAGATGCATTTATGATGAGTTTTACATCAGACATGTCAAAACCAGTAACAAAATGCAGAGCATATCCTACATATCAGCTATAAGCACCACATGGGAACTAGAGATACAGAATCATCAGAACAATTCTGAGTTGCAGTCCATCTAATTTTGCATTGTCTGCCAGCATCTGGCACCAGAGACTTCAGGGGAAAGTACCAGAAACCACGCAGGGGGTGTGTTACATGCACTTTGGAAGTTTTCCCCTGGTCCTGTACAAACCATAACTATCAGTTTACAACCCAACTCAGAAAAAAATTTGTCCGATTAGTAAATTAATCTAACTGATGTGACTGAATGATTTTGTTAAGTTTAGGTACAAAAACTGCATGACTTTACCCTGCATTATAATTCTGCCAATGAAGTTCACCATTTTAATATTGCAATTAAACCCAAACTTCCTCACTGAGGTTGACAGAAATTAGACGTACATGAAATTCACAGGATTAGGCCATGTATTTTACTGTGCATTTTGAAGTTAAACAAAAAACCCACTCGACAGCCATCGGACAGTCCTTCCTATGCAAATTAAGGACGAAACTATGTTACAGCTGTGGCAGTAAGTGAGGATAGCTGAGGCCTACAGAGTGTGTTTAGGAGGAGTTGAGGGTTATATGACAACTGGCCTAACCTGAATCTCTCTGTTTGGGACCTTTAAAGTAAAATATCCAAAGATATTTAAAAAAAAAAAAAATAATAGAGCACCATATAATTTTCCCCAAAAGCTTTTATTTATTTCAAGGAAACAGAAAATCTGTTTTCAGAGCAACAAGTCTCCCCACGTTTTTCACAGCCAGGCAACTCCAGACCTGATGCAGAGACAGAAAGGCACAGGCTGGAATTTAATGAGCACGCCTCATTTTGTCCCATTAAGCCCTTACTTTTTAAAAAAAGTGGGGGGTGGGGGGAACCACCCAAACCTTCAGGCAGAGAAAACAACGTGCATCCTCTCACGAACGCCACGGCCGCTCTGCCCCTGGCCGTGAGGGACAGAGGGGCTCCCGCCACACCCGCGGCCGCTGGCCCGGCACCCCCCCGGTGTGGGGAAACTCTGCGGGGACAAGTGGCGGATCCTCCTCCCCACAGCCCGCAGGGCAGGAGGTGAAGGCGGGCACGGCGGGCCGGGCCCGGGCGGCCGGGGGCGAGTGAGGGGAGCTGGCTCCGCGCTCGCACACTGGTCCCGTTTGCTAACTGGAGACCTCATTACGGTGTGTGTGTGTCCCCATATTTATTCCCTGCGAAGGGAGGGAAGGCAGCACGGCAGCGCTAGGAGCAGCCCCTGAGAGGAAAAACCCGGCCCAGGCGAGCGAGGAAGGACGGGAAACGGAGCCTCCCCCCTCAGCGCGGGGGCCTCACCTGAGAGCAGAAGTAGGACCCCTGGATGCCCAGCTTGAGGCAGGTCGGGCACTGCAGCTTGGCCTCGCTACTGCAGCCGGCCGTCTCGCACACACGGGTCTCCACCGCCGCCATGCTGCCGGGCTGCCAGAGGCGCGGCGCGGAGAGCGGCGGGGGAGGAGCCGCCGCCCGGAGGTACCGCCGGCTGAGGCGGGTGGCGAGCGGAGGGGAGGAGCGGCACCACTCCTCCCTGCCCGCCCGCCCTCTCTCGTGCGCAGACGCGGGCTGAGGCGGGGAAGCAGCCACCGGAGCTCCGCTGCCCTTGGAGCCCCGTAACTTCCCGCAGAGGGCGGGGAGGCAGAGCAGGGCGCGGCCTGGTGACACGGTAACCCGGCCGGCTGTGGCACAGGTAAGGGGGAAGTTAACTGGGAGTGCAGCGTTGGGCTCTAGGGCTGGCTGTGTACTTTGTGATAATTCTTTTCTCTATTTCTAGCTTTCATGTGGAGGTGGGGGGTGCAACACCATCACAAATTCAATATTCAGGCAGTAACTACAATTAGAAAGACCGCAGAGTCGCGGTGGTGTTGTCACAGGTGGGTTGCTGGAAAGAGAAAGATGAGATACCAGTGGTCAGTCGTAAAAACTAGTGTGGCTAATGCATACATTATATTTCTCCCATTTACACGGGTTGATCTCGAAAAAATACTGCCTGTGCCTATAAAGCTAATTCTGCTTATGTTCTCTGAGTATTGATGTCAAAGCTGTTGTCAATACATACTAGAACATAGAATCACAGAGCAGCCTTGGCTGGAAAAGACCTCTGAGATCATCAAGTCCAACCATTAACCCAGCACTGCTAAGTCACTACTACACCATGTCCCTCAGCACCTCATCTACACATCTCTTAAATACCTCCAGGGATGGGGACTCCACCACTGCCCTGGGCAGCCCGTGCCAGTGCTTGACAACCCTTTCAGTGAAGAAATTTTTCCTAATGTCCAATCTAAACCTCCCCTGGCACAGCTTGAGGCCATTATGCCTCGTCCTATCACTTGTTACCTGGGAGATATCAGTGCAAGACACTTTTTACTGGTTCATAAGTCACGAGGAAATTGCTTTTAAAAAGAACGTGGACAGATGTGTGTTGAGGAGAATAGCTGCAAAAGACTTAAGAGCACACATTTGCTAGTTCCAGCCATTAGTGCTGGGATCCCACTCCTTGTTGAAGTCTGTCATCTTCCCACTAGCTGGCAGGCACAGCCTATGGTTTCAGTCAAAACTTTGCAGGATCAGATTCACTCCTCCTGCTTCAACATCATTGACTTCAATGAAAGTACACCAGTCCTTATTCTCCTCATTCCTGGCATCTAAATAACTCCCTGGAAAGTGTGATTCAAAATCCAAACTATAATCTCAGTGTTTTCTGCAATTGTGTTCTATTACTTGTGGTCTTCTTGCCTCATATTTAATTAAAACATATTTATATATCTCCTAGTCTTAGAGGTTAAGTGAAAATTTCCACTTACTAACAGAACAGAAAAAGCATACATCCTTTTCTTTTTGTCAGACTAAGTGTATTCATATAAACATACTTGCTTTTGTAATTGGTAAAAAGTGGCTAAGTATCCCAGCTGATGATGAGACCAAGGTGACAGATAACAAAATATGTAATACAGGTTTGTTTATCCAGGTTTGTTTTGTGATAGGCACTTTCCCTGAAACTTCCCACTCCCACTGAAGGAATTTGATGCCATGCTATTACTGAAGTGTAATTGCAGGTGGACACCTGTCTTTCTGACAGTTCTCACATTCATTTCTCTAGTATTGATAATACTTGTATCCACCTATTGTTCGTTGAAAGAGAGTACTGTGAGAGTGAATTAGGAAATGTTTCTAGGATTTGTGTAGAATACAAAGATTACAACTATTATTTTCTTCAGCGAGTGAAAATAGCTACGTATTGATTCATGCAGTTCATGCTGTGACAGCGTTTAGGTTCAAATTCTGAAGACAGGCAACCAATTGCCAACCAGCATAATGAAATACATTTAAAGGACACCTTCATAGACTGTGATTTTATGTATTCCAAATCCAAGTCATTATTAAAAGCTTGGTTTAACCTTCTTAAAGCAAAATGTTCCTGAATGGGCAGAATCACTCTTACATGATCCATGTTGCTAGCAGGTATTGTACTGTGTACGGTCCATGAAAATCAGTGCTCCTCTTCCAAGTAGCCAACAAATCAAGCTATCAAGCAATGTGGGACAGATACATTCATACACTGAATTGCTGCTTTGTGCCATTTCAAGAACCCTAAGGAGTTGTAGACACTGTTTACCTGGTTAAGAAGGGTTTACAAGGACTTGGTGTCACCAATATGGTATAAAACCCCTGAAGAATACTGGTTGATCTAGTCCAGTGTCTTCTGCTCAAATGTCATCATCTGCTTCTTCATGAGATTTTGCTACAATCATCATTAATAATTCAGAATACTTTACTAAATTTTATGAGTATTTAATTCACATTTAAGTTCATGTCTTGAGTATAATGTTACAATTGTTCCTATTCATGTCTTTCAATATCCTTACTGGGACGATGTCAGTATAAGTTTGTGTTCATTTTGTAGTCGTTGACAATGACGCAGGTTAAAAAAAGAGGACTCCCATTCTAACTAGTAGACGGGGTTCCTTCTGTTACTCAGTTTCTCTTATTTGCTGCATTTCTGAAGTGCAAAATAAAAGCATGCTGTTTCCCTGCTTACTTGGAGAAGCCAAGGATGCATATATTAATTAAACAATTTAAAAATATATGTAATTTAAAGAACAGTGAACCCCTCTATTGATGAATTAACAAACTTGCTTACTTGTCCTCCTTAGTGTTTGGAAAGAACACAGACTGCATTTGCAGATCAGCTTAGAGTGACTCATTTTGAAAGGTTTGACCTAAGATTTTTGTTGTTTTTGTGATGGTTTTTAGCTTTAAACAGCCCCATACTACCATCCCCATAGTAAAAATTATGTGTATTCTGTGGTATTTCAATGCTTTTGTTCTCCGACTTGGCCTTGATTTTCTGGTTTGATACGGGAATGGATTCACGCCTCCTGGAGGTCCAGCCACTGCCATTTACCATTATCTGGTGGCACAGTCATTCTCACCAGGGAAGTTCACTGACCTTTGCTGTGACCTTCCCTGAGGAGAGCTCTTTTTTTCTCCGTCAGGCTTTTCATGTCACTTTTTGGCTGCCTGTCCCCCTGTGTCACAGACAAACGTGCACAGACGCGCATGAGTCAGAAATTTTATAGCCCATTCATGATCCTTGATTTATGTCAGTGCTGTGTTCCTGCTGTCCTCCCAACTTCTCCAAAGTGATGCAAGGCTGGGAGTGCATGAGGTTAGCAAACAAGGGCAGAAGGAGAGGTCAGCAGTGTCTCATGGGTCAGATAGCTGCTGCAAAAAACCTAGAGCAGCTGGCAGCTAAGACAGCTGCTACTTGGGAAGAAAATGGCCACTGAATTTGACATTACTTAATTAAGAGAGTGCCTTATCTCACGTGCCCCCTCCTCTCTTTGCTTCTGTACATTGCAGTAGTGGGGGTTGGGCAATCACATTTTCCCAGTGAAGCTCTTGGGTATAGTAGCTGTCTTCTGCTCAGGCTCATTGAAGACACAATTAAATGCCTCTTTTTTTAGCGACAGCTGAAACAATGCAAAAATACCACCCAGGAGCTAGACCCCATGCAAATGTGCACTATTATGGCTTGGCCAGATGGTACAGGCACTTACTGAGATTCTCGTACCAAATGCAACAGTTATGTAGGTTATGTGTATCTCTATGTGCACGTAAAATAGAGAAACTGCAAAATCATCACAAATGCACACAAAGGGAAATGTCTCAAAGATGGCCACAAAAAAATATGTACCACAATGTTAAAAGGTAAGAGGGAAAGAGAGCCCTTGTAGGAAACAGTACCGAGAAGAAGAGACAAACGTGTGGTCAGAGCAAAATAGTCTTACTGTGGCCAGAGGAAAAAAAAAAAGACTTCATTATAAACATCCTTTGTAAATGAACAGAGTTGCATTAAAGAAATACCTGTCTCCATTTTTCCTCTTTAAAGAAAAATGATGTGAGATTTCAAAGCCTGTCTAATTCTGTAAGTCATAAGATGTTAAAATATACTGTAAACCCCTGCGTCGCTCTTATTCCTTCCATTGCTGGAGATATAAACTAAATTACTGAAAGGCGCACTATGGCCACAGTTCAGACTACAGCAGGCTTACTCAAAGCTAATTCCAAGCATGCTTTCCCTAGTTATGGTGGAAAGGAAGATCCTGCGTGTTCTTTTGTTTTGTTTTGCTTGCTCAAGCCGCGCTGCCTCTTGGAGCATATATCTTAATACAGTGGATCAAAGTTTCTGCTGTAATTTAAGAACTATTCTCTCTGAATTCAGGAACACTCTGCTGGAATCCAAAAATCCAAGCATTTTGCAGTGTATGCATATGAATCTGGTTGTTTATCATGGGATAAGAACAAAGGAAAACAAGCTGCATCTTTTAAAACAAAATGGTATTTTATGAAAAGCATTCCTATTTAACCAATAACCTACAAGCTTTAAAGAGAGAAACTCCACTGCTTGTAATATTTGAAAGAATCCATGAATGTGTCTTGAGGTGATAGAAATTTTTATTCATTACTGTGGAAATGCAATAGAAGTCATAGAGTTCTAGCCAAAAAAATTCAATGAGAATGTTACTGATACCAACAGGGATTTCACCCAGTTTTTGTCATCAAAGTCAACCCCATTAAAAAAAAAAAGACATTAATAGTAGTAAAATGCTAACAGTATTTTGTTTCCACTTTAGGTATCATGGACAATACTATGAGACATTAAGAATTCTTTTTCTTTTCAGGTTTCAAAATCAAACTAAGACAATCAGATTTTTAATAACATAAAATACAGTGATTCTAAAAGTGTTACATCACTGATGAGAGTGATCTGCTCCATTTCCACTCAAATTGGTGAGATACAGGTGTGCAGATCAATTAGAGCTGATATGTGCACACCTCTGATGCCACACTTCGCAGAATGAAACAGATCTTCCTAACAACTGCTTAAATTCATACTGAAAACTGATAGAGCTCTGAAGTGTGCTAGGATTACTGAAGAAGAGATATTCAACATTTCTTTACTTCAGACCCTTCTTTTTTGCAAGTGTAGCTTTGAACAGTGTAATTTTGTGGATGTATCTGTGATACCTGTTTGCCTTCTGTCTTGATTTTCCTTTTAGTTTGAAGGTGATGTCACTTGCAAGGCAGCCACATCATTTCTGCGGATCCAGCTTATGTGTGTCAGTGACTCAAAGGAAAGATTACAGCACCTCATAATCCTCTCAGTGCTATTATAAGTTGTTGGATCACTTCTGATGTCAGCTTTAAGGGCTTTGTGCCTCTGTAACTCAACAAATCAAAGAACGTACCAAATCACAACGCATGCTTAACTTCCTGTTTGCGTGGTAATAAGGTAGGCCATGTTCTGAGCTCAAATGTACTATATTCATCTATCATATTAAACATTGTTAGTAATAATACTTGTGTCTTATAGGGAACTTTATGCTGTTGCCTCTGTCCTGCATAAAGAAAAATGAAATGGCCAAATGCTATATATGACATTCAGTATCATTTGGTGGCTAACACTCATTCACGGTTCTTCTCAGTAAAATGACATTCAAATCTATAAAATGTAGGTCTTGGTTCATTGAGAATAAAAATACAGAGTAAAATGCAGAAGAAGCTAAAGATAAAATTATCAGAGAGGAAGAGGATTCTGGATGGATGATCTTTATTTATGTTAAGAGACTTAAAGACAGGATTAAAACAGGCAGTCAAAGAATGTGCATGGTTGCCAAACAAGTAAAATGGAATATCAGACCTATCTGGCAGCATATTAGGGAAATAAATAGGAAGGCTTATTAATTTCTGTATTCATATTAAACAGTCTGTAAAGAATTACTAGGAACCAAATTTTATAAAAGAGATAAAGAGTATGCCACCAGACAAAAAGTAATGCTTCTGCATGTATTGATGTACTTTCTGAATGTAGAAATTTAATGCATATTTTCTTCCTTAATTTTTATTTTATCACTGGGAAGATATGTCCCAGTTCTTTTTATTATGAAACCTCTTTCAGTATTTATTTTATAAAACTATTATAAAAGGTTAAGAACTTAAATAAAGTTTTGTTGTGTTATCCTTTAGAGACACCAGGTGGCAGATAAAACATCACTTTATTGAACCCTCTGCCTTTGTTAAATAAAAATCAAATCATAACACTAAAATAAATTCCATGGCAGAAAAAATACAGCAGAAAAATTGACTGTTCCTATAAGTTTTGATTATAACCAACGGCCACTCAGTGATCTACAAGCAATATAGCAGAAGGCAACTTTATTCTGTCTCCTATTAGTAAAGAAACAACAAATACGATACCCTGCACCACCCTGTTGGCTTGGAGATTGTGGCCTCTCTTTGGGATTGTGTACTGGTGCTGCCAGTAATAGATACTTTTTATTAAAACATTCACATATCCATCCCCTGTTTGGAGCCCTATAATAATCCTAAAGTCCTGAAGTGAAATCCTTTACCTGAGTACCATAAACCCTTCCCAGTACTTTTTCTGCTGGCACAGCCTATCTGTGGATGTGGATTTACTTGCACCTCTGTAAACATTCTTCCAGTAACAGTCTCACAGTACCACAGCCCCCATAGAAGTTACTGGACCAGGCAACATTTTAGTCTGTGTTGGCCAAATTTCAGAGCCACAGGAAGTTCACCTCCCCTTAAAACCATTTTGGTTTTGGAAAAGCTGCTATTTAAATCTTCCATGGAACAGCTTGTTAGAAAGCTCACAAGAAGATAGACAACTTTCAACTTCACCCTGAGTAGCATTCAGGATCTGGTTTGAAATCTCATATTCGAAGAGCCATTCCGTGACAACCACCTTAACGTACTTTGATGCAGTATCATTACAGGAGCAGCAGCAGCCAAAAAATTCACCAAAGCTGTCCTCAGTTTCAAAAAGAGGAACTGTATTAAAAGAAGAGAGTTTGTTAAAAAGTAATTTTAAAAGTGCAAGTAAATTAAATTCTTAGAGGCAGCAAGGAAGCTATTTTAAGATACACATTTTAGAAACAAAGTCTATATGCACTTGGATTTTTAAGGCAGGCTTGAGAATGGGCAAAAGGGAAAAAGCAAAGGTAAACAACAGGCTAAAGGAAGCTATTAGAAAAAACACTTTCTTTAAAAAAAAGATGAAGTAATACTGAAGTGAAAAAAGTTAGAAAAACCCCACATATTCCTGCACATTAAATGTAAGGAAACAGGGTCCCCCCAAAGGAATCAAAGCTGATACTTAATCTTACTTCAAGCCTTAGGAACAGAAGGCCTTCCAGAAGCTTGCTGGACTATTTGATAACCATGGTATTACCAGGAGTACTCAAAGAAGACAAGGACATTGCAGAGAAGTTCATAAACTCTTTGAGTCAGTGTTCACCAGTGGATAATCCTGGAAATGGAAGGGATTTTCAAAAGAGAATGGATGAAACTGATAAAATGAAGAGGAAGAAACCAGTAGAAGAAGATGGAAATTGCTAACAGGTGTAACTACAGTTTTAAAAGTCAACTGATACCTGGTGTCTGCGGGATGGCAAATGGGGTGTCAGTTTTTAAAGAGAGTCCCATGGATGATAGGGTGCTGGGGCAGGAAGCCTGCTCTCTCTCCCTTGCAAATCAGTAGAAACTATAGTGGGCAATAGAACGAGTGGACACCTGGATAAACATGATCTACTTGGAAGAGTCAACATGACTTTTGTAGAGGGAAATTCTGCCTTACAAATGTACTGAATTCCCTGAAGAGTCAACCTACATGTGGAGAAAAGTGGCTTATATAGTCTTAGTTGTATTTCTAAGGGGAAACTCATCTGCTTGGAGCAGATGAGGGAGTGCATACCTGTACGAAGCATCGGGAGTATTTATTTCCAATGACACATTTCTCCCCTAAACAGGTGTTTCTTTCACCTCTTCCTACTACCTTCCTTAGATACCTTAAGACTTCGTGGTGAATAAGGTGCATCTCAGTCCCTCTGTCACCTCCCTTAACTTCCTCTGTTCTCAGGAATGTAACTTCTTCCTTTCTGTCATGAGATGAGCAATACTGTCCTGACTCTGGAAAGTGATTTCCAGGGAGAGAGCTTTAAAGGGTAGATCTCTAGGGGGAATTGAAAGCATTTTAACTACTATAATTAAAACCCGTCTATTCCTCATGCTGCGCCTCCCTTTCTAGGTCACCCTGAAGAGGGCATACTGCATGAATGTGCAGCAGTGAACCTGGCCTCAAAGTCTGAAAACACCCTGCTTTCTAACAAAGTCTTTAGCAGGTAAAGCAGAATGGATGCATGCAGATACCCTACCAGACTTTCTATGACAGGAACATTTCGGAAGGAAAATGAAATGCCTCTCCCCTGAGGCTCACAGGAATTCTTCACTGCTACAGCCTCCTCTCATGGAACCGACTTAGCGCTCAAACGCTAAGGCACTGTTACGCCTCCCATACTGCTGTATTTCTACTTTTCATCTGATCAGGTATCATTTTTGCTTGTGAATAGCAGTCTAAAATACCAGCTCCACTATACTGCTTGAAGATCTTATTTCTTAAAATAGCTCCATTTAATTTTTAGACCCTTTTTGTAAATGAGGAGTGCTGTGGCAATTCAGATATCCTTTACAACCTTCTGATCTCTTGTGGAACCATCAAAAATTTCAGGTGTGGTAGGTCTCATTTTGTGCCTGATTTCTGCAGGGCAGCACCCTGCTATTTGCATGCAGCAAAGCAATAGTTTCATTCCACAGTGGCTGGAATAAATTTCTCAGAACTTCTAATTCATTTAATTCAGGGTTGAGGGCTAGGGAAGATGTAGCTACTGCAACCCCTGTAGTCATTATGGTTAGAATTGTAATTCTAACTGGCAGTGGAAAGAGACTGAGTCAGTTAAAACAGTGGAGCAGAACATCAGCAGTGTCAAGTGTTAAGGCCTCTTGGTTCGAAAATGACAGCCCTTCTATCTTTGTCTTCTCTTTGAGAGGACTGCACCTCTCAAGATTCTCTGTATTTTGAGATATCTTCTGAGCAAACAGGCATAGACATGATTGCTCTCACAGAAACATCGCTTTTTAGTAAACTAGCCTTGGAGTTGTTACTGACAAATGCTGAATGTTAGACCGCCTCTCTCCTTTCAGACACATCCCGACCAAGGGAAGAAGACGTATTTGCGTGGCAGTCTGTGTGCAGGCATAACAGCAGATAAAACCCAAAATGTTCTGTGGCCCACCAAGGGGTAGGTGTTTGGCTAGAGGGCTCTGTGCCTAGGTGAGCCTCTAAGTGCCCTAAACTGCCAGAGGGGCTTAGGAATGGGGTGTCCCATGTGCTCAGGAGGGTGGGAGCTGACAGTGCCTGAGGCTGTCCTTAAGAGATGCAGTGCTCATACAGCCCTAGTGCAGGCGTCTCCTTAGAGCAAAGTACAATTCTTGACACTCTGAATTATTGGGGAGAGTCTGTTTTGTGCCAGACAGCGAGACATGCCTGACAGCTGTGAATTTCTGTGCCTCATTCACGGACGCACTCAGCTGGCAGTGTTGTATGCCCCTGCCTGCGCACCCTGGCTGCCTTGCATTTCCGTGCTGCAAAGAGGTCTGCCTGAGCGTTACCACCTTCTGCTCCCCGCAGGTACCAGAAGGAAATGGGGGCCCATGAGCTCAGAGGGATCTGCAGCACACTTGGACCAAGTCCTGGGGGGACCAGGTGTCCAGGACTTGGCAATTTGCTTATAACATTCAAAGCTTCAGCACCCTTAATTGTCAAACCTGTCAGATCCTTCCTTGGCTGGAGCCGTGCCTCAGTCCAGTCCCTGTCCCAAGCCAATTAAGCGTGAAATCGGTAAAATATCCAGCTAAATGGCACAAAGCGCACAATCTGACACACCGGACTCATCCGCAGTGAATGATGTATTTATATCGGTGCTTGGGTGCCTGGCGGTTCTCCCTGGGGAGGTGCCCGGTATTGAGGAGAACAGGAGAGCCACGAACCGGTGCGTAGGGCACCGGGCTCCCTCCTTGGGCTCCCTCCTTGGGCTCCCTCCTTGGGCTCCCTCCTTGGGCTCCCTCCTTGGGCTCCCTCCTTGGGCTCCCTCCTTGGGCTCCCTCCTTGGGCTCCCTCCTTGGGCTCCCTCCTTGGGCTCCCTCCTTGGGCTCCCGCGCGGCGCCGCCCCCTGGGCGCTGCCCGCCTTTTCCTCCCCACGTGACGGCGCCTCGCCGGAAAAGGGGGCGGGGAGAGACTTCCGGCGTCCCCCGTGCCCGCCGCCTACAGCTCCCGGCAGGCACTGCGCGCCGCCTGAGGCCCGCAGTCCGGCGCCCCCCCTTCCCCTTCCCAAACGGCCGCCGGGCCCACGTGACCGCCGAACGGCCAACCGCGTTTGAACCTGGGTCTTTTATCCGCCCCTTCCCCTCCCCGCAGCGCTTCTGCGATCAGACCGATCTAAGATGGCGACGGTGGAACCGGTGAGTGTTTCATTCCCTTCTCCCGCTCGTCTTTGCCTCTCCTGCCTCACCCTCCTCCCGTCGCCGCCGCCCCCTCCTCGATCCGCGCCACCCCCCCCCGCCGGCGGCTGGCGCCGGGCTGGATGGGTGGCAGATGGGCGCCGGGGCGCGGGCTGCGTGGCCGGCGAGGAGCGCACGCACGCAGGGGGACGAGCGGGGGGAGGGGGAGCGGGAGGCGCCGGCCTGCGCGGGGAGAGGGGGAGGCGGCGGCCTGAGGGCTGTGCCGCCGCTCGCCAGGCGGCTGCGGGGGGCGCCGGGCCGCGCCGGCGGCGACCCAAGGCGGGCGGGAGAGGGGCCTGCGGGCCGGCGGCGCTGGCTGCCGCCGCGGCGCCCATTGTGTCGCGCCCCGCCCGCGGCCTGGCCCGGCCCCGCCATCCCCGCGGCGCAGCGGCAGAGGGGGACGCCGGGGCCGGAAGGCGCGGTGAGCAGGAGCAGCCCCGAGCGGCGGCGGCGAGCCGGGCTCGGCAGCCTGTGGAGCGGCTGCTCGCCGCGCTGGGCGCATGTGGCGCAGTGGGGGTGGCCATGTTGCTCTCCGCCCGGAGAGGCCGGTGGGTCGGGCGTGCCGGGCAGCCAGGCGGCGGCTCTGCGGTGCCGGCCTGCAGGCGCCCTCCCGGCAGGCGCTGGTTACAGGCCGAGACCGAGCTGGCGGCGAGGGTCGGTGAGTTCGCAGAACGGCTGTCCGGGAGCTGGCGGCTGGAGCAAGGAAACGGAGTAACTGGTGAGACTGGAGGCATGGTGCAAACTAAATTGTTTTTTTCCGGTTATGTCATCTTTCTGGATCAAAACTTTTTTTAATTCAAGCTTTTTAATTGTTTTCAATTATAATTAAGTACTTTTTTAGTTTTCTAGTTATTCAGTTGTGTTTATGATACTGTGCTCTATTTTTATAAACAGTGTCTGGTCTTCCATGAAGAACTGAAGCAACTGGAAGTGGTCCAAGTATAGTTGTTATTCTAATCCCACGTGCTTGTGCATCATGAGGAGTAGACAGCAGAAGACTGAGTATTAGGGTTTCAGGAATATCAGAAATTTAAGGAAGGCTAATTTCTCACTGCTGGTTACCAACTGTGATTAAATAGCCAGTGCGTACTTTAGAGAGACTTTGTGACGTTAAGACAAAAAGTGTTTAAGTCACTATTTTAAAATAAAGATTTACTTTACCCTTTTGTGTAAGGGATATTGATTCTCTTACAATTTTTTCCCATGAGAAGGAAAAAAAGACACCTTTACTTAAAAGGAAGAGATTGAAATTTGCCAGCATTTGCAAATTGCCTGATTTATCAGTTCTGAACAGGAAGAATGTCAGTTGTTAAGACACTGAGCTGAACCACCAGCAGCATCCTTCCCATATTCTCCAGATGCAGTGTTAAACTTTTGTTTTCCCATCCAAAAGCTGATCTAATTGAGCTATAGCCTATGTCTCTGAAGATGAGAGCTTCCTGTCAGCTCAGTGTTTTGTAATGACTGTGAAGCATAGCAGGGATTGTGATAAATAATTTGTCATACTGATGGCCATTGGAAATTGAAATGGCTCCAAAGGCACGGGTTTATAGCTTTCTTGGACTGTGACGCTGGTATAAGCCTGTCTCTGCACCATCCTCTCCACTGTTCTTGCACAAGTGTGAGGTTGCGTGTTGAGCTAGATCTGGGGCCTAACTCAGCCAAAAATAAACAATAGATTTTGCCTTGCCATTTCCCAGCAAGGTTGGTTTCCCAGATCCAGTTTACTGTGCAGTGACAAATAGTTGTGCTGAGCCAGTAAAGGTGGAAGGAAAGGCAACACTCAAAACAATTTAAGTAATGCTGCTTTTGAATGTTCTGTAGTAGTTGAAGTATGTTTGACTTCAGGAACCAAATATCAGCTATGCTTCTTATTTTCAAATTTATTTAAATAATAAAAATCTTGTTTATTGTCCTAGGTGGCTCGCACTTCTACCTAAGCTTAAAGTTAGACTTGCATAGTGACTGAGGTTATAGGTGCTTAATGTTGTGGAAATACTACATGCTTTTCAATTGAGCAGTTTAATTGTGCATGTGGTTAGAGATTGGATTGAATTACTTCTTGGTCATACAGAAGCCTTTCTGTTGCTGACCTTCAAAATCTGACCTAGGTTTGTAGAGATGTCATCTATGATGCTTCCCTAGTGTGAAAATGTAAAACACTACTGAATGTGTCTATTTTTGAAATGTAAGCTCCTGCTAAAATCAATGATGTTCCTAGTACTTCTGTGCTCTCAAATGTAATGTACATTTCAGGTTTTGTTAAGAGGCTGGAAAAAACGTTTGAAACTCCTTAGGAATTTTGAAACTTGAGTTTAGATTACTGTAAAGAGCCCCATGGAAGTTGCTAGGAAAAGCAAGATTGTTTTAAGTAAATATAGACCTGTTGCACAGTGGTTTACTTCTCCACTGCAGGGAAGACATAAGCATCTGCAACTGACAGGTTAAAACTCAGTTTTTCTTGTGCTATCCAAATTGTTTTTCTTTTAAGACTATTCTAGATGAATTTGTGAGAATATGCAGAAGTGTGTCCTATTAGTGTGCTCATATTGTAGCCTTTGAGGATTAAATGGGATCAGATAACACTGTGCAAAAGTCCACCAAGTCAACAGCAAAACCAATAGTAATGCTTTAGTAAACAGTAGTTTACCAAAGGTGACATTAAAATGTAGCCACACAAAGCGTGGAACTTGTAGGTGTGTATAAAGCATATGGAAGTAACATACATGTGAATATCTGATCCCTCATGTTTCAGATCTGAAACGGGTGTCATGGTTGGTTTTTTTTTTTTTTTTTGCTTCAAGACAATTATTGTTGCACTTTCGCAAATTCAATTCTTGTTAATTTAACTCTCTGTCTTAAGATGAGTGGGTGAAACTTCAGTTACGTGTAATTTGAAAAATGTTTGTCTAAACAGCCAGTCATCAATAGGTAGGACTCAAAACTTCCTTTAAATTAAACAGTAATATCTCAAGGGGTTACAAATGTAGTCGTGTAGGGCCTTGAAATTTTGGAAATTTCAAAATGGCTCCTAAAATTCAAGATAGACTGAAAGGTACTACTTTTGTATTATTGCCAGCCAGCATGTAAAAAGTGCAGGCCATTTTAGACTTATTCTTATGACTAGGTATTTCTGCTAATATAATTGGTGACCTGCTATGGTTGAAATCAGTATAGTATTCAGCTGTAGTACTGTGAACACAGTTGCTTGCTCATTGCATTTTTCTGAAATGATGCAGGGTAAGTGTATCTTGCATGCTGTTTAATAATTGAGAATGTCTTTCATAAACTTTCGTATTGTAGATTACATTTCTGACTGAATACAAAGCTTCCTCTGAGAGGAGGAAGATGTTGGACTACTACTAGATTTTTTGAGATAAACATTTTCTGAATGCAAGTTTAAAAAATTAGTTTACTCAGCAAAGTGAATTAATGTGACTTTCCTCAAACAAATTTGTCTTTCACTTTTGAAATATGTTTAACCTTGACTCCAGAATAAGTTTAGAGACTGTTTTCAACCTAGAAACTTGAAATAGTCACTCAGTTCAACTTAAGGTCCTAAAACCTATTCCTTTATAAAATATGGATGTTATGAAGATACTTAGTGTGTGATTTACTCATTTAGGTGTGCTGTGTAATACAAGTGATCTGTTAGCTGCCTGAAAGTGGCAGTTGTCCTTGATTCTTGTGTAGTGGATGTAAGGCAGACAAATTTTGACTTTTATAAACACTTTTTTTTTTTAATATGCAGAGCAGTTGTTTAAATGAATGATCTTTTAAATAATGGTCAGTTTTCTCATGTTCAGTGCCGTTTATCAAAGTAGTTTATGTGCAATACAGGATTTATAATAATCGGGCATATCAGTAGTATGCCCAGTACTTTACCTTTTTGGTTGAGGACTGACCTCTTGAGCATCCACACATTATACAATTTTGTTTTAAATTATTTTCTGAAGATTGAATGTGTCTGAATTTTTCAGCTGATGTAAAATTCTGTGTTTGGTTGTATGAGTGACTCAATATACTCTCAGTAATTTGGAGTGCTTTTGTGTCTATTGTGTTGAAGTGTGTAGAGAGATTACAGGTGTTTTGTCCCTTGAGTCATCTGAACTGTTCTCAGCAGTTTTTGGAAGTTTTTGTTTTCTTGTCAGAGTGCCTTAGAACTAACAGTGTTAGATGTGGCAAGTCATCCCATGGGTAGATGTCATGTTCCAGTAGCAAAGGCAGCAGAGTGCAGACTGGGGTGAGAAGTGGTAGCACAGGGGCAGCCTGCTTAGGCAGCTAGAAAAAGTACAAATATACTGAAATATTTTGATGTGCCTTGTAAATTGTTTGTTAGGTCTAGTCATAAGGTTGTGAGTTAAATGTTGAAAATCTGATGGGTGCTTTCAAGCATATGTAACTCATTTCTCAAAAGTCAAAAGGGCTGTAAATATTCTTCGCATCTTTTTAAATCTGAGATTATATTTCCTAAAAAAACCAAACTGGTGTGGCCGTCTGACCTTGGAGGAAGCATGTATAACTCTCCAACTTCAGTCTTCTGTTCCTGTCTTCCTGTACACATGTTGCACTTCTGTTCTAATTTGGTGAGATGTCATTCAAAGTCGTGTCCCACATTTGTGTTCTAATAGTGAATGCCTTTCTAAAAATCTATGGTGGTCTAAGTAATAATGTATGCAGTTAGGGTAGTTGCTCTGTATCAGGTTTCTTATGTCATGCCTAAAAGTTTTTCTCTGTGCTGGTGTCTGGAAAGCTATTTAACACTTGAATTGTTATCAGGTGGCTATGAGTATCTCTCCCCACCTTCTTAAGTTTTCCAACTGGAGAACTTCTCAAATGTGATTGGTTTAGTGCAAGGAAACTTTGGGAGCCTCTTCCACTAATTGATTGCCTTAACTTTCACCAAGGATGCATGGTAGTGCTAGGTTATGTCCTCTTGGGACATAAATGTTGGGCTCTCAACTGGACTCAAAGGAACTGCTGCAGACAATTAGATGACATGGATGTGGTCTGTGCAGCACCTGAAAACAGTCGTTTAAACCTAGTCAAGCTAGTTGTGCTCTTCAATAGACAAACCTGATTAAGTAGTTTTTACTGTAAGTGCTGTTTGTTTCCTGTCCTGGTGACACACACACTGTCCTTTGATATCTTGGTCATTATGTGCTGTGGAGAAAGAATAAATAACACCAATTAAATCTGCAAGTGTTAGAATCCAAGTAACGTGCAGGTATGCACAGTCATTAAATGCTGAGTAGGCAAATGTTTCATGGACTCCTGCAAGCTGATTCCTACATCAAAAAAACCCCATGAGTAGTGAATAAATGTCACTTTTAATTATGTGCTGTCTTGAGTATGAGGGCTATATGAAGCTTTCCAGTTTATCTGGTAATACTACCCTGGTTTGTTACATGTACTTTAGAAGCAGAAAACCCAATGGTGGCTGTTTAATAGTAGATGCAAAGTCAATTTCACGTTAAAGAGTGCATTCCTTTAGTAAAGTATTATGAAGGATTTAAAATGTAGTAGTCCAAGAACTGCTGGTGGAGACAGTCTGACTTTAGTAAGTTAGTAGTGTAGCAGTAGCAAGATTTCAAGGTGTGAATTGGTAGAATGTGTACAGTATCATTTTAATTCATTGTATTTATAGAATCTTCTAAAACCTGCATGCTTCTGGTTTGAAGTAGAGTTTCAGTAGCTGGAAAGAAATTGGATACAAGAAATAGACTTTGAATGCAAATTAGTGAACTTACATACTTTCTATTTGACTAATAATGACAAAGTTCTTTACTATACAAATACTTCAACTTGGTGGCTAGAATAGAGAGATAAAGGTAAGGTTAATCATATCAACTCACATTTCCTTTAACCAGCTAAAAATTAAAATGGTCCTTTTCCTTTTTCTCTGGCAGTGATAAATAAAAGCTGCTTTAGGCTTCTGTGTGAGACCAGCCAGAAAACTGTTTTGTGGTAGAAAGCTCTGCTTCTAACTTTACACCTTTTTACAGGTTTATTGTGGTGTGTACAGCTGTATGTGTCTTTGATGGGCAGCCTGGTGCCGGAAAAAAATAAATCTCTTCTGGCTGGGTTAGTTTTTGAGGGGAGTGGCGTAATCCTGGCTCAAGATCATAGTTAGCCAGGCCTTGGAGGTGAGTTGTCATATACTGTTTTGGAAAGGAGCTTGAAATAGTGGTTAGTCTGAGTTTCATTAATGATAGGTAGCTTTCAAAATAAGTTAAGGGACTTGTGGTGACTTAATTAAAACACTTGTGCTGAGTCAGATGTCTTCTACTTGTCCAGAAATGGACTTTCATGTAGTTATGTTGAGAGGTGACCATCGATACACTGGGCAGGTGTTGAGGCTCATTGCATTTTTTTTATTGTCTGAAGGTGCTACATTAATTCTTTCTGATGTTGTCTTGTATTAGAAGGTATGAAATGGCAGAGCCCTGCATGTGCTTAGTAGTTTTGTTTGATTCCTCCAGTTTATATAGTTATGATGCTTCTGGAAGACTGACCAGAGAGACTTTAGGATTAGCTCTTTGTATATTGAAAGCTGTTTGCTGAGCAAACATAAATGAGATTCTCAACTGAAATTATTTTTGGAAGATACTCTGCATTTGTCAAGAGTGAGTCTATTAGATTTAAAAATGTTTAGTGTAATAGCATTTGTAAATCAATTGTAAATATTAGATGTCACTACTGCAGAGTATTGTGAATGAAAGCAAGGTTTATCACAGAACCTAGTGCTTAGTTTACTTCTAAAATATAAGATTTTGCTTGTATGCTCATTGTATTTGTGCATGTATTTCTAACTCTTCTAGTTAGAAGCTTCTGAAGGGGCAATGCTTAAATTGCAGTTGTTTGTACTTGGCTTTTGGTATAATGCAAACAAGAACTTGAAAGAGGAAATGCTGCTTTTGTGTTTTTTACAGCCTTTGTGCATTGACCATCTTAATTTGTGAGGTTCTTGTATATGAGGGAAAGATGTGTATTTGATTCCATCAACTTAAAAATAAATGGGACAAACAAAAAATTGTACTCTGGATAGAATTTAAAGCACTGACTCGGCTTTTTGAAGGTCTGTTTGTCTTTTTATAGTATTACACTGAAAGACATTTGACAGATTGTTCATCACTGCTCCTGTGGGTTTGTCAGTGATGTTTCCCATTAGGGAATCTTCAGAAAGCATTTAGTTTTATTAAGAGGAAGAAAACTGTACTGTGTAAATCAAATCACTATCCTAGTTGTCACTGCCCGTTAGGTCTTTGCATTTCTGTCTTTTCATAGTGAACGTGGGAGAACATGAAAGCAATCTTAAACATGACGTAAATTAGCTTTTGAACTGAGATTTTTTTTTTTCTAGGTGAGCTGTTTGTACTAAAGCATACTTATTTTCAACCATAAAGATGTAACTTCTCTGAAGTAAAACATAGTACCATGCTTAATAATGCTAAATATATTGATAATGAAAAGAAAATCCCTATTAAAACAGATCTTTAGGTGTTATCAGAAGAGTTAGCCAGCTGGGACTGTGAAGGCTAAACAGTGTTTATTATCACTTCAAATCCATTCCACTTTTCAGTGGCTTTGGTGGTGATAAACTGAGTAATGTGGAAGTCTGGAGTAAACTGTTCAATAATTAGATGACGTACCATTATTTAATCCATTCCTACATGGCTTTGTTCTGTTAACAGCACAAAGTTCAAATTAATTTTTAAGTACTACTTTTTGTATTGTCTCATTTAGGAATGTCTAGAGTCTTTGGGTCTGCTGTTGTTAGTATTTGTTTATTTTACTGAAGTGCTTTTTCTTCCACAGGGTCGTCTATGCAGACATTTGTGTTAGCTGTAGGGAGGGAGCTCTAGTCCTTGTTCCTTGTCTCTGTAATACTCTAGCACAGATCGCAGACAAGGGAGAGATGGTGGTAACTGGTGGGAACACTTGGCTTCACAATAAAGCTTTGTGTTCCCTGATTTGAAGGAATGGCATTAGAATTTCAAACCTGACACAGTAGCTTCTCCAACTGAATTAGAAGCTTGAGGGTGTTTTGTATGTAGAGGGAATATATTCCACTATTTGACATCTTTAGCACTGTCTCTAGAGATTTGAAAAAATTATACTTGGAATTCAGTCTAATCTGTGATAAATGTGTATTCTTGCAGTATACTATTTATTGTAGTATTGTAATTCAGATGTTGAAGAATAAAGGGATGCAAATTGTGCTTCCATTATGTAATTTAGGCCCCTAATCCAAGAGGAATTAGAGGAACTCTTAGCTTCAGCCTTCTTAAACTTACTTCAAAGAACTAAATTACTTCAGTAAAAATTGAGAAGGAACATATTCACAACTTATTTTTTCAAACAGGAAACCACTCCCAATCCTCAGCCTTCAGAAGAGGAGAAAACAGAGCCAGCACCTAGTCAGGAGGTTGCCAGCCCTGAACAGTATATTAAGCATCCACTACAAAACAGGTAAATAGTAGAGGTGCATGAGTGTGATTTTGCCAAAGATAGAAAAATGCCTGTGGCTTTACAGCTCTCTTGTTCCCTTATGTTTTCTAGCAGTATTTTGAGAGTTCTTGATTTTTGGAAGACTTACAGTGAGGTTGCGGAGAAAATAGAATCTGATCCTGTTGTAATTTAGAGGCTTTTTGCAAAGTGTTGTTACAGATGCTGAAAATATTTGCAAAGTTTCATAATGCAGCCAGGTAATTAGAAAGAGCATAGCTTCCCTTTTAGTTGGAGGCAAGCAGAGCTTTTTCTCTGTTTTAAGAGACTAATACTGAGATGAAGCTGCTGCCAAGCAGAACTGGAAAACCTCCATTCTGCATTGTACTTTGGGCAGTCAACGTGTCAGTGGTAAAGACTTCTCATTTCTTATCCGTCTTATGTCTTACCATTTTTTTTTCCTATTGGGAACTGAAAGTAGTAGCTGTGTTAATCAGCCAAGGAGCCTGTTAGACACCAACCACATATGATCAAGCGTATAGTAATATTTTCATTATCTATAGGAAGCCCAGCAGAAGAAACCCTGTAAAGTACAAATGCACACATTTGTACCTATGTATCACTAAAAGAAAAAAAATGTAAGGCATTTAAATTTTCTTGTTTAACAAGAAAAACATTGAGCAGTAGTTAAAAGAATAGTTAAAAGTTATCAAAAAAATCAAAGCCCTCTTAATACTATATTCAGTGTGCAAAACCAGGTACATCTTAAAAGCTTTAAAAGCTACTACCCAGCTTTTTACTGAGCTGTAGAGACAATGAGGACTTTACCTTGAAGCTTTGTACTTTAAAACCTCGGCTTGAATTACATTTCAGGTTGAATTCCTTTAATTGTGCACAAAAGTGACTCCAGCATATACTTCAAAAAACAGCTAGGAAGTAATTTTCTCCCAGTAAGCTGAAGAGCTGTGTGGAGTTTTCAGTACTTAATGTTGGTAGGTAGGTGCTGCCCCAAAGGCAGCCTCTTACTGAGTGGCACCTTACTCTTTCTAAGTTTTGGGCAAGCATGGAAAACCACTCTGCATTGTAGTGCTATGCTTTGTGCGTTCCATTTTCCATTGTTGTCTTTCAGCTTCTGTCCTTTTTCCTCTAAATGCTTTGATTAAATTGATACTGACACTCTTACACTTTACAAGTGTACTCTTACCACTTTACAAGTGGTAGTCGGAAGACAGTAAACTTATAAAACAAGGTTTGAAATGTCAGGAAGGGTCTCAAAACAATAGATTGACACCTGGCAACTTTAATTACTCCCTGTGAGGAGATAAATCTACTCTCATGCGAACGTGAGTGATTTCGACACTACTGAAACTATCGGAATGAAAAAGAAGCTTGTTTTGTTAAATGCCTCATTAGGTATCCAGTTCCAGCATTTTAAACAATGCTTTTTAGATCCAGAAAGAGCATCTTTGTATGTAAAGGTTCAGTTTATGTGTTGAGATTTGTACTCAGCAGAGGTAATGAAGAAAATTGTATGGAAAATTTTTCATTTAGTCTTATCTTCATGTATACAGATTAAAAAACTTGAAGCAGTTAATTGGTGGGTTTTTAAAAAATTGTTGCTATTAGTAAGCTTAAAGCAGCTTCCCTTTTAAAATTTATGCTCTCCTAGCATGTGAATGCTTGGGAAACTTTCATGTTGTATGTAGCTTTGGAGTGATATAATTAACTTTTGTAACCTTTGCAAGGAAATTGCTGGAAAGGGAGCTGTGCTTCTGGTTTGAATAGTTGGTGGTGTTTTAGACAGTAATCAGTTGTTTGTGGTAGGGGATTGCAGTTTAGCAGTGGCAGCAAGGAGAAACATCTGAGGTTTAGAGATTTAGAGTCTTAGAAATGATCCAAAACTATTTGAAATATTCACCTAAAAGGGTTGATCAAGTTTGCCATGATTCTTGTAATGGGAACACAAATATTGTTGATCTGCAAAGAGCTGGATTTGAGAGCTGAGTTTCTCATGTGTCTTACTGATGAAAACAGACTTCCATGCTAACAATCTCTTAAGGTTTTCTATTAGTTTGGATATAACAATGCCAGTAATGACTTATATTTTTAATATATGTTAATTTCTAAGTGCTATTTTTTTTTTTTTTCTTTTAGATGGGCACTCTGGTTTTTTAAAAATGACAAGAGCAAAACTTGGCAAGCAAATCTTCGTCTTATCTCAAAGTTTGATACTGTTGAAGATTTCTGGGCGTAAGTAAAGATTTTTTTTCAATCTATGTAATTATCTTGGTATATGTTGGCAAAGCTTATGTCAAAGAAAAAAAAAAGAACTCTACACCCAGAAAGTTGCAGTTAATCTGAAATGCTTGCAAAATTGAAGGTGAGGTCTACCCCATTCTTCAGAGTGGTAGAATGTAACCATTGAAGAAAATGTGGTTGTAGAAGTTCTTTGTAATTTAAACGCATATTGTCTTGCTTTCAACACCGCAGCACTGCTTATATTCATATGTACATGACATATATGTAGAAAATTTTATTTGTCCAGTAGCTGTCGTGTTGTAACATGAATTTGTAAATTCTTGGAGCTGACTGATTGTCACTTCCTTGGCCCTAAATTTTGCTAGTTGATTAAATTCTCGGACAGATGGCTTGCTTTGGATGTGCAAGAGCACCTGAATTTGGAGCATAGTGATTGGGAGATTGATTCTTATTAATGGCATTTGTGAAAGAAGTTCATTAGAGGTTACAGAATAAACTACCTTAATTCTGAATTGAAGGTCTATGAAAGCAGTTAGGTTTAAAGAGCAAGAATAAAGCCTTTGAAGGTAGGCATGTGCTTTCTGGACACTAGCTTCAGTCAAGTTCAGGTGGTTTACTTCAAATATTTTGCCTGCCATAATGATGAAATAAGGAGAAAATGCAAGTGGCATGAAATCTCATTGTGGGTGGGGAAAAAAATGCATTATATATTTGATCTTAGTGTTACGTGCTACATTGAGTGGTGAGGTTCTTAAGGTTCTTGTTGCATACCTTCTTTTGGATGTGATCAGTAAGGGAGAGATAGTGTGTGGAATAATGAGACCCATCAGTGACCCATTCACACTAGCAGGGGAAGACAAAGATATTGAAAACAAGTATTTATCAGTGCAGTCCTTGAAAGGAGGGGAGTAGGATTCTGTGCTCTTAACCTACTTTCCTATTCCTACTGTGGGTTTGACTCGTGGTGGAGTGAACACAGTAGTTTGCAGCCTTAGGGTATGTGATGGTGGCTAAATTGTCTGAAGCTCACTATTGAGGTTGGTTAAGGGTAAGTTTTTGAGCTTCTATAACCAGGATGGTCTGAGTAATTAAAAGTGCTTAATTTATAGTCTGTAATCAAGGGTATAAAATGAATATATTTTTTATATTGTTGTTTTGGTCACCTGTTGTTGCCATTGGAGTCCTTATTTCAATTTGAATTATCAAACCTATAGCCTTTGTCCCTAGAGTATTGTATTAAATAACAAAGTTGAATATTTCTCTGCAGAGAGTAACCTTAGAAATATAAACAATTACCCTTATGTCATGTGTGCATGTGTATAGAATACACAAGCACACAGAACTTGTTGCCATGAAAGTTCAGTGAGTTAGTTCTAACAAAGTTATCAGAAACATGTTAGAACTCTAAAAGAAGCATTGGTATTTCTGGGAAATAGTGTTATATAGCAACTTGACAAGTGTTAACAAACCAGTTTCCATTCTGCTTTTCTAAGGCCAGAACATCTTAAAGCTAATGCTTTTATACTACTGAAAAATACTTAGAAAATAGGGTTGCTTCTGAAATAACTTTAATGCTTTTTAATTTTTGTATTTTATTTGGTCATGTGTTTTAAAGAATTTAAGAATTTTGTACCTTAAAATAATACTTCATTTTTAATCCTGCTTTTTTCCCTCCAATAGTTTATACAACCATATCCAGCTCTCTAGTAATTTAATGCCTGGTTGTGACTACTCACTCTTTAAGGTATGCTGCTAAACTTTTTTCTTCAGTTATGGGTGTTGATGGATGGTTTCTTGACTAAGCGAGACACTTCAGATATTTAGGAACATGATTAGGAATGTCCTAAAGGTGTTAATTTTCTTTAGGAAGTCCCAAACACATGTCCTCTGAAAACCAGGCTGCTACTAGTTCTGAAAATACAAGTACCTGGTTTAACACACTCCACAGACATTATGATTTAATCTGTTACTATGTTACTATGTTTGTCTTCATTCTGTTTGAGATGTTTGTGCAAATAATTAAGTCTCAATTTTTATAATATGCAAGACTTTCCACCTCTGTCATTTGGTGTGACATGAAATGAGTTCAAATGTTAAAGTTCTGTGGGAGGCAGCAATTTCTCCAGTATTCTTTGAGCATTACTAGCCAGATGCACAATGCTCCTGTAATTAATTTTTACACCACCAGTTAAGTGCCATATTACATATGTATGAAATAGGAAATTGTACCCAACACTGACACTTAAAGCATACTGAGGAAGTGTTCAAACTAGTGAATAGGAAATTCTGATGAGAAAGTGTATGTGAAATCCTGCCTCAGCTGGAGTGGAGATCTGAACTGGAGCTCTAAATTAAATCCTAACCTCTCTGAAGTGCTTGTAACATACAGCTCCCTTTCTGGATTCAAATACCTAAATAATCCCCTTGGTACTGCTGCCTGGTTCCTCCTTTGCTTATAAAACATAGTTACTGACTGGTGCTCCTCAGGAGATGGTGTACATAGTTCGTAAACCCCAGCAGCTTCAAGTAGTGAAGAGATGGTGATGATTTGGTTTGGGAAGTTAACAATATTTTAGGTGACTGAGAAACCTTACTAGTAACCTTTAAGAAGCTGTAGGCCCTTCAGAGGTTAGGGTATCCATGGATCAGGCTTGTATTTTTTGCAGGAATCCTAAATTTGTTTAAGTAGGTGTATCTATTCTGTATTTGCATATCATCAATCAGCAATAACTATTATTTCAATGTATGAAACAGGTAAAGACTTGGCAACTTTTGCAGGCTTCTGAGCACACTCTTGCTGTTGTCCTTTAATCGTGACCTCATAAGAGTTGCTCTTAAAGGTGATGAAGTAGTTTGAGCTCTGCAGCTGCCAGTGAGGGTGTTAAATTTAAGTGAGCTTACACCACTCCATCCTGTATGTTGTACACTTAATTAGATTTCAGCCCAAGTTCTGTAGTGCAACTCTCTTAACAGGCATGTCTTGACCAAATTTCTGTCTAGACAGTTACCTGCTTTTTTAATGACTGACTTTTCTGAAGCACAGGGTAGCTGGTGGGTGTGGCAGCTGGCTGCTTTGCTTGATCAGTGCATCCAGAATCATATATACTTCAGCACAGTGCCATTGGTAAAGCATGAATCAGAATGCAACTTGCTTCTAAATGGTGTGTTGTTTTTTGTGGCCCTAGCAATTAAAACCCTCTTATTGTCACCTTGTATGTGCAGGAAGTCATTGAGATGTAGTGCCAAGGGTGTCTCTTTCACTGAAGTAATCTTTATGCATAAGCGAAGCACTTGGCCAATGTTGCACTGAGTCTAAGACTTAAAATAAAAACTCCAGAATGTAGCTGCTAATTTTATCAGGTTTCACATGGAATAAAATAGATATTTGACTCTACCTATTCCCACAGTTTATGTAATGTTGTGTAGCCAAGACATTTGCCTGGGCTGTGATTCTTCTGTAGAAATAGAAATTCATTAGAGAAAGTGCACTTTTTAAGCTGGTCTGGAACTTTGTCCAGAAATAGTCTCATACCAATACCAGGTATGTATGTTAAACTATATATTTTTTTCTTAATTTGCTATTTCAGCTATCACTGGTCTTTTGGTTATCCTTTAGGAAAAATACAGATCAAGTCTGATTTAACATCTGGCCGTTCTTTGCAGGATGGGATTGAACCCATGTGGGAAGATGAAAAAAACAAGCGAGGAGGACGATGGCTAATTACACTAAACAAACAGCAGAGACGAAGTGACCTTGATCGCTTCTGGCTAGAGACAGTAAGCACTATGGCCTCACAAGCTGCAACTGAAGAATCTTGCATTTGTATTTAATATTAACTGCTGTGTTTTGTGTGCCACACTTCTAACTTCCTGTTAGCATAGTGTCCTGTAAGTGGCTGTCAGGCTGTATTTGAAACGTGTCTTCAATAGTGATGCTCAATGTTGTATTCTGTGGAATATTTTCTTATAATGGGCAGCGATAGAGAATGCTACAGGGCAGATTAACCTTTTCCTGTGGAATGTACAGAACAGTTGAGATACATATTTTATACGTTGTCTTGAATGTGACTTCCAAATTTAACTACTTAAATTTAACAATTTGCTTTACAAATACTCCTACAAGTGAATAGTTTTCAGGGTTTGCTCTTGCTGAAACAAGGGAATTTCAGATATATTTTTGTTCTTTCTGTATTTATCTTAACACTAGGATAGGCAAGTAATAATGCAGTCTTCCTGTACACTATAAAAATACTTTTTTCTATTGCTGTTATCTTTTTGGAAAAGACCTTTTGAATGGTAAGTAATACTTCTAGAGATTGTGGGTTGCAGTAAATGTGTTGTAGGAAAGGATACAACTGTCCAGGAACTGACTCAGAATACCTTATAGTCTAGTGTGGTCTGTGTTTAGGAGCATGGATTGTAGGCAGTACAATGCAAAACAATCTTATCAAATCTCTGATCTTCTTTCCTGTTTGTGTAAGAGGCAAGAAGTGTTGCACCTCTTTGAAAGTGAGAAATGGCCTTCAGGATCAAAGCAGAGGTGTCCAAAATACCAGAGCTATTAGGATCTTTCTAGTCACTGTAGTGTAGTGACTTGAAGAGAGTATGATGAGCATTGTACTACTAGGCAACATGAGTAAATTAATGTCTTGCTGTGTGCTTTTAGCCTCTCCACCTAAATACCTATAGGAGTCCTTCTGACTCTTAATAGCCATTACATATAGATTGGAAGCATCTAGATAGTCTATAGACTTAATGCTAGAGGGCTCTGCTTTTTGTTTAGCAGTAAGCAATGGCACAGAGCCCAAATACTCAGGTGACTGGGATATGTGCCCTAAAACAACCCTGTCACTTCTAATTCCAGTAATTATTTGTAATCAACTTTCTCTAATAAAAATCACCCCCCTTTATCACTCCCCTTTGGAACAAATTTTTATTCTAATGATCTTTACTGTTCTTGACTAAACTTCATTTGAGAAGACTACTTCTCCCTGTTGTGCCACATTCATGGAGAATGTACTTGACTGTAGTGTTTACTGAACATGGTAGTTGTCTTTTCTTGTATATATACTAAGGCTGTTGATCAATATTTTGAATGTTTGTGTAGTTTAAACTTAAAAATTTATGGCTTTCAGTGAATGTGTGCATCCTGCTATTGGGTGTAACATTTAAAGTATGTGTAGTTAAACCTGATTTATTCAGTAGCACACTTAGTCCTTTTTGTATTTCTTTGAAGTCAGCCTTTACAGCTTTCATGGCTACTGAAAGACCTGCTTTGTTCAAAAAGTTGCAAGTGTTGAATTGCCAAATGTTATAAGTGGTTCTGGAAAATTAATATAATGGCAGTGTATTTAACATGTTGTGCAAGTGAAGTAAACAAGCAGCCATTTGGAGGTTAATACTTCAGTGTGCAGTAGGATTTTTAATTCAGTGCAGACTAGATGAATCTGTCTTAACCACAAGAAATTCTCAGTTCTGAATCTCTGAAAATTGCTTGCTTTAAAAGTTGCAAGTTGAAGATTTTAAATATCACTTTCAGTTAGTATATTGTGCAGGGATGTGACCCAACTCAATCTGATGTTCCTGAAGTATGCCACCTTTGTGAATTCCAAGCTTCATTAGAAATCTGGGGGAAGAATCTTGTTTTACTTGTACACTTGTATTGTTGTCCTTGTATTACACACTGTTCAGGGTGACTGATTCCCACTTTAGAGTCTGTGAGAACTCTGAAGCTTCCTGATTGCATGGATAGGAAATAACACTTCATTAGACAGCACTTTTCATCTAAGTTGCAGTCTGATTTGTCTCTGAATTGATATATTTCAGAATTGAAGTCGGACCTTACATAGTTGACATATTGTTCTTCATAGGTTCTTCCTAGATAATCAGTGTAAAAACATAAAATTTCATATTTGTCTACCTGTGTTAAACATACTTTAGAAATAATGCATTCCTTTAATTCTTACCTAGTTTTGTATTGGGGAGCACGGGGTGGGAGGCAATATAAATAATCCACTGTCAGAACTTGCAGCTGCTGGGACAAGAGGAGAGATGGCAAACTCAAAATAGGAGGAAGGTAGCCTACTACAACTGAGTTTACATTCACTTGTAACATTTGGAACTGCAAGAAGATACTGCACTAAAAGTGATTGCTGTATGGCAAGTGGCTACAAGCAGTGAAATGTTGTATTCCTCAGTCCTTTGTGTATACTGAGTGCTTGCCTATGGAGCAGGATTCTGACTTTGAACTGCCACTTCTAATAGTTAATCTTTGTTTTGTAGCTGCTGTGCCTTATTGGGGAGTCGTTTGATGACTACAGTGATGATGTATGTGGTGCTGTTGTTAATGTTAGAACTAAGGGTGATAAAATAGCAATATGGACAACTGAATGTGAAAACAGGGATGCTGTTACGCATATAGGGTAAGTAATACAATTGGATATATGAAGTGTAACAATGTGTTTAACACCAGCTAACTTGATAGAGAATGCACTTCAGGCAAACGTAGCCTGTGCAGAGCTGTACCCCAAGTTTAAGTAACTCAGTGCCAAATTATTTGCATTATTTTGTAGTTTTTTGAATGGATTTATGTTAGTAAATTCTTTGTACTGCTGCACTACCTTCGCTGTAGTTTAGAAACAATGAAGAACTGAACACAAATCTTGGCAGAAGCTTTTCACTTCACAATGAGGTGTTGTAATTAATGCCTGTAGATAGTCTAGATGCTATTGCAGCATGCCAGTTTGTAAAGGTGGGTAGCCAGTAGTAGTAGAGCACTGGTAAAATTTTTCTCAGGAAAGTGATGCTTAAAATAAGAGAGGAAAGGCACTGCAAGTCTTAAGCTCATAAGGATGTGTTTATATTTGAAAAAAGCTGGACAGTTATGTGAAACTACATATGTTTTCCTACCTCTGTCTCTGTTTTAGTACAAAGCAAACAAAATAATGCTGAGTTTCATGGATTATTTGACATGTGTGATAGCATATTGTAGTCTTTATTCCAATAAGCAACAGCAGTCATCTCAGATTATTGTGAGTCTTTACTATGGAAAATGCATGTTGTGCTCTGCTATTTAGCAAGTATTGCTAAATCTAGTGGATCCCCTGTGCTGTAGTATCAGTGCTTCAGAACTACTTGCTGTTCAATTCAGTCATTGTAGGCCACTTAACCTATGCAAGCCATTGATGATATTTATCTTCCCAACTTAGCACATCTATCTTAGGCCAAACTTTAACTGTCAGGCATAAGTTTGCTAACATTTTTCACTTACTGGGTGGCTCTCTTGACACATTCCTCATTTGGGCCTTTTAAGAATCTGGTGAGGTCTGCCTTATACTAACAATTTTATTACAGTCGTGTTCAGACTTGAAAGGTAAGTGTTTAACAGTAAATAGAACTGTGGTACACATCTGCTAGTAGAGAATAACCTTACATCAAATCTAGTAGGCATCAGAAAGCTTTTTTAGAATGCTATTAACCATTACCTAGGGAGCTAAGATGACTTTGTTAGAGAACTCTGAAAAACTTAAGATTTTGCAAACTGACACGATGACTATGGTAAGTTATGTTGACTACCTGCTGTCATATTGCCATCATTCCAAAGACATCAAGCTTTTATTTAACAGTTAAAATTGGGGTAAGCTATGGCCATATAAACTGCTTCATTATTATTAGGATAAGTTAAAAAAAAAAAAAATTTCTGTAGTTTTGTTAACCTGCAGTTGAACAGGCTTGCTCTGTGGTTTAGTCAGAGCTTGCAGCTTAGTGCTGTTAGTGGCTTGCATCTCACACACTCTATGATAAGGAACACAGGGTATGTGTGTGTAAGGTGGGTTACTTCTGCTTCTTTCTCTTAAGGCACAAGATCCAAGCTGATTTTTCTTAAAGGTCCTGTTGGGTACTGCTCGTGACCAGTACTGTATGAATTAGGGGGGGATGAGGGTCTGCTTTCTATCAGTAGTTAGACAGCAAGTCTGCCAGCTGAGATGCATGTGGTGATAAAAACTGACTCTTCTGGGGAACTGCTGTTTTATTTGGTTCAGGTGACTTTACAGCCTCAGTCATTCTGGAATTGTGAACCATGACTACTTCTGAGCTGTTTTGTTTCTCTATGTGGAAATGTAACTTGCTGATACTAATGATAGTCACATGAATGCAGTAGAATTCCTGTGTTGTACATTTATGTAGGCCTGTCAATTATTTTTTGGCAAGAGCTTGTCCTATTTTACATGGTAAGTCATTGTTCATATAGAGCTATAAGCTCACTTTAGATGCAATAAAGTAGAAAAATCCTTTTTCAAGTGCTTTATTCATACCTGAGAAACTGTTTCTAAATATACAACTATTTTTCATTAAGATGCCTGTAGATCTTAAAAGCAGGTGTCCTGTTACTAATTCCTTCCTAGAGCTTTGCTTAAACTGTTGTTCTATTTCTTTTCTCCAGGAGAGTATACAAGGAAAGATTAGGACTTCCTCCAAAGATAGTGATTGGTTATCAGTCCCATGCAGACACAGCTACTAAGAGCGGCTCCACCACTAAAAATAGGTTTGTTGTTTAAGAAGACACCTTCTGAGTATTCTTTCATAGGAGACTGCGTCAAGCAATCGAGATTTGGGAGCTGAACCAAAGCCTCTTCAAAAGCAGAGTGGACTACATTTAAATTTTATTTCCATCTAAGTGTTGCTAAGATTTGTGAGAAGTCTCATTTGCCTTTGTCTTGTACTTCTGTGTTCAATTTTTTTCTATTTTGGCTGAAATAACCATTACCAATCAGAATTTTAGTACACTTCACCCCCTGAATCCATAAATGTTTTCCTGGCCCACTCTGTCATAGCTTGGTAGAAACATTACTATTAAAAAAATTGTTTATCCACAGTATTCAGAAAAGAAGTTGCATTTCTGTACCTGCAGGAAATTACTCTGTTTTACATTTGCATTGTATGCAGTAACATTTTGCTGGTTTGGAAAAGAGTCTGGTGCATACAGTTTTCTAGCAATTTTCTTATACAGCATCATCTTTGCTGTAACCTATGCTGATGGCTGCTAGATTAATTTATTTGTTTTCCCTGTTTGATAACATTAGTGATATTTTGTTTTCAGTTGTTTTTGCTCATGTAACATTTGGTGAAGAATCTGGGAATATGACAAAGGTGGAATAAACATTAATTTTGTGCATTCTTTGGTAATTTTTTTGGGTTTTTTGTAACATCAAAGCTTTGCTACAAATTTATGCATTTCGGTCAAATCGGTGATCTGTTTGTGTGATTTCCTAAACATAACTGTGGGTTTTTTAATGTAACACCATAATTTACATTCCTTACTAGAAATAGTATGTCTGTTTTTGTATCTTATGCTGTATTTTAACACTTTGTATTACTTAGGTTATTTTGCTTTGGTTAAAATGGCTCAAGTAGAAAAGCGGTCCCATTCATATTAAGACAGTGTACAAAACTGTAAATAAAATGTGTACAGTGAATTGTCTTTTAGACAACTAGATTTGTCCTTTTTTTTCTCCATCTATACAGCAAGTATTTGTACCTCTTGTGACAAGGCAGTCTCTACTGTGGCTTCTACTGTAGTGTCTTCCAAGAAAGATAAAGGCTGGAGCTATAGTCTGTTGAAACTTAATAAATCTATTAGTACCCTAAGTCAAAGTAAAATTACATTGATGTGGCTACTGGTTTTTCTTAGTGGTTGGTCTAATTGATCATGGTTTGGATTGTTTCTTTTGACTTTGGTTTATGCCAACCAAGAAATGCAAGGGTACATAGAAAGCTGTCTAGTTTCAGGTAGGAACTACACTAAAAGTGCTTAAGTGAGTGAGTCTACTTAATCTATATCATTTCTGTACAAAGTACAAGTAAAGCGCACTAGAGACATGGCTACAAAATAGGAGTATATGATGATCTAGGTAGTCTGCTATTATGTATCTCTTACAATGAAATTAAACTTCCATTGGCTTGAAAGTTGCTGTGGGAGCTGTAAGTTTGCTTGACTTGGAAAATTTTGAAGGCCATTGAGTTTTGAGCACAACGTGAGAGGCTTTCTTTCCACTCTAAAAGCAGAGCATGCAGCAAAATCAATGCTTTATTGCTAATTTCTTATCTTTTAGTGTGATGTACTTTAAGATCTTGCCAGGATTATACAGCCTTTCTTCAGCTGAACTTAAAGGCAGATGCTTTATTAGGGTTTTCATCTTTGTGATAAGTCCCTAAAGCAAGTTTAGTCACTGTGGCAGTGAAGCTTTAGTTGAATTAGATGTTTAAATCTGCCTGATGAAGACACTGAAGTGTTTCTCTGAATGTAGCCATCCCTGCCTGTTTTCTAGCTTACTGCTTCAACTAATCATCTTTGCAATTAAAGTAAGCTTTTTGAACTATATTTCTCTCAACTGTGTTCTGTATCATCAGCCTCAAGCTGAGCAGAGTTTATAAAGGCTCTGATATTTCTGAATAAACCAGTAATGCTTGTATGCATGGGAAGGTAAAGATGAATCAGTTTCCTGAATGGTAATGTTAGATTGTCTGTGCGTGTAAAATTTGGGAGCACTAGGGCAAGGCTCACTAAAATGAGTGTAATTTGGAAACGGGTCATGCTGCCCTTTCGTAAAGAGCATTGAGATTAAACAGAGTGCTGTTGTGAGAAGTGTATAGTATTGGTTTTGTTTAATTCCACTACAAGACTGACTGGAGTGTTGTTCAGGGTAGCAGCATTTTTGTTAATCTAGAAGAGTGATTGATAAGGAGCTTTTTTGATAAGGTCTCAGGTTTTTGAGCCTGAGCCTATTTCAGCAGCCACAACTGACTTGCACTGTAATATGCAAACTTCAGGTAGGTTGATTTGAGGCTCTTCACTGCTCAAACAACAACTGCTATGTTTCTAGAAGACTTGAGTGAAAATTAAGTTAGCTGCTTTATCAAATATATAACCTATGCCTTTAATTGCTAGAAGCAAGTGACTATGAACCTAGTTTTTTTCCAACTTGCAAATCATTTTGTGCTGCATACTAATGCTCTTCTGATTATAATGGTGTAGTTTGTATTCTTATGCTATGGGAGAAAGCTGAGAGCTCTCCATTCTGCGTATTAATAAAATAGCCACAGGCTCATAGGAAGAAAAAGCAGTAAACATTTAAATTAAATATCTAGTTTTGGTACAAAATACTCAGTGTCATTAAACTTCCTGCTAAATAGGTAGCTATTGTCAGTGTGTGGTTTTAGTAAGCCTGAGAAGACTAAAGAATGTCTATTCAGAACTGGGTTTATATGGTACAAAACCAGCAGAGCAAGTAAAGAAAGCAGGAACCTGCTGTGTCCTAAGAGGTGTAAGAATGTGCCAAAATACAGCCTGGGAAGAAGGGGTAACAGCTAAGGAGTATTTGTGAATTAACATCTTCTGGATGTACTGTAAGTCTCGGGCTGTGCAGTGCTTTTCATTGTCACTTTGTCCTGTTGCACTTGTGTTTCAGGCTGTCTTTGGCTCAGGAAAGTTAATTTTTAATGTTAACCCAAATTTTGGGAACTTGGAATAGTAGCTTTTAGCAAAGCTTGGACTGAGCTCAAAACCTCCATCCTACCTAATGGAAACTTTTCCTACAGAAATGCTTGGAAAAAAATATTCTGGACTCCATGGGATGCTTACTAAAAGCAAAAAAGCATTGCCTTTCAGCCTATTAAAGTGACATGGATTTTTCCCTTTGATATGTAATGTCCCTTTTTTCCAAGACTTTTTTTAGTCTGGGCTTGATGGTTTTAAAACTATAGATTTTGAAGAACATCCTGCACTGAAATACTAAACCAAATAGTTAAGCTTCATAGTTAAACCCATAGAGCTTTCAGACTGCCTAGCACTTGACTTTTAGATGACTTTTGCCCTCTTAAGAACAATCAATGATTTCTGCAGATTTTTTTGTGGGTAGGTTTTAGTCAGGTCTTACAATGAATTTTTTGTGCACAATTTGTGCCTTTTCATATTGGGCAAGAAATGGACAAATGAAAATGACATAACCAGTAAGGAAGTAGTTTATACCTATTTCACTATGAGACATTTCATACCTGTCCAAACTAGACTTGGAGAGCAGGAGTGCAGAGCATATTAACAAGCAGTATGGAACCAGTCCTACTCCTGGCTATTGAATGCACCTGCTGGACATATCCATTACCATTTCAAAGCTCCAGAAGCTGTTAAAACTTGAAGACTTTCCATTTTGATCTCTGCGGGACACTTGTCACTGTAGCTGCTTGAACAGACTTTCTGCCTTTTAGCTCTTAAAGTATTCCAGGTTTTGGTTTTGGGTGTCAGCTCTGGCACTGCAGCAAAGCCTTTAATAAATAAGCACTTAAATTCCTTCCCTGTGACAAAAAAAACCACGGTCACTTCTGTTCTTATCTGGTGCTTTCCCAGAAGACTATGGGACATAGCCTTCCTATTTTGAAATAAAGCAGGTTCTGATGTCAAGAGCTAAATGTGAATTGTGGCCGAGCACATGATGATTGTTATGCTTCCTAGCGTTAACTTGTTACTTTGTGTGATGCCTTAAATGTAAAAACATCCTAGCTGAAGTGAGTCTTGTTGGTATCAGTTTGCCTGCTAACCAAACATAACTTTGATTTCTTTTTATTCCCTGCTAGTACTGAGTGTGTGACAAGCTTAGTTGTGAATTTGTGGGATTCCTGACTGTGCTTTTCCTATCTCCATTTTTCTAAATCCTGATACTTTTCAAGCCTTATTAAAACATGTGTAATAAAGGGGAAAACTACACTGAGTCTAGTCACTGCTTTTTTGGTCACCCTGATACCATGGAGAATTCCAGGTGTTGCTAAACCCAGATAAAGACTGTGTGTGACTTCTTTGACATAATAATCTGTTGATGGGATTTTCACTTTTTTTAATCTTTAGCCATGTAAGTATGATAATAGTGAAAACGATACTTGAAAGTATGTGTGTGAATTTATCATATATAAAGCAAAAATTACTCATCTATTTTTTTCAGAGTAGAAAACAACTGTTATTTTTAAAACATTTCTTTGGATGACTTTCTGTAATGAATTATTGGATTTTGCTTATGATAGGTAGTTTAGATCTCTTTTTTTTTTTTCCTTATGTTGTGCCTATTAAACAATGTTATTGAGGAATTGGAGCCAACCTCATAGGTAAGGTTTGTTTTTCTTGGAAGTAAAGCTAGTTTTTGAGCCTTATCTTCCTCTGTATGTACAGGGTAGTTATCCTAGTGCATCTCACCCTGAGCCGTACAAATATGCAGAAAGTATAATGGGAAATTGGAAGGTACTACTTTATTTCTGTAGCTTGAATGAAAATAAAGCTTCTGAGGAACTGAATGTCTCAGCTTCTTGACTCTGTGTGGGATGTAGACAAATGTAAATCCAAAGGTAAATGAGTAAGCTACTGCTTTGAAATGTGTATTCACTCTTCAGATGGGAGGCTGTGTGTAACTAGGGCCTCTGCAACTCACCCACAGATCAGCCTTGTTCTAAACAAAATTATGTAACCTGATTGCAAAAGTACTGCTGACCGCTCTTCCTTTGTTTACCATAGCTTCCCCAGTAGGAAAGAGGAGTTTAAACATGTTTGTATAGTGGTACCAGCTAGCAGAAAACTGCAGGTAATCTAATAGGAGCTCCTGTGTTCTAGCTGTGCCACCCCATTTATGTTAAACAGCTGGAGACTACTTTGAACTTGCAGGAGGAGTTTTGGTCTTTGTGCAATCAATTAAGGGCTTTAAGGCCAGAAGGAAACAGTCTCTGTAGGTATGTTATTGCACAGCTGTACACATAATACTGGAGATTTTTTTGATAGAAGAGTGTGTGTTGGACTCTGCTGTGTACTGATTTCACCACATGGCCTCAGTTCATACGCATTTCAAATGGGAGTGTTCCTGTGTAGTAAGGCAATGGTGACTACCAACTTCCAGAGGTGGAGATGTTTGTGTTTCCCTGGACCTGGAAAATTCATCCTTGAGTTCATTCCCTAAAGGCAAGGGAAAAAAATCTCTGCAGGCGGTCATCTGCATTCCAGACTGGTTGGGTAAAAAAAGCTTAGAAGGCCTCTTGAAGTCTTTCTTAATTGGTAGAGCTGTATCTTCCCTGTACACAAATGGGACAGGGGTGAGGTGTGGGGATAAAGGGCAGAACTGAGATCTGATTTTCTCAGGCTATGAGGATTGTTCAAAGTTATATTGAGGAGAAATAAATTGAAGGTGTGATTCAAGCACCAACAGGTTTAACTGAAAAGCAATCTAATTTTAATTCCCTTTCCTGCAAGGAAGCGGTATTCCTTTAATTATTGTAAAAGTGCCCCCAAATCCTCAAATTAATGTTCTCTAAAGTTTGTGAATGTGTCTTTGGGTCATGAGGATTTGTCTCATTTTACCTTCATTAAACTGGAGATTTGCCAGTGTTTTGGAGGCTTGCAATAGTGGTGCAGTCGAGTCATAAACTGCATCACCAGTGAACTGTTTTGGGAATGTATTGGGGGGAAAAAAAAAAATCATGTCTGGATATAGATGACTCCTGAAGCAGCAGATGGTTCTTTCACATTTGTATGAAATGTGAGAACAATGAAAAAAATGAAGAATTGTCTTTTTCTAACAGTTTTGATGCTTTTCTGTGACCACTGCTTCCTAATAAATGCAGTGCTGTTTATAGACATACTCTGCAGCTGAGGAGGAGTGTGTGCAGTGGGTCTGTCCCTGCAGTGGAAGTGGTGGTCCTTGCTGAGGGGATACTCTGATTAAGATGCGTCTCTCAGCAGCTGGAAGCTGGTTGTATTTTGTAAGCTTTTGCTATGGATGCTGTTGGTTGTCTTCAGTAAGCTCCAGAACTGAGAGATAAGGTTTTCTGCTCTACACTCATAGGTAATCTCCTCCAACTATACTTGTATTACAGTGTGAAAACATGCTCCTCGTTCTGGTGCACCTGATGTTATGGCACGAACCCTGTCACTTGCATGGTTTTTAATATTGTGATATAATCCAGGATGAGTATTCATGTGACATTCTAGGTGTTCTGCCAGAACTTGATTAATTCTGAATTGAACACAACCCCAACAACCTTTCCTCATTTATACTCTTGAGGCTATGTATTAATTGCACTGAAGTGCAAGGTTTAGGGTCATTGCTAGTAAAATTACCTTGAGGCAACTCAGTCCTACTCCTTGTCTTTTTTTTTTTTTTTTTTCATAGTTTCTCTGTTTAAACAACAGAGACTTGGCTTTTCTGAAATGCTATAGTGTCTATATCTTCACTGTAATATAGGTGAGTTTCAACTATATCCTTCCTGCCCCCTAAAGGAAGCAGTTACTGGAGTTCACAGCAGAACTGGCATGTGTCAGGAAGGGAATCAAACGCTTGGGCTGTGTGAGCTGTTAGCAGTGAGATCACTTGCTGGCTGTCTGGTTCCCGGCAGCTGTGGCTTGCAGTGCTAGGCCTAGAATTTGTAAGGTTTGTACAGACACTTAACTATGCTTGAGTATACTTCTGCATTAAAGGGCATGGTTTCTTCTCCATGTTGTGTGAGTTTTGAGAATATGTATTTTTTGCCTATTTTCTGTTTCTAAGGATTTCCCCAGCATTGTTGAGCTGTGCTCGATGATATTTGTATTGGCAACACCAGAGCACTGAAGTGTTTGAACAGTTCTTGAACAGCATGCTGATCCTGCATGCAGACCAGCCTGGCATCTATTTAGGTTTTTTTCCAAAACAAACATGTGACATTAAACTGGAGAATGCACATAGTCATGACAGCCTGTCGTGCCCAAGAGTGTTTTCTTGGTGGGGTGGCCAGCAGCAGAGAGAGGAGGAGCAGAGGCTCACAGAAGTGTGCCAAAGGACAGTGAAACTATTACTCAGCAGTGACTGAGCTGCTGGGGCAGTGGAACAGCTGCTGCTGCATCTAAGAGATCAACACAAAATACTACTAAAATATATAGGTTTTGTCCTAAACATTACAATTCCTGCTTTCTGTAGGTCTGAGCCTAAATACCCAAGAACATTAGCCTTTCAAGGAAACATTTCATACCTTGCTCTGCATGTTTCAGAGGCTAGTATAAGCTGTGCTTTTATAATTGGCACAATTTTGCTAAAGTAGTGAGAGCACTGTTTGGATGAGATGAGAAGCAGCACAGTGCCATCTTGCAGGAGGGGAGCTGTGTGTGGAGCATGTTCCTGCCAGCCAGAGTACCTCAAGCCCTGGGCCCTTCCCAGCTGCCTTTGCTGTGCACTGTCTCTTCAGGTAGTCTTGTGCTTAGTTAAAATACTGGCTGTAAGCAATAAAAAGTCTTTTACTGGACATTGTTTCAAAACAGCTCAGAGCTGTTCCATACCTTGTAATGGCACTAGGGGTTGGATGAATCATACTGTAGTTTTTGTGCCCCAGAGTATTCAGCAAGTATCATCCTAACATTAATTCCAGTGAGGAAACAAGTATTAATGATGGTGATGGAGACAAATTGAAGGCAGCTGAGCCAAAGCATTTCCCTGGGCCTTGGGCAGATGCTGAACCTGAAATCAGACATGAGAGAGATTGGAGAAGTTTTATAATTCATCATCAATTGTCATCAAATCCTTTTGATAGAGCAGCAGCTCTGTGAGGTGATTATTGTGCACATTATAGTTTTATCAGTGGCATATCTTCATGCAGTGTTTCAGGTTTTTGTAATTTGCCCCATGCTGCTCCCTTAATAAAGCAGACAGGAATCAGTTTGTGAAATGGTTTTGTTGGACAGGGCAGGTTGTATTTTCCAGGTTGTAGCCTAAGCTCTCCCTTGAGCTTGAGACAATTGACTGTAAAGGCTTTTCAGCTGCAGAAGACTAAAGGGGTGGGGGAAGGGAAACGAGACTGTACTACTGTGCAGCAAAGTCCCTGTGTAAACATCAGTACTCAACCAGAAAAGAACAAGGCTTTTGCTCTCTGGATGGAGCATGCCCCATCTTTAGTCCAGTGGGCTCCTCAGGTGTTAGCAGATGGCTGTTGGGTGACATGAACGTAGGAAAGGCAGAGAAAAACAAATTTCTGTGACTTCCTGATAGTCTGCCCAAGTCCATCCAGATCTTCATGTCTGTGTGAGGAGTGCTGGGGTGGAAAATGCAATCCATTGGCTTCCCTGCCTGTCTTCTATCTACATCCTTGTGATACTTTACAAAGGGAGAATTCAACTGAGTTCCAGATATTGTAGAAGGAGAAGCAATTCAGATAAGCTGCTATTTAAATCTTTTGTTTTGGTCATTTAGTGAGACCTAGTGGTTTGTGTTTTTTGTTTGGGTTTTTTTTTGCAAATATCAGTGAACACTGACAATGGAGTTCTTGTTTTGCAGTAATTTCAGCCCCAAGGCTTCAAGTTAATTTGGTCTGTTCTGTTTTTGCCACTTTGTTGCCCATACAGAAAATAGTTGTTGTCAGCTTAAATTTAGCCTGGTGGATTTTTTTTTTCCTTTCAGCAAAGTTTCTTTTGTGCTTTGTCATTAAGCAACATGGGGTCTAGGTTTTGTTGCAAAAGCTATAAAAAGGGGCAGGGATAGGAATGTGTGGATTAAGAGTTTTGCTCTGGATAAAGGAACTCCTCAGTGGCACAAAACGGGCAGACATTAGGCAGATCTAGCAGGACAGTGTGCTCCCTCAGGGATGTGGTATGCCAGCTCCAGTCCAGCTGGGTTGCTAACTTCCTCACTGACTCCAGTGCCATCTCTGGCTTTTGGGTATCCTCCCATGCCCAAAGCAGAGCTGAGCTGCTGAGGGAATGTGGCCTTGTGTTTCCCTGCAGCAGGCTGTGGATCACACACAAAGGAGTGTTTGAGAGCTTCACCAGGTGTGTGTATCATTTCCAGATATGCTCAGGAAAGGTTTACCAGCTGGGCCTGTTCCCACCTCCTTTCTGGCTGAAAGGACTGGATGCTCATTCAAGTACTTGCAAGAGCACATTTTCCAGGTGCTGGCCTCCAGCTATCATCTGCCCTCAAGCATTAATAAAATACGAACACAGAAAACTTCAGGTGGTAAGCACATGTGGAGGTAGATGTTTTGCACTGCGGCAATGGGCAGCATGTCCCAAGTGGAACCCCGCTAAAAAGCACAGGCGAAGCGAGGTAGAAACCAACAGCACCCTGCCTTTTCCCAACAGTTGGTATTATGTTTATTTGTCATGTGTTTAGGATCATATAAAACCTCCACTGTGTTTTCCTGTACAGCTGTTCATATCTGCTCCAGCAAGAGGGACTTAAACAAAACATTTGGAAAAATCACTAGACTTCAGTTGGAGGGGCGCATGAGGTGTGCTTTTTCACTGAGCCCTTTAGAGAGTTTGTTTCTTTTCTCTTGTGGCACGAAACGTCCAAGAGGAAAATAACTGTTGCGGAAAATATTCTTGTGCTTTGTCACAGTCCAAAGCAGCAGGAAATGCCGTAGTTACAGCAATTCTCTGTACATGTCAGGATTAGAAAGGTAACTCTTAAACCATGGTAGATGTTTTTGAGTGTTGATAGAGGTTTTCAGCATGGTTTGCTGTGACTGTTGCTCTTCCCTTCAGTTTAAGGTGACAAAAATGTGCTATTTTTGTTCATATGGTTAATTGTTATCTATTACTAAGAGTTGTGGTGTAAGTAGGAAAAATGAACTATGTGTACATAAACCACTGGACTGTGCTGAGAGATATTTTCTCTCATTGAACTCATGTTCCGTAGACTAAAATGTCACTAAAAAGAGGATACACTTTTCTCCATGTGGTGAAATCCAGGGCCTGTTTATTCTTTGCACACAGTTTAAAAACCAAAAAACCCCCCAAACACAGCTTTCATTACTGCTAGTAGAACTACAAGAAAGATACTTTTTTACTTGGAGCATTCCATGCAGAAAATTGCTTTTCTGGCTCACCTGGGAGCCAGGAGCTCTGCAGTTTGCCTTCCTTTGGCAAATACTGTATTCTTTACCACGCTTATTTTAAACGTGAGGCTGACAGCAAAGGTGTCCTCCTATCTACTGACTTGGTTAAAAAATTGACCTAACTTGTGTCCTGTTTCCGACAGTGGCTAATGACACACGATCAGAAAACAGCTTAAGAAATGAAAGATCTGTAGTGTGATCTTTCCTCTGGAACACGTTGTCAACTTTTGGCAAAAAAACCTTTGCATCTGGACCATTGTGTTTAATAGCTACTGATTGATCTGTCTGCGTTAATTTGAGTCTATTTCTGAATGAGTTTATAGTATCGGTCTTAGATGTTCTCATGGCAGTTGAATTTCCAACATAGCGATGCACTGTAAGAAGGCAGTTCCATCTGTATCATCCTCTGTAGTAGCTTCCTACAAACAAACTACTCTCAGATTGAACCTCCCCTTACAATTTAGTCTAGTGGCGGACATGCCAGAACTAGCATTTAACAAAAGAAGGTGGAGATACTAATCTTTGCTTTAGATATTTTAACAGTGCTCTCTCTACCAATCCTGTTTACAGGTTAGTTTGCATCTCTCCTTCTGTTGGGTTCTTCAGTTGCTAAGTACTGGAAATCTGATTAACAACTTAATTTCTTCCACCTAGGGCAATGCAAACCATACAGTTACAGTATGTAAATAAAAGTCTTGAAATTTAGCTGACTGTGCCTTAAAAAGAACAGAATTACAGAAGCAGAAAATCTGACTTTGAATTAGAAGCAGCAACTCTTTCTGATATTAGTAGCACTTTTTCAAAATAGTACCAGCTGCCCCCCGTCCTCCCTCGAAGTCCACCTCATAAAGAGGACTAGATTTGTTTCAAATGCAAGCCTTATTTTTGACCCTGGTAGCAGTTTATAGAATCATATGAACTGGTTGGATCATTGTCTGGATTTCACTTGGCAGAGCTGTCCATAGTGACTGTATGCTTTTCATTTTGCTGCTGCTATAAGTCCTTTTTTAGTTAAAAATAAGGAAACTCAAATGCTGCATACTTGCAAAGGAACCTTCTCTTCTGTGCTTGTGCCTGTTGTGTTAGCTGTTTTCAAACAGCCCCGTGGGTTCTTGATTACTTCGGGAACCTTGTGACCTAATAAATGAAACAGCCATAAACAAAGCCAGCTTAACTTCACGTCAGGCATTTTGCCATGGAAAGTAAAGTCAGCGTTAGCTGGCTCAACTGCTGTCAAACAGAAGTGGTACCGGGAGAGAGATGACTCATTATGTAAACTCATCTTTCTGTTGTGGCGAGGGAGCTGTAGATGTTCCCCCCTCTCTCTGGGCTCTCCAGAAAGCGAACTGCACTAGCCCAACCAGCAGTCCCAGGTGCTGGGCAGGTTCACTTTGAAGCATGAGGCAAGTTTCCATAGCGGTGGCTTCCCGGGTGGCTTCATGCTGCCTTCTTCCAGAGCTCAGGCTCCCTCTGCCATGAAAAAATGTTTCACAGCCTTTGAGGTAGCTGCAGTAGCTCTTTCTTTTAAAGCTGACCTTCAAAGGAACAAATGCTGTCAGCTCAATCCTGTTTTGTCTGCTTTGTGCTATATGAAGAAAGGCTGAAGTAAGAGAGATGTTTGAGGATGTCCTGATCTGGACATGGAAATGTAGTGGAGGTGTGAATTCACAAGAGTGAAAATCGAATCTGCTTGAGAGGAAGGGTCTTTTTTTCCTTTTCTTTGATTGTTCTAGAATAAGTTTATGGTGAAGCTTGCAAAAAGGAACTACCGTTACTGATAAATACTAATATGCACAAACCCCTCACTTTCTCATAGTTCTACTTTTTAGGGAATCTAACCTATTACTGGACCCTGAATTTCAAGTGCGTAGAATTTCCATGTTTGAGAGAGCCTGTGTCTGCAAAGGAATAAAAGCCTGACCCTGGTGTAATTACTACAACTCTTCTCGGTGGAACTGTTAGCTTTTCTCTGCTGAAGAAATGTCTTATCAAACTTTGATGTATTGTCTTGCCTCCTGAAAAACTTAACTCCCTCCTAGACAAATTTAGTTGAAGATAGAAATACTTTCAAAACCGATTGTTCTTTATTCGTACACAAGTTTTACTGATAGGGGAAGTTTAATCAATATCCCACATCTTGCCTCTGTAAAATTAACATTCACACATCTCTTCTGTAATCTATTAATAAAACTTTTCTTAAGCTTACAAAAATACCATTCATTCCACATAACTTCTTTAATATACATTTTTTACATTCCAGGGGTAAGGGGATACAAATTTTTCAAGAAGTGATAGAAGACAAACTCAAATAAAAGAACATTCCAGCTATAATCTACTTTCCTTTGAAAAAAAGTAGGGGAGGAAGACTTACAGATTTTATATGTAAGGTAACTTACATTATGGTAAGATTTAAGTTTGCATTTAATTTCAGTCCTCAGATTTAATTGAAGTAACTGTATTTGTGTTACGGACCTAGATGTAATGCATAGGCTGTGTTTAGTGTCTTTATCTTAGATGGTTTCTTGAGAGACTTGTAATGTAGTGGTAAACGCTGCGCACAAGATTCAAAAGCTAAATGTGGAAACTGGATGTGACTGCTGCTGAGTCATGCAGACAGCTCAGCCTGGTTAGCGTTAATGAAGATTCAAAGTGGAATGAGACATCTTCTTGAGCAAGGAGGTAAAAGATGGAGAGGAGGTCCTGCAAGCACTACTGGTGCTCAGTTGTGATTGTTGCCGAACCTGCTGTGCCAGACTCTGAGCTGACAAGGGAAAGGATTTGGCTTCTCATCCTCAGGTTTCTGGTACTGCAAGTAGGGATTTGTTTTTTTTGACTCTGTGCATAACATCTTATTAAAACAATCTGAACAGTTCCTTTGCTGTCAGGTATCACTGAGGCTGTTTCAATGACTTCAGGGATTGTGCCTGAGGTGCATAGGCTGCTTGTTGCTCCATAATTTTCCCAAAATGTGATTAGGCATTCTTGCACTGGAGGCTGCCATTGCTGCTAAGGGACTCTAGGAACACATATAATATACTATATAAATGTGAGTGTACTGTGAATGGATAAGCTTATTTTCTTCTTGCAACCAGTCAAGTTAAAACTCAGTCATGCCTGTGGAAAGTCAATGGAAAAGGGACAAGGAATCCCAAGACAGAATTGTTTTCCTCCCCAAGCAATCATTTGTGGTATCTGTCACAGGATGGCTTTCTGCAAATGTACATCTGCCATAGGAAATGGCGCCACAAAAAAGTTACATAGTGATGAATGTTCCATGTCTTTAGGTGGCTTTAGCCAAGGGGGAAAGGACATGCTTCCTGTTCTTCCTGTTTATGGACATACATTTGGTTGGGTAAGACATGTTATTAGTGTGTGGTAGTTCATATGCTATCAAGGATAAAGCTGTTTGCACTTTTGCTATGAGTCACACTGGACTAGTACTGTATGGTGCCAATCAGTTGTTTCATCCTGTTATCTCTTGTTAAACCTACAGCTGGCTTGCTGTCTCACTTGCCTTGCATTAGTTATCTTGCCTTAGATGGTACGAGCTGAGATCACACTTTTTCTCCCAACCAAAGACAAGGCCCACTTTTACAGTGCACGTGGCTCCTGCCAGTCTGGGGCTGTACAGCAGATAACGGATCTGGTCTGCAGCTGCTATCATTATTATTTTGTGGAAGTCCATGTTTCAAACTCACCTGGCTGCCTTGACACTACCAGGCTTCCCTCTGGATAAAAAAAATTGATCTGACTTTAGCTTTATTTACCACTAGGCTTCTTTTACTGTTCTAAGTAAGGGTTAGCCCCTTGCTAGAGCAGAACATGTGGTATTTATCAGGCAGAGACAGCTTTAAGGCTGTCAGATAACCCCACCAGCCTGCTTCTCCGCAAACAATTTTGTGGGCTGATAATGATAAAGCAACTGCACTGAAGATGATTAGATGCTGATGTCTGTAGGGGAGCAAGGCTTTCAGTGGGAGACTCGTACTGCTCTGGCATATGACTACCCTTAAAGAAAAGCACTTACAAACATTTATAACATCCTGTACTGATGATGGCACCCATCTGCAATTTTTCACTGTCACTGTATGTCATCAAGCCTCAGATGCTAATTATTTCATTCTCATCAGAATCACTGCTTTGGTTTGCAAGCCTGCAAGAAACTCTACATGGTTCTTTGCAACAAACTGAATGATACCAAGCTCCTTCCAGAGCAGTCCAGGTGATGCTTATCAAAGAGTTACTCATATAGATCTTGCCTGTACTAGAAAAGGTGTTCACCCCTAGTACGAGGCATCAGGACTGAGTGCAGCTGGATCCATGGAGCTGCTGCTTCCATTAACTCAGTTCAATCTGATTCAGAAACTGATTTTAAGCCTTGCAGGATTAACATAGGCTTTTTCATTTAGGGATTATATAGACCTACGAGGTCATGTTGGTGCCGTTTTGCTAGTATGCATGCTATTTAAATATTGTATTGTAGATCAAATTCAAAGGGACTCAAGTATTTTAAGACTGTCATTCAACCTTTACAAGTGGGCCAAGTTTATCTGGTATGCATCTATAATGAAAACACTGTGAAGAAAAGCAGAGATCTGTTTTCTTGTTACAATGACAGCAAGAGAGAAGCTATGGCTTTAGGTTAAATCTGCCAGGTTTCACCACTGCAGGGAGGTAAGGAAAGCAACACCTTCATCCTCCCTGCAAACCGCAAATAGAAAAGCAAAGACTACAAAGCAGAAGAGGCTGAAGGGAGGACCTGGGTCTAAGGAGGAGACAGATCAGAACAGGTCAAACAGAGACACACTGCATGTCCTGCAAATATTTGCTGTGATGAAGCATGGGAAGGCATAAAAGCAGTCTGAAAATTTGAGTATTTGCCATCTGCAGAAAGAGAGAGGGGGAATCAGTGCAGGTATTGGTCTTTTCTTTCTGGCTATATTGCCAGAGGGCCAAGACAGGTCATGTTTGCAGATGAAGCTGCTACCTTCCCATCTCCAGGGGATGCGGGCAGCCTAGCAGCCTCTTTGCATTGCTTTCACTTCAGTACAGCTCCACTCCTCACACCAAATTCTTTTAGAGATCTGTGGACTGCTCTTGCCTGCCCTTGCCTTTCCCCACATAATTTTTGTGGGAGGAATGGATCAGTTTTGCTTGACATGACTTTGATGTCTGCTGCTGTTAAATCAGCTTCACCTGATGTGAGACTCAAGAGGTGGCAGCTGAGAGACTGCTTAGCTTCAAGCATGGCTGGAGTTGTCCTGTGACCTAAAGAAGATGGTGAATAAATTTGCTCTCTGAGTGGCAGAATGCTGTGCATTACAGGAGACAGAAAGCAGGTAGGTGGGAGGAAGCCCTTACTCAAACAGTTAATACACCTAAATGTGAAGAAAGAGGATTTGGTGTAAAAGTACATCTGTTGCCCGTGGTTTGCATGCATGGCATGTATTCCTAAACCCTTGTTCCAGCTGTTGTGGGCACCTAAGTTTCCATGATTTTTTGCTGGCTGCTGCTGCTTATAAAATTTACTGCTTCTGACATGCAGGAATATTTTTATTTTTTCTTTCAATGTGTGAGTGAGCCTGCAGGATGGGAGTGTTGATAGCACCCAACTGACGACGCTGTGCTGAGAGCTTTAGTGCAACAGAATTCCAACTCCTGACTGCTATGGTAGTTTGAAAGAAAAAGGATCAAACTAGACAGTTCTCAAATCCTCTAATTCATAATTCCTAAAGAGATTCTTGTCCTAATCTATTCTTTTTTGCTATATAAAGGAAAACATACATACTTTTCCCTTTGTATTTAGAGAGCAGGCATGGATTAGGCTTGCTAAGCAATAATCAGCTTTTACTGGTTTAAAATTAACTAAAACAGCACTAGTGGTTTTTTCTCTCAGCTGGTAGCAGTAGGGCTCAGAAGGCATCTGGAGGAGGTGGCTCAGGCTTTTGTGGCAGGGTGAAAAGAGAAATGACCTGCAGCAAGCTCTTTCCATTGCCAGAGGCATGGATGAGTTTTTCTGGCCAAGCCTCTTGGCTGCCAGGATGGCTGTACAGGAGAGATGAAGGCTGGAGTGCAGTTGGAGGGAGAAGTGTTATTCTGATGGGGATGGGAAAGCATGTCCTAGAGCTGGCAGAGGGCCAGCAACAGCAGATGTCTGGTGCCACTGTCCGCCATCCTCAACCTATTCCCGTAAAGAGAATGTCCTGTTGGTGCTCTCCTGCCCTCTCCGATACTGTGCTGACAGTGAGCTATTTATTTTGAGTTGTAATTGAAACAGGTATGTTGGGGATTTTAAGTGCCTGCCCACTGCAGTGGGTAAGGACACTAAGAGGCCTTTGCTGCCTTCATTTCCTCTGTTCCTCCACTAATGTGCGAAGAGCTTCAATGTTTCTGACAGAGGATGCTTCACTGCAGCCAGGCTCAGTGTTTCTTGGTTCTGCCGAAGGCTTGCACTGTGAGCTCACCTTCATGAAGAGGAAACGCTTTCTTGTTTTATGACCTGACCCTTTGTCAGTGTGTCCTTTGAGATCTGTGTAACCACGCTCGTATCGCTGCCCGTGGGCTCCGTGTGCCAGCAAAAGGAGGCTGGAGCCTGTGTATGCCCAAACACAGCTGCTCTATGGGGCTGAGGATGTTTGATCTTACTTTGTTTCCTCTAATTAAATTAGTTTATTTTGTGTTTAGGTGTGGGTGTTTTCTAACACACCTACTATCTGGAACCCCGTAGTGTAACTGTACTGTGTATCTCCAGGTTCATGTCACACTGGGGTTGGATTTGGTTTCTTTTTTTTTTAATCTTTTCTTTTTTTTTTAAATTTTTTTTTGGCAGAGCAGCAGCTAAAGTTTTCCCTTTCCCACTATTGAGTGATTGGGCCAATGACCTCTTACTGAAATCACGACTGAGATTTATTTTCCATGTTAAAACAGCAGTTGTCTAATAGTTTACAGTGTAGCACAGAGTTGTGCCTAGCAAGCAATGCTGGCATTCTCAGTTTCTTCTGTTGGCCAAGTCATGCTGGGAGATGTAACGTAAGGCTAAAAACCTCCACAGGGTATGGAAGGTCTGTTTGTGTGTGTAGCATCTTTGCATCTCCTCTTAGTACTGAATAGGAGAAGGCTATTTTCCTTTTCTAGCATTAGGGGGAGCACAGCTGTTAAGAGAAAGAGACCACATGTTAAAAAAAAAAAAAAAAAAGAGAAAAAAGAAAAATACAAAAAGAAGTTCTGAACCTTATGAGTCCACTTTAAACCTTATCCCTACATTATGATCTGTTCATAATCCCCGTGCCACCAGTAACAATGCTTCTGCAGATACCAAAGATTGCAGGACCTTGCTTTCAGAGACATCAGGCAAAGAGGAGTGGAAACGGGCAGTCTGATAATTTTTCAGTCACCTAGAAAGAAGCAAATGTAACTGAGTGGCATTAGCAACTGTTGAAACCTTGTTTGGCATTCCAGAGGCCTTGTTGACAACAGGGCTCCAACAGTCATTCAGGAATGCTATTACACCACCAGGACTGTCTCTGAAATGTTGCATTTTATAGACTATATTCTGTTGGTTTAGCTTCCAGTGGTGTAATTGGTAATTGTACATCAGGCCTTGGCTACAGAGGAAAATATTCTTCTCTTGATCTAAGAGCTTAGCTCTGCAGATGATTGGTTTTGTTTTGTACTTTGGTAGGAAAGCTGCCCAATAAGCTGTATGGCAAAACCTCTCTACCTGCAGCAAAAAATTGCAGAACTTCTATTGATTTGCTCGGAGCTGGGATTTTACATGTGGGCTCAAAGTTCATAGGCCTATATAAATGCTCTGTCTCTACTTCCTCTGGCTTGTGCTTGCTTCCTCTGCTCGTGGAAAGTATCTTATTGATCAGTTCTCTTTAAACCTGTAAAGATACTTCCTGGCTACTCTGTGCGCAAGGCTAGTAGAATCAGTGTGCATAAAAGATACCAGATAATGACATTTAGGCCAAATATTCTATCAAGGATATTTTACTTCATATGTTTTTCCACGACTCAGCACATACTTTAATCATTAGAATGGACAGGCTGATCGATTGCTTGGCTCATTCCTGCAGATTCAACACCTAAAAATAAATGTCCAAAAGTTATATAATCTTAAAGCTAAGGCTGCTCTCTGTGTGTTCTTCAGAAGCCAGAAGTCCAAGTTGGGGCTTGCTGCTCTGTGGGAGAACGGAGCAGATCCTCTGAGAACTGGCAATGATGTGCCAGACTTGGTTTCTAAAGAGAGACAAAGAGGGAGTGTGGTAGTTTGCTCCAGCTCTTTCCAGTGATGCCCTCAGCTGGTTTTTGGTGTTACTGGCTTGGTTCTATCAGGATCACAGGTATATGTCAGCATCCAGGCATCTCAAATTAGCCCATTCTGCACACATTCATTTGCTTCTTTAGGAATATACTGATGCTAGCCAAGAGAAGTAAAGGGCAAAGGGCAGTGCTAGCTGCAGGAAGACTATGCAAGGAGGACAAATTGTAACTAGTATGTGTGGATCATTCCTTGATAGTATTACTCAAGAGGAAGTTTCTGTGAGACTTGCAAGGTTTGCAGTGCTTCCAGAAGTCAGAGAAGGAGAAGCGGGACAGAGTTGGAAAGGGACTAAAGAGGGGAGAAAGCACAAGAAAGAAGGCCAGAAAGAAAAATCCTTTGTAGCTCACCCTAAGAAGGGTATGAAGGCAACACATGCCCCAGAGCAACAGAGCTGCCAAAGCTACAACAGAAATCACCAGTGGGAAGGGATACTCTTCTTTTGCCCTCCTTGTTTTTTTAATTTAGTTCAAAAGGATGGCAGGAACATGAGGCAAACTGTTATTTATGTAGCAGGGAAGAGACGCATATGAGGACATCTGTTTTAAGGAGCTGCTTCAAAAATAACCACAGGAAAGGAGTGTGTTTGCAGAACACGGCAGGCAACCTGCAGAGTAGTAGAAAGTAAGACAGCAGTGGTGCTCTGAGTGCAGACAGCCTCAAATAGCTGCAGGATTGTGTACATTTGTTCTCCTTGCCAAACCACCCCACCCTGACCCCAGTGGGTGTTTTACAAATTGAAGGAGGTGCCGTTTCCATATTTTCTGCCCAAGAACACTGATCCCTCCTCTGTTGCACTCCTTTTTCTTAACTCAGCAGCTTTTAAATTCCAGTTTCAAGTCTTTAAAAAATAACCCTGTTTCAATTATTATCCGAAACGTATGGCAGAGGAATGCACATTTGGATACTACTCCTTCCCAAAGATGAGGCCCTGTTCACCTGGAAAAAAAAAGGAAAAGCAGACTGAGACATTTTGAAGTAGGATGCTCATGTGTAGCATTCTGCCCTAGCCTCTTAGTGACTGCTGAGTATGGAAACAGGCAGCAAACCTGGCCAGTGATTTACTGAGAGGCTGTAAGAAAGTCCATTACAGCTTACCTGTTGCTGAAGTTTCCAGTAGGTAAAACAGAGAAGTAAAAAGCTCAGCTTTTCTGCTCATTTTCCATCTCATGTCTATGGTTTGGGACAGCTCCGAAAGTGTTGTGGTGCAGGATTCAATACAAGTATCAGGTGTGATCTATCAGTGAAATGAAAGGGGCAAAGGCAGATGGCATGAGGCAGCCATCACACCAGGGAATACAAGGCTGCAGGCACTGGGCAGTTAATTTCTCCTGTTATCCAGGTGAGACAGCATGTTTGGTAAAGACCAGATGAAATATGAGCATAATTGCTCATTGGGAGATTCAACTTCTCCATGGCCAAACAATCCTTAGAACAGAACTCTGAGAAAACATTCATGATGAATTTGCATCCCTATCTGCTTTCCAGTTTTTGGTAGGAGAATCAATGGCAAATACCACTTCAAAGTAGCAAACAGATGTGTCCCCGCTGGGGTTTTTTGCTACCCATTGAAGGTAATAGAAACATTACACAACTAGAAGTGAGAGTTTGAGATATAGTAGCTGATAGCACTCTAGTAGGAAACAGCTGTATTTCTTTTCTACACTAGTGGCTGTCAGCAAGTAACACTGACTGAGCTGACTTCGGATATCCTCTACCTCAAGGGAAGCATTATCCTCTGTATTCCCTCTCATACTGTGTTTTCTGATAAAGAACAAATGTGTCTGTTAAAAACAGTTCATGCTGCAGTAACTACTTGGAACAAAAGTTTATTTTCAGTTACAAAAATTCTCGCTTACAGCACATAGTAACTATTTGGAGTTTCACAGAATTATTCCATATTTACCTAGCTAGTCCTGGTACAATCATGACTGTACTTTGGCCAGTGTTTCGTAGCTGAGTACAACCTGCAATGCAGTTTCATGTGTATGTAAGCCAAGAACGGGATGTGCTTTGGACAAAATTTGGTATTTCAAAAGAGTTCAGTAGCAGTCAAAATAGCTTAGAGTAAAATGTAGCAACAAGGAATTTAATATGCTGTTACTCCATAGGTTAACAAACAGAGATGGAAATCAATTGCTTGTCAGTAGGTAAGAGAGGCAGTATCTTTAATCTTGGTTGTTGTAAGTAAAGCACTTACATTTGTAGTTGGGTAAACAGATAATTGGCTTTATGTTTTTACTGAGGTTCAAGTCATGTTGAAACTAATGGTCATTTAATGTCCAGACTGCTTAGGCTATCCCACTGGATACCTCTTCTCTGTGCCTAAGCAAGTCGCATGCTAGGCCTGACAGGACTTGCATCTGACTGCTTTCAAAAAGACATGGACTTCTAAGCACTGAGATCTCTTTTGGAATGGGAGCTCTGGCATACTGGGCTACATACTGAGAGATATTCAGGCACACAAGTTTTATGTTTGTTATTCTTTCTTTGAAGTATTTCATGGTTTACTATTTTGCTGTCTCTTCAGGCCTTGCCAAGATTAAGCTTTTTTAAAGTTTGTAACCATACAGAAAATATAAAACAGTTCACTCTCAATAAATTTGGTATTTTATCGTAGCTTGAACTAAGCATATGGCTTTCTTCATGTAGCTGTTTGATTGCGTCATTCTCGTTTCAATCGTGACAATTCGGCATACACTTCTCTTTTCCTTGTGTGAGGTGGGACCTCAGTGCATTGCGCCATTGCGTTGTGCATATCCTCTGGACATGCTGTTCCCTGCTATGGAACTATCGAAAAGTGCCCAAAATTTTCCCTGAATACTGCTGTGCAGGTGCACGCAGGATGGCGAGTACGAGCTCGCAAGGACACAGACTTATTCTGAGAAAAAGACTGACTGAATAAGCACTGTAAGCAGGCAGCTGTGAACAGGTGTACTTCTATAGTGTAGAACAATGACTGCAGGCTCTTCCTTGTCAACCTAGCAAAGGCTGACCTTGTGTTTGACATGGTTATTTCTCCTGCCAGTCTTTCTCCCAACTTGGCTGCAGGGTCCTGTGCACTTTAGCTTGCTCCCTACACGTCTCACTGCTGCCGAGTCCAGTCCCTATCAAAATCTGGGAAGAGTTAGGTGAAATGTCCCTTTGTCCCTCTACGGAGCCCCTGTGAGCATCTCCATGGAAGGCAGACTCCAGCTTGCTGCACATCAGCGTCACTTACCACTAGGTGGCTGGGCCGCCTCTTTGTCCAGATCTCGGTTTTGTTCCCGGTTTAGAGCAGAACAATGAACTCGTAAACTCTCTGCGCACTCCCTCTATAGCTTAACATTTTTAAACAGCTGATGATTTTAGCAAATTCACCTTTATGATGAATAGTTCAAACTTTTTAAGCACAATGAAAGGGCTCTGCTAATATCTAAGGAAATGATAGATGTTTTGCAAGACAAAAAGCTCCCTACTCTTGTTCTTTTTTTCCATTCCATTACACATGTAATACAACTTTCATTGAGTCTTTCATTTCATAGGTGGATGCATAAGTGTGACATATTTAACAGTTCATCACTCAGGCTGGGATATAGCATAATAAAGTCCTGAGAAGTTGTGACATAGCAGCCACATATTTTGGTCTGGTGAATTTGGTGACATAAAATCTGTAAAACTTTTAGAAACTGACATTTATGTCACTGACTTGGGGCAAAAATATCTGTCTTGAGCAAAATTTGCTTTCTTTGTCCAAAGAAAAATTATTTTGCTCATGGTCAGTCTCTTGAAAAAGGTTAATACTTCTGGGTGATTAAATGTCAGCTTTCCTTATGACTGCAGACTGATACACTATACAGAGCAAGGAGGCCTGCTTCAAAAAGCAGATGTTCTCCTGCCTGAAAGCAGATGAGGAACAGACAAAGTATATATCTGTTTCTTCAATATATTCCCTTCTCACTTTCTTCTTCACATTTTCAGATCCATTATTTGTATTTACCCAGTCCACACTGTGTGTTTATAGATATATTTGTATCCCTGAGTTCAAAACAAGAGAGAAGTACATTTTAAAATTAAAATTACTTTAGTTGTTTTGCTGTCACAACACTAGCATTTTGTGCTTACCACTTACAGGAACAAAGAGGAGACATAGTCCTTGTGTCCAAGGTAGTATAATCTAAAATATCAAACCTGGAAATCTCAGGACACTTTAATGGTGTTGTGAAAGGCTGAAGATATGCTGAAGATGTGTGTAAAGATGGTGGTACGTGAAATGGTAAGATGGAGATGAATCTAGAAATAAGTCTGGGGTGGGATTTCTTTTCTTTTCTTTTATGTCTCAGGTACCAGTCACTCACAGTTCATTTTTCTTAAAGCACTATGACAGCAAAAAGAGCTGATGGTATAATTAGTGTGGTAGAAGAAGAGCAGGAAATTAAAATGAACTCCACCCATCCCAACTCACAGAGAAACATCGGTAGTGAAGCAACAGCAAATGGCAAGCCTCTGAAAAAACAGACTTCAAAAGTAATTGTTCAACCCAACAAGAATATTGCTGGCTGCTCTGCTCTCACCTGCAGGAAGGTTCCTGGTTTTGTTAAGATAACAGGAGAAAGTAAGCAATGCTTGGAAATTTCCACTTACTGGACTTGCAAACAAGTAAATTGTATGTTTTTCTGAAGTTCCTTCCTTTTAAAGGTGCCTGAAGGGTATTATGTGCAGGTTATTTATGAAGTGTAACCTTGCATTTGGAAGCAGTCCAGAAACAAAGTTTGGACCCAGTTCACTTGCTCTTTGAACTCTTCAAAATATTGGAGTTCCCAAGTAAGTAGTGGAATTGCGTGGCTGCCTTGAGCCTTATCTTCTGCTACTTGATCCCGTCACGAACGGCATGCTATCGCTGAGCACAGAAGACTATCTGCCAAAGACGCAGCATTACCACAGGCACCGTGTGTTCCTCCCATGACACTGTGGGAAGTAAAAAGCCCTAACAACATAGCAGGGTTCTGTAATGACTCTAGTACTGCTATTTTATGACTTTTGGGACTGTTTTTAAAAAAAATATTTTATTTGCCTTGTTCCTAAGGAGGTCCATTGATAAAAACTATACAGAATATTGCTGTAAAATACCTGTTCACTGGTGCTATTAAAGGTGTTATGTTTGCTGTGTCAGCTGTCTTTGCGTAACATCTGAGAAATCAAAAGTGTCAATAGCAAAGGTAAAGGAAACTCTAGTATCTTTGATCTTGCTATGTGATGACTGTTGCCAGATGTCAATAGAGAAGGTGCATATGAAGAACCAGACACAAAATTGTGAGGAAATCGGGTTAAACATATCAACCACCTTCCTTTGGGATTATCAGCTCACTTGCAGAGCTCTTGTACAGTCCTGATAAACTGTCAGAGGCCCTGGATACACTCTGTCATGTAGTCTGACAGACAGGAGTCATCAATGTCGCAGCAAAGATGGCAGCCCTTTTGCCACTGCTATTGCCACAGCTCAGACGAGCAAATGTGTTTCTGGCAGAGGCTGGGAGGTTGGGAGGTGGCTCCCTGCAGCTGGACTGCACTGGGGCCTTCTTGAGCAGGTGCTGACTCCCTTGAGTACCTCATCGCTCTCCCCAGAGGGTTTTGGATCAACTCTTTGCTGTGAAGGCAATGACACAGAGTCCTGCCAGATCACAGCATCTCTATAGCCATTTGAATTAAAAAAAAAATGGGAAAAACTGTTGCTTAGGTTTAAAATGAGAGCTTGTTGCACAATTGTCTTTTCCCACTTTGTTCTCAGCAAGATGATTGAAGACTCTGAGTGCACAGAGGTCTGGGGGCTGAACTCCCAACCAGGCTGGCCAAATATCCCCTATACCTTTTAGCTCAACTCTTGGCCAGGCCATGGCTGAAAGCTTTTCTAAAAGCTGGGCTCCAAGATGAACTGGTCTGCTAGCCTCCCCTCCCACCACTCTGACTGCAACTTGCATTTAAAGCCTACAACCAGATTTGCAGTCTAGCGCTCTCTCATCCTATCTCCTGCTTCCACTCCCTGGCCTTCTGACAAGTTTACAGATATGCCTAGAAGAAGATGCCAGACTGATTCCTGAGGGACTGTTCGTGTGGACAACTCTGATCCAGGATCCCAGGAAAAAACAAAAATCTGCACAGGAGGAGGGATGGCGGAAGCTCAAGTGGCTTAGGGATGAGTAAAGGAAACCCTTGAAGGGAAACATACTCAAAGATTACTTAAAATGGTGGATTTGCAGAAAATCTTATTGCCGTTAAAAACACACTCAGAGGAAATTCTCACTCTCCTGAGTGCTATTACAGAGTAAACACAATATGTTAAACCTCTGAGTTGTGAAGCAAGGATGTCCTGTGTTATTTGATGAAGAATGACTGAAAGCAACTCAGAGGGCCTTGAAAATCCCACTGGACCTTAACTTCAAAATATCATACAGTGCTCCACCATAAGACAAACATCAGCTGCCCTTTTGGACAGACAATTGTCAAGAATGACACCAGAACCTTCAGGCATACACAAGCAATAGTCTGGGAAGAAAACAGTTTCCAAATTTGCAGTTTGTCCAGTGCCTTTAGCAATACAAAGTTAGGATAAATTTGGCACTTCGGTACTGGAGTCTGAGCTTATATCCATATTAACTACCGTGGTCCTGTAGCACCAGTAATGAAGCGTGTGTCTCTTTTGTAGAATAATGTGTATGTTTTATCTCATTAAGCCCCATCAGTATCCTGTGTATAAAATGGTGGTAAGATGTACCTTATAGTTAATGCACTTTGGAGCCAGTCTGGATGTAAGAGGCCGGCGTTTGGAACCACACCTGCAGTCACTGTGTGACAGTGAGCTATAGACCGGGTACATCATAACATTCCTGCTTCACCATTGTGCAGACTAGTCAGGGGAATTAATAAGAAAGAGCTCTGTAAAAATCTCCAGAACAGGGGCTTGTTGAGGCACTGCACTACAGAAACAGAGCTGCGTTTCTGAATGTTTGCCCCAAGCAGCACCAGCCCCAGCTGCTCCTTTGCCTTTGACTGCGCAGGGTGAGAGAGGAAGCGTGCCACCACTCCCACCCCTTCCGCTCACAAGCAGCAGAGGTAGCAGCTCCTGGCACAAAAAAAAATAGTCCTTCCTTCTCTCACAGGAAAGAAATAGCAGCGTGCAATATTCTTCCCTACTGTTTCAAAGTAGCATTTCTGGCACTAACGGTCTGCATGTCTCATTTTGCGTATGTTTGCTCCAAAGGGACTTCTGAGGCTGCATCTTCATGTCTATCTGCTTAGACTGCTGCAAGACTTGTCTGGGCTCATCTTGAACAAACCAGCTTGCAGACTGCAAGCCAGGAAGCCATGAGCTTGGCTGAGTAGACTTTGTGACCATTGTTGCCAATACTTGGTAGTTCTCTTTAAGTAATTTGCATCCCAGTTAGTAGCTCACATCATCTTTGTTCCAAAACCTGACAAATGCTGGTGGGAACTGGAGTGAATACAACTTCCAGTTTCTTTACATAGTTATTCCTACTTTAAGAACACATGAAATAACAGATCCTTACACCAAAAGTACAGCATCTAGAGAACGAAAATTAAGGCTCGGATACACATTCTTTTGAGAAAGTAAAATCAGATATGATGCAGTTGGTTATCGGTTATGATTTGGTAAGCCTTAGCTTCAGATTCTGGCCTCTAACTCTGTAGATGTATAGACATGCTTCATGCTTTGTGACTCACCCTAGCAACAATGTTGTTATCAGATTATAATGATGTTGGGTTGGTCCTGCAAGAGGATATTATTAACCAGAATTAAGAGCTAAGTTTCATATGAAATATCAGTTCAATACTCACCAGAAAGCCACTAACCAGTGTTAGCCGTAAAGTAATTAGTCAGTACTTGCACTTACGAATTAATTGTAAAGGTTTGTGTTATTCTTGTGGAAAGCTGACGTTGTGGTCACAGCTGGGACATGGCATGTAATTCCACCAAGGCCAATACAACTTGTATCACCACTTGAGTTTGGTCCTATGAAATTCTTATGTCAGAACTCCTTTTAAACCTAAAAAAATGCCCCCTTGTCGGTGGTCACTCATTTGCTAAGCAGAAACCAAAGTGTTTTCATGGTTGCAAAACTATAAAATGAGCACAAATGGCATTACAAGCTATTATGATATTTAGACTGAAAAATATTCTGAGGTAGGTAATACCTCTGACTCTATAAATCTTCTTGTATGTCGGAGAGCACTATGGCTTCCCCACAGAAAAATATTGCTACCCTATAAATTTCAATGAAAATGAAGTGTCTAGAAAATAATTAAACTTACAGACACAGAGACTGAACTTTTCTTAGACCACAACTCTATCTCACTAAATGTAGCATGTGGTGAGATTAGCAATATGATAACTCATGGAACAGTAGTCTTCAATGTGCTCCTCAGCCATTTCTTATCTTGAGTCACTCAGACTTGCATTTCTTTTTCCCTGGAAAATGTCAAAGAATTCATAGATCAAAAAACAGGAGCTGACACAAAGACAGAGGCGCTGGATCTAAGAAATGAATGAATTGAGGAATTGGGATGAGAGCTCTTTACTTGGTGGGAAGTAAGAATTTCAGTCTGCAACTATATACCCTTTGAGATAGGAACTTCTCAAACTTCCTGTATTAGACTTGGACAGACTTTGGTCAGAAGTCCATTGATGTCTACATCTTTGAGATAGGAAGTAGATTTAAACATTTGGATGGGACTTTTTCTCTGATGTTAGTAGTAAATCAAAGCACTGCCTAGTGTTACAAAGCACTGTGCTACTAGAAATATTGCTTTGTCATTGAAATACTGTCCATTAGTACTACTGTGACTAGTCAGATTATAACCTAACAGAATTTGAATAACTGTCTAACCTAACAGAATTTGAATAACTGTCTTGCAAGGAAAGGTAATATCACTCCGGCTCAGTATTGCCTCAGGCTTTTGTGCCAAAACATCACGCTGGTACTCTGTGTTGACTGGTAACTGACAGTGGATTTAAAGTGCTGTCACAGTCATCTTGCTCAGCTTCCAGACCTAGGTGGTCAAAGCATGTAAGAAGCAATCCACAAGAGATGGCACACAGCCAAAGGATGTTTTTTTTTTTTAATCCCTGTTTGTTTAGGACAGAAGACAAAATGTGTTTGTAAACCAGAGAGGCTGCTGCAGGTGCAGAGGACTCTGTTCCAGCTGGCATTCTGAAAGATCAATTACCTACATCAAAGCTGTTGTGCTGGCCTTGCTGTCTGGTTGCTCATTTCTGAGGCTACACAGGAACTGTACACACAAAGTGAATGAAAAAGAGCAGGGTTCTGTGTTCAATACCCTTTTCGAGCGAGCAATCTAACTGTTAACACCAGATGTCCTAAGTTCTCCTTAAGCTGATCAGATGATGGGACAATGTGAAATGCTTTCGACTTTAAAATGACACTTGGCAATGACAATACCATTCTCTACTGAGAAAGCAAGTGAAGTCATATAATAGGATGCTACAATTGATGTAGGTTGCATTTCTTTTTAAATTGTTGACTGGAGATGAGTGGATTAATAGGTAAATCATCTGAGATTGTTACTGAATTTATTGTAACAAGTATTACTCTGCAATATTTTCCTCTTGCCCATGAAGCACTAAAATGCTAAAGGGTGCCAACACGTGGTGTTAGTAGGGTGCTATGACAGTAATTCTATAAATATTTGTACAGCTTGTCAACAAGATTTGAAGCCACTTGTAGAAACAACACCTTAATATAATACATTATTACCATACCTATGCATTACTAATTATTCACCCTTTTCTGTCCTCTTCCCATGGATGTTCTTGCAAAGACATGGTGTTACTGCAACAATAGACACAGGGATAACATTCATGTGGTAAACCATGCAGTCATAGTTAAATTGTATAGACGTGTTGCATTAATTTCTCATTTACCAATAACATCGCTTATTTTCATGGATCCATTTCAGGAGATGCTTTTTCTCCTCAACATCTACCAGACCTGACAGACAAACGTTTCCCTTCTCTCTCAAAAAAGATGACACGACCAAGGTGCCATAACCAACATGAAGTGAACTTAAACCAAGATCATTTGTAGTTCTAACAATACCATACTTCTGAAGTGTGTTTTCTTGCAACCTTGTAGAGATCGGAAATTTATTACAAGGAAGTCTGCCATCTTTTGAATTCAAGTATTGCACTTGTAGCTGGACCAGGAAACTCTGAAGACCTGAAACACTGAAATTATGTTCTTCAGCAAAGAAATGCTATTAATTATGCTGTTAATGCTAGACCATGTAGACTCTGAATCCCAAACAGCTCATGAACACAACTACGCCATGTACCTTTACAGTTGGCAGGTTCAATGTAAATTCAGAGTATGCTAAAATATAAACACTATAAACTATTGTAAAGTAGTTCTTCATGTGTTCCGGCACGTGTAGTGCATGTAAGTCCACGTGGGAGGTGATCTGAAGGCACCCATTCAGAATAACCTTGCACAGTACAATTATGGTCTTGCTCCTCGTTACTGCAGCCAAGCTCAAACCGTGCAGCTCTTCTGGCTTTTCTCCCCGTGCGTGCTGTGGAGTGCTGTCCTCCGCTCCCTCACCCCAGCCAGGCGGCGTTCCTCACCGCCTCGGCACTATCCGGCCTCCGTCACCCCCAGCTCGGCACCGCTGGGTTTATGCAAGGCCACGGCTGGGGTGGCCCCCAGGGACTTTGCCGAGGGAAGTGTCGCGGGAATAAAGAATGGAAGAAACCTCCACTTTTGACTAACAAACCCCTAAGGAAGAGACGGGCCCGCCAAATGCCATTACTCCTCGCGGGCACCTAACACAGATCGAACCGCATTTACCTCAGCGCTGACAGGTGCGGCCCTAACACACACCCGGCCGGCCGGCAGGCTCCCCCCGCCGCGGCTGCCCTCAGCGCCCGCTCCAACGGCCACCCTGAGGCTCGGCAGCCCCGTTACGTAACTCAGGCGGCAGCCGCCGCCACCAGGCCGCCCCCCACCCTCGCCGCCGCAGACAAAGGCCGGCAGGCACAGCTCCCCTTCCCTCAGCCCCCATGGGAGCCATCTCACACCCTCCCCTCCGCCAGCCCCCCACCCGCCAGGCCGCGCACCCCGCCGCTGGGCCGGGCCGCGCCGCGCCACGGAGGAAGGCATGGGGGGGGGGAGGGGGGGGGGGAGATAGAGGAGGGGGCGCCGCAGAGCCGCCCCCGCCCCACCTCCAGGGCGCCTCGCGCCGGCGGTCTGCGCAGCCGGATTGGCGGGGCGCGATGCCAATCACGCCGCTGGGGCGACCAGTGGCGCGCCTTTCTCCACTGCCCCTCCTGCGGGGCGGGGCGCGCGCGGCAGCCGTTGCTGCTGTGGGAGGGCGGGGGGGCGCGAGCGCTGTGCGCGAGGGCTCGGGGCACCTCGCGGCTCCGGCAGGGCTCCGCCGCGGCGGGCTGCGCTGTGAGCCTTCCCCGGCGGCCGCCCCTCTCCTTCTCCTCCCCTCCTGCTGCGAGTAGCCGGGGCCTCCTCCATGCGGGAAAAGAGGAGGAGGAGGTGGGAGCTGCTCGCCGGCCATCCCCGGTGCCCGGCAAGTCGGAGCCGACCCGCCGCCGCGCTGCTCCTGCCGCATCTCCTCACGGCGCGCAGCCGGCGCTGAGCCCTGCCCCCCTCACTCTATTACAGCACCCCCCTCTCTACATTTTATTGTCATTTCCCCCCTTTGGTTCTCACCCTGGCTGCGAGCAAAGTGTCTTCATGAGCGCAGAGGATGTCCGGGAAGCACTACAAGGGGCCTGAAGTCAGTTGTTGCATCAAATATTTCATTTTCGGCTTCAATGTCATTTTTTGGGTAAGTGGGCCGGTCGCACGGCGTCTTCCTCTGCCACCCTCTCCTCCTCCCCCCCCACTGCTGCTCCTGGGCTGGGCACGGCCGGGAATGAGCACCGAGGGACGCGTACAAGCGGGGCCGGGGTCGTGCGTGACGGGGGGCGCGAGGCCGGGGGTACCGCCGTCCCGGCCTCCCCCCGCAGCCGGCTCCGGGGAGCCCTTCCCCGGGCAAGTTCGCGTGCTGCATTCCTGCTCCCCCCTCCCGGCCCTCCTCGCTGCTTTTGTTGTAGGTGTGAAAGAGGGCTTCTTGCCTTGTTTATTTATTTTTTCTTTTCCTTTTTTTTTCCTTCTCCCTCCTTCCGCCACCCTCATCTGCTTTGTGGTGAGGGAGGGAGCAGCTAGACACCCAGGCCCGGAGAACGGATTGCTTTACATGTTTTCATGCTGGCATCTCTGTTAAACAAAAACAATTTTAAAAAGTCACAGCTCAAGCTCTCTGAACAGTGCCCTTTAAGGCAACGATTACACAATGACGAGGTTGTGTACTGCCCGGGTTTATTATGATTAGCTATTACCACGTAGTAGTAGTAGCAGCAATAACATGATGGAGGAGGGAGGAAACAGCATTCCCACCCATCGCTGGAGTGGCAGCCCATGGGAGGCTTGGTTGGGCATTTGGAAGGGTTCCTGGCTAGGCTGGTTAATCTCCTGACTGGCACAGTATCTTGTTGCCCCGCTCTAGCCAGTGGCTATAGACTAGACAGAACTGTATAGCGTCATGTAACCTGTGTATAATAGTATTTCTGCCATCTTCTCAATGTATTGGGTTTGAAAGAGAAGCAGCTGTTTTTGGATGTATGTGTCAAATATTGTAGCCATAGAGGGAGGTGGTGAACATGCTCACCCACACATAAATGATGAGGTTTTATTGCTGCATAGAATGTTAAAGTTGGATGAAGGCTCTTACATGTACAATCTTTCTCTCTTCATGAGGTACTCTATTTAGCAATGAAAAATATGCACAAACCCAGGTAGGGCAAATGCGTTTTGGAGGAGCTCTGAAGGCAAGTTGAGTGTGTATCTGGTATAGTGGCTTCCTTGGACTAGAAAGGTGAATGAGGGGGGGGGACGACACACACAACACGACACCCTACAAATTTTATGTGTGAAGGTGGGGAGGAATAGAGTCATAGAATCACCTTGGTTGGAAAAAACCTCTAAGATCATCAAGTCCAGCCATTAACCTAACAACAGAGGAGGGAAACCTTCTAACCAATACTGAGCTTGTGATTCTCACCTTGGTGAGAATAGAGGAAGGTGGTTATGTGGCTAGCAGGTATTCATAGCTAACCTCGTGTCTGTGTTCCTGGAAAGTAAAGATGCCTGAAGAAGATGTTTTGGAAGGATGGGAGTTTTGATTAATGATGCTTTTATAGTGAAATACTTTTCCTTAGTCAAGAAAGTAAGCTACTAGAGTGAAATTGACTGGTTTTATGTCAATGTTTACTTGGCCTAAGACCGCCCTGTGGAGATGAGTGGTTGCAAGCTCTGTAGTATTCTGACCCAACAGTAGATGTTTTTATTCTACTGTTCACTCAGTTCTTAGTGGCTGAGTTTGTTATAGTTCTTTTTGCTTGTCTGTTGTTTCATTTTGATTCCCCTGGATATATATTGCTGTGAACATATATGTTTTTCAGCAGGGAACAGAATAGTGTGAAGGAACACTTGTGTGCCATGTCCTTGGACTAGAAGATGTAAATGTATTACCTTGATCCTTCAGGCACTGTCAGTCTATAGGAACCTGTATACCCTGCAGTTTCCTTTGTCCTATTCTCTGAAGGCTAATGTGCAGAAGGTGCAGGTGGGGAAGCGGTGTCTTTTAGGTGTTTTGTGGCTAGTAGTTTTCTTATTCCTGTGTTGTTGAGGCAGATACAGCATAGCTTTTGCACGACAGCAGATGTTCCTCTGTGGTAACTGGATGGGTTGATATCTTGCTGGACACACTGCTGGAATGCTAATCTGAAGACCTGAGTATATCGCCCACTCTGCCATTTGCTTGTTGTGTGGCCCTCAATTACAGATTTCCCCTTTTGCAAAATGTTAGTTGTCTCATTGTGTCCTTGGCTAAACTTCTTGAAGCACTTTAAAAGAGTTTAGTCATTTCTTCAGAATATTATAATTGCTTCATGAGGAAGCCTGCATTTATTACCATGTCTTTCATGATTTGGAGTGAAAACATAGGCAGTTACTCTTGTGGAATACATTTTAATGTTATTTTTACTGAATTAATAGCAAACTGTTCAATAGTCTGTCGTGAAACTGGGCCAGAAAAGCTGTAAATGAAAATTGCAAGTTCAGTTGGCTGTTCATAGAAAGTGATAATAACAAACAGTCACTAATGTAGTCATTGTAAATAGATTGAAATGATGAAGAGATCATTGTATTGACCCCATGACATTCTTCAGGGATCTTGTGAACCTGGAGATATGTAGAACACCTTTGTTAAAACTTCTGCCTGAGCATTATTATACAGTGGCTTTAACACAACCTTTTAAAATTTTAATGTAAACAAATGGGAAAATACTCTCTATTCTGCCTCATAAAATAATGGACTAAAAATAAAGAGAAATGAGTTGGAAGAGTAATGGTTTTGACAAGAAATTGTCAGTGCCTGGAACAGAGGAATATTATAGATCTGCTGAAATTATGTGGGGAATGATTGTATATACTACTTAAATGGAAGATATTACAAAAAATCAGAGGCTTTATATGCCACAGAATATTGGCAAAATAAATTATCAGACCTTTTCGTTGAGTTTTTGGCATTGTATTGGTCTGTTATTTCTTTCCTTAAAAAACACAACTGAATTGTTAGAAAAATGAATATGGGAAAGTTGCACTCTAGTGCTGTGTATGTAGTTGTAACTAAGGATGACAGTGTGCTCTTTCGAAGACAGACAAGAACACATAACGTGACGTTGTGCAAGACTGAGAACTAACTTATTTGTTTCATACTGTTGTAGAAGACAATATTATCCACTGAGTCTATGCATAATTAATGTTCTATGTATATTTGCAAGCTTATTTTTTTTTTTTGAAATTCAATATTAAAGTTAGTAAATATGCTGGAAGTGTTTGTTCAGAAACTATTTTATGAGATCCCATGCTCTCATGGAAAAGGAAAGCCCATTTGGCACTTGTCAAAGTAAGATTTAGGAACTGACACCAAATAGGCACAAATACGTCTAAATCAAAAGTTAGAACTTGGTATTATGCTTCTCTTTGCATTGCTCAGTTGCCATTCTGCTGCTGGTTGTTCATTAGGGCCCACACCCAGGCTTTAACTTGACTAGCATAATGCCTGTGTGAAAGCACTGCATTATATTTGCTACCTTTCTAGGCTCGTGGAATAGACAGTGGACAGTGCTTTTTTTATAGCCTTTATGCCTTTGTCTAGATAAACCATAACATAATATGAGAGCGCTGCAGCCCTAATATAAGGTAACAGAAAACATTTGTCTGTAGTTAAAACAAACAAATGATGCTTCCTCTCTGCCTTCCCCCTTAGACTTCCATGTAGAATGATGTCAAAGGTACAATGCGAAAAGTGGGCCGCCCTGCTTCCCGAAAGGCAATAGACATTTTCCCTTCTACTTTTGCAAGATAGTATTAAGCTAACTTTTAGTTCCAAGATTTTTTAAATTGCTCTTTGTGCTTTATTATACTTGATGAAAACTGTGGATGTATACTATTGTTTAACTCTGAATTTCAATCCACACTTCATTCTACTCACCCTAGCCTAATTGGGAAGATGTATAGGAAGCATGGACACCTCAGACAGAAATCTTTGCTTTGTCTGATGATTCACTGTAAATTGTGAGATATGCTGCGATTATGGTACATCAGCATATTACAAGTCATAATTTGTGTTTTAATTTACTTGGCATCTGCCGGTTTTGATGGCAACCATATGGGAGTCTAAATAGTCTTCTGAATTACAGGAAGATAGCAGAAAGAAAACTGAAAAGGTTTATATAAGTGTGTTATGGGAAAAGTGTTGAAAAAGTGCACTGACCTTTAAGGAACAACAAATGGACTGTTTATTAAATTTTGTACGTTGTTGATAGTTTATTTTCAAAGGAGCAGAAGATCATTTTCTGATGTCAGCAGGTTTTCAGATATCCACAAGGAAGTTTTGCTTATATAATTTTCCCTTGCCACAGTGGTTAAAAAAAAATAAAAAATCAATGCGAAGCTTGTTCCATGCAATTTTCAAATGCATTTGATCTTTAAAAAAATTGCATTGGGAAGATGCCTTTGCAGTAGAAGTAGAAGCATTCTGTTTGCCCTGCCCCCCCTTTAAAGATCCCATGATTTTAATATATTTTTTTAATTTCTTAGTAGCACAGATAAAGAACATTTCACAAGTTGTCTTGCCAGAAACAGAACAATGGCAAGAACAGAACTCGTCTTGGCAAAATACACAACTGTTTTGTAACAGTGCAAGGCGGTGATGTACATATTGATGAAATAGATGCATTGTTGTGACCTTGGGATTCCTGAATTCCTCAGTGTCTCTTTCAGCAGATGCAGCCCCAGTCTTTTAAATGCATATAAAAATATACTAACTCTGCTGGCTCCAGGGGACTTGCTTCAAATTTGAAGACGTCATTCTTGGAATAAAAATTTTCCTTGCCCTGCCTTCCCTTGTAACTTTGTGACAGGCTTTATCATTAGTTATACAAAAAAAAATAGGTGAGGAATGTGGATGAAGCTATTTCCTTTTTCCCAAGTATTTTTTTTGTCAAAACTAGGTGTTTGTACATATGTTATTGTTTTAAACTATTTGACGTTTCTAGTATATAAAAGATTGAAGAAACATAAGGACACAAGAACTAGAGAAAACTAATTGTGATTAATTGTGCGACTTCTCTTTTTTGATGTCAACATACTTCAAGTGAACGTTATTGGAACTCTCAAATGCAACTTACATACTTTTCTTCTGTGTTAAAACTGAATTTGGTAAATGTATTTACCAGTCTCCCTCCTTGATTGAGTTGTCATAGTAAGTTTTACCTGGTGGCACATGTGTCTTAAAATATGAAGAGTTAATTTTGAATCTTTAATGTCCCAATAAGAGGGAAGCTGATTCATGTGAATGGGACCCAGAGTACAGGCAGCCCCACAGAGTACTTCTGCAAGTGAAACATTTTATGAATATTTGCATGTGCAAACCCAAGTTATCATTGGTTCTAGTCCTGTCCCCCTTGTTGCATATGTTTTCTTAATAAAGGCAACAGATCCATGTTCTGTAACACTGAACTTGAAGGTAGACATGCTACCTTAATTCATTAAGACAGTCTTTTCATGGTAAACCCTTTAGTGTATTTATTATGTATGTACATATTCAACTACAGTGTATGATGTAATACGAATACGAACACAGGGAAAGCAAGCATAAGCTATACGGGGAAAGAAAGGCTTTTTTTTTTTCAGAATAGGAACCCAGAAAACACATTTTTTGGAAGCAGATATAATTACTTAGGTAGTGCAATAGACGTAGGGTAATTTTTAAATGGAAAATGTGGGGGAGAACATTGTTTTGTTTGTGGTGGTATGGGGTATTTTGTTGTTGTGAGGTTGGGTTTTTTTTTTTGTTTCGTTGTTGTTGGGTTTTTTTTTTTTTGTGTATGTGGAGTGTAAAGGAGAAAAATGTAAGGTACTTCTCTGTCCTCTCCAGTGGACAGGAGTTTGAAAGTATGTATATAATCTGTTCTTAAAGAACACTCTGTGACCTAGTTCCATAGATTACAATAATCCTGAAATACTTCTTAGCAAACTTTAATTTATTTTTTATTCCTTAAACTCTGTAACACACAGTAGTTAATGATTAGTAGAGGATAAGAAACTTAGGCTTACAGTTAGTGAAACAACACTTTTCTTTTGAGCTCCATTCCTACAAATAGCTTTCTTGTTGAAATTGCGTTATAAACTGGTTTTGGCACTGGGGCTTCTACAAGTTTTACATTTGGAGCAAGAAGCTAATGTATTGTTAAGTGCTCAGTGTAGGTTCTTCAACAGTTTATACTCCATTAACCAAGGGCAGTAACCTGTGAAGATTTGCTATAAGCATTTAGAATATAAAGTTTTGCTTTCAAGTAAAACGAGATGAGAGAGAATATTTTTGACCCAAAGAAATCTCCTGACCTAATTCTGCCAGTTAGGGAATTCCAATCTTAAACTATAGTGCTGTAGGATAGAATCAGCCTTCATGCTTTGCTTTGCCTTAAACATGCAGCACGTTTCTCAAATGCATGGCCAGTAGCCTGTCAACAGGATTGTAATTGTTTTATTGATGTAGGCAGGAGCAAGGAGCTGAACAGCTCATGAAGTAACCTTGCTCTGTTAGTGATGACCCCGAAGTCACTGTCAGCGTTAACCACTAAAGTGCCTTCCAGTATGATAATTTTTTTAGCTCTTCTAAATATCTGACTCTTCCATTAGCTAGCATTTCATAGTGACTTTGTACTCTGTACCAGTTTCCATCTGTTCTCCCATAAAAATTAGCAAATACAGTTGCAATGCAATAAAGAAAGAATTAAAAAAAAAAAATTATGTTTTTACCAACGTACTGAATTGCATTCTACTACAATTTTACAGTGCAAAATCCAGGGAAACAGATTATTCTTCACTGGTCTGAGGCCTAATTTGTTTCTTTTTCCATTGTACTATTGTGTGAGTTTGGAAAACATCCATTTTTTGGTAATTGTGCTGCTGCTTCTGCCAAAAAATATCCTCCCTTGTGGATCACAGTGGATATAGATTTCCACTGATTTCAGCAGGACTTTGTATAGGAATCGAGGTTGATGTGGGTGGATGTCACTGTTGGCATAGCGTACTTTGTAGCTGCTTCTTTAACGTACACAAAGATCTAGAGCAGTCCAACCTTCCTCTGACACTGGCATTTAAAAATGTCACTAACACACTGATACTTCCAGTTGGGGTGCTTGATTTGGTATCAAACTCTGACTCAGTGTGATCTCATATAACCTCCAGATGGCCTGACTTGCAGAGATGCTAAAAACAGTCAGATCCTACTCCTTTAGCTGTATGAAATAAATAAGGCAAATGGCAGCAGCAATATTTATTTGTTTTAATATGCATCAATCTCCACATCAGTTTCTTCAGCTAATGTTTCAACTTTCCAGTCACTTTCCTCTGGACAGCATTTAGAATAAGTATTTCAGCACACACAGAGGATCTTATGAATGAACTGTCAGTTTCCCACAGAACTGAGAAAAATCAATATGCCTCTTCCAGGCCTTGAAAATCCCTCAGCTCCTAGTGAAGGCTCCATTACATCAAATAACATTGAAAATCATTTCAAGCAAGGTTCCTGATGTGTGGTGATGGAAGATTTTTTTTTTTTTTTTTTTTTTTTCCTTTTGCAACAAGGCAAATGCATATTATGAAAACAGTTATGTATCCCTATTCGGTGCCTGTTGCCATCTGGTTTTCTCAACAGAATCGCAGAATGTTAGGGATTGGAAGGGACCTCAAAAGATCGAGTCCAATCCCCCTGCCAGAGCAGGAATACCTAGGTCAGGTCACACAGGAATGCATCCAGGTGGGTTTTGAATGTCTCCAGAGAAGGAGACTCCACAACCTCTCTGGGCAGCCTGTTCCAGTGTTCTGTTACCCTCACTGTGAAGAAGTTCTTCCTCACATTTATGTGGAACCTCCTATGTTCCAGCTTGCACCCATTGCCCCTTGTCCTATCATTGGATGTCACTGAGAAGAGCCTGGCTCCATCCTCATGACACTCACCCTTTACGTATTTACATATGAGGTCACCCCTCAGTCTCCTCTTCTCCAAGCTGCAGAGACCCAGCTCCCTCAGCCTTTCCTCATAAGGGAGATGTTCCGCTCCTTTAATCATCTTTGTGGCTCTGCGCTGGACTCTCTCAACAGCAAAGCTTCTTACGTGTAACAGGTTCAGAAAGGGTTCCTGTGCACAAACAGACTCCGGTAAAATATGTGCAATAAACACTTTTTATTAAAACACTCGCCTTATTCCTATGCAGAATATGTATATTTCTATTAAAAAAGCCCCACTCGCCTGTTCCTAAGCAGGTTTATATACATACTGACCCCTGGATACACGGAAGACTGCTGAGAAGGAGATGGATCATGGTGCTCTGACGGAGGGGTGGCAGGTTGTGCAGCTTCAAGGGCATTCCCTGTCTCAAGATGCGTATTAGGCCTTCTCCCTGTTCTTCTGATCACCATGCCTTATATCCCCCTCCTAGTGAGTGGGAAAGCACTGGCTCTGGCATCGGCCAGTGTACGAGCAGAGGCCTGCCAGCTTCATGTACTGTTTTTGGAAACAGCGGCTTCCTGGGTTTACTAAACTTTCCCATTACTCAAGGTCTTGTTCTCACAACACTCAGTTGCACATGTTCCGAACTGTAATTTTCCCACCGGTGTCTCACCACGGACCATTACCTATTATCCCTAATACTTTATGGAAAAATCAAAGAATTGTAGATACTTCTGTCTAAATATGTTCTTTTTCTCCTCAATAGCAAGTATTATTTCTAAAAGTGTTTGGTGCTTCTTTGTAGTATCGTATTCAAAGAAAGAATTAAAAGGAGACTAGGTGCCTTGAGGTATATGAAATACTTTGGGTTCACAGAGGCCTCTCTTGTCTTCCTGAATATAGTGCGAAGGAGTTAAAACCTGAGTGGGTCTACTCTCATAGCTCCAGTAAGCTACTGTTATAGGGTAATGAGTATGATATAAATGAGACTGCAAGGATGCTTGCAATAATTCAGCCTACTGGGTGTTTCCTAGCATTGCTAGCTTACATTTAATGAGAGTCCAGCTGAATTTCCTTTGATTTAGCAGCAAATCTTCCATGACACAGAACATTGTCAGAACTTTCTTTTTCTGTGTCAAGAGGGCAGACTCAATTGTGCCCTAATGCCCCAAGTGACGATGCAGCAGCACTGTGTGCGGGGTGTCACCCCTAACAGATCCACCTCATATCTGTCATCTTGTCAGAGCTTGCATTGCAGGTTCTCCCTGTTGGACACCTTTGCTTTATGTATGTATGTGCAGGGTGTCTGTTTACCTTCCTGCGGCTAGGTTCTCTTTGTTCCCTATCACTGAATTGTATCTCTTCTGCTGCATTCTGTTTTCCAACTAGCTGTGATGAAAGAGCTTGAAGGGAGTTCCCTCTAGGTGCTGTAAATGGTTTATATATAAAAGCAGAGACACTGAGGAAAAAAGTTCACAGATGATAATGTATGACAAAGGTTTTGTTGCTTCATGCCATGCTTCAATTAACCATGTCACCTTGTGGAAAAACTCTCTCAAGTTTGTCGTTGCAATGCCATGTGGTTAGAGTGTTTCAGGCTGGAGAACAGAATTTGGAAAAGGTAACAATTCAAAACATTGGGTTCTACCAGCTGACAAGGAAGAGAGTCGGCAAGTGTCCTGGGCTGCTCTCAGCTGGGAGTATATTGGGGTGTTCTACTATGCACAAAGCCAGGGTTTAAAATTTTTTAATTTTCATTTTTGCCAGTGAAATATAAAAACAGAAGGGTTCCCTTTTCCATGTGGGCGAAAGATAGCATTTCTTAGAAGCTGTCTTCCTGACAGCCAGTTTATGTGGGTATGTGTCTAAAGGAGTAAGTGTGAATTCAGTCTGTTCAACAATAATTAAATACTTATAATTAAAATAATTTTAAAAGTGGGAAATTTTTTTAAAATTAGAAGCACTGTTTTCTAAGGAGTTATGTGATTCATTTCTAGATGAAAATTCAGCGATGTGACTTATGTGAAGGCAATAAAAATATGTGTATAAATATAAAATATGTATGATTGCAGACCTAGTTTTTAATCAATATTACTTGATATCACAGAATCACAGAATGTTAGGGATTGGAAGGGACCTTAAAAGATCATCTAGTCCAACCCCCCTGCCAGAGCAGGAATACCTAGATCAGGTCACACAGGAACATGTCCAGGCGGGTTTTGAATGTCTCCAGAGAAGGAGACTCCACAACCTCTCTGGGCAGCCTGTTCCAGTGTTCTGTCACCCTCACTGTGAAGAAATTCTTCCTCACATTTATGTGGAACCTCCTATGTTCCAGCTTACACCCATTGCCCCTTGTCCTATCATTGGCTGTCACTGAGAAGAGCCTGGCTCCATCCTCATGACACTCACCCTTTACATATTTATAAACATTAATGAGGTCACCCCTCAGTCTCCTCTTCTCCAAGCTAAAGAGACCCAGCTCCCTCAGCCTTTCCTCATAAGGGAGATGTTCCACTTCCTTAATCATCTTTGTGGCTCTACGCTGGACTCTCTCAAGCAGTTCCCTGTCCTTATTGAACTGGGGGGCCCAGAACTGGACACAATACTCCAGATGTGGCCTCACCAAGGCAGAATAGAGGGGAAGGAGAACCTCTCTCGACCTACTAACCACTCCCTTTCTAATACACCCCAGGATGCCATTGGCCTTCTTGGCCACAAGGGCACATTGCTGTCCCATGGTCATCCTGCTGTCCACCAGGACCCCCAGGTCCCTTTCCCCTACGCTGCTCTCCAGCAGGTCAGCTCCCAACCTGTACTGGTACATGGGGTTGTTCTTCCCCAGATGCAAAACTCTACACTTGCCCTTGTTGAAATTCATTAAGTTTCTCCCCGCCCAACTCTCCAGCCTATCAAGGTCTCGTTGAATGGCAGCACAACCCTCTGGTGTGTCAGCCATTCCTCCTAGTTTGGTGTCATCAGCAAACTTGCTGAGGATACATTCTGTACCCTCATCCAAGTCGTTGATGAAGATATTAAACAACACCGGTCCCAGTACCGACCCCTGAGGGACTCCACTAGTCACAGGCCTCCAACTAGACTCCGTCCCATTAACCACAACTCTCTGGCTTCTTCCCTTCAGCCAGTTCATAATCCACCTCACTACCTGATCACTAAACCCATACTTTATCAGCTTATCTACAAGGATGCTGTGGGAGACAGTGTCAAATGCTTTACTGAAATCAAGATAAACCACATCTACCGCTCTACCATCATCTATCCACCTAGTTATTTCCTCATAGAAGGCAATAAGGTTGGTCAAACATGACTTACCCTTGGTAAAACCATGTTGACTGCTCTTAATGACCCCCTCATCCTTGATGTGCCTCGAGATCGTGCCAAGAACAAGCTGTTCCATCACCTTTCCAGGGATGGAGGTGAGGCTGACCGGTCTATAGTTACCCGGGTCCTCCTTCTTGCCCTTCTTATAGATTGGAGTGACATTTGCTATCCTCCAGTCCTCAGGCACCTCTCCTGTTCTCCATGACTTACCAAAGATGATGGAGAGTGGCCTAGCAATGACCTCTGCCAGCTCCCTCAGCACCCTTGGGTGCATTCCATCTGGTCCCATTGATTTATGGATATCCAGATTGCTCAACTGATCCCTAACCCAATCCTCATCTACCAAGGCAAACTCCTCCTTTATCCTGACTTCTTCCGGGGCTACAGGGATCAGGGGCTCCTGGGGAAAGCCTGCAGGAGTAAAGACAGAGGCAAAGAAGGCATTCAGCACCTCTGCCTTCTTTATATCCTCTGTCTCTAGGGCACCCCCCTCATTCATCAGTGGGCCTATATCACAAACATCCTCTTGTTTCTTTCTCTTTCTGTGAGTGGTCAGGGGGATGTGAAGTCTTGCTGCTTTCCTAATAGTCTAACTCAATTTTTTCCCCTCTCCGTATGACTGGGAGGACCTGTTTCTGCAGCAGGGCCGCTTCCTGCCTTGGTTATGGCAGTGGATTCATGACTCGTTTTGGTGTACTGCCTTGAAAATTCTGGTGTCAAAATGAGAGCAAGGAGCTGCAAATGGCTGAGGCTGGCACAAGGCTGCAGAATGGAATGTGTTCAGTGGACTGACAGCAGTCAGCTACTGGATCTGACTGAGAACTCTCTCATCTGGGTCAATTTCTATTGACTTGCTGTTTGGCTGCAAGAATGAAGTGTGGGAAGACAGTAGGACTGTCTCCTTCTTTCCCTGTATAGATAAACTTAAAGTGATTGTGTAAGCATGGACTGTTTAACTCTAGGTGAAGTGGTTTTGGACTGGTAGTACACAGGGGCATCAGACATGATGCTGTTAATAATTAGTTCAGTCCAGTGAGGACTATTATGTAGATGTATGTTCTATTTGGGATGTTCCTCCAGCACACTTTGATTTTTCTCTATTTTAGTAACATACATGGTTATTGTCTGTTTTCTCCTAATTGCTCAGTCATGTTGGAGAGAGAAAGAGCTGTGATTGTCTTCCAAGTTTATTGTAATATGAACTTAATTTGAACTTAAGTGGACAGCTCCATCATCTACCTCTCTGCTTTCTTTCCCCTAAATGATATTCCAAACACTATACCATTCCTTGTAATTGGAGTGGCCTATTGGAAAGGGTGGCAAATGATCTCTCTGAAGAAAGTTCATCATGATTATCCATTCCCAAGTAGTATCCTTTTTGATGGCTTGGTTGCAAACAAAAGGTTAGCATGCATTTAATGCTGGAAATACATTTATATATTACATATCTAGGATAACACTGTATTAAAAAAAAAAGTATTCCAGGCTTGCTAGAGCAGAAGTTTATTGACTTACGTGCCTAAAAGCAGGACTTGAAGGGACTGGAAACCCATCTATCTGCTTTTACATGCAAAGAAGGATGTTTTGTGCTGATCTTACTCTGGTTGTATTCTACTGTTCTGCTGCTGGGAGCTCTGGCATGGTCACAAGTAGTGTTCTCACTTCAGCACAGTATGGCTTAAAACCAATACTTTTTTACATGCAAGCAGTCTCCTTCCTCGTACCAATTGTCCTGTTATTTTGAAGATAGACAAAGCCACTGCCTAGGTAGTCTATAAAGCTCTGTGGTGACATCTGAATCAATGTTTTATTCTGCAGGATCTTTTCTGTGCAAGTAATAAGTGTATTTGACTCAGGAACACAAGCCAATGACATTTTTACATGGTTTACATCCTTGCTGGCCTCTGCTCTCTTTCTTTTTTCTCAAAGTTAATAGCTTTGTGTATTAAAGAAAACCAATGCCAATCTCTATATGAGACTGATACTGAACGGTTCTTGCCACTGTAGCAGGTAAACAAGTTGTGTCTTCACTCTGGATGTTTTTGTCTTCTGTTGGAGATACTATCCTATGGCCCATAGATTCATGACCCGATCAGCTGTTCTGCAGAGGTGCTAACCTCTGACAGGCAAAAGGACATCTGTGGGCAACAGTACCTTTTGCCTTCAACTTTTCCCATCCCAGAACTTAGTGCATGGGTGGGATTTCCAGTGAACTCACTATCATCCAGTATTTCATATATTATTTTAAATGTCATGCCTAATAAATGACAGTGATGATATACTCAACTCCACTGTTACTTGTGGTTTTCTTGTCAATAGCAGCTGATTAGTGCCTGGATATATTACCATGCCTCTTGTAAATACCTGATTCTTGTTGGTTTTGCCCTTCTTTCAGTTTGTGCTCTACTCCATCTTGCAGAGGCTGTTCTCTCTGTTCCATTCTCCGAGGTGTCTTTTTGTGTCTTGCTATGTGTCTGGTCTTACTCTTGTCACCTGGAATTGAAAGGTCAGCAGGGTTCTGCGCTCTTAGCTCACAGGAGCCCCTGCATGGTCAGTGCCATGCTCTGAGGGGGCTTTCTACAGGGGCAGTTTGCTGGCTCTGTTACCTGATTCCAGCCACCAGTCCACAGGAAAGTGGGAAGGAGAAGTAAAACAAAATCACTGGCTTTTTTTGTAGCATTTTATAAGGCACTTGTTCCTACTTGACAAACATCTTTTTTTTCCATAAACACATGCCTGTTTTCAATGTAATATGCAAGTATTACCCTTTGAAACAGCAAGACTCTGTTGGTGCAAGACCTACCAAATAACGCCTGCAGAGATAATCCTTCTTTAGTTGATGTGTCAAACTATAAGGCTGGTGAGTATCAAAGCTGTGCACACAACTCTGGCTCTGATGTAAAGAATTTCACATTTTAACTTCATAAACAATAGCTGCAGGACTGAGCCGTGTAGAATTGGGTGAGGTGGAATGGATGGGGCTATGGTAGAGACTGGCATGGTCAGAAAAGATTTGAGGAATGAGCTATGTCTCCTGTTTGAACCACATGGAAGGCTTGTTGCTCTTGAAGTGCTGGGTCTCCGTGGTGTTTCTTGAGGCTGGAGTACAAAACTGAAATCTAAAGACACTAGTGGTTATTGCTGCTATACTAGTTGGAAGCATACTTTAAAGTCCTAAGGATTTTAAGCTGAGAGTTGGTGGTACTCCTCTTTTATGTCTTCGGAGACCTGTCAGAACTTCAGTGAGTACTGTTATTTGTTGAAATCTCCTTAGTGTACTAGGGTCAGATTTTCTTTTACTCTAAAAGGCTACCTTGTTCCAGTCTGCCACTGTAACATGTCCTTAAAGTGACTGCAGGTGATGTTTATAGAGCAAGGTAGAACAATTTTGGTGTAGCTGTGTTGTCGAAGTTGTTCATGTGAGCAGGATTAGACTCCTAGCTTGAGGAGTTTGAAGGGGTTTATAAGTTGGAAGAATGGACTCTGTATGCATTGTGGGGTGGGATTGGATTTATGTATAAATGTTGGTGAAAAGAGAAACCTGTTACTTTTCACAGAAAGAGCAAGAGTGGAATACAGCACTTGTTCACAAAGCAAAAGGTATTTAACTTTGAGAATGTAATCTTCTAAAAGTGAGAAGGTAGTCATATTTCATCTGAATAAAACCTGCCTTGTTTTTATTTCACCTCTGTGTTGCCTTCTGGTAGATGTTTTTCTGCAGTTCCTGTTATCAGTGCCATTGTTTCACTCTGTTTTGTTAACAGAACTTTATTTTAAAAACTCTAGATTGAAAAAAACAAACATAAAAAGGCAAGCCAAAACAAACATGTACATAAAGATGTTTTGGAATTCACGGAAAACAAACTGTGGATCAATTATTAAGTACCTTCCCTCTCCCTCATCCAGTTCCTGATGTAGTATTAATTTTGAATGAGCCTCCTGCATGGCTTGCCTTCATCCACTTAGGGTATAGAGCACAAAGGCTTTCAGCACTGTAAATGCTTAGGCCCTTGTTACAGGCTTCTGCATAAGAGCAGCTCTTGTTGACTTCAATGGGAAGCACTTGGTGGCAACTGCATAATTGGATTTCAAGCAATGTCTTTTTTTTTTCCCCAAAAAAAAAAGAGTGTGTGTGTGTATATAGGAAAGCCCAAAGAGTTGCCCCAAACAAAACACTGAAAAGACTTTCAAAAGAGCTAAAGCAATTACTTCAGTTGCCTAAGTAGCTAAGAGCTGACAAAAAGAGTGATACACTAGTCTAACCAAAAAACTCTGGCTGAGAACAGTGGAGTCTATCAGACAGTGTTTCTGCTAGTGTGTGTCTCAGGGTAAGCATCCTGTCTGACCATTTTGGTCCTTTAACTGAAAACTTCCCCTCAGTAATAGGAGCTAGATGTGATTCTACTACTTGTAGCATTGAGAGAACTTAGCTGTTGGAGCACATGGAGTTCATCCACAGCAGACAATTTTGACTGTGTTGTATTTAGTTGTAGAGCAGTGGTGAGCTTGTATGAAATAGCCTTACATGTGCTGAAATACTAGGCTATGTGCCTTGCCAGCAGTCTGGGTAGCAAGCTGGTCACCACTGTCATTTTTATAACTAGTGATGCATAGTACTGTACTGAGTACTGAGTCCTGCTTTTGCCAGACACCTATGTTATACCAGCAACTTAATGATAAATCTGTGTCTGATGGAGCAACTAATGCCTGTGCCGCTACTTACGTGGTCTACCATTAGCCACATAAGAAGTCACCACATTTTATTAATGGCTTCTGAACTTTAACAACATCTTAGGCTAAAGATAATGGCTTCTGCATGAAATGTGTTCCATTACTGCTAATGGTGTCTTACCAAGTAAGCTAGTGTGGCAGATAAAAGAATTTCTGTAAACAAAGCATAAAAGAAGCTATGTATATAAATCAAGCCTGAAAATCAGTTTACAGCTGAATGGAAACTGAACATGGACTACTTTTGTTTATGCTTTGGTGATTGATAGAGAAAAGGTAAAAACAGTCTATCTAAATGGAGAACTTGATGAATATTGCATTCACTTTCTTCTGTTAGATTGTTTCAGCAGTTTGTGTTTGGTACAATATGAGTAGATAGTTACAGTCTGTGCTAATACCAATGGTTGCAGTGCTATTAAAAGCAAACAGCAAAAACAACCTTTTGCCTTTAAGGAAGGCTTTGAAGAAATGTAAAAATGATTCTTATTGATGACTTAAAAAAAAAAAAAAGGCAAGATTAACATTCCCTGCTTTTAGACTCATGGTACCTCCAAGGGAGATGAAGAACTGCTTTGAGCTATTGCAACAAATCCTTAATCTGCTAGATTGTCATGTACCTTCAAATGAAACATTAACCTACAGAGCCAAAAATTGCTCCAAGGTTTTGGAGATGTACTGAGCCTTTTGCCTTTTGACTAGGTGGAGTGCAAGGGAGGTCTCTAAGGGAAAGAATCCTACTCTTTTTTCTCTAGTGTGTGAAGAAGCAATGTATCAATGCACCTACAGCTCTTGAAGTGAAGTTTTAATAGTAAGGAATTAAAAAAATGTTTCATTGAAGATTGTATAGTCTTGATTTCTGTTAACTTTGTGTTTTGACAATTTTTAAATACCTAGAACACTTTTTGAAAAATATATATTAATGGGCTATGTTATGTATGGTGTGAAAGATGTTCTAAAAAGGCATCTTTTTGAATATTCTTTAATTTCCAGCTGGGGCCCTTGCAGTTCAAAGGTAGTTTGGAGGTTTGATGGTTTTGTCTTAAGAAGGCATTTCAAGATGGTGTCTTTGCCAGCAAAACCAGCTCAAAACAGTTTATGTGCCATTGTGCAGTGTGAGATACGGCTTCATAAATCAACTTGAGAGGCTGATGAAGAGTGACATGGGAGGAAGACAACTCCACTCGAGTGAGGATGTGACTAGGGGAACTCAGTAGACCATTTGCTACTGAAACACCTAACTGGTTTAACTGATATGAGTTAAAGCTGTGTGGTTTTTTTGAGAGCTGTCCGTGTCAAACACCAACCCTGCAATGAAAATTTGGCATAGTTAGTAATTTTTATGGATAGACCAAATCTGAAAAAAGCACTGTAGACTGAACAACGTCCCTTGGAAATATTTTATCATATTAGCTCTTAAGTCTGTGAATGTGTTGTCATTTCCCTATTGTTTTCAAGGTTGAATACCTTTGATCAACCCCAGGCTGAGTTAGAAAAGCCCAAGTAGTGAAAGGTATGTTGAAATCTGCAGAGCTACAGTTACTAAAGAAGTTATGAAAACTAAACCATTAATACAGACAAATACATCTGTTATGAACCAGTATGAGTTTGCCTGGAATAGTATTTCCGCTGTACTTTACTGAAGGGTACTCTTTTCTTTCTCCCTTGAGCTTTAGGGTGAATGTGTATCCAACGAAAAATCTTTCTTCTGACTTAACCTGAGATAATGCCAGCACTTTGGACTTCATGGTCTCTGTAAACTGTTATGAAGTTTCAAAATGAGTTCTCACTGTTCAGAAAAAGAATAGGGTACGGTTATAAAATTGTTGTTTGTGAAATGTTCATAACAAACTATTATTATCAGTAAAGAAACTGGGAGCAAAAGAAGTAATACTGTAAGTTTCAAAATGAGTGTTGAAATAGTTTAGTGAGCTTTATTAAAAGTGACTGAAATTTTCAAGAAATTATGTTACTTTAATAAGAATATATAGAATTAAAACATTAATTTAAATTCAGATATAGTTACGCTAATCAATGATTTCCTTTAAGGAGGGGCATTTTACATTTTAAAATAAAAAGGAGCATTCCTAGATTTGAATACGATGCAAGAATGAAAACTTGCACAGGGCTGGACAGAATATGGTTTTGAAGCTTTCATGGGTGATGTGCTGTGAAGTGTTCTAGTTGAGCTCCCCTTCTCTCCCTGACATCTAACGTTACATTTAGGTTGAAGCATTTCCTGATATAGAAAGGAACTAAAATAAGGTGGCACTGTCAAGTCAGTCCTCAAAGAACCTTTTTAGAAACGCAGCAAAGAGAACATACCAGTGATCATACTGGACCAGACAAAAGGTCCATTTAAAGTAAGTATCCTTAGAACAGTGGCCAATGGTAGACAGCTGGTGAGAAGCGCAAGAACAAGGCAGGCAGGTAGTGATAATTCTTAGGGAATATGCTCTGAATCCTCAGCTTTTCAGAGCCAGAATTAGGATCTTTGTACTTAGTGTCCCTAGAAGAATTTTTCTTTGTGAATTTGTCTGATTGATCCTTGAATCTCTTAACTTCTGAAGTATGTGACATCCGGTTGTTAGTTGTACCTTTTCCCTATTAGTTTTGGCTTACTTTTGGGAAAGGTGACATTCCAACAGGCACTTAATAAAGCATTCTGCGGCTTGGAGTCAATTAACTTTCATGTTCATCTGCTTAGCTTCTGTGAAACCACAATGAAAATCCTGCATCTGAAGAACGTAGTTTGAAACACCTTTTCTCTGCTCCCTGGCATATCCTGCCCCTGACTTTTCCACACAATACTATTAAGAAACAAATTTTGGATAACTTCCTTTTCAGTAGTTCAGATGGTTGAATTACAAACGTTGTAGGTGTGTAAAGTCAAGGACGTGTACTAGTCCAAAGCAAGTACAGCTGGATGTCACAGATGAAAAAGCTTACTGCTGGAAAGAGGAGCTGTAAGTTTCTAGTTGGGAACCTAGTTGTATCTTTACATAGCTCCTCCAATTATGATGAATTAACCATTTTCAACACAGGCAACATTTAGCAGCAAGGTATGTAGTTGGCAGTTTTTATGTAGTATTGCAGTTGTCCACAGTTCTGTCCTTTTTCATACTCTGTTCCCCTTGCCTCCCAAAAGGAAGAAACAAGCAAGACTACACTCCCAAAATTATTTAATTCTGCCATTGGTTACAGTGGATCCTTATTCAGTAATATAATAGTATATAAGGGATGAGAATTCCGTGATGGGCAGGTGAATATGAGGATTGTTCTCAGTCAGGCATCAGGCTGTTCTGTCCTTTGATTAGTGTTTTGGAAGACTCTGGCAGTTAACTTTAACATAAAAGCTCAAATGTTATGCGTTATTTTGGAAGGAAAGGTGCAAAGCTCCTTGCTTGTCTGAGCCCTGAGAAGGTCCGTAAGCAAATCTTTGGCTTTTTGGGAGTGCTGCCTTCTGCCTAGGCTCTCTAGCAGAGAGCAGTGTTCTGCTAAGAATATGATCTTGAGGGGTTGCGTAAGGTAAATCAGTGGACAGACAGTACAGTGGAGTAATCGGTGCTGTGTAAGCATGACATCTCTAAGTCCCTACGGTTGTATTGCAGCCCAAGCAAATTCTTTAATCAAGACAAATTTATAGAAGTCATATTGTGTTTTACCATAGCGTTTGACATCTGATAAATAAAATGTGAGACTTTTCTTGTTTACTTGCATAATAGTTATGGGAAGAGAGGAAGAACATGAGTGGCATGGATGACTGCTACTATTTACTTGCTGATAAAGAGAAGACGAGATAGGCAAGATAGCAACATAACCTGATGGTATGATTCTGGCCAAAAAGTATCAGATCCTTAAAACTAGCTGACTATGCAGAGGCCGACTTCAGATTTAAGCTAGTTTACTAGAATTAGGGTGGGGGGGGGAGGGAGGGGAAAGCTTACAAAGTTCTAAGACTTTTTGGTGTACTAAGAAATAATAAACAAGTCCTTCTGAATGGCTTTTAAGTCCTTGTTCCCATGACCCAGGTCCTTGATCTGATCCTGTTGGGAATTGGATTTCCAGGTAAACAACTTTTTAGTCTAAATTCCTGTTGCTATAGGAAATCTTAAAAAAAAAAAAAAAAAAAAAAAAAGAATAGGCCTGAGAAAACAGTTCGGTAGCTGTTCATCCTGAAATCTGTTTGATTTGCTGCATGGGGATCTATTTTAGAAGTACTTCAATAAAAACTTTGACAATGGAACAAAACACTTTAAGACAGTATTTCAAGGCATGTTATTTTGTTTGGTTGATAGTTTTGGTTTTCTTGAGGTTTTGGGTGTGTGGTTTTGTGGGGGTTTTTTGGGGTTTATTTTTTTATATGTTAAGTAGTTGGATTAATTGATGTTTTCTTGGCAGCAGCAGAGTTGTTCCCTCTCTGCCCTCTCCTTGGTGTTTGCTGTATAACTGTTCTGCATTGTGCTCCGATCTTCAATATGATAGATTCTACCCATCCTGCAAACTGGATTTAATGCTTTAGACTAGCTATAATCCCAAAGATGTAATTGCTAGAAAATGTGGTTCCCACTAGCATTAATAAAGTCCAATGTAAGCAGTGTACGTTAAGGATGTTTGTTTATATATGTGTATACAGATATGTTTGTGTATGTATTTTTTTTCCTGGTCGTGATTTTCCACTTCTGCTCCATACCAATACTGCTGAGGCTTGTTGGAGAGAGGACGGCTTTTGCTCTTGCCAGCCAGAATCTGTTTTTGCAGTGAGGGGTCCCTGCTGGGGAAATCTCTTCCTGCTATCTATCTTTCTTCTCTCCACAGGATAGCAGGCATAAGGACTGCCCTCCTGTCTGCTCTGCTGACAGCCATACATTCTCTGCTCTTACTGCAGCAGCTGCTGCTCCTCAGCCTGACTGAGAGAGCATAAATTAAAATACAAAGGTCTCCTGTGGCCACTCTTGGCTGACACTGCAATGGCAGATCAGACCTTCCTACATCATCTTCACTTGACTTTTTACTTTTTCTCAAGAATTTCCTCTGCATTTGCATCAGTCACAGTCTTCTACCACAGGGTTGAATAGGAGCAGCAATCCAGTCACTCCAAAAGTTTAATGTACTTGAATGATTGGAGCATTTTGCAGAGAAAAGAACTGGCAATGTGGGTTTCATCAGAACTTCAAGTCTTTTTCCTTTTTATACTGCCTAGAGAAGAAGGACTATTTTTGTGCTTTTTATGGCTGATGAAGATACAGGGCTTATTCCTGTTCTCCCCATGAAGACAGGCAGAGTGTTAGAAACAGCAGAACCATTGTGTTGCTATTGTGTGTGTGTGGCGGAGGGCACAGCAGTGAGTGGAGTGTTTTCTCTTGGTTTTTATTTTCTTGAAGCCTGGTGTCTTACGATGTTCATATAGGTGGTCTTTAACTCCCAGAGGGTGGGGAGGGAGCTACTTGGTGGTGGGATAGAATGCCACAAAATTGGCTATGTAGATTTCCTGACCCAATTGTGTATGTGTTTTTTTTGGGAGGATTGTTTTGTTTTTACCCTTTGTGTCTCTGATATAGCAGATGTTCTTTGGCTCAATGTGCTTATATGCAAGGCCACTTTCTTGTAGGTGATATATGATGATGATTATGGTTATTATTATTAAACTTTTAATTAAAATAAATATGCCCACCTCTTCTCTGCTTTTTCCTGCTCTGGGAAAAAAACACAGGCTGGTTTGGCTTATATTGGGCACCAGCATTTGGCTCATGCCAGTATGTTCTTCTGCAAGGACAACTGCTCACATTTTTGCTAGTCTTCTTATCTATTTCAGCCAGAGCCTGAATTCCAACATCTTTGTGGGGAAAAAAATTAAACTTACTAATATTCTGTTTGAGTGTTGTTTTGTTTTGTTTTTTAATCCTCCTTGAAATTTCTTTTTTGTTTTCCGTTTCTTTTTTCCCCCCATGTAATGGAAAAATCCTTGTTAAACTTGCATCCCATTGTGTTATAGCTCTTATCATGATGGATTTCTCTTCAGGGCATTGTCAGAATTGGAAGGCAGGCCTCAGGAAAAGTATTTCTGTAAATGGTTCATCTTTAGTCCCTGAAAACTGTTCCTTTATATTTCCATGTATGTGCTTGTCAGCCAGGCCTCAGTGCACGATTAGTCTGATCCTGTACTCATCTGATCCACTGCTCTCTAGATTATGGATATGAAGATTCCCCATGACTTGTACAGTGACTCAATGGTTTCTCTTTAATGTGGCTATGTTTTGGCTTCAAATGCAAGCCTCTGCAGCATTGCAACCATCTTTCTGATGTAGTTAAACTATTGGAAAATAGTTTAAAAAGTGATAATTGATGTGTAACTGTATTGATAGCTCCGCATATGAATTTCACATCCTCTTTTAATTTTCAGGAAAGCGTGTTAAACCATGAAGGCTTTTCCAGCCATTTCAATTTCTTTCTTCAGTACTGAAGTCTTTTCAAGTTGAGTGGACTTTTTCCCTCCCAGTTCTCTTCTGGCATGTTATTGTGAGCTTTAAGTTCTGACTAGGACATTGGGGCATTTTATGAAAGGATTTGTCTGATTATGTGCATCTTTTGAGTAGGTTCTGGAGGGGACAGTCTTGACAACATTTTCCCAGAGCACTTTAATGGCACTAAATATAGCCATCAAATTACCATTTTCTTTTTTTTTAAAAGAGTTATTTAGGCATTAGCTCGACAAGGATAGACTTCAAGCACTTAGAGTTTTGCCTGAAATCAACAGCACTGCCTTTGTGTACTGTGGAAAAACAGTCCTAATTTGCAGAAGTTTGGTTTAGAGGAAAGAGAATTTGACAAAACTTTCAGAAGTAGCGTAGGCTGTGTCCATCATCAAAAGTGGCTTAAGACTGATGGAGGCAGATAAGAATTTCTTATTGCTAATACAGCACACTGAAGCCCTTGTTGAATGTTAATCAGAGGTTTCTAAATCATTGAAAACTTGCCCTGTTTTTAAATTTTTCCTTAGAAGTATCATAGTAATTACCGAAATTGTATAAGCATGTAGTAATGTTTGAAAATAATCATGGGACCAACCATGGAATTACTGTTCTGTCTACCAATTGGACTTAACAAGAGCAAAATGCCATTACTACCTTCGTAATCAGATTTATTTTAATGTCGTTGAATGAAATACCTCTGGAATCAACTACTGAGTACTTTAACTGCTTCCTTGCTGCTTAATGAAACAGTAGCCTTGCCAGACTGCCTGCTAATGAGGTAGCTGCTTCTTGAGGCTTATTTTTTCCCTGCCTGTGTATTAGGTATCTGGAAGATCTTCAGTAGTTGTATTAGGTATCTGGAACATCCAGATGATGTTCCAACATCTTCTGCAGCAGATGCATGCAGTAATGAGATGCAAGAGGAGCAGGGTTCGTTTCTGCATATCTTTAATCACAGTTTTCACGTGTGGTGCTTATAATGGCAGACAGGATTAGAAAGTTCCCTTCTTTAAAGTTCACACTCAGGTGAATGTTCTTCCAAGATGAGCGGGGAAAAATGTGTGTCCCCCTTGCTGCCTTGGGTGAACTGTCTTACTAATTAAAAAAACCTGAAGCCCACCCTGAAAAAAAAGTTGTTCTGCAGTACTTCTTTAGCCTTTGACTTTTAACAAATGAATTATTCTTACAGCAGATTTCACTTATAGTAATTGAAATGTATATTCAATAACCATCGATTTGAATAGAATTATCCTGCTGTTAGGTTAGGTGAGGAGGACTGTAATGGGACTGGTGGCTCCTTGTTCACAGGGAGAGTGGGAGGGTTCACTAGGGGGATCTGAATGGTGTTGAGGATCAAGCTGTTAACTGTGTTTCTTTGTCTAATTCTCCAAATCTGGAAGCAATGAGCGAATGTCAGTGATAATTCAAATAACTCTCCTGAATGGATATATAGGCTGTCCCATTTTGTCATACTTAATATTATTTTCATTGTGAAAACCTAAAACCAAAGCATGCCTGTGTCTTAGAACCTTTTTATCCACAGTTGTGTTGCATTAAAATGTCATGATTTATATAATTGACTTTATAGGTTTGGAGAGAGGGAAGTACCAGGACTTGCTCATGCTGCTCCTTTTATCATGCTGAGTAGGCAACTGAAAGCTACCTTGGTGGTGTGTTGTTTTTTTTTCATCAGTAAATTTAGTGCTGTTAGCAGGTGTCACATGAATAGTCCTGTAAGCTGGCATCCTGTATTTCTGTGTTGCCTACAGCAGCCTGATGAGTGGGGAAGCAAGTGTCCGTGCAGTGTCCTTGCTGAGAAGCAGTGACAGGGTACTTCTGTAGCTGTTGGTAGCTCTTTCCTGGTGGCCATAATGCAACTGGAACAAACCATAGTGGGTCTGTGATGTGAACTTGCCAACTAGTGCCTGGATGATTGAGTAAGTTGATCATTGTTAGCTGCTCTTCTGGAGAGTTCCTGTTGTAACAGTATATTGACTCTTCCTTTTTATTTATTTATTTGTTGTTGTTGTTTTGTTTTTTTTTTGTTTGTTTGTTTTTTAAGCTTTTAAACAGTAAACCTTCTCCATGGAGAGAATGAGAAGTATTTTCTGCACTGATATGCTGTTTGTGCTGATGTGAAAGAATCTAAGTTTCTGTTTAATTCTGAGCAGTCCAAGAATATTTTGGTAGAAGGAGTCTAGGGTGTGGTGAAATACCCAAAAAGGTTGCTAAGGACTCATGAATTTAATTGCAGGAGTTGTACCATTCCTGTCAGCTGACAGTGCTCATTTCTTTTTGGGTTCTGAAATTGTGTCATCCTTGAGTGCATTTTTGCGAACTACTGTTGCTTGACTTTCTTGTGGGTTCAGAAGATCAGCTTTTGTGTAAAGCTCCTCCCTGTCCTTACCGGTCTGATTAAAAAAATAACATTTCCCTGAACTTTTGGCATACCTTTATGTTTATGTTATCCTTTAAAGGTGAGGAAGAGGACTGAGTAGCATCCTCTTCCTATTTAATACCACAGCTTACACAACAGATGTCAAGACTTCATGACGGTACCTTTAGTGGTCATGCTAGTCTCTTCTGCAGGCTGGAAAATCAGGAAACAGGAACAGTACCAGAAGTACTTGGTAGACTGTCATTTGCCTACTGTTACACTGTGATTTGCAAAGACTGTAGAAGCAATATAAATAGTACTGGTGTGTTTGGGTTTTTTTCTTTCAGGCAATATTCTTTCCACCCTTAATTATGACCAGTGCACTTCTGTTACAGCTCCCTGTCTAATATGACCTGAAGAGACTCTTTTAGCAGAAGCTCAGTGTCAGAGAAGGGAGTGTGTAGCTACAGTGTAGAATTTATTATTCTGTGAACTGATACTGGTATGATTCAGCTGACAGTTTTTAAGCTTGCTGGTGTGGCCGTTTCACAACATAAGATGCTTTGTTCATTTAATACTGTGCTAGGAAATTGCCATGCTTTCAAACAGGCTGATCATGAGACTGAGTTTTGTGATGCTTGGTTTGGGTTGACTGCACTAGCCTATATGTTCCCTGTGGGTACTAGTGCAGGTGCTGTAATATAAATAGTTGTGCTTCTCCTTCTAACGAAGCATATTCTTGAAACGTCATTGCAAGTGTAATAATGAAGAGCAAGTTACTAACAATATTCTGTTGTGCTTGTGCAGCTTGGTTTTCTTCTCTGAAATAGGAATTCTCTGGAAGCCAGTGGGAAGTGGAGGGCTTTTTAAGAAAGACTGGATTGGGTTTTTGGTTTGTGTGGGGTTTTTTGTTTGTTGATTGTCACCCTTCCCTGGACCCTTTCAATTTTCTCATGGAAGCCTGTGAAACACCTGGTGATATCTTACCTTCAGGATGTTGAAAAGTATTGTTCAAAAGGGTAGTTTTCTCTGTTCTGTTTCCTCTACTTCCTACTACAGAGAGGTTTGGCCTGGTCTGTGTGTTAAGAAGCCGGTTACGCTAAGACTGGAGCTCTCTTATGGGCTATAGACAAGCACAGTGGAAACTTGCCTAGAATTTGGTAAGGTTTTGGACTGGAATAATTGACTTTAGTTTGGTGTGACTTGCTGTTGGCAGTGCTTTGCTCAGAATTTGGTAGGCCATGCAGATATCTGGCTAGTTAGAATGCACTTGCATTAAGAATATATTTTTGGCATTAAAACAACATGTATTTTTATGCTGTAAGTAAAGCTCTTCCTTGCTGATCTTGCATTTGTTCCTAAAAAGCAGTGTACTTCAGAGGTGCCTGGGGAAAAATAAAGATCATTTAGTTTTGAGCAGTTACTGAAAAACTAATCCTGCACTCCAAAATATAATGAGTTGTGGATTCTTTGCTCCATTGAGTGAAATATGAGTGGTGTGACCTAGTTTATTTGCATATTTAACATACTGGATACTTTGTCCTTTTTTTTTTTTTTTTTTTTCTCCTTGTTTCCTAGGAAACAAATGCCCTGGTATAGTAAAGAACAGCTATTGTATGGAGACTGCTGCTGTCTGAAGCATTGTTCGTTTGTAGGTGGAAGGCTTTAAAGGGGGAAAGAGCTGGAGTTTTCAAAAACGTCTTTATTAACCAAAATAGCACAAGGGTGTGTTTCACACTGCTGTGCAACTCCTCATTGTGTTTATATTTTCCTCAGTAGGAGTATCTGGCTTGTAATGGCTGATCTAGTTAAACCACTATACATGTTCTCATTCAAGACATACTAAAAGAAACTGAATGAGTAACTAATAAATGGTTGTTTCTATCATCCTTGCTGAGCACTGTGCAGATGCATATTTCCAGAAGTGTTTTGTTTTGAATTATTGGGAATGGAAAAAATAATGTAGATTTTGGGGTTAGAGCGAACTACAGGAAATAGTATTAATGTTAGTGGAGTAGGTCAAGAGAGGGTTGGGAAACCTTTTTTAAATGTAAAAATTATCTTCAGTTTGTCATGCTGCTGCATTTTTTTGTGTCTGTTTTTTGTGTGGGTTTTTTTTTTTACTTTTTAGCCCAATGTTTATTGTTGCAACTTGAAAAGAAAAAAATAGGTGTGGTTTTGGCATTGGTAATGCTGAATCTGAGTGGTGGAAGAAAACAGAAACTGGTTCACTGGTTGAACTGACTGGTTAACCAAAGACAATGGTGGGAGGAGTGATGTTGAGTTTTGAGAATACTGAGCAGATTGGAGGAGAGAGAATAAGGGGGATCTGTGAGCTTTTGGTAGTGTGTGACAGAGGGATGAGTTCTTAGCTTTGAAAGTGCTGTGCAGTTCCTCTTTGGTCTTTCTACACTGGCTTCAAAATCTGTCATACAGGGACCAATGACTGATGGTGTAGGTAACTTAAAGCTGTAGCTCTTGTAATTTGTGACTTATTCTGTTGTTTCTGAACTGCTTGAACTGAGCATGTAGCATGTGGTGTCAGTCTCTTGAGTAGTAAGTACATCACTGATGCCCGAGTTGTGTGCTGCAAGCTTTGTGGTTTGTATGGCTCTGGGGCTATGGCTTGCTGTGGATGGGCTGTCCTGCCCCCGTGTGGGTGCAGGTGCTTAAAGAGACAAATAGCTTGTTTGCACCTTCACAATTTGATAGTTCACTTCTTTCTTGCTGTTTTTTCAGGTCTTGATAGCTGTTCTTCTGATCATTTTCCTTTTCTCTTAGTTCACAGTGCATTGAGAAGGGAACAGTAGCAGAATGAGAGAAATCCGTGTAGCTCCACAATTCCCTGCCAGAGCTTTATTTTACACTACTTTATTCAGCCCCTTCCTGAGGGAAGGACAGGTAGCTAACAGTAGCAGTGTATGATCATGAGTCTCCTAGAAAGCTGAGCAAAACAAGGGGATGTGCTAGGGAATGGAGCTTGGTTTGTTTGTTACTGCTTTTGGGTTTGGAATCCAGGAGGGCTAATTTTGTCCATATTTGCCAGTAATATGGATATAATGCATGCCTACTGCCTACTCAAAGGGTTATCGCTTTCAGAAGGCTAAACACCTTTTGATGATAAACTGAAGGCACATGTAAGACTTTGAAAATCTTGTTAAAATATGGGGAGTTTGTTTGATAAATAGAAATTTGGAGTTTTGGAAGTATGGCTGTGCCTTCAGTGCAAGAACTGGGGGCAAAGGGAGAGTGAAGCAGAGTGAAGGTCTAACCAAGTACATCTTGAACAGTCTAGAATCAAATCCATCTGGCAGTGGCAAGGCCTTCTAGATCATAAGGCTGCAAATCTGTGACGTTGGGCTGCTGCTGCAGGGTGGGGAGAGCTCTTTTGAGCTCTGCCAAGAGGGGGAGTTGCTCTTTTGTGGCTGCTGCCTCAGCTGTTACTGGTTATTACAGTTGTGCAGAGTATGAAGGTGGTGAACCGCAGAGCTTTTGGTCTAGCTCTGAGCAAGTACAGTCACAGCTCTGTGAAAGTTCACTGTTACAAGAACATATGACATGCATCAATGTTCATGTGTGACCTGGTGAAGTTCAGACCACTGCTCTATGTCATTTGGGACACTTCTACACATTCCTAGGTTTTATTCACAAAATTTTCCTGGTTAGTGTTGGGAAAGTGGCAGTACAGTCATCTTCATATACTGCCTTGCAAAGCTGAGGTATCCAAGGTTATTGTAGAATCATCTAGGCTGGAAAAGACCTTTAAGATCATTGAGTCTAACTGTAAACCGAACACTGCCAAGCCCACCATTACACCATGTCCCCAAGTGCTACATCTGTACTATCCTTTCTGGTGGATTCTGAAGACAGATCGTATTTTGTGAAGGAAAGGAAATTATGATTTTTCTTAAGAAAAAGCTCTTTTCAGGGTTAAGGGGAGGTTCAAATTCTGTGTGGTGAGTTCTGCAGATTAATTGAATGATGGTCTCCCCAGGTGGTCATGTGACTTATCAAGTGGTTTTACCTAGTAGAAAGAAAATAGATAACTGACATTGCTCTGCATGTTAAATACCATCATCATCTGCTGCTCATGAGTACCTATTCCTACTTATACTTGATCAAAGAGATGGCTGACTGCTAGTAATGAAAGATTTTACAAGTCTTTGAACTCTTCATATACCAACTTTTCTGAATTGAGAGTACATTATGCCATTGTACCTTTTCACTGGTTACCAGTGAACATGGTCAAATTGAAACCAAATTTGAAGATGCAAGCATTATTTTTAGAATCCCTCTAAGTAACTGATTCAAATTCTTGTAGAAACAACTGTACTTGATGTGATCTTCACCTCTTGCAAGAGCTGTTTACCAGTGCAACTGTTGATAATGTTGGCTGACTTTGTGCGCGTCAAATAAGGCTTTCTCAGCAGCTAGACTCGAGAGTAGGCAAACAATTTCAGGTTTCAACACAAAACATAAACCCCCTCTAGTTCTCACGCAGTTAAGAGATCTGAAGTAGTTTTTCATCTCTAAGGACTGGAGAGAAAAGACCTCATAGATCTCTTGAAGCAGAAAAATATCTAGATTATATTGAACAAGCCATTTAGCTTTTGCTGAACTGTCCCTTTCCATAATAAATACCGAGCATATGAATGAAGAAACCATTCATGAGAAGCAGCTGATTAGCTTGCTATTCCCCCACTAACTGTGGGACAGTATTGAAGAACTCTGTGCCTTGACTATTCAGTTATTAACACCCATGGATGTATCAACTAAAACTACCATAATGGAGAGGCCAGACATCTGGCAGGGAGGATCTTTCTTGCTGTTCCAGCTGGGATTAAGTTAAAGCCTGTGAGCAGTGACCATGGCAAATTTTGCAGCATGCCATGTCAACAGTAAGAGTCCCTATTCCATATGTACATTAGTTAACACTGTTACAAGCTGTTTTCTTTTAAAATGCTGTCCCCTCCTCTCCCCAAACCCAGGGCTTACCTCTATTGCCTTCTTCATGGTCACTTTTTGAGAGAAGGTAGAAGGAGGTTGTGATGATTGAAGTGACAATTGGAAGTAGGGTTGTAACTTCTGTCTCTGCATTAAGCATTCCCATCTGTTGGATCTTCAGTACTTTATTTCTTTTGTTTCACTTGCTTATTGTGGTTTTTTTTCTTAATAGTATGTGCCATGCACATCTGTTGCTGCTCTCAGCACATTTGTTTGCAAGTGTAGTACTCCAGAGTTTTATTTGAGGTGCTTGTCTAAAGCAGTAGTTGGTTGTGTATGTGAATGCAAAGTAAAGGTACTCTCTGCTGTGGAACAACCAAATGTGTCACTAAGGGCAAGATCTCGACTATTGTAGAAAATACACGTGAAAATGTTTTAAGAGTTCCTTACATAACTAGAGCATCTGGTTATTGTTCGAATCAATTCTCATAATAAAGGCCAAAAACCTGTAGAGGAGTTGTCCTTATATGTTAGAGTCATCCTAGCTATTCCACAGTGCAGTGTGAATCTCAGAGCAGCTCTGATGCGGCAGTAGCATACTTCACACTTATATGACAGTTACAATTGAATTTAGTTTACGATGCTTTTCATCATACATTTAATGACATATGCATGGGAAGTTTCATCCACTTTTTTTCTTTTTCTTTAAAGAAGTTCAACTTTGAAGATCTGGGGTACATCTCTGATTAGGAAGGGGCAGATGTGTACCTATAAAGAAGCAGTCACTCCAAATGTCATTCCACCTTGGTTATGTTGCAGGATGATTTCCCTTTGCTTCCCCTTCTGTTTGTTACCTACCGTAGCTTGATAAGGAGAAACAAAGTGCACTTCTGCAGGCTGTTTCCATGAGCTGTATTCCTAGCCTACATCCATAGGCACCATGGAGAAGCCAATTAGACACTTAGAAATGTGGAAAATGTTTCTGAAATCTGTTAAGATTTCTTACCACTGCTAAAATTAACTTTTCTCCAAGATTTTGGAAACCAGGTGCTCTGAGAAAATGGAACTGGTGGCCAGCTAAAAAAGCAGTGTCAAGCAGTGGTTGATGTAAACTGATGCTGACGATGTGGGAATGTATTCTTACAATAACTGTAGTATTAATGGGGTCCCATGGCATGGAGCAAATTGCACGTGGCAGTGCCTACTGGAAAAGATTATACTTTCCTCAATGGATTTCCCTCTAGGATGTTGAAAGACTTTGAGACATGGTAGAGGTATGAGAAGCACAAAATAAGGACTCTTCAAGTGTGCTCATTTGCTTTGTTTTCTTCAGCACTGATGGCTGTGATCTCTTGATCAAAACTTTAGCTGTGCTAAGTGCTATGTGTGTAAAAGAAATGCTTAAGTGTAGCATCTGGATCATTGTCAAGTATGTTATAGTTCTTGCAGAATGGATCTGCAAGGCAGCAATGAAGTCTGAATGATGTCTACCGCTTTAATGTGAAGTACTTGCTTGTTAGGACTCTTAAGTTGAAAATCTTTGTATAGTAATACTGTTTTTTTATTGGTGCTTCCAGTTCTATTAAGTAACTACTTGCAGAGCAAAATAGAAAATCCTGTCTCCTTTAGTGATGCTTGGTTTGTTTTGAGGAGCATCCTTACTTTCAGAAAAATTTTGGTGAGCTTCAGCTAGGTGTAATATGAAGTGACTGGCTGTCTTGGTGGCAGATTCACCATCTGCTGGTAGGTGACACTGTTAATTGTACTGGCATAAAGCTTGGTTTGACAGCTCTCTAAACTGAAATGGTGAAATGTTATAGGTTGCAAACATATATAAAGATTTTTTTTTTTTTTGGTGTTTTTGTCTTACTTTGTTTCCTTTAAAAACTATATAATAGTTCTAGTCTGGAGAACAGCTAAAGAAAGAGTAGTACTAGTACCTGGAGGAAGAAGCAGCCTCTGTCCCAGGGTGGAACAGGAATGAGCAGTGGAGGGAAGATCAGAGGCTTAAGATCTGTTGCTGATGGAAAAATTATTTGCATAACCACAGACTAAACCCTGCCCAGAGAGGCCATCAGTATGTGCACATATGTGACTTTTGAAAGGAAAATGAGGATCAACTGTAAGAGAATGTAGTGGAGCTGCTCTGTGGTTGCTGTGGTGGTGTCACGGTTTTCTGCTTGCTAGCTAAATGCAATGGTACTTTGAATTTGAAATGGTAGAAACTTAAAAAGGCTTCTTTTGCATGCAGATGTGATAATTGGTGGATGTTTGACAAGTCTATCGAAGATTGTGGTTTTTAATGGGAGCACCAAATCTATTTTGCTTTAGTTGCTTTTTAGCTGCCTGTAGTTCCTGCTTGTCCTCAGCTGTTTTTTTCTCTCCATTTAATGCAAGTTGCTTGTTGCAGGACTATATATTCTCTTCAGTAAATTGCTGTATATTAGTATAATTATACAATGAGCTTTGATTTTGTTGCTTGCTTCATTTCAGTAGATGAGCAGTTCTCCGTGCCATGTAAATCTGTGCACTTCAGCATTGTTTTGCAACCTGCTTTGAGCTCTTTGCAAATGTGACCTGCATTTTTACTTTATGCCTTAGAAATAGAGTTGAGTGAGTGACCTGCAGAGTAATGTGTGGTTTGGGTTATTTTGACCTGAAATTTTTGGGATTTTTTTTTTAAGATTGCATTACTGCTTGATTTTCCTTTTTTCTTTTGCTTGCACAATGACTAGTGCATGTATACTGAATGAGATAGGGCAGGAAGTTCCTTCTACATCTATCCCAGATTATCCTTAGTAGCATTGCAGGGAAGAGAAGACTGATGTTTTGAATTCACTGCAGTGTAGATGACATTATTGACATGTAGTCATGATCACAGAATCACAGAATGGTTTGAGTTGGAAGAGACCTTTAAAGATCTAATCCAGCCCTTCCCCGCCATGAGCAGGGACATCTTCCGATGATGGGGCACCCACAGCACTCCGTTCTGGTGTCTCACTACCCTTAATGATGAATGAGATAGCTTTGTAATAGTAAGAAAAAAAATGATGTAATAGTTGAGAATAACCTGCCCTGCATTCTCATGCAAAATGTGAGTTCACACACCCTGAAAGAAGCAAATAGGAGATGGGCTTGGAGATCTAGATGCACCCATATGGTGTTAGCTAGTACAGTTTTTGGCAACTGTGTGGCAATGTGGTAGTCTGCTAGTAACTTGAAAGGTTGATGCTGCTTCTTGAGCGGTACCAGTGTTTACCTCATTACCTGTTCTGATAAAGTATGCAGCACCTGAATTAAATGCATGAATCAAGAGAAACTCTACATAGCTGTTGCACAGCCCTTTCAGTTTTATTAGCTCTTTGAATGGGACAGGGGCACCCAAACCTACTGCTGCTGCTGTATGATCTTTGTGTTCTGCCTGTACTTTGAGTGTAGGATGGTTAATGTTTGTGCTCACTCATGAGTCACTCCCTTCTGGTGCTTCCTTAGCTTCAAACACTGCATTCCCGCCCTATTCGTAGGCATGTGCTCTTCCTGCAAGGACTTAGAATGAAGTATGACCCTATCGTCTTGAAGCAGCAGATGAAAAACTTCTTGTTGTAAAGGTTCTTTTGTTGCTAGTTCATTCATGATCTTGGGTTCCTCTTTAGATATGGCTAGGTGTACTTTACTTGCAAAGCTCTCCTGTCACCCTTGCTAGCCACTCTTAGCTGGTCATGCCTTTGGCAGACCTCAAAGAAAGAAGTAGCACTGCTGGGAAGAGTGATGTGGTGGAAGCTGTTTTTCATATACAAGAGCAGCAGAGCTATCTGCATGTGAAAAGACCAGTACTCTTGCTTTTATTGTGAATGGGTTGTTCTAATTAGCTGGAGTGAGACCTTCTTATCTTAATATTTTCTCCCAGAAGCCATACTTTTGAGGCTGCTAGAAGTTGCTTTATTGTGGGAGGTGTACTGGCAGTGAGGCTATTGAAAGCCTATTTTACATGACAGCATAATAGTAAATTTACGTGGATGCTTTTAAAACCTTTCACAAGAGCTGAGATTCAATGCTGTAATTTTTTTTTTGGGTTGTGTTTCAAAGAAATTGTTTTCCACCTGCTTTGAATAATCTGTAGGGAAGCAAAGCAATCTGAAGATCAACAAACAAGTGCTGATCAAAATACATTTATAGCAGCTAGTGATAAAGACATAATATTTTCCTAACAATGGATTTGTTGGTGAATCTAAGTATTGTTCTCTTGATTAATTTACTCGAGATGATTTTATTCATACATGGGAAATACTGCTGTTCTCCAATCCTGTGCTTAGTGATCAAGTTGGAGTGTTTTGTATCAGCACTGAAGATTGAGCTTTTAATACAAAGGCCATGCAGCGTCCATTTCCTTATCACCATGAGAGGACCTGCCTCAAGCTGCCAGCCCCCGGACTGCTTTGCTGTACCACGGCAACTCTGGCTGGGGAGAGGCAGCAGCAGGGAGAGGAATAGGCTTTCCTGAATTCCCCTCATCATACAGCAGTTTCTGTTCCAGAGGCTTGGCTCTGTGGGAATTCAGTGTGATTGTAACTGAGAATGAAGCCTACAAGGAATGTGATTTGAAAAACTGAAGTTCAGCAAGTTTATGATGATTGTTCATTAACTGAAAAATTTTTTCAAATGGTTTTATGCTGCACATTATACCATAAGTAGAGATGGCAGTTGCTCTGGGTGGTGTGTCTGCTGCTGCTGTTCTTAATTCAGCTAGTAACCAAAGGCGAGGTTAACTTAAAATATCTTAGAAATTATGCATTTTCAGAAAGGGATTATTAATTGGCATTAATAGCAGAGGTGTTTGAAAAAAGTGTGTCAGTTTGCAGATGATCTTGTCTCTGGGGCTTTGGGTAAGTTGTGTTGTTTTTTTTTCCCTTGTAAGTAGGCAGATCATTGCAAGTAGAATTATTTTAGCTCTTGGGGTTACAGTATTGTAAATGTATACTTTGTATCTGAGTTCTTAAGATGTAACTCTGAAGTAGTTTGCTGGGTGCACTGAGTCTAGAGCTCTTCCCACTGCCGCCTCCCAGCCCCACTCCCCTGCCCCGGCCCCCCTTGCCCCACCACAATACTATTGATAGAACCAACATTTAATATATAATCAGTTTGGGTGATGAAACCCCACCTGGTTACTTTGCCATTAGATATTTAAGAGCTTTAACTAGGGGATGCTGAAGGTTGGAGAGAATTTGGAAAACTTCTTCCAGATTTCCTGCCTTTTGCTTTACTCACTCTTGGAGTGGTGAAATGCAAAACAATTACAAGCTTATTTGGATCTGGGAAGAGAGAAAGAATTCATGGAGACTTGCCAGAGGCATTTCCTAATAGGGTAGATTTCTTGATAGCAGGCTGACCAACTGGTCCCTTCCATGCTGCTCAGTACCATAAAATAAAGGGTCTCCTGGGGCCAAGTGTCCCAGGGGCAAGCCAAGACTAATTTGATTGTGCTGATGTCTGGGGACTGCCATGAAGGAATGCATCTCCGCAGCCTGGAGACAGAGGAGGATTAAAGAACAACTCTGTAAGTCCCTTTACCACCCAGCTCTGTATTTGACACAGTAAGACTTCTTGGACTGCTGCAGGAAAGGCGAGATGAGGACTGTGTGGTCTTATGCCATGTGGTGGCAATAACAGAAACCATAGAGTTTTGAGTTGATTAGTGTTGGATGGAAAACATTACAGGTAGGCTGAGAGTGCCCTGCTCACCCACCCGCTACAGGCTCAGCGCCCAGAAAGCTCCTGCTCCATTCTTGTGTTGTGCACTTGTAATTTTCTTTTGTTTCTGTTGCTGCACACACAATGTGCAGCAATTCAACTGAGTGGAATGCTGCTTTTAAAAATACTTATTACCATGTATGAGGCTCCACAAAATAAGCACTGTGAAATTCTCAGACTTGAAGCTGGTGGCTCGTGAAGATAATTTTTCCCACTCCTGGTTAGCATGTGTGGCTCTGTATAAGACTCATTTTGTAACTCTTGCCTAAAGGGTCCAGTATTGGAATCAAGTTATTGTTGTTTCTTCTCATTTATATAATTTTGGTGCAATGCATTGCTCATTTTTGTTTAAAGGCTTATAGCCAGTTTTCTATATGAGGCTTAAATTTGGAGGACTTGTCATCAATTCTAACATGTTAATGATTCAAGTATAGTGGCCAATCAACAGTTTATTCAATTTTTAATTAAGATTATTTTATAACTGACAGCTTTTTAATTGCTAGTCATCACTTCAAAAAATAGTCATGCTGCATTTTTTTTTCTTTTTAAATGAAAGCTGATTACTTTGGTTATACAATTTCTGAGTTTATTGCTGCTTCTGTAAGCACTTGGAAAGAGGGACAGCCCACTTCAGCTAGTTGTGTTGTAACTGTCCTAGTGGCTATGACAGATTATATCAACTCTCCTGCACTTAGGGGAAAAAAAAAATGAAATATAAACATAGACTTGACACAAAGGTCTGATTTTACTTAGTAAAATGTGGTTTGGTTTGAACTTTCAGTTGTTGTCAGCAGCACTGTTAGCTTGATGTTTTGATTCATAGTCTGTTCCTGAGGGCTCTTGAGTTGAAAACTACACACAGGTATGGGTAAGGGATTCTGTTTCATATTTTATATTGTGTGTGATCTTGCTTCTGGAGAGTTCAGCCAGCTCTTCCACGCAGTTCCTTGATTCAACCACTAATTTTGTTTTTGGCTTGGGTTTTTTTTACACTGGTATCCCAAAATAGCAAGACATATGTAAACAGCCAGCATAATTTGTGTCTATGTAAAACTAGGTTTTTTTGGGGGAGAGGAGGGATTTATTGAATTGTGCAAAATCTTGGTCCTTTACCATCTCCCACCAGTAGGCTGAAAGATGACATTTCTGTGTCACAATTGTACCACCACTCAAACAGTAATCTTAAAACTTTTGCTGACATGCTGACAAGAATATAGAAGTAAGATGTGTTCTCCCCTCCTCCCTTTCTAATAACTCTGAAACCCTCTGGCCCACATCTGCAGTATTTATTGGGAGGAAAATGAGTATATTCCTTTGACTATGAACAGCGTTGGAAGTTCTCACTAGTGACACCTTGCTCGAAGGGATAGAGTAGGAACCTGCCACAGACGGACCTTGTTTTATAGACAGGAACTCTTTGAGTCGTCCTCTTTCAGAACTTGAAAAAGAGAGAGAGAAAAAAAAAGAAAAAAAGCTAAGAATTACTGAAGCATCCCTTAATACTTCATATCATAACTCTGTTGCCAAAGGAAAGCTGTAGCAAAGCAACGGGCAAAGCTGTGTATGATGAGTTAGCGAGAGGTCTACACCCTTGAGTTAGTAGTTGAACATGGGAGGAAGTGGCCTGGCTTTCAAAAGAAACTGCTAGCAGAGCACTACTTGATATTTGGCTCAGACATATTCCCAGTGATATGAATAGACTTCTTATGTTGCAGCACGTAAGCAGGATGAGGATGTGAATCTACTACAGCAGTTGGTGAAAACAACATATGTTTAATTTTATGAAGACTTAAAGACAGATGGTGACCCATAGGATAATTATATAACAGCCAAAATTCTCTTAACAAATCTTTTTATAATAGCTGTGATAATTACTCATAAGTAGCCAGTCATTTAAGTCTTTTTTCTGTTTCATAAATAGTACAGGGATCTAGTTTAGCCTCACACAAACTCTTGGGTGAATGTGTTCGGTAGTCTAGGTTATTTCTCTCACATGCCTTATCATCTCTAGTCTTCCCTTGCTCTTGACAAAAGGCCCAGCTGATGTGTGCTTCTGTCCAATTGAGTAAAATAAAACTGAAAATGTCACCTCTCCCTTACATCTGCTTCTTTCAGGGCTATTTTCTTTGCCTCCATGGACTCTCCCTGTGTTTTACTCCTCCCAGTTTCTGTCCAAAGGGATTAACATTCCCCTAGGAAATTGTTTACTGCATGTTGCCCTGTAGTCTGCCTTGGAGGAATGGAATACAGAATTAAGATGTGTTTTCTGGGAACTGCTGGCTTTCATCCAAGATTTTACCCCTGTTTCTTCAGCTGTAATCATGGCTGTTTCTTGCATGACTCTTGAGTGGACTGAAAAGTTGTGCAGGGAATGAGCTGGACAACTACTTCTGAGGCATCAGTGTAGCAGCCTTTGAACCACCAGTGGCCCTGATTGATCCGACAGCAAGATGAACTGCCGACTAGCAAGGACAGTTGCCTTTTGAGGCATTCCTTTTGAGGATTTTCAGAGATGGATTTAACAAACAATGTACTTTATTCTCTCTCCATTTCTAAGCCTTTCAGTATCCAGTAGCTCATAACCTATCTGCTTTCTGTGTCCAAAGGGCAATTTGCCAGCTCCATACAAGCCACAGGTTGCTCCTTAACTGGCATCATCTTGGGGGCAAGGGACAGAGAGAAGCGTTTTCCTAGCTTGGTACTTGCATCATGTTCATGCTGATTTCTATTTTTTCCAGTGAAGGTAGTATGCAGGGCAGGGATGCAGATACAGGTGATGTCAAGTAGGCTGGCCAAGATTAATGAGATGTTAAAGTGGGGAGGCACAGAGTTCTGCTAACACAGTATTTTAAATGATGCTAACTGAAAATAGAAGCATATATTAAGCACCAGCCAATTTGTCTGCAAAGTGTGCTTCTTATTTAAAGGCCTCTTTGTGTGAAACTATCCCTGCTTTTCCCAAAGGAAACATTGATAGCTTCCTTGCTAGCCATGGACCTATACCAATCAAAACAGATTAGGGTTTGAAGAAGTAATTACAGGAAATACAGCAGCAAAAGTACTTCAGAAAATGCCACTAGAGTTTCTCAGCTGGAGAAGTACTAGTGTTGAGTTCCTTTGGGACACCACACTTTATTCTCAGTGGTAGATGAGTCAGTCTGGCCCTTGACAATTTTACTTGAGTAAGCTACAAGGAAGTTCCTCATAGCGAGAGCAGCTCAAGACTGCAAAGTAGTAGAGGGAGCTTGTGTTAGCCAGGTCATTACTCTCTGAAAATGAGCGTCTCTCACGTGACCCTGTGCACAGAGTAACTTTCTTTCATGCTGTTTTACAGCAGCATGAGCCCTAAACAAATCCTTTCGAGCAGTCAGCTGGAAGCTGATCAAAGGCTTCTGCTTGCTGGGGCTGTATCTGTCCAGGCAAGGATCCCGGAAACTGTGCATCCACCTGGGAAAGCACAGATGGGGGAAGTATTCTGAGGTTTTGGAGTGGGTGTGTGTGTGGGAAAGGCTCTTTGGTAACCTAACCTTTGTGGGTTACCCAATTAAATCATTGCTATAATAAATTAAGGAAAAATTCTCTTTCTAAGGTCAATCAATTTACTGAGAGTCTTTTAATTAAGAAATGCAAATTTGTTAAAGTTTACCAAGAAAATGTTGTAATTTTTACATTTTATTTTTAGAGGGAAGCATTCCCGTAAATGTTTGTTCCAGTATGGAATTGTTTGTTTGGCTGGTAACATGGTTAACTTTCTCTCTTTATGTAGAAGAGATTCAGATCAGATTCAGTCCCTGGCTCAGAAAAATTGAGAAATTAAGCAGAATGGGATCTCTATCATCCTAAGTAAGTTTCCAAGCAACTAGACTCTTGATTACTCTGTGGTGATAGCTTTCATGATTACACATCAAACCAACCTGTTAATTTCTTGATCTGGATGAGAAACCTTTTGGTAAGTTGCTAGGATCCTTGCAGGATAGTAAAATGTCTTATTTTCCAGGTCTAATATGATTTTTACTTTAAAACTTTAAAATGTTCTTTCACATTATCCATTTGAATTTTCTAAACAGTCTTTCTCTGACAGTGTATGACCTCTGTTAACTGTAGAGTCATTCTGAATCAGCAATGTCAGCTCCTCGTGAGATAGTAGCTTGGTGCTCTCTCTGCTTTCCTGTGTAAGATAGCATAGCTGCTTTACTGTAGCTGACCAGTGGATTACCCTTGAAGCCTGCCAAATGCTAGTTGGCATGGAGTTCCTTCTTACTTCAGAGTTCCTGGGCAAAAAATTGTTGTTTCTCATTGATGGGTCTCAGCTTCTGTGTTTATCAACCTCATGACTTCTTTGCTTGCTCCCAGTGCTCCATGTGGTTTGTTGTCTCACTTGGTTTTATTTGCATCTAGTAAAAGCAATGTGACTGATAGTGAGTACATAACTCAAGGATTAAAAAATGTATTCTGTGGAAAGACAGGGAGATTTCTGTCTCGGGCCTAATTTATTTTGTATGGCATTTTTTCCTGGTTTTCATTATTTTTTTTCCTCCCCAAGGTATTGGCAGGACTGGTGGGTTTTTATTGAACATCTGTTCAGTGGTATTCGAAGATGATAAAAATCATTGTTTCTAAACCAATGGTGTAAGAAACTGCATTCCCTTTATAATGGAGGGCTGCTCCTGATCTTTTTTCCATGTCCTACTTCATTTCAGCCTATTAAAATCACTCCAGTGTCCTCAGTCTTGTACTTCTTTCATATGGAGATCTGGCTTGTGCTTGGACAAATGAGTACACAAATCTTGCATTGAAATGTCATAGTCCTGTTTCTTTGGTGTGCATCTTACATTAAACCCATTTAAGAATGAGATGTATTTTCTGTATTTGATCAGTTTGTCATTCTGTAACTTGCTTAAGTATTGTTTGTATATAAATCAAGTTGCAAAGGCATGTAGTTTATATTTGTGAGACTATATAAATGCTTGTTGACTTGTTTGTTTCTGGGATTATTTGCCTGCTCAGTGTCTTCGTGTCATGTGTTGTCATATGCATTATTGTCATATACATTATGTTATAGACCTGTGGCTGGGAGCAGATCACCGGAAATCATTGTACTCTTCAGAGTCAGTTTACAGACCTGCTGCAAGACCTGGGAGTGCAGTAGGATCACTAGCGATCTAGCAACCAGGAACCTCTTCCCAGAACTAGTTACAGCTTTCATGTCCATGACCTTTTAACACAAAATTGAAATGGCATGTCTTCTCTTGTTGCTTAACATGTCACACATACTAATTACATGCTTATTAATTAGTTATTTTACATGTCCTATAAAGAGCTTTGTGATGCTGAGACAGGCACTACTTATGCTGATGATTGCTTGCCCTTCTTAAGATGTGCTATACAAGTTCAAGAGAAGATTGTTCTCTTAGACATAACAAGATTGCTTTCTTATCTGTTAATAAAAACATCAGCTCCCTAGTAAGATGGAGTGATAAAATACAGTCACAGCAAGATGGATTCTAACATTGCCAGTGCAAGCCTTGAAACATACCGAGGCTCCAAGATACGAGACTTGATTTTCAGTCATAATTTAAACTAATATTGTGAGAATTTTGAACTACTAATTTTGATCTTTTTTTCTTTTGTCTATGAAAACTAATGAGCTAAGCAAAACTGAGAATCTCAAGTAATGAATAACAAGTTAGCTAGAGCTAACAATAACAAGTAGCTAGAGCTTTGTGGAAAAATGTAATTATGAGGTCCACAAAACACCTTCAGGAGCTGATGCCTCTGTTTTGAGGATTTTAATTTTCCAGTACTAACACTTGAAGAAAGGCTTTAAGGCTTCAAGTAGTATTGCTCCTTGTTAATCAAAAGGAGTTACATAGTGGTGACCTGAAGGAACGGAATGCCACTCTCTTTCTCAATAGGTAGAAAACCCCACTGACCTTTCTGCTGAGCAGATGGAGATGCATTTGTTTCTTGTGTGAAGAACAGGAGCCAGATAAAGTTCAAACTGATAGAAGTTTCTGTTTCCTTTTCTAGAGTAGTCTGGGAAGATGTCACTCCTCTTCCTTTTAAAAGATTCTTGAGCATTAAATCCTGTCTGGAAAAGAGCTATTATTATTCCCACTATTCAGAGACTGTAGCAAATTGTCATTAATGAATGTTGGAAGAATCTGACTTACGCTAGAATAATGTAAGTGTATATAAGTATACTTATATACACATATATACACACATTTTTTGATTGCTTTATATCACAGAAATTCCTCAACACTTCTTATTCATGCTTTTTTTCCACCCTGTTTTGCTTTGCCTTTTAACTAGGTTGTGAATTTTTTTTTTTTTAATAGTCTTTTTCATTCCAGTGAGGGAAAAATCCTGATCATTTCAATATAAATATAACTGTAGCAGGCATCTGTTGTGTTTGCGAGTTGTCTTTTACTTCTTTTTGGTAATTTAGATGTGACTTTTTATAATGTAAATTTCCTGATGCAAGTGAGGGCTGCATGCAGAAGGAATTGGGGGGATAAAGCAGTGATATGTTGCAAATAAAATTTAACAGTAATGTTTGTGTATCTTATGTGCTCCATAAAAATTGAGCCTGTATTTTGTTGAACCTTTTTGGGGGAATGGCTGAAGAGTTTACAATGTTGATATTATGGTCATGAGCGTGACAGTTTGCCAGCATTTTGCAATAGCATATTCTCTCAGATTTCTCCAATTGGTGCAGCTTCTTTGCCTCTTCTTAGCAGTAGGAGTCAGATCTTTTTCTTTTTTTTTTCTTTCTTTTTTTTTTTTTTTTTAAATCTCCGCTACTACAAGGCAAACTGCACTAATATTTCTTCTATTCTAGACTGTTGCATTGTGTGAAAGGTAAAAGGTTCATGAGAAAAAGCTTATAGGTGGCAGGCAGTTGGGATGTGATTTATGCACCATGAAAATCTAATTAACAATTTTAGGCCTTTAGTGCCCATGATTCTTAAGCGGATCTGTTGTCTGTCATAGTTGGAGGATAGAGGCACGTTACATCCTCAGGAAGGTCCTAGTTTGGAGGAGTGAACTACCTCCCTTTCCAGCCTGGGGACAAAAATGAGATGGGGTCAGATTTCTCGAAGTGATCATTTGCAGCATGGTAAAAATGTATTAAGTCTTTTATAATGAGGAAAAAATATGCAACCTTGAACAATAATACTGAGAGTGTTGAGGTGTGAAGGATTATTATATCCTTAGTGTATACTAAATTTGGGGTCTTACATTAGTCTCTTCAGTTTGCACAATTTTGACTTGCTCACAAAACCTTTCAATACACGCAACTTGTTCTTGCCACAAGAAAAAAAGCTTTCATCTCAAAAGCAAAAAATGCGTACTATTGAAGGCATGGGAGATGGGGTGAGAGATGGTAAAATAATTTCAATGACAGCTTGTAAGTTGGTCTATAGTAGCTTCAGTTATAACTTAGTTTCACAAGTTACTTTTGCAGTATTTGCCTTTCTAGAATTTTTAACCCCATCTTGTAACTTGTCACTTGAATCTCAGAAAGACGCCAGAAACATTTTGAAGCCAAATCAACTCAAATGTAAAAAGAGAGCGCAGAAGAAATAGAAGCAAGCATAGGCGAGAGAGAAGGTGCATAAAAGCATCCTTTGGGCACTAGGGTTGCTATCAAGAAGTATATAAGTAGCAAAAGAAAGTTAAGTGAAAACATGAGTCTGTTGTTGAATACGGTACAAACCTACTAATGGATCATACAGGGAAGGCTGAAATACTTGGTGTGATTTTGACCTCAGGAAAGCAATAGGACAGGGAGTCATCAGAGGAGCTGAACTGTTTTACTGTCCTCTAATAGTGCTATTCTGTGATTCTGTTAGAAAACTTAACTTGATATCTTCTCCTCGATTAACTATCAGCCTATTGCTCATTGTGTTTTGAACACACACTACAGGTTATTCCTTTTTCTTTATGCAATGGTTAAAGGCTATTACCAGTTTGCTGTCCTTTGTATTTGTAAATAAAGATCCTAAGCCTGTTTATTCTTTTTAGGCTAGCAATCATTTATTTTCTTTCTTAGATACTCTAAACGATCCATGTCTTTGTAGAAGTTCAGTGCCTAAAACTAGATGTAACACCCAGCTAAGCCTTACAGGCTCTAAATATAGTGTAAGGATTAGTCTCTGTGTTTTGTAGGCTATATTGCTTTATTTTTAAGCTCCTGTATGAAGCTTGTGGTTTTTGTTCAGTAGCTTTTTATTATTGATGCATTCAACTTATAATTTACTACAAGTCTTTAAGCACTTATTATTTTTAATCTTTAATTTTTTTAGTTATGCTGTCTCAGTAAGGAAATAGTGTGTGACTCTGGATTTGCCAGAGAGGTACATAGTTACTGTGGGTAAAATTGCAGCAGCGCTTTGCTGTTGCTGTCCTGGAGTAAGGAAAACTATGGGAAGTGGGGGATCCTCCTGAGGAACATGCGTGCATGTATCTGGGTCTTTGAAGTCTGGGCAGAATTTACTTGCAATGAGAGTCTTGCCACGTGCTCAGTTACTCTCTGCACTGCACTTCTGCACTTGTCTGTGTCAGCTTTCGAGTGGCTCCTTGTACATTGTCTCTGCTGAATGGATGATTTCACTCTGTCTAGATCTCTGTACTCTGTTGAAATAAAATTGAAGTCTCATTCTATCTGCTATAGGAAAACTTAACAAATACGCTGTTTTCCTTTATCCTGGTTGTTAACAAAAATATTGAATGATACTAGACACAGGGCAGGCATCTGGAAATTTGTCATGTCCTTCCATTTTGGCAGTGTCATATTGGTAATTATTTGCTTTTCCTTCTCATTCCCACTGTTGTCCTAGTAGATTCACTAAAACTACTTTACCCGAAACTTAATTAGAGTGTCTTAATTCAAATTCCTGCAAAATGCTCAAACCTAGTTAGTTATGCTGGAGGCAATGGAGCCCAGAACAGGTACAAGAGAACTTGTGGGTGGGTATTGCTGCAAGAATGGGATTTTCACTTTGTGTGTTGGCATTAAAATAGTTCCAACTGCACATTGCACAGCTGCAGTGGCTGTGTCCTCAGGGAAACTTTTTTGATCAAAATACAGTGCGTGTCTTGTAAGAACACCTGAAGTGCACCATGGAAGTACAGTCTTGGGGCATGAAATAATAAGAATAGTCTTCGTAACATCTGTGAGATTTTATAAAGAATACAAAGACAACTGTCAGATTTATTTAGCTTTTTTTTTTTTTTTTTTTTTGCTAGTTATGTTTGTCCTCCTCTGAAAGGAGGAAAAGAAGCTACTATTCATTATTTGATTCGCTTCAAAGCCATTATTGGTTTTGGAAATTTGATAAATATTTGAGTTAATGGTGGTTACTCTGTTGCTTTTTCAAGTGGAGCAAGACTTAGCAGAGGTTTGCCTTGGTGCCTGGCAAACATGATAGGAGCTGGTCATTGTGAGCCTGTGTTTTGATTCTGGTCTACTCTAAGCTGAAATAAGGCAGCAGCAGATTAAAACCTCTTTATTTTTTTCCTTTTTCTACTGATTCGCAAAAATCCTTTAAAGGACTGCAAAGAAAAAAAAAAGTAAGCATATTTAGGAGATACTACCTTCTGAAGCTTTCAAGCTTTTCAAAATTGTTATTTCATTAATCAGCTATGCTTTAACTACCCTGCTAATTTTGATGTAAAATTTACTTTGATGTCTTGTGATTACTGGCAATCTATTGGAAGCAGTAGAAGTGTTTGAATGAGCAGAGTGAATGTTTTGGAAAGAGAAGTGAAACTTCTAAAACTCCTTCTGCTTGTAAATTTAACTTACTTTTTAAAGTAAGTAAGAGAAACCTACTCAAACAAAAAAGCCCAAGCCCTCAACACAGAGACCAAGAACATTCTAATTTGAAATTATCCTTGAAACACAGTAACCATTGGGACTGCACAGCAAATATTTAGTTAAAATTATATGAAATTAGTAGTAACTGCTTAAAGTTGATAATTCATATGGAGAAAACTGCGTAGATCAGTAGATCAGAGAACATTAAAGAATGAACATTTTGTCACTGAACAGTAAATTCATGTTGCAGAGCATGGGATGTTTATTAAATGTTTTCTTGGTTTCTCTGGAGGAGCTGATTAAAGCTAGTTGCTGCCTAAAGGCACATGGGAACAAGTTTCTGTTCTTGTTTGTTGGGTTTTTTGTTTGTTTTTAAAATAATCTGATGCAGTGAATGCAGTCTGCAGTGGAAATGAAATGGAAGAAAACTGCTATCCCAGGACAGGAATTCTGTTCCAAGCTTCATATCATAGTGGAATTTCTCTTCTGAGAACTGGGTGGGCATGCAAAACAGATGAGGAAATCTGGAACAGAGAAGGTAATGGGTAGCTAGTATTGCTACAGAGATAAATGTTAACATGAGCTTCTGCACAATTTTGGGGTTTTCTTTTCTTTTGTTTTCACATTGTTGCTAGTATCTTTTCATTGACTTATCTGGGTTCTGTCTGTGATCTCAGCTTCTACCAGCTTGGAGTTCCCTGTTTTTTATTTGTGATATCTGAGGGTGACAAAAATATCAAAAGTGGCAGTTTCAGTCTAGTCAGCACTTCAGATTATTCGGGCAAGGGCAGGGACATGCAGGCTTGTAGCAAACAAGCTTAGTGTCCTTGCTCTCTTAGGATCCTCTGTGGCATTATTAGACTTAATTGTGTTGATCCCAAATGCACTTTAATTAGGACAGGCAAGGAGAAAAGTAACTAGACAGGACAAGTCATATGAACTCCCTCTATCCTGCTTTTTACGTTCTTTGCTTTATTTTTCTTTTCTCTGTCCTTTGACACTCATGCTTTTATTAAGATTAAAAAAACATGCCTGGCTTTGTCAGACAAGGTAATTGCATCTTTTAAAGTACAGCTGTCTACTGTGACTAAAAGGTATTAAAATAACCTTTAATGTTCTGGTGCTGACGAAAGTTTGTCAGGTGTGAATGGTTGATAAAGCTGATGTTAGGTTAATTTTCTAGTGGCATTTAAGACAGACCACTAGAAAAGATGGGACTCTGCATTTCTCTTGCATCTCCTCTGGGTTTTTCCTAAATCTTTTTATCATTTGACAACAGCTGCATTTATCTTCCTTTTCCCTCCTTCAGTATTGTCTTTTAGGCTTAAAATCTATCAAACAGTGGATTTGTAACCCATTATAATAGTGTCTGGCTGAAACCAAATGAGTGTTAGCAATATTGCTAAAATGAAACCTTTGCTAAATGTTTTTTTCACACGCTGTTTTCTTTCTTGTATGTTTGGTATGTTGAAGTGGAAGTGAACCAGCAATAATCTGTCGTAAAACCCCAAATCCAGTCTCATTTAATTGAACAATAAGAAACCAGTGTTTCATCAACACTTTTAACATTGTTGAGCATGAGAAACTACTCTTTTTTTTTTTGCCTGTACAATAGTGATGGTATTATATTCAACCATCAGCTTGGAGATGGGCCTTGTCCTGAAGAATCAGTCTATTTATACAATAGATGATAGGAAAAACTGGGACACAGAAGGGAAGTGACCTGTGTGGGGTCTTGTTGCAGGTCAGTGGCAAAACCATGGTGAGAACTGGGGTGTTGTTGCTGCTGTCTCGTTGCCTGGTCAGCCAGCACTCACTGTGGGCTGCTGCTTTCTGGGCACTCTTGATATTCAACTTGCAGTGTGTGTACTGGAGGTCATGCTTCTCGTCAACTTCATGGTGGTGATGTGGTCATCTCTATTCTTTCCATTCGTCATTTAATGTATAGCTTCCAGTCTTCTGGTCTTGTTTCTAGACTTCTGGATAAATTTGAAGACTAATTTGGAATGAGTAAATGTTAATTTGTAAAAGTATTTTACACCAAATTATAATAAATAGGTCATTAAGCAGTCATGGTCTGTTGTTTCTGTGGGACTTGAGTGACTTTTAATCAGCTGATTATTGACACTGCATGGTAAACAGGCCTAGTATGTCAATAAAAGTTCATGACCGTAGGAAACACTAATAAAAGTTCCTGATTCAGGTAAGTACTGCTAAAAAAGGAAAAAGGTTTATATATGGTTTTGCAGTACTTTTTATTGTAAGGTCAGTGAAAGGGGAAGAAAACAGTACCCTGTAGTTCAGGCCCAAGGCTTTGTGTCAGCAACTGTAGCATTGCACTGCTGCCAATATTCAATTTTGGTAAGCAGGCAACAGTTTCCGTATGTTGTAATCCTCTTTCTGGTGATTTCATCTTCTGAAGTTGTTTCAAGTTCCTTGGGCATAATAAGGATTTAAACAGCATGAGAGTAGTTTTAAGCATTTGTTTGTTTAATGGTGGCGAACTCTTACGCTTTTTTGATGTACAGTACAAGCACTATATAGAAGTTGCAGTTTAACTGCACGCATCTTTGCATGTGTGAAACTGAGTAGCTCTCACTTTGTAATGAGTTAAATGGTCTTAGATAAAAATAGAGAATTCTCATCTATACATCAAAACAAAATGCATTTTACTTATCAGCCCTCTCCCAATTAAAGGCATGAGAGCATCTAAATTGGAGAAACTTCAGAGCCCTTCTCTAAAAACAACTGTTTCCCCCCCAAGCGCAGTTCTTTGGGACCGAGGTGATACACAAGTCATGTATCATAACCCAGAACTGAAAGGAGCTTCTGGATTGTGTGTGAGGTGTAGTAGCTTGGGTTCAGAAGGTGAGTACGAATGGCCACAGTAACTTTAGCTGCCCTGGAATTTCAACAGCAGTCTCTTGTCCTTATGTGGTTGCCATCTTCTGTGTGAAAATTAAAACAAACAGTGAAAATTAAAACAAAGGTTTGGAAACAACTACTCTCAAGGACAAGCAGCTACAGCCTTCTTCCTGGGTGTCTGTAAATGACCATAAAAAGAAAATAAATCCAACCGAACTGACATTGCTCCTTTGTGTTAGATGAATTCTCTACGTAAGATTTACAGAAGAAATTAATCATAGCTCCAAGTTTATTTTTTTCTCTTGTTGTTTAAACTTGTTGCAAGGGTTGAATTGCCTGTGCTACTCTTATTTTGAAGGGAAATATGTTTACAATTTATTGGCCTAATCCCTAGTTAGCTGAATTTGGTAGATGGATAAAATTTTAATAATGAAAAGGATTAAAAATTAATACCAATTTATAACACTCTGAATATTGAGTAAAGCATTCTAAATGTTAAATGGAACATGGGAACACAAAATAGTCTTGGTTTTAGTTCTGTTCTTCATTCAGACAAACAAATCGATTGGATGCTCTGCTCCTTGTTTTACAGTGGTTTTGTCTTTCACATCAGTTTTACCAGAACCTTAGATGTAACTTTTATGAGGGCTTGTCAGAGTTAGTAATTTCAGTGATAGAATAAAGCAATTTTATATAATGAAATCTATATTAAGTGCTAGGCATTACACTTTAGGTAACTTTTCAGGAGAAATATTACACTTGTTAGGTGTTTTTCTAAATGATTTCTGAAACATAGTAAAAGATCTGAATACCATGATGTCTTCCCCCACCCCCCTTCCTGTAATGGCACCAATCTATTGCTCCTAATCCCTCCTTTTGGAAAATCTATGGGATTAAAAAAACCTATATTATACAATATCACTGAAGTGTCTCCTGTTTTTTTGTAATTTGATGTGCGAATGTACTCTAATAATTCAATGAAGAATTCCCCTTGCTAATTCAATAACCACTTTTTGATCCTTATTAAAAGTTACAGCCTTCCTTTAGTGGAAGGGAATTGAGCAATGATAGAAAATGTCAATGGAAATGAGTTTCTGTGCTGTGTGACATACAGCTTGTTCAAAGAATGGTCACTGAAAAATGGATCATGGATAATTTGACTTGTGTAAAAACATGGGTGACTTTGAGTTTATGCTTCTGGCAAAACTCTTGCTCTTGTGTAAGAGGTGATGGGGACACGAGGTTGCTTCTGTATAAACATTTTCTTGGCACTTCATTTTCAGTAGAAGCAGCCAGTTGGTGTTGGCTCTTGAGGTGAAAAAACTTTACTTCCATAAGGAATTTTTTTCTGTGCAAAGTGAATAGCAGTAGCCTTATTCAGAAGTAATAAAAATAGCTGTCTTTGTGCTTTGAATGGTAACAATTTATATAGTTAGGTTATAAGGTGTTCCTCAGTTCCTGTTCTTAAAGGCATGGGAGGGATAGATGAAGGACTAGTGGTTAAACTGAATCAGGTTTGATAACTTGACAATGTTACCGAACTTTTATTCTTTTGATAATGAAAACAATTCCTAATGTGCAAATTCAGGGTAAAAATGCAAAAGGGAAAATTGTGGCACAACAGGATGCAGTTTCTAAAAGACCAGCTTATTTCTGAATCATGAGGAAGGCATTGATTGCTTATGCAGAATGCCAAAATGTACTATCTCGGAAAACGAAGGGCATCCAAGATACTCTTTGGGACTATTGTACAGAATTTGTGGCAGATCATGCTGGTCTTGAGCAGCAGCACAGGTGCCCAAATGTTGGCAGTCTTACTATAGGTGTGGAAAAATGGAAGCACATCAACTTTTGAGGAACAGGGACAAGCTCAGGGTCTTCTTCAGTGTAAAGTCGCTCTTTGAGCACAGCTCACCTCTTCAGCTTTTAAAAACAGATGCTATATTTTTCAGTGGTATTTTTAATTTCATTTTGTACATTATGACAGGGTGGTATGTTAACTTTTGTTATGAAATGAGGTATCTTGCTAATGAGAGCTTACCTGGATGCTTACCATGCAGTTTACCATGCAGTGTGTTGTATGTGCTAAGAATAGCAGTAGTTTAGTGTAATTCCAAGGGGACTTCTTCAGATGGGCAATTTTCAAGTTCATTGAACACCGGAAGGAAAATCCCAATTTGTGAGTTTAACTACAGTGTAAATATTAGGAAGGACTCAGACCTATGCACTCTAAAGAAAAGAAAGAGGAGGGGAAGGTGGGAGGAGAAAAGTCTGAGGTATAGGAAGTATTTTTTTATTAGTGGCTAATTTGTATTTTGTCTTTGAGCCAGAGAAATATTCAGGTCAATATGAAAAATCTTATTCCTACAAAAATGTACTGAAGTTCTGATTTTCCATTTACTGATATCTCTCATTAACTTAGACTGTATATTGGGGAGAACGCTTGTACAAAGTTCCAAGTGCATGTGTGTTGTCAGTGTATTCATCTATATACGCATGATGATTTTATCATGTGTATTATTGCCTTTCTTGTATATATCTGCAGTAATGGGACAGCTGGATTACTCAGAAGGCCCTTGGTGACAGGGTTTGGAAGAGTGAATTAAGTAGAAAGTATATGCCAGAGCTTAAACTGAGCTCTTAATTGTATTGCTTCTGTCAGTTGAGATTGACCCATAGAGTAGCTATCCTCTTACTTCGGTGCAAACTTCCAGTGTTTTCAGCCCTGACTTATGGAAAGGCTGCATAGCAATATAGTGAAGTAGTAAAAAAAACCCCTTTCTTTTAATTGTTCCAGTGTATAGGACACACTGTTGGGGAGTTTAGGGTCTTTGGTTTTGCTCCCACAGTTATTGCTGAAGTAGGAAGAGCACCAGGATCTCTGTTTAAGTATGTCTTCCTTTGATCAGTGAAGATGTTGAGAAAGAAATAGATGTATTTAATAAAAATATATGAGTATTTTCTTAAACTGTCTCCATGAGAGAACACAAAAATACAGGTAGCTCTTCTCAGATGGAGAGGTGAAACAATTTTGGTTGCAAAACTAACTGCTTGCATTTTAAAGTGACAAAGCAGAAGATCTAGTAAGGCTGGTAGGTATTCTCATTAAAATTTGACTTTCTAAAATAAAAATTGTTTTTAAAGAGGAGGTGCAGGAGGTGGCTTCGAATACAGTGGTACTATTTTTAGCCTACTGATTCTGTGATATGGATGGGTGGCATCTGAATTAAGGAAAGCTTACAGGTTTGCTATTATGTTTGTGGGGTTTTTTCAACTTCTTGGTTTAACTACATATATGGTAATAAATTGGTTCTCTTAAGACAGGTACTATGGACATTAGAAATAATTATGGGGAGAATTTTCAAAAGCTTCCGGTAGTTCTCAGCTGCCATTAAAGTCAAAAGGGAAATCAGAACTGTGCCACAGTTTAGTATATTCGTATATCCTGATCGCTGTACATCTTCTGCCTGGAGAACTAATGATTCCTAATTTTTTCCTACTTTTTCCCAACATTAAAAAAAAAAGTGTTCTTCGAACTTTTTTTGTTTGTTTCGTTTTTTTTCCTCCGGTTCTATTTTGTACCTCTACATTGATAATAGGTGCAGTGTCTTATGAGGACAGACAGTTGGCCCAGCCAGCAGCCAAAACCAATCTCTTTTAGTCACTGGAAACGTTGTGGAGTGTGGGCTTTTTCCTTCTGCTGCTGCTTTCACAGCTCCAGCCTCCACACGGCCTCATGGCTGATGAGAAGCTCTTTGTTTGTGCATATATGTGATTATGTTGGTTGAGAGTGCAGGGACTCATTTTACAAAATGGGGCTTGTAAGTTCCTGTAGCACATCCTCAGAGATCCACGTCTTGTCAGGAGTTGTGTAGGAGAGGCAAGAGTAGGAGCACCAAACAAGTCAGTGATAGACTACACTGACAATGTAGAAAGCTATGGGATAGATTTGTTGTCCTGAATTGTTATATAAGCAGATATATTGACTGTAATGGCAGGGCAGGGAAGCAACCCCTTTCCTTAATTTAGGGTGTACCACATCATCTGGTACATGGTTTTCCTTCTGCTCTGCCTGAGGCGAGGTGCCAATTACCGTATTAACTGAAGGAGAGACAAAAAGCTATTGGTGGTGTCTCTCGGTCTTCACCCACACTGTTACCCTTTCTCTTTTTAGTGCCCCGAGGGTGACTGCTGTAGAATATAATGGCTTGATTCGATGCACTGAGAGAGTGGATCTGACATGCCACCCTGCACTTGTTCTCTACCCACTTGGCAGTGACAGAAACCAAGCAGAGGTCATGTGAGTGCAGCCAGAATAGCGCAGCAGCGTTGGGAACGCAGTTACATTACACTGGGCTCCTTTCATGCCTTCTGTGTGAATAGGGGTCAGCAATGTACCAAATGTCATGGAATTAATTTGTGATTTTTATGGAGATGCACTGAGGAACCTCACCTGAAGCTGGAAACACAGTGTTGTGCTTTCGGGGCAGGTGGGAAGGGCTGACCATGGATGGTTGAATGAAGGTTCAAGTGAAAGGGTATCAGTGAGAGTGACTTTATTAGGGACAAAGCAATTATGGGCCTGATCCTTGCAATCCCTGTACCTGCTGTTTGTATGACACAAGCTAGGTGATCTACCAGGAAGACCTAAGTTTTAAGCCACACAGGCAACATGTCTTCAACATCTCCTTAATAAAAAAACCTGATACCCTAAAGAGTTAGGGGTGTCATCTTGTATGCTTCTGTTTGTGTGAATGCATTTGAGTGTATACTCACTGGGATGCCTCGTCTCCCTAGCATCATTTAGGTTGTAGTTAATGAAACTGCAGTTTTATGTTAACAGGTCCAGCTACATATTGTTATAGGTCCATGTGAAAAAAATCCCGAGAACCCAGTTTCATTGCTGAGTGTTGATGGGGCACAACTGATGGGGTCTCATATGGGAGTTGTAATGCATGCTATGACTCATACAGTTAGACCGTGCCCGTGTTGATTGCAGGCTCTTTGTTCAAACGTGACATCATTTAGTGGGCTACAACCATACCAGTGATGGTGACCATTTTAGACCTTTGTAGAGATATGGAATTGAGGGAAATTTACAGAAAGCAATTACGTTCTTTCTGAGAAAGCTTTATTAAATGTCCCAAAATCTTATTTTGCCTTTCTGCATGTTCCTTCAACTTGCTAGCTTGCAGACTGATGCACACAGTTCCAAGGCTGTCTTCAGTTGTGTTTCCAGTGAATAAATTTTCAGCTTATAGCAGATATTTTCTTAGTCCTTAAGTATACGACACTGTGTTTGAATTGTTAAATACCATTCCATCTGTATGTCCCATATGTTCAACCCTCCTACTGTTCCAGTTTGTTGTGGTCACCTTCCTCCATTATGTGAAGGAAAGGACATGAGGTACTAGTGAAGGATTCTTGCTGATAGCTCCACAGTTGTGGTGACAATTTGTACAGTTGTGTGTTGCTGAAGATCTTTTCTCTCACTCTTTCTCTCGGTATCCTGAGGCAGGATTCATTGCAGTGTTTGTGCAGCAGGGGAGGACCAAATTTAAAGGTCTCTTCCTGTTGCCTGATGTTTCAGCTTAAATGAAGAAATATCTAAAAATGTGCAAATACAATCAAAGGAAAAGAATTCATGCTCTGAAATGTTTCTTATGTCCTTGTAGTAGATGAGCTACAGCACAAGTTGATAGAGAAATTTTCCAGGCTGAAGTATTTTCAAATGAAAGCGAAGGCAAGCAGAGCAGTTTGGATTTTTCCTGGGCATGTTAGTCAAGATACAAATAGCTTCAGTTGTTTCAAAAGAGGTCAGTAGGTGAAATTATTGAGAATCAGGAAAAATATGTTCGATACTGCTTTTCCTTGCTCAATTTTTATTTTTTTAAAAATTTTGCTTTTTTGTTGTTTTGTTTAGTTTGTTTGTTTACATTTACTTCTTGAGAGTTTAGAAGTGGCCTCCAAATATATATGCTTTTAAACAGAAGCAGGGCTGAAAGCTGGAGAAGCTGTGTTAAATGTAGTTTCCTTTCCAAATCCTTCTCTGGGAAAGTATGCCATTGCCTTTCAAGTTGTCTCCTCTTCTGTTGCCTGTGTGTTTGTCACAGTTGGTGGCTGGAAAGTGAAACTCTGGCACCATTGCCTTTGGGTAAAAGTTAAGCAGTGTTTTTCAGATAAGGGAAAAACTTCAGTTATGTTTTTCAGATAAGTTATTTTTTCTGTGTAGTCTTATGCTTGCACTTTTGTGCTGCAAAATGTTTATTTTCTCTGCTAGCTTGGATTCAAATTGCACTGCAGGCAGGGAGGTGTCAAACTTGGTGTGGCAGTTTGATGCTGCACATGTTCTTCTTTTACAATTTTCCTCAAGTTTTGACCCCAGCTCTATCAGGATACCTTCTTTATATTGGTGTTTTTAGCAGGAATTAATCATCTGATTAGCAGCGGAGATACATCTTCTTTTCTGTATGAATGCATTGTTATAATAGACTGTTATGTGTAGTGTGGAGTTACTGCTTTAGAAGATGAAGCCTTTTAAGCAGTGTTGAGAAAACTTCCTTTTTGTGCTTTTGCTTTAGTTTCCATCACAGGTTTGTTACAATATACATTACTTGATCTCCTTCTGTCCTTGACTTTAATATTGGTGATGAGAAATCTGCTCTCAGGAGTGGTATGACAAAGGTCTGTTTTATTCAGTCTGTATCGTAACGCATTGGTGTTATGTGCCCAAAGCAACATTGTTCCAAGAAGATCTTGTGGGGCTCTTATTGACAGAGTTCTCCATAGTCGATCAAGCCAAATATGGTGGATTTTGCCTGGAAGGCTGGAGCTAAGATCATTCTAGTGTTTCCAAGGCTTTCTTAAAACCAGTCTTGAGGTACTGTCCTTCTTGGTAATGACTATCTGCAAGTAAATAAGGTGGGACCTTAAAAAGCAGCTGCTCTGCTTTTACAGGTAAGGGAGAAAATGAGATCATCTTGTTGGCACATGCACTCTCTCTTGCAAGTCATCTTCACAATACCAGAACACCTCCTTCATCCTGGAAGAGTGGTAGGCAAAGACTGATTGACTGCAAGAGCACAGCTATACAGCAGAAGGATCTTAGTGAGGTGGTGTCACTTGCTTTTTATAGCTTTTCTGTTAGGGAGCCATCTGTATGTACTACAACTACATTTTCACATCCCTCAAAGAATTCTTCTAATCCTTGTTTTCATGATATGTGTCGACAGGAGAGATCAGCTGTTAGTGTTTGTGCAAACCAGAGAAGTGTAACAGTAGGCAAAGGTAATGGACTCATCAGGAACTGTAGTTTACAGAAATAATGTTGTTCAAAGTGGCAACATAATCCAGAATAAATGTTTGCATTTAGCATTTTATATGATCCAGATGATATTTCTCATACTGTTGGTCAAGCTGAAATTATATGAGAAGAATAGTCTCTGTCTTAGTGAACTGGAAATCTTACAGTATGGTTCTGTTTCTTCAATGCATTTATTCTTGAATTGCAGTGATAGCATTGTATCTCCAGCACAAGTCCAGCAAAGGTATCAGCAGCAAACCCTCCCCAGGCTGCCATATCACATTAAGCAAGTGTGATTTGAAGGGACACCTTTCCAAAAGTGAAGAGCATTTTGCCTACATGTTTAGTCAAGCCCCTGATACCTCTTTTGAGAATGACAAATAATTGAGGTGCTTTTGATGCTGTCTGGAAACTACACAAAGGGTCAGCAGTCCGTTTCATTTAGTCAAGCAGTTGTTTTATAGCTGCTTTTTTCCCACTGCCAAACTGAGGAACTTTTGCCTAGGAATAAAATCTTCAGATAAATAGCACTGTGACCATTTGTTGCCTCTGGTTTGTTCCATGTCACTTCTGTTTGGAAAGAAATTGAAATCAGTTTTGTTTGCTTTGCCCCCTGCCAAATTAGTGTTATTGCAGAAATGACAAATTGATGTCAACTCCTGAAAATTTTACTTGTATTGGAAACTAGAAAGATACCTTATGCCTTATTAGCTATTTTATACTACAAGTTAATTTTCATGTAAGTAAAAATTTGGCTTAATTTTTTGAATATCCTTGTGTAGCCTACATCAGAGGCATGTACAGTAGCTTCTAGAGTTACTAAGAAGCAATGTACCGCAATACAAACTGTGAGGCTGAATGATCTTATTGTTGGGAACAGAATTTTTCAAAGTTCTCATCTACAGAGATTTTTCTGGTGCCTCTGGAAGCTACACTAAGAGGTCCATGGAACCATTTTTAATACAGAATCTCAATTTTTTAGTTCTGGGCAGTTAGTGTAGTACACAGGAAATACTGAGGGTTGACAGTGGCTAAGCATACTACTATGTGTGGTGGATTGACCCTGACTGGACACCAGGTGCCCACCAAGCCACCTCTATCACTCCCCTCAGCTGGACAGGGGAGGGAAAATGTGACAAAAGGCTTATGGGTTGAGACAAGGACAGGGAGAGATCACTCAGCAATTACTGTCATAAGCAAAATAGCCTCCACTTGGGGAAATTAGTTGAATTTATTACCAATCGAATCAGAAACCAAATCTTAAAACACCTTCCCCCCAGCCCTCATTTCTTCCTGGGGTTAACTTCGCTGTCAATTTCTCTACTTCCTCCCTGCCAGTGGCACAGAGGGACAAGGAATGGGGGTTGCGATCGATCGGTTCATCACGCTTTGTCTATGATGTTCCTTCCTCCTCAGGGGAGGATTCCTCACCCTCTTCCCCTGCTCCAGTATGGAGTCCCTCCTAGGGGAGACAGTCCTCCATGAATGTCTCCAACATCAGTCCTTCCCATGGGCTGCAGTTCCTCACAAACCGCTCCAACATGGATTCTTTCCTTGGGGTGCAGTCCTTCAGGAACAGACTGCTCCAGTGTGAGCTTCTCGCGGGGTCACAGCCTGCTTCGGGCATCCACCTGATCTGGTATGGGGTCCTCCATTGGCTGTAGGTGGATATCTGCTCCACCACTAACCTCCATCGGCTGCAGGGGACAGCCTGCCTCACCATGGTCTTCACAGCCTATGGGGGAATCTCTTTTTCAGTGCTACCACCATCACTGATGGGCTTGGCCTTGGCCCAGCGGCAGGTCCGTCTTGGAGCCATCTGGCATTGGCTCTATCAGACATGGGGGAAGCTTCTAGCAGCTTCTCACAGAAGCCCCCACCCTCCCCCACTACCAGGTCCTTGCCATGCAGACCCAATACACTACTTTTAGAGACATTTCCCTTTATTGCAAGGACTACAAGGTGCAAAACGATAAAGAATTTTGTTCAGTATTTACAGAACATGTCTTATAATTTGGCTTTGTGCATCTGGATTGCTGATAGTAATTGTGCATGGATATTGGAAAATAATTTTGATACCTCTCTAATTAGTGTATTGTCTTTATTTCTTTATTTCTCACATCTCTCTATGGACAAGCATGCATGCACACAGATGGTATGACTTTTGATGTTATGCTGGGTTTTTCTGTGTTGACGGAGTAGTACTGTTCTCTCTACGGCATCTTTTGTGAAGTGTAGAGTTACTAGGCTGTCAAGTAACTCGTAATAAACCTACCACAGCCCCTCTTGTGTCGCCTTCTTCCCTCCATCCCCCAATGCTTGGCGCAGTCACTATTAGAAGTTGATTTATTTTATACATTAACATATGCCATATATATATATATATATATATATATATATATATATATATATATATATATTTGCTGTTACAGAGTTTATAGTTCTGAGTTGGTTTTGATCTGGAGAGAGGTGTGATAAGCTATACAGTCACATTGTACCAGGGTTAGGATTTTGGATACCTGAGCGCAGCTTCTGGCATGTTATTAAATTGCAGTGAATCACTTCCTATCTTTTCAAGCTATGATTTCTTTGTATTTGTGGTACCAGTTTCTCTGTAAATGGCTTTGAATGTTTTACTGTGGGGGACCCCTGAAAAAGAACCAGAAATGAGCATTTGGTGAAGGTAAGAGGCAATAAAGCTATTGTAGAATTTGCTAGAAAAGTTCAGTGTGCACTTGCAGGTTGGGTGTGTGTTCACCGTTTGCTCTATGTTCACTCTCTGTTCTGTGCTGGTCATTTTTTAAGTACAAGCAGAGCCAGATTAAACTGTTTATCCTGAGTTTGTCTGTAAAGCTGGTGGTGATCACTTCTTGTGCCTCTCTATCCAGGCTGGTTCAGTTTTTTCCTGTCTCCTTCATCTTCCACATGTGTTCATTTTTCTGTGAAGAGAATGGATCTCAGAGTACAGTCCATTGAAACGGCCTGGGATGTGGCAACTTGTGTAGCTGGGATAGAAGATTTTGTGACTCTGTAGGCTACAAGCACAGCTAGGAGCTGAGACTGCTTTCTGAAGAGGAAATGTTGAGCATTCAGAGTATCTGCTGTGTTGACAAGCCTACCTGTTTGTGTTTCCTGGCTCTGCAACTCTTTGTGTTCTCAACTACTTAAATCAATTGTGTAGGCAATGTAGTTGCCCATTTGTTACTTAGGAAAAAGACTAGCTCAGATCTTTTCTGTTTGCTGTGTCAAATGCCTGAGTTAGATGTTACAACTTCACTGCTTATAGCTGAAATAAGTGAGCATTTGTGTATCATTTTCATAATGAGAATTTCATGTATGCTCTGTTTTGTGGGGGATTTTTTTATGTGTGTGGTTTTTTGTTTTGTCTTTTGTTTGGTTTTATTGTTCGTGGGTTGTTTTTTGTTTTGTTTTAAACTTCTGCTTTCAATGGAACAGTAGCTGCAGAAACAGATTATGAAGAAGAGTCATGGTGGGGCTGCACCTAAATAGCCTGAAACCGAGATCAGCAGTGGCAGGAAAAGGAGAGCTAGAGGAGGTTTCGCTGTCCTTGGGGTAGGAAGCTGCTAGCCCTGGGCAGCAAGGCAGATCTGGAAAATGACCCAATTGCAATACTGCTTCCAGACTCTTTGCTTCATCCCAGCTTGAAGCAGAACATGGGGGTTTTTTTGCCTTCATACTTTTTCTTGCTTGTAGGCCAGAATGAGAAGACTTATGTCTTTGCACTGTCAAAATGGCTAAGAGAAATGATTAACATACTGATACAAGATGTGGGATTCAATTTTGTTTTTTTCTTTTCAGTTTTTATTTTCATTTTGCACTTTGCAGCTTGTGGCTGTGTGTTAAGCCCATACTGTTTTCATACACTGCTACAGCACCACTTACATAATTTTGGATGGCTTTAAAAATAGAAACTGACTTCAGGCAGAGAAGCTGCAGTGGAGAGGACTGAGCTTGAGATTGAATGGTATTGATGAAGAGAACAAGGCTGCATAGGAAACATAGAGGGGTGTGGAGTGATTATTGTAGTTCACAAAGAGATCCATGGAGAGGTGTGTGCAACAGAATTTCTAGGTCTTTCCACATAGTCTTGTGGGCTCAAGGAGAGCAGAAAGAGAGAGGGTGGTGAAAGACCAACAGAGACATGTAAAGAAGAGTAGAAAAGAAGGGATAGGATCTGTGTGAGATGAGTGTACCGAAGTGAGTTAATGGTGATGTTGTTACTTCAACGCTGTAGGCTTTTTGAATGTTTCTGTGTGGTAGTAGTGGGGTATTTACCTTTAAGGGTCTGTGATTTTTGTACGGGGAAAGAGGTACTGGTTTTAGGAAATCAGCTAATCTCATAGAAATAAAAACTTTAAACTCCCCAAAACTTTTTCTTTTTAAAAGAATCTTACAAAGTGACTGCTATGTATAAGTTTTGCATGCTTTAAAAAAAAATCTGCTCCTAATATTTTCTTTAGACTACAGGACCTGCGCTTAGAGAGTCTGTGAACTTGGAAAGAGTTAAATTTATTTTATCTAGGCTTGAGGGGAGTTGTTGTTCAAAAGTTGGAGCAGGGGAAATAGGGTCTAATTCATCCTCCTTTTTCTGTTTTCCAGTATATCAGTTTCTGTGGGCAAGAGGAGAGGCACTTTAGTGTTTAGGGACTCTTGCTTCAAACTGATTGGCAGTGCTTACAATTGCGCCACCAGAAAGCAATAAAATAAATACATAGAGCAACAGTAACAGAAAGCAGATGTCTTGCTTTTGCAATTAAAGAACTGGAGCAGGCAATAAGAAAATAATAGCAACCGACTGTGCATTTGTGGGGGAAGGGAGTATATATCTTTGCTTACCTGTCGGACAAAACGCAAAACCCCTTACTGGTGAAAGATACATTAACAGCCACAGTACTTTGCTTTGAAAATTGAGGTCATACGTGCTTAATTTTTAATTAGAAAGCATCCTGCCAAGAGTCCTGTAAGATGGAGCAGACAGCTTTTCTCATTGTGTTCTCGGGTCTGTTTTTGGATGATTCTGTAAAATCAGTTGTGTCTCTGATTCAGCTGAGCAAAATGTGTGGAAATTGGGATCTTTTTTCTTCCACGTGTGTGCATTTTGTATAGGGAGGGAAAAGGTATTTCTGAGACAGTTATCTGTGAAATATAGCTTAATGTTTTTTAAAAGCTGCACATAAAATGGAAATAGATTTGACGTCTTTTAGTCTATATTCAGTCTATATCTGAATGTCACTGTGAACCAAAATGGTAATTAATCACCTACGCAGCATCTTCATTCACTGACTGTAGTACATGGAGTTTTCCTGCTGGTAATGTCTCATGGCAAACAAGAAATGGACTTAATGAGAATGCATTCTTTGGAAGCATGAGCATAAATATGTAAATGTGTATGTATGCTTTGAGCAGTTTGCCTTTCCTATCGTCACCATGTATGTTTAGCCACATGAAAATGAAATGCTGTAACAGTTGGTGTTGAAAATGGAAGAGTTACTGAAACTGGGGTGAATGGAAGAAGGAACAGGGCAGACTTCTGGTACCTTCTGAGTGGTACTGGTCCAGGTGAAAGCTGGAGAGTTGAGAGGATGCCCTATTTGTTTTGCTTGAAATAATGCTTTATTTAGAATGACATATTTAAAGCAGAGTACATGTCAGTGGCGTGAAGGGAAGAGGAAAACTGTGTGAAACTTCATTTTAATTTCTGTTTTGTTGCCCTTGCTCTGTCAAGGCTACTTAAAAATAAACAAACAACAAAACCACCAACAAAAGCCTTTACGCTCTGTCACTGACGTTAATCTCCTTTTTGCCCTGGTTTGAAAAGCAAAAAGAGTGATTTGGCATAAAATATTTTAAAGAAAGCTGTGAGTATTTCAACTTTGAAATATCTCTGAGTGAGTCTGAACACAGAGTGCTGCAGAGGAAGTGCTTAGGGAGAAGTTGTTCATCTAGGGGTTTGGAGTCAGTTAGGGACTTGTCAGTGCTGCTTTATATATCTTTGCAAAGCTCAGAAGGCCTGTGTTTTCCTGATTGTGTTTCAGGATGTGAAATATTACATTTCACTTTGTCCCGATCACTGCTGTGCTTGTCAGTAAAATACTGTACCTTGAGTTCCTGTGCTGTGCTGGCTTGAATCACACAGAAGGAAATCTTGCTCTGTAAATAACTCACAGTGTATTGCCATGGAAGAAATATTGAAGGGCCCATAGGAATCCTGATAAGTCTCCCTGCTAACACCGTGAGAAGAGTTCTTGTGGCAGTTCAAAGCAAGGGCAGGTGGGAGGTTTTCACACTGCCTAAATACAGGGCTCAAAAAAAAAAAAAAAAAAAGCACTTGCAAGGAAGCTCTGATTCTGACAGTTTTGACATGCTTCTGCTAGTGTGTTTCTATTGTTGCGGTGAAGGTGAAATTAGGTGGCTGCACTAGAGTTCCTTCTCACACAAGTCTTTGATGTATCCATACATGGACATAGGCTGGTTTATGCACATGGCACATTAACCAGCCTTTTACTGCTTGGCCTGTGGCTGTCATACTCTTGGTTGAAAACTGGTACCAAGTTATTGAAGAATGTCAGTTGAGATGAAAAATTCAGTATGTGAAGTAGTGTCTGATCACCCTACAGTTAAGCTCCCCCCTCTCGCAAGCTTTTTCTAGTCTTTGCATTAGTGTTTACCCCCACACCCTTTAAATGAAATGCAGTGCTGTATCCCTAGCAGCAAACAATCATTTTCCTTCATGCAGGTGAGACCGGGAGTAAGATATGTGCAGCTTGAGACACCAGTCAATCCAATTCTGAAAGCTGCATGTGAACTTTACAAGTAGGGCAGCTGTACAAGTACTGCTACATATTCTACTCTTAAATACCTATAGTCTTTGTAGAAGAGAAGTCTGAACACATTTGTTTGATGTTTGTGAATAGAAAACTTATGGCTGAGAAAGTACTACTATGCAAGTTTCTTTGTAGGGCTGTAATACTCCAGAGGAATGTTTTAATATTCTCCTGCAAATTATTGTTTAAAGAAGAAAAGTATCAAGATTTTACAGGCTCTGCCCCAGATCCAGTGACTATTTATAGTCGGGCTAAATGGTTTTACTGGATGTCTGTGGAGAATTGAAACCGTTTTTCTCTGTAGAGTGTGTTGTAGATAATGAGGCAAACTTCCACCTTTTTATTACTCATTGGAATAATTTAATGGATGTAAATGAAATTTTCCAGACTTAACTGAGATGATGTGTATGGCATCTCACCCTCTCCCCATGTGCGTCAGATGTGAAGAGGTTTTCTTTCTAGTTACAAGCAAGCAGAACAAGACTTGGAGATGTCTGCAGAAGGGCTAAAAGATAAGCAGAATGTGTCCTGTTTTACTTCTGGTTCTAACAGCAAGAATACAGAGGGATTTTGGCTAAGCACTTTCAACTTTTTTTAGTCTATGCAGGAATTTCTTTCATAATTGTCAAGAAAAGCCAATGTTAATCTTGGTGAGAGGTGTAAATCTCCTCATGAAGATCTGTCTTCTGCCCATGAGGATTACTGAGAGCATTCCTGTGTGCTTCATTCCCATAGCAGGCTGTGTTTGTGCAAGGGTGGGCCTTTCTAGGGCATGATTGTAGGGAGTTAGATTGCTGATCTGCCTAGCTCAGTATTTTGTCTCAAGTTATGCAAGTAGAGTTTGTCCAGGGAACAAAAGCATGCACACAGTGATCTTTTCCTGACTATAATCTCCCAATGAGCAGCAGTGTAAAAACTTCTTGAGCCAGAAGCTATATCAAAAAAACTTTTCAATAGCTGTGGATCCTCCATAAATTTATCTAGTCTGTTTTTCTGAATGCAGTTAAACTTTTGATTTCCACAGTATTCTGTGATAAAGAGATTGTGATTCCATCCAGAACCTTTTTCTCCTAATGGATCTTGTCCATTATTCCTATTTCATCAGCTGCTCAAAAGGCAACTGGACAGAGGTTACTGTTTTGGGATATGGAGAGGACTGAGCTGCATGTAATTATTTAATCCTTTTGAAAACTTGGAGAACTCAGTTTCCTGTTTCTTCTTGACATGCTTGCCAGAAGCTTGACAGTCTTATTTTTTTAGGTGCTTCAGGTTAGTGAAGTACAGTCTCATTACCCAATGTGTAAATTGAGATAAGCTCAGCCTGGCTTGGGACCTGTATAGTCTACTATAAGTCACCTTTTGAAACTCATGAGGTAATCTTACCCTTAAGTCTCAACTTCTGGTGAAGGATCAGGACATTCGACTGGATTAAATTTAATAAAGCTAGTGGATCTGAGCCAGACTTGCAGCTGATGTGTATGGTTGTTAAGTTACATTTATATGCCCTGATCAAATTCTTCTAGTTTTCCACGCTTATTCTGTTCAAAACCATATTAAGCTATTTGCAAAACAATGTTTTGTACCTCTCTACAAAAAACAGTTTGCCACATTCAAAAGCGGCTTATGGATTTTTATAATTACATAGCTTTTCCCTCCTGTTCCTTCAACCTTGGTGCCTTTGGCTTTGTAGGAAAGAAGGAAGGAAGCCTGTTACTGCAAAAAAAGAAAACTGCTTTTGTCTTAAAGTGATTTGTAAACATGTACAGCTTTATCTCAAGTTTCAAATAATCACTGCAGTCAGGATTACACACACTTCTGGCAAGCTTTATAACCATAGAAAAAGAGCAGTCTCGATACAGGTAAGTTGACCTTTTCTTGGCTCACGTGGTGCATTACAGGAGCTGTACTGACGTTCTCATATCCATCTCTTGTACTTTATAGACAATTAAGGCTGCTGAAATAACAGACTTTCTTGACCAGCAATTGTGTTTTTCCATTTAGTAACACTTTCCATTGATCTTGTATTAAAATACAACCAAGCCTGCAACAGTTCCCTTTGAAGAATACTGGCTTGTAGTATTGTTTAAATTTACAGTCATGGCTCTTCAAGTCAAAAAGGAGAGTTTCGTTCCTTGTTAGTACAGATGGGCTTCTAGGTGAGCTGTCTGCGTGTGGTATGCATGGTCCTTTGGTCAGCTGTTAAAGCACACTTGGAAGAGAAAGTCACAGAGATGTGAGGGGTGTTAGGGAACTTGAGGGTATTGCAGTGAGCGTATTCCACTTGATATTGAGTTATGCTTTACAGATACTTTTGTGGTATAAATTAAAATTGCCACTTAAAAAAAAGTACATACAAGGAAGAAGGAATCTTACTTTGAAGCTGTTGAAATCACTTCTGGGAAAGTTTAAGTTGATATTCCTGCCTCCTCCCACATCTCAGCAGAAAAACACTACTGTCCTCTTTTGCAAAAGAAAAATCATTAGGATACCTAACTGTTTACACAAATCTTAAGAGAAAGCGTACTATGTGCCAAAATAAATCTGTACACTGCAGTGTGGAGAAACCACAAGGAAAACCAGACTTTAATGTTTGAGCAACATTCCATTACATGCCCCCAAACGAGAGTGGATATAGTTTTCTTTTTAGCTAGCACTTAGGTTATTAAAAAAAACAGAGATGAAAGTTGGACAGATGGACATTTAGAGATGTGCTCGGACACCTACTATATGTTTTTTTTAAACATTCTATGTGATTGATACTGTCATGCCAAATACACAGTGGGAGACAGAGTGCTTATTCTGCCTGTTCTGCTTGCTTCACTGATCTTAGCATGGGTTTTGCATGGAAACCCTGTAGTATTTGGAGGGAAACAATGCACTCCAAATTATTGAGTGGAATGGACAGTGCAAGGATATAACAAAATCATAGGTGCTGTTCCCTTTTCCATCATGGGGGAAAGGCTGTCTTTTGACTTTGGTGCTTTTGAGTCCCTTAGAGGAGAAAGGGACTGTAACTTCCTCTAAGAAATACAGAAAGTTCAGTGTCGGAAAGGTTATAAAATATTGGCTTCATAGTTTTTAAAAATTTTTACTCTTCTAGACCAGTATTATTTTTATTATTTTTTCTCCCCCAGATATCACGGTTGATATTATTTTTAAACAGCTTTTTGTGTTCTGTGGGCAACATTGCTAAAACTGATAATACATGTGTATTTAGGACTTTCTTTTAATCACTTTTACTTGCTTGATGCTGAGTAACTGACTTTTATTACACCTGCCATTCCTGTGTGGAACATTCCTGAATGATCTGTGCAAGTTTTAAATTCTTCCAGTTACAATGGCTGAATTGTAAAATAAACAACTACTTACATGTTTTAAAACTCTCAGTAAGCCCCCATGGTCCTGATAAAATTGATTATCGAACAGAGAGGATGAGTCAATATGTATGTTTAGAAAAAAAATAAAAAATCATAAATTTATAGTTTCTGCTCTGATTTTTTTTTTTTTTTTCCCCCTTTAGTTCCTTGGCATAGCATTTCTTGGGATTGGATTGTGGGCATGGAATGAAAAGGTAAGTTGAATATAGCACCAAACTCCATATTTTTCCTTTCTCTCTTATTTTCTGATGAAATATTGGAATAGTAATATGCTACACATTTTATGTGTCCACACACAGTTTCTTCTGAAACAAAATCAAGCTTTTCTGTCAAATAAAAACTTGGCTCAGCTCACCTAGAGGAAGATCCTTGGCATCTTTCCCAAGAATGCCTTGGCAAGAAATCATGGCTGACACCTCAACATAAAATAACCATTTCAGTCCATGCACACTCAAACTGCAGCTCATAGTGCTCATAGTAGAACACTCTACTGAAGGCAGTATCGGCAGTGTGCCTCTACTGCGTATGTCCCCAGGAATGGAGAGGGAGCCTACATGTCTCAGAGGGCAGCTTCCTGAAAATAAGCCTTCTCGGCTTTGCCTTAACATAGCATGCTAATTGCAGTTCCTCTTAAACCAAAACCAAACCAACCAAACAAAAAGCTAAAACCAAACCAAAACGATCCCCAAAACCCAAGCCAAACCTGAGACAGAATAGCTGTTGTTTTTTCTTGTGCAGATAAAACTGTCCACTGGAACATTCTCTGTTGCAAGACTGTAAAATAAAACTTGGAAATGGGAAGAAAGGGGAGTGGGGAAAGAGAGAACAGTTGTGAACCATAGCCTAATTTTTAGTTTGCTTGCTGCAGAAGTTGGGAAGAAGATAAAATATCAAGATACAATATACAACACAAGTCAGTATGTGTTGGGTTACTAGATGAAGAGTTTGGCTCACTAAAAGACAACAGCTAAAATTAAAGCCAGTGTTTCCTTTTCTTTTTTGTTTAAGAGATTGAAAATAATAAAACCTGGCTGATAGCAATGGTGCTATGACATTCAGTTACGTACTTGTTTTTCCTTCTTTTAATGGAAAACATGGAATAAGTTATAAATTGATGTTCACTTAAGGCATAATAACTGGCATTTGCAGCAGAATAAATAACACATTGGAGACACTGGAGTTTTGCACTTAAAATTCAGGACAAATTTTTCTGGTTGAGAAGTGAGCAGTTAACTTAGATTTCTAATCACTCTGTGCATGTGCCTTCAATATAGATAATTACAAATAGTAATGGAATACTAACTCACACTCTGTACCCCTATATATATATATGTATATTTACATACCATATGATAATCATGTTGGATGGCTTGAATAGGCTTGGAAAGAGGTGCTTGATTTTTTTTTTTCTTTCTTTCTTATTCAGCAAAGATGTAAAAACATGTTTCAATACTCTGAGCATACTCACAGAGCTTATACCTATGTCTAAGCCCCAGAGAAGAACTTTATTTTGGAGTGGCTTTCTAGAAGAGGTTTTAACTTTTTTATATCATTTCAGTAGATAACACAAATGATTCCTCTTTAGAATGAATAAGCAGGTAAAGGGAAAACAGCTATAGTGTAGTGTTTGAAGTCTAAAATATACCAGTTCTATAGCTAGAGGGTGTTCTGCCAGAATAATGGTTTGTTAGGTTTTACATATTTTCTGTATGGGAAAGGAAAATGCATTCAATTCGCAACTGCTAATAGCCAGAAGCCAAAGCTCATGTTTTCACTTGAGATTTAGACATCTGTTATCACGTCAACTTAAACCATTTTTAATCAGATCCTGAAAGTGGGAGAAAATGCCATGTTGTTTTGAAGACAAGCAAATAAAAATATCTAGAACAGTTTAATATGCATTCTCAGGCTCCATATGTAGTAGGATTTTCTATATAGATTAATAAAATAGTGTTTTTTGTTTCAAAGCACAAGCCTTTCCTTGAAAATGAGCATCTCTCCCCAGCTTCTTTAACTGTTGTGCCTTGTGGTGCTTGGTGTGGACAGTTTCAGTTCACTATTGTATCAACCAAAATGTAGTAAATGTATAGCTGAACTGCAGAGCTCTTGAGAACAGATAGACTTGATTTTTTTTTAGTTGGAATTATGGAAAAATGGACTTGCATCAAGCCAGTTTGAGACCTTTCTTTCACACAGCTCTCTTGAGGACAGGCAATGGCCAGAAGCTGCAGTCAGCAAGATCAGGTTCCAGAAACTCAGAGACTCCATGCAACTTAGTGGGGGGCAGATCAGTTGCATCACAGTCAGAGTTGTTGCTGCAGCTGGGGAGGTGGAGGCAAAGGCCAAGTAGGTGAAGCCGAGGACTTGGAAGATCTGTAACTTAGCTGAAAAGCACTTCTCTAGCTAGACTGCTTTTTGCCTTAGGCTAGCCTGGATATCCCTTAGGCACTGTGGGCTTCTTTAATGAATTGCAGAGAAGGACTTGGGGGTCCTGGTGTACACCAAGTTGAATGTGAGCCAGCGCTGTGCCTTTGCAACAAACAAGGCTAAGTGTCCTGGGCTGAATTCAGAGTGTTGCCAGCAGGTTGAGAGAGGGAATTCTTCTCTACTCAGCACTGGTGAGGCCACACCTGGACCAGTTCTGGGCTCCCCAATATGAGAGAGACACTGACATACTTGGAAAGTCCAGCAAAGGGCTGCCTAGATGATTAAGGGACTCGAGCATCTCTCCTACAAGGAAGGGCTGAGAGAGCTGGGATTGTCCTGGAGAAGAGCAGGCTCAGGGGAATCGTGCTGTATATAAATACCTGAAGGGAGAGTGTAAAGTGGGTGGAGCCAGGATGTTTTCAGTGTTGCCCAGTGACAGGGGCAATGGGCAGAAATTGAAAGACAGGAAGTTCTCTCTGAACATCAGGGAACACCTTTTTTTTTTCCCCTTTTTTTTCCCCTTTTTTTCCTTTTTTTTTCCTTTTTTTTCCTTTTTTTCCTTTTTTTTCCCTTTTTTCCTTTTTTTTCCCTTTTTTCCTTTTTTTTCCTGTTTCCTTTTTTCCTTTTTTTTCCTTTTTTCCTTTTTTCCTTTTTTCCTTTTTTTCCTTTTTTTTCCCTTTTTTTCCTTTTTTTTCCTTTTTTCCTTTTTTCCTTTTTTTCTTTTTTTCTTTTTTCCTTTTTTCCTTTTTTCCTTTTTTCCTTTTTTCCTTTTTTCCTTTTTTCCTTTTTTCCTTTTTTCCTTTTTTCCTTTTTTCCTTTTTTCCTTTTTTCCTTTTTTCCTTTTTTCCTTTTTTTCCTTTTTTTCCTTTTTTTCTTTTTTTTCCTTTTTTTCCTTTTTTTCTTTTTTTTCCTTTTTTTTCTTTTTTCCTTTTTTTCCTTTTTTTCCTTTTTTTCCTTTTTTTCCTTTTTTTCCTTTTTTTCCTTTTTTTCCTTTTTATCCTTTTTATCCTTTTTTTCCTTTTTTTCCTTTTTTTCCTTTTTTTCCTTTTTTTCCTTATTTTCCTTTTTTTCCCTTTTTCCCTTTTTTCCTTTTTTCCTTTTTTTCCTTTTTTTCCTTTTTTTTCCTTTTTTTCCCTTTTTCCTTTTTTTTCCTTTTTTTCCTTTTTTTCCTTTTTTTTCCTTTTTTTCCTTTTTTTCCTTTTTTCCTTTTTTCCTTTTTTCCTTTTTTTCCTTTTTTTCCTTTTTTTCCTTTTTTTCCTTTTTTTCCTTTTTTTCCTTTTTTTCCTTTTTTTCCTTTTTTTCCTTCTTTCTTCTTTCTTCTTTCTTCTTTCTTTTTTTTCCCCTTTTTTTCTGTTTTTCTGTTTTTGTGTTTTTCTGGTTTTTCCTTTTTCTTCTTTTTTTCCTTTTTTTCCTTTTTTTCTTTTTTCTTCTTTCTTCTTTCTTTTTTCCCCCTTTTTTCCCTTTTTTCTTTTTTCTTCTTTTTTCTTTTTCTTTTTTTTCTTTTTTTTCCTTTTTTTTTTCTTTTTTTTTTTTTTTTTTTTTTTTTTTCTTTTCTTCTGTTTAACTGTGAGTGTGACTGAGATGATGTGGAGTCTCCCTCTCTGGAGATATTCAAAGGCAGTCTGGACATGGGCAGCCAGGTCTAGGTGACCAGATGACCTCCAGAGGTCCCTTCCAACCTCAGCCATTCTGTGAAGACTGCTGCTCTCCCAGTGAACTAAGTCTTTATCAAAGTTGAACTTGGTGCTGCTACTGTATAATTTAATGTATATCTGTAGGTTGTTTTTTTTTTTTTTTTTTTTTCAGGATTGGGTCTTCAGAAGGACGACTCTAGTGTAAACTGATTTGGTGGTGGTGCTGATTTTGATTTACTTCTATCTTGAATCGTGTAGCTTTATATCCAGCTGTGTTGGTTTATAAATTGGCCAACAACTTGTATATACTTTTGCTGCTTCACAGAATCTTTTTAAGATAAAAAGATAGTGTGCTAGACCACATTAAAAATGTAAAGAAATAATTCACATTTTACAGGAGTCCTGTTTGCTGTCAGCTGAAAACAGTTTGGGGTAGATTTGTGGGTTTGGTGGCTAGTTTCTCTTTTTTGCTGAATTGGCTTGAATTCTCCCCTTTAAAGTTTATTGTAAAGAAGGAAAAAAGCACACTATACAGTCTCATGACCTTCCTTACAGGCTTTGCAGAGAGGCAAAAGAGCTCATTTGTCAAATAGGCAATAGAATTGGCCTGACAGCCAGTCAGCCAGCCCTAAACAAAAACTGGGCAATTAGCATTCTGAGTCATGAACCTGAAAGAGAGCTGGGGGGCAGGGTGGGGGCAATAAACTCAAAGGATGAATAGAGCCATCTATACATGGATGCACTATATAGCTCACAATCTCACTGTTTTCAGGTGTGCTAGACTTGGGCTTGTACCATAAAAAAAGTTCATCCGTGGCAGCTGATTTCCCACCCCCAACAGTGACATGATCATTGTTAACATATAAAGAGTCTGTACTAAACCCAATCGACTTACACTACCTTTGCTCAGCAGCAGGGGAAAAATGTTTATATTTCACTGGCTTTTTTAACCACTTCTAGTCACTTCTTCTATTGACTTTTAAAAAATAAACTAGACTGGTACAAATGGCTATTTCTCTCCTTGGTTGTATATATTGTATAATGTGGTCTTAAGGCTCATTGGGAGTGTTCATGGTATGATGCCAGTAGGTACTTGGGAAAAATAAGCTTTCTGGTTCTCTCACTACCTGCAGGAGATTTTTATGCAAGAGTAGTGAGACTAAGTGATGAATTGCTGTTATGTCTTCTGAGACCTTATAGGACTGTCGATGGAGAAGGAGTTTTTAGAAGGAAAGGACCATGGTTTTGGTGTATACTTTAAGTAGGAGATAGCAAAAGTAGTGATACTAAAGTGGGGGGAAAAAAATCTGCAGATCCTTGCAAAATTTGTTGATTAGACTTAGTTCATGTATAAGGTTGGCTAAAATGAAGAGGGAGAAGTGAACGAGGTTGATTATGTGCATAAGTTTGGATTCTAGGCTTCGCTTGCTAGGTCAGCATAGCTAGAAGACACTCCAGCTCAGAAGTCAAGTTGTATGCAGTTTGGAGTATGGTACCTCTGTGTGCCAGCATATTCTTATGTGCCAGTATTCTTAGCAAGGAGGAGTTCTAAATCTAGATCTCAAGTTTTAAGCTAGACTTTTACATGTTGATTTAGGCCTGGTTTGGTGTTCTGGGACAGACTAAACTCCCTACATAGAAACAATCACAATTTGTCACTTCTTTTACTGTCCCAGAGAGTGGCAGACATCAAGAAGGAATGATACACTAATCACTCTAATTGTTGTGCATTATACGTCTATCACATAGTTCTTTTAGAAACAATTGCCAACAAGGAAACCGTGCATCTGTCCTGTGGGTCCTAAGGGGCTGAAAGTTACCCAAATCATTTATCTTGCTTCTAAGCCAGAACTGTGTGTGGATTTAACAGGACTGGGAAGGAGAGAGACACTAATATTCGCTATTACATTTAATTTAAATTTCAGTATGTAAAGATGCATTATCTAAACAGGCTCTTAAATCATTTTACTAGTGTTCCGATACCTTGTAACCATTAATCCTGAAAAATGTAGAAGTCTGTGTCTTGCATGTATTTATGCCAGTTATTCACCTATTGAACTCTGCTTTGTCATAACAAAAAAGCTAGACTAGTTCTTCTCCTTCACTAGACACTTGAAAAATAAAGTTCTGCTGCTGTTGCTGTTTGCTGTGGGAAATTAAAACCAACAAAAATCAAGGAAACAGTATTTGTAAACACCCCCCACCTAGCTTCTTGCTTGCAGAGACAAAATTCTGGAGTGGAATTAATTTGGCATGTTTCAATGACTATTGTTCTGTTCCCTATGCTCATTCAGATGCACGGCATGGAGGGACTGCATGGATTTTATGACTAACAAAGTAGAGACATTTTTCCATTTTAAAATCATACATTTGGTAATACTTTTATTTCCCATCACCCCCATGTGTTCCTGTTTGCCAGTGATTCTAAGTCCTGCAGAAGAGCTTGTAGAAAGGCTAACCAGTCCCCTGTTTGCAGAGAAGAAATGTTTCAGAATATCTTGTATTGCTGATTTTTTTTCTGGCCCTTTTTTTGTCCGTCCAGTAATGGGATTCTGCAGTAGGGAAGGTTTTTTCCCATCTTGGAGAAAGTGGAAAGAAAAGAGCTGATTTCTCCAATCCTGCTGATGTTGGATAGCCCTCTGGGATGTTGTTTGTCATGGGGGCTGTTGTGTTGAGTCCTGTTCTTTTACATGCACTATCATGGAACAAATTCCATATACTTTCACAGTGTATCACCTCTTTGTTCCCTAGGATGATGATTCTTCTAAGTTGTCTCTGACTCAAGATGCCTTGAATTTTCATTACCGGGTCAACTTTTCAAAATTGCTGCTGCCTAGAGTGTTTTCACTTGGGGCTGTTCTCACTTGCCCTGCAGTATGCTGCTGTGCCTCTGAAATCAGCTGTTCCAGAGAGAAGCAACAGTCTATCAAACTTCTGGGAACATTTCTGAGACCTAAACATGACAGTGGATTCTCTGCACTAACCACAACCACAGACAGTCTGGAAATCTTGTAGTTTGTTAATGCACTTGTGACTCCCTTCTGTTTGGCCTAATTAGGAACCAGGAGCACAATCAGATTGTATAGGGATGCCAACACTGGGGCACTGCTCCAACCAAGATGTCTGTGTTGGTATCCGTGCATTCTCGGGAAGTTAAACTAACTTTCTGGGTTCCGCATGCAATGGCTATGTCTGCTAAATGGAAGTAGTGTGGACAAACAGGAGAGGAAATGGTGTTGAAGACCCAACTTGCACACTCCACAGGTTTTGAAAGCTTTGAGTTTTCTTCAGTCTAGTTCTAATGTGATCTCATGGACGGAATGCCATGTGTGTGTTTGGGGTATGAGTTATGTTCAAGGCGCACATCTTCATTTGTAAGTAATCTAGTCTGTGTACTTTGAGACTGTTCCCTGCTGTGAGCTGAAGCATAGCTTGTGTGTGATCCCTTTAAATGGACTCCTGGATCTGACCTGAAATGCTAATGTAGATGTGCGCTAAAGGTGGGAGCTGGAATCATAGATCTGTCTCTGGAAAGTAGTACAAATTGTCCTGATGATCTTAAAAAGTACAAGATGGAGAAGTGGTGAGGATGGTGAGCACCCTTACTGCTTTTCTAAGTAAACTGATGCTTCCTTATTGTTTATTGATGAAATAAAGGCAAACAATTGTGCAGCTGTAATGTCAGGAGGGGCTTTCTCCAGTTACTGTCAAGACCAGTGTTTTTCATTTGCTTTGTTCTCCCTTGAGCTATGCATGAGATCCAGCTTGCAGGGTGGAAGGCTCTGGCCAAGGGAAAAAAATGGCATGACAACAGAGGATCTGTCACTGGATTCAGGCATCTGTTATTGACTGTTTTTCTGCCTGTGCTCACAGACCATAAGGAGAAGACTCCAGTTCTGCAGGAGGTTCTGGTAGGCCTGGCTTGGTTGTCTCACGTTTCTTGGTGTGGCAGAAGGCACCACCAGTGCCTCTTCCCTCCCACCCTTTTGTTGGAGGAAAGAGCAGGTCCTACTGTTTCACTTGACTTTCTCTCCTGAATTTGAGCTGGGGTAGGAATATGAGGTCAGTCTTTCCTGTTCCACACCTACATCATTGTATCCTGGTGATTGAAGTATGTTTCTCAAATAAAGGAACTTTTTTTCATAACTTCACCATTATTGATTTTAGCTCAATGACGAATAATACTTTTTGTTGCTTCACTACTAATTTTTACTTGTGGTGGATTAAAAGGTTAAAAAACAACCTAGGCACTATAATGTACAGCAGGCAGTTGAGGGTGGGGGAATAGAGCAGACAGATGAGAGCTGGAGATCAGCCAGGGAACATGTCCTACTGGCTCTCCTTGTGGGACTACAGCAGAGCCTTGGATTGATGCCATTGTGAGAAGAAAAGTATTAGCATATGTAGCTTTACACAAACAAAGTGTTTACTGCCAAATAAAGATTATGCACATGCATTAGTAGTACTTGCAACTATTTAACAGTAAAGGTTGAAGTGGACTACTGCAGTAGTGTTGCTCGAAAAATACTTTGCATTTGTAGAAAGCCTGACTTTAAAGGATTTACATGTGTTTTGTTGAGGTCTTGTGTTGATGCAAGAGATCAGTTGAGAAATAGTCACAGTATATTCTGCAACTGATTGGTCAGCCTGAGCATGCCACTGGAGGATGCAGTGTTAGAATGTGGAATTTCTGATCCCCTGTTCAAGCACCTCTGGAAACATTCTCTTGTGCTTTTGTCTAAAGATAGGATGAAGACAGAATTGGTCACTATCAGATGCTTGTACATCTCTGCCAAACTTTCCTCAGAAGCAGCCAGTACAGCCAAGAAATACTGAATACTGTGGTGGTAGGTGTTACAGAAACTTGCAGCGGATAGGAGAAGTATATGCTTATAGGACTGTATGTTTAGTTCTTCATAACAGTGTGAGGTAAGATAATATTCCTCGGTCATTGCCCTGCTGCTTGAAGAAAAATATGCTTTTCTTTAAAGTATTGTTCCACTTTCTCTTCAGAGAGTTTATTCGTAAGTGTCCAGAAAAAAACAAGACTGGAAAACCATATTTCAGCAGTAAGCAGCAATCTTATATCGGACTATGTCTCTGCATCTCTAGCTGTAACCACAAAGCATTGTCTATGTTAGTCATTCCTGCTGCTAGCTATTGTTTTATTGCCAGAGGCTCTCTGAATATTGTATATCATGAGTTCTCTCTCCAGAATTCTGATAACTTGGGATTCATATGCAGAGAGCACGCAGAGTACAAACGAGAATTACGCAGTATGTGCTTTGTGCTGTCAGGATGTATTATTTGGGGTTTATCCAAGCTAGGCTTATGATTGCCATATGTGGACTAGCAAAAGATGCATGTAAAGGTGCTTTCCAAGGACAGCAAACAATGGTAGATAAAGCTTGTGTTGTTCTATTTCAGTACATGTCAGATCATAGCTGCTCTGAGGATTTGGAGCCTGGAGGAGACCAGAGATTAGATGAGTGACTTTTGCCAGGTGACCGCACAACATGTAGCATGCCAGGGTGCTAAGATCCTGGCAGTGCTAAAAAATAAAGTAAAATGGGAAAGGACACAATCAGAAAGGCAATATACAACTGATTCACTAAATTTTATTGTCATAGACTTTAAGGGGAGTGTGGCAAACTACAAAGTGGTGTATTTCTTCTCACTAACACTTCTTTATGTTATGACTAGCTTCTTTAAGAGCACTGTCCACATATGTGAGCTGAATCACTTGATTTCTTTTCATTTGAATTTTACTACTTTTTTATGGAAAGAACTTGATTAAACATAGCAATTTCCTGTGGTGTTTTTGTGGGGTTTTTTTTGGGCGGGGGGTTGGTTGTTTGGTTTCTTTTTTAAGAAAGACCCCAAGTGTCATTTGAAGAAAGATGACTGTTCATCCTTCTTAATTTTTTTTTTTTTTATTTGGAAGTAAAATAATTATAATACAAAGGGAACATCCTTTCTCCAGTGACTGTTTTCTCACTCAACTACACTACAGTCCATTAATTCCATAATCAGCTGATGTTAAAAGAAATGAGTAGTAGTGTTTGCTTTAAGGCAGAATTTCTCATCTTATGGTAAATATAGTTATAGTCCTTTGGGGCAGAGCTCATGTTTCCTGACTTTTGTATGGTCAAGGCCATGGCTTTTTCAAAGGTTTATGTGTTATTGGATTAAACTGTTTATTTTGCCTGTCATTCTTAGCCAGAAAGTTATGTCTTTTCTATGACAAATGTAATGAAGCAAAAGTAGCAGAAAAATTTTGCACAAGTTGATTTAAGTGTTAATGACTGTTAAGTGTTCATTTCAGCCTGGCTTGTATCATCTCATCACTAGTCATTTAGAAAAAGGGACGTGCCAAGTTGTCTGCTTTGCTAGCAATACTGACTGAGCAGTATTGTGTTAAATCATGTCTTAAGTCTATGTTTATCTTTTTAATGAATAACAATAAGACAAGTAGAATATATAATGTAGGAGGAAAGTGATGAATGTGATTTTTTTTTTACTTAATTTTTTTAAAATTTTGTTTTCATCCCTCTTTGTCAGGCAATAGCCTTCTGTAATAGGGAGAGGAGTATGGTTTTGGCATCATTCATGCTGTTGATTTATTGTTCATACTTTAGGTTTGGGTTGTAGTCAGGTTTTTCTTTTGCTTTTAGCATGCTGGCTTTTTCCAAGGCTCCTTGGTGTGTGAATTGGAGAAATTAATGTGTATATTTTATCTAGTCTGTTTCTGTCCACTTGAGTACTTTCTTAGTTTACTGCTTGCTCAGTGTCACTTTCGCTTGGGAAACTATAGAGGTGGTTGCAGGTGATGTGGAGTACTGTATTAGAGATATGGTTACATGACTATTAATACATTTTGGGTGATATAAACTGAGTTTATATACTTAAAAAAAATCCACAAAACAAGAAAGCCATCACAGATTTAAAGCCACAGTTGTGAACAATCATCTGTTAAAAATGTTACTAACAACTTTTGGAAATGAGATTATGGTAACTTCCTTCAAAATTATTGCTGTTTTGGGGCTATTTCAAAGAAGCTAAGGGGATATAAACAGGGAAAAGGAAAAGGATGAAGAACTTAATAATTCTACCAATAAGGGGCTGTAGAGGTTAAGGTCTATGTTGTTGCATTTCAAGCCACAGCTTCATTCAGAAGTTAGTAGGAAAAGCAGCAGTCCAAAGCACTCATTCTGGGTTCAGGCTTTGTTGAGGAAACACACATGGGGAAATGTCTGCTACAGCAGTGTGCTTTGCATTGACCTACAGCACTGGGGAGTTGGATGAAGAAATAGTGATACTTCAGCTTTTTTACTGTCAAAAGGGTTTAGGAAACCGTAACTGTTCCTATGCAACCTCACTGGAATAAGGAAGACTTTGTACTTGCTTCTTGATATGAACCATCTGTTCCACATCAGCCAAACTCGGATTAAAATGTGTTCAAAAAAAATAAAATAGTTCCTCGGGATTACTGGCGTCGCAACCCAAGCTCTGCTTCTAAAGGGACAATGGCATTACAAGCAGACTGTGCTGATTGTCATATTTAAACACAACATATGTGGTTTACCATATGATAGGTCTAACCTAACTTTGTGGAAACCACCTCCCAAGACAAGTCCTTAAACTGCCTTATGTCCTACTAAGAGACTTAACATTATTTTCAAATTTTTCCTGCTGACTTTATTTATTTTATTATTATTTTATTTTTTCCTGCCATAGTTTATTTATATAATGAGGTTTTGGCACTGCAGATGCCTGAAGTTGCATCAAATTTTGACAAACAGGGCAATTCAAAAATTGTTGTTGCAAGACGCTGCAACCTAGGAACTTGTTTCTAATTTCTGTCAATTGTAAACACTGAGCATAAATGCTAACTTCAAGGTGATGTTTCTGCTATTCACTGCTTTTTCTATCATAATACATGTAACTGTGTGCTTACATAAACGATGTATATGATACCTAAAATGCCTCTTAGCATGGGTAATAAGATTGAAGTGTTTTGTTCAAATATCTATTCTGACTTTCTGGGAGACAATTCTCACAGCTACAGAAGCAGCAAGATGCCCTGTGGGTTTCTTGCAGAGGACTCTAGAAGCACATTTTGGTGTTTATTCCACATGTTGATTCAGAAATATTGTACATAATTGCCCTTTTTATCTCTTTTTGAAAGCAAAGATTTTCTTAATTGTGGTTTTTTTTTTTTTCTGCACTGCAGAACCTTTATTTACTGTAGCCTTCTACCTTTTTAAAAAGAAAAATGCAAGCAGAATTTTTACAACTGAAAGCTGAATGTACTTGTTATGCTTTGGCATTGTTTCTTTCCCAGGGAGTGCTGTCCAATATCTCCTCCATCACTGACCTGGGAGGTTTTGATCCAGTTTGGCTCTTCCTAGTGGTAGGAGGAGTTATGTTCATTTTGGGATTTGCAGGATGCATTGGAGCTTTGCGAGAAAATACCTTTCTTCTCAAATTTGTAAGTAGCCTTTGCAACTGTGGCATTTATCAGTTACGTAGCCTAAGTCATATTCTCTCTGCCTGCTTAACTGTGTAAAGATTTTAAAATGTCTTTTGGGGAGAGGAAGGTGTTACCTGCTGTGAGAGTACCCTTTTGTGAATTGCTTTGGTTTCATTGTTAACACCACCTCTTCAGTCTTTGGTGCTTACTGTTTTTTGGGTTTTTTTTTTTAAGGTTCAAAACTATTGAGGGTAAGAATCATAACATGGAACTACTGCTTTTCATAGGGATATAGCCTAACATTTTGCTTTCCTGTCATGAAAAGAGAGAAATTTCTGCTAAGAATCTGCATGTTGAACTTTGAGTCTGTAACAAGCTGCCTATGAAATAAGAGGAATGTAGATACACCACGGAATGTGACCCCTGTGATTTCTGCTGTGCAAGTGCCCCTCATGGTACGGAGGAGATAGGACTCTTATGAGGGGTTACTTGCTGATATCCTCCATTCTGTACCATTTAGCTCATTTGAAAAGACTTCATTGCTTAGTGAGTCAGTGCTGGGACCTGAGAGGAAGAAAGGGAGAAGAATGTGCCCAGGATAGGTAAAGAAAATAGAAGCTGTCGTCTTGAACTCCGGGCTGGACTGTTGAGGAAGGAGCTGCTGATAGACAAATATACCTCAGTATTCAGAACTCCTTTTGCTAACTAGCCTGGTTTTGGTTTTTTAAAGCCTTCCTCCTGTGAGCTTTAAAGATGAGGATAACAATATCATGTTCCATTTTAGATAAATTTAATATTTATAATAAAAATTCAAGATTCTTTACCACCCCAACTTCTAGAGGTGGGCACAACCTGGGTAGTAGTTGTCTTCATAACCATTAACTGTTAATATATACATGAAAAGGCTTCCAGTGAAACAGTTGCCTTCAAGTGACATATTTGGCTCCCACAGACATGTTGTATAAGGGAGGAGTCAGTAGAGAATTACAGTTCTTGAGGCATTTATAAAGCAGCTTGGGATAGTTCTAGCTTCCTCTTGTCTTGCCAAAAAAAAAATAATGGGGGAGGGGGGCTATTGTAACACTCTTTTCTTTTCTTCCTTGTTTCTCTTAGCTTGCCTAAAATGAACCCGTCTGCTGTACCAGAAATAGCTTCCTATACAGCAGCTGCAGGAGAAATTAAAAATGCATCTGAACAAACACAGAGAGCATATTAAAATGAAACTCAAAGGCACAGTTGCGAAAGGGATGGACTTCCAGTATACGAGGACCCCTGTGTGTTTTAAAACAGTGTAGACTCAGTGGAGATGCTTAGAGAAAGTGGCAGTTCATTAGTAATGTCTTTGGCATCCATTGCATTTGCATTAATCATAGCAGCCTTATTTGGTTTTAATGTGGATGTGAGCCATTCCACAGTTGTTCTGCTCTGACTTAGTCATTAATTAATTTCTGCTGTTACCAATTTTTGCTTTGTCTGCTTAGGCAAAGCTTTACCAATGAGAATGTCTAAAGAAAAAGTCACTTAGCATTTCACTGGCACTATTGGTTGTTTAAGCCTTTGAAAATATAAGGGCCTACAGAGAAATTTAAGATGAGTTTTTAGAAGGCTCTGTATCTGATGATGAGTAGCTCTGTTGAAATTTACAATGAATTCTCTTGGACCTCTTTGAAAATCCCAGTGAAATGTTGAAAGGTTGAATTCATTGCCATTTTTATTATTTCTTAGAATAGATTTAAGATTCCTGTACTACAGCCCTAATTAAAAATGGTGTATTTTTAATTTAAAAATTCCTGTGTGCTGGAATAGCTTGAACTTGAACTAAAACAGGTAAAGCCCAAACACAGGGCATAATTTTGAGCCTTGAAAAATAAGGTTTTGGTCTTAAAGCAATATAATTTTAACATTTTTCTTTTTCTTCATAGTTTTCTGTGTTTCTTGGAATTATTTTCTTCTTGGAGCTCACTGCTGGTGTTCTAGCATTTGTTTTCAAAGACTGGATAAAGGACCAGCTGTATTTCTTCATAAACAACAACATCAGAGCATACCGAGATGACATTGATTTGCAAAACCTCATAGACTTCACACAGGAATATGTAAGTTGGTCTATGTTTATTGTTTTGTAAAGCTTACTTTAAAGACGTACCTGCTCTATTTTTTACTTTCCATCTGTCTGTTTTCTTCAGGGAGCAACAGAAATATTCTAACATGTAATACTTTTGAATGTATTTGTATATTTGTCTTTACAGAACTTCTACAAACACACAGCACCTGTGAAAAGTGGCTTATTTATTGATGTATGACTGAGCTAAACAAGGTGGAGAGTTGGAGTGGCCTTACTCTCAAAGATTTAGAGATAGTTTGTCAGATCTACAAGTTAACCATCAGTGTCTTGTGTTCAGGTTTTTTGAGCATATTCCATATGTGTATTAAGGTATTTTAGGGTTGTTGGGGGGAGAGGTATTAAAAATATTTTATTGTAGGAGCTATCACATTTGTTTAAAAAAAAATAAATCCTTTTCTAATCTTAATTTGGTTCTGAGGTGAATGTTGGTGTAGTTTTAGCAAGATTAGAGGTGCTACACCACACTGCAGAGTGGCAGAGGTGTTTAGCTGGTCTCAATGAAACTACAATGTTACTTGTTTTTAAGTAGACTTAATGCAATTAGCCTAAGAATGTGGGCAACTCATAAAGTTTTCATAGGAAATCTCTAAATGACACTACATCTGCCTTTCAGAGGGAAGGGTGAAGCCGGAGATGCACATGCTTGTGCGGGTTAAGCTCTGTAATTTATCAGTGTATGTAGGCGAGTCTTGCACTGACTTTTGCACACAAGTTATTTTGCCAGTACCTTCTTGCTCCAGCACTCAATTCTGGCCTGTGTTGATGAACTCCTCGTTGAATTTGGCCCTGTGTAGCTAACATGATTAAGTGTTGGTTGAAATAATTTTTACTGATTTTTGTACATTCTGCAATTAAAATAATTTCATTCAGTGTTTGATTTGCTTCTATATGCCTTGGGGGAAAAGATGACGAGTAAGTAACAGGATGTGGATCCTTGCACTGGTTTGAGGAGAAGGTCAGAGGTCACCACAGTCTGAAAGCAGTGGTCCGCTTGTATGGAACCAAAAGGCTACAGTCCAGTTTTACAGGCACTACATAAAACTTGCTCTCCTAACTGGATTAGCAATCTTAGCAGATAAGTCAGGGACAGCATGAGTCTGGAGAGCAAGCTACTTTTTCAACTAGCAGACATAATGCTTGAGGACAACATGGTTCAGGTATTGCAGAGAACTGTGCTACCTCTAGAAAGACAGCATTGCCATTCCAGCGCTTTTAACATTGTTAGTTGGTTCGGTTCTTTTTAAGTTGACATAGATGGTTCACTGGGCTAGTTCCTTAAATGCTGTAAACTATCAGTGCTCCTCTGATCTCCAGTCCATTCTTTGTATGTTCAGCAAGTTTTGCTAGTTCTTTGTGTGCTCGACATGTTTTGCCAGAGACTAAGCCTGCCATTTGGCATATTGTTGAAGGATTCTTCCTGCCTTCAGTGAAAATGTTACGTGTGGTGTTCAGGAAACAATGCGTTCATGCTGTCTGATGTACAGACGGGCAAAGATTTCCCCAAACTGGCAATATACCAGTGTAGCCCTTGGAGCTGATTAGTTTTGTTGAGAACCCAGCGCACATTAGACGGGACAGAATATCAGACTCGTGGCTCTACTTTCCCTGTTGCCTGAGCTTGTAGGCCTGTGCAGCTCTGGGGTGTTGTGTGGTCTTATCAGCTTGCTCCGTGGGTTTTTCTCCGGAGAGCAGCATTGCAGGGTGTGAACATTACTTTAATCAGATGATAATTTTAGAACAACTTACAGGTTTGGAATGTTTTTTTTTAAAAAAACAAAACCAAGCCAGCTTCAATGAAAACAGAGGGAATCTCAGGTTTTGTTTTGAAAGCTAGAGGGAAACTGGCAGCGATGATGAATGTTACTAATGCTGAGATTTGTTTGTTCTGAAAATCAAGCAGCTCTCCTTTCTTTCTTCTAGTGGCAGTGTTGTGGGGCTTTTGGAGCTGATGACTGGAACCTTAATATTTACTTCAATTGCACAGATTCCAACGCAAGTCGAGAGCGCTGTGGTGTGCCATTTTCTTGCTGCACTAAAGACCCTGCTGTAAGTGACAGTTAAGAGGGTAGGATGGGTCTGCTGTTCCAATTTTAAATCATTCTATAAGATTTTATTTTCTTCCTGGAAGTCATGCATTACCTTCTCACCACCCTGTATTTTTTTGTACTTGCAGCTCAGCTTAACCATTAACTTTTCTGCAGTCAGCAAAAATCCTGAGCTAGCTTAAGTCTTCATTGTATGTTGTTTGCTGCTTTTCATTAGAATGAGTGAACCATGTGGTTGGCTGAACATGGTATTAATTGTAACAAGTATAAAAAGCAGAAGCCCTTAATGAGTTGAAGGATATGAGCTTTCAATTGGGTATCATCAGGACATTTCATTCACTGCCTTAAAGAACAGCAACTCTGAGATCAGACACTCTAACCAAGTATTACTCATTATTTAATGCAGTGTCTAGAGGCTGCAGCCAGTTTGACCCAGTTTGTGCTAGGTACGGTAATGAGTGGCAGTCTGTGCCCTGAAGAAGTGACATATGTTTGCATTAGAATCTTGAGTTGGGTATGGACATCTTTACATGCTCTTTTTTGCCCTTTAAAATTACTGCTTGTCTTATGGTCACCTGAGATCAGACTTGAAAGGTCAGAAATTGTTTGAGGGAACAACTTTTTGGTAAATTTTCATGTATTTTTGAATAGTTACAGTTCTGCACCATCAAGCAGAAAATGTTGGAGCCATGCATTACTAGTACAGACATGATCAAGAAAGACGGGTAAAGTGTAGAGAAGCAGTTCACTAACAGTTGAAGGGCTTGGAAGAGAAATGGGTGTGTGCATGGAAACTGTTATATGGCTAACACTGCATATATTTGACTTTCATATAGCTTAAAAGAAGCGGCCTGTGAGTACTTGTATTATCTAGTAGTTCAGCTGTGGCTTTTTCTCCACCTGGAGTGACTTATAGTTCCTTGAATGTATGAGTCTGTAGCACTGACTGAAGTTAGGCAAGTTGCCAACAGGCACCTCAGGTGCTTCCTGCCTTGCTCATGCAATGCAGTCGCTGCTCCCAGCATCCAGTCACTACTGCTGCTCTCCCCCTTTCCTGATAAGGCACTGCCATGTGCACAGGCTGCATTCTGGTTCCTCTGCAGTGAACACATCTTCACAGTAGCTTCAGTCTTTCTCACAAACATCGCTGAAAATGTTTTAATGAAATATTAAAACAAAATGGAAAGTAGGTTAGACTCAAGCATTACATTATGCTTAGGATTCCCCCTACTGTTTGCCTATCTGCCCACCCACGCAGAGAGGTCATCACAAGCCAGTTTTAAAAATACAGTTGTTATAAAACCAAACCAGTGAAAGCACTACAAGGTAATTCTATAAATACATAATCCATGCTAAAGTTATCTCTGTGTGTGTGTTCTGGTTATGCAGTTTCTTAGGGGGTGATGCAGCTACCAGAAATTTAAAGATAAGTCTCATTCATTCTAGAGAAGCAACATGCTTAACTGCCTTTAAAATAAAGACTAAAAATAGTAATATTTCTACAAATACTAAAAGTCATGCATATAATGGATATAATTGTAACCAAGCTGTGACTGGTTCAGTTGCAGTGAGAAACACAAGTTTATTCTGTGCAAAAGCAACTTTGTCCCTTTTGGAATTAGGATGCAGTGTTGGACTGATGCAAAAAGTTACATGGATGCTTTATTGAACAGCACTTACTTTTAGTTTAACTTTTAGTTTAGCTTAAATCAGAAATTGGTAAGTTTAAGGTAGGCCAAAATAAGTTTCCTTTAAAACTAATTTGGGCTCTTGATAGTTCACGCTTTAAAACTAATTTGGACTCTTGATAGTTCACTTTGCTGTAGTTTAGCAGGTTGAAATGTTCTGAATTCTTGTACAGGCAAGGCCTAGAAAAGTTGATTCCCCCCCCCCCCGCCCCCCACTTCATTCTTCGTGCTTTCTTTTGGTTAACAAATTCCAAAGACTAGAGGCATAAGACACTGATGATAAAGCAAGTAGGCATTCAGTACAAAGACGAAAGCTTAAAATCCTTCTACTGGAATCTTATCTACTTTTACAGCCTTGAAGTGCGTGACACTGTTATTTTTAGATCTTGAAACAGAAGCGTTCATCTCATTAAAAGATAGGAATTGCTCAAATCTTAAAGGTCCATTGAAGAAATCCAACTTGGGCAACTGACAGGATGTGACTTTTTGATGTACTTCCTGCAAAGTGAGGAAACAGAGGAGCTTTAAGTGCTGATAGGAGAAGATAGCTCTTTCCGTATGGCTGCTATTTAGAATCTGTTTCTCAGCTGGCTGCCTTTCTTGCCTACCACAATTTGATTAAATTGTGGTGTTCAGTACACCTAGCTAAGCTTGGCTGATTTTCTCGCTTCCACGTGTAGTTCCTTCTTCTGCTCTATGTTATATATGAGCCAGTAACTTAATATTTTGCTGCCTTTGTGGCTGATACCAAAAGTAATTACTTCATTTGTTGCCCTGAAATAACTCTGTATGCAGAGTAAATGCAGCTTCAGCTTCAGCTGGGTTGCACTTGTTCACTAGGAAAAGTCTGCCATAGCCTGTTTGATTACCTGTGCTTTGAGAGTGCTAAAGCAGAGGCAGTAGGGAAAAAAACCCTCCTTTCCTGTTGCTATTGAGCTCCTGTAAGAAAGAATAGGCAGTAGGAAGGAACATATTACCCCATCTCTTCTTTTTCCTCCCTAGTTTTTATAAGGGATCTAGGTACTGCATATATTTCTACAGACATCTTCTGTAAGAACATGCAGCTTCTGCAGCAGAACTGCCCCTTCTCACCTCTTCATGCTGCACAGATTGAACCCTGAAAATGTTAACAGTAGTCTTGGCATATTTTTCAGTATAGACAAAACCTTTTCAGCAGAAGGTAGTTCCGGTTAAAATAGATGTTCCCTAATCCCTTTACTTTGACTTCTGAATGCTTGCGTCTGGAACAGAGTTCACCCAGATGGAGGGCCGGTTTTCCCAGCTTGAGAGAAGAAAATACTTTTCGACCATGTGCTTTTGTTTGTTGCAAACAATTACTAGCATTGAATGGAAGAGAAAGAGTTTTATAAAAAGCAATGTGGTAACCAAAATTAGGGTGATTGTCTTTTTACATACAGGACCCTCTCTGGGAGAGGGTGTTTGGGAAGCACTTCACTGATTGCCTCTCTTCTGTCTGTCTCTCCTAGGAAGATGTTATTAATACTCAGTGTGGTTACGATGCAAGGCAAAAACCAGTAAGCATTTTTTATTTTTTTATGTGGTATCATAAGGATCTGAATCCCTCTTGCAAGAGCAGGTTATTCTACTAGTGTGATAGTTGAATGTAATTATCTCTGTTTTCTTCCCTCTTCTCCTTGGCAGGAAGTTGATCAGCAGATTGTTATCTACACTAAAGGCTGTGTCCCTCAGTTTGAGAAATGGTTGCAGGACAATCTTACCATAGTTGCCGGTATATTCATTGGGATAGCATTACTGCAGGTAAACATCATGTTCCCTGTAATGACTTACACAGAAGAAAGACAGTTATACAGTTCCCCTCTCATATATTCTGTTTATGAGAACTGGAAATACAGTTTCAGTGCACTTAGATATGCGATGTCTGTAGGTTTAGTGAGGGAAACTAGATGCATGAGGCTTTCTTTGTGTTAAGAAGTATTTAATTTTTATCTGTAGAAGATGCAGGTCAAAACTAACACTCTGTGTTAGATAAAGATTAGGTAGAGATTTTTAAGCCTGTACTGAGTAGCAAAAAGCCTTTACAGTTGCTTTTGTGAAGTAAGTCTCCAACTGTTCAATTTCCCGGAGCCGGGTAGCACTATAAAAATACTAGAGTTACTGGAGTTATTTTGAAATTCTTCCTTCTTCCAACACTTACTGGTAATTTGATTTCTAACTTTCTGTTACCTTTTTTCCTATCAAAGTTCTGAATAACCTAAGGAGTCTGCCTGTGTGAAAAGAGTTGTCTGATGCTCCAAATGAATAACCTGTTGTCTCTTCCAGATATTTGGGATATGCTTAGCCCAGAATTTGGTTAGTGACATTGAGGCTGTCAGAGCCAGCTGGTAAAACTGCTGAAGTAACCACAAGAAGACACTGGACAACCGAAACCCTCTGAAACCTCCAGTGTGTCACTCCGACACCAAGCTGTATGGACATGGGTGACAGGGAAGCCTTCTCTCCCAAGTAGTCTCAAGTCTAAGTTCCTGATATTGCAGTGAACTCGTGTTTCCTTGGGGTGGGGGAGCAAAGAGTGGGCTATTTAAAATCTGCTGCTCACTGACAGGTTTTTTTTTTTTGTTTTAAACCACCAGTTTGAAAGCTGTTGAGCCGTGAATCTCTACTGTATTCTTGATCCTGAGTAACAAGTGGACACTTTTTTTAAATTGGTGTATTCAGTGGGACAGAGTTGCATCATTGTAGTCTGTGGATTTGCTGTTTATTCTTCGTGTCATGAGCTCTTCGATAGCTGCCAAATATTCCTGAGATGGTCTCTCTCCTCGCCACTTTGTAAAGGAACAATCTTCTTGTTTTCACAGCTAAACATAGCTACAGGCCTAAACCCATCAAACAGGAAGCAACATTCTATGCATCTATTGTACAGTAAAAGAAATTGTTTTTAAAACAAGGGAAAATTTTTTTTACACAAGCTTCCAACCATCTCCCTGTTAGTACTTTGAGGTTGGAATCAGCAAGCTCACAGGGAGAATTGCCTAATTTTATCAACATCTTTCTTCCTTTCTCCACCCTTGTATGAAGGGAAGGGAGTTTTATATTTGACAAACAAGAGTTGTAGAGCTTTTGGTTGCTGCCATACCTTAGGATATCAGTCTCTTAAGGCAAGAATGGGATATAACTGTATAAATGTATGAAAGCAGTGTGGATGTTGGGTCCAAGTGAATAATATTATTCAAAGAATGGATTATATATTAACTTAAAAATTCAAAACATATGTGTCTGATATGGCTAAATCTTTAGTTTCTCTGGAATTTAGTGTAACCTAATGTATTTAGGGATCTTATTAATATTAGTGCTTTGATATACTTGTGAAAAACTTCTTTTAAGATAATTCCTTGGTCTGTTCCTAGCTGAGGCTTTGGTATTTCTTTTTTTTTTTTTTTTTTCTTTAATTCTTTTTACTTGCATGAGATGTGGAGTAAGAATCTGTGACACTCCAGTGCTTTAAATCTGTGCATATGTTTTAATACAGTCTAATCCAAACTTATTTATTGGTAAATGCATGTGACTATGGAAAGATCATATCCCATTCCCTTGGAAGTTGGAGAGAACAGCTTTTGCCAGAGTAAATGCTTACCTCCAGTGAACAAATCCTTGCTATGGAGACGTGTCTCCCTTTGTTGCTCTAAATGCAACAAAAAGCTTTCTTGAAGCAATGAAATAAAAGTTTTAAAATAGCACGTATTAGGATCAGCCAAGACAGACTCTTTTGAATTGGACGAAAGAGAGCAGAATTTGGAATAAAGCACAAATAGCAGAAGAAGAATTAGATCGGACTCCTTCCAGCCTAGAGTTTTTGATTCATTCTTCTTCACTAATAATAGTGAACTTAGAAACCTGACCGTGGCTTGGGGAGTTTTATTGCACTTTGTGTAATTTTAGCTTGTTGTATGACCCTTCTCAGTATCTGCAGAACCAGTTCTGAAAGCTATGAGCTCTTGGCTCCTGCTTTGGTCAGGCAGTGGCAAAGGGTGTGTAACATCTCTTTGTAAGAGCTTTACATCTTTCTGACACGTGTTTCCTAAAATGAGGTATGTGGAATAGAAGAGATCAATGCGTTGCTTTTAAATCTTCCCTGTTCTGGGGGATGGGTAGAAGGCTGGTCTGATGACCTGTTAAGGTCCTGTGACTGAAACGTGTGAGTATTTGTACCTTTGCGCACTTTGCCTTTCTGTGCTTGAGTTGGCCGTGGTTTTTTCCCCTCTGAAGGCTGGTGGTATGCACATAGGTGCTCCACAGATACCGCAGACAGTCCCGTTGTCCCCATCTTTGAGCATTACCTCATCCTCTTCTGGTTAACTCCCACTGACTGGCTCTGAATCAGGCAGCCTCCATATCCTTTGGTATCTGCTGTCAAAGGCCAGCCATGACTCAGAGTAGTATTTTTTTTAAAGCCTTTGAAAGCAATTATAATTCACTGTCCTTAATAAAATTGGTTCCACCTCACCACAGTGTTATGTTTTTCTTAGCCACTCCTCAACTTGAGGTGTTACTGGTGTTTGTTTCCCCCCAAAGGGACACACTGTTTTGCCTGATAGCAGCAGGACAGTCAGAGCATCAGCACCAGTGTGGCTGCACTGAGACAAAACAGTGCATGGAGAAATCAGGGAAGCACGGTTGAGGAAATAACCCCTCTACCCAAAAGCCTTGATTGTGACCCAGCACTTTGGTCTGGAGACAAAGAAAAAAAGCCTGTATTATAAAAACATTCCTTGTTGCCACTGATCTTGAATGCTGCTGTTGCTGCTGTGGGCTTCTGAAGACAACTTCATTCTTCTACTTGAATTTCTGCAGCTGTACTGTATTGGCCTTCTGTCTTGTCACAGTTCTCTGAGTTCCAGTCTGCTGGACATGCTGTTGGCAGTGTCAGACTGATAGGAAGGTAAATGCTCTGAGGTGAACAAGTCTTGTTCTCATTACTTGCACGTGTACACACAAATGTGCAACACTGCTGAGTTCCAGAATGACTGACTGTTCTTATAAAAGCCACTAAATAACTTATTTTTCTAGAGCTTGTCTTTATTGCTGCAGATGCTGATGCTTTCCCCTTCCACACTGCGAAGAGATGCTCTTATTTTCCTCATTTTTGCAGTTGTTTTTTGGATGCACACTGAAAATTCAGGATTAGCTGTCTGTATTGCACGTTTAATTCCACATTTTTTGTCTACAGATCAGGTTAAGATGCTGCCCCATCAGCAGCTACTCAGCAGCTTAGGTGTCCAGTTTGGAAGGCTTGTGGGAGGCCTTGGAAATCAGTATTACTGTCAGAGCCTGCCAAATGCAAGCAAGCTTTCTTCCAGAAAACTTTGTGAAAACTTCAGGTGAGCTGCAACTAGAGCACAACTGCTGGCTACATGGTCTTGCTTTCTAAAGCAATAAGATAGGGTAGGCGGTGTGACTTCTTGGCAATTTCTAGCCTGCCTGGTGTGGTGGTGGGCTAGGTGTGAGTTCAGAGGTCAGAGCAATTAATGTGCAGTAGCTGTTCAGAAATTTGTCAGGCTTATGGCCCTTGTGGAGTGTGAAACAGCTCTCTATGATGGGCTGTATGGGATGGTGGCATAGCTAATGAGAGGTCTGGTACCTTCAGCAGTAGCTCTGGCTTTAAAACCGTTTCCAAATTCCCCACAGCCCTGCCAAAGGGCATCACAGTCCTTGCTCCTCTGCTTTACAAACGCTCTCTATATTCACAGGCCTTTCTGTTGATTGATCCCTCTTTTTTTTTTTTTTAAATTTTTAAATTGATCATCTAATGGACAAATGTTTAATTTGTCTGTTTGTCTGGTTCAGTAGCAGTAGGATTTCTTTGCTTCATAATTTTGCTTGTGCCCATTAGTTTGAAGCTGTGGAGGTGCTTGTTCAAGTGTGCTCTGTCCTGAAAGCTGCCTTCTCTCCCCTCGGAGAGAGATGCTACTTGTAGTTCTGGTGTGTAAATAGTGTTTGAAATGTAAATAGTAGCATGCAGATTAAATGATTCTTGCACATGACTGCTTTTCACCCTACAAGTGTTTATTGTAGATAAGAAAGGTGTCCCCCATGAGAGGTTGCTGGTGAAAGCAGTGGTGGTTCGGGCTGTCCCTCGCCCCGGAGGTGTTAGCCGCCTGCCCTCTAGTGCCTGTCCGGCGGGCTGCAGCAGGCACCGGGGGGACTGGTTCGGGCTCTGCAGAGCAGCGGGACCTCCCTCGCCTTTTTCCGTTGCTACTTGGCATTAGAAGAGCATTAGACTGTAAGGGAGAGTCGGAGTCAGCACCCACAACCAGTTATGGGAGGTTGCCATCACTTGCGGCAGGATTAAACATGGTGCTATAAGAACTGTCCTGGACGTCAATCTGTGGTTTTACTACTTTAGAGGTGCCCTTGGTAAAATTGATTCTGGTTAACATTCTTGGTTACAAGAGAAACTCTTGTGTGAATTTTTGATCCCGTTTTCCCTTCTTGCTGTGCGTGCCTTTAGGGTGCATTGAAACGGCAGTTCTGCAAATACCGAGGAAGGAGATTAGATCTCAACAGGTGTCAAGCACTGTTGAAGGCTGCAGTTCCTCTCTTTTTTGTTTTCTCTCAGAAGCTTTTTCAGGTATCCGTAATTGATCATGAAACTCTCTAAAGCGAACAAAATAAAACTACCATGTTGGATCCATTAGCTACCAAATTTTGCCACTTAAGAGAAAAAAAAAAAATCTATCTCCCTTACCATGCAGTATAAAAATAAATGTTATGACTACTAGCGTGTGCCAGGCAGCACCACTAGCTGTCTTTTATGTCAATAAAAAGCTCCATCCGTATATGTGTTCACGTTCATGCTGTGTACATGGTAGAGATGGAACTGATACTACCTTGAGCTCTAAGGAGACTGGAATTTGGGTTTCGTGATTTGGACCCATCTCCGATATGTATATTCCAGATTAGTTCCAACTGGATCTCTCTCTCTGGTTCATCCCAGGGTGTACGGCAAGGTGTCGGTATTTACCCTTTGTGTATCATTCCTTTTTATACGAATGTATTCTATTGTGTTCCTTTTTTTTTAATCAGTTATAAAATTGATTGTAAAAGCCAACCACACTTACTGATTGAAAGTATTGCTATAACAGAACTGCATGCACAGTAGAGTTTGACTTGAGCTTTAGTTTTCTGATTTCGGACTGGTTACCTTCAGTCTAGGAGAAAGGCATAGGTCAGGTGCATAATGTATTAATTGTCATCTTTAGCATTAGACTGTGGTATTGTATCACATGCTGATCTCAATGGATGTAACTGGAGTCTACTTAGGAAGTTAATGCAACTTCCTGGTAATTCATTTTAAGCTATTGGAAGTGGTCTTGATCATGCTACTTGTGTTCTTGGGTTTTTGTTTTTTAATAGAGGCATTTTTTAGGAATGTTTTAATACACTTACGATGGACAATACAATAGTTTTAATAGTTGTGCAGTATTCTGTATTTACTTGAAGTAAATCATTTTATATGCAATTTGTTAGATAATTACAATTTTATAAATAAAATTGCGTGAAATACGATGTTGTGACTGTGTACTCTTGATGTAGCACTTGACATTAACAGTACAAAGATACGTTCATACAAAATTCCTCCAGAAGGCCTCCTGCCTTCCCTCCCCCGAACTAACAGGAAATAAATCCCCAAGTGTCTCGTATACAATGTAGTATGTTGTGTTCTAATTAAGTCACAAAACACATTTTCACACTGCCAGCACCTCCCTTAAGGGAGTTTAAATGAATAATGGGCTAATATGTGAAGAGCACGTCCCCACGTGAGGAGATCCCGTATCTACTGTCCACTGTTGTTGAAGTCTCTGGTTAATGAACATGCTCTGCTTCTTTCTGACAGGTCGTCGGTGTTCCGCAGACTGCTGTGGCTGCTGGTTACTACAACTGTTGGAGCTCTCCCCATAGTCATTTTAGTGACCCTGAAGTGTTCAGAAGTTACTGCTTCGCAGGGAGCATCACAAAGGGGATTTGTCATGACTTAATTAAAACTTTTGTAAAGGGAGGTGGCAATTTCACTTTTCTAAGTGTAACATGTCCTTAAACAGAAGTAGTGAGAGTGGCTTATTTTATTATGCAGGTAAAAATGGATAATGATCTCTTGTGCTTGTTTAGATAGAGGAGAAAGCCCAGTTTTTAGTATTTGACAAACTGCAGAGCAAACTAATCCAATTCAGTATCTCAAACCTACACACATCTTTCCCCTTGTGCAGACTTTCCTTCTGTGTATATGCTTAGCACAGACTTTTATCTAGAAATGTAAGTCACTTGATGCCGCATCCAGGGAAACCATCTGAAAGTAGAATGTCTGTGTTGGCCTTTGTTTGTGCTTGCTGTGACAGCAGTATCCCTAGTAAAAATTTGATGATATGGCTGAGGCTTAACCTGAGGGTCGTTAGACAACCAAGTGAATGGGAATTTCGTTCGTGTCTCAGCTTTGTTGGTTATGATCAGCTCATGTGAGCACTTGGGAATAGTCTCTTTCTAGAACCAGGTAAGTCATTGATAACTGGTCTTTCAAATGTATTTTGGGATCTATTTAAATCAATGGAAATTATTTCCATGCCTGAGAACTTGGGCACACGTGGGTCCACTATCAACTGTGATTGTAAACATACTGGTTGCGTTCAGCAGTGCAGAGGTTCTGTGTTACTTGGAGCCTCATGTCATGGGGTCCTGGGCAGGGCTCTACACTCTGTCAGTGTATTAGCAAACATCTTTTATTAGCACACGTCTTTTGAATGTTTTTTTAAAATCAGAGGCTGTTGTACAGTTTAGTATTTGAGGCTTTTTCTGTGTGTTTCTGGCACTGGAATCCCATCTGCTGTGTGAATACTCCTTTAGCATCTGCTGGGTTTTGGTACAGTCTGAGAGCTTAAACTACCTATTTGAGGCAAGTTTATTTTCATTCCCAGCTTGTGTATGTAATCCGTTTCCCATCATGACTGGCATCTTCCCATCACAGTGTCCATAGGATAGCCAGTGGTTTCATGGAACTGGGGAGTGAATTTGGGAGGGTCAAAAGCAGTGTTTTTGCAGCCATGTGCTGTGGGATCGCATGGGTGCTTGGTCTCTGGGTTTGCCTCTTCTGCTGATAAACAAGGAGCCTGAAACTTGAGGCTGGGAGTGCTGAATTCATATTAAAATGTTATGGATCTTATGATCTTGGTGCGTTGTGGGCTTGATTGAACTAGACAAAGGTATTGCGCAGTCAGAAATAACGTGTGCTGGCTTGCTGGAAACTGCTATCCCAACTGCTCCCTGTTTTACCGAAGAGTTGTCTGCTGGTTTGCTCATGTTTACATGTTACAAACGTACAAAAGAGCAGCTGTGAGATAAGATGCTTAAACTGGCAATTTCCCAACTACTTTACCTAGGAAAGGAGAAAAAGGAACTCTCGCGTGCTGCATTTCTCACTTGATGGGGTTCTGTTGAAAAGTTGCTGCAAGATATGCCTTCAAAAATCCTTCTACAAAAAACCCCAAGCAAGCCCAACAGCAGTCATACCCACATGGCTTCACGGGATGACTGTACAGTGTGTTCCTGTTAAAATGCATGATTGTTAAACCAGACAGTGCCTCTGTGTGTGCCTACACAGTGAAAGTGGTTGGATTAGTTTCCTTTGTATTCTCTCAACTGGAAGGCAGTGATTGCGTCGGGGCCAGAGCCAGGAACGAAAAGGGCTCCTCACCAGTGCATGGTGGTGCAGCCGCGGCTGCTGTGTGTGATTACAAAAAAGGACAAACCACAGGATAAAGTGAGAGCACTGAAATTTTTATTTGTTACCTCTAGGTACCACGAGTTTGACATTAATAGGCAAGACCAGTGAATGAGCAGCAGTACATTGCATTCAAACCTGAATCTTCAAAGCACCAAAAATGGAGCTAGATTTACTTCTTAATCCTATAGTCAGCGCACTAGCCTGGACTTGCTGCATCTTGTAATGTCCCTAATTTAGTAGTACATTGTTATGCAGTTAAGGGGCGTGAGGAAAGAGTCATTGTGTAGTACCACTTCTACATCATCATAGGACTACAACATGCACATTCTGCTATGTGGCCCAAGCAACAAGAATACAAGTAGAACAGTTACGGGTGGAGACAGGTTCATGTTAACACCACCTATGAATTTGTAGAAACCTTTTTGGATGGGTACCTACAGCAGTTCATCAATTTATGTGGGAACATTACACGCATGCACGAGTGATACAGTGGAAAACGTAGCAGGAGTGGCAGCGGGACGGAGGACAGAGGTGAAATCGTGATGGGATGCACTGGAAACAAGACCGTCCTCAGCTTTCTACAGCAAGTCTCTGCTCTGTTAGCGAGGCCTGCTGGGCAACAGTTTTGTTCTCATGGCTGCGGAGTTTTGATACGACTTCTAGAAACGCCATGCTCTGCACTTCCTTTTGAAGAGGTTCTGGAAAAAGAAACAGTAAAAGAAACGGTGCTTTGTGCAAGACGGGCAAAAGAACAGAAAAGCTTGGTGAGTGTGAGAGCCTTTTCTACTGAACCCCATACATACACAAACACACAAATGTGTGTGTACACATAATCTTTATTTACTTTTTTGAATTGCTTTTGAGGATGAAGAGAAAACTCTCCAGGGCCTGGGGCATGTACAGACTCAAGTAGAGATGAATGATGAAGCTGCTGCAGAGCAGTTAAGAAAATCCACCTGGACTGCTTTTGAAAACAGATGCTTAAGAAGTATTTCTAGTGAAAATATTTTTCTGCTTTATCCCTTAAACTAGCCTGACCAGGTGAGCTTGCCTTAAAAGGTTTGCTACGTTGTTTGTCTGTATCAAATCAGCTCTGGTTGGTTGTGCGGGGCTGTGAAGTGGGTGAGATGGTTCTTTAATGGATGTGTCACCGCTTGGTCACTGTTAGCTGTCCATTCACAGTTCAGCTCTGAAGTTAATACAAATACAATGCTGTGCGTATCTATACGGAGCTTCTATTTTACTCAAAACTATGAGACACTTATGATTCTGATCCTGGATTGCACTGTACTTTATATTAATAAGGAGAGGTTGGAAACAACCATAAAATTGAGCAATTAAAAATATGAATGAGTTTTCTCAAAGCCCTGTACTCTAGACATCTCCCAGTTGAGATCATAGAATTATAGAATTGTTTTGATTGGAAAAGACCTCTAAGATCATCAAGTCCAACCATTAACCCAGCACTGCCAAGTCACCACTACACCATGTCCCTCAGCACCTCATCTACACGGCTCTGAAATCCCTCCAGGGACGGGGACTCCACCACTGCCCTGGGCAGCCTGTGCCAGTGCTTGACAAGCCTTTCAGTGAAGAATTTTTTCCTTATATCTAATCTAAACCTCCCCTGGCACAACTTGAGGCCATTACCCCTTGTCCTATCAAAAAGCAGTTGGTTTTGTTTCATGCCCTGTTCAGGACACTCTAGTGAACTCCCACTCAGCAATAAATATCTATGTGTATTTTTGCTTCCCAGGTGCTGCTGGGGGACTAATCCCTGAGCTTCCCAGACAGCTGTTTCAGATAGCTATGCTGTATGATATGCACATTCATTTTTTTTTTTTTTTTTCCTCCAAATAGCAATCTTTGACCTTTGTTTCCCTTCCTACCTACTTTCTTGTCACATGTTTTCAGTTTTCTTGGTGTTTATCTCCTACCATGTAAGAGCCGGGAACTCTCACGCTACTGTGCACCTGGGAACCTGTTATGTACACAGCAATATCAGTGAAGCTGTTGGAGTGGTGATGCTGTGTAAGCACCTCCTGCTGTCTTTCTCCTTCTGAGATTTCGTGTTTAAGCAGATGTTACCGAACTGAATTTCAGGAATTTTCTGTGCTTTACAGTGGCTGAATAGTTCTTCTCAGCATCCCGTGTCCTGTGAGCCTGGAGGCTCTCACACACACAGAAGTTACGTAGTGCTAGCTATGAATGTTCTGCTTTTGCTGATTCTTTACAATACATGTTTCCATTTTCCATGGTCCTCTTTCTTCCCACTTTCCATCCATTCACTCAGTTGCAAGAGCAACTTCCAGATGGCAAAAATCACATAAATAGATATCTATTTACTACTTAACACACAGCTGTTGGCAATATCAAGTTAAATGTGATGCCAGATACCCTGTAACAAAGGACAGTAACAACAGGAGTCACTAGAGAATTAAACTTGCCATTAATTAAACCAGTGCAGCCACTTCCAGTCTTTATGAAACTATACTGGGATCAATTACTTTAGAATGGCTGAACAGGTCTGTTTACAGTAGAATATGGAAACACGTAAATATAAATGCTCACTGTGTGGAGACAGTGGTGAAATAGGCAACAGAGCTGGGTCAGGCGTAAAGAGAAGACTTGGTTCTGTGATTTCCCCTTCCTTGGTTAAAACAGTTTTTTAAAAAAAGTTAAAAGTTAATACCAGGGTTGCTCAGTTGTTACTGTTGTGTACTCACTGATTTTACACAGGTCTGTCCATCAGGAAGCAGGGCTGAACACTGGGTCAGCCAAGTACTGGGCCTTAACTTTACAGCTGCACATTGCAATAACGTGCTGTCTGTTCCCTGAGCAGGCTAAGATGCCTCATGTCTAGGCAAAACTTAGTGTGGTGGCAGATTGAACTCTGCCAGCTGGATAACCCTAAAAAAAACCCCTAAGATAAGACTGCTGCTTCCTCTGGTGGAATAGAAACACAGGTATTTGACTTTAGATAACTGTCAGTCTTGCAGGTGACAAGACTCGGGGAAGGGAAAATGCAAGTGCTGGGCAGAATTTCTGATGTTTATTTTAGTTGGAAGCAGTGGGAATACACACAAGACTGTCACAGTGAGGCTGAGGGGGAACCTCTGCAGAAAGGCTTCTGCTCCAAAATGGATGGATAATTCCGAGCACAAAATGGCTCAAGATGGTTGTAGCAATGAAATTACATGTCTTAACATTAAAGTGAATGCTTATTGGGAGCTGAGGCTTGTTAGCAAATTCTGAGAACAATCAAGGGGAAAAAAAAAAGCAGCTTTGTTTATAGACAGCACACACTTGGCTATAAGAACTTTTAATCAATTCAATTGAATTGCTGTAAACTCATCTCTGGAGAACCTTCAAATGCTTCACACTTGGCAGGTCATGTGCAGACAGGCTCTGAGTTTCCACCTTTCTGTACTTAATCCAGTTCTTCATCATCTTAGTTGTCTGTGAATTTCTGAACCTTTATGGAATGAAATTTGTTTTCCTTCCACAGGGTAAATACTTCTTAAGTGAATGAAAAAGCTGTAGCACTTCTTGAAACCTCACCTGTGAATCAAACTTCCCCATGATACCCTGTTCTTTGGTGTTTTGTTCTGTGGTTTTTTGGGTTTTGTTTGCCCACACAAAGATGGGAAGTTGCAGTATCAAACTATAGCCTGCTACACCATCCTCAAAACAGTCTGACCTTTAGCAGAGGGTTAGCTCAGAAAGATTAGAGTTTACAGTGTCCAGCACTGACATGTGTTAGAGCATGTCCTGCTCGTCTTTCAAAGCACCCATGAACAGTTGTGCCTGGTGGGCCGAGCGTGGGAGGGCTGCTGAGGGGAAGGACTCTTCCTAATGAGGTGTGAGAATCCCTCCTAAAGCAGGATTTAGCCTAGTGCTGTACTAAGTACTCATTTGTATGCACATGTGTCCTTTCAAGTATCACCTGTATCTGTCTTTGTTTCCTATCATTCTTGTAGGAATTTTAAAACTACGAGTGAGTAAGCTCCTTGCAAAATTCCACTGAATTTTACTTGATTAAGCTGGCCAATAAGAAAAAGCCATCATACAGGGAACTTGCAGCTAAAGGTGAAAATAAAGTTCTTGTTATCTGCATATCTGCAAGGAGAGTCTGATACTGTATAGTTTTAAATGCCTTTCATCTCTCTCCTGTCAGTTGAAGTTTGAGCTATCTGCATTGTGCAGAAGCCAGAGTCCAATTTCTGCAGTTAATATCCAAAACTGAGTTAACAGCCTCTTTCTTGACACTATAAATAAACACAATAAATAGTCATAGGAAATTGAAACCTTTGATGTACATTCATACTGGTCTCAGAGTGTGTTTGCACACACTCTTATGTTCAGGCTGAAAGACAGAACCAAGTTTGAATCCCTAAATCTCTTAGGAAAGCAGTCTCTCCAGAATACTCACCAGATCCTATAAGGGCACAGACCAGCACCATGGAGTTGTATTTTATTTCTGGAGCACTCCTGTCGTCTGAGAGCAGTCTGTGTAGAATCTGAACAAGCTGAGCATTTTCAAGATCCTTTTCAGCAGTAGCTGAAATGCAAGTGAAAATTTGTAAATATGGAAGTGCTGCTTGCTTTGATGCTTCTGCGTGTTAGCCATTTATTGAAACATGGATCTCTTACCCTAGTGAAAGCGGTGCTGTAGTACATAACTCGTTGGCATAAAAGTGAAGCACGTATTAGATGGTATGATGATAGGAATCATGGCTCTTGCTATAAAAATGTAAAACAGCCTAACTGTTTGAAAGGGCAATCACAGAGTTTAACAATAAAATCCAATCTTAAATGCGCTGTGAGCTGACGGAATGGCTTTCTAGCTATGTAGGCAACACCTGCAATATTTCAGCTTTCAAGACTTCCACTGCCTGAATTTGCTTTTGGAAATTGTCTGAGTAAATACAGATGGTGTAATTCTTGATTCCATGGTAGAGGGAGCTCAGGGTTCATTATAAATGCTGTGAAAAACTTTTTGAGGTCAGCGTATGAGTTACTTCCTCTGAAGTTTTCTAAGAAACATTATATACTGAATTTGGGCTCGAAAACTTTCAGTGTCTGAAGACAAGACAAGGAAGGGTTAGATGATTCATGGGAAGAGGAACATTTTTCCTTTTAATTAAAACAATTCCCTGATGTGTTGGCAGTCATTTGGACTTTGAAAGTAGCATTCCTGTAGTATGTGATGGCAAGAGATGAAATCAAGAGCAAAAGTATGTAATGTTGCTTGTTTAGTTCCTTATCTTAATAAGCAAGCAAACAGGATAAACAAAACCTCTGTTGGGCGTTTACCTCTTTCTTTGGTAAGCTGAGGTACTACAAAGGCAGGTCAAGACATGTAATCATCTCTGCCTTTGTATGGCAACTCTTCCACCTATTTCTGTGGAACTTAAAGACATTTCAGGGGCATCATCCACCTCTGTATATTCTCTAGCTCTCACTAATTAGGTAAGTGAAAGCTTTACTTTGATAAGTCTTCTCAAAAGAGGATTAATCATTCCAGTGTAGGAATGTAGTCAGGTCATATAGTCTTCACTCTAGAGTATGATCTTCTTAACCCAAAATCTGAAAGTTATGGTGAAGGGCCTTTCTAGATCATGTGATCACCTACCAGAATGATGGAGCACACACTGTATTACCAGCAAACTCCTGTTTTCTGCAGAACCTTATTGTCTGCCTGTGTCTGTATGAACTGTCATGCACTTCTGTGCTCCTGAGAGGCAGAGGGAAGGAGGAGGCTGTTCTACACTGCAAAAGAAACTCGCACAACTCTCTCTCTGTGATGTCTCTTGGGAACAGACTGGAAAGAAAACAGGTAGAGTTAACCACTGGGATACTCACCTAACTCTAAAGCCGCTATTAATGCCAGTGCAACAAGAGCTTCATTTTGCATTATTACATGTTCACTGGTTGCCATGGTTACTAAATGCTTGATTCCACCACTCTGTACAATGGTCCTAATTACATCCTAAAATAAACAACATAGAAATGAAAAAAAATCTGCATTGCATACAAGCTGTATTACATAACAAAATTGTTGTGGATGCTATGTTATTTCTGGGCAAGGATACTTGTTGGCTTTATGCACATATAATCAGTTTATATATATAAATGTACATGCATGTGGACCTATACATTATCTGCTATTTCTCTGCAATTATAAGATACAGCCTGTTAAACCAAGCCAGTTAACCATGTGGCTAAGTTAAGACACATGTAACTAACTCTTTCGCAGGTTATACTGTGTGACTCGAGTTCTCATGGAGTACTGTCAATCAACCGAACAAGGGGTTCGCTCTCTGTTATGTTGGAACTCAGCTGGTGTTCAGAGATGGTTAGTTTTCCCTTTTTTATGTTGTGGTGTTCAGAGCAGCTTATCAAAAGCACCCAATAAGCCTTCTATTTGGGATAAGAATACACAAGAACACAGTTTTAATAAAGTTATCAAATCCTTCCTATCTCTCCATGAATTTTCAGAGTTTCTGGAATATGTTCAGAGAGGTGAGATCACAAATATTATACCTTATTATGTAATAGAAAAGGTGTACTTGAAGAAAGATTTTTAGAAATGGGCAGGAAAATGAGTGGCATTCTCTAGGAAGTATTGTGGAATTTTCCTTCAAATACAAAGCATGTTAGGAAAGAATAGTTATGGGCTACCACTGTGTTGGCTTCTGTTCTAAAGCAGGCAATTAAAATGAACTGTTGCCCAGTATCTAGGAAATGAAAATGCTGACTGGGTTAAATGGCTTTAAAGCAGTTTACAAATACACACCTGGGATTCCATTTTCAAGTCCAAAACTCGATCCAACTTACATACGTGACAAAGGATGAATAAAGACTTCTGGTGTCTGCAGGTTTTCGATTACTTCTTAATTGTCATTTTAAAAGTGAGTTTGCACCTAATGTTTTCACCATTATATGTTCCAAAAGTACTTGCAAAATGTTTGCCTGAAAATCACGTTTTTTGGCTTGCCAAAAGGAAACTGTTCAAGGAAATGTGGTTTGGTTTTAATTATTTTTTTATTTGTTCTGTGCATGCACAAAGTTTTGAAGTAGTAGTTATTTCTTGAAATAAGAATCTGCTTTAAATTTTTAATCAATGTGTTGAATTTTCATTTAAAGCACACATCCCTAACTAACTCCAGCCACAAGCCAAAACTTGTATTTTTATACTTTGCCTTACTTGCAATGATGTGTTTTATTATTTATGATTTTTCTGGTGGAACTCCAAAGTAGTTTTAAGACTTTATGGAATAATTTGGGAACTGCTAATTTCTAGTTGAATTGGTGTGGAATTCTGGTTATATAAGTCTTGGGATTCAATCAGCACCTTTGACATAAAACCTTTTTATTTTGCAGGTGAACATCACCCTCTAAAAGGTAGTACCAAACAGACAGAAGTGAAGACAGCAATCAGGTTTGGTGCTAGTGTGGTTTAAGTCACATAATCCATTTTTTAGAATGAGACTTCAGTTGTTTAAACTACTCTCACCTTTGTAAATATTACCCCAAATCCTTTAAAATGAAAAATGAAATTCAAGTCTGATGTGCTGTAAAAGAACCCTACAGTTGTACTCATATTCAAACCTAGAGGGCAGTAAGAGCATTTAAAAAAAAATAATCCCCTCAGCTGTTTTCCTCTTCCAGTCAAGTTTCCTCTATGAGTACATAAACCACGCAGAGGTTCACCTGTGATAATTCTGTTAACTTCTGTATTAAAATATCTATTTGATGCCATCAATAGTGTCTCTGTATTTAGAATTGAATTCTTTTTTCATGTAGAGAGTATTGATAAAAACTCACATCTGTGGCAGTGTACGCCATCTATGCCTGCATCTCGGGCACTAAGTGTGGGGTGTAGGAAAAATGAGAACTCAGAAAAAATGAAACCTGATCAGTTTTAGAGGCTGAATATAGAATGGAGAATGGGTGCTAGAAAGAGACAGTAATATTAGCAATCAGCAAAGATTTAAATCTCTGTAAGGCCTGCCAAGTTGTTTTTGGAGAGGCTCAGTGTAGATCAAGTCCACAATATGCTTTTCACATTGCAAATGCCATGCATGAATGAATAGGTCACTTGTTAAAGTCTGAGTTCTCCAAACCACACTTGCTATTTAAGCTCAGTCATGCAGCCTGTGTTCATATCAGTGAACACACTTAAGGAAGTCTGAGCCTGAACTAGCTTGTTTCCAGAAGAGAATGGCTTTTGTCCGTTCTAAGGCTGTGTTTTGCCTAATACTCTCCTTAGCAGGGATGGTGGACTTGGACTGCTTATGTAAAGGTATTGGGTTGATGTGAAGGCGGTGGGAGGGACAGAACTCATCTGTCCTACAGTTTCTCTTAATATCATACCTTTTGCCATGTACAAACAAGCTTCTGTTAGAATCTGGAATAAATGATCATTTGTAATGATCTGCTAGAATCTTAAAACTCTGAAATATGCTCTATGAAGAGTAGGGGGACAGACTATTTCTGGATCTCAATTTTATATAAACCTATAGCAAGTTCATATTGAGTGCAATGATTCTTCATGTGTAACATCATTAGAACATAGAAAATATGGCATGCTGAACTTCTACAGGATACAATACAAATAAAAATGAGCCAAGACTTACTCATGTGAATCCTAACAGTGTTCTCTCAACTGGCCTGCCACTCCGAATTTTTTTTGCTTTGTTTCTTTTTTTTTTTTTTTTAAACTACATAGTTGCAGTAAGCATTTAAACCTGTTGCTTGTGTCTGACTGGCAGGTCCCAGAGGCAGCGATGTAACATATGAATTAACTAGCTTGGCTAACCTTGAAGGATTACATACCAGAGGCCTCAGCCACCAATACAACTGCAGAGGTAATTCTTAGTTCTTACAAGCTGACCTTTTTCACCACTGACTTACTTTTGATTTGCTGTGTCGTATAAGTGCAGAAAGTAGTCTGTTGGACTCTCCCATCACACCTGCATGGTCCTTGGCTTCACACCACTCCACCAATCGTTCCACCAGTTTTACATTTCTGCCCAGCTGTTCAGCTGCTTCTGCTATGTGATGCCGGAGCCAACAACACAACAAAAGAAGTTGTCACTTTTTTAAGCAAGTGCCATAAAAATAAGCTGAAAGTTACTAACTAGGAATTTATTAAGTAGAACTTCACTAGCTTGCACTAACGGTGGGAGAAGTCTAAGTTACATGGAAGCAAGTCAGTCAAAATGGAAATAAAATACAGAAAAACATTCATAATCCAGTTTTTGAAAACAATTTATCAGCTCAGTTAATGAGGCTTGTGCATTGATTAAGAATAGGGAAAACACAGGTGATATCACAGCTCCAGGGGTGCAAGCTCAGAAATTTAAAATCAGGAGGGACTGCTGCCAGAAGGGAGCACTGTGGTCAGTTAGATTAGGTTTTATAGATTATATACAAGTCACAGAAGCTTCTTCAATGAAATTCTATTTCACATCTAATAGCTTTGCTAGAACTAGAATTGATCTTCTGGGTCAAAAATAAATATTTGGCTAATTTACGTCATTAACCACTTTTGGTTTTTAGAAGACTTCTGATTTTAGAAATCCTTATCCTGGAACATGCTGCAAAACTAAAAGGTGCTCACTCATTTTGCAATTGCAGTTTATCAATTAACAAGTGCATTAGTCTGTTCCAAGGAGCTCGGTACAGCCAGGAAACGCAGTAAGTGAACAGCCAAACAGAAGCGGTAGTTTCAAACACTCACGCCTCAATACATACTCACAATGTGACAGTGTAGGAGAGTTCTGAAGTATGAAAGTAAATAAGCATTTGACACCTATTCTGAGGGTCCCTAGTAGTCGATTTAGGAGTTTTGGAAAAAAAAATCAACCCACATTCCTCTCCCTTTGCATATGTATTAGATTTATTCCAAGACTTCAGGGATAAAATTTTAAAAAACCCTCTGCTTCTCTCTTGTAAGAATCTTGGCAGCATAGCACAGGCTGAACCAAAGAGAATCACTTAACATAGAGAACAGTTTATTTTTACCTTGTGCATCTATTAACATTCTTAATGTTCCCAGCAGCTTGAATTGAACAGGGGGCATCTCCGATCTGAGAAATTTCAATACAGCTTCTGCAACACCAGCTGATAGCATCTTAGCCTTATTTACAACTGCATGAATAAAGAACAGGGATGATCTCAAGAACATTTCTGGAAGATGCAGTTTATTTCCAAGACGGTCTTGAAGCAAATTTTCAGACGTGGTTTTGGAAAACAGCTTTTGAACACAGACTTCAGGAACGTGAGTGTGTGCTGACTATACTGCGTTGTGGAAAAATGCCCTGGTTGCTAAGACACAGGTGTGAAACTAAGTGCTTTTTCCTAGCACGCACAGCTAATTTTCAGTATTCAACCTGAACATAAACTGAAGGCTAGACTTGATCCCCTTTGGTCTAGGAAAGGTGTCTTCCACAAAATGGATCAAGTAGAAGCCCAGGCTGGTACTTGCACCCCAAAATATGAGGAAATTCCTCTGATTCTCAACTATGCTCTTCTGTTTCACATAGACAAGGGAACTAAAGCATCTAATTAGCAGAATAACCTCTTACCCTGTTCCAGTACTTCATATAAACATCACTGTGGCCTGACATGTCTGAAGCCTGTAGTCTTTGTATTGTTCCCCCCACAGCTCTCTTTCACCCCCTCCGCTACTCTATGTTCTCCAGTTTCATGGAGCTCTCTGAAATATATGTAAGGTGCAAACGTGGTCCAATATTGTACTGAGAAAAAAGTACTTATTTCATATTCGAAGTACTGTTTAACAACATCACTGAGGATGGTTATTACTTGCTTGTTTTTCCGTAACAATATACATGAAATCTTATATAGGTCTCTTGTGGACATCCTTGAGCACAGGCTACAGAGAAGCTTGCTGCCTGATGGAAGTTAATAGCATTACTCACCTGAGAAAGGTAAGCAAATGGCATACTACTAAAGCTGCATGGGTTTAGTTATGTATGCATGATCATTTTTAGAAAGCTATTCTTTGACAAAACTGAAAATAGTAAAATAAGGTTGAATGGACGAAAGACACTTTTGGCTTGGTATGAGAAAGCATACACAAGTATTACAGACTTGCTTTGTTTCTTATGTGCATATGCTCTGCCTTTTATGCTTGGGTAACCAAAACTCATGCAAATTAAGTTATCAAAAATGACAAAATTAGCATTCAGTTCATTGCCTACAAACAGTCACTAATTGCAATAGGCTGGCTATTCTATCAGCCTACCTCCAGCTCTAATTTGGGAATTGTCAAAGCCTGAGGAAGTTATAGGAAGATGCAGTGTTTCAACAAAGTGGGCACTGCTCTCTGGTGGGGACCCTCAGCTGTGAGGGAGATCCCAAATGAAACAAAACTGCAGTGATCTGGACAGAAAGGATTGAGAAATCGTATCTGAGGCCTCCTTAGATGTTACAAAGCTGCCGTTTCCTTGGTGGGGGATAATACTGTAGGATCCAAGTGGCAAAGGACAGTCAATAGGCCTGTCATGTATTTAAAACTGCTTGTCACAACTGCTGTGTGAAAGATAAAAGTGACGATGGGCCTGCATGAAAAGCAGCAGTCTGACCTGCCTCCAGGCCTGCCAGTCCATTCTCCCACCCTCATCCCCTGGGGGAGTGCAGTGGGAGAACAGAGTTTCATTCAGCAATGAGAAGTGAGGCTTACCAGGAATAGCCAGGTTTCTGAGAGCACTCAGTGCAGCATGCTGCACAGTTACATTTCCATCCTCCACATGTCTGTCTAGCAGATCCATCAGCTTTTGAACTATGCCATTATCCACCATATGGATGCAGTTTCCGTCTGTGCAAGATGAGACAAGTCACTTGTGAATGGAAGGTTATTACTGAGGTTTTTACAAGAGCTTTTTAAGAATAGAAGGGTTATTTCCTTGCTCCTTTCTAGATATCACTGTTGAGAATTTGACCACCATTATCGATGGGAGTTGCAGTGCTCATGATAAATTTAGAAGAGTGATATAAGAAACACTGAAGAAGGCAGAAATTCCTTATACCTCTCTATAAATGTGAAACAGTATTTTTAAAGTAGGCTTAATGCTTTTCAGGATTGTAACACATAAAACTACCGCTCAATACCAGCTTTACCATGACATGCAGTTTTTGTTTGTAGCTGTACAGACAGAGCATGATGGAAGGGCACAGATAAATTTACATGAGCTATTATGTCATATTCTTACCATTTCTGGCAAAATTTGCAATAGCCAATGCTCCTGCAAGCTGTAGCTGATGGCTATTGGAGGGAATCCATGAAAGTACTCTTTGGAACACACTGCCTTTTCCTCCTTCAAATAACTTCTGCATGGATTCATCTGGGGTAAAAAGCATAGACAGTCAGCAAGCCAAAGTAGTGTTTGTTAGGGAAAATCCTTTTTTTTTATATTTGTGAAGCTCTGCTGGCTTCACTACAATTAATCCAGTCCTGCAATGGGATGAGAGACAAAATCTGACCCATTAAATGTTAACTGGCAGGTAGCAGGTTCTCTAGGTTATTTAGAGAATTAATAAGTAGTAAAACTCAGCAGTGAAACAGCATTATAAGTACCTACTGTTGCTTTGCAGAAGATAGTGACACACCACACTTACCTCCAAGCAATAATAAAACCATAAGATCAGAAGCTGTTTTAAGCTCTGCAATATCATCCTCTTTGTCACTGTCCACAGTCTTCTGGACGACCTCAAGCAAGCACTCCACCAAACCTGCTTCAACGAGCTGCAGTTTAATGACATCTGAAGAATAGCATGGATAATAGGAGTCAGAATCATGATTTTAAATACTTCTGTTGTACATACATGGAGGACAGAATGTGAAAAGAAGTAATGATGTCAATGATTTCATTGACAGCTTGTGTAGATAAAACTGCAACTTCCTTATTTTAAATTCTCAGGGCCAACTTCTGTTGTTCCTCATCTACCAGGTGCTTCCCTGGCTCTTGACTGCCTTTAGAGCACAACTATACACTGAAGATGTGCGGAGCTGCTCTTCACTTCTGAAAAATTAGGATATTTCTCTACAACAAGCTTCTGGCATCTCAGTCATCACACAGCAGACTCATAAGGACTGTGCAATGTTTTGGCTTCCTGAAGACTGGACTGTGTTGCAGAACAAACTTAGGGTTTCTTACTCTATTTCATGTACAGAAGAGCTACTGACTTGACTGAGACATGAAAGTATAAAATATAGAACTTTTGATGAAATCACAGAGCAATTAATCACCCATTTCTTTTAGCTGAGCCAAAATTTCTGCCATTCATTGCAAGGGCTGCAGAAGGGTACGGTAAGGCCAAATCCAGAAGGTGAGTTGGGAGAGAAATTTGTTGTGATTGAAGAAAAACTGGAAACTGATGAGGCAAACTTTACTTCTTGGTTATTATTGGCAACAAGGCTCAACAAAGAAGGTGACAAACATGTTTTTCAGGTGGTGACAGGACTCAGGAGCAAGTCTTTTTCTGTTGTTTCTGCCACATAATCTTTAGTAGATTGTTCCCTGTGAACTTGGAGCTGGGAATCTCCTTTACATGCCTAAACTCCCTTTCTGTTAAGTGGAGATGGCAGGTTGTCTGATGCTGTGTTAGGTCTTTTCGTTACATTAAAGTGATTCTGGTAGTTTTTGCATGCTGATTTTAGAAAGCACAGTCACAAATCTCTGCAGAAATGTGCAGACAAATGGATTTCTCTTAGCTTTCTGCAAGAAATGGTGTTTTAACAATAAGGAGTTCAACCCAAGTTGAAATATTTTTTTTCATGTAGTTTACAAATGACAGTTGGGTGAGGAAAAGTGTTCTACCTCTGGTGAAGGATGTGTCTGACTCAATTTCCTGTTGTCACTGGGCTTTTTGTCTGAGTGAAATTCATTGTTCCTCTTAAAGCAGCTGACCTACTAATGAACTTTGTTAGGGAATGCAAAATATCCAATTAGGATGTTTTTCAATAAGCACTTTTGCACTGAGGTACTTCAAGAAATAGAGAGTTCCCTTAGTTACAGAATAGCAGGTTTCAGATGTTCTGTGATTTGAAATATAAATTGCTACACCAAGTGTGCTTAAACAACAACAAAAGAAAACCAAAAAACACTCAAAAAAGCCCCAACCCTCAAAATCTGATTTCTGCAAATACTTCATTTAGATGTTTTTGCCTCCTGACCTATTGCTAATTATCTATAATCAAAAGCACCTAAATAGTACCAGTGCAGTGAACTGACTTAAGTATGCCTTGAATCCACAGTGGAAGAGTTCAGCTGACTACCTCGTAACATGCAAGCACCTGAGTTACGTTCATCAGCAGTAGATTTCTCAAATTTTATTGCAACTATAAAACGTATCTAAGATAAAATTAAGCATTTGAACTGAAATATGTCAAACTTGCAAAAGGTTTGACCCAATTGTGTGTCAGTCTCCAAGGATGGAACTAGGTTACAGCAGCTAGCTAGTTATTACATAATAAATGAATATATTTTGGCAAAATGTGCATTTTTAGAACTGAAAAAAGGAATCCTGTTTTCACATACCACTTAAAATAAAAGGCAAAATAACCTTTTAAACTGAGGTAAAAATTTATCTTGATTTACACTATTTAAAACACAGAGTGTATGTGTACAGCAGAGTAGAATGAAACCTAAATCTTTAGAGCTTACAATTCTACCTAATAATTTATTCCATTCAAACAAGCTTTAATGCTGAGGTGATTAAAAAAAGGTTATAGAGCCATCAAATACAGTGATGCCTTCCATACTCAGAACTGCTTCCCACTTTAGTCCAGCTCCACCTGTTAATTCATTTCTTTGTTTCCTTTAAGGGCAGATGGTAGATTATACAAATCACCCAGAGGGGTGATCGGGCACACATCACTTCCCACTCCGGCTTAAGCAGTGAATGAAACTCAGGTCTCATGGGGCTACCTGGGGCTACCATAATATATGCCAACAAACACTTGAATTAAATTAATATGATCTCTCAATGAACAACACAGGAAGAGCGTCCAGTTCTCAGCTCTGCAATTAGCGTGCCCCTTGCAAAAATAATGTCCATGGGAAATGGAACTGCCCGTGGTTCTGCGATCCCAGGAAATGATGTAATGGGTGATGTCCTGGTGCTGTAATGGACTATGAATGCTTGAACCAGCATCTTGCAGACAAATGTTGTAAAGCCCTCTAAAAAGCAGCTTTTGATATTCCCACTGTGGGTATAGGGGAAAAAAATATAACATTATAATATAAAAAGTGAGTCAGAGGTGGATTTAGCATCAACAGTTTGTTGGCTCCTGTCATATGCTCAGACAATTGAGACCTATTCACTTTATATGGAGCTGTCATCACAAGGATCAGCCTCGGCGGCTTCACAGCGAGGCAACCAGTTACTCTGCATTTAGTCCCTAAAAAGACACCAATATACCAAAATAAATATAAGGGAATAAATTTTAAAAGTGTAAGGAAAAAAAAAAAAATCAAAGTCTCACCATTTTCTGCCAGGGGAGCCAAAACTTCAAAAATAATCTCTTTTTTGTCATGCTCTACTTGCTTCTTGAACAGTTTCACAAGCTCTTCAGCAACGTTTGTGTAGGCAAACTGTTCTTTACTTGACTCTGTGAAGCAAAAGGAAAAATTCAGTATCAAGTAAACAAACCACATCAAAAGGTAGAACTATTTTTTTTCTCTTTATTACCAGGTTTATTCAGTAAGATGACTAATAGTCTCTTCATAGGCAAGAACAATAGACTTGTGCTTGTCACTAAATGGAAAGAAAAATGTCTAACACTTTAAGATAAATGTACTGATCTGAATAAACTATGATTAAGGCTGTTAAAAATACATAAATATATGATCAAGGCTGTTGAGGCTGTTTCGGCCCAACGGAATGTAAAGGTAGCTATAGAAACAGGACCATTACAAAAATATACATTAAGACTTTGATTCTCCTCATCTTAACAGGAAAGCTAGCAGATTATATACTGCATTTTCTATGGGAGAGACGAAGAGTTGTACTGAATGCTTTAATATTTATGTGGTTTCATGATGGTGATGTTTCCTTTGAAATCTGTGTGTGGCCATTTCTGTGCAGGGCCATTTCATACTGCACAAACAGCATAAAGCAGCTTTACAGGTGGGCTAGGTTGCTACCAGGAGGTGAGCCAGCAGATAATGGTTCTCCAAATGTAGACTCAATAATAGCATGTCTTATTCCACTGCCTGTATCTTACTGCTCCTCACTGGCAGTATTACAGGGGATACAGGTGGGAGGGCTGGTGTTCTGTGTTCTCCAGGTGCCACCTCCTGAGGGCCATCTGTAGTCAGAAAACCTTCCAGCACCTTTGCTACTGCTCTAATGGATGGTTAGGGATTATTTTAACGTAGAATTGACCCCAAGGACTGGGGAAAAGCCTGAACTGCAGACCTAGACCTTTGTGTGCACTCCCCATTACTGTTTTCTCTCAATATGCATGACTGCATAGCATATTCTAAGTGGATTCTTGACTTCTCCAGTATTTTTAAAAGCAGAACCATCACTCTCTTTATGGGGTTTTGCCCTGCTTTGACACAGAATCAGAGTTTCATACAATGCTTCTCAAGACATCTGTGCAATGCAATTGCCTCTTAAGTGATGAAAAATGACAACTTCACAATAGAATTCCCTGAAGTTATAAGGCAAAAAAAAAATATTAAAGTTACCATGTGATTGACGAAGCGATTGCTTAGGGGAGATTAAGGTATTACTAGCTAAATTAACTTTGTGCCAGTCTTAAAGAACAAGCATCTTCTCAGCGTATGGGAACAGGAAGGGAAGCAGCTGCTGTTAAGCTTCTTCCCCATGGTTCTTATTACTCAACTGGACAGAGCTGGATCTTTCCAAAGAGGGAAAGGAAATGTAGTTCTCAGTTGAAGATACCATTCATTATGTTTAGTATCTTTATGGTTTTAGTTGCATTTTAGCACTAGAATTTCCAGTATGTGACTCGTATTCTATTTTCTGCTGTGCAGACTCAATATGTAGGGCCCATCCTGGAGACTTCTAATCTATTGGTTTTTTTTAGTGCTATTTTGGTGGCTCTTTCTGTTATCATTTTGTTAAGTAGACTTGTCTGCTGTAAGCAAAGGTATTATGTGTGTGATCAGATTATACTAGATGACATGACATGGGCCCTAACAACCTGTTGGTTTACACTTGGTGGAATTCCAACTAAAACTAATCAGCTTGCAAAGACATTGGATCAAAGCAGGACCACAAACTTCAATTTAAATGTTGTAACTAAACTTGCTAAAAATAACATCTACAACTTCATAGTAGTCATGATTTATACGTGCAAGCATTTAGACCAGAACTTGTTAAAACTCTACACCTAAAAGAGTATTGTATAGGCAGATTTATGAACTATACCTGTCTCAGTTTCATTCAGTCATTTCCATGAGCCAAATTTAATCCCGATATAACTTTGTGGAGCTATATCAGGATACATTCTTTATATTATTAATAAATAATTCACAGTAAGTAGCAGCGCTTAGGAAATACTGTTTAGATGATTTAGTTGCATTGAAGAATGTTAACATAAAACATAAAGTTGTACTCAATACAAATAAATTTCAGTTACTGAAGGAAAAAAGACAACTATACATTTTAGAGACAATAAGCAGAAATTACTTGCTTTAAATTTTGAATGTACCAAAAGGAATTGAACGACCACCAGTGCAAGGCTTTTGTTAGTCTTACGATTTAACTTTATGGAAACTGGATGTAAATTTGAGAATAATATTGTAGACTTACCAAGTTCTGCTAAATTGCCAAAAGCAACAAGGCACATCTCTGTCAGAGCTGCATTTTGGCAATGAATACCCAACAATTTCACTAACGTAGGAATAACACCCATATTGATAAGCTGTGACTGCAGGGTATCTAGATAAAAAGAAAGTACAACAGTGAGTTAGCATTTCTGTTTGTAGTACTATAAACAAAAAAAAAGAGCATTTTTCACACAAAGCAACTTCTAGGCTAAACAGCATTAAAATTTCTGTCTCCTCTACTCTTCTACACTAGGATCTGGTCCAGATATGGACTCATAAATCCCCCTGCCGCTGGCAATGGGATGTATTCCCAGAAATATTCCCTCCTGGTCATAGGGTATAGTGAATTATGCAGCTAGTGATAATTTTATGGTTATCAGGTTCCTAATACATGTTAGGTTTGATTCTGAGCTCACTGAGACTAGCTGATTGAAATCAAGCAAAACTGTATCAGTGAAATTGCTTATCTGAGATCTGTTCCTATATACTGTTTTCTCTCAAAACTGGAAAATTAAAATTAGAATGAATATAAACTGGCACTGAAATAAACATGAGAAGTTTTATAAACACAGGAAGTCACAATGTAGATTATGAGGAGCTTGAGAAAAAAGAAAGTTTAATAAAGACGAAAAAAATGGAAGGTTTAAGAAAAGTCCTTAGAAGCCATTCTGATAATTTCTTGCATAGGATGAAAGTTTATAGTATTTACAAGTTAGAAAGTTATTGCTCCTAGATGTCTGCAAATAGAAAGATGCTTTGATGGTTAGGCAGAAACATGATTGTTTTAAAGGAGTATTTATTACGATATTTTCTATTTCACATTTTACCTGTAACACAGCAAAGAAGAAAAACAATTTCACAGTTGAATAGAATGAAGCAGACATGAACACACCAGATGTTGTTTAGTAATTTTCCTAAGCATCTTTTTTCCTTTGTTTCTAACCAATTTAACTATGTTTAAATGTTACAGATGCAAAAGACAAGGATCCAAAGCCTAGTGAATTCAAGAGAATTGTATTACCTCATTTAGCTTTGGATCGAGCCCTACAGGGGAATTTGTTATTTTTTTTTTTAAGGAATTCATTCTGAGCAACTGAAATCAGTTGAGTTTTTATATCTGTGGAATCAGAGCCATAAAAATTCCAGATTTTTACAGGGAGATAAAAATATAATACTTCTTAAGTCTATCAAATTTAGTATCCTGTCATGCTTTCAGAAAACTCTTTGCCTTCAAGAATCTGGGAAGTGTATCTGAAATTTTCATATAATAAAAACTATGAAAATATTCCAGAATGTTTAGTTAAATTATATTCAGTGTAAAATTATTTTATAATAATTATCAATTTGTTACCCTAAATAAGTAAATGGCACGGTTATTGCAGGTTATCGGGCATGAGCAGGAATCCTTATGGCTTGACATCTTTAATAAAACTGTATTACTTACCAGTAACTGAATTTCCTTTTTTGGGGGGAGGGGTTACCTCTTCCACAGATTTGTGGTCTTTAGAGAAATTTACGAGAACGCCACGTCAGACATCAAAGAGCTGTTGAAGTTGTCAAATTTCAGGTAAGTACAAATTGCACTAGCGCATGCATTGAATGCCATTTTACCTCCAGCAGATGTGTGAGTCACTACTACAGCCTCCTACTTCATTCCAAACTGACTGTAAAAATCTGCCTCTGAATAGGAAAACTGGGGAAAGGGGAGCTGTAATGGTTCTGTGAACAAAATGATCATGTAGGAGAACTCAAGTTACTGGTAAATAATCTGGTTTTGTCCTTGTTTTGTGATTGTTCCCTGCAGACACTTAAAAATTCTGAAGGAAAAATGGTAGTCATGGAGAGTAGGAGTACAAAGACACGAACCACAAATGCCATAGAAAATTACATGGAAAGAAATTGCTTTAGTACTAGACTATGCCTTTAGTCACTCTAAAATCACTTTATCCAACTGTAATGGACAAAGAAACAATTAATCTCTGTGGGCTTCATTTGGCAAAGCATTCTGACATCAGAAGCATAAACTCTCTATTTTGAGCAGGGTTTGTTTTTTTTTCTTTCTTCTGTCTCTTTCTTAATACAAAATATATAAAAAGCAGAGAGGAGAAGACAAGTGGAAAAAGGGAAACCATATCCATCTTTGAAAGGGAATAGGAATATTAAGAGCCAAATAGAAGGGATATATTGTTATTCAAGACAGCATGGAGTGCACTGATTAAAGGGCCTCTAGAATTCCAAAGTAGGAAAAAAAGAAAAAGAAAATATATGAAGAAGGAACAACTATACAGAGTCAAAAGTCAGGTATTATACTTGGCTCCATACTAGTCTCATTTCCCTGGAGTAGAAGGATGGCACCTGAGCACAGGAATGCTCTACAGTGACAGGAATGGGATTACAAGGATTTGCCAGTAAGGTAAATATTGATGCCTTAACTGCAGTAAGCGAAAGGATACATTTTCTCCTCTGCCAAAGACAGAGTCACAAAGCTGCATAGGAGGCAAAACCTTTGAAAATAAAAGGCTGTCAGCAGCTATTTCCTATGTTTATACTTAAGCCTGGGCTTTCCATACAAATTCTGAACTTGTAATTTACATCTGTCATTACCACCAGTTGGAGGCTCCTTCTCTAGTTAATACAAGAGCAAAATCTATTAAGAAGGAAGTTTAAGAGAAAAGTATTAGGCTTCTCACTGGTATGGAGACATACAGAACTTTTCAGTTCAGAGAAATTAAAAACATCTATGTGGTTCAGCCTTAGCTGAAGGGGCTGCCAGCAGTTCTCTGGCTGTCCTACGAATACTGTGGACGAGATAACTTGGAATAACTATCTCAGCTTTTTGTTGCAGGAAGTGTTAAGACCCTACCAGAGCAGGAGACAAATTCAGGGGACGCATGCATCCATCCTACAAGCAGTTAGTTGCCTGACACTGCCTTACGATGCCACATGACACAGGACAAAAATGAGTCATGAGGCCAGGCAACATTGTGTCTCAGGATGAAACAGCATTTCTAGCAGCTTCCTAAGCAGAACTTTATGCATAGTGAGCAGGAAGCATGAAAAACTGAATGGCTCTTCCGAATTCATGACTTAAAGCCACTAACGAAACTCTCTCAAATTTTATACTGCTATCACATGTTGCACTAGTATGACGCTTCTGTATTTTTTGGGGGTGAAAAGCACTGACAGTGATGCTGTACAGATGCATATACAGGTAGATAAAAGGCAATCAATACATGCGCCAGCACAAAGAATTACCTACCTAAAACTTGAATTTCAATGGCTCCATGTCCTTCGGTGGCACACATGGAAACTCCAAAGAGTAAGATCTGGGGAGAATATCCCAAATTGAGAACTTAATTTGGGGCATTTGAATTTAAAATGCTAATTTAGGCTAGTTTATGATTTTGGATAGAATTTCAGAAAACAACTAGTCATTTTGTGTTTCATCAGTAACAGTGATTATAATGCTAAAAGAAAATTTGTTTTGTACAAATTGGTGCAAAGATTTTGTACCCTAGAGAAACCTGTTTGCAATCCCCACATCTATGTTAAATCATCATATAACACATAAGCGATTGTATTGATTATCTCACTATTATAAGAAACATAACTTTTATCTGCTTTTATATGCTTTAGGTTACTTTGCATTTAAGTATATTTAGGTCTTGAAAGCATGCTAGACATCTTAAGCTGTGATGTAAAATAAACAAAAAAACATGGCAAGCATGAAAATTAGCAAAGGTAAGTCTTAGAAGGAAGCATTACTGAAATATTGCTATGTAGACCATAACAATGGTGACGTAAATCTCCCTTTCATTTCTTGCATATTTACACAGCTTCTGCAGATGGTAAACGGTGTAAATCAGTTCCCAACATTCATTCCAGCCACTAAGAGTTCTGTGAGAATGAATAAGAAAGGCTTGGCAGTCGTATGATTTAACATCAGAATGTTACAATTTACAAAGGCACTGAAGGAAAGATAACCTTGACAGACTGAAGTTTAATATGAAATGAGACAAGGAAGAAATCTATAAACATAATTATTTTTATCTACATATATATGCCCATATATAAATGTATTTCACACGTGCATACTGTATCCAGCTAACTTCTGATCTCCAATTTTACTATCTAATAAGCCAATTGGCCTAGTTCTTCCACCATTTCTGCATTTCTTTAAAAATGCTTCCATGGTTTGTTTTATAAATCTCAAGAGACAGCTACCTTATAGACTGATCCCATTAACTTGTGAACAGTCTTGGCTCACAGGATTATGAGATCTGCAGAATAACTACTCGTATCACAAACTTTTACATGTTTGCATATGATTATTAGTTTTATTAGATTAGTTATTAGTTTTTCGCTCTTTATTCAAGCCTGCATTGCCTCTTGCTACACAGAGACTATATGTAACAGTAACAGTCTTCAGAATGGGAGAAGCACAACAACATACTGAACCCACTGAAAGGTGGCAAAACAGCAGCTTTAAGCACGGGTGCTCTGTACCCAAAATAAAGTTTGCATAGCTTGATAAAGAAAGAATTAGTATAGGTTTTTGTTAAGACTTGCTTCTTTCGGGATTGAGCTATGAGCAAAAACTTTCACAAACATGGTGACACATTTGTTTCATTCCTAGCCACACCTGCAACTTTGCATTTTAAGGTAATGGAAAGCAGGGATGAGCTACTTGTGTCTGATTGAATTTGGGTAGCAAAATACGATTATGACAGAGAGGGTCAAGATAATCTGGGCTGAAGGCAAATGGATGTGTCCCATCAGAAAAACCCTCTGATTTCTAGCAATGCAATTAAAAATTGACACTTTTTTTTTTAAGCTTAGAAGAACTGCAAGAGATGCCAAAGCCAAGTTTGTTCTGTTGATGTTGTAATGACTAATGAAATTATAAAATACCAAGGAGGCAAAGGAAGACTTGAGAGACAGCAGGCAAAAAATAATTCCTGAACACAAGCAGATGGCACAAGAACCTTGTAAAGAGAATCTTAAGTTTTAAAGCTTAGACAATAGTGTTATGAATGGAGTTACAATAGCAAGCTGAGTGTCCAGAACCGGGACAAAATACAAGAATGCTTTGTTAATTTGCTCTGTTTAGGAAAAGAAAATATTACTTGTAGCTGCTCTTTAGTTGCTGTTTTTGTAAAACTTATGCATCATAAATCCCTCTGCTAATTCAAAAACATAAAGTACTCAAGAATGAGTGTCCATGTTATAAAAAACAAGGTTGTTGATAGCTATTAAAAATAAAGTTGTAGCTAATGGAAAAAGAGGGCAATTAGTTGACTGGGAATGACAAACAGTTTAGAATCAAATAAAACAATTCATAGACTCTTTGCTCATAAAATGCTAAGGATTAGAAAATATTAGGATGTTCACAGATAATTAGATGCAACTAAGAACCAAATGTGCTGTAATTGTCCCTGTCTGGATAGCTAGAGCAACTTAAAAGAGTGCGAGTCATTAAAAGCGGTAAAGAAATCTTTGAAGTCTCCACCTGTAATTTTGTAACATAGTATGCTAAGCAGGAAAAGATTACAGAAAAAAGAAAACAGAAGGTAGAAGTGTTATTTCAAAGACTGAAACACTTCCTTCTCACATTTCTAATATTTTTTCTTTTATTTTTGTCTAATTTGTTTCCATAACTACAGATGAAGCAATCTGGGACTCTAGGCTGCAGTCCCATGCTCCTCATCCTTCAGCAAAACCAATGCAGTGTTCAGCTGTCTTCTTCTTAAGTAACATGAAGTACTGAAGCCTTCGTAAGTGAATCCTGAAAATGGTATCCACTAATCTGTGAGCACAGTGAACTGTCAGGGTAATCCAAGTTTTCATGTTTAACAGGTGAGCAATGAACTGCATTTACTCAGAATATTATCTACTTGATGTTGCAATGCGTAGAAGTTAGTGGTTTTCTTAGGCTCATATTTGACATTGACTGTTATCGTGAAAATTTATGATGGTCTGTAGGTGATATTTTTAGAGCAGTTCACAACTATGGTCCAATTGTACTTGTGGTTCTTAAAACAAAACTGAAAGGCAGGTCAACTACCTATCTCTCTATTCACATGCTGCAGGTATGGTCACTGAATTTTATTCTAAAAATTTAATCTTCTAACACCACCCCCATCCCCCCCCTTTTTTTTTTAAAATATGGATTTGGCAGATTATTGAGGCTTAATTCAGTGGTTGCCCCAGTTGGTGAGCAAATTTACAATGGAACTATAGGACACAAGTCTTACACAGCACACCCATGGGTGCTGGGCCAAACAGGAGCTGGGTGTCTACCCAAAGGTCTTTTCTCATGGAGCCCACCAAGTATGTGGGGCAAGGTGCGCATTTTGTAAGCCCCCTGCATTCCTCCCTGATGTGGTGGTAGGACAGGGTGGTGGTCTGCACCAGATGCAGGAGCTGGGAATACTCCTTCCTTTCTCACTTCTGATATTGCTTTAGTGGCTCCTGTGAGTATTTCGTTAGTTTGTGTGAGATGAAAGATGTGATTTCACAGAGTAGAAAGCAGCTAGTGATTCTTCCTAGTTGTCACTGAGCTACACAACTGCTTTGATTGCATCAGGATAAGCTATCATACTAGATGGAAAGTCATTTATTCAATGTTCATAACAGTCAAACTGTTCCAAAGCTGCTTGTTTAGGAGATTTATCTCATATCTAGTTTTCCTGGGGAAGATCTGCTGGGAGCTTGGTTACTGAAGCAAAACTGATACAGTACCTCTACACAGCATTTTTGCACTGGTCTGTCTTGAGCTACCAAATACACTGGGTGCTCATTAGTTTTAATTAATCCAGAGGACTGTAGTAGTTTAGAGGTGAGAATATCTACTTGCTCCTAATATTTATCAAATAAAGAAAATATGGAGTTAACACTATGAAATGTAATAAAATGTGACACTCATGCAGACATCAAGCAAAGCAGTTCCTGAAAACTATATGAAATAAAGGAATTAGAAAGTTGCCATTTGGAGAAGAAGGAAGTAGTATTGTAAACAGGTATTCTTACATAATACAAGGAAAAGAGGAGTAAAAAAGAATGTAAGAACAAGAGAAAGAGATGAGACATACACAACAGCAAGTAACACTAAGTGCTGAGAGCTCCAGAGAGGTGGCACAGAAAACACACAAGGAAACTTTGCTAGAAGAGATCATAAAGCAGATTAAAAATTTATATAGTAAAGGTTGGGGGGGGGGGAAAAAGAAAAAGTTAAGCCTATGGATCATCCTGAAAAGTAGAAGAGCTTTGTGGACATAGGTTTGGAAAATGAATTATAGCAAGGGTAACTTTAAGGAAATGGTGAGCTATTTCTCCCTAAGATAAAACACGACAATTCAGGAAATGGGCATGATTGAAGAAACAATGTGATTAGCTAACTACATTTGTAATCTGTGCCATTACAAGTCAGGATAACAGTCTCTATTTAGCTTTCCTCATTTATCCCAATTTTCTTAGAGATTCAAATTTTGAAAAACTTGGAAATGTGTGAACACTCTAAAATATGTTTTGGCATATTACCAAACTTGCAGAAGGAAACTAAAATATCAGTACGTTTGTACAACTAGTGTAGAACACTATTTTCTTACCCTCAGTGGTTAAGGATTTCTCATTTAAGATACTATCTTGTGTTTTTGGCTCAGCCCCTAAGCATCTCTATTTAATGGGATCAAGAATACAAACTTGTAATTTGTAGACACAGAACAGTGTTGAACATACACGTAAATTATTCCCCATTTATCTTAGAAATAAGTTAAATATGGTTTTATATACATTTTTCAAGGAGAAAAATGACTAAGGAAAACTGGCTTACATACCCCCAGATTATCAACAAGGCAACACTGCATCCCTGCAACAAATTAGTCTTATGGTGTTGTTTGATACTAAATGAAAAAGAGAGGACTTACTTAATATAGCCTTCTAGTTTACTTCTGCAAATCTGGGTTTTTTTTTCCCCAAGGTGAACAATATACATCTCCATATATTGCTTATAGACAAAGTAGTAAGTTCCAGATGTTGATTTTAACACTTCATGCAATAAGATGTATGGAATTGCGTTAGGAAGATATCTAGTATTTTGGGGAACACAATTTTACTGAAACAGAAAATTGTGTATGTGAATTGGGGTAGTTGATCTTTTCAGAATAAGTTAGTGTTAGTGTCCAATCTAAACCTACAGTTGACTTTAACTTTTATTGTTTTTCTCTTTTTGATGGGGTTGTTCTCCTAGTAGACATAAAGCAAATTTTTGGTGTTGTTTACCATTCTCATTGCTATAGTTCATCAGCATGCCACAAAAGACAGTCAAGAGCTTCTCACTGGCTGGATCTGTTTTACTGCACAGTGACCTTATATGGTCTACTACAATATGTGCACCACCTGCATGGTCAACTGCGTTCCTGCCCTCATCTGTAAAACAAAGAGTTACATTTAAAAAAAATGAACCAAAACCCACCGTAGAGTCCCAAACATAACAGTAATCATACAGAATGAAGATTTTAAACAGAGTGAAGTCATTCCTCCAGTGCTCTCAAATTCATCTAGAGAGATGCTTGAGGGCCAGCTTTTAGCACAACAGAGCTAGGAAAGTGAAAACACCTACAACAAAAGGGATTAGCCACCTGGCACTAATACCTTTGAAAAGAAGTTCAGTGTTTGAGGCAGAGCTGCTGGAGCTGATAAGTAATATTCTGAAAATACACTGAGTTTTGCCGGAGGGAGGTTGTGATCACTTTACAAAGCCTAGTCCATACACCCTTGTGGACCAGGTAAATTACTCTTGCCATTATGCAGATCGAGAAATTGAAATACAGAAAATAAATTGTTTAGGTTACTTAAAAACAAAATGGGGAATAAAATGGACAAAGCAGACAGAGCTACTAGTTCCCAGTCACAGACTCTGTTCATGCACTTACTCTGCCACACAGCATGTTCTTTGTACTTCTATATCAGAAATTTAATACCACTATCAGATTCTTTTTGTATAGCTGAAAGAAGAATCTGCTTTGCATCTATAATAGACTACAATGTTCCAAGGTTTCGTAAATAACACACAATAATCTTTGTATGGAACTCTTTCTGTATAACAAATCAGATTCGATGTATCAGTGCAGGAATAAAGGAAAAATTGGCCTTCTATTACAGTAATCAACAATACCACTTCCTTTCCCAGCAGGCAATCAGCAACAGACAACAGTCAATAACCTAAATTCCAGGGCTTCCAAAAGGAGAGATTTCCAAGTGAGTTACAGTTGGAATAAACTGGAAAACCTGGACAAAAATAAAACCTTGGGGGGAAAATCACTAAAGCAAAAGTTTTGCAAAATAAGAAAAAAACCCTCTCTCCTCATTTTGTTCATGTCCCCAGGGAAAATCTCCTCTTTCCCTTGTTATTCACCATGCTGTTGTCACTCCTCCCTCCCCCATCATATGTGGAGGTCAAGCTACCAAGTTTTCCTCATTCTGCAATGTATTCAGTATGAAAACCAAGGTTGTCCCGATTTATAATATGATCTTCCACTGTAAAGTGTTCCAGAGCTCTGCAAAAGAAGTTTCTAAATATACCAATTCTTATCAATACTATTTGAGGCATATATACCCCTTGCATACCTAAAAAAGGTTTGTAAGTATTGTATATACAACTACACTATATATATTAATAAATATAATTATGCATATATATATATGAGGGGTATATACAAGGACTTCAGATAATTTGCTGAGTTGTTGAAGGAAGAAGGGTAATTCTTGGTGGATCTTAACTATCATATTTATTACCAAAGTCCTAAGTGTTTTGCAGAATAACTGAGATAAACACAACAGAAGAAAAACATCAGTGACGTGACTGTCTCCACCTTGGACATGATCAGGACATCAGGGGACCGTGTTTCACTGCAGGTATGTGTATTCCATTTTGAAAAAAGGAGAAACTGAAATCTGTTTACAGTCAAACAAATTCAAGATAAGGAGAAATATAAAAGCAATACATCTCTCGCATCCTTGATACAGTGACATACATGGGCATAATGCTGAAATGAAACAAGTCCTACACCAAAATATAGTGAGGCAATATAGTCAGATGTCCAGATTCAGTGCTTACATTTACCAAATCAGCAGAGGAAAAAACCCCAACAACTTGGCTGCAATATTCCAGCATCCAGTTTTATGTATCCTCCTATTTTTTATTACAAAAGTTACGCAAATACATGATTTTGTATTTGACTCTCCTGTTTTGTGAGTCAAAACAGGTGTGGAAAACAAAACTGAATCACTGATTCTGGATCAGATGGACTGAATGTGGTCTTCAAATTACTGTGAAGTAATTGAAATCAACAAACTAAAACCATGATAAAATTAAGCTTGAGATAAGAATCAGGTATCAAGCTTGTTCCCATGTCTTGATACAGAACTGCATATAAAATACGTAAGCAAAGTATAATATAAAGGTAGAGTTGAGTGAGTGATCGGAAGCAATCGTTAAAAGACAAAAAATAGTTACAAGCCAAGTTCCTTACCTGGATAGAATTTGGCACACCTCCACTGAAAATAATTGTGTGATAATATGGTACAACAAATGAAAGTCTAACTCATATATTTTTACTTCCATTCTTTCTGGTTTGTCAGAGAAGTCATATATCAAAAATTGCTGTATTTTTAAGTACATAATAGTCTCTCAATTCAAATACATGGAAAATTCTTATCCACAGTATTTTTGATAGGTAGATAATCAGCTGCCACTGTACAGATACCAAAAGTAAGGCAGAAAGATTCAGAAACAAACCTCACTCCAAGAAATGTTTCTTTATAGTATACTCAAAAAGTTAGGGTAAAATGAACTTCAGGATCCCTCCCAAGTAGGTGGTGGACTATAAGTGCCAGATTTTGACATGACTACATAGGCTGGTAGATTTGTAAAAGGGATGCCTTAATTGAGTCTCTTGCTCTACCTCGTTCCTATGCTAGAGCACACCCAACGTAGCTGCTTCTTTGCCCTAGGCAGTTGGCTGAAGAACAGACCGGGGCTAGTGCTATAATTAGGATCTCCTTGTGCTGCCTTCTTATGCCCAAGAGGATTAACTCAGCTCATTAGTGCAGGGCCACAAAGAAACCTGTACTAGATGTAGGAGAAAAATTCTGAAGGTCCTGACTACCCACTCCAAGCTCAGCCTATGACACCCTGTTGTATCCCCAAGCAAAAAGCGTATTTCTGACTCAGAATGCTCCATGTACATATTACTGACTCACTTCTCCCTGCTCCGTCGCTAAGAAACAGATTTTGCACACAAGAATACTCACCAAAATCCAAATCATTTACAGTCAAAACAAGACCACAGCATGTTGCCGTGCCTTGTTCTCAATCCAACTATTACCTTGCAGTTCAGCAGCTCTATGAACTCCCACACTTAATGTGCTTCCAGCCTCCCAGAAGCTGTGTTGAAATTTTTTCCTGTGACCTTTTTAAATAAACATTTGCTATTCCTAAGAGATCAGTGATTGAACAGTTTAATGAGAGCATTCATATTTCTGCTTAAAAATGCTCGACTACAGCTCACAAAGGGCAATGCTGTTGTATAGCTTTTTTTTTTAAGTACACGTAATACTGTTTAAAGATGCCAGAATGACAGCAGCGCAAGAGACCAGAGGGATGTTTTTTTCCCTAAAAAATGTATGGTAAGATTTATTACAGAATGAGTTATTACTTCCACAATGTTTTCTAGCCCAATACAACACAACCATCTCTAAGAATTAATACAGTCTCTTTTTCTATTCCGAGTTGCGCACAGGAGTTTTATGCAAAACTAGGTTTTAATGTGGATTATCAGATTACTGTGACTGTTCTCATTCTCTGTAGGAAGAGAGTCTTGTCAAATTTCCCCAAGGTTCAGCCATGCCTGCTACAATGGATGCCCAAGTCAAAGAGAAAAGTTTTTTTAGTGCATATGTCTGGCAGGTCTTTAAAATGCAGCACTTAGCAGTGTAGTTTCAATTTGCTTTTCCCAACATGTGTTTGCATAACTTTTCCTTGAGTTTCCTTCCCCAGTTTATTAAACCCTAAACCAAACCACTAAGTCATAAAAGGTTAACAAGAAAAAAGAATTAAAGCAACAGCTTGAAGTATGAAAACAATGTAAAGCATAAGCAATATACAGCCAATGAGTTATTTCTAAAGCACATGCACCAATACTTTGGTTTTTGTCACCACTGTAAGGTTATTATTTCTGGAAACAGAGTTACATCAGGCAAAGGCATGTGCCATAGTATAGGCAGACATCAGAAAATATTTCTGCAAATAGCTCACCTAGTGCTCTTTAATCTAAACTTTAAATTAGCTTTGTTGTTTTCATACTGGGCTCTTTATATTAAAAAAGTTTAAGCTCTGCCAATCCAAGTGACATTAAAGAAGCAGATGCATCTTATACAGATTGGAACAAAACCTTTCTTATTAATATTCTATTAGGATATAGAGCTGTGTCTTCACAAGAAAAAAACAACACAGTTTCAGACAGTTCTAAAAACCTCACGTTTTACCCAATTTTTAATTAAGTTTTAAAATATATTGGTCTGTCTCCTCCATTATTCCAAACATTTCTTTTTGTCATCTTTAATATTGAAACTACAGTTTAGAAGTAATTTGTACTTCAGAAATGATCCTGCTCCTGCAAATATGTTATTTAAGTGTGTATGTGGTGAGTAAACCCACGGACTGGTAAAAACTAGGTAGGTGTCTATGATTCTGGTGATGGTGGCATCATAGCTAGTTAAATAATGACTAAGTAAAAACATAGAAAACTATGTTCAGTATAGTGATGTTTTGAATGGCTGTTTGAAAGCTTGTCGATTTTTTGTTCTCACAAAAAAGGTAAGGTATGAACACTGTGTATTCCCTTTGCCTATCATATCTTTGCATGATGATGGCCACAGTGCCACTGCTTTCCAAACAGTTCTTTGCTAAGTCTTTGTTACTGAATCTTCATGGATTTAACCTTTAAAAAGCAACAGAAATCACAAGTTACCATGTTGTTATAATGTTTATGAAGGCTCCAAAAATACACCCATTTCTCAGATAATCAGCTAGAAAACTATTTGATAGCATTTCTTAAAAATTATCTTTTGGGCTTTGAATTTAAGATTTGTATTTTGAAACGTTCTGGTTTTGTCATGCAACTGGAAACCTGGATTCTCTTCTCCAATTCATGCTCTACAAAAGTTTATTGGCGTAAATAGTTGCACAGGTATAAATGGTGCAACTTGGTGAGGGAAAGGATGACTTGTATGATCAAGGTCGCTGATTTGCATAAACCAAGCTGCCAAGACAGCAGCTTTTGATGACATTGAAAAATATAGTATTTCTTTTGAAACTCTTTTTTTCTGCAATTGGGTGTGATTATCAAACAATTTAAATGACATACTGTCATTTTACTTTAAGTGCTACATCTTGCATTTGGCTACAATCCTGCACTCTTTTTGCCAAAAATATTGCTTAGGTTAGGCCAGTGCTTTATGGATAACATTGTTTTAATTATTGTTTTTTTAAAGATGAAGTAATTTACAGTAGCCCAAGGTGGGAGATGGAGGCAGGAGGGAGAGTTCTCTCTACATGTTCTACTTTTATTTTCCTCTATTTTTTAATTAGGTCCTCTAAGGTTTTTGTTCTGAGGCATTCATCTGTTCCTGCTGCTTATTCTATCACCTGAAGTCATAATCTTCTGTGATATCAAACTGGCTGCTGCAGAGGAAATTATGATGTGACACAGAGAAAATCATGACCATGTGGTGGGAGAAAACAGCAGGAGCAGAACTCCAAAGGAAGAAAGGTCTTGCTTACACATTTTCTCCCTCTCTTTTTATTAAGAAAACAGAAAGCGAAAATGCACAAAAAACCCCAACCTGTTAGGGGCAAGCCCTTAGCTAGTGTAAACTACATTATGTATGTAGACATTAGGAAAAACATTGCCACTTGCATAAAATTGGAGTTTACCTTTTAAAACTGTTAATGCAATGCTGTCATTCAGTTTTAATACTTGACCCTATTTTTTATCTCAAATCTGTTTGCGTATGCTTTTAAATCACTGGATTCTGGACCCTGTCAATTCTTTGACTGCAAGACTTCAGACTACAGCCCTGTCACAGAACACAGAGCAGCACTGCATTAATTTATTTTTTTTTCCAAGGAAAGTAAGCTTCATGTAATTACACTGTACTGTTATTGTTTGCTGCTTTTTCCATGTCTTCTGTGCACTCATCTACAAGGGACAGGGCACAGCAATACTGTATTTTGAGATTGATGTTTCCATAATTTGAAAGATTTTTTTTTTTGATTGCTCTATCTTGTACTGAAATTCCATTTCCCTTTATTTAATTCCTTCAGGAATTTTAAGACTGTGATTACCAGAAGTACAGTTTTATTTTATTTGCTTATTGGTTAAAATTAAACAATATCGCCTTAAATTTTTTTGCTTAATGAAGAAAAAATAATCTTGACTTAGTCATGCTTACTTCAGAGATAAACAGAACGGTCTTTTAATCTTAAAATTGCTGGCAACTATCCTTAGGCCCTAACTTCAACTGCATCAAGGATATTGTCTCAGAAGTTATCCTTTTAGAAATTATTGCTAAAATAGTAGATACGTAAACACTAAACTGGAAATGCTAACAGAATGCTTCCTATTAATATAGTGCCTCCAAGGACTGAAAACATGTAGCATTAGTCTTTTTGGATAGAAGTATTTGCCGGCTAATGACAACTGATGCAGCAGCGTACCAGCCCTTTTATTGACCTGGTTTATTCTAGCAAATACAATTTTTAAAGAACAGTGATGAGTTTGCTGTTCAAGACTTTTGAATACTTCCAGTCAAATTCTACTAGTGGACCTGAGATTTCAGTATGACAGCAGAAATGTTTTTATCAGCAACAAGACATAAAATACTACTAATGTCAGTACTGGCAGGTGACTTGCTCTGGATTCCAAAATGTTTAAGTGTAGTAATTTCCACTACTGAATTCTATTTGAAAATAAAGAAGACAAGCAGTATGAATAAGTTCTACTAGATATACATAAGTCAGGTAAAGGCCCTCAAAGTCGAATGTAGCTCTTCCTCTGCCTTCCCTTCCTTGTGCAATTTGCTCACAGCAGATTCTTCAGTTGATTTTATAACTCTATGCAATTCCTTAGTAATTCCATAGCAGTCAAACAAATTACTCTAGGTTTATGAGAACCTAAGTCAGAACTGAAGCCAGCCTATGCGTATTATTTCATACAGCATGAAATAAAACATGGAATCCAATGATACGGTAAAACATCATGCAGTTTTTCTACATTGGTAAATAGGCATTTATAGCATCTCATGCTATTAACAGAATAAACCTGCACACATCAATTAATTTAGAATTTTTACCCCCAGGCCTTGAGTGGAATGTTGTGTCTCAGCTTCAAACTCTCCAAGAACAAGGGTGTGAACTGACCATGGCATGGTCACAGTCCAGTGCAGAACAGGGGTGTTCTGCTGGGAGCTGCGAAAGGAGCTTGGCAAGAGGCTTAGCCTGGTATTGTGTAAGAGTGGTACCGCTGGCTGAAGGACCTCGAAGGAGCTGGGGGTTTCCACCAAAGCAGCCAGAGAAGCAGTCTCAGAAAGTGTGTAACCCATGGGGATTTGGAGTAGGGTGGGAAAAGCCAAAGAAGCAAAAACCTAAATGAAACAAAAAAAACTAAAGCTTATTTGTGGATCCTACTTGGCCCTGGGAAGAAAGAGAATTATTCAGAGAAGTGAGAAAGTAACAAGTGGCCCAGGGATCTAGGAAAAGCTGAGGTGAGTCTTGGGTTTTGGGGTCACAGCTATCCTTACCCCAAACCATGAAGTTTAGGGGAGTTAGAGAGGAGCTGGTTTTCTAAAGCAACTCTAAGCAGCAGTATGCGGACTGTTGCTTGTTAGTGTGCAGCCTGCATGAAGGAGCTGACCTGTAGAAGATTTTTGTATCCGAAAGGTTGTAGGACACAGCCTGAGAAAGACCAGCATTTTGTTTTAGGAAATCTTTTACCTCCTTAACAGAAAGCAACCCACCAATTTGACCGGAGGGCAACTAGCAATGCACTATGACTGCAGAACAGCCTGTGCTCAAGAGGACTGGCGGTGCCAAGATGTGGCTGATAAACTGGACACTGTCTCAGGTAAGTGACTTTTATTTCAGGGAAATGTGAATGCTGTTGTAGATAGGGTATTCAAGGCATTCACCCTGACTCCTCAGGCCATTTGGCTGGCTGGGCAACCAACCAGACACAGCAGTCTCAGCATCAAGTCCTGAGACTAGCTGAGACATTCAAGAACTTCACTGCATCAAGGGGCAGATTTTACTAATATAGTTCTTTGCCAATAATATCCAATTTCTGTTTCTGAGAGTTGCACAGTATTCCTTAGATATGAACGCAACAAATGTAACTGAATTTAGGTGGTTTGCATGTTGTGTGTTAACTCTATGCTATTGTGTAAACTATAGCTAAACTGTGCGGCTATTGTGTAAACAACCAAAAGGCTTGGCCCATGCAATATATACACAGTGAGCATAGTGTTGCAAAAACCTACAGAAGTAGATCTGAGAGTCCAACAAAATTATATTCTATATTAATATTTAAGAAGCTAAGATTATATAATTAGACTGTCTTAAACACAAAGTTAAAAGAAGAATGGTTGCAAGCTTAACAAAAACAATAATAAACACTTCCCAACTTACACATAAGCAATGCTTAGCAAGATGCTAACAGATTCGTTCTTCTGTAATTCAGTTGATTTTTTTCTACCATTACTGATTTAGTGACAAGTGATATTTCTAGTCACATAATGCCTACTTCTCTAAATAAAGTAGAATAAGCTAGACACTTTGGCCATGTCTAGATGCTCAACTAACAAGCTTTGTTTTCTGAGGAGCTTGAAAGCAACAATATGCGACTGTGCAGTTATCTACACATATGAGCCATTTCAAGTATCTTACAAGGCAAAGTGAAAAAAGACATGCAAAGGGAAGCTGAACTGAAAGGAGAAGAGTGAGTTACATATCTTGTGTCATTCACTTACTGTTACTGAAATTCCAAAAGCTTTTCTTCCTGATAAGGAATTTTTTTTGAGTCTTCATAAATATTAGGGGAATTTCAAGTTTTTGTCTTTCCTACTTTGTTTCGCTTTGAGGTATGAAGAAATAGCACAGTCCTTAACCAAAGTTTGAATCCTTAACTTGATTTTAGGATGGCGGCAAGATCTAGTCCATAAAGCAGGATTTCTTTGCAAGTCTGCTCATGACCTTCTTTAAGACTCTGGAAACACCTTCCTTTTCATATATATATGTATAATTATATAATCAAAATAGAAGCCACAGGCAACAATGAAATTTTAAAAAACCCAAACCAACATATATGTAAAAGAAGATATGATATATATTATATATTTAAGAAGCTATGGTTATATAATTAGACTGTATTAAAACATAAAGTTAAAAGAAGAACAATGGCTGCAAGCTTAACAAAAACAATAATAAACACTTCCCATTTATACATAAGTTGGTTTGTTCTTTTTAAAATTTCATTGTCGCCTGTGGCTTCTATTTTGTTTGTAAATTAAGTGTTTGTCTCTGAGCCTGTTGGAATGTATTACAGACCGTGAGTGGAATGCTGGAGGGGGAGAAAGTAAGGAATCAGAAAAAATCTGCTTTGTTTCTCAGATTTTATTTTCTTTGTATCTGTACTGACAGAATTCTGATCTACTTATTCTGCGTGTTCAAATAATCTTCCTGTGAAAAACAGGAAGAGGAAAAACATTTGCACTGCAGAAAATAAGCAGGACCTATCATACCTATACTCTTTAAAACAAACAGAAAATCAAGCCTCATACATTCATCTTAAAGAAGGGAAAAGATGCAAATCCAAACCAGTTTACCATAGATTTTTTTTAATTCCCCTATGTGGACTTCTGTTAAGTTTGGGCTCAAGTGTTGAGAATTTTGCCACTTGTTTCAATAGAGTTAATATTCAGAATGTAAATTTTAAAATGAGTAATAGCCTAAGAATGAGAATTCATGTTTGTCATATGTCCTCTTGAATGACTCCTTCTGATGCTCTAGGAAGATTTCCTCATCTTTCTCATTCCATTTAGGCCAGCTATAAAATATGCACATTAGAATAATACTGTTTAACAGCTTCCTAAGAACACTTATGATTAATTGCTGATAAGTACTAAATATTACTGTGAAAGTATGTGTTGGCATGCATATGGTATGCTTAGTGTTTAGCTGATGCAATACTTGTGCTGCAGAGGCTTGGAAATAATACTGCATTATCAAGGACTACTTACTTTAAAATGGTATCGTTTTCTAAGACTCTGACAAGCCTTGGAGGACAGATATAAAGGTAAAACACTTTTACTGTACTAGAATTTTAATTCTCTGTAAGCTGTTCTAAACAATCAGTCTTCAAGCAACAAGTTAAAGCCTCTGGTCTCAATTTCATGATATTGCTTGGGAAACAGCTTAGTAGGTGACATTTGCATTTGATAGGATCTAGTACAACGAAAAGAAAGATTGCAGTAAGATGTTGCCTGGCTGGATGAATCAGTGACCTTCATAAAAATGATTAGCCAGTAGTGTGCCATTATCAACAGTTGTGTTCTGGATTCTGCTGGTTTTCCATATGGTACTGAAAAAGGTTATGCCATTTTTTGAAGAAAACTGATTTTTACTTCTTTCCAGTATGTTTCATTCTTAAGTGTCTGGTTTTCTGCTTTAGATCCTGAAGTTAACCTCATCTCCTGAAAGCAGATGTATGTAATTGTACAATTGAGTAGTTCCTTATTTTTCTATTTAGTCTTTCTTAACAGAGCTTTGCAAGAGGTCTGTACATCCTTATAGGATGGGCAGCTGAGTATACAGAATTTATAGCACATGTAAGATCTTTTTAACAAGAGTGATATAATGTTCACAGTCTGGTGTTAAGGGTGGGATCAAGAGAGATTTGTATCTTTGTAAAAGGCCACATCTCTGAAATTCAGCAAGGAGTGTTGCCATCAATACAAGTAAGACTGGGTAGATAACAAAGAAGTGTACAGCTTGGGAAATGAGAAAAAGATCTAGTAGATTTCCTGCAGAAAAAGGTAGATAAGCAGCTGTCAGAAGAGAGCCTTCATAGAATGAGTTGGTGGTTTTAGTTTCTTTCCAATTCTATAGCTGTTTATAGCATGAAGTATGGTTGGTGAGAACACATACCCAGGATGGTGGTTTCATGAAGAAACAAGGTGGATGCAAAAAGCAATAGCTTTGACAATCCCCAAGGAGGTCTCTAAGTACTACCATTAGTATTTTGGAAGGGCAGAGTGGGAAATTTTTCATTTCCCTTAGAAGATATATGGAGAGCTTATTTCATTCGATAGCTTTCAGAATATGTGGATGCTCTAAACAGCAAGGAGGAATTATTTTCTAATGAGTAAGAGTCTAATTAATCTCAACTGAAGTCAATCACAATGACTCTCTCTAGTCTGTATGGCTACAGAATCAAGTTCTAAATATCCTAGCCTTTCACTTCATCTTATAATTATCACTTTTATAGTACAATTATGGTAGCTTCTGTAGTGTGTTAAATGCTATATAAAACCACAGGAAAATATGTCAATCAATTAAAAACTGAAGTAACAAACTACCTGTGGAAAGATCACTGAGATTAAGATAGCATGTGCATCACAAACTTAATGATAAAAAATATTGTGAGGCTCTATCTGCTAGAAAAATACTACTGTTTTAATATAGCATCATCTTACACTAAAATTCTTGACTGAAATTTATCTGGTTGGCCTGATCTTTCATTTGTACATATGGCACTGGTGTGTGGGGTGTCAGAGCAGGACAGAGACCTACAAAACCTACAGACAGGTTTTGTCTTTCCCCAGCATTCTCATGCAGGTCTTGCAAGAAGGCAGGACTAACTTGCAAACTGTGGTCTCATTCTCCCCGTCCCCCAAGCACTCAATCTGCTGTGTGATTCAAGTCACCAGCATATTCCCAGTCTATTGGGAAAGAAGCCAGCAGAGAGAGCTGAGGCGTATACTAGTCATCAGGCTATTCATGAAGTGATCACACGCTGCAATTTGCATAATGCTGTTCTTTAACTTAATAACCCAACTGCCAGAGCAGACAGTAGTAAATAATTTTTAAGCTTTATCTACAGCAGAATTAACCATTCTGCTCTGACTTAAGACATTGCTTTTTGTAGCAAGAACCATGTTATGTTAAACATAACCTTTCCTGAACAGTGGAGATAACACCTTCATGATGCATGTGGAACCAAGGTGCGGGGGAACTTAGAAGAGTTTTGGAGATATGCCCTATTAGTCTACAACATCTGTAGCAGCCCTAAATGAACAAACTTACTAAAGAAACAGCACTGAGGAGAATGGCAGGGGGGGCTGGAAAGAAAGACAGTAGAAAACATCAATGGATAAAGAGTAGCAAAGCAGCTAGAAGGATAGGTCTTATGCTCTGACTGGACAATTCCTAAGAATTTTGCTTTGATTATAAGCGGAAAAAACGTAACTGGTGGTTAAAAGGAATGAGTGGGCTAGGAGCTTTGCATCTAGTAATACAGTGCAGACAAAATTCTGTCCCTGAGTGAGGCTGAGGAATCTGTTGTCTGGGGATACGGAAGTACGAGCAGCTGTACTTGGTACAGGCTGTTGATACAGGAGGAGAAGCAAGAGGGAGAGGAGGAGAGATCACGTCTCCATTTCTTTGCTTTGCACTTTATGCTTTGACAAAAATTTTGAGGCCAAGGTGTATGTTACGATTACTAGATTAAGCACATAAAACAACTACGGGCTGTACAGGAACATGCAGTAATGTTCTGTTCTTAAACTGTAGGATAGCATGGAACAGTCTGCATACTGTGATTAGTTAAAATTCATTGCTTCTGACTTAAAATCTTTTTGGCTGCTTCAATTGTTTATTTCACCTCTTCATACAAGAGGGAGGCTGGGAGACTAGAAGCCTCATCAGTACGAACAAAGCTTCCTTCTCCTCTGCTTTGCAATTATATTTGCCTGTATTCTTGATGTTCAGAGACTCACATAAAGCAGATCTCTTCACAACATAAATACTTTAAAAAGGATGCTCTCAGGGCTGCTTGGGATAAATTTGACCTATTTTTCCGCTTTAACTGTTTACGAAATGCATTTAATTGTGTTTTCTTCCATGCTCAAACAGGTGATTCTGTATGATTTTAGGGGGCTAACAGTGATGAGCACCCAGACAGTAACACTGTGCATGTGTACCTCAAACTTAATAGAGAAGAAAATCTGTCAGTAAGTCAACATGTTTCATTTAATGTTTTCTGTGAGGAGATGAATCTGTTCAGTAAGGTCTCTGGCCAGTAAGTGTGTGATTCCCTTTTTACCCTGTGGAAGGTATTAAATCTCTTCCAGCCCTAGCCATGAATTATCTTTCCACAGCAGCCATGTTCCAGGAGTTCCTCCTGAACTTTCATAGAAATGGTCTTGCTTTCATGCAGCATCTCTGGCATCTGTGAACTCTAAGAAACCCCTGATATTTTCATTTAATTCAGGAAAAATTGCAGGCAATCCTCCTCTTCTGCAAGGCCAGTTTTAACGGGCCTTCCCTGTAGGAAAAGACATTTGTCCCACAACTTTCATCCTGTGCCATGCAAACATCTCTCAAAAAGAGAGACCTGATTAACTCATTTTTGCACAAACTGTCACTAAATGAAGTGATGCATGCTTGCTGGGATAAAATACAGGATAATTGGGGCTTTCAATAAATAGAAATGTTGCTATGAGCCATTCAGTATGGGCTGGATTTCATCATTTCAGCCTAACACTGATTTAGGACTTAAAGACTTTCCTCATTACTGCATGTTATAATTACATGGGCAGTGGAAGTGAAAAAAAGCTCAGGTATATGGTAAAATATAGTTAATTGTGTATTTCAAGTTCCTATATGAGTCCCAATTATCAGAAGGGTAACAGCTGCTCTTGTCTCAATTGAAAAGAAAAAGACTCTCAGTACATAACATTCTTTATTAGAACTATTAGTCTTCACACCTTGCCTTTGTTACACTTTAAATATCTTTGTTAGGGAAAAATAATAGTTATAAATGGAAATATATTACATTTTTATAGTAATAAGCATATTGAAAGTATTTGTCCTAAATAAAAATTTAGGATAGGGTAGATAAGTACATAATCATTAAACATTAAGATAACATACAAAATAAAGCCAGATAGGGTGGATGTGATAAATAAGAACTGTAAATAGCCTCTTCCACTCAAATCCAGAATGCTAATCTTGATTTTTGTAACATTTTATTACACTTTATCCATTACTCTTATTCAAATCCACAGGGAAGGTAGTTACTGTCCTCCCACAGGAGCACAGCAACACATGGCACACAGAACACATCACTGCCTACTGTAGATTTTATCCGTGCCAGCTTTGCCCTGCAGAAGGGCAACACAAGGCATGTAATACAGCTTTTCTGTATTGAATAAATCCTGTACTGTAAAAGCCAGCAGCAGGCAACAATACTTGATACTACAAAACCATTTTTGTGTGTCTTTATTGTATTTCATCAAAAAATGTGGGTTGAACAACAATGACATGAATAGTTATGTAGATTTCGCTTATATGAAATAAATCAGTGCCAACTGGAAGTGAGCTTTATATAACATATGACCCTGAAATAAAATAAGTAAGTTATGATATTAGAAAGTTCAACAACTTCTACTTGAAGTTTCCATGGAGAAGCAGCTTTTCCATTGATTGGTCACCTTAAAGAAAATCCTAAATGAAGGAATTATACATTAACATCCTCAAGCAGTAGCTGTCTGTAAATGGAAATGCCAGCATGGAAAAATCTGATTAATTTCCCTGAGGTCAAAGGCAAGGTAATTTAAAACAATATAAAACGCAAATTTCCAAAAGAGAATGAAAAAAGTAGCGAGGAGAAAGGCTACCAATAATTCGTTTTTTTCAACAGAGTATTCAGAACAGCAAAACTTTTAGTAAATGCAACAAATAGTAAAACGAAAGTTTCTTGCTGTGTGAAATAAGGCACTAAATCTCAAAGTAACAAAATGCTTTTACAGTCTCATCTCGCTTCCAATCTGCAGACATCCATAGGCTTCTAATTCCTTCATGTGCACAGAAAGATGTTCCTGGTGTCTCTGCTTCTGTACCATATTTATCATGCACTGGCTTTTATCAAAATGTTTGAAGTAAGGGATAATGAGGTTGTATTTTCAAAGCTCTGCAACCACTGGTTTAGTTTTGCAAATGACGTATCCATGCATGTAATCAGCACAACTGCATTTCAAAACTCAATTGCTTGGCAGTGCAAAATTCACTCTGCCCACAAAAAGTTAAAAAAACTCACCAATCTCCACCACCCGTAACCCCTGACTACCAAAAATACCAATATGTAATCATGGAGCAATTGATTGGACACATAAGAATTCTGAGAATTGGCAACATAGCTCAGGCATCATTTCAGCCACATATTTAACACTGCACAGCTTTGAGACTGGTAGACTATGAATATTCCCTTCCGACTTTGTCTATTCCTCTTTGAGGCATTCTGTTTCAGGAAAAATTAACTATTCAGGCCTTTGCATGTAGCACCTGCTCTTTGAAAATCTAGCTCATTATGATTTAAAAAAGAACAAATCCAGGATCACAAATCTTTTCTATTCTTATATCCAGTCGCATCACTATATTGAAACAGTTTTTTTTAGTCTTTCTGTCACAAAAGCATAATGCAAGTGTGACATTCAATTGCCCCATACAACCAGAAGGGTTGTGTGGTAAATAAAAATCAAGAAAAAAGGAAAATGACCCTCTAGTACACAATGTACAGAACACCAAAACATTCCCCTCCCTTCTACAACAGCATCTACAAAATATGGCATAATTCAACACTCACGGCTATCGTAGCATATATTGCCCAGGGCACGTCCTGTTTGAAGCAATACTTCCTGGTCTTTGCAGTTTAACAGCTGCACCAAAGGAGGGATCAACGCAGCATCCACACATGGGTTCCGCATAAATTCTGCAAATAATGCAAAGCCTGTTAAAGCAAGCAGTCTATTTTCAGTTTCATCCATTCTAGTTAGACTGGCATTGCAACTGGGCCTTTTTTTGAGAATAATCATAGAATCATTAAGGTTGGAAAGGACTTCCAAGATCATCAAGTCCAACTGTCAACCCAACACCACCATGACCACCAAACCGTGTCCCGAAGTGCCACGTCTACATGGTTTTTGAACACCTCCAGGGATGGTGACTCCAACACTGCCCCAGGCAGCCTGTTCCAGTGCTTGACCACTCTTTAAGTAAAGACATTTTTCCTGATATCCAACCTAAACTTCCACTAGCGCAACTTAAGGCCATTTCCTCTCAAGAGGGTAATAAGGTCTCCTCTCAGCCTCCTCTTTAGACTAAACAACCCCAGTTCCCTCAGCTGCTCCTCATAGGACTTGTGCTCCAGACCCTTCATCAACTTCGTTGCTCTTCTCTGGACATGCTCCAGCACCGCAATGTCCTTCTTGTAGTGAGGGACCCAGAACTGAACACTATTCAAGGTGTAGCCTCACCGGTGCCGAGTACAGGAGCGTGATCACTCCCTACTCCTGCTTGGGTGGAACCCATCCAGCCCCATAGACTAAATTAACATAGCTCAGACTGAGCATGTTTTTAGCATCATAAAGAAGCACTGAAAAGAACAGTGGATTCACAACCTTTTTCTCCACCCCAACAAAATCAACATAAATTGAAATTACTTAATAACACAAAAGATTACTTAAAACTAGCATTCATATTCCAAAATAAGCAGCATATTTTACTCTCTGTTCCCTTAATTAGAACTCCTGAAAAGCTTTTGCTTTAATTTTTTTTTAAAAAAAAGAATTAAAGCTAAGTAACAGGCTCTTTATTTGGAAGGTAAGGAAAGGAAAAGAAAAAAAATACGAGAGATTATGTGAGCCCAAAGGCCTCTACCTTTCCACAGTCTAACTGATGCCCACCATGGGAGGTAAGCTAGAGCACCCATCCACTGGGAAGCTCTCTGCCCTTCTGTCCTTCCTTACTGCTACATCCCCCAGTCACAGACAACCAAAGTATTTCATATCTGTGAAAGTCAGAGAGAATTATACTGGTCTCAGAGAGATAAAGGACTGTTCTTCAGAAGGAGTTATAGTTAGGCAGGCAGTGTGCTGCACATTTTACAAGGGAAGTTTACAGAAGCAACAACCTGATATACACCAGTAGTGTTACTTATCAGTTTACTACAGAGCACCCTTCAGAGATGTAGCATTGTAATAGGCAAAAGGTCATTATGTCTTTGATTTGCCATGAACTGCAAATTACGTCTCTTCCTGATCCAAGACTATGTTGGATATTCCAAAACCAGTTTACTTTTGTGTTACTTAGTCATTTATAAGACAGAATGAACCAAGGTGTACAATCCCTATAAAAAGAGATGAGAAAGTTTTTCTGATTCTGGATCTTCAGAACCTCTCACACCAATAACTCAGAGATTTCATACAATGCTTAAAGTACAAATAAATCTTCTTAAATACTCCTTTTGTTGCACCTGTTACTTTTTTTTTTTTTTCTGATGTTTTTGTAGCTACAAAATCTTGTATCTTTTTGTAGTTAATCTTGCAGTGTAATTTTAGCTAAAGAAATAATTATCATACAGGTAAGCAATCCTCACATGATGATAAACTTTGATGTATCAAGTAGATGAAGTAGAATCAGCAATATCTATATAATTGCACAGGACCAACTGAAGATAGTAGTCAGCACAATTAACCCGCCTTCCTAAGGTACTGTGATATTTTAAAATGGTAGACAGATGCTATTCTGTGATAAATGGTGATGGCATCCATTGTAATGAACAGAACAAATATCAGATACATCTTTAAAATTGGTCTTGCCATGCCCTTGTAACTTTTTCTTTATCACCCACTTCCACTTTCAGCTCAATGTTGATTTACTAAATATATTATGTTCCTGCCTCAGACTCTTCTTCTCTCAACTGCCTATAAAAACCCTCCTCTGTTCCTCAGCTTCTCCCTGCATCACTTACCTGTACACCCACTAATTTACCATAGTCTCTACATCATCAAAGACAGGATTTGGGGGTTTTTTTGATTGTTGGTTTGGGGTTTTTTTGGGGTTTTTTTTCCTAGTTTGTGACAGAAAATGGAACTTTGAACTCTCCTAAAAGATTGAGGGGTCTCAGTCTGTTGTTATATGTTTAGGTTCTTGCTCATGTGGTGAAAAGGAGTAAGATACACTTCCTCCACCCTCCCTCCATTTGCAGTGAGCAGAAGCTTTCAGTCTCCCATTCAGCAACAAAATATTCAGGCAATATGCTGAGCAAACTTGTATTTATCAAGGTCATGTAAGGGCAAGAAGTAAAAGAAATGGTGCCATATATAGCAAAACAGATCTGTGAGACAGCAACAAAAATGTGGTAACTGCAACTATATTTGCACATAATTCTACATAAAAGTAATAGAAGAAAGAGAATGTAATCAAGAATAGAGTATTTTAGAAGGTTTCCACTAACCTGGTAGGGAAATGAAGCAGATCCTTTGAAGAAAACAGTGAAGAATCACTTAAGAAGTTAGGAGCAGAACCATTGAGGACAGAATGACATAAACCAAAGGAGGACAAGATTTCAAAAGAGAAATGTAATTGTGTTGTACTGTTACAGCTTGTGAAGATCATGTTCTCATTCTTACACCTGGCAAAGAAGAGGAGACTAAAGACCTCGGACAAGAGTTTAAAAGGCCCACAGTGGTGAGAGAAACTCCACATAGCAAGTGCACCTGAGCCTTCAGTATGCTCACAGTTGAAAGGGAAATGGCTGTGGCTAGAGAGACAAGAGTGACTAAAGGGAGTTTTGTGTGTTTGGATATTTAAAATGGGAGAGACTAACATGAGCTCATATTGGGAGGAGGAAGAATCATATGAGCTGGAAAGGTGAAATAGAACAAGAGCACAAAGAGGTGAAAAAGGAGAAGATAAAACATGACAAAACTACTGAGGCAAGTAGAGGGTTTTGATTGTGATTAGATGTGTGTGTATGTTGTGTGTATAAGAGCAGATGAGGGGAATGGGAAAGGAAAACATGAAGTGGGGACAAAAAAGATACTCTTATATCAGTAAAGCCTGGATTAAGAGTCAGAGGCAGTACTCCGAGCTCTACCAGTGCTGCATGGCATGATCATAGACAAATCAGTTCTGGGTTTAATGCCTCCTATCTGTAGGATGTTGGTAAAACAAATCTCTCAAAGTGCCCTGAAGCTTGTTGAAAAAAGGTCCAATATAAGCATGAACCACTTGTATTCTTATGTAAAAGGACAAAGAAAACAACAGAATTCAAATGAGGTGTTTCCTGTTATCCTGCTTAAGCAACTATTTCAACAGAGCTGGAAGCCAAAGAGAAACACTCAGCTCATCTCAGTCTTGAAAGCAGTGGACACCTTAAATAATCTCTAAATACCTTCACTTTAACCTTGGCTGCCAGAGGTCCCAGTTATATCTGCTAATAACTCTAAGAAAAATACAAAAGCTGTTTTGTGTGACGAACCAAGTAAAATGCCCGCTCTTCGGAAGAGTGTACTCATAACAGCAATTTAAAAGCTGGTAGGGAAAAAGATACATTAGAAACTATTCAGAGATTTCATGTATTAATTCACATTTGAAAGATACTGGCTAAAATGCTCTGTAAGACAATCTTACAGGAAGCAATGTATAGTAATCAGTTAACCTATTGTGAACGTTGTTTTTAATTCTTAACTTTCCCTCTTCTGAGATAGGAGCTAAAAGGACTAACTGTGAGGATACACAGTTGACTGCAATATTCTAAATATATTTTTGAATTTATTAATTACAGAAAAAAGCACATGATATGGTTGCATGAATTTCTATCATTCTGAAAGATTTCTAAGTTTAAATTTCTTTGTTTAGATTTTTTACTGGCTATCTATCTAAATAATGTTAAAACTTAAAAACTAACAAAGTATATCTTCTTTTCTTGTTAGTGTTTCTGAATATCCACATATAGCATTGTCTCAAAATCAGTGAACTGGGTGAAGAAAGTCACACAGGGGCTATCAGAGTAAGAAGCTGTAGTATTGTGATTCCAAAGAAAAGGTGGAAAGGGAATATGGAAATAGTCAGCAATAATGTAGCCCCTTCTCTGAAGAGGCATCAGCATGGGAGTTTACAGAGTGAGAAAGATATGGCTGCCAAGGCTGCATGCGGACAGTTGTGAAGAGGCATCATACCTTTCTCTGCCTGGCCTCTGGGGTAGGAAAGTGCAAAATGCAATCTGTGCCTCTTTGGCTGGGACAGCAGCAAGCCAAGGAGTGAGAAAAGTCAGCCACAAACCTCCTCTACCGCCATCACAGTGTCTGCCAGTAGCACCTGCTTGCAAATATGAGGTCATTTTTGTTGAGCTCAAGGTATGTAGGTAAGATTTAAGATAATTCTTTCTAAATTAATAAAAAAAAAAGTAAATAGTTTTAGATTATCTCTTACGTTATATATTTGTATGTATATAATACATAACAAAATGGACCCCTGATTCTCATTTGTGATCTTAGGCTTTTACTCTAACACATATAATGCTCTTTAGGTAGGAGTAACTGGTTTTGGTGTGGTATTAAAGGCCTCATAATGGTAATAAGGTTATCATAAATCTCAGACCAAAGAAACACTCTACTATCCCTTAACCACCTGTATGCACACTACTGTTGTAACTACATGCACTCCGTGTAACTGGATGAACAAACGATGCACATCTTCTTTCTCATATGCATTTCATAAAGCAGTGGTGTGCTGCTTCTGCCTATTAAATGATACTATTGATTATTTTAAAAACTAAATAGCATGAAAGTAAGGACTAGAAAAATTTCAGCAGTCAAATGCTGGTTTGGTTGCATTAAAATGTAGAGAAACAAAAGTTGACAAAACAAAAACAGAAAGAGTGGAAGGGAGAGATATGAAAGGTGTCTAATCTACAAAATGAGAACACAAATGAAGTAAAACATACTGACAAGTGAGGTGAAAAACTGAAGATGTTCCAGCAGAAAAGTTCTTGTAGAAAACCTCACCATTTCTGGCTACTTCTGCTATGATGTTAGCTACTTTTGCTGTGCAGGAAGATTGTGGTGTCAACAGATTCGCGAACACTGGAAGAACTCCGCTTTTCTGGATTTTTTCACTTGTCTCCGTATCTGAAAAACACATGACACAAAAATGACTTGTGCATCAGCTTGCTTTGGGGAAGAAAAGAAAGAAAAACAGAAGGGAAGTTAAGTCTTCTCAAAGGTAATTATTAAAGTACTTGTTTTCCCATATAAGAAGCCAACTGCTATTTCAGTGATCATATTTATTTTACATGGTGTGCTAATAGAACTTAATACTTTGCCATTCCTAAACAATTGATCTTTATAAGGTGACTCTGTGTTATATTAGCAGGTACAGATATATACTCATACATGGCTGGCAGAAATACTAAAGGTCATAGAGTGATAGGCAGCATCCTAAAATACTACGTAAAAGTCAAGGAACAGTGCTCTGATGAATTATTGGAAATGTTCGAGGAATACCTTACAGCTGAGGGCACAGCTTAATGCAGAACAGGAGTCAGAAACCAGAGAAGAGGGAGAGCTAAGCAGATTCTGGTCTAACTTTTACACTCAGCTTGAATATTTTCAATGTTACTTTGTTAAGCTACAGTAGCTCCAGTATAGTCTCAGTAGAAGGGAAAGGGAAAAAGAACACTGAGTTTGTTGTAGTGGAGACCAAAGATTCAGGACAAAGCTTTTTCTCCTCCCTGTAGTAGAGAGGAATTGTGCAGCTGCTCCATAACAGGGCCCCACCTAGCATTGCTGGCAAACAGCTCTGTAACAAACTGAAAATTAACATTGATTCAACTGCAATTAAAGATAAGGTACTAGATGCTAACATATTTTGCTAATGCTTTTGAATAACAGCATATTTGAGACTAATATTAGTATGATGTACAATATGATTAAGATGGCAGCTATCACTTTAGGAAACAGCATGACTCCTTAAGCCACTCATAATGGAAGTTACTTGCATCCTCCAAAGATGGCTGTGAGATGCTCTAATTGATGACTTTTGCAAAGCAAAAGCATCTGCATTTGCAAAGCATCTGACTGTAAGTAAGTCTGTTGTTCTACAGCCCTGTCTCATGGGCATTTGTAAGCACTACAACATGTACAAACCCCCTCACATCACTTAAAATAAAACCTTTACAGTAAGTGCAACTAAAAATTAAAAAAATCGCTGGAGCTTGCCAGTAACGGTGAGAAACAGATGCAGACATTTCAGAGTTGAGAAGATAGGCCTCTGAGCACCATTTTCTGCAGTTTCTTAGAAGCACTCTGGTGTAAGAGCTATCTAGATAGTCAGGCTGGGCAGCAATAGTAGTAATCAATGGATTTGGGTTTTATACAGTATCTTTCAAATCTGGGAGAAAAGAGAGGGATATTATATACTCTTGAACAGTAAAGGAGAAGCCTTAAACTAATCCAATAGTTATTTTCAAGAAAATGTTCTCTGTTTTCCCCCTAAACAAGTAAATGCATATTTTGTGCACCACAACTGGCTAGCCTTCTAGAGATTGTTTGCTACCACTCTAGCTGTGCTTCACCTGTGAATTGGTAATGACATGTCACTGGGCTCACCACCTCTTCTCTCCTCCTCCTCTTCTTCCCTTTCCCCATTCTCAGGGGTGCAATTGATTTTTGACTTGTGGCAGCTCCAGGACAACCCCTGCTGTCTCTGAGTGTGGGAGAGATCCACTCCAGCTGACCCTGAAGAGAAGCCAGCACAAGCCTGGCAGAGATGACTCATGTGGGTTTTGTGGCTTACATAGAGTAGGTACGTGCCTCACTGGCTGGGAGCCAGTGATGCTTAGGTGACAGAAAATGGACTAAAAGGAGAGAACTTCAAGTCTGGATTGCAGTTATGCTTCTGTATTTCTCTATTCAATCCCATCTTGGGATGTTAGGCTTTGGCTAGGATTACTTGTCTACAATATGTCAGTGATGACATCTGATTACAAACAGATTAGGTATAAAATGAAGATTGATTAATTTCAACATATCATAATATAAGTGCTAATTGTTATTGATCTGTTCACAATCTTGTTAACTGCAAGTCTTGAAATGCACTGAGAAACCCTCTCAGAAGATATAATGTAAAGGAGCTTACTTCAAAGCTTTTGTAAGTTCTGACATATAGCATATAAGTAAGTAAGTATACTTTGTAGATATATTCTCCAATAGATATATACAGATGAAAGAAAATTTTGAATTCAGAGAAAAATCATATCGGGACTGAAGACTGGTCCAGACATCTTAGCTGTCTATTAAAAAAGAGATCATCCTTCTCCCTTAAGTTCAAAACTGAAGGTACAGAATTCAAAACTGGAAATGTAGATATCTGTGAACCTGCATAATGTTAACCACAGTTAGTTAGGTAGGAGACATTAATGCATTTTCTCCTGCCATGCTGCTGAGATATACAGTATTCAGTCTTATTTTTATGATCTGTAGTTTGATGGACTCATTACTGGGCAAAGCTTCAATTACATAAATAGAACAAAATATATCCTGCAAGAAGTGGGAAAATAAATTTCAATGCTCTTCCAGGCCAGTTGTATGTAGCAGATACACACGGATTTATTTTATTAAGATAAGCAAGTGAGTACCAATAAAAGCATAGGGCTTTACAGACCTGTCAGAAATTGGGAAATTGGCTAGCTGGGATCATATAGATGAAAACAGACCATGGACATTTTTCTTACTCTTAAGCAGTATAGGAGGCACACCTGCATATCTTCTCCACTTCAAATCAACATCCCACTGGTTCTTGCTACCCAGGCTGAGTACCAATGTCAAACTTTTGCTAGTCACAAAAGAGGGAAGACTGATTAATTTGACCAGCAGCGAGCGTACCTCTCCTATCACTGAGCAGGGACACCCCTAGCTCCGCTCCACCCTGACTGAGTGTTCAAGCAGAATTGTTTGAGGGGAAAAGCACATTACTCTGGCATCAGGCAGAAGGAAAGCTACCACCTATGCAACCCACAGTGCTCTCTGAGGCATTTTTGCCAGTAATTGCCTTGGGTGTAAAAAATGCCATGGAGTGCTTCAACTTATCTACTTCAAGTCTACCTAAGCCCTGCTCTTCCTCTGCAGAACATTCACAATTTACACTTGGTATGATATACAAATTGATCCAGAGTCAAAATAGAGATATGATTGTATGACATTAAATCCTTGCAGGTAGTTTAGAGTACATCGTCCACATAAGGCATCATAAGGGAATATGCCAATAAAATTACTGTTACATTCTAATGTACCTTACTGCAAATCGTCCTGGTTTGTATCTGCAGAATAGACCCACTTTTTTTCAGGGATTCTATGTTCATTACATTAAAGTTCTAATAAAGAAGGTGGGGAAAAAAATGAACTGAAATATACAAATTTATTTCTTACGACATAGGAAATTGGCAGACATTTTAGTTACAGAAAATAAATATTTTTGGTGGGCTTTTGAAATGCTTACATAAGGAAGGGTGTTTTAATTGGAACAAGATGTCTTATATATATAAACCTAAAATTGTGTTGTTAAATCTAGCATTTTCGCTCAGTGTTTTTTACATTCCTTTATAGGAGAGGGCTTAACAGGCAAATGATGCACAGGGCTGCCCTGGGGAAATTCAGAAGTCCAGATGAAGATCTTCAGCCATCCTCCACTTCTCTGAGGAGTCAACTGTACACTCAGTTCAGGTAGTAGGTGTTGAAAAACATGGCTGTAGATGAAAATACCAAGATGGAGGTTTTGAAGATGATTTCAGCACAGCTGTATGTATATAAACAGTTTGGTTCATTCTTAGAAGTGCTCAAATGGGACAATTACTTTATGGCTACTTGCAAAGCATGAGCTAAGAGTCGTGGGTGTGATTCTGTGCACATGTATGTACGCAGTTCTAGATCCTGTTCTGCAGGATGCACTGAAGGGATAACTGTGGGTAGTAAAGGACTGCAGCTGCAAACAGCATTAAAAAGCAACTAACTGCCCTAAATCAAGCCAAGCTTTTCTTCTCCTTTGTTTTTACCAATTGCATGGTAAAAACCATGCAAGAGTCACATGGTTGTTAGGACAGGAGCTTTATGAAGCACGGATTTAGGCTGCCTGCCCATTAAGGCCCATGCACCTCTCTGTCTTTTTCGCTCAGTTTCATATAACACAAGTCCTGTATGAAAGCATAAAAGGCAGATGGACATAGATAGAGACAGAACTGAAGGAAAAGTGTTTGGGGATTATTCTTTTGGAGAGAATGATGAAGCATCATGATTATTTTTCACTGTGATTGTAAAAAACCACAATTTGGTTTTCCTTCTGCAAAACCTAAAACTGGAAGATCACACACCGATGTTGCCAAAGGGCTGGTACCCATACCACTGCCTGGGCCTAGAAGAAACAGTTTGGGGTTTGCTGAGAATTAGAAATTGCTAATGTCTTTAGCATAGGCAACTCTCAATTCTTGCCTTTATTTATTCTCATCAGAGGCTGAAGAAGGTCCACCCAGCTTCCTGTCTGTGTGTGTGTGTGCACACAAAAGAGGTCTTATTTGTGAAAGATATGAATCTGCTGCATGTTCATTTCATTCTGGGCTCCCTAGTAAATCATTAGAGGCTAAATTATTTTGAAAACTTATTTCGGTTGTCATCTTTTGAATTGCTATTTCATCATATTGCTAATTATAGTTGGAGCAAGTAAAACCAAATGTTTTCCTAAGAGCAAGAAAGATCTAGGCAAAACCTCCACCACATCATCTCCTCCCATGCTTTCTGCAATGGACAAAAAGGAAATTATAGCCAACGTTAATCACATGCTAAAAGTTGGCGTATGCTTATGACTTTAACTCCTTTAGTAGAACTGCATCCCCTTTCAAATCTGTTCAATTTGTCTCTTACGGAAACCTAACAATCCAGGTAGCCTGAAGTTAGGGTGCTGCACCTTAAAATTCTTTTTGCTATATATGATGCCCAGATTTCAAATGCTTTCTTTTAAAACCTAATTTTCAGTCTGCATGCACCAGCCCACCCATAGAGCACCTGCTACCCCCTATCTTAAAGCAAAGAAACTGTAGGACAGTTCTTTAGAAACAGCCCTTTTGCACACAATATAATGCAGCTATGTGCCACAGCAGCATAATTGGGGGAAAAATCCTCTAAGGTTAAACCTGCAGCTTTAGATGTCTCTTTATATCACTAGATATCAAGACAAAGGGTATGTTAGATCACATACTGCCAAAATCTTATTAATGTCAGAGCTGGGTGATTAAAATGTCAATATCCTTGCTTTTCATGGTTTTTGCAGTGCCTGAAGTCAGAATAATACAGGGTGTGGGCAGGAAATTCTTTAATGATCAGAGCTGGAGAGCTCAGCATTGTGGCCATCAGACTGCTTAATTAAGTAGCAGAAATCACTACAGGAAAAAAATCCAATGAGTGTCTCAAATTAAATCCTACACTCTCTCCTCTCTCAGCTCTATTTCCTGTGAAATTTCACTCTCTGTTTCACTTTTTTCTCTTCTCTGCATCATTTCATCCACCTTCAAGTGAAAGAAAAGGCAGGGAGAGGGAAGATAAGGGAAAGGCAAGGCATGTCTATCAGAAGTGCTACTACTTTGCCCTTGCTAGCAGAAGAAAACTATAGGTTTGCTGTTCCTGGTCTCTATGAGTTTAAGTTACACTACTAGCTGTAACCCAACAGTAGTGAAGGCTAGCACTGCACTAATTCTCATGTTGTGGAGCTTTACATCAGAAATGAGGCACGCCACAGAAGAGTAAATGAGCAGCTTTGTGAGCCAAGTGTCTTTGCAATGTACTCTTTTGAAAAATGTATGTATTTCTACCTGCAAAGATGTTTTATAAACCTCCTGAAACTACTGCAGAAAATCACCTTGGCTTTATAATGTCCCTTCCTATATGTACTCTCATCAGAAAGAGAAAGATGAACACATGAATAAATAATGATAAGCCACGTATATCATGAAAGGAACCTTCCATCTGCTCTTTCAGAAGGCAGAAGGGAGGAAGAATGAAGGGAGCACGGGATATCTTCCTAACTGGCACCTCCTCCTAACCACCACAGTAAAAAGGTTCACATGACCAAGAGCAAGTATTGATGCTCTCTCCATATATGGCCTCCGTCAAGATACATTCTTTCTCTCTCCATAGCCTCCTTCTGTATTTTCCAAACCACAAAAAGGAGATTTTAGTCTGACTAGAAGAGCACAAAAAGTGGGTAGTAAAGAACCTCAGCGAAACATATTATGTGCTCGCATGGAAAAAAGAATGCATCACTGATAAGGAGACTTTTGCTTAACATACCTTAGCCAAAGACTTCCAATTATCAAGAGTTGTTTTTACAGAAAATAACATCCTCTAATAATAATTTGTATTTAAAAATAAATGTATAAATATAACTTTTTTTGGCATGCTCCTCCTCACATGGGGAAATCCCCACAAATACAGTCGGCTTGATCACCTGTCCTTCAGACTAGACCCCTAGGAGGCAGGGAGGGAGGATTCTCCCTTAGCTGTGCAAATGTTTCCATCGTCATGTTTGCTCTGTTTTGTCTCTGCCAGCAGCAACAGGGCAACTTCAATTCCTATTTATAATGAAGAAACAGAGATGGTGCACAGATGTTTGTAATTAAAAATCTCAGTTCTTACAAGGAAGGAAGGACAGATGGAGAGACAGATTCACGAACCAACTAGCTGCATGATTCCCACTGATTAAATTCTCCAAAAGGTATATCTAAAGAATAAATGTGAATTTCAGGATGAGACCCACCCCTTGAATAGCCTGTTGCAGGTACCAATGAAGTAATTCAATAAAAATACATGGCAGTTGTGCCTTCAGTGAAGAAATATGCATATCAGTACTTCCATGGATATTTCACAGCACAAGGCAGAATATTAAAGTTAGGCAGCTCGGAACACCTGAATTCCTGAACTGGATCTAGTTTAGAGACTTGACACATAGTTTGGTTGATTTATCTGAGCTGTTAGTTCCTCCATTCCCCCTTTCTGACTCACCCTCTGCAGGAGGTAACCACTTCAGTAGCACAGTTGCTGAAAGAGTTTGATATTAGTGCCTCAGCTGCCAACTTCGTTGTGTGGCATCTTAGTACAAATGTCATCCACTAGCATCTTCCTCTTTTATACTCAGCCTGTGTGGACATTTTAATCTGCCTCCTCTGTTACTTGTGCTAACTGGGCTTATCAAAGGACCCTGGGCAAAGCTTTAGTTTCTCTATCTGTGTAACAGAAATACTAGGCCCATAGTGTAAAATCCTTTTTCCACATTCAATTTAATTTAAAAATCACATCAGATTTGAAAGCCGTGTGTTATATATGCAGAAAATGTTTCATGCTTCTTTTAAGAAATCTCTTAAGAGTGCTCTCAAGTAAGCTGAAATGCCTGCTGTAAAATTCTGCCCAGTGCTTATTGGAAGAGTACATCTATATACAAAGGAATTTTTTAGCTACCGATGTTTTTAAAAAGTTTTGCTGGCAAAGTATCTTAAGGAAAAGCTAATCTAAAAAACATCACCTTTGTAGGTCACAAGGGACTGGGACAAAACTAAGAATGAAATTTCAGACCTGAAATTGTGAATTACATGATCTCTAAATACAGTTATTTTTAAAAAGTAGGCCTTTTCCTTTGCTTCTGTATTGCATTTCAAAAGGCAGGCCTTTGCCTTCTGTATTGCATTTCAAAAACACAGTCTAAAAAGAAATTTGTCAGTTCTGTTATCTGGAACTGCTATTCACTGATGCCTTCTGCAAAGAAAAAATATATAATATTAAATCTTTATTTGGCACATTGTGTATTCAATGAATAGTGCTTGGAATTTAACACTTGGATAAACATCATTTAACTATCTGGCACTAACTAAATGCATCACCATTATGAGGAATTTATGTAAAATATAATCCCACTAAGCAGCAGTGATTACCATTCGGTATCATTAGAGTATGCCAGTTTACTGGGAGACAGTCCAATAAAAAGCAGTCACCTTGATTTAGTATGTTGCAATTAAATAGGTATACTGTAATAATATTATATACAGCATTTAGGATGAAACATTTCTGGATTATGTGTATACAGTGCCATGAAAAGGCAACAGCTTCATGACCTAAGATGCTACAAACATCCTTCTTCAGCAAAAAGAAGGAACGCTTAATAACACATTATTTGAGCCAAAAAAACTCCCTCTTACAAAATATTAATAGGGATCCCCAACTTTCAGAAAGGCATTTGACTAGAAATCTTCTCAGGTAAACTTAGTGGACTGCAATGAGCTTAATTGGCTGAGCTGGCCCAATTCAATTTGAACCTCTGGCTCTGATACAAGAGAATATCTGCATGAAAGGCAGAACAGAAATTCTTGCTTATATGAGTACACTGGTCTAAGATGCAAGTTTTTGATTTAACAGCTTCCTACCAGCAAATCCTTACTGCTGATGCAGCTATACTGCAAAATGCCATCAAAATAATGTCTGTTTTGTTGGTTATGCTACTTTCTGAGGGATGTGGTGTAAGGTGTTGCAGCAAAGCATTGTTTTAGCTAGTAGAAACCACATCTGCACTAAAATGGTTTCCATCTTTCCTAGTGGAAATGCAGGTCTAAGCCTTCCCTAGCAGCAGGTTATAAAACTTTCCTCAGGCTTTTATGTATTATCTTCATTTTCTGACCAAAACTATCTCTCTATATGAAAATGCTCCTGCCAAAATTCTTTTCCTCTGTAATCCATTATCACCATTTATGTGAGCATAAGACTTGATTTCATGCATACAAGCCAATCGAAATGATTTTTGGTCATGTTTAATGTTATATTAATTTCTACTAATATAGATGTTCTAAAACATAACTCAGTGGCAAAAGCTAAATGCTTATGTCATGCTTTTTCCTTTAGTTTTATAACTTTATACTCCCCATCACGAAAAATAGGTTTATATGACACTCAACAAGGACAGTGTACTAAGAAATAAACTGGAAATACACCTTTGTAGGAAGAATATGGTCCTTGAATACATACTGTCATATAAGAATCAAGACTGATGGTGGCCCAAAACAAACAAATTGGTAAAAGAGGCTGTACATATTTGGGCTCTGAACATGCAAATGCTTTGCCATGTATACAGCTTTATACATACAAATATACCTCTTGAGCTCGGTGGGACTACCAGAACATAAGAATCTATGTCCTTAAAGGTAAGACTATATGTAAATGTTGGCAGAATCAGGACCGTTCGTTATATTCCTTTCACTAATATTTCTCTGTGCTCTAACATGTGTGCTGCAGTAACATACTGAGGTAAATCAATAGAGATTCTGAGCATAAGCAGCTGTTGTAGAAGGCAGTGGGAATTATGAAGATAGGGCATCCATTGCTGCTTAGGTACCTTACATTCAGCTTCTTGTTTTCTTTCAAAAATTTTTTCTTTAAATCTGTTCCTCCATTCTCATATTTCTCTCCTTCCTCCAAAAAAAATCTTACGCACTACTTTGTTCCTTGTTATTCATCCACTTATTTTCATTACTTCCTTTTTCATTTCTATTCCCTAAGATCAGAGGTGAGTGACATCATTGGAGGGCAGAACTGAAGAGGATCAAAAAATCCATCTGAGAGACAGACTGCTGCTAAAATGAAAGGGAGATCCTAAGGGTCAAAGAGGAGTAAGAGAGCAGGGAAATTACATTTGTCATTGGACTTAATTCTGCTAGTTATCAGCTGTGTAATAGGCCACTGACCCAGTTGGTACCATTGTCTACCCACTTGCTTGTACTACGCTACCTTGACGTGCTTGTGCACTGGCTTGTGTTGTTACAGCTTACTTGTTAGTAATGTGCATAATATCAGTGAGGGTGCTGAGCCTCTTTCTTTATTTATATAAAACAATTGTAGCCAAAAGATAATCCTACATGTGAGGGTCAGAACAGGGCCTACAGTTACTGTTTTGTATTTAGCTATAACTATGTGCAAGCGTTCACAGTCATGGAAGCATTGTTACTTGGTCACAATCCCCATGAAATGACTGTCACCTCATTTTACACTTACACCTCATTTTACTTTTATTTTGCTCAAACAGTCTCTTCAAAACAGAGAAAAGTTAGTTTGGTGATGTTTAAGGACAGGTTTGCTTGAGCAAGCTGTGAAATGTGGAGTTTTTTCTCCATGCTTCTGAAAGGGAAAGGAGTAAGCTTAAAATGTCTAGCCAGTGGGAAAAAATGAAAGTGATTTCAGGTAATGTTTATACCTTAGAACAACTCTGCTTGGACAAAAGGTTCTACAAGTTAATTTTTAATATGTTTGGGGTGGGAGGGTAGCATGTCTTTTACTTTCATACTAATGTGTGAGAGGATCACGCAGACATAAGGTGAAATGACTATTGCTTAATTCTGTGTGTACTAAAGAGGTACAAGATTTCATGTGTGAAAACTTAAGCATAGCTGCTTACCTGGCTCTGCAATGAATAAATAAGAGTATGTACACTGACTGTCAAAAATGTCCAAAAAGGAAATAGATAAAAATAAGTAAAGCTCTCTCTCTCTCTTTTTTTTTTTTTTTTCATAAACAAAAGGCATTAATAGTGACAATAACACATTTAAAAATTTCAGAGAAGGAGATTCTCTTTTTAGTTGAGCCCTGAATTTAACAATTACAAAACATTATCTCTAAATTCTCCATGATTTTTATGGAAGATCAGAAAAAGGAACATCAAGTATAGAAAGAGCATGAGTACTAACTAAATTCAATAACATATGTAAGCCACAGCTATAAAGAACAGAATTAAATGAAGAACTTCCAATTCAAATATAACCTCTGTGTTAACATATGGTTGTGAGAACTGGAAACCCACCAAAACATTAAAGACAGGAAACTAGATGACTTTGAAAGCAAGTGCCTACAGAAGATTCAGGGCACTGGATGTGAAGTTTCATCACTGATGAAGGAATGTGAGAAATCTGCAGTCTCTGCAGAAATCCAACATTTTCTTAGGCGCTCCAGATGCTAACACATCCTCCTCTGTGATGCCATCAAATAGGAACCAACGCATTTCAAAAAGCCCACTGGTGACTTCCAGAAAAAACCTGAACAGAATTTTTAGGTAGGAGAGCTGAGCTCATGATCTCAACACCATAAAGCTGGAACAGCAGGAAGTGATGGCAAAGGTTTGCTAGCAGTTGCCCAGGAATTTTGTAACATCACTGTAGGAATCGACGGAGGGAGACTGCACTCTCATATGAGGTCGGCAGAACTCAATTTATTGCGCAGATACATTTACTTATATATCATTCTTCTGTCAAATCACCACGATTAAGCATATCTTATTATCTTTTTCTTAGGTTTTCATTAGACCACTTCTACATCAATCATTAACTTTTAACCTATGCTTCAGCCTCTAATTATAATATTCTCCGCCCTTGCCTGTTAGTTCCCTATCTTATGTAACTTAGTTTCTTGTACTACTCTGCAAGGACAGTATGTCCTTGAGGCCTAATCTTGGCTGCTAGCGCCTGCACAGTAGCCTGTTCGTGCACCTGCTCTAACACTCCATGTCCGTTATTCACAAGCCAAACTCCCACACATCACGTTATTTTCTCTGATACAACACAGTGAGTATATTCAAAACATGGCTATAGTGTATATATATAAATATATACTATATAAGTATATATAGTATATATATATACACTATATACTATATAAGTATAGTATATTATGCCCCCATTGTCTTGGGGCAAAAGAAAATAGCATAAAGAAACTGCGTTCATTATGGGGAGAAAAATGAGATGCCAAAGTAGCCTTTGAATAATGCTGAAATTTTCAGTTTCAAACAGGAATTTAAAATTTTCATGTGTCATTTGATGGTTCCTTGAGTTACCAGGTATCGGCATAGCTCAACAAATAGAAAATAGGGCATCTTGGCCAACCACATCCAGGGAAAGTACATTATTTTAAACCTTCTTTGAACTGTAAGAGCTTTCCAAAATTTCTAAACCCCTTTCAAAACTGGCGCCATGTCCTCTCCCTTAAGCTTATCTTTATTGTTTTTTTTTTTACACACGAACTTGTAAACTCATACTCTTAGCCTCCCAAAAAGTATATGTAACACAAATGTTTCAAATGCATGTGCTAGCCTTTGCACTTCAATTACATGTCAGACATTTTTCAGAGCCAGGTGCTGAAGGCTGGGATTAGTGGGCATTTTCAGACTCTTACACTGAGTATATTAGAGCCAAAAATAACATTCTCAGCAGATTTTCAGATTTCTCATCTGTCAAAACTGGGTTATTTATGTCTGCTATAACCTCTTGTATCTGAAACGCAGCATGTCTGGACTAGCAATAACATTTACTTTTTTTTTGTTACTGCAATAATTACATCCCAGAAGACCTGTGGTTTAAAAGAAAATCTCTATTTCCTTCTTGTTTTCTTTTCTCACGCAGCCCTTTTTCATGGACCTCTATTTGAGGCTCTTAGGATTACTGCTGTTTTTTGATAAGCTGAATATTTATGAGATGGATCTTAATGGGTATAAATCTGTATATGTTGATATAAAATGATGGCCAAGTATTGTTTTTTGTTGTATTTCCCTATGCAATTAACCTATTGTTCCCAAAATCCAATAGTACATACATATATTTTTCTTTGAGTGTCAGATAAAAAAATAAAGCATTTACTACTTCTTTCCAGAAATGTAAGCGTACAATCTTTCAAAATACTTTTCTCCAGTGCATAAGTGCTTTACTCATTCTTTTGACAAGTTTGTGGTTTTTTTTTTTTTTAAAAAGATTCCTAGCTACAAAGTATATGTTAAGCTATCATATTTTTCTCTGTTAGTTTAGCCTGCCATTGATTAAGGCTTAAATTGAAAATATCTGAGCCGATAAAATCATAAATGGATGAAGTTGTACCCATTGTCTCACAGATCTTTTTCTATACAACTAGTTCAGTTTTAACTAATATGTTCTTTGAATTATGACAGTAAAACATGTAACATTGTGCTTTTAGAACAAAATTCTTGAAACCAATAATTGTTTTCTTTTCCACAAGGTAGGTTTTGGTTCCAAATTAGAACGTAACTTGAGCTTGTAACATTCAGCAGCTTTTTATTATTCAAAAAATAATAAAATTCAGTAATATACCAAGTCTAATGATGCCACTGGAACTGGTATTTAATACTGTCATTTTTCCTACAGTATTTGCACTGAGAATTTCTTTTGGTCAGGAAAGCAAATATACCTCTCTCGCACTTTTAGCTTAACTTTCAGTACCGCTTGTACGTAGGGGAAGAATGAGATTTCATAGAATGTCTCTCAATAAGTTGTCATTAAAAAAAAACCCCACAATATGCCCTTGAATTCCAAAGTTGCTAAATATGACAGAGCTTTCATAACTATGTCTAAGACCTCAAGGTAGATGGCTGTGGGCTGCAAGTATGTGACATTTGTGTGTTGTTCAGAGGGCAGCCTGAAGCCCAGAGGGGAGGGAACTCGCTCACGTTTCTGCAGTGAGCACAGGGAGGTGACAACTTCTTTTCTCTGAGAGAAAAATGCATCCAGATTCACCTATCAGAACTGTTCCTCCCTCAAACTCCTCCTGTGGATTTTTCTGCAGGCTTCAATTATTTTCTTCTTTACACACATTATTATAAAGCAGCTACAAGATAAGCTGTTTTTCACTCTAGCTCATTTGCAAGGCGGAGGGGGGCAGAAAATTACCCCTGTTTGTAAAAAGTCTCACATTCCAATGTAAGGAATTCTGACATATTAAACACAAAATTAAATTTCATTTTGCAATGCACAGTTAATCTCAGAGGGTTTTTTTTAAGCTGAATCAAAAAAAAAAAAAAAAAAAGCCGCAGAACATCAGAATCATACTCTCTGATGAAGTAATTACTTGGTTTTGCCTTTTCTGACTGTAATGATCATTCTACACTTCATATTAGTGTAAACACTGCTCCAGATCAGCAAAATTCTTTATTGACAGTAATACGTCAAACCATGTTCATATAGAAAGAATCCAAATTCTACAATAGGAGTAATTTGGTTTAATATATAGTTTTTAAAAGAAAACACATGGAATACATGAATTTCACTTCCTGATTCAGTAGAAGCCAGTATTTCATTCAGTGAATAGCTGACTCCA